>JBBELK010000219.1:1324632-2649265 GCA_037783545.1 Henricia sp. BOLD:AAB3569
TCAAGCAGGAACTGAGAACCCAATCCACATACTGACCTGGACAGGATTCGAACCAGGGACACAGAGGTGGAAAGGAATGAAAGTACTACATCAAGCTGATTTTTTGGAGCCAAAATTCAAAGTTTCCAAAATTGGTTTTGAATTTTTAATTTTTTTTCAGGAGAGAAAGAAGATTCTACCATTGTCCCACTTGCGATGGCGGATGCACCGCTTAAGGAACCAATGCGAACACACACACTAGTACGACAATTTGAAGTCTTGTGCGTCTGCCTTCAAAACATGCTCAGGTAGAAAATTTAGTCTTTTATTTCCATTGTTCCTTTAGCCACAAAAATTAGGTTTTCGACTTTACAAAATATCAGTCAGGATCGCTTGTAATAGAGAACTAAAGTGAAAATGTCACCCTTTGTGTGTTGGCAAGGTTACTGGGTCTACACTGAAACCAGTGAATTGTTTCCTTGTGCTTTAGCAATGGACGTTTCAGATTACCAGTGAATGTTTAGACCCAGTTAGTCTGGCAACTGACGTCACACTTTAGTAGTCTATTTTCATTCAGCTTTTTTCATTAACTCATGGGGACTAAGATCACGTTAGTTTAATCTGTGTGATTTTTTTTTCTTGTACAGATCAGAATTTCCTGAAATTGTCAAAATTCCGATAAATCGTATTTTGTCGCTTTGCCATCAAGTACTCGAACTGAATGGAAAAATGCTTGTAAGTATGCAAAATACTTGTTTTAAGTTTTGTTTTAAATCAGAAAATTCATTTTGATTTATTTTTAACCTAACAATCATATAAAATACATCCCCAAAATACTATCCATGGGAAGAAAACGGGAATTTTGCAATCTCCAATTTGGATGTGGAAGCAAAAAGGTTGGTGTAATTGCTGCACTGCTTTATGGAACCAAATAAATTAGTTTACAAAACATCAGCGTTTTTTCGACGATATCCTTGAAAATATATGGACTGAGAACACGACATTTCAGAATGGTAATGAGAAAAATATGACAATTGAAATAGTATCAAAATCTCAACACCCATGGGAAAAATGGGTAGGTGAAAGCTGTGATCTGGTCACGCTTCTTTAATTCTGATAAAAATTTAAAAAACCAAGTTGAACATTTCTAATTTTTATTCCAAAATATTCTAATGAATGTCGGTTAACTTAGTAGTTTCTTAGTTTCGTTTATTAATTTTTTTTTTTTTTGCAGTCCAAGAAAGTGTCAGTACAGTGGACATTACTGGATGGTTCTCTTTCAAAAATACATTGTGAAGCATTTCACTTGCTGGCCGCTCTCATAGCAAGGTAAAATTTGTATCAATATTTAAAATTTTACCAATTTGAAATATTTTGTTTTCAAAATGCCTTTAATAAATTACAAAAGTTTAATAAAATATTTAATTACTTGTTGCATGTATTATATTCTGCAACTGAAAACATTTGCTTTTTCTTCATTTTGCTCAGTTGCCGTGGTAACCTAATCCCTCACGGTCACATGATCAACAAACTCTTCATTCAGGCTCTTGGTTGGACAATGAACAGCCAATCAGAAAATGTGGAACAAAGACCATACGGGTATGATATAAACAAAGTTAATTCACAATCCTTCACAATTTTAGATACCTCGGGCAGAATCATTGCATTGGACAGTTGGAACCAATTCTATTTTCCATTTGAGTAAGGTTTTTCCGCCTTAAGGCTGCAAGTTGTGTTTTTAACCTATTAGTCCTCAAAGCGCCCAAAATTGCCCTG
This sequence comes from Henricia sp. BOLD:AAB3569, assembly GCA_037783545.1. NCBI lineage: Eukaryota > Metazoa > Echinodermata > Asteroidea > Spinulosida > Echinasteridae > Henricia > Henricia sp. BOLD:AAB3569. The sequence goes on from JBBELK010000219.1 coordinate 1,326,388, forward strand.
CAGCTTTCTCCTCAAAGTGCCCCAAACTGCCCGGTAATTCTTCTATGTCAACTCAGTGAAATTCAAGTTTCTGCAAACACACTCTCAATTGATAGGCATGAACTCATAGCTTGACTCATCCTCTTTCAAATGTTGTGTTCAGTAAGGGTGGCTACTATTGGATAACTTTGGTTATTGACCTTGACAAGGAACATTACCAAAAAGCTCTGAGGAGTAATAAGACATACTACTTGTTACCAGTGAGTGCTCTGCTGTTAAGTTAAGTACTCTCTTGCATTGCTTCGCAGTTACTTTCCTTTCGCTTGGAAGTTATTTTTCACTTATGCTTTGTCAAACTGATGGGAATATTTTTATGTTAATTGTTTCAAGTTGTCTACGAGTCACAGTTTACGCAACCCTCCAAATCTGGCTGGAGACCGTGGGGGGTTGTTCTGGAGTTGAGACGACAACGGAGAAATTACTGGAACAAATACTGCACGATGCACAAACGTTGACACCGAAAACCAAGGTTTGAAAATTATATTAGATGATGTAATTAGTTTCGTTTTTAAAATGTGCAGCGCACATGAACATATTTATATGGAATGCGCGCTATATAAATGTAATTATTATTATTATGTTTCAATAAATGGATCCTGGTAATTTTTATCAATGAAATATATGCGATGCAACTACTCAATTCGGTTACAGACATTAAAACTATCTGGATTTTTTTTTGAGATTTTTTTGTTTATGCTTGTACAAACTTGTTTATTCCTGAGCAAAGTTATATATAAGCTGACATGCAAATTTCAAGAATTTAACCTGTAAAAACATTGGTATTTGCAGCTTATATTAAACCCAGACAAAGTAGGAGCATCGCCGAAGAGTAAGCCATCGGGGAAATACAAACAAAAGGGTCATGTGGCTGCAACTGAGGGCGCTGTTAACATAGCGGGGCAACAGAGGACGGATCCGTTGGCAAATAGCCAAGTTTGTCTGGCTTCATTGAATGGTAAGCCAAAAAATTGATATATTATCGTTAATATGATCTTAAAAAAGACACAGTTACTGTATCATTCATCGCTTGGAGTTTGAACTGACAAGCTGCTTGGTAATAAAACTGTATTCTATCTTAGAATGAAAAATGGGAAATATTTCTTTAACTTCATAAGTCTTATTTTTTCTTTTTCCCAATAATTCAGCCCTGAGGTGTATTCTGGTTCACGCTGGCACAAAAGTGAAGCCAGACTTTCATAAGGTAAGGCCAATATTTTTTTGTTTTTCTCATCTCAAGCTTTAGTTGTTTCATTTCGACAGTAATTACGCGTACCAAATGTTGCATTCTGGCCGTTGGTTTGTGAAAATACAAATTACGTGCTGACGTAATTTTTCACCCGAAGTGCATTCAAGTGCCACTGGCAGTGTTTCTCCACTGCTAAATATTCTGTCCGGGCGCGCTGAGCAGCAGCCTCGCGCGGCGAACACTGTTTCGCCATGCGAGGGCACTGTTTAAAACAAATGCATGCAACTACCATGGCCGTTATCGATCGTTGATTGGGTCGCTGATGCGATAGATATGCGCGGTAAGTGAACGACAATGACACCAGTTGCTAGCGAATCATGTTTGGTGACTTTACACCTAATTTTTGAATGACTTGGCTGTACTTTTGAAGTGTTTTAGAGGGGAAAATAAATAGTTTTTGTCTGGGCGGCCAAGTTTTTTGTCCGGGTGGCAAATTTTTGTCTGGGCGCCAACGGTACCTTTGATGATTTTGTCCGGGCGGCGCGACCAGACAAAATTGGTAGTAGAAAATGCTGCACTGGGTGTCGGTTCGTGGTGTTACCAACGATTATAAAAAAAAGAAGTTTAGAACAAAAAGGGTTAAAAACTTGCTAATAATTTTATTTGTTTGTTTACACAGGATGTCCAGAAATTTCTCATCCCCCTTCTTCTTCGCCTCCAACAATTACCCCCAGATCAGATGCCAGCCCCTTATACCAGTTCAGACTGTCGTAAGGCGTTGTACCACGTATTGTTGTCGTGCGTCATTGCACCCCACCCAAGATGGCCGGCTCCGTTACAATGTGCTGCTAACTTGTTCAGCCGGGGACGACAGGATGAAAGCAGAACAGTATGTTTTCTCGAAATTTAAACCAGATCAAACCAGGCAACCTCTGAATCTGATTCCCTGGATCCTGATAGGGAATCTTCTTACATAAAAAAATAGTCTTTATTGCATCAAAATCACCCAAGCGAATAATATGTTATGTAATTTTTGGTCCAGCAAGGTCAGCCCTCAACTAGGAGTGACTGCCTATTGACTAATCCTAAACTGGGTGGCCAGTTCTTGTCAAAAAATCAGATCTGGTTCATGAACTAGGGTGACTTTACTACACCAAAAATTACATAACATTTGATTCACTGATTTTCATGCAATAGTCTATTTTTTTTTAAGGAAGAGATTCCCTTATCATGATCCAGGAAAACTAGATTCTGAGATTGCCACGTTTGACATGCAAATTATTTAGGAAATTTGTCATTTGAAATTTACAATAAATGATAAATTTGTCTGTTTTTGTAGGTATCCAGTTTCTGCACGGAGGCTTCCGTCATTTGCCAAAGCATAATCCATCCCAGGGTGCCTTGCCTTCAACAGCCAATCAGCATCGCTGAAATTAAACCAAAGAGGGCGCTCTCACCTCGCCACGGTGACCTTAGTGTGGCCACAGAGCCAATCGATATAAATGGTCATGTGGCTTCACCAGTAATGAACATTGAAGAAAATGTGTTTGAGGTTGATGAAAAAATGGACAGTGAATCTACGGAAATGATAAAAGAAAATGGGGTGACTGTTTCTGAAGGAATTGATTTGCAAGAGGAAAAAGAAAACTCTGTCGAAGATAGTGAAGATGAAGAAATGATCGATGATGATCAAGAAAACATTGATCAAGAAATCAAAATCGGCCATCAGGAGACAAGAGAAGTTATCTTGGATGATTCAAGAGAATCTACGCCGAGAAAAATGACAGAAAATATTGATGAAACGGAAGTGCCCACAAGCAGTCAGCCTCCTTCTACAGACATTGCAGATGTCGTAAGTAGCACCGACGTTGGCAATAACGAAGGTTTACCATCGCCGAAGAAAAAACAGCGCGCTTCTCCGCGAAGGTCGAAGAGACAATTGGCTCGACGTCAAGAGAAAATTGGTCAAACTGAAGATGAAAGTGATGATTCGAAAGAGGAGGCGTCTCCGAAAAAGTTGCGGAAAGATGAAGAAGAGTTGATGGATGATAAAACACAAAATAAAGTAAGTTAATCATTTTTGTTTCAATTTCTCTTGAAGGAGCTTAAGTCCAGATTGTTCCAGAAAACAGATTCAATTCTAACCTAACAATCATATAAAATACCTCCCCAAAATACTATCCATGGGAAGAAAACAGGAAATTTGCAATCTCCAATTTGGATGTGGAAGCAAAAAGGTTGGTCTAATCACTGCACTGCTTTATGGAACCTGATTACATGTAGTTTACAAAACTTCAGTGGTTTTTTGACGATATCCTTGAATATACACAGATTGAGAGTGCGAAATTTCAGAATCGTCATGAGAAAAAATGACAAATCTCAGCATCCATGGGAAAAAACAGGTTGGTCAGAATGTGATCTGGTCACGCTCCTTTAAAACCAAATATCTAGCGAACCTTTTTGTTTACTTTAATGAAAAATGTGTTAATTTTTGTTCTTTTTCCCTCAGGAACCCGAGAAACAGGGAAATGAAGATGAGACAGCCGAAATGCTGGCAGATTTTGTAGATGCGCTTCCTGACGACTGAAAGATATTAGATCTGAAATGCTATAGACCCTCTGCACCAGCGGCCATGACAGGTTTTCTAAATTTAAATGTGACAATAGATCCACAAATTGTCTACTCGTCCATGACGCACGGTGACAATGTGACTGCCCCCTGTCATGTCCGCCCGTGCAAATGGTCTATAGAGAGCAGAAGTGTGATGTTAGTTACCACGAAAATGGCTCCTAACATTGACCACTCGGCTAACTCGTCCATTTCAAAAACACAGGGATTCGGTTTAGTGATTTGAGTACAAACAACAAATGCTTGCATTGGAATATTTTCACTTTATTCCCCATGGCATTCATATGGTAAGAAATCATAAAACTGACATGTTACGATTTTAACTTAACATAAACTGTTGTTAATACTACATATACACTACGCACAATAAGGGATATTGGTATGTTGTCAATTTTGGATTTGTTTTTCCAAATGACTTTTCACCTATTCCTGTGACAATGTGTGTCTGTCATGCATATACAATTATCTAATCACATACAAAATCATTCAAGCGGAATGCATACCGTCAATAAAATATCTGCTACACCCCACGATATCACTAACTTATTGTGAGTAGTGTATTTCCTATTACCTTCACTTGTAGTAGAGAAAGTACCAAGGCTTAAGACTCACCACAATTATGCAAAGACAATCACCAGTTTTTCATTTATGAACCACTTAAATGACAGAAAAATGTGTAATTAAAATTAATTAAAAATTCATTTCGTTTATCTAAAATCAAAACAAAATTATTTCTTACATGTACATCTTGAACATGTAATTACAGAAAACCAATTAATTTCAAACGAATTTATTGAAAAATATTCCACAATACGTACATGTAACATGTCAACAGAACGTCGGTAAAAACATTTTACATCTGCCACTGTGCAGCTAACAATTACATGCAAATAATAAGCAGCAAATTAGCTGTGTTTTTGTTGTCCGTATTTCCAACAAATGTTGAAACATTTTTATCATTTGCATTTGTTTTGCCAGCGTTAATCTTACAAAAAGATGTTATATTTAAACAAAAATGAAAGCTGCATTTGACTTGTTTAGCAGAAAAAAAACCTCTGCTCGGCATAATAGGTTACCAGTTAAATAAAGGCCCATTGCAACATTTACAGAGGAAACGCTATTACACATCTAAAGAGAAATGTTGGCTAACTAGCCTGCAGAAATTTTAGCTTCGTAGACGCAGCACTGCTTCAGGAAACATTTAAAATGCATGATTTTTGTGTTAAAGGCAGAGGCTCATTAGCAATGCGCACACAAAATACGCAGTTCCCTGCCTTTGCTATGGAAGCTCCGTACTTCGTGGCACGAGTGCATTGCTGACGAGCTTGTGCCTTTAGGTCGATGCTAAACAATTACCATAAACTTTTTTAAAACCACCTTCAGTTGTTAATATCCTGCAAAAGGTATACAGAATACCTATCAACAGTTTGAGTATATTTTTCTTGTCAACTCATTAAGTAAAATGTTGGGTCTTTGCAAATGAGACAAAGGGGCCTTTATATTGAATTATCTGTATTGAAATTTGACTGCGATATGTACATCATTTGTTTTTGAATTCAGGCAGTATAAATAGCCATACAAACTCTTAAATTTTGTTTTAATCTGCATAAATGAGTAATATAAAATCTATTACTTTTATTTACAACACCCACCGTCTTAAAATTTGGCGTGAAAGATTTGATCGTAAAAACCTTAAACTTTTCTTTAGTTATCTACATATATTATTTACCCAGTTGTAGAAATGTAAATGTTGGCATCTACATAAAAAGAATGTAAAGAAGTTTTACAAAATCCCTATAGACGAATCTGGTAACTAGGAACTCGTTCCCTGCATATCCGCCATTACTGGGGGCCATCCAGTGCCATGAACTGTGTTTTGTGTTGATAAGCTGTTACATTATGTATACACAAAGGGTTTGCGTTGTGCACAGGGCATGGCAGTGGATGGCCGACATACAGGGAAGGAGTCCCATACACACACAACCTTATCAATACAAGTCTTTGAAATCGACCCCATTCTCACATTTAGATTTGCTTAATTCGACGAAGGTTAGTTTATACATCTGACTTAAAGATTGAACGAAGAGTGGTACCAGACACTGCATGCTTTTCGAGCCGTGCGTCAAACAAATACTTGACGCACATGTATTACTAGGCCTGTCAAATTGCTTCCCGAATTAAGAGATCTGTTTGACGAAGATTAAACAGATTTCTGGATGCGGACGCACGCCTCTTCATTCGACGAAAATTAATTTCTTCGTTAGAAGAAGCAACTTTGTAATGTGAACAGTCCCTTCGTTCGACAACGCGATTTTGTAGGCATTGTGCAAGAAGCACTACTTGAAGCTTCATGTGTGACCAGGCGTCATTCGATCTTCGTTAGGAGTCACCTAATGTGAACGGTACTGCTCTTCATTCAATGTTCGTTACGTGAGATGTGAATTAACTGATCTTCGTCGAACGAAGCGATTTTTCTATTGTGAATGGGGTCTTTGTTGCTTCATCGAATGTCATGCATTTATATCAACAAATATCTTCGTCGAACAAAGCAATACTTTTTCCGAAATATGAATGGGATCATATTAGTTTTTGGGTCTTTCTATAAATTAGGGGTCCAAAAGTGTGACATTTAGTGTCCCCCGTTACACCTGATAAAAATCATTAAAATGGCTTTTAAACCATTTTGTATGAATTGTACTTTATGTACTCACTTTTTGAGATGGAAAGTATTTAAAGAATGTGTGCTGAATTTACAAAAACAAGATGTGTAACGGGGACACCAACATTGGACCCCTAATTTATAGAAAGACCCTTTACTCCTGTTTTTCAAAATCTTTCAACACATCTCCATAGTCATCCAAAGTACATGTATGTGTACTTTGAACAAAAAACTTCATAAAAATACAGGTAGCCCCAGAAAAGAAAACCATTTTAACGAAAATATGTATCCAACACACTTTGTACATGTACAACATGGAAACCGTAAAATACTGTACACAATAAAAATTTCAAATTTTCCCTATCCATCATGGAAGATTTTCAGAGGTATTTTGTCAGATAAAAACTGATTTAAAGGCAGAGACTCGTCGGCAATGCACGCGCGCCAAATTCGTGCCACAAAATACGCAGCTCCATGCCTTTGGTATGGAGCTGTGTATTTCGTGGCACGAATTTGGCGTGTGCGCATTGCCAACGAGCCTTTGCCTTTAAAGGCACATTCGGTGGCTGATGAAAAGTAAAAACCACATTTTAAAAAGTTACATTCCTTTCACTAAATATTTCCATAACCGTTGGCAGCTTTGTACTTCCTGATAAAACTCTTGCATAGTCCTTCGTTCCCCACTTACAATACATCAGTAAAAATACCTGTACAGTGCAATTTTTTTGTCATAATTCAACTGGCTGTAAAATACCACAGCATTTGATTTTTTTGTGACCCGCTTTGGAAAAATTAGTTGTCATACAGGCTGGGTCGAGTTTTTGCGATCATGAGCAGAAATCTGCTTCACAAATATGACTCGATGACCTTTGAGTGATGCAAAGCTCAAACCTGCGATTGTGTCGGAAGTATTCCTAGTTATGGTCGCAAAAACTGTGCGACATTTTTAAACTCATTTCTCAAAAGCAAATCTGGGCTAGTCCATCGCAAGTCCCTGTGTCTTAATTTAAATATCAACCTATTCAAATAAACTGCAACAAAAGCATTTTTTATGTGCGTTTGCATTCAACTAAAACAGAACTCGTGATGGACATAACTGTAGCCTTATAACAGGGTTGTAGTCAAGTCCTCCACAAGTCCCTGGGTCTTAATTCACGTCACAAGCTATTCAAATGAACTCCAACAAAGGCATTCTTTTGTTCGTGTTCATCCTTTGCTTCTTGTTACTGGACTCGACTACAAGCCTGCCTGATAAGCAAAATCTCAATACAGTCAACTTTTATTATTATGCTTCTTTTTCACGAGTCCTGGCCATGACTTTATAGACCTTATGCACCGGCAGCCATGACAGGGGGCAGGTTTTCATATTTAAATGCTGTGACAATGTGACTGCCTCCTGTCATGGCCGCTCGTGCAAAGGGTCTATTCATTGTGTACTGGTATGCATTGGTTATATAGCGCTCTCTAAATGTAGAGCTTGAATTAATTTGGTCCCTTAATTTGAAACTTATTTTGGACCATTACATAAAACATTTCTTTATAATCTTTTCCCAGTTTATGTTTTATATACTACATTTATTGCTGATTATTAGTCAGTATGCGTGTCATTTTTTTTTTCTTTCTTGTACCAAAACCAAGGATTCCTCAAAAGTGGCTGTAAATAGACCGTATTGAATAGCTGACATTCTGTAGGGCACCTTTTGTTACTTAAACCGTTCAACAATGGAAGCACAGTATGTGCAACCATGCATGTCCTCAAGGAACAAAGAAACTGCCCCACGAAATGGCGGCTATTCGATACGGTCTATAGACGATGAAGAAATTCTTAGTTTTAGAGGTGGGAGAAAAACACCAACACATGTGTATAGCCTAGGGAAACCCACCCCACATAATGACTCGGACACGATTCGAACCTGGGCCACAGATGCATGACAGTAAATTGCTTTAATAGAGTATAGAGCCTTTGCACGGCGGTCATGACAGGGAGTAGTCACTTTGTGGTTCTATTGTTACATTATTTAAATACGAAAACCTGCCCCCTGTCATGGCCGCCGGTGAAGAAGCTCTATTATCTGATTCACACTATGAAAATGTTACCCTTTGTGTGTTGCAAAGGTTACTGGGTCTACACTAAAACCAGTGAACTGTTTCACTGTGCTTTAGCAATGGACATTTCAGATTACCAACTAATGTTTAGACCCAGTTACCCTTGCAACTGACATCACACTTTAGTAGTCTATGACCCGACAATGGTCTGTATTAAAATGGAGGCCTCATGTGTACAAGAACCTCAAAAATATCCGTTCCCTAAAATAGAATTTCTGTAAAACCAGTTAGCTAAAAATTTAAGATGTTAAAAAGTGGCATTAAAAACTGACCAAACCTTGAATAGACTGTGTGGAATAGCTGCCATCTTGTAGGGCAGTTTCTTTGTTCCTCGAGGACATGCATGGTTGCACATTTTATGCTTACATTGTTGACCAATTCAAATGTCAAAAGTTGCCCCACAAGATGGCAGCTATTCGATACGGTCTATATACACCAACCTGTCAGAAAATGTTAAGTGAATATGTCATCATCACTGTCAACTTCATCTACTAGAGGTTTTTTTTTTGCCGACTGCAGAGATCGTCCTCTCAACTCGTACGCAGCGTCGGATCCTTGTGACCGATCCACCATTAATATCCGTCTTCGTTCCTGTCGATCAAATTCCTTCTGGAGTTTCAGCGCCAGTTTACGATCTTCCTCTTCTTGTTTAATCCTTTGCTCTTCCTCTCCGACTAATTCCATGTATTTCCAGATGGTGTTTCGGCGAGTCTTAGAGGGTGTACCGTTTAAACTAGGACTTCGTTGATTCCTTTGGTGATTACTGCCAGGTGATGGGGATGTGTTCTTTAATTTCGTTTTGGCCTTACCCACAAAGTCTGATCTGATCTCGGGTGATTTTCCGTTCGATTTTGCATCTCCCGGAGGCACATGTTTGGTCTGGTCAACGAGTTTGTCCGAATCCCACTTCTGCTCCCGATTTGAGCCGTACGTTGCATCCATTAAGATACCTTTATCTGGAGTCGCTACATCCACCCTACTTTGCTCCGTCTCACAACTCAAAACGTTCTCCTGGTTCTTTTCTTTCCTGTGGTCTGACTTCAAATTGCTGGAGTGTGGACTTTGAATCAACATGGGCAAAGGGCTTCCACCTCCAGATGGTACCTTTCGCCTTTTAGGAGAGACAGAATAATCCTGTTCTGGTGCAGGGCTATCCCTAAATAGCTGCTTTATGCTTTTCGGTTGCGGCCGATTTGCTCTCATGCGATACACCTTGCCTGGACTTTTCTTAACGGAGCTTTTTTCGTTGTCTCCGCCGCTGCTAACTTCTCTGGCCGTGATTCCCGGAGATTTATTTTCAAGTTTCTGTCTTTTATTCTGAGCTTTTGGACTGCAACTTTTCCGTTTTCCCCTGTTATCTATGTCTGTTTCTTTGTTTGTTGCTTCGTGTTCAAAATTTGCGTGTTTTAAGCTTCCATTTACAAGCACTGGTTTTTCAAACTCGGTCCCATTTTCTGCGCCATTTGAGATATTGGCTTTCGCTTTCAAGTTCACTGAATCTAACATCACAACATCCCTGTCATCTTGTGGGTTGGCAGTTATCTGTTTTGCATCTTGTTTCACAACTCTTTCACCGAAATCAAGTTCCCCTTCACTAACTAGTTTCTTTGACTCCAATTGACGGAAAAACTTGGCTCTGGGTGTTTCACTGGCAAGGGGTGATTTCTTTGGCTTAGTGCTTTGCTTGCGTGGTGGTGAAACAAAAACCTTGTGCCTGTTTCCAGAGGGCTGGCGATGGAGACGTTTATTCAGCTCTTGCCGCATTAAAGTGCTTGTGCTTCCATGATTGGCTCGGCCAGTCATTGTCGCTTTGGATGTTTCGTTCAGCTTTTTTCTTTTTTCTTTGATCAGACTCTCAAACTTAGCTTTTACAAGTGGCGGAAGACTATAATCCTGTTCAGACCCATCTTCAGTCATATTAGTCGTCAGGTTCCGTGGAGTTGTATGGATAATTTTGGGTAAATCCTTTTTACCGTTTGAAAGTCTACGGTGTGACGTACGCGGCGAGACATCGATCGGTCTGAAGTGATTTAACTCGGGTGAGATACTGTCCGTACTCGTCATGCTGTCCGATCGCTTTCTAGAAATACTTGCGGATGCAGTCCCGCCAATTTCTGATTCAGATGATGACTTCGAGACACTTTCAAAGGCACTCGCTTTTTTGCTTGCAACTTCTTTGCCGCCTTCGCCCAGATTATCCGTGGGATCTAAGACAAACTCTCCTCCTAGTAAGGAACCCTTTAGGCTCCTGCTGCTGCCCGAATCGCTGCTTGGACTTCGATAAGAGATCACGGGACTACTTGAATCACCGACTATCTCCAAGATGCAATCGCTGGAGCTTCGATCGCCCCACGGCGGGTCTCCAATCAAAATCGGTTCAGCACCTTCGCAGTTTGACGTTGACGGTTTATTAAAGTCCAAGCTTACGCAAGACGCTGCAGAACTGCTCGAAGCTCGTTGACTTGAGACACTAGGCACCGGCGATGGTCCTGAATTGTTTGCTGTTTTACAAGATGAAGCTTTTGAAGAACTTCGGGAGCTTGGGGAAGGCGGCTTGGCGGTGGGGGACAAGAATACATCAATGCGATGGGACTTGACCGAGGACGAAGCACTGTTTCGTGAGGTCTTTTTAGAGACAACTTTGGTGGTAGTGCTTGGTGGTGAAGACACTGAACTGGGGCCCTGAGTCTGTCCATAAAGAAAACAGAATCCCTGAATTATAATATAAATATAACCTTGATAAACAGTCTTGCTCCGCGATTAGACGGCATAAGTTTGCCATAATTCTCCTTCAACCCGTGCATGTACATGTAGCTACTGTCCCAATACATATGTAACATAGCTATATTAATAATTTACAAATAGCGCAATGAAACAGTTCATTGAACCAGGAATACGCGGCAGATGACACGTAGAGATCTGAGGCGAGTTCAATAGCGCAATACGTATGCATACCGACAATACCTTCAATACCAGCGTACGTATTGTGCTATTGAACACGCCTCAGCAGTCGTTGTCGATCGTTGTGGTTCAAAACATGCTTGTCGGACATTCGGCTAGCACAAAAAACACAATGAATTGAAAGTCGGCATACACAACAAATACATTGTAAGTTACCAGCACACAGGTCACCTTTTAAGTGTGCTGGGAAACAGGCCTGTTACAGTGCAACAATATAGCATATCTGGATTAATCGCGAGTATGTAATGGTACTCGCAGCGCCGCGATTAATCGAGTAGTTTAAAAATGATAGTCACGAGTACAAGTACTGTTTACTACTAGCGATTAATCAAGCTATTTGCCCAGCGGTAGTATGAATGTGATAAATGTAATGGGGCACATATGCAATCTTCACCCAACTTTCTGCACTTTTGTCATTGCTTTTTATAGGAAATGAAATTCTCAATCTGTACCTTTGAGATTTCTTTCTGCAGTTGCTTAGCATATTCCTCATCTTTCACTGCTTGCTCATTGAGCATTTGGGCTCTGACCTCATCCTACAAATGATATGCAAATAATATGCAAATGATATCACACGGTAAAAATTACTAAACCACACCCTTTTTACATTAGGCCAAACAAAATAAATAGTGCGTTTACGGTAACGGCCTAAAAAAAAATACAGGTAGGTAGGCAGGAAAATAATTTTATTTATTTATTTTTTTTTACATTTTAGTTCATGCATTTGCGTGTTGTTTTGCAATGTTTGAAACTCACTATAAACACTATTAACTATGTTCATGGATAAGTGTAGAAAATGTTATGTTTGTTGGAAATTATAGTAAATAGTGCTTATTTAAAATTAAAAAGTTTGAGGTCGGCAATTTGGCCTCAAACATTCCAGGTAGGTCGGGTTTATACTGTAAACACACCATTTATTTTGTTTGGCCTTAGGGAAATCGCTTTGTTCAACAAAGATAAAACTGGCAACTTTCGTTTTGAAATTGAAAATAGAATCAAATCCAAGTGGGATCAGAATCCATGATGGAATCGTCCAAAATGAAAATTAGGAGTGATAAACCCACCTTCAACGCTTTGTCTCCTTGTGATATTTTCCACGCCAGTTCTTCATCCAGCTTCTGTTGCCGTGCCGACTCATTCTGGTGCTCTTCATACAATCGCACCTCCTCACTCTGTAGCCAAGTAATGTATTCCTCACTTTTCTTGATTTCAATCTCTTCCATCTGCTGTCGTTCTCGCCTCAGCTGAAAGAGCCACAAAAATAATAACATTTTTAAAGGTACCGGTATTCATAAAAGTTATTGGAAAAATTGTGAAGTTGACGATAGCTTAAAATGTAACACAAGTGTCTGTCCCGGTTACGAGCGTATTTCGGAAATTTGTACACAGGGTTTTTAGAAAGGCATGTTGTCACACTATTTGTAACCCTTTTTGAGCCTAAGTTATCTCTTCAGAACAACTGAACCTTATTTCTTTTTTTTCCCACCAGACAAAGGTATTTTCTGGAAAATATGGTCTGTGTTGCCAACATGCCCCCATTACCGTGGAAAGCCTTTTTGAAAAAAAAGTAATTATCAACTTCTTTTAGCCTTTTTTCATCTTAACTTTAGTTCTTGTTAATTGTTCGTTTTATCGGCCCGGAACGATTACGGTGGTCATTTTTATTTTCTAAAAAGTTACTGACCTTTTCAACAGCTTCATTATATTCTTCCCTTATGGCTCCTGGTTCACATAATCTCTTGATTGGCAAAGTTTCTGCAAGAAACAAATCAAAGTCAAATTTATGACAAAAGGGATTAGCAAATAAATCGTGGGACAAATTCTACATCTGGCTAATCTTTCCCACAATCTTTCCCAAGTCTAGTATTAAACAGTGATAACAGTTATTTGATTAGTAATGTTTAACATGCAGGCCTATAATAAATTATTGGTATTTTTTTCCGTATACATTGAACAAAGATTTGAAGGAAATTAGCTCCTGGAATCGACAGATAATCTAATTCTAAGATATACTTCCCACTTGCACTTTTGTCGCTTTTCCAAAGTAGGCAGATTCAAAAAAATTGTTCCAATTAAATAAATTTGTATTTCGTGTTAATAAAAGGCTTAAAAAAACCTTTAAAATGAGTAGTCTCTCATTGTCAGAGGGTTCTTGGACTCACAGTGCAGATCACTCAATCCGACCACGCCGTGGCTATACGGCGCGTGTTGCATTGCGCATACGGAGCTGCGAGCGCGGTACACGGACTCCCCCACTACGAAGGAAATCCCCGATGATTTCTCGCATTTGCAACATTTTTGTTTCGGGACATGTTTGTCAGTATGTTTGATATGTATTGGAAATATAAGTGGTGGGAGGTTGGTTCTTGAACTCTTTTTGGTTTTCGTGAAAATGAGCAAAAAGGTTGTCGAGTTCACATCCGCCCCGTAGGTTTATGCACAGTTATTCGGGCAATTTTGTCATCCAATACCATGATCATGATGCATTGCCAACGTCGATAAGGTTTATTAGATGACCTGTTCATTCCAGGTGGTAATTTCCTTCAAATCTTTGTTCAATGTATACGGAAAAAATACTAAATTATTTAACACACATTAAAAAAAATAAGTGATTAAAAACATATGATAAATCATGATGTAGGCCGTAATAAAGGCGTAAATGTGGGAAATTTATTTCATTTCTATTTAAATTTCACTTTCTTTTTTCAAATATTTTTAATTCGAAAAACGGTGATTCCCAGCTGAGTACCGAGCAATTCTTCTTCATCATGTTCATCGTCTTCTTCTCCCTCCAATCTCCGTCGGCACTGATCGGGGAAAGCCCGCCTGATCTGCCTCCATCGACCGTGGTCAACCAGCGTGTTTTCCCTCGCACAGCGCCGAGCCCAGTTGCTGATCCGCAGCCGACACAACGGGCAAGTGAAGTTCGCTTCTTCCACATTCTTCTTGAAACACGGCATACAAAGCTCGTGGTTGCACGGCATACGCACGGGTTCGATCAAGACACACATGCAGATCGGACATTTGCAGTCCGACAGTCGAAGATTTGGCACATTTTGCCTGGAGGTTCCTTCCCCAAATGGAGAAATTCCGTCTGTTTCCGACGCCATTTTTGTCAAGATTGACGATCGCGCGCGACATTTGACCTTTCTACTAAATATGCATATATTCAAGATCTGTTTTCGCGAGCACAACTAGAACCATGTTTCTGACCGATTACTGATGATTCAACCAATAAATGGCTTTGGTTGCCGATGATCAAAGGTTCTCATTGGTTGAACTGGCAATTGCGTCAAAAACATGTTTCTGAGTGTGTTCGCGAAAACAAACCCCGTTTGTTGGCTCTTCGCCAGGTGGCGGATTTATAATTTACTGTTTTTAATTTTTACTTTACGTCGTCAAGCGAAATGCTCGAAAAAGTCAGATAGCTCGAAAATGACTACGCTGCGGAATCACCTTTTCAATTTTATTCCTCCGAAAAATCAAAGGGGAAATCGGGAAATCGGTGTAAATAAACAACAACAAAAACATGTCTCGTCTCGTTTTGACATGTCATACGTCAATCATTCACTTCCCAAACTTCTTATTCTTTTGCCAAATTTGTTGTCCTTTAAATTTGTGTGGAAAGATGGAGTAAACATCAGGTGATTATTAGAAATATGCTTGGCGGGCGTGTAAAAAAAGTAAAAGGTTCAAAAATATTTATTTTTTTCTCTAACGCCCCGCCCACCCAGCAAGTTGCTGTGATGACGTCATTATTTCAAGATGGCAGCTCCCATGCCACAGCTTGCACGTGCGTTTCTCGTACAGTTTCTTGCGATTTTCTTCTTTTATTTTGACAATTTATTTCATAATTTTGTTTGCACCTACGTAGTTAGCATATTTGGTCTAGAAGAAAGTTATTTTGTGTCTAATACTAAAGAAATGTAGGTGTATTTTTAATCATAAAAAGTTAAGGAATAGGAAACTACGACGACAACGACGGGTTGTCAAAAGAGGGCAGCAAACATACTGGTCCATAATGTTCCCACCTCGGGCTGCCGTACGTACCTAGGCTAAGAGTTGGGATTGACACTTTTTGCATGACAAAATCCCCACCCCTGGGGCAATATTTACCGGTAGGTGACAAAAAAATCCCCACTCGATCGGGTGCAAAACATGCACATCTTGTATCATGTGTACGTGTATAGATGGCAAGATGCACAGAAATCTTTATGTCAATGGGTCAAAATCCCCACCCACCCTGGGGCATGAAAAATGTGACCAAACCCCCACCTATGGGGTGGGGGTGGGGTAGCTAAGGTGCATCCCCCAATCGAAACCGGCGAACACATATTTTTTCCTAATGTGACGAAGTGTCTTGCTGAGGGACATGTCAATATTGTATTTATAGTTGTATCATGGGGTACCGTGGCCGAGCGGTTTAGGTCATTGGCTCGCAATCATAGGTGAAAACTTGGGGTTGCGGGTTCGAACCTCCCCACGGCTATGGTACCTGTGCCCTTGGGCAAGGCACTCAACCACACTTGCTCCATCCTTCGGAAGGGATGTAAAGCCGTTGGTCCAGTGTGTTAGGTAATGGAAACGCACTCTAAAGATCCCAGAGCATTCTTTCGTAAAGAGCAAGGGGGATCATCCCCGGTGTCTCTGGCCATTTCTAATTCTGATTAGAATTCTTCATGGGTTTCCTCACGCTTGCGCTTGCGAGTGACAGTGCAATGAGCACTATTGAGGAATCCTTGGTATGAATACCAGAAAGAAATAATAATAATACTTGTATTAATTATTTTTCATAAATGCTAGTTCGAGGGACTGAAGGACTGTGGTTGGTTCATGGACCTCCTGATAACAGAAACAATGTCCAGTTTCCAAGGTAACTCATGATTATTCAGATCTGAAGATTTTTTCTGAAAGTTGTTTACTGTCATTTTCTCATAAAAATTGTATTTTGGCCACTCCTGCTAAAGTTGCACTGTCTGATTTTAAGCCGATTTGAGCATCAAATTTTTTTTTTTAAGTCGATTAAAAACAAGAAAGAATAAAAGACAGGCCCTGTCTTTTATTTGACAGGGTTATGACGTAAATGTACATGTGCGCGTACATGTGTACATTGTACACATACTATGTACATATGAGCGTACGCGCACATGTACAACATGTGAAGCCTGTTTCAAGAAAAAGGCTTGTATCTCCAAAAAAAGGCTTGTAACACTCGGCAAATATTGATCACACACAGCAAGCCACGTGCTAAGCAAATGGCAACAAATGATTTTTGCTCAGCAGGTAGCTTTTGTGTGTGGCACATTTCTTTTGTGTGTGGCACACTTTCTATAAATTTAATAATAAAGAAATTTTTATTTTGTTTTCAGAGAAGCAAGTCCGTCATGTGGAGTTATGGCCTATACCGCTGACGGCGCTTTCTTTGCGTGGTGCAACAGCCAGAGGTATGGTATATTTTGGTAACTTAGCTTCAAAATAATGCTTTAAATGTCCTAAGGATCACTTAATGTCTCTGTACATCATGCACGAGTAGGCACTTTGTGGATCTATTGTCACATCATTTAAATATGAAAACATGCCCCCTGTCATGGCCGCTGGTGCAAAGCAGTTTGACCTGTGGTGTTAACCTTTTGGCCTTTGACATTTATACTGTGTATTACTTTGCCTAGTTGCACTCCCATGCAACACTAGTAAGAGAAAAAGTGACTTCAAATGGAAAACCTGATGGAGTATACCACTGTGTCTCGTAGCTCAGCTGGTAAAGCATCTGCCCGGTGTGTCAGAGGTCTTGGGGGAATACCTGGAGAGTATACCACTGTGCCTCATAGCTCAGCTGGTAGAGCATCTGCTTGGTGTGTCAGAGGTTTAGGGGAAAACCTGAGGGAGTATACTACTGTGCCTCGTTGCACAGCTGGTAGAGCATCTGCCCGGAGTGTCAGAGGTCTTGGGGGAAGACCTGAGGGAGTATATACTACTGTGCTTCATAGCCCAGCTGGTAGAGCATCTGCCCAGAGTGTCAAAGGTCTTGGGAGGGAAACCTGAAGGGGGTGTACCACTGCCTCATAGTTCAGCTGGTGGAGCATCTGCCCGGTGTGTCGGAGGTCTTGGGTTCGAATCCTGGTGAGGACTAAATGATGTTTCTCTTGTCCCACTTTTGGTAGCATCGATTATGTATTTACAAATAAGTTAGGTACAGCATAATTTTGATTAAAAAAGTCAGTTACAGTGAAATTTTACCGTAAAATTAAACTTTGTTTTTTTCATTATTCAGCACACTGGTTGTCCGATTTTCAGACTACCAGATCATCAGGGAAATAGCAACAACAAGGACGGTCCAGCTATGTTTCTCCCCACTAGGGACGTATTTGGCCACGTGGCAACCGTATAAAGGTAATATGCTCAAATTACACACGTCTAACGTCAGTTTCAAATAATATACCATTCTAAAAAAGAAATTAAATTTTCTTAAAGGAGCTTGTCCAGATTTTTCCAGAAAATGGATTTCATTTTAACCCAACAATCATATAAAATACTTCCCTAAAAATACTATCCACGGGACGAAAACAGGAAATTTGCAATCTCCAATTCGGATGTGGAAGCAAAAATGTTGTTGTATTTACTGCACTGCTTTATGTAACCGGATAAATTAGTTAACTAAACTTTGTTGGTTTTTTGACGATATCCCCGAAAATATAGGGATTGAGAATGCGAAATTTCAGAATGGTAATGAGAAAAATATGACACATGATATGGTGTCAAAATCTCAACACCCATGGAAAGAATGGGAGGCTCAAAAATGTGGTCACGTTCCCTTAAGATACCGATTCTTGATCAGAATAGTAATTTGTCGAATGCAGTGAACTTGTGGGATAACAAGGCACTGATCATCCAATCACTTTGGAATCACTTTCAAGACTGTTCTGCTTCAGTAATTTCCTCCAGGTCCAAGAGGACCTGTTTGAACAAAGTGATTCCCACAGCAATGAAATGTGACATTTTCTGTTTCTGGAAGAGTTTTGCAGTTAAGGGCTCCCAGAAAACCAATATTGTTGGGTTTTTAACTTATGAACCAGTGTGGGATGAACTGACCTCGGGAGTTGCATGTTTCCCAAATAACCCTATAAGCGCAGGTTCTCAGGGAGCACTTCAGAAAGAGTGGTGCACGCTGCCTCAGCAGCTCCTACAGAGGCTGTTGCAGTCGGCCTTGCCACAAGAGGTAGTCATACACGTTATTGACCAATAAAATGTTACATCTCTCGGTCTCCTCGATCTTTCATTCATACTTTTATTTTCATTTTTTTTTTAAAACCATTAATGATTAAAGCCTTCTTTATCTAAACAGACCAATATTTTGTTTGTGTGTAAATAGCTATTAAAGACGACCCAGCTGCAAGCGCTAATTTGCAAATATGGAGTTTAGAAACGGGCGAAATCGTCAAGGCTACTATTCAGAAAAGACGAGCACTTTGGTAAGATATATCCAAATTCCAGCAGACTGCATTTCTGTAGCAATACACTAAAAAAGTTGTAAAATAATGTCAAAAATAAATGATTGAAATTATATAAATAAATGACAAAAAAAGTGCTTTTATTTTCAAGGAAACCACAGTGGACCTCGGATGAGAAAATTTGTGCGGTCTTTGCAAGTGGCGGAGTGCAGTTCTACAAAGATAATGACTGGGGTAAGAATTCAGATATTTGTAACGTTAAAACCATTAACGCCTTTTCCAATAAAGCCCCTTTTTGATTTCAATAAGGTTTTCTCTTGAGTGTGTTCTCATCAAAACAACCTGACCACAAAGCTCTCTTTGAGGCGATGTCCCGCGTGCCGACAAAGAGTGCGACTACTGGTGCGTGGGTGCCCGCGCGTAGCTAGACTTGAGGTCAAGTCTCTAGACAGTCGTATTTGGTCCGTCTGACGCCTATAATCCCCACACGCAACAGTCGTTGTTATGAATAGTACCTGTCTAGAGACTTGAGAAACCTGTATTCGCGCCAATATTAATGCTTCATGGCGCGTAATATATAATCACGCTGTTGCCATAGAACCAGCCAATAACATTTCGTCCATCGTGCCGTGGTAACGTCCACTTCTACCAGAGGGGATGTAATGTTATCTGATTCGGTTAATGCGTGTTTTAAAACTTCATTATTGTTATTTAGAGAAACTGTGTTAAGCGTTTAGTGAAATGTAGTATGTTAAGTTACAGTCAAGAGCATTTATGATGTACAAATAAATGTACAACAATATTTATTAAAAAGATCTCCCCTATAATGATTATGGGAGATCTTGTATCAGCTTCTTTTGATGAATGTGTTCTAACAGTATCATATTCAAGTATTAACTCGGTATCAGTCCCTTTAGATGTGATTGCGCCAATTACTTGTGTCACGTCAAGGGCTAAATACATCGATAAATTAAACTGCACAGCCCTTTACCACGTCGCAGAAAACAAAGGAAGCTGAGCAGAATGTATTAAAACTATTTTTACCTTCTGTTGCTTTATCGTTTTCCAACTGTTGTGGCACTGCATGTAGTCCAGTTAACGCACCACAGACTAAGATGCGCTTTATGTAAAATTAAAAGGGATCGAGCGCACTGCCAACTTTCCAAACTCGAGCTAGCGGGTCAGTAATTTTGCCCGGTGTTTGTTTGTTTTTTTACTACAAATTGGATTTTGGTTTTTATTTGTAACATTCTTCTTCGACTAGTTGATTTTCAAAACGTGTTGCTGGTGGCTAAAATGGTCAGCATAATACCTACAAGTGGCGTGCGTGCTTAGTTTGTAACACGACTTTACTAGCTATCCTGCAAGAAATATTACAGTCTTGATAAATCAGATCTTCGCTCCAGATTAGAAAAAGTCCTGCAAACAAATCTTTCCTCACCATCGAAGATCTGCGTCCTTGTCATACAAAACTGGCAAATGTTGAGAAGGTGACATATTTGACCGAAAGCTTGAAAAGCACATTAAAACTGCCCCATTTGCTTATGAGACTTTGAAAAAAATCCAAAATTTATATTTTGAGTTAAAACCATTTTCACACAACAGACAAGTTCCAAAAATAGTGTCACGACTGTGTGGCTGACGATGTCACAGATTTCCAAATCCCTAGCTTCGGCAACGAGGCCGACAACCCCATTCTTTGGCGCCCATGCTTGACAGCACTGTTCAAAATTTCAGCTCTATCTTTCTCCAAAACCACGATCTGACAATCATGCAATCATCAGCGTTTGCGATTATATTTTAAACAAAAACCATCGATAATCCCAAATTCGCATAAACTGATTAAGTCGAATAGGCTTACATGTAGGGCCTACATATGTAGCCTAAAACAATTTGCACTTCAAGCTTGCTGCATGCGTTATTACGATGGAGATGAAACCCTATTCAAAATTCACAAAAACACATCCATTTAAAGGAGTACCATGAATATTAATGTAGCCCCGCGTTTCGACCAATCAGCTCTCTACGTCCAATTCTGGTAGCAATCTCCATAGACCGTGTACAAAACGGAAACAGGTTTCTCAAGTCTGTAACTAGAGGTCGATTAGACTTGTTTCCAGTCCATTCGCGACTACGCTGCTGCCGTTTACGAAACAACCGGTCTAGTTACAGACTTGACATCAAGTCTAGCGCGTAGCCCGCGGTCAGGCATTTAGTACGGCGGCAGTTCTTTGTGGCCAACAAAATGGTGCGGCTTATACGCCGACTATGAATCTTATTTTGAAGATTTCGGAGCGCCGCGGCTAATACACCGAGTGGCTTATATTCCGAAAATTACGGTACTTGATCTGTTTTACCTGCCCAAACAAGAAAAATCTTACATTGGTGTCGTCCCGAAATGCCAACTATTTTTACACGAAATGACCAACTTTATTTTCTTTTTTAAAAATTAGAAAACATAACGGCGCGGTTGACTCTCCCCCGAATGGATGGGTGTGTCTTGGCAGAAGGGGAGGCTCCGCCTTTTGTCGCAGCTTATGTTCCCGTCGTCAAGGTAAATATTGAATCAGTTGCTCGAAGACAAGTTAACATTTGATCATTATTGTTTACCGTGGAAATTTGCTGTTGCAAACAAAGAGGTGTTTCAGAATAACATGAAATATCTGTCAACCAGAATTTGAAAATTTTAAACAACTATCTGTACAGTTTTTAAACCAGTGTACACCATACTTTGTGAGAAGTAGCAATATTATAAGTATTTTCAGTTGGATAATTTTTTCTTCTTCAGATAATATATATCAAATTCACAAATCAGCAAAATTGGTGTTATGCGTGGGACATTCTCTGGTTTACTTGAAAAGCATTACGCATGGGACACACATATACATACATTTCCAAAATTACATTTCCAATTTGTGGAAATTTCATTTAAAAATTTCACATTTCATAAAAAAAATGATGAAATAACTGACAGTTATTATTACTTAAGGGTCATTCCACGAGGTTGGGTACAAAAAGTGTAACATATCAGATCTTAAATATGACTAACATTCCAGCCCGGCTACTTTAGTAAGTATATTCATTTTATAAAGAAACACATGTTACACTACAATAGAAGTATTTACATCACATTGTAACAAAACTACAGACCTCCATGTTGCGTAGGTAAGACAAAGATTTCACTCTCTGTGAGAGATTGGTCAGTGAAAACAACAGGATTATATTGGGACACCTAGCCATATTGAGTACAACAAATATTTCACCAGATAAATATATCTCCAGTCTTTAAATAAAAGAACTTGTACCAACGCAACATGGACACCGCTTTGTTTTATATACCCAACCTCATTGAATGACCCTTAAAGGACATGAAATTTTATTTTATTTTGAAACACCCCAGCACTGTGTCATACAAAACATTTGTATGGTGAAGCTTCCTTCAGGGGTGTTGAAGTCCTAATCAAAATATCAAATAGAAACCTGTTTTTCTTTACTTTTTAGAGCACGCCTGCCTTTGTGAGGTTATACAAATACCCCAATCTGGGAGGGGAGGGCTCGGCTCTGGCTAGTCGCAGTTTCTTTAAGGCTGATAATGTTCATATGCTATGGAACAAAAAAGGTAGGAAAGTGGCGACTGGCTGCAGTTATTTTTTCCGCTTTTAATTTTTTTAAATGTATGTTGAACAAAGAATTGAATTAACAGCTTACTGGTATTTCAGTTTAAGATATACTGTTGCATTTCTCTAAAAAACAAAAAAAATACATTTGTTTTCTTACAAAAAATGCATTAAGTTTATAATGCACGAAATAACCATCCACGTATACATGTAGTGCATTGATTGTTGTGCTTACGCACAGACGATTTTGCGACGTTTCCAGCTTGTTTCACTGTGTGCAATACTCTGTGGAGTAATTTCATCATTTATTTGTTCACAATTGCACTGTGCGCTATTTTCGACAGAAGTGCAAATGGGAAGTATACCCAACAAATATTACAACATTCATAAAAGTTACCTAACACATTATCATATCTGGCACATTATCATATCAGGTCACAAGCCTAGACAATTTTCCGTTAACCGAGCGTCAGGCTATTTCATAGACATCGTTAACGGTAAGCAACTGAAAACCTGCCTTAACCGCAGAGCCAAATTTTGCTTAAGATAGTGACGCAACAATGTCAGGTTTCCAAGCGCGCGCATGCTTAAGCACGCCGCGGCCGTAAAATAGACTTAACGTTAGAACAACTTTTCTGCTACAGTAAGCACACGTTTTCAGCTAGCGCTTAAGCAGCTCTATGAAATTGGGCCCTGGTTAATCTGTTCCTTATGACTGTCCCATTCCTACAAAAATTTCCGGCGACGATCTTATTTACTCCGCAGTTTTTCAAATTAATAACAGGGATGCATGCTGATCAATGTGAATGGAACGGATTCCCCTGTATGCTTTAAATAGCAGCCAATCGCCGACGCGGACAAAGGCCAGCATTACCGAGTACATGTATCACATGCATGCACAGTGTTTACAATCTGCGCGCGTTACATTTGAATGCCTGCAATGCACTGCCAAGCATCCTGATTGGTCCAGAGAGGCGACAAGATTTCTGTCGCTTGTTCCCCAGTTAAATAGGGCCGGTTTCAACAGGGCCTCGGTACGTATGATCGGGGAGTGCGTTAAAGGGGCACTGTTTTAAGAGGATGTGCTATTATAGGCCAAGTTATGTCATTCTAAGAATAAATTTTGTAAATTTGTTTTTCTCCAACAGCAACTGCTGTTCTTGCCATGGCTAGCACTGACGTTGACAAAACGGGCCATTCATACTACGGAGAACAATCGCTGCACTTCCTAGAAATCAACGGGGAAGGCTGTACCTTAGCACTTGGTAAGAATAATATTTCCAATTAAAGTTTGTTTTTTAGTTTGTCAATTTTATCTCAAGACCGCTGCATTTAAGTCTTGCCAAGTTTTACTTCCAAGGCACTAGAGTAGTATTGACAAATGTAAGCTGTATTCTGATTGGCTTATTGAATGCAGACCTCTCATTGGTTGATTGGTACTACCACTAAAACATGTGGAATACTATGGCGGAGCGGTCTAATGGATCGTATTCAAAACCTGGGTTAGTTCCCAGGTTGTGGGTTCGAATCCCGGTCCGGCCCATCCATGGTGCTTGTACCCTTGAGCAAGGTCTTTGTCACACATTGCTTCTCTCCACCCAGGGGTAAAATGGGTACCTGGTGCTTGCACTGGGGAAGGAAACTGCAGACCCGAGCAGTAGTCGGCTCTATCGCCGGGTAGCCTATAAAAAAAATGCATGCTCAAAAGCCAAGGAGTCGGGAGATATTCGCAAAAAGAATACTAGCCAGCGCGACTTGTGACTCATTTTCCTAGAGCCCGTCACATATTCTTTGAATATTTTTTTGTAAATAAAATATATTTTTCCCCTTCTTTTCAGCAAAAAAGGGCCCCATATACAGTATTGACTGGAACCCAAACTCTTCAGATTTCTGTGTCGTCTATGGGTGTATCCTTTGAAATATGGTATAAAATGGCAACAAACAAAATATGTTTGAACCAACAAAAAATTTGCGGGGTTTATAAAGAAAGTACTTGACCCATGTTCTGATTTTTAAAAACAGTGTTTAAACATGAACTTTTTACGAGATTATTTTCCTTAACCAAATTCAACACAGTCAGCCCTGCCAAAGCAACACTGTTTAATCTGAAGTGTGAGCCAATTTACGACTTTGGCACAGGGCCAAGAAATTGTGTTTACTACAATCAACAGGGAACGAATATCCTTTTTCTGATTATCTTTGTTCTTTTTTGTTTGTTTAATTTTTGTTTTGTTTGTTTGCTTGTTTGTGTGTTTGGTTTTTGGGGAAGGATGTTTTTGGTTTTTTGTTCGTTTCTGTTGTGGTGGTTATATATATATATTTTAAAAATGTTTGTTAAATTTATTTTAGTAGGTTTTCTTGAATTTCATTGAACAGTAACCCAGGAAGAAACTGAATGGTCCAGAAAAAAATCTAGAATGATGTCGAGCACAATTTAACAACATCAATTTTAAATCACCGATTAGAAAGAATTTTCTTTTATACTCTTTGTTTTGTAAGCTGGACATATTTCACTTGTCGTGTGTGATATTTTTCTTAACACAAGTCACTTCTGTGCTTGGCTGGATTTGGAAATTTGCGAGGAAGAATGGTGAGACATTTATTTAAATTGTCTCCAATCATTGAAATATTGATTACAGTTTTCCTGTTAAATATTGACTTAGTGGGTACACAGCCGTGCTCTTGGTCAAAGGGTTATGGGTTCGAGCCCCACTTGTGCCAACATGTTTGTGTGCGTGGGCAAGACACTTAATATCAACTGCTTCGTCAACCCAAACGATTTTTGGGAATACCACAATCTAACAATCTAAGGACCCCCTTTGCAGATTACCTTGTAAAGTTGTATTATCAGAATGGAAAATAATGATTTTTCATCAATTCTGAGGAAGTGTCAATAATTTGTTGATTGTTTTTCCTAGGAATTCTGGGGAAGAAGCTCGTTAAAGTGCGTCAGTAGAATGCAGGCTGACGACTCGACTGTCTTTGAGTGGAGCCCTGATGGGGAACATTTCATGACAGCTACGTGTGCTCCGCGTCTCAGGGTCGGCAATGGGTAATCATAAGACAATCATAAGACAATCACAAGACGATCACAAGTCAGTCACAAGACGATCACAAGTCAGTCACAAGACGATCACAAGTCACTCACAAGATGATCACAAGTCGGTCACAAGACAATCACAAGTCGGTCACAAGACGATCACAAGTCGGTCACAAGACAATCACAAGTCGGTCACAAGACAATCACAAGTCGGTCACAAGACGATCACAAGTCGGTCACAAGACGATCACAAGTCAGTCACAAGACGATCACAAGTCGGTCACAAGACGATCACAAGTCAGTCACATGACATCATTTTGCAAATTGTTCACAATTACTTGAGGACAGTTATGGTTTTCTCTAGGTACAAATTGTGGCATTACTCCGGCCGGCTGCTATGCGAGTTCTCTGCACCCAAAGACAAGGAAATATGGGAAGCAATATGGCAGCCATTTCCAGCAGGTCATTTCCCAGCGAAACCCGTTATAAGCCCACAGGCGTCAGGGGCCCAAACGGATGCCACGCCAGCTCCTTATAGACCCCCACATGCCACCGGAACGTCAACTTTCAAAGTTATGGTAAGGCAACGTTAATTCAACAAGAACAACAACCTTCCCTGAAAAGCGAATACAAAATTCACAAAGAATGGCAATGCATAGTTCCGAGATTGCCCAGTTAACCCCGCCCCCTTGGATATTGTTGCTATGTGCTCACAAGCCATCGCAAAAAAATGGCGAGACTACGTACAAAGCAACGGGACTCGGCATGGA
The DNA here is from genome assembly GCA_037783545.1 of Henricia sp. BOLD:AAB3569. Taxonomy (NCBI): domain Eukaryota; kingdom Metazoa; phylum Echinodermata; class Asteroidea; order Spinulosida; family Echinasteridae; genus Henricia; species Henricia sp. BOLD:AAB3569. The sequence goes on from JBBELK010000219.1 coordinate 1,352,842, forward strand.
AAGCACAGATTCATTGGAGAAAACCCAAAGGTATTTATGTTTTGAGGTCGACAGTTACCGTAGCACACACTGAGCGAAAGGCTAGTAATGCAGGGATGACATATCTTTCATAAAAATGCGCTTTCCTACCTTTGAACAGCGAATCGCCCAACATTGAAACCAAAATTCACCCGGTCACTAGCGCATACAACATACAAACTGTATGGGCAGAACATCGCGGATTGTTTGTGATGATTGCATCACTTTGACCTATGTGGGCGCCGTCTGCTAGCCCTGTTGTGATTGGTCGCGGGTTCGGCTTGATTGACAGGTCGGAACTATGCATTGCAGTGATGCCTCAGAGTAATGGTGCCGCCATTTTGTCCGACTACTGGGCAAAGAATAACGTTTTTGCAGACAACCTTTTGGTGTATTGCCATATGAATGCATGAAGGACTTGTATGCAAAGACGTCATTCTTAGCCCAGTATTCGGACAAAATGGCAGCGCCCATAGTGCGACGCATCGCTAAAATTGCCATTCTTTGTGAAGTTTGTATCCGCTGTTCAGTGGGTAATAAAATGTTGATGCAAATGTTGCGAAAGAAAAAAAAGGTTTGGCATGACTTTTAAATGTTGATAGACTGTTTGAAACCGGCATACCGTGCTTTAGTTGGCAAGTTTTTAAAAAATGTTGAGACTTGTTTTTCAGGATTGATGGGAGAACTATCAGTGTTGAATTATTTCCGCTTTGGCGTGCCATAGTATGGACACAGTCATGGCGGATATGATACTTGTTGGCGTCACGCGTATGGCACGCAAAAGCAAAAATAATTCAACACTGATAGTTCTACCATTAATTCTGAAAAACAAGTTTCAACATTTTTAAAAACTTGCCAAAAAAGCACGGTATGCCGGTTTCAAACTTCTATCAACATTTAAAAGTCTTGGCAACCTTTTTTTTTTCTTGCGCAACATTTGCGAAAATATGCGTCAACATTTTTTAAAAATTATTTCACTTTGGCGTGGCGTGCTATAGTATGGACACAGTAATGGCAGATAGCAACCAGTTGTCAAGCCAAGTGAAACCCAAGAATTATCTTTTTGAAGTCGGTCTGAGATTACAATTTTTTTTAATCAACCTTTGAAAATATGTTTTAAAGTTTATCTAATCAAACAAATTTTTCTTTCTTTTTTTCCCCCTAGGAAGAGGAGCCTGCTGAAGCTTTATCAGGTAAAAATACAAAAACAAATCAAATGTTTTTTTTTCTTGAATGTTTTTGTGTTTTCCAAAGTAAATGTTACAACTTCTCAGACATGCCTTCTATGAATTACTCTAAAAAACATTAACATTTTTTTTGGCATTTGGCCTTTAAGGAGTGTTTCTGTTATTGTGATTTAAATTGTTTTATTTTTTTCTTCAGAAAAAGCTCTTTCTAAGAATGCTCTGAAAAACAAGAAAAAACGGGGGGCTAAAGCAAAGGCCAAACAGGAAGAAGTGATGGGAACGTCCTTGGTAAGAAATCATTCTGCTTCTTAAACTGAAAAGTAACTTCTTACTGCACACAAAAATCTGAATAAAATTGTTGTCAGAATTATTCCAGAACTGATAAATATTATGTTGCAAATTTAATCTTTGAGAATTAGTTTAACAAGTGTCTAGAAGACATATAGAGCCTTTGCACGGCGGCCATGACAGGGGGAGTCACATTGTCACCATGTGTCATACATGAGTAGGTGTTTTGTGGTTCTATTGTTACATCATTTAAATAAGAAAACCTGCCCCCTGTCATGGCCGCCGGTGCAGAAGCTCTATTGGCTGTTTTCGAAACAGCTGGCTTCGTCTCCAGCTCAAGCTTGGTGCATTTCAGAAATGTTATTATGGTTTAAAAACACTTCTGGTTTAAATACCCACTTAAAGGTAGAGTACATCATTTGCAGTGACCCCAATTTGTTTTCACAAGTTGACAAGAAAAACCTTACCAAAAGTGTTAATAACAATGGTACCAAACACCACAAGATTTTATTTGAGTCCAAAATAGTATTTTGTCTGGGAAATTGAAGGTGGTTTTCTAAAACGTGTGGCCTAGTGGGTACACAACCGTGCTCGTAATTAGAGGGTTATGGGTTCGAACCCCATTTGTGCCAACGTGTTTGTGTCTGTAGCCGAACCGAACCCGAACTTGCGGACTTCGTTACAGCACTACCCCTAAATCAGTTCTGCACAATCCAAGCTTCTAGAGAGTAAGGTGTCGGACTACTTTAATATGTAGTTCAAGCAAAACTCCAAATGATTACAAATATTCTTTACTCAAACCACTTTCTGGACATACATTTGGGGAAAGCTATTTTAGCAAAAAAAGCATGTTGTTTTTTTGCAGGACACACGCACCAGTGAACAGCGCGATGCATTAGCAATGGCATCTTATGTATTAGCGCCAGTCCAGAATACGCCAGTCACCCCGGCCTCGCAACAAGACGGCGCAATTCCCTCAGAAACGGATAAAAAGATTAAAAATCTCAGAAAGGTTGGTTGAAATAAGTATTAAAGGTCACATGTCCAGATCACATTTTTTGAGCCCGGAAAGAATTATGTTTACTGGTCGCCACTTATTCTCTTTAAATACTTGAACTTTTTCTTCCCTTTTCCATAGACTTAACACATGGCGTCTCAGTGGTGACCAGTGAATGGAATTCATCCCTTGACCACTCCATTTTTCCCCATGGGTGTTGAGATTTTGATACCATATCATTTGTCATATTTTTCTCATTACTGTTCTGAAATTAAATGCACAATTGATTTTATTTCCACAGAAACTAAAAGCTATCGAGAAATTGAAAGAACAGGAAGCTAGTGGCAAAGAGCTAGAAGCAAACCAACTGCAGAAGATCCAGGGGGAGGAAGCCATCTTGAAGGAACTGCAGGAACTGGAGTTGAGTGGGTAGTAAGATTGCCGAAGTTGGAATTGCTGCCCAAGTTGGAATAGCTGCCCAAGTTGGAATGGATCACATCAGGCCATGCCAGGCAAGCAATCATTTTGTTTTTACTGTCAGAAATTATTTGTTCTTTTTTTTTCGTTAGGGGTAATGAAGATCCTCATGTTAAGAAATGAGATTTTATTTGTTTTAACGATTTGTTTTTTATTTTGTTATATTTGACAACTAGTAACAAAGTTTTTTTGGGGGTCAAACTGAAAGTGATTATTTGTTGGCCAATCCCACAAAACAATTTAAAAATCATCAAAATATTGATGATAATTTTAAAAATACATTTACTTTAAACATTTTCTTATTTGTTGGGTAAAAAATTTAAAAAAATTCATTCAAGGCTATATTTCTTAAGGCAGTTCTATACACTCAAACCTTGTTTATAAAAGGTCCCTGAGACTTTGCAGATTACCTCGTTATAAGATGAACCTTGTATTATCAGGAAAAAAACCAAAGGATTGGACCTAAATCTTTCCTTGTTATGAGTAGAAAATGGTACAACTAAAACAATTTTCAAAAAGAAAACTTAAACAAAGAATAAAAATCTATATTTTTTGTTTAATTTGAAACTGTTAACAAATTAATCAAATGTTTTGAACATGCAACAACGGATAACCACAATGCTACAGTTCATTTGAATGGCTTGTGACTTAAATTAAAGGCCCTATAGATGATCTATTTTTGAGCGATTCTGGGAATAAATCAAAGGGACATCAAAAAACCTATCTGAAGACTTTTCAGCTCCGTCAAATGTACCACGTTTTCCAAAAACATGGAACATCCATGCGCGTTTTGCTGCTCTTGACAAGGTGTTACAACACGACTCATTCTGAATTCGTCTCTTCGTTCTCAGTCGGTCGCGTACGTATATGCACTCTGTGGCTCGCGTCATACTAGTTGTGTTGCGCGACAAGTCCAGTCCACATGCACAACGTAGCCTACCTACGGAAAATGTGCAAAGCCTGAATCGTGCAACCTGTACACAGCGCCTGTTTCGGACCGCCCAGCAGTCGATTTCACAAAACATTGCGCAGCTTGCACAACATTTGACAAATGGCGCAAGCCCCATAGCTTGCGTGTTATCTTCGGAAGAATGTTGCGAAACTTACGCAATAAAATGTTGCACAAGTGGGCTTACGCAACTGCGTAAGTTTCTTGAAATTCGGCTGCAGATGCAAGCCAACTAAGTAAATCGTTTGCAAACGATCTAAATAATTTCATCTTCATGGATTTTTTGTGTGTGTAAAATTCTGTCCTCTCGGGTGGAAACATTTCATTGGATAGTTGCTACCATTTCAATCTTTACTTTGAGGAAGGTTTTCCCTGTCAACTCGTTGATTGACATGTTGGGTCATTGCAAATGATACAGTGGGCCTTTACGACTCAGGACTTGTGATAGAGTAGCGAAAGCTTTTATAAAGTGTTGTCGTGGACTTGACTAAAAATCTTGTTCCGTAGTACAGAGTTTTAAAAACAACTTGTAAAACCAAATACACCACGATTGCCACAAAAAATGACATTTTATTTCTCTAGGTAAACGGTATTTGAAACTTGACATTTTACAAAGATGCAGAATAACAAATAATTTGACTAACTGGCAACCCATTTTGTCTCGGCACTCATTCATCAGGTTTGTTATCAAGCCACAAACATTTAATTTTTTTAACTTTTTAAAGCGTCTCAAACAACTTACTTCTGCAGCTGAAATGAAAAAAGATTACTACTAGAGCACAACATTAACGCCCACATAACATTTCTTACTTCTTTGTAATGTTTTTGCTGTGAAGTGCCTTATCCAAAAACAATCAAGTTCAGCCTGCTAACTAGCTTGAAACTGCATTCTACCCAGGGGGCAGCATAAGAATACATTCTTGATATCAGGTACAGGGGGCAGATTGTACCATTTTAGACTTATTTCAAGTCTGAGATCGAACATACTCGAGAAGTATACCTTATATATAATTGGTCATACGCAATATCAGACTTGAAATAAGTCTAAAATGGCACAACCCGCACCCCCGTACCTGATATCAAGAATGTTTTCTTACGCTGCTCCCTGTTCTACCGATCCTTGCAATATTTACGATGCAGGAAATGCTAAAATATCAGGTTGCGAGCAGCATTTGTCACACATTGGTTTATATAGATTTCGGAGTTGTGGTCATTGCAGTAAAATGCCTTGCTTAGCCTTGGAGACACTACTATTTGCTTTGTACATTGTAAAATATGACACATGCATGTCGTGTCCTCGTTTTAAACCCAGTCATACACCATTGTCACAATGTTTTGCTTTCAAACACAAAGCAAAAAAAAAAAAGAACAGTAATATAAAATAAATACATTTATTTTTAAGCAGAATTAAGGGGAACTGTAGGGAAATGGACAATGCCCAAATAATAACAAATAAGGTTTAAAAGTTGTCTACTTGTTTGGTAATTACCCACTCCCTCAAAAAAAACATAAAAGCTTGTTATCAAGATGGTAATGGTAGTAATCATCTTGTAAAATGATTTTGTCTGAAGTGCCCCCAAAATGACAAAACTATTTGAGCTTTCAAGGATCGCATGTAGGCGATCTTTGGAGCCATTCATATATCCATGTGCAAAACTGTAGTTTCTCGACCTATGCTTTCAATTACCAGTGGAAATCATGCCGTTTTTAACAGTTTACCAAACAAGTATACTACCTTTAATGCCACTAAAAACATAAATATTTACAAGTATTTGTGTCAACACATTCTAATGCTGTTATTATGCTATTGCTATTTCTTAAATAGTTTTTGAATTCTTAAAGGTAACATGTTTTAACACCCTTTTATATAACACCCAAGTAGATCCTTGTTATCTGATTGGACGATAGCAGGTCACGTGTCGTTTAATATTTAATCCATTTAATGCTACGTCACTATAGCGTGCAATTTTGTTCCATACGTTTTTTCCATTGCACGGTGCACCCCCGCACAGTATTGTATGTGATGTGCGTGTCGAATGTATGACGTGAACGCCCCCCGACACAAAAAACATTTTTCTACAAGCGACATGTACTGACGGACGATGAAATAAATTTGAAGGGTAAGCCTGAATAATTTGTAAACAAAAGTAGGATGACAAGGATCTACCGGTGAGATAGAATGTGTTAGATAGAACATTCCATCTTTCACGAAAATAATCCTCCCATTGCACTCATAAACATTCATTATTTGTAAAATATGCATTATAAGCAGGCAATACTGTTAAGCCGTAAACTAAAGTATGTTTTTCAACTCATTTCTTTGAATAGTTACATTATAGTCAGTTCAACTACAAGCACTTATTTCACTAAATCATGCAATTTTGTTTAATTTCAACTCTATTTTTTTGGCGATATTAGACAATATTTAATAGTTCCAGCTATTAATTAATTTATTGCATTTATCTAAACAATGACATCATTAACACCAATTACAGAAAGGTACTATCTAATTGATCTATTCCTGTAATTGGCGGTCCTTCCGCTGTTGGATGTGGTGAATGAATAAATAAATATATTGACCCAGATGAGATTCGAACCAGGGCTACGGAGTTGGAATGCAAGGAAAGTATTGTTACACCAACTTTGAGCTTTTGTAGACTGACACTAAAAGAAGTTGTTATTCAAAATGGAATGTGACCAGTTTTCACAAATCTGTTTTAGGGAAGACCATTCTGATAAACAACATTATTTGCTAAAAACTGAGTTTTTGCCTCCTTTCTGCAGACCAAAAGCATTCCCTTTTATGTTCATTTTGTCCTTGCGTTGTTCGTTTATGGAAGGTGGATTCCAAATGAAATCCTCCTCTTTAAGAACATCAAACAAACCATGGAACTCAACATCTTTGATGTTTTTGTAATCTGTTGATGTCAGTTTATTGTTGCTATCAACCGTCAGGAAGTGACCTAATTTATTGGGGGGAAAAGGACAAATGTTAAGACCATATTTTGAAATTGTAGTTGATGCTACGGTTAAGCCGTTTGACCTAATTTATAGCAGAATCAAAATATTAAAATATCAATAAATAGTAGATTCTCATTAATTTAATGGGGTCCTTGGGACTTTGCAGATTACCTTGTTATAACAGGAACCTTGTATTATCAGTAATAAAAGCAATTAAGAATTAGGATGTAAACAAATTTCTTTGTTATAAGCAGAATGTTACAATAACGGTGCTGAGCGTGATCCAATTCCGTGTGAGGGACGTAAATCAAGAGACAAATGCCTTTCCTTAGTCAACAACAAATGAAAACTAAAGTGAACCTGTTTGTTTACCCTCTACTGATGTTAATACACACACCCAGTTTATCACATTTTGAAATTGACTTTACAGTCTTATGCAGAGGTTGTTTTTATGCATGAGGGACAGATAACCGATAAAATTGACAAAAAAGGTAATTTTTTACAGGCATTTTCAACTATTTCTTGAAAATGTGATGGCACAGTGTGCCCAGTCAAATTTATTCTGTTAATTTTTGTAATATGATTGTAGAATGTGGACATTTCTTTACAGATCAAGGTATTATTTTGATTAATTTAAGAAATATTGAAATCTTCATCCAGTGTTTACCAGTTTTGGATCACGCTCTGCTCTTATTATCGAGGTTTGACTATTGTCAGTTTCTAGGGTTGTAATGACTCTGACTCGAACTCGGACTCAAGTCCCGATTTTCACTAACTTGACTTGAGACTCGAGCCTTAAATGACTTGACTTGAGACTCGAGCCTCAAATGACTTGACTTGACTTGAGACTCGAGCCTCAAATGACTTCACTTGACTTGAGACTCGAGCCTCAAATGACTTCACTTGACTCGGACTCCCAAAAATGAAATTGTCATTTTGAGGACCGAACTGTATTTCAGCACTTAGCTTCTTTTTTTTTTAACATGGAGTATTCTTGGCCATAACAAATTTATTATTGTGACTACTTGACTTGAACCGACTTGACCAACATGCCGGATTTGACTTGACTTGGGACTCGAAGGCCATTTGACTTGTATGACTTGACTTGGGACTCGAAGGCAGTTTGACTTGGAACTCGAGCAGAGGGAGACTCATTACAACCCTGTCAGCAATATTTTGCAAGATTGGGTCACGAAATGCTAGTTGACTCACCATTTCTAGAAGTCATCTCAAACACGGTTTTCCCTGTGGCTTTTTGTTTTTGCATGAAGAAAAACCTTGTGTCAGTGCTAAAGTCGTGCTGGTGAGAGCTGTTTCTCAAAGATGCGTCATCCGCACCCTGTAAAAAAAAAAGCAAATCTTTTGATAAAACAAGATAAATGTACACAGATTTTATAGTGCTGGTGTATTTGGGATGTCAGAATTCAACCTGACTGATTTTAAGTTACAGACGAAAGTTCATCTCATTTTCTCAACAACTATTTTCATCTCTTAACCACTTAACGTCGGAGGACGTTTAAACATGCCAAGTTTTCCGCATCGGTGTGTAGCGGAGGACTTGTTAACACATTTAGGAGAAATTCACTCGTTACTGCTTTTGACGTCTAAACACGCAGTAATTTACAAGGAAAACAGTTTATAACAAAGCGACATTGGGGTGTACAATGACGGTGTATCGACATAACAACAATATTTTACCGCGCATGGTTAATGAGTTGTTTTCCTTACTCAATGCTTCAACTAAAAATAAACCCGCGCTTACGGACAGTAATGTTTGAAATAATCCCTGCGTTACCTGGTTGAGACATCATTTTTAATGAGCACCATATTATTTTTCTTTCATCCTATGTTTGGTTGTTTTATTTGCATGGTGATTTGGCATGATACCTCAGTTGCTTACTCATGCAATACTAAGACAAATTGTGTTCCTGGGGGAAAACATGAGGGAGTATGGTATATACCACTGTGCCTCATAGCTCAGCTGGTAGAGCATCTGCCTGGTGTGTCAGGTCCTGGGGAAAACCTGCGGGAATATACCACTGTGCCTCATAGCTCAGCTGGTAGAGCATTTGCAAAGAGAGTCGGAATCTCGATGAGCACCATAAGAATTTTCTCTCATCCCACGTTTGAGACAAAAAAATCCAAACTTACAACTCCTGTGGGCGTGCCCAAATCCAGTGGAGAGTTTTCAGAGACATTGAAGATAACAGTTGGTCCGTGATAGGAGGGCACATAGCTCAGGAATTTACACTGACCTAGACAAAAGAAAGAAGGGAATAATTGATTATTGTAGTCCTCGCAAGTCACGGCAAGTCCTCACAAGTCCATATACATGTTTAAGTACATCACAAGTCCCTGCAAGTCCCTGCAAGTCCTATCAAGTCCTACAAGTCTATCACATGTCCCTGCAAGTCCCTAAAATTGCATGCTTACTGTAGCAGATGAGTTAAAGGCACAGGCTCGTCAGCAATGCGCGCGCGCCAAATTCGTGCCACAAAATACGCAGCTCCATAGCAAAGGCATGGACCTGCGTATTTCGTGGCACGAATTTGGCGCGCGCGCATTGCTGACGAGCCTGTGCCTTTAAGCGCTATTTCATGGTCGCAGCATGGTTAAGCATGCACGCGCTTGGAAATGGCTATTGTTGCGTCATTAAGTTTGGCTCTGCTGTTAAGGCACATTTTCAGTTGCTTATCGTTAACGATGTCGACGCTCGGGTAAGAGAAAATAGGCTGTTAAGTGGCTCTATGAAATTGGGTCCTGGGACCTAACCTTTTCTTGTTATAAGCAGATCCTTGTAACAGTGCTCTTATTATCAAGGTTCAACTCAAATTGTAAGTTCTTTATCAGTCTTAACTCAAGTTTTAAGCTTCAATTGATTCTCAATTTGTTTTAAACAAATATTTGACAAATCTAACATACCAGGCCCGTAACCAGGGGGGGATCGGGTGGATCGGACGATCCCCCCCGCGGAACAGGGAGTTCCGCTCTATACAAAATAAAAATTCAATATTTCGAATAATTCAATTTTTCGTCGCACAATATAGCCAGTTGTTATTGTATTATGTTGTTGTATATCACACAGTGATCATATATCTGAAAGGGGGTCATCTACTTATCCGGCATTTTACTGTTTCAAAACTTGTGCCTGACGGCACTATTCGATCCCCCCCGCAAAACTCGCTGGTTACGGGCCTGCATACACTTACATTTTGTACCACTCGTGAGGTCAGGCGCTATAGACATACAGTAGAGGCCATCTTTAATGGTTAGGAACTTAGTGGTGGACGTGTTGTCATTTTGGGTGATGTAATATGGTTCGCTTTCGATTACGAAATGAACAGGGTATGCTGTGACTACAATAGCCACATTCACTGTCACCTTGTCATCTGTTGATTAAAAAAAAAAAATGAAATGAGGTAAGGCCAAACAAAATAAATGGTGCGTTTACGGTAACGGCCTAAACAAAATCCAGGTAGGTAGGTAGGAAAAACTTTTTTATTTTTTTTTTTTTTTACATTTCAGTTTATGCATTTGCGTGTTGTTTTGCAATGTTTGAAACTCACTATTAAACATGTTTATGTACAAGTGTAGAAAATGTTATGTTCGTTGGAAATTATTGCAAATAGTGCTCATTTAAAATTATCAACCTGAAAATTGGCAATAAAAAGTTTGAGGTCGGCAATTTGGTCTCAAAAATTCCAGGTAGGTCGGGTTACCGTAAACACACCATTTATTTTGTTTGGCATAATTATTTTTAATCCATATGATATAAAATGTAATTTGCCCATGCATAAAGCGGTATTATGCACTATACGCTAAGCACTTTTCCCGTGAACACACTAAACTCGACGCATGCTTAAGTGGGACTCACGACCTCAGAAAGGATTTACCCCTGTACAAAAAAAGGGTTTAGAAATTGACCAGGACTATAGTGACCCGCAGGCTAGGTCGAGTTTCTGCGACCATAAGTAGAAATCTGTGGCGGATCCACGCTCAATAATATACAGAAACACAATAGAAATTCCTGGCAGTGCCCAGATACCGCCTGGAATGTCCGTGCTCCGTCGGGAATTTCTATCGTGCTTTGGTATTTTAATGAGCGTGGATCCGCCACATATTTCTACATATGGTCGCGAAAACTCGACCTAGCCTGCGGGACTTATAATACCTTTTTCCAGAGCGTGTCACATTTGTTTTAATATGTGTTAACAACCATCAGAGTTTATATCTGATGGAAATACCCAAAGGTATAAATACCATACATGTTTGCCACTAATTCTTCCAAATATGACATGATAATGCTTCAGAAAGGGTAAATTTGGTTAGGAAACATGATTTTAGCAATGAGAAAATATCAAGTTTTTCCTTGAAAACACTTATGATTTTTTATGTCCTGCTCCAGAGCCTTAGTGCATGGAGTCTCAACTAGTGAACGTGTATGGTAGGCTCATCTTTTTCAAACCCAAATTCCAAAGTGAAAACATGTAAATAATTAAGGACAGTTCAAATTTAGTAAGCTTTATCAAATATGAAAATTAAAATCTTAAAAACGTTTGAGAACAATATTAAAATCTTTAAACAAAATTCTGATAGGGGTATTGCTGCGGATATTATAGGGGGCATGTGTCTCTGAAATTTCTGTAGTCGAAACACACCTTCAAGATTTAGTTTGATGGTCGTTGTTATAGTCTTAGAAACTGAATTTCCTCCCTCGTCTAGTGCTTCACGTTCAACAACCTGCAAAACGAGAACAATATAAAATGTTAGAATTAAAACCTTAAAGGAGTGTGACCAGATCACTTTTTTTTACCCATAACTCCCCGGGACTTACCTTATGGGTCATGAGATTTTTATATCATAACATCCGTTATATTTTTCTGATTACGAAACTGAAACTCCCGCGCTTCTAGGCCACATATTTCCGAGGATATCGTCGAAAATCCACCGATTATTTGTAAACTAATTTTCCAGTATCAATGTTTATCCACTGAAAGCCGACTCGATAGTTTTGTTCAATTTTTTACTGGAAATCGCGAATGTTTTCGGGTTTTTGGGACATGGGAGGTGTGTATGGGAGTTACTTGATAATATTGGTAAGTTACATCGAAAACTATTTTCCAGAAACTCTGGTCATGCTCCTTTAATACAGCCCATTACCTCCTTAACATTTCTTAAATGAAATCGAAATTTGTAAATTTTTGATATTTTTCCCCGAACTATAGCATTCCTAAAGTACATTATTTAACAAATACAGCATTAAATTAACTCTTTTTTAGCAAGAAATAGAACATGTGTGGTCTAGTTTGTGATCGAGCGGTTATGGGTTCGAATGCCAACATGTCTGTGTCCCTGGGCAAGGCATTTCACCTCAATTGCCTCGATAATCCAAGTGAAATTTAGGGAGCTGTTGGGGTTGTGCACCTTGGCCATGCAGTCACCTAGTTGAAGCGAAATGGTTGTGGTGATTCCCTGATGGCAGTGATAATAATGGCAACCTCACCAGTAATATACAGGGGCTGATCCAGGATTTTTAAAAGCGGGGGGCGTGAAATTTTTAAGCATGAAATGCTGATGACAAAAAAAAAGCGATTGATTGATTCTAGATGCTCTGTGGTGCGATCTGGGGCAATATTTAACCACTTTAAGCAGGAAAAGTGTGCACAAAGTGGATTTTTTATATTTTTTTTTTTTTAAAGGGGGAGGGGGGGGGGGGGGGCGTGCGCGCCCCACGGCTCCGCCCCCCGGATCCGCCCCCCGGATCCGCCCCTGGTATATGTTCGCTATACAAGAATCCACCAGTAGAAATGTGCAAATTAACATGTACAAAATATGAACAAAAACTCACAATTTTGAACTCAGTTTTTTGGAATGAACCGAAGAAGTGTTGCAGATCGTCAAATTCCAAATCTCTTACGTCGTTGTCATTGACACTGATAACAATATCGTTGTTTCTATAGATGAAAACAAAAAACTAAAAAATATAAATACCACATCAGTTTCCTTTTCTGTAATAATTTCATTTCATCCTTTTTAATGCCTTGATTTTCCAGAAAACCAAACTTTTACTTTCATTTTTTAACGCTCAAGACAAACAAAAATAGTTATTTCATCCTTTTTAATGCCTTGATTTTCCAGAAAACCAAACTTTTACTTTCATTTTGTAACGCTCAAGACAAACAAAAATAGTTAGGGGGCCTATATGACATTTGTACTTACTGCACTTTTGACTTTTCGGCCACGCCCCCTGGGACGATACTTCGGACCACGTGACCCCGCTTGTCCTTTTGAATATTCATACCCAGCCCAATCATTCCTGATCCTCGAAACTTGTCAGGATGGGGCACGTGGATGTTATTCTGTGCTGGTCTTTCTTCCATAGCGCACTGCATAAAATAGAAAGATAGTAGTCAAATGATTGGTTTAGCAGTGCGCGTGCGTTTATTGCACCAATAAAATTGCACTGTATAAAATTGTGGTATACAAATTACACAAGGTTTCGATAGATTGCAAGGGTTTGGGCCTCGGTTTTAGTTTCGGTTTAAATACTTTTCTTTCCGTACTTGGCCGGGTCGCGAATTTTCCAAACGACACTACCACCTCTTGTTTTCTGATTGGTGGATCACATGCATACTATAATGCACGTTCTTCAAACCAAACTGCAGTTTAGAAATGTTTCAAAGTATTTCCTCAGTTACTAAAAAAGATAATGGTATAACCACAGCGAGAACAGTACTCGGGTCATTCTGATTGGTAGTCCCATGCTTTACCACTAGACCACCAAGCAACTCGCCAAAGCCTCACATTTTCGTTCCTTTATTCTCTAATTTAAAGAACTCGTTGGGCGCTACAATGAGAGTATGAATATTCATTTACAATGCACCAATCAGAAGGCACAGAATCCTTTGCCTGTATACTATGTCGTTTGGAAATGCATGTAAAACATTTTGCGGCCGGCGAGCGGGGTTAAATTTAGACAAACATCTCTCGCACAATGGATGAAGTATACAACAAAACATGCAGTAAGCGATGCTCGTGGAATGTTTCCATCTTTCTAGTATCTTATTTCTTTTTTCGGGGTCCAGTACTATAGGGGCGTTCGAGATGCTTCCTCGGGGCAGCCCTGACCTGGGGATGATCGTGCGAGGTGTGATCAGCCAGGTAGACCATGGGAACGAGGTTAGACACGGGTTACCCGGTGTCAGCATCTCGAACGCCCCTATTATGACCTAAGTATAATACCGGAAATCTACCAATACACACCGGCACGAACAACGTTTGCGGAAACTACATGCATATCAAAAACTGAAGTGCCGGATACAAGATAAAAGTTTGCACGAAAGGGCTTAGATGTGGAGGAAAGTTGAGACATTTTGCACCAATGACCTCACGTAATTTCCTCGCCGTTACTACGAAATTAGATCAGCCAGACTTTTAACGGACATTTAACGAGGCCGTAGTTCGTGATTAACTTTACCTCAAACTTTAAAGGCAAGGCTCGTCAGCAATGCGCGCCCGCCAAATTCGTGCTTGAAACACGCAGCTCCATGCCTTTGCTATGGAGCTGCGTATTGCGTGGCACCTTTTGGCGGGCGCGCATTGCTGACGAGCCTGTGCCTTTAAGCTGCCAAAATATTTGTTTGCATGTAGTTACCCAAAATTTTACTTCACGGGTTGATAAAAAAAACCTGACTAAAAGTGTTGAGAGCAGTCTTATAACATGATTTTTTTGGTTGGGAGAAGTTCCCAACTGAAGGAGTTTTTTTTTCTTCAAAAAAACGTTGTCTGCAGACAACCTTTTTTTACCATTCATTCATTCATACGCAAAAAAAAACATGCATGGGATTTTCCATGTCTTCCGAAGTATTACTGCCTCTATGTGGCTAAAATGTCTACAAGGTTGTTCATCAACATTATTCTTTAGTTGTTATTTTTTTTTGAAACATTTCCAATCATGTAATCTGTCTTTAAAAATTGCAGACTTGCGCAATTCGCTTACAATTTTGGCAGAAGGCAGTGCATGAGAGTGGGAATTAAAGTAGGCCTACCCACTTCCTCCATGTGGCCTACCGGACATTGACTTTATTAAACGGCTGTGATTTTTTGTGACCCTGAAATTCTGTTGATTGTGAAGTTTCATATACTTACACTCTTGTTATCTTTATGGTGTTTGTTTCATACAAATGTACGAGTTTCCCTTCAGTATGCGTAGAGTCAACTTTCGCTTTTTTTTTCAAAGTAAAAATTATTCGTTCGTTATTCTTTCATTTTGAAAGAACGAACGAAAGTGCACATCCCTCGCTAACACTTTCCTTTATAAAAGTACAGCAGGTTGCCTCGGGATTGTTAGAATTCTTGGTTTCAGACTCCCTAAAATGGAATTACACTTTATCGTTGGCCTTGATTGTATAATGTTTATGGATGGCACAAATTATCACCCTACACTTGATCCCGAGCTCGGGGTCGAACACCGAGCTCGGGATCAGCCCCGGATCACAAACTAAGTGTAAACGCTCTCGGGACCAAATTGGCCCCAGACCAGACCCCGAGAGCGTTGGCGGAGGGTTCGATCCGGAGCACGGGATCAGTTTGCGGTTAGATAAGCAATTCCCGAGCTCGGGACCAGGGTAAATACGGTGTCTGTCGTGTTCCGTTCACTTCTCGTCCTAAGTTCATGGGACTGCATTGGGCCAAAATGGCAATAATTGTGTATGCATGAAGGCTTTCTAGTCGTGCTCCAACATTCCCGGGTATTATGACCTTTCAGTACGACGTCATTTCATCTATTCAAGACTATTCATGCATTTCCAACACACTCGTTGGCATTCAAATGAATATACAATGTAGGCCTACTCGTTTAGTCTTGATTTTCAGAATATCTGCAAATCGTAATATGAAAGGATTCCGTCAAAGTGAGCGCCTCCTTTATACACAGTGGCAAAACCGGTCGGCTTTTGATAATGATATAGGTATATTTGCAAGAATATTTCATCGGCGGGAAAGATTTAATTATGAGGAATGACATATCACCACGATATGAGACAGAACGTACATTGAGCCCATTGTGTCTCAAGCATTCAATGAATTTTAAAGAATTTCTTTTCAGTATTTTCGGGGGAGGAGTGCGTTAACAAAAAGGTACGAGTGTTTATATATTTTTCAGTTTTGTTTTACAATCATGCTATAAAAAAATGTTGAGTTTTGTTGTTGTTGTAGTGTGGTGGGGTTTGAGGGGACCGGTACTATGAATATTCTAATTGTTTCTTTTAGCTGACAGATTTATACCTCGTGGTTGTTTGTGTCAGAAAACGGGTGTGGGTAATTTGCGGAACTTCGCAGAACTCTGCGGAACTCTCAGAATAACATAAAACAACAGGTCCCATTGCCTCTGCGGGGCCTTATAAAAACGTGTGCAAAATCCACATTGGCAGGGGGCTTTTCCAGGCTGCGGAACTCTGTCTTCCGCATCCTGGGTTAAAAGTAATATTTTCCACCCGGAAGAAAGAGTTCCGCAGCCTTGAATAGCACTCGCGCGCCAAATAATGAAGCACCTGATTCTTGAGTTTGCCTTGCGATATTGTATGCTTCATTGTGACAAGATGTATTCTTGTTTTACCGTGTATTTTGTTGGTAATAATCTTTTTCTTTGCTATCTTGACAAAGTTCTGCAAAGTTCCGCAAAATACCAATTGCCTCAGAAGACTTGTTTAATTCACAAACAAACCCCGAAAACTTCCCCAAAAATCTTTGTGTATGCATAAAAGAGAGCGAAAATATATCTTACCTTTGGGAGATCGAATTTATCGATCACTTTTTTCATTTCGTTTGCGATCGTTTTGACTCCGTCCTTCACCTCCTTCACCCCGTCCACCACCTCCTTCACCCCTTCCACCACCGTGTCGCCGATGGCCTGGAAAAAATCCTGAACCCCATCAGCTGTTTTGGACAAGACCTTCTGTGGAATATGAAGGATTGATTCTTCTTCTTGGGTGATAACGTCTTCGTCAACAGGTCGGTTTTGATCAGAGGGTTCGAACCAACGAATCAAGTTTTTAACTCGGTGACCATCAGTTTCGTCTTGGTCCTCCGAGTTGAGCAGTGCGTCCGCCGCGGTCAGCAGAGCCGGGTCCACGGTCGGTTCTCCCTCCGCCTCGGTTCCTGTTGCCTGCCCGTCTGCAAGATTAACTTGTTCTATCTTAGGGCCCAAGACGTCTGAAATAGACCTCTGGCTTTTGAAGCATGGATTGTCGGCATTAAGCGAGAGGGGTCTTTTGGCGGTCGCCGTGGCCTGCTCGGGGTCGGCCGGCGAGCTCGGGATTCCCCACTGTGCTTGTGACATGACATCGGTCATTCTCGTTCTGACGAATTCAGTACAATGTATAAACTAAGTAACTTAAACGTACAACACCTTGTATGTATTATATCAAGTGCACGATGCAACCGTAGGTTTCCTGCTGATGCCGCAGTGCACTAGCCAGCGGTTTTATAAGTCCTGAGGAAACCCGGAAGTATGACGTCACATAATTAGATATTCAATGCCCAACATTGTACTTTTTGTTAGCGCTTATAGGGAACCAAAAGGGGGCTCCCCTTGGTAACATTACGTCATTGTTTCACGATGTGTGTGTCTGTTTTTCGGCACTTTACTGTGTTTTTGTTTTTTAAGAACATGATTTGAAGGATTTTCCGTTTCATTGAGGGATGAGTCACACAGGACTCACAATAAACGTCCCCTCTTGAAATAATGTCTTTATTGTCTGACCTTTGTGCCAAAATGAAACTATTTTACGTAAATTTCCAGTCAAAATCACAGTTACAGAAACATTTTTGAGAAAAATCGCTTGGTGCGTCGACTCGTTTTCCAATGAGTTTGGGGTACTGTCGCCACGTTTGCTTGTAATTTTAAAGCTAGTGTTTTTTATTTTTTTAAATTGAGATATTTTGGAGTTGTGTGTTGCCAAGGTTACTGGGTCTACACTAAAGCGGGCCTCCCACTGTGCGATTTTTGCCACGAATTTCCAACGATTGGGTACGATTTGGTGAGATTACCAGAGACCGTCTATATACTAGGCCTATATACACAATCGTACCTAATCGTTGGAAATTCGTGGCAACAAATCGCACAGTGGAAGGCCCAGTGAACTGTTTCCCTGCTCTTTAGTAATAGACTTTTCAGATTACCAGCGAATGTTTAAACCATTACCCTGGCAACTAGTCCATAAAAGTGCAGCGATGTATCACTTAGACTGGTTCCCGTCCACATATTCCACACAGGAGAATATAAGGACAGGTAAAGGGCGCTTCATATTGATCTGTAATTGGTCGTCTTTGCGCGTGCGCATTGTGTTTTTTATATTAACAAATTGGCCAAGCCCTTTGCTTTAAGCGGGCATCCCACTGTGCGATTTTTGCCACGAATTTCCTACGATTATGTACGATTTGGTACGATAACCGGAGACTGTCCATAGACTCTATACACAATCGTACCAAATCGTAGCTAATCGTAAGAAATTCGTAGCAAAAATCGCACAGTGGGAGGCCCGCTTTAGGCAATGTACTTTATTTACATAATGCATAGTTCCGAGATTGCCCAGTTAACCCCGCCCCCTTGGATATTGTTGCTATGTGCTCACAAGCCATCGCAAAAAAATGGCGAGACTACGTACAAAGCAACGGGACTCGGCATGGAAAGCACAGATTCATTGGAGAAAACCCAAAGGTATTTATGTTTTGAGGTCGACAGTTACCGTAGCACACACTGAGCGAAGGGCTAGTAATGCAGGGATGACATATATTCATAAAAATGCGCTTTCCTACCTTTGAACAGCGAATCGCCCAACATTGAAACCAAAATTCACCCGGTCACTGGCGCATACAACATACAAACTGTATGGGCAGAAAATCGCGTGATTGTGTGATGATTGCATCACTTTGACCTTTGTGGGCGCCGTCTGCTAGCTCTGTTGTGATTGGTCGCGGGTTCGGCTTGATTGACAGGTCGGAACTATGCATTGGATATGTTCGACACGCACGGCCAAGTTACAAATGTCAATGCAAAATCTGCGCACTTACTAAAAAACAAAATAATAATAATAACCACGCCTTAGTGACGGGCAGAATTCTGCCCGTCATGGCTGCCCTTTACCGATCCCTATATTTTCGCAATAAGCGAACCAATCTATAGGGATCGGGAACCAATCTATGTATCACTCTGGGAATCCCCCATTTTTCCTTTAGAATACTGCCACTATTTTACAAATTTCCGTTTTCCCATATAAGGTAGGGTCCGTATGTCGGTGTTCACCATGCATAACTCGGAAATCCCCAAATGCGTGTGATGGTTGAAGAACTGTGAAAATGTTGACAACTTTGGACGGCCCCTTTAATACAGAACAATGTTTTAATGAACGGTATAGACCTACATGAATTGTTCAGATGCGCAGTTGGGAATTTGTTAAATTTAATGCGACGTGTAAACTTTAATAGCGGACCAAGAAAATTGTTGTAATATTAAATCTAAACAATTTTAAAAAATTTCCTGCAATTTCTATTCACTTTTCAGGCATACTTTGAGCTCCGGCCTCATATATTTGTTTTCAGTCAGTGACTTTTATGGGAAGGTAACACCGTAACCTAATAACTCCCAACTGGGCCGGTGTCACGATCTCAGATGTTCCGCGTGCTCAGATGTCCCGGTGTAAAAGGTAAAACTGTCCCCTTGTAAATGTGTCCGCGTGCTTACTGGCGCATGGCCTCATCGTACATGTGTTTCTCTCTTCTGACTCTCGGAAAGCCCTGCTGCGTAAGACTCCTTGCTTAAGTAATCAATAATGTTTTCGTTTTTTCCTCTAAATACGGCGAAACGGCATGAATGCTCCGATGGCATCCACGGCCGCCATCTTGCAAAAATGTCACTACATCTGCGCGCATCAAAGTACGTACATGGCGCGAATTCTGCTGATCAACTCAGCACTGCACCTAAACTGGTATAATTACATATGCTGTGCGCATGACTTTCCGTGACGTAAGCTACCATATTTGGTCATCGGAACATCTGAGTACGCGGAACATCTGATGAGAGCGGGACACCGGCCCTACGTGGTCATTGGAAGTGTTTTCGAAACAGATGGCTTTCGGATGAACAGTTCCGGATACTAATACTTCACGGAACGTTTCTGCACAATACTTGAAAACCTAAGAGTGCAGTGGACTTTGCTATAAGTTATAAGGAAGTAGATGGCTTATTTCCTGCTAGTGCTTATTTTCCGGTTCTGTTTGTTTCAAAAGTTTTGGGAATTATTACGCAACCTCCTTCCTTTAAAAGCGCCATCTGACGGCCGGAGAGTGTCAGTCAGAGGTGGTCTGTTATCTTGAACAATAGACAGCCGAAGTGTGACAGGTTGCCATGATGGTAATTGGCTCTAAACAACATGGCCGTCGAAAAAAGTACCATTACAAAAGCACAGGGACACGGCTCAGTGATTTTTAGTGTAGAGCCATTGCCTATAGGCAACTAACAAAAGATGACAATTCACTTCGGCAGTCTATATAGACTTTATAGTGTGACATCAGTTGCAAGGACAACTGGATCTAAACATTCGCTGGTAACGTCCATTGCTAAAGCGCACATGGAATGGTTTTAGGGTCGACCCAGTATAACCTCAGGCAAAACACAAAGGTCGACGTTGTCACTTTAGTCCTCTATAGTCAAACTTGCTTCAGTTTCGGTTTATTCCGGGAAGCGGAAGCCGGTCGTTTTTCTCACACCCTTAGCTAAACAAATTTTACCAAGTACATGTATTTGCGTGACAAGTCCAGCCAGTTTCGCTTTTTATCTAAGTGTTATTCAGAATTGTTCAAACATCCGTTTAATTAGGCCTATCATAGTATCGAGTGTCTGTTCCTGATCCTAGTAGGCCTATATGACAAATTCACCCCCCACCCCCTCCGTGCGTAGGTACTTTATGGATGGGCCAAAATTGTTGATTACAATTTTGGGAAATCCTGTAAATGGGCTTTAAAATAATTATTTGACGTCACAGCTTAACTTATATAAGAATTAGGAACAAAGTACACGATACGAACCCGGAAGGTATACCACAATACATGCGCGCCACCTCCGCAATGTAAAAGCGAAACGCTTGCGCTTAATTAGATAGGTGATGTTATTGTATACAACAAAATCCGACAACGTGACGCAAACTGTATAGTTCTCTTAGCAACTAGATAAAACCTCACAAAACATTTACCAATGTCCCATAAAGAAGGATTGTGAGAAAGTTTCCGCAATACTTTTACTCGTGTATTCGTATTCATTCATTTTTTTAAAGCACACATGTACCGCCGATGACTCATATTATAGAGTTGAAACGCGGACCTTTTTGACCCGGAACTTATCGGGTGTTCAAAGTGCCGTGTTCCCGTGTGACATGCCGCTTATTCCTCTCATGGAGGATTGTTCCTTCTGTATATTTCTAGCTCAAAATCTATTCAGTTTTAAAATGTTTATCTCAAGGTTCTTTATATAGATAGGTTACACCAATCATCAAGATTAAATCCCCAAAACAATTTCTGATACATTTTTCCCAGATCTTGGAAAACTACCAAAAAGTAGGTTCCAGACAGACAAGATTTTTGTGTTAAGCGGGCCTAGCCTCCCACTGTGCGAATTTTGCCACGAATTTCCTATACGAATTGGTACGATTATCGGAGACTGCCTCTAGACTCTACGCACAATCGTACTTTTGGAGCATCTTTTTCACATTGAATAAATTTTGAGGTCCTTTTTTTTTGGCTTAATCTCTGGCAGAATCACCTTTAAAAGTTTTTATTTTATCATGTGTGGTCTTTTTGCCCCATTATAAATTGTGTTTCTATCACAATTGTGTCACTCCATGCTTGCCATGTTAGCTCATTTTATTGTATTTCTATTGTAATTGTTGCTTTTTTACGGAGCTCTTAAGGGGACTCAACTCCAAAAACATTTTTTATTTGGTTCCCTCAAAATATGTTTTGTGTTGTCAAAATAGGTTTTGTTCCCTCAGAATAACAATTTGGAGAAAACGATAAGTATTTTGAGAGAAATTTTTTAAAATTTCGATCAGGGAATGGAATAAATGTTTTTGGAATTGAGTCCCCTTACGGGATCTGCACTTTTAGCTCTTTTTTACATTTCTATTTCTAATTTTTAGTTAATTTATTTTAATTTTCTTTTCATTCTTCGCCCCTTTAATAGCCAATTTATTGTAATTGTAGTTGAGTGTATTATTATAGGCCTTTTCCCATTACCCACCTCCGACCCGGGTAACTTTTCGACCCGGGTAGCGGTAAATAACCCGGGTTACATTTAACCCGGAGTTTCTTTTCACACGACAAGCGTTAACCCGGAGAAGCACTTACCCGGGTCGTCTCTTACACGGGTACAACAGCGACCCTTTTCCCACGGCATTTCTGCATGCGCACGTACCCTGGTACACCAATCAGCACAAATACTCAGAAACCATTGGCTGCGTTCGGGCGTGCAGTTCTCGCTACTCCGGAGTAATGCGTGCGCATTGCACTCGGGTCACATAACGCGAACGGCAAATCCGCAGTCCGCGTGCGCGAATGGCAATCAGTGAAGATGGACGTCTCTTGCCATCACTGCACAAAAAAATGCCGTTTCATTGCTCACAAGAAACTGAGGAAATACAGGCCGTAAGTCGTGAGAACCTTTGATGCCGTCTAGAACAAACCTTAGTGAGTTATTGTTTCAGTTATTGAGTTGACACGTTGAGCAAATTCACACAAAATCCCACCCATATTCCACCATCTTCGTACAAATCACATGACACTTGACAGGAGTACGAGCACACTCCCCATTTGTTTGGGAGTAGTGAGAGCATACTCTCATTGACCCGAGTGTCGTTATTCTTGCCGTTCACGCGCGCAGGAGTATAACTCGTGTTAACACGAGTACACGCCCGAACGCAGCCATTGTGTGTTGAAAATCGATCGATCGATCAGGCTGCGCGCGCACACACAAACATGGCGGACGACACAGAACATCGCTGGCAATTTTTCTGTTAATATTTCGCATGTTTAATAATATTTATCGATGTGTGTTTTGTCACTGGCCCCACGCGTATTTTGTTGTATACTACCTTCAGGAGAGTACCAGTTTGACAGTGCCATTCAAGCGCGGGCGCACTTGCAACCTTTGACCCAATCATTTATGCGGCAAGATTTTAACTCGCTAAATAGCCTACCCGGGTAGGCTATTGTCGTCGTTTCCCACGACAAACGTTAACCCGGAGAATCGTCTCAAGGTCGCCGTTAACCCCGAGATTGGTGGGTTAACGTACCCACCTCCCGAGCAGGGCTAGAAATTACCCGGGTTAAGTGGCATTTTTGGCCAGATAACCCGGGTAATTCGTATTTCGTAACCCCGAGATTTGCCGTGGGAAACGAACCCTTAAAGGCACAGGCTCTTCAGCAATGCGCGCCCGCCAAATGTGTGCCACGCAATACGCAGCTCCATAGCAAAGGCAGTGGAGCTGCGTGTTTCGAGCACGAATTTGCTGGCGGGCGTGCATTGCTGACGAGCCTGTGCCTTTAACCCGGGTAATCTCGGGGTTAAATTTTTCTGTTACCCGGGTTATCTCGGGGTTAAAGTGCCGTGGGAAAAGGCCTTATGGTGCATGTATATAAGATTGTTAACTTGGTCCACATGCGATAAACAAAATATGGTGCACGAAAAAAACAAATTCAGCACCACAAACAAACATTTGTCCTCCCCCTCCGACTCTCTCCTCCCCCCCCCACCCCCCCCCCCCCCCCCCCCCCCCCCCCCCCCCCCCTCCGACTCTCTCCCTCCCTCTGTCGGTCCGCGTAATTTTTTTTTACACCACTGCGAGGGGAGAACAATTGGGTTTGTACCTTTTTAGCGTCTTGAGAGGAGACTATATAATAGGTTAGGGTTCAGGGTTAGGGTTGGTTATTTTAAAGGAATTTAGGGTTTTGAATGCGGTCGGTTTGCAACCAGCTTCGTGGTCTGGTCAGAATGCATAGTTCCGACCTGTCAATCAACCGAACCCGACGACCAATCACAACAGAGCTAGCAGATATCACCGACATAGGTCAAAGTGCACTGTCAAACAACAACATGATCACGCCATATGTTCTGCCGGCCCCATACAATTTGTACAGTGTTGTATGCGATGATCCGGGTGAATTTCGTTTCGTTTCGTTTTTCAAAGGTACGAAAGCACGTATGTCATGATATCATATCCCTGTATTACTGGCCCTTTTACTCTGTGTGTTCTAAGATAACTGTCGACCCTGAAACATGAATGCTTTTGAGTTTTCTCTAATGAATCTGTGCTTTCCGTTGAAAGTCCCATTGCTTTGTGCGTTGTGTGGCGCCATTTTGACAAGAGCGTGTGAGCCATAGCAACAATATCCACGGGGGCGGGGCTAACTAGGCAAACTCGGAACTATGCATTAAAGGAGATGACCAGAGTTTCTGGAAAATAGTTTTCGATGTAACTTACCAATATTATCAAGTAACTCCCATACACACCTCCCATGTCCCCAAAACCCGAAAACATTCGCGATTTCCAGTAAAAAATTGAACAAAACTATCGAGTCGGTTTTCAGTGGATAAACATTGATACTGGAAAATTAGTTTACAAATAATCGGTGGATTTTCGACGATATCCTCGGAAATATGTGGCCTAGAAGCGCGGGAGTTTCAGTTTCGTAATCAGAAAAATATAACGGATGTTATGATATAAAAATCTCATGACCCATAAGGTAAGTCCCGGGGAGTTATGGGTAAAAAAAAGTGATCTGGTCACACTCCTTTAAGAGAGCTGGCAAAGACAATTGCCCGGTGGGCATATACGCGCCGGGTCTAGCCGATTCAATGCCCCCACTTTTAACCTATCAGATGACAGGAATCTACGCATGAGGTATATAATCCAGAATCTGGACTAACCCCCACCCAACACCCACTCCCAGGAACATTCTGACAGCAACAATAACATTCCCGTTCACAATTTTGTGCCGTTTAATAAGCTATAGAGGTACTAGTAACGCATTCGAGCGGCGTCTTGAATACCCCATGCATTTCTTTACGACCTGCGGGCTTGCTAAACAGGTGGTTGTTGGATCGGAGGGACAATCGCTGAGGCGATTCCACGCTGGAGTCGAGTAGAATCGATTCCACTTTGAGAATCGGAATCACTATTCCAAACTTTCAGGAATCGATTCCCAGTGGGAATCGATTCCCTTATCTAGATTCGATCCCTAGTGACGACCTGCCGATTCCTAGCAATTCCATAGCCAAAATACACGGCTTTTACAAAAGCACTCGGCTTCCGATATCATTTCATGGATGTCTAGTGCCGTTCGGTGCCAATTATTTGGGTACCGTAAACTAACAAAAATTGTATCGATTCCAAGTGGAATCGGAGTCGATTCCGAAAATGCTGGAGTCGCAAAAGTGTCCATTCTTCGGTTACGTAACCACCGCATTCCGGACGCAATGAACCGTGGAAGCAGCAGGTATAGATTTTGCAACGGACTGCCGGCGAGGATGCTGGTGATACGGGCCCGGGACTCTCGACAATCTATGCCTAGTACGTGGTGGTGGAAACCGTAGGTGCGTACATAAACTAGGCTGAATTTATATTATAGTATTCGACGATTTTTGCTACAGTTATCCTATGTTTTCATGCTATGTAAGAATTGTAAAGATTAATTTTTTTCTGGGTCTTTTACCTACTTGAAGAAGGTAAAAGTACATGTACTTTGTAGTTATGTGGGGTTCGGGATGTAAGATACGTGGTTTGAGTGTAATGCACTAAAGGGTGAACTTGTTTTGTGATAATTCCTTTCTTAGGGGCGGGGCCTCGGTTATATATAGGAACAACTTGATTCAAGTAACCATCTTTCTAATGAAGTTAAAGGAGTGTGACCAGATCACTTTTTTTTACCCATAACTCCCCGGGACTTACCTTATGGGTCATGAGATTTTTATATCATAAACATCCGTTATATTTTTCTGATTACGAAACTGAAACTCCCGCGCTTCTAGGCCGCATATTTCCGAGGATATCGTCGAAAATCCACCGATTATTTGTAAACTAATTTTCCAGTATCAACGTTTTACGCTGAAAGCCGACTCGACAGTTTTGTTCAATTTTTTAGTGGAAATTGCGAATGTTTTCGGGTTTTTGGGATGGGAGGTGTGTTACTTGTTAATATTGGTAAGTTACATCGAAAACTATCTTCCAGAAACTCTGGTCACGCTCCTTTAATGTTGTTTTTTCTAGTTTCAGACTGGAGTCGTGTCCTGGATATTAACGGTGGCTTCTTCGAACAGGTAAATTGCGAATCCGTTTAAACTCGAGACTTCGGGATTACGCGCAGAAAAGCAACATTTGCGACAATAGCTAGTGCAAGTGGGAAGGGTATTTTTTTTCGTCTACATTGAACAGAGATTTTAAGGAAATTACCTCCTGGAATCAACAGATAATGTAATTTTAAGATAATACTTCCCACTTGCACTTTTGTCGCAAATGTTGTTTTTCTGTAGAAAAATCACGTTTTCTTCTTCAAAAATTGCCTACATGTAGCTTCCTCCATGCATGTAGTTAGTGCACAAGATAACCATTCACGCGCACACGCAGCGCCCTCTGTTGTCGCGCTTACGCACAGACGTTACCGCTTGCACGCCATTTTGTGCATTACTTTATGCAGTAATTTTATCATTTATTTATCTCGGAAATGCAACATTTGCGAAGGAAGTGTCAGTGGGAAGTATATCTTAGAATTGAATAAGCTATCGATTCCAATATATAAATTCACCCGATTCCAATGTATAAATTCAATGTATATGAAAACAAATCCGTGGAATTCAAGTAATCCTAGATCACATTTTTTAGCCCCAAATTGTTCCCATGGGTCTTGAGGTTTTGATACCATATCACCATATATATGTGTTAATTAAAGCAGTGCAGTAATAAACCTTATCGACGTTCTCAATGCATTATGGGATTGGATGATAAAATTGCCCGGCCAAATGTGCATAAACCTATGAGGCGGATACCAACTAGGCAACTTTTTTACTCATTTTCACGAAAACCAAAAAGAGTTCAAGATTCAACCTCCCACCACTTTATCTTTGACACATATCAAACATACTGACAAACATGTCCCGAAACAGAAATGTTGCAAATGTGAGAAATCATCGGGGATTCCCTTCGTATCGGTAGTCCGAGTACCACGCTCGCAGCTCGGTATGCGCTATGCAACACACACGCCGTATCGGCACTGCGAGTTCGTGAGGACGGACTCGCAGCACAATTGCCGATACGGGGGTGATACTCGGACTACCGATACGAAGGGAATCCCCGATGATTTCTCGCATTTGCAACATTTCTGTTTCGGGACATGTTTGTCAGTATGTTTGATATGTGTCAAAGATAAAGTGGTGGGAGGTTGATTCTTGAACTCTTTTTGGTTTTCGTGAAAATGAGTAAAAACGTTGCCTAGTTGGTGTCCGCCTCATAGGTTTATGCACATTTGGCCGGGCAATTTTGTCATCCAATCCCATAATGCATTGAGAACGTCGATAAGGTTT
Source organism: Henricia sp. BOLD:AAB3569 (assembly GCA_037783545.1). NCBI lineage: Eukaryota > Metazoa > Echinodermata > Asteroidea > Spinulosida > Echinasteridae > Henricia > Henricia sp. BOLD:AAB3569. The sequence continues at coordinate 1,380,345 of JBBELK010000219.1, forward strand.
ATTACATCAACTTTTTTGCTTCCACGTACATCCAAATAGACCTTATGCACGGCGGCCATGATAGAGGGCAGTCACATTGTCACAGTGCGTTATGCACGAGTAGGCACTTTGTGGGTCTATTGTCACATCATTTGAATATGAAAACCTGCCCTCTGTCATGAACGCCATGCATAAGGTCTATTGGGGATTGCAAATTTCCCGTTTTCTTCCCATGGATAGTACTTTTGGGGAGGTATTTTATGTGATTGTTAGGTTAGAGATAAATCCATTTTTAGGAAAAGATCTGGTCACGCTCCTTGAAAATTATATTATCTACAGAAAAAATACAAAATTTAGTTTTTTTCATTAGATTTGTACATTTTAAAGAAGAAACAAATTATAATCAACTTCTCAACTCTTACAAGAATTATCTTATTTAATCCACATAGAAACAATTAAATTACCGCAAAACAATAATTCAACAAAATGAGGCCATTTTGAATGATCATGGCAAGGGTTTTGGGAACCTTTTATTTATTTCATTAACAGCAATACTTTGTCTTTTCTCCTCAGGTTTTGATCACCAGCTAAGGGTCCGGTGTAAATGTAAGTATCAGTCTCTATTGTAACTTTAAAGATGATTGTTTGTGCTTGGAGCCAATTTTACCATGAATATCTGGGCAATTCTTAGGTTGGAGTTTTATACATTCACTACCAAAGTAGGTACCAATTTGTCTGTGTGGAGAGGCAATTTACGGTAAAATGCCTTGCCCAAAGGCACATCTACAACCTTTTGAATGCATAGTTCCGAGATTAACCCCGCCCCTTAGATATTGTTGCTATGTGCTCACAAGCCATCGCAAAAAATTGGCGACACAACGTACAAAGCAACGGGACTCGGCATGGAAAGCACAGATTCATTAGAGAAAACTCGAAGGTATTTATGTTTTGGGGTCGACAATTACCGTAGCACACACTGAGCGAAGGGCTAGTCGATTCATGCAGGGATGACATATATTCATAAAAATGCGCTTTCCTATCTTTGAACAGCGAATCGCCCGACATTGAAACCAAAATCATTTCCCTTGAATTTTGTATCATTGGAAAGCCCTGTTATTCCTCTTTACAGTGATACATCATTTGTCATGATTAATCAATTGGGGGATGTGCAGTATAGCGGAATACAGGGGTGGGTGGAAAGTGAAATGTCACAAAATTTACTGCTTTGGTCATGCAGTGCATTCCCCTTTTGCTTAGAGGGGAACATTTCACTTTACACCCGCCCCCGTATTCAGCTGTACTGCACATCCCTCAATTGCTTAATCATAACAAATGAAACGTCATCGTAAAAAGGAATAACGGGGTTTTCCAATGATAGAAAATTCAAGGAAAATTATTTTGCAACAAGAGAGAAATCGTCAGTCAAACTTGGCTTTCCAAACTTTTTTTTGAGGAGTTTAGAATATCATTTAATTATGAAACTCGTAAAATTTTGGTTTGATGATAAAAACGCAAACATTAGGAGGGAAAGTGTCTAAAATTACACCCAAAAAAATGTATTTTTTAATGAAGAACTTTTTAACCGATTCCTGGCTTAATAAAAAAAATTATTGGAAAGAGCTACGTACAATCATCACTTTGTCCTAAAAAAAAATGTAACTATCAGAAGTTGCATGGGGTTCATTACCATGCACGGACACCCAGGATTTGCTTCTTATGATCAACAAACCGTGTAAAAACACAAAAAAAAAGAGGGAAAATTTTCTGGATTTACTAAGCAATTGTGTCACAGGTTTAGTGCGTGGGGTCCCAGTGGGTGTACGTGCATGGTAATCTTTCCTATACGTGCTCAGGGCCAATTTTACTATGAAATTTGGAGACGAACAGAGCAGGCTGTTCGAAACGTTGAGTTCACACTCACCGGTTCTTTCCAGAACCACACATGGTGCTACCGTAAACCCATACACACAAGTGTCATTAACTCAATACCTTGGTTAATGCATAGTTCCGACCCGTCAATCAAGCCAGCCCACCGACCAATCACAACAGAGCTAGCAGACGGCGCCCACATAGGTCAAAGTGATGCAATCATCACACAATCACGCTATTTTCTGCCCATACAGTTTAATTGTATGATGTATGTGCCAGTGAGAGAAATCGTCAGTCAAACTTGACTTTCCGAACTTTTTTTGAGGCGATTAGATAATGGGTCATTCCGTGTCAATTCAACGAGCTTTTAGACCTGACCATCACAGATTGAAAAGAAATTTAGTGTGCTGATTGGCCTCCTTGAGAAACCCAGAGAACTAACATTTTATGTAATTCGGTCAATTAATTTTTCGAGATATGGGTCAACAAACTTTGGACTAATTAGCATGACCTGCTATGTTTGGACAATTATATCTCTAAAGGCCATTTCAAGAGCTTTAAAATGAGTTTATCCCTGTAGGTCCATTACTTTTAGAGATATAATTGTGCAAGCATACCAGGTCATGATGCTAATTAGTCCAAAGTTCGTTGACCCATATCTCAAAAATTAATGGACCGAATTACATAAAATTTCAGTTCTCGGGGGCGGGGGGTTTCTCAAGGAGTGCAATCAGCACACCAAATTTCATTTCAATCCGTGATGGTCAGGTTCTGAAGCTCGTTGAATTGACACGGAATTACCCTAATAACTAATATGCAATACATTGTACACTTTAATCAAACTAAACATGTTGAAATTTTCCTGTGATCACGTAAACTCGACATGTTTGGTATTCATGACTGGTAAATTTTAACTGAAAACTGTCTTGGTATGAAATGCATTGTAAATTGTGTTGATCTGAAATTAATTTTTGGTAATTTTCTTTTTCAGAAATGGGAGCTCCAGAGGCCGAGTCCATCACAAGTCGTTATTCAAACTATCCCGACAAAGGCATTCTGTTGTGCGTGCTCATCCTTTGCATGTTACGGACTCGACTACAACTTGCCGGAATTCGCATTTAAATATTTTCGCGAGTGATGTATTTTGAGTCAATTGGGTATGTAGACAGAAAACTTGAGAAAGTCCATTTTCAGTTTATCACATGTTGTTATTCTGATTTACAAATGTTGTGCTTTACTGATTTGTTTCTTGAAATTGCAGTTATCGTTTGTAATTATATTTTCTTGTTTTACAGTGGATGTTTAATAAATCATTTTAATTGCATTTCTTTGTACACCATTTTTATTAATTTTTTCTTTAACAGGTAGAGGAGGGAAACCTCCACCTCAATACGTTAGAAAATTGGACAGGGGGTAACCCCTGTTCGATTTGTAATCCCTGCTGAGGGCTCATAACCTATCTGTAAAGACAATGGCAATTAGGACCTTGCATAAATTAAGTTAATGAACATTTTATTTGAATATATTACTTGGTTTACTTTAGTGGAGTACAGAATAAAATGAGACTTGTTTACAATTGAAACTTTTGTTGTCAGTGACTTTTATTTTGACTTTGTTAGTTACTTTAGCTATATAACACTATTTAAATAAGATTGTTTACAAACATTACTATATTTGTTAAAGTACATTTAACAATGCTACAAGAGAAATCAAATACAATTGGTTGTTGCTAAATGAAGACAAGAATATTAAGTACAAGTCAATGTTTACAAACTGTTAGTAATTTTTTGAGAGAATAATTTGAGCAAGTTTTGGTTTGTTTACAAACTGATAGTCATTTTTGAGACACTAAAGAGTTGTGTGCTTAGGAACTGACGGAAGGATGGATAGAAGATTCAATGTTTACAAACTGATAGTGTTTAGGAAATGACTGAAGCATAGATAGAAATAATCAGTTGAGTTGATTCAATGTTTACAAACTGTCATTTTTTGGAGAGAGGCTTGAACAAATTTAGGACAGCTTGTTTGTTTACAAACTGTTAGTAATTTTTTTTGAATTAGTTGAGAACTGACTGTTAGATTCAGGAACTCTGTGGTAGGTTGATCAGAAGGTTCAGTCCACTTGATGTCTTCAACGTGTCTCACCTGTCACAATGAAGAAAATATATCATTAGAAAATTCTGCAAGTTTAGAGAAAATTTAAAGGTGGATAGTTATAAATAAACAATTTTTCAATTTGGCTGGAAATATGAAGACAAGTTAGATTGATGACAACGATTAACATCTGATTTTGTTTAAAATCATGGATTGCCTCACGCATGGTGGAGTTTACAAATAAACTGCTTTGGAGAAATTAACGTAAGTGTGGAGCAATTAAAATGCAAGATGAGAGGCATTTCTGCAAATATTTGAATGTGTAGTGGAATCTTCCCCAATAAGTGTTCACTGTAAAACTGCAGGCTACATTCACAATCAGAGTTGATTGGGATGGTAGAGACGACCCTACATCAGTATGGATTTTCAGCAAAGACAACAAAGATTCAGAATTTAACTTTGAAACGTACCAAAACAGGTTGGAAACGGGCTTAAATTTTGTTCCTGATAATTTCTGAGACATTTTTTAAAAAGTAAATGTTTTATTAAACAAATTTGGCAAAAAAATTGCTGGACTAACCCCTTTTTCAATTATTGTCTCAAAATTGGCCCAAAATGGATTTGCAGTAAAGATGAAAAAAACAATGGACTGTGACTTACCTATACTTTAGGTCAACACTGGCCAAATTTCTTCTCCCAGCGAATCTCAAGATGATGGGTGGTTCATAGGAACAGCAGCCACAGACTGAAAGAAAGGGAAATAAAATCTATAAGATAACTCGGTTACAGTACTTAGAAATCAGAGCTAAGACTTGAAACTGAACAGTAAAAAAATTGCATCTTCATTTTCAAGTGGAAAATGTGTGGAGCTGTGAATGAACTTAATGCATTTTATGAAACAAAAGACGGTTTTAAACAAAAGACGGTTTATTTTAGCTAGTTCATCCACACTGCTACAACCGCAGCAATGCTATCATCTAACTAAATATAACGGTGCCAAATCGGCATCCAAGAACAAACAGACAACAGGCCTGAAAATTATAAGGAGTTTAAGTAGAGTTGGCCCACAGGTGTTTCAGTAATTACAAAAATATGCCTTACAAAAATATGCCTTACAAAAATATGCCTTACAAAAATATGCCTTACAAAAGTGCTTAAAATATCTGCTTGGCTGTGGGTTCGAGTCCCAACTGCTCCATTAATTGAACCAGCACACTGAGTAGTCAAGTCAACTGTTGGAGGATATGGGTTCAAGTCCCACCCAAGCACATTTTGATATTTTTAATCGTTCTTATTAATTGTCTAAAATGGGCAAGGGATAAGTTGTAATACCAAATGTTGCAAGAATCAAACAGGCCCTTTGACACCAGCACACCGAGAGGTTGAGTAGTTAATACAACTGCTTTAGAATGCAGAAGGTTGTGGGTTCGAGTCCCACCCAGGTGCAAATTGTTGATATAGATTTTGTACAATATTGCAGGAAACGTTGCTTAGAATCCATGGATGATATTCCTTGAATTTGACCTTGACTGCTCATCCAGGGAATAAAATATGAAATTTTGAAAATTATATATTTTTGGCCAAAATTTCAGTTTTTCTTAGAAATTTAACTTGGAAACTGCTGAAGTAGGTGCCAAATGGGCTAAATATTCGTTAGGAGGCATTTCTGAGACATTTTCAAAAAAGTCAATTTTGGGCCAATTTTGATAAAAATGGCTGGACTAACCCCCTGTGATTTTGCCAAAAATGTTCAGATTTAGATTTTGTTCAATATTGCAGTAAACGTTGCTTAGAATCCATAGATGATATTCCTTGAATTTGGCCTTGACTGCTCATCCAGGGAATAAAATATGAAATTTTAAAAAGTATATATTTTTGGCCAAAATTTCCGTTTTTCTTAGAAATTTAACCTGGAAACTGCTGAAATAGGTGCCAAATGGGCTAAATATTCGTTAGGAGGCATTTCTGAGACATTTTCAAAAAAGTCAATTTTGGGCCAATTTTGATAAAAATGGCTGGACTAACCCCTTGTGATTTTTTTCATTTTTGGCCAAAAATGTTCAGATTTAGATTTTGTTCAATATTGCAGGAAACGTTGCTTAGAATCCATAGATGATATTCCTTGAATTTGACCTTGACTGCTCATCCAGGGAATAAAATATGAAATTTTGAAAATTATATATTTTTGGCCTAAATTTCCGTTTTTCTTAGAAATTTAACTTGGAAACTGCTGAAGTAGGTACCAAATGGGCTAAATATTCGTTAGGAGGCATTTCTGAGACATTTTCAAAAAAAGTCAATTTTGGGCCAATTTTGATAACAATGGCTGGACTAACCCCCTGTGATTTTGCCAAAAATGTTCAGATTTAGATTTTGTTCAATATTGCAGTAAACGTTGCTTAGAATCCATAGATGATATTCCTTGAATTTGGCCTTGACTGCTCATCCAGGGAATAAAATATGAAATTTTAAAAAGTATATATTTTTGGCCAAAATTTCCGTTTTTCTTAGAAATTTAACCTGGAAACTGCTGAAATAGGTACCAAATGGGCTAAATATTCGTTAGGAGGCATTTCTGAGACATTTTAAAAAAAGTCAATTTTGGGCCAATTTTGATAAAAATGGCTGGACTAACCCCCTGTGATTTTTTTCATTTTTGGCCAAAAATTTTCAGATTTAGATTTTGTTCAATATTGCAGGAAACGTTGCTTAGAATCCATAGATGATATTGCTTGAATTTAACCTTGACTGCTCATCCGGGGAATAAAATATGAAATTTTGAAAATTATATATTTTTGGCCAAAATTTCCGTTATTCCTAGAAATTTAACTTGGAAACTGCTGAAGTAGGTGCCAAATAGGCTAAACATTCGTTAGGAGGCATTTCTGAGACATTTTCAAAAAAGTCAATTTTGGGCCAATTTTGATAAAAATGGCTGGACTAACCCCCTGTGATTTTGCCAAAAATGTTCAGATTTAGATTTTGTTCAATATTGCAGTAAACGTTGCTTAGAATCCATAGATGATATTCCTTGAATTTGGCCTTGACTGCTCATCCAGGGAATAAAATATGAAATTTTAAAAAGTATATATTTTTGGCCAAAATTTCCGTTTTTCTTAGAAATTTAACCTGGAAACTGCTGAAATAGGTACCAAATGGGCTAAATATTCGTTAGGAGGCATTTCTGAGACATTTTCAAAAAAGTCAATTTTGGGCCAATTTTGATAAAAATGGCTGGACTAACCCCCTGTGATTTTTTTCATTTTTGGCCAAAAATTTTCAGATTTAGATTTTGTTCAATATTGCAGGAAACGTTGCTTAGAATCCATAGATGATATTGCTTGAATTTAACCTTGACTGCTCATCCGGGGAATAAAATATGAAATTTTGAAAATTATATATTTTTGGCCAAAATTTCCGTTATTCCTAGAAATTTAACTTGGAAACTGCTGAAGTAGGTGCCAAATAGGCTAAACATTCGTTAGGAGGCATTTCTGAGACATTTTCAAAAAAGTCAATTTTGGGCCAATTTTGATAAAAATGGCTGGACTAACCCCCTGTGATTTTGCCAAAAATGTTCAGATTTAGATTTTGTTCAATATTGCAGTAAACGTTGCTTAGAATCCATAGATGATATTCCTTGAATTTGGCCTTGACTGCTCATCCAGGGAATAAAATATGAAATTTTAAAAAGTATATATTTTTGGCCAAAATTTCCGTTTTTCTTAGAAATTTAACCTGGAAACTGCTGAAATAGGTACCAAATGGGCTAAATATTCGTTAGGAGGCATTTCTGAGACATTTTCAAAAAAGTCAATTTTGGGCCAATTTTGATAAAAATGGCTGGACTAACCCCCTGTGATTTTTTTCATTTTTGGCCAAAAATTTTCAGATTTAGATTTTGTTCAATATTGCAGGAAACGTTGCTTAGAATCCATAGATGATATTGCTTGAATTTAACCTTGACTGCTCATCCGGGGAATAAAATATGAAATTTTGAAAATTATATATTTTTGGCCAAAATTTCCGTTTTTCTTAGAAATTTAACTTGGAAACTGCTGAAGTAGGTGCCAAATAGGCTAAATATTCGTTAGGAGGCATTTCTGAGACATTTTCAAAAAAGTCAATTTTGGGCCAATTTTGATAAAAATGGCTGGACTAACCCCCTGTGATTTTGCCAAAAATGTTCAGATTTAGATTTTGTTCAATATTGCAGTAAACGTTGCTTAGAATCCATAGATGATATTCCTTGAATTTGGCCTTGACTGCTCATCCAGGGAATAAAATATGAAATTTTGAAAATTATATATTTTTGGCCAAAATTTCCGTTATTCCTAGAAATTTAACTTGGAAACTGCTGAAGTAGGTGCCAAATAGGCTAAACATTCGTTAGGAGGCATTTCTGAGACATTTTCAAAAAAGTCAATTTTGGGCCAATTTTGATAAAAATGGCTGGACTAACCCCCTGTGATTTTGCCAAAAATGTTCAGATTTAGATTTTGTTCAATATTGCAGTAAACGTTGCTTAGAATCCATAGATGATATTCCTTGAATTTGGCCTTGACTGCTCATCCAGGGAATAAAATATGAAATTTTAAAAAGTATATATTTTTGGCAAAAATTTCCGTTTTTCTTAGAAATTTAACCTGGAAACTGCTGAAATAGGTACCAAATGGGCTAAATATTCGTTAGGAGGCATTTCTGAGACATTTTCAAAAAAGTCAATTTTGGGCCAATTTTGATAAAAATGGCTGGACTAACCCCCTGTGATTTTTTTCATTTTTGGCCAAAAATGTTCAGATTTAGATTTTGTTCAATATTGCAGGAAACGTTGCTTAGAATCCATAGATGATATTCCTTGAATTTGACCTTGACTGCTCATCCAGGGAATAAAATATGAAATTTTGAAAATTATATATTTCTGGCAAAAATTTACGTTTTTCTTAGAAATTTAACTTGGAAACTGCTGAAGTAGGTGCCAAATGGGCTAAATATTCGTTAGGAGGCATTTCTGAGACATTTTCAAAAAAGTCAATTTTTGGCCAATTTTGATAAAAATGGCTGGACTAACCCCTTGTGATTTTTTTCATTTTTGGCCAAAAATGTTCAGATTTAGATTTTGTTCAATATTGCAGGAAACGTTGCTTAGAATCCATAGATGATATTCCTTGAATTTGACCTTGACTGCTCATCCAGGGAATAAAATATGAAATTTTGAAAATTATATATTTTTGGCCAAAATTTCCGTTTTTCTTAGAAATTTAACTTGGAAACTGCTGAAGTAGGTACCAAATGGGCTAAATATTCGTTAGGAGGCATTTCTGAGACATTTTCAAAAAAGTCAATTTTGGGCCAATTTTGATAAAAATGGCTGGACTAACCCCCTGTGATTTTTTTCATTTTTGGCCAAAAATTTTCAGATTTAGATTTTGTTCAATATTGCAGGAAACGTTGCTTAGAATCCATAGATGATATTGCTTGAATTTAACCTTGACTGCTCATCCGGGGAATAAAATATGAAATTTTGAAAATTATATATTTTTGGCAAAAATTTCCGTTATTCTTAGAAATTTAACTTGGAAACTGCTGAAGTAGGTGCAAAATAGGCTAAATATTCGTTAGGAGGCATTTCTGAGACATTTTCAAAAAAGTCAATTTTGGGCCAATTTTGATAAAAATGGCTGGACTAACCCCTTGTGATTTTTTTCATTTTTGGCCAAAAATGTTCAGATTTAGATTTTGTTCAATATTGCAGGAAACGTTGCTTAGAATCCATAGATGATATTCCTTGAATTTGGCCTTGACTGCTCATCCAGGGAATAAAATATGAAATTTTGAAAATTATATATTTTTGGCCAAAATTTCCGTTATTCCTAGAAATTTAACTTGGAAACTGCTGAAGTAGGTGCCAAATAGGCTAAACATTCGTTAGGAGGCATTTCTGAGACATTTTCAAAAAAGTCAATTTTGGGCCAATTTTGATAAAAATGGCTGGACTAACCCCCTGTGATTTTGCCAAAAATGTTCAGATTTAGATTTTGTTCAATATTGCAGTAAACGTTGCTTAGAATCCATAGATGATATTCCTTGAATTTGGCCTTGACTGCTCATCCAGGGAATAAAATATGAAATTTTAAAAAGTATATATTTTTGGCCAAAATTTCCGTTTTTCTTAGAAATTTAACCTGGAAACTGCTGAAATAGGTACCAAATGGGCTAAATATTCGTTAGGAGGCATTTCTGAGACATTTTCAAAAAAGTCAATTTTGGGCCAATTTTGATAAAAATGGCTGGACTAACCCCCTGTGATTTTTTTCATTTTTGGCCAAAAATTTTCAGATTTAGATTTTGTTCAATATTGCAGGAAACGTTGCTTAGAATCCATAGATGATATTGCTTGAATTTAACCTTGACTGCTCATCCGGGGAATAAAATATGAAATTTTGAAAATTATATATTTTTGGCCAAAATTTCCGTTTTTCTTAGAAATTTAACTTGGAAACTGCTGAAGTAGGTGCTAAATAGGCTAAATATTCGTTAGGAGGCATTTCTGAGACATTTTCAAAAAAGTCAATTTTGGGCCAATTTTGATAAAAATGGCTGGACTAACCCCCTGTGATTTTTTTCATTTTTGGCCAAAAATTTTCAGATTTAGATTTTGTTCAATATTGCAGGAAACGTTGCTTAGAATCCATAGATGATATTGCTTGAATTTAACCTTGACTGCTCATCCGGGGAATAAAATATGAAATTTTGAAAATTATATATTTTTGGCAAAAATTTCCGTTATTCTTAGAAATTTAACTTGGAAACTGCTGAAGTAGGTGCAAAATAGGCTAAATATTCGTTAGGAGGCATTTCTGAGACATTTTCAAAAAAGTCAATTTTGGGCCAATTTTGATAAAAATGGCTGGACTAACCCCTTGTGATTTTTTTCATTTTTGGCCAAAAATGTTCAGATTTAGATTTTGTTCAATATTGCAGGAAACGTTGCTTAGAATCCATAGATGATATTCCTTGAATTTGGCCTTGACTGCTCATCCAGGGAATAAAATATGAAATTTTGAAAATTATATATTTTTGGCCAAAATTTCCGTTATTCCTAGAAATTTAACTTGGAAACTGCTGAAGTAGGTGCCAAATAGGCTAAACATTCGTTAGGAGGCATTTCTGAGACATTTTCAAAAAAGTCAATTTTGGGCCAATTTTGATAAAAATGGCTGGACTAACCCCCTGTGATTTTGCCAAAAATGTTCAGATTTAGATTTTGTTCAATATTGCAGTAAACGTTGCTTAGAATCCATAGATGATATTCCTTGAATTTGGCCTTGACTGCTCATCCAGGGAATAAAATATGAAATTTTAAAAAGTATATATTTTTGGCCAAAATTTCCGTTTTTCTTAGAAATTTAACCTGGAAACTGCTGAAATAGGTACCAAATGGGCTAAATATTCGTTAGGAGGCATTTCTGAGACATTTTCAAAAAAGTCAATTTTGGGCCAATTTTGATAAAAATGGCTGGACTAACCCCCTGTGATTTTTTTCATTTTTGGCCAAAAATTTTCAGATTTAGATTTTGTTCAATATTGCAGGAAACGTTGCTTAGAATCCATAGATGATATTGCTTGAATTTAACCTTGACTGCTCATCCGGGGAATAAAATATGAAATTTTGAAAATTATATATTTTTGGCCAAAATTTCCGTTTTTCTTAGAAATTTAACTTGGAAACTGCTGAAGTAGGTGCCAAATAGGCTAAATATTCGTTAGGAGGCATTTCTGAGACATTTTCAAAAAAGTCAATTTTGGGCCAATTTTGATAAAAATGGCTGGACTAACCCCCTGTGATTTTGCCAAAAATGTTCAGATTTAGATTTTGTTCAATATTGCAGTAAACGTTGCTTAGAATCCATAGATGATATTCCTTGAATTTGGCCTTGACTGCTCATCCAGGGAATAAAATATGAAATTTTAAAAAGTATATATTTTTGGCCAAAATTTCCGTTTTTCTTAGAAATTTAACCTGGAAACTGCTGAAATAGGTACCAAATGGGCTAAATATTCGTTAGGAGGCATTTCTGAGACATTTTCAAAAAAGTCAATTTTGGGCCAATTTTGATAAAAATGGCTGGACTAACCCCCTGTGATTTTTTTCATTTTTGGCCAAAAATTTTCAGATTTAGATTTTGTTCAATATTGCAGGAAACGTTGCTTAGAATCCATAGATGATATTGCTTGAATTTAACCTTGACTGCTCATCCGGGGAATAAAATATGAAATTTTGAAAATTATATATTTTTGGCCAAAATTTCCGTTTTTCTTAGAAATTTAACTTGGAAACTGCTGAAGTAGGTGCCAAATGGGCTAAATATTCGTTAGGAGGCATTTCTGAGACATTTTCAAAAAAGTCAATTTTGGGCCAATTTTGATAAAAATGGCTGGACTAACCCCTTGTGATTTTTTTTCATTTTTGGTCAAAAATTTCAGATTTAGATTTTGTTCAATATTGCAGGAAACGTTGCTTATAATCCATAGATGATATTCCTTGAATTTGACCTTGACTGCTCATCCAGGGAATAAAATATGAAATTTTAAAAAGTATATATTTTTGGCCAAAATTTCCGTTTTTCTTAGAAATTTAACCTGGAAACTGCTGAAATAGGTACCAAATGGGCTAAATATTCGTTAGGAGGCATTTCTGAGACATTTTCAAAAAAGTCAATTTTTGGCCAATTTTGATAAAAATGGCTGGACTAACCCCTTGTGATTTTTTTCATTTTTGGCCAAAAATGTTCAGATTTAGATTTTGTTCAATATTGCAGGAAACGTTGCTTAGAATCCATAGATGATATTCCTTGAATTTGACCTTGACTGCTCATCCAGGGAATAAAATATGAAATTTTGAAAATTATATATTTTTGGCCAAAATTTCCGTTTTTCTTAGAAATTTAACTTGGAAACTGCTGAAGTAGGTGCCAAATGGGCTAAATATTCGTTAGGAGGCATTTCTGAGACATTTTCAAAAAGGTAAATTTTGGGCCAATTTTGATAAAAATGGCTGGACTAACCCCTTGTGATTTTTTTCATTTTTGGCCAAAAATTTTCAGATTTAGATTTTGTTCAATATTGCAGGAAACGTTGCTTAGAATCCATAGATGATATTCCTTGAATTTGACCTTGACTGCTCATCCAGGGAATAAAATATGAAATTTTGAAAATTATATATTTTTGGCCAAAATTTCCGTTTTTCTTAGAAATTTAACTTGGAAACTGCTGAAGTAGGTGCCAAATAGGCTAAATATTCGTTAGGAGGCATTTCTGAGACATTTTCAAAAAAGTCAATTTTGGGCCAATTTTGATAAAAATGGCTGGACTAACCCCCTGTGATTTTGCCAAAAATGTTCAGATTTAGATTTTGTTCAATATTGCAGTAAACGTTGCTTAGAATCCATAGATGATATTCCTTGAATTTGACCTTGACTGCTCATCCAGGGAATAAAATATGAAATTTTGAAAATTATATATTTTTGGCCAAAATTTCCGTTATTCTTAGAAATTTAACTTGGAAACTGCTGAAGTAGGTGCAAAATAGGCTAAATATTCGTTAGGAGGCATTTCTGAGACATTTTCAAAAAAGTCAATTTTGGGCCAATTTTGATAAAAATGGCTGGACTAACCCCCTGTGATTTTGCCAAAAATGTTCAGATTTAGATTTTGTTCAATATTGCAGTAAACGTTGCTTAGAATCCATAGATGATATTCCTTGAATTTGGCCTTGACTGCTCATCCAGGGAATAAAATATGAAATTTTAAAAAGTATATATTTTTGGCCAAAATTTCCGTTTTTCTTAGAAATTTAACCTGGAAACTGCTGAAATAGGTACCAAATGGGCTAAATATTCGTTAGGAGGCATTTCTGAGACATTTTCAAAAAAGTCAATTTTGGGCCAATTTTGATAAAAATGGCTGGACTAACCCCCTGTGATTTTTTTCATTTTTGGCCAAAAATTTTCAGATTTAGATTTTGTTCAATATTGCAGGAAACGTTGCTTAGAATCCATAGATGATATTGCTTGAATTTAACCTTGACTGCTCATCCGGGGAATAAAATATGAAATTTTGAAAATTATATATTTTTGGCCAAAATTTCCGTTTTTCTTAGAAATTTAACTTGGAAACTGCTGAAGTAGGTGCCAAATAGGCTAAATATTCGTTAGGAGGCATTTCTGAGACATTTTCAAAAAAGTCAATTTTGGGCCAATTTTGATAAAAATGGCTGGACTAACCCCCTGTGATTTTGCCAAAAATGTTCAGATTTAGATTTTGTTCAATATTGCAGTAAACGTTGCTTAGAATCCATAGATGATATTCCTTGAATTTGGCCTTGACTGCTCATCCAGGGAATAAAATATGAAATTTTAAAAAGTATATATTTTTGGCCAAAATTTCCGTTTTTCTTAGAAATTTAACCTGGAAACTGCTGAAATAGGTACCAAATGGGCTAAATATTCGTTAGGAGGCATTTCTGAGACATTTTCAAAAAAGTCAATTTTGGGCCAATTTTGATAAAAATGGCTGGACTAACCCCCTGTGATTTTTTTCATTTTTGGCCAAAAATGTTCAGATTTAGATTTTGTTCAATATTGCAGGAAACGTTGCTTAGAATCCATAGATGATATTCCTTGAATTTGACCTTGACTGCTCATCCAGGGAATAAAATATGAAATTTTGAAAATTATATATTTTTGGCCAAAATTTCCGTTTTTCTTAGAAATTTAACTTGGAAACTGCTGAAGTAGGTACCAAATGGGCTAAATATTCGTTAGGAGGCATTTCTGAGACATTTTCAAAAAAGTCAATTTTGGGCCAATTTTGATAAAAATGGCTGGACTAACCCCCTGTGATTTTTTTCATTTTTGGCCAAAAATTTTCAGATTTAGATTTTGTTCAATATTGCAGGAAACGTTGCTTAGAATCCATAGATGATATTGCTTGAATTTAACCTTGACTGCTCATCCGGGGAATAAAATATGAAATTTTGAAAATTATATATTTTTGGCCAAAATTTCCGTTTTTCTTAGAAATTTAACTTGGAAACTGCTGAAGTAGGTGCCAAATGGGCTAAATATTCGTTAGGAGGCATTTCTGAGACATTTTCAAAAAAGTCAATTTTGGGCCAATTTTGATAAAAATGGCTGGACTAACCCCTTGTGATTTTTTTCATTTTTGGCCAAAAATGTTCAGATTTAGATTTTGTTCAATATTGCAGGAAACGTTGCTTAGAATCCATAGATGATATTCCTTGAATTTGACCTTGACTGCTCATCCAGGGAATAAAATATGAAATTTTGAAAATTATATATTTTTGGCCAAAATTTCCGTTTTTCTTAGAAATTTAACTTGGAAACTGCTGAAGTAGGTGCCAAATGGGCTAAATATTCGTTAGGAGGCATTTCTGAGACATTTTCAAAAAAGTCAATTTTGGGCCAATTTTGATAAAAATGGCTGGACTAACCCCTTGTGATTTTTTTCATTTTTTGCCAAAAATGTTCAGATTTAGATTTTGTTCAATATTGCAGGAAACGTTGCTTAGAATCCATAGATGATATTCCTTGAATTTGACCTTGACTGCTCATCCAGGGAATAAAATATGAAATTTTGAAAATTATATATTTTTGGCCAAAATTTCCGTTTTTCTTAGAAATTTAACTTGGAAACTGCTGAAGTAGGTGCCAAATGGGCTAAATATTCGTTAGGAGGCATTTCTGAGACATTTTCAAAAAAGTCAATTTTGGGCCAATTTTGATAAAAATGGCTGGACTAACCCCTTGTGATTTTTTTCATTTTTGGCCAAAAATTTTCAGATTTAGATTTTGTTCAATATTGCAGTAAACGTTGCTTAGAATCCATAGATGATATTCCTTGAATTTGACCTTGACTGCTCATCCAGGGAATAAAATATGAAATTTTGAAAATTATATATTTTTGGCCAAAATTTCCGTTTTTCTTAGAAATTTAACTTGGAAACTGCTGAAGTAGGTGCCAAATGGGCTTAATATTCGTTAGGAGGCATTTCTGAGACATTTTCAAAAAAGTCAATTTTGGGCCAATTTTGATAAAAATGGCTGGACTAACCCCTTGTGATTTTTTTTTATTTTTTGCCAAAAATGTTCAGATTTAGATTTTGTTCAATATTGCAGGAAACGTTGCTTAGAATCCATAGATGATATTTTTTGAATTTGGCCTTGACTGCTCATCCAGGGAATAAAATATGAAATTTTGAAAATTATATATTTTTGGCCAAAATTTCCGTTTTTCTTAGAAATTTAACTTGGAAACTGCTGAAGTAGGTACCAAATGGGCTAAATATTCGTTAGGAGGCATTTCTGAGACATTTTCAAAAAAGTCAATTTTGGGCCAATTTTGATAAAAATGGCTGGACTAACCCCCTGTGATTTTTTTCATTTTTGGCCAAAAATTTTCAGATTTAGATTTTGTTCAATATTGCAGGAAACGTTGCTTAGAATCCATAGATGATATTGCTTGAATTTAACCTTGACTGCTCATCCGGGGAATAAAATATGAAATTTTGAAAATTATATATTTTTGGCCAAAATTTCCGTTTTTCTTAGAAATTTAACTTGGAAACTGCTGAAGTAGGTGCCAAATGGGCTAAATATTCGTTAGGAGGCATTTCTGAGACATTTTCAAAAAAGTCAATTTTGGGCCAATTTTGATAAAAATGGCTGGACTAACCCCTTGTGATTTTTTTCATTTTTGGCCAAAAATGTTCAGATTTAGATTTTGTTCAATATTGCAGGAAACGTTGCTTAGAATCCATAGATGATATTTTTTGAATTTGGCCTTGACTGCTCATCCAGGGAATAAAATATGAAATTTTGAAAATTATATATTTTTGGCCAAAATTTCCGTTTTTCTTAGAAATTTAACTTGGAAATTGCTGAAGTAGGTGCCAAATGGGCTAAATATTCGTTAGGAGGCATTTCTGAGACATTTTCAAAAAAGTCAATTTTGGGCCAATTTTGATAAAAATGGCTGGACTAACCCCTTGTGATTTTTTTTCATTTTTGGCCAAAAATTTTCAGATTTAGATTTTGTTCAATATTGCAGGAAACGTTGCTTAGAATCCATAGACGATATTCCTTGAATTTGACCTTGACTGCTCATCCAGGGAATAAAATATGAAATTTTGAAAATTATATATTTTTGGCAAACATTTCCGTTTTTCTTAGAAATTTAACTTGGAAACTGCTGAAGTAGGTGCCAAATGGGCTAAATATTCGTTAGGAGGCATTTCTGAGACATTTTCAAAAAAGTCAATTTTGGGCCAATTTTGATAAAAATGGCTGGACTAACCCCTTGTGATTTTTTTCATTTTTGGCCAAAAATTTTCAGATTTAGATTTTGTTCAATATTGCAGGAAACGTTGCTTAGAATCCATAGATGATATTGCTTGAATTTAACCTTGACTGCTCATCCGGGGAATAAAATATGAAATTTTGAAAATTATATATTTTTGGCCAAAATTTCCGTTATTCTTAGAAATTTAACTTGGAAACTGCTGAAGTAGGTGCAAAATAGGCTAAATATATTTGTTAGGAGGCATTTCTGAGACATTTTCAAAAAAGTCAATTTTGGGCCAATTTTGATAAAAATGGCTGGACTAACCCCCTGTGATTTTGCCAAAAATGTTCAGATTTAGATTTTGTTCAATATTGCAGTAAACGTTGCTTAGAATCCATAGATGATATTCCTTGAATTTGACCTTGACTGCTCATCCAGGGAATAAAATATGAAATTTTGAAAATTATATATTTTTGGCCAAAATTTCCGTTTTTCTTAGAAATTTAACTTGGAAACTGCTGAAGTAGGTGCCAAATGGGCTAAATATTCGTTAGGAGGCATTTCTGAGACATTTTCAAAAAAGTCAATTTTGGGCCAATTTTGATAAAAATGGCTGGACTAACCCCTTGTGATTTTTTTCATTTTTGGCCAAAAATTTTCAGATTTAGATTTTGTTCAATATTGCAGGAAACGTTGCTTAGAATCCATAGATGATATTCCTTGAATTTGACCTTGACTGCTCATCCAGGGAATAAAATATGAAATTTTGAAAATTATATATTTTTGGCCAAAATTTCCGTTTTTCTTAGAAATTTAACTTGGAAACTGCTGAAGTAGGTGCCAAATGGGCTAAATATTCGTTAGGAGGCATTTCTGAGACATTTTCAAAAAAGTCAATTTTGGGCCAATTTTGATAAAAATTGGCTGGACTAACCCCTTGTGATTTTTTTCATTTTTGGCCCAAAATTTTTAGATTTAGATTTTGTTCAATATTGCAGGAAACGTTGCTTAGAATCCATAGATGATATTCCTTGAATTTGACCTTGACTGCTCATCCAGGGAATAAAATATGAAATTTTGAAAATTATATATTTTTGGCAAACATTTCCGTTTTTCTTAGAAATTTAACTTGGAAACTGCCAAATGGGCTAAATATTCGTTAGGAGGCATTTCTGAGACATTTTCAAAAAAGTCAATTTTGGGCCAATTTTGATAAAAATGGCTGGACTAACCCCTTGTGATTTTTTTCATTTTTGGCCAAAAATTTTCAGATTTAGATTTTGTTCAATATTGCAGGAAACGTTGCTTAGAATCCATAGATGATATTCCTTGAATTTGACCTTGACTGCTCATCCAGGGAATAAAATATGAAATTTTGAAAATTATATATTTTTGGCCAAAATTTCCGTTTTTCTTAGAAATTTAACTTGGAAACTGCTGAAGTAGGTGCCAAATAGGCTAAATATTCGTTAGGAGGCATTTCTGAGACATTTTCAAAAAAGTCAATTTTGGGCCAATTTTGATAAAAATGGCTGGACTAACCCCCTGTGATTTTGCCAAAAATGTTCAGATTTAGATTTTGTTCAATATTGCAGTAAACGTTGCTTAGAATCCATAGATGATATTCCTTGAATTTGACCTTGACTGCTCATCCAGGGAATAAAATATGAAATTTTGAAAATTATATATTTTTGGCCAAAATTTCCGTTATTCTTAGAAATTTAACTTGGAAACTGCTGAAGTAGGTGCAAAATAGGCTAAATATTCGTTAGGAGGCATTTCTGAGACATTTTCAAAAAAGTCAATTTTGGGCCAATTTTGATAAAAATGGCTGGACTAACCCCCTGTGATTTTGCCAAAAATGTTCAGATTTAGATTTTGTTCAATATTGCAGTAAACGTTGCTTAGAATCCATAGATGATATTCCTTGAATTTGGCCTTGACTGCTCATCCAGGGAATAAAATATGAAATTTTAAAAAGTATATATTTTTGGCCAAAATTTCCGTTTTTCTTAGAAATTTAACCTGGAAACTGCTGAAATAGGTACCAAATGGGCTAAATATTCGTTAGGAGGCATTTCTGAGACATTTTCAAAAAAGTCAATTTTGGGCCAATTTTGATAAAAATGGCTGGACTAACCCCCTGTGATTTTTTTCATTTTTGGCCAAAAATTTTCAGATTTAGATTTTGTTCAATATTGCAGGAAACGTTGCTTAGAATCCATAGATGATATTGCTTGAATTTAACCTTGACTGCTCATCCGGGGAATAAAATATGAAATTTTGAAAATTATATATTTTTGGCCAAAATTTCCGTTTTTCTTAGAAATTTAACTTGGAAACTGCTGAAGTAGGTGCCAAATAGGCTAAATATTCGTTAGGAGGCATTTCTGAGACATTTTCAAAAAAGTCAATTTTGGGCCAATTTTGATAAAAATGGCTGGACTAACCCCCTGTGATTTTGCCAAAAATGTTCAGATTTAGATTTTGTTCAATATTGCAGTAAACGTTGCTTAGAATCCATAGATGATATTCCTTGAATTTGGCCTTGACTGCTCATCCAGGGAATAAAATATGAAATTTTAAAAAGTATATATTTTTGGCCAAAATTTCCGTTTTTCTTAGAAATTTAACCTGGAAACTGCTGAAATAGGTACCAAATGGGCTAAATATTCGTTAGGAGGCATTTCTGAGACATTTTCAAAAAAGTCAATTTTGGGCCAATTTTGATAAAAATGGCTGGACTAACCCCCTGTGATTTTTTTCATTTTTGGCCAAAAATGTTCAGATTTAGATTTTGTTCAATATTGCAGGAAACGTTGCTTAGAATCCATAGATGATATTCCTTGAATTTGACCTTGACTGCTCATCCAGGGAATAAAATATGAAATTTTGAAAATTATATATTTTTGGCCAAAATTTCCGTTTTTCTTAGAAATTTAACTTGGAAACTGCTGAAGTAGGTACCAAATGGGCTAAATATTCGTTAGGAGGCATTTCTGAGACATTTTCAAAAAAGTCAATTTTGGGCCAATTTTGATAAAAATGGCTGGACTAACCCCCTGTGATTTTTTTCATTTTTGGCCAAAAATTTTCAGATTTAGATTTTGTTCAATATTGCAGGAAACGTTGCTTAGAATCCATAGATGATATTGCTTGAATTTAACCTTGACTGCTCATCCGGGGAATAAAATATGAAATTTTGAAAATTATATATTTTTGGCCAAAATTTCCGTTTTTCTTAGAAATTTAACTTGGAAACTGCTGAAGTAGGTGCCAAATGGGCTAAATATTCGTTAGGAGGCATTTCTGAGACATTTTCAAAAAAGTCAATTTTGGGCCAATTTTGATAAAAATGGCTGGACTAACCCCTTGTGATTTTTTTCATTTTTGGCCAAAAATGTTCAGATTTAGATTTTGTTCAATATTGCAGGAAACGTTGCTTAGAATCCATAGATGATATTCCTTGAATTTGACCTTGACTGCTCATCCAGGGAATAAAATATGAAATTTTGAAAATTATATATTTTTGGCCAAAATTTCCGTTTTTCTTAGAAATTTAACTTGGAAACTGCTGAAGTAGGTGCCAAATGGGCTAAATATTCGTTAGGAGGCATTTCTGAGACATTTTCAAAAAAGTCAATTTTGGGCCAATTTTGATAAAAATGGCTGGACTAACCCCTTGTGATTTTTTTCATTTTTTGCCAAAAATGTTCAGATTTAGATTTTGTTCAATATTGCAGGAAACGTTGCTTAGAATCCATAGATGATATTCCTTGAATTTGACCTTGACTGCTCATCCAGGGAATAAAATATGAAATTTTGAAAATTATATATTTTTGGCCAAAATTTCCGTTTTTCTTAGAAATTTAACTTGGAAACTGCTGAAGTAGGTGCCAAATGGGCTAAATATTCGTTAGGAGGCATTTCTGAGACATTTTCAAAAAAGTCAATTTTGGGCCAATTTTGATAAAAATGGCTGGACTAACCCCTTGTGATTTTTTTCATTTTTGGCCAAAAATGTTCAGATTTAGATTTTGTTCAATATTGCAGTAAACGTTGCTTAGAATCCATAGATGATATTCCTTGAATTTGACCTTGACTGCTCATCCAGGGAATAAAATATGAAATTTTGAAAATTATATATTTTTGGCCAAAATTTCCGTTTTTCTTAGAAATTTAACTTGGAAACTGCTGAAGTAGGTGCCAAATGGGCTTAATATTCGTTAGGAGGCATTTCTGAGACATTTTCAAAAAAGTCAATTTTGGGCCAATTTTGATAAAAATGGCTGGACTAACCCCTTGTGATTTTTTTTTATTTTTTGCCAAAAATGTTCAGATTTAGATTTTGTTCAATATTGCAGGAAACGTTGCTTAGAATCCATAGATGATATTTTTTGAATTTGGCCTTGACTGCTCATCCAGGGAATAAAATATGAAATTTTGAAAATTATATATTTTTGGCCAAAATTTCCGTTTTTCTTAGAAATTTAACTTGGAAACTGCTGAAGTAGGTACCAAATGGGCTAAATATTCGTTAGGAGGCATTTCTGAGACATTTTCAAAAAAGTCAATTTTGGGCCAATTTTGATAAAAATGGCTGGACTAACCCCCTGTGATTTTTTTCATTTTTGGCCAAAAATTTTCAGATTTAGATTTTGTTCAATATTGCAGGAAACGTTGCTTAGAATCCATAGATGATATTGCTTGAATTTAACCTTGACTGCTCATCCGGGGAATAAAATATGAAATTTTGAAAATTATATATTTTTGGCCAAAATTTCCGTTTTTCTTAGAAATTTAACTTGGAAACTGCTGAAGTAGGTGCCAAATGGGCTAAATATTCGTTAGGAGGCATTTCTGAGACATTTTCAAAAAAGTCAATTTTGGGCCAATTTTGATAAAAATGGCTGGACTAACCCCTTGTGATTTTTTTCATTTTTGGCCAAAAATGTTCAGATTTAGATTTTGTTCAATATTGCAGGAAACGTTGCTTAGAATCCATAGATGATATTTTTTGAATTTGGCCTTGACTGCTCATCCAGGGAATAAAATATGAAATTTTGAAAATTATATATTTTTGGCCAAAATTTCCGTTTTTCTTAGAAATTTAACTTGGAAATTGCTGAAGTAGGTGCCAAATGGGCTAAATATTCGTTAGGAGGCATTTCTGAGACATTTTCAAAAAAGTCAATTTTGGGCCAATTTTGATAAAAATGGCTGGACTAACCCCTTGTGATTTTTTTTCATTTTTGGCCAAAAATTTTCAGATTTAGATTTTGTTCAATATTGCAGGAAACGTTGCTTAGAATCCATAGACGATATTCCTTGAATTTGACCTTGACTGCTCATCCAGGGAATAAAATATGAAATTTTGAAAATTATATATTTTTGGCAAACATTTCCGTTTTTCTTAGAAATTTAACTTGGAAACTGCTGAAGTAGGTGCCAAATGGGCTAAATATTCGTTAGGAGGCATTTCTGAGACATTTTCAAAAAAGTCAATTTTGGGCCAATTTTGATAAAAATGGCTGGACTAACCCCTTGTGATTTTTTTCATTTTTGGCCAAAAATTTTCAGATTTAGATTTTGTTCAATATTGCAGGAAACGTTGCTTAGAATCCATAGATGATATTGCTTGAATTTAACCTTGACTGCTCATCCGGGGAATAAAATATGAAATTTTGAAAATTATATATTTTTGGCCAAAATTTCCGTTATTCTTAGAAATTTAACTTGGAAACTGCTGAAGTAGGTGCAAAATAGGCTAAATATTCGTTAGGAGGCATTTCTGAGACATTTTCAAAAAAGTCAATTTTGGGCCAATTTTGATAAAAATGGCTGGACTAACCCCCTGTGATTTTGCCAAAAATGTTCAGATTTAGATTTTGTTCAATATTGCAGTAAACGTTGCTTAGAATCCATAGATGATATTCCTTGAATTTGACCTTGACTGCTCATCCAGGGAATAAAATATGAAATTTTGAAAATTATATATTTTTGGCCAAAATTTCCGTTTTTCTTAGAAATTTAACTTGGAAACTGCTGAAGTAGGTGCCAAATGGGCTAAATATTCGTTAGGAGGCATTTCTGAGACATTTTCAAAAAAGTCAATTTTGGGCCAATTTTGATAAAAATGGCTGGACTAACCCCTTGTGATTTTTTTCATTTTTGGCCAAAAATTTTCAGATTTAGATTTTGTTCAATATTGCAGGAAACGTTGCTTAGAATCCATAGATGATATTCCTTGAATTTGACCTTGACTGCTCATCCAGGGAATAAAATATGAAATTTTGAAAATTATATATTTTTGGCCAAAATTTCCGTTTTTCTTAGAAATTTAACTTGGAAACTGCTGAAGTAGGTGCCAAATGGGCTAAATATTCGTTAGGAGGCATTTCTGAGACATTTTCAAAAAAGTCAATTTTGGGCCAATTTTGATAAAAATTGGCTGGACTAACCCCTTGTGATTTTTTTCATTTTTGGCCCAAAATTTTTAGATTTAGATTTTGTTCAATATTGCAGGAAACGTTGCTTAGAATCCATAGATGATATTCCTTGAATTTGACCTTGACTGCTCATCCAGGGAATAAAATATGAAATTTTGAAAATTATATATTTTTGGCAAACATTTCCGTTTTTCTTAGAAATTTAACTTGGAAACTGCCAAATGGGCTAAATATTCGTTAGGAGGCATTTCTGAGACATTTTCAAAAAAGTCAATTTTGGGCCAATTTTGATAAAAATGGCTGGACTAACCCCTTGTGATTTTTTTCATTTTTGGCCAAAAATTTTCAGATTTAGATTTTGTTCAATATTGCAGGAAACGTTGCTTAGAATCCATAGATGATATTCCTTGAATTTGACCTTGACTGCTCATCCAGGGAATAAAATATGAAATTTTGAAAATTATATATTTTTGGCCAAAATTTCCGTTTTTCTTAGAAATTTAACTTGGAAACTGCTGAAGTAGGTGCCAAATGGGCTAAATATTCGTTAGGAGGCATTTCTGAGACATTTTCAAAAAAGTCAATTTTGGGCCAATTTTGATAAAAATTGGCTGGACTAACCCCTTGTGATTTTTTTCATTTTTGGCCCAAAATTTTTAGATTTAGATTTTGTTCAATATTGCAGGAAACGTTGCTTAGAATCCATAGATGATATTCCTTGAATTTGACCTTGACTGCTCATCCAGGGAATAAAATATGAAATTTTGAAAATTATATATTTTTGGCAAACATTTCCGTTTTTCTTAGAAATTTAACTTGGAAACTGCCAAATGGGCTAAATATTCGTTAGGAGGCATTTCTGAGACATTTTCAAAAAAGTCAATTTTGGGCCAATTTTGATAAAAATGGCTGGACTAACCCCTTGTGATTTTTTTCATTTTTGGCCAAAAATTTTCAGATTTAGATTTTGTTCAATATTGCAGGAAACGTTGCTTAGAATCCATAGATGATATTCCTTGAATTTGACCTTGACTGCTCATCCAGGGAATAAAATATGAAATTTTGAAAATTATATATTTTTGGCCAAAATTTCCGTTTTTCTTAGAAATTTAACTTGGAAACTGCTGAAGTAGGTGCCAAATGGGCTAAATATTCGTTAGGAGGCATTTCTGAGACATTTTCAAAAAAGTCAATTTTGGGCCAATTTTGATAAAAATGACTGGACTAACCCCTTGTGATTTTTTTCATTTTTGGCCAAAAATGTTCAGATTTAGATTTTGTTCAATATTGCAGGAAACGTTGCTTAGAATCCATAGATGATATTCCTTGAATTTAACCTTGACTGCTCATCCAGGGAATAAAATATGAAATTTTGAAAATTATATATTTTTTGGCCAAAATTTCCGTTTTTCTTAGAAATTTAACTTGGAAACTGCTGAAGTAGGTGCCAAATGGGCTAAATATTCGTTAGGAGGCATTTCTGAGACATTTTCAAAAAAGTCAATTTTGGGCCAATTTTGATAAAAATGGCTGGACTAACCCCTTGTGATTTTTTTCATTTTTGGCCAAAAATGTTCAGATTTAGATTTTGATCAATATTGCAGGAAACGTTGCTTAGAATCCATAGATGATATTCTTTGAATTTGACCTTGACTGCTCATCCAGGGAATAAAATATGAAATTTTGAAAATTATATATTTTTGGCCAAAATTTCCGTTTTTCTTAGAAATTTAACTTGGAAACTGCCTAAGTAGGTGCCAAATGGGCTAAATATTCGTTAGGAGGCATTTCTGAGACATTTTCAAAAAGGTAAATTTTGGGCCAATTTTGATAAAAATGGCTGGACTAACCCCTTGTGATTTTTTTCATTTTTGGCCAAAAATTTTCAGATTTAGATTTTGTTCAATATTGCAGGAAACGTTGCTTAGAATCCATAGATGATATTCTTTGAATTTGACCTTGACTGCTCATCCAGGGAATAAAATATGAAATTTTGAAAATTATATATTTCTGGCCAAAATTTCCGTTTTTCTTAGAAATTTAACTTGGAAACTGCTGAAATAGGTGCCAAATGGGCTAAATATTCGTTAGGAGGCATTTCTGAGACATTTTCAAAAAGGTAAAGTTTTGGGCCAATTTTGATAAAAATGGCTGGACTAACCCCTTGTGATTTTTTTCATTTTTGGCCAAAAATTTTCAGATTTAGATTTTGTTCAATATTGCAGGAAACGTTGCTTAGAATCCATAGATGATATTCCTTGAATTTGACCTTGACTGCTCATCCAGGGAATAAAATATGAAATTTTGAAAATTATATATTTTTGGCCAAAATTTCCGTTTTTCTTAGAAATTTAACTTGGAAACTGCTGAAGTAGGTGCCAAATGGGCTAAATATTCGTTAGGAGGCATTTCTGAGACATTTTCAAAAAAGTCAATTTTGGGCCAATTTTGATAAAAATGGTTGGACTAACCCCTTGTGATTTTTTTCATTTTTGGCCAAAAATGTTCAGATTTAGATTTTGTTCAATATTGCAGGAAACGTTGCTTAGAATCCATAGATGATATTCCTTGAATTTGACCTTGACTGCTCATCCAGGGAATAAAATATGAAATTTTGAAAATTATATATTTTTGGCCAAAATTTCCGTTTTTCTTAGAAATTTAACTTGGAAACTGCTGAAGTAGGTGCCAAATGGGCTAAATATTCGTTAGGAGGCATTTCTGAGACATTTTCAAAAAAGTCAATTTTGGGCCAATTTTGATAAAAATGGCTGTACTAACCCCCTGTGATTTTTTTCATTTTTGGCCAAAAATTTTCAGATTTAGATTTTGTTCAATATTGCAGAAAACGTTGCTTAGAAAATAGCACTAAGCACACGTCTTGTCTGCATCATCGGTGTTATGGCCGAGCGGTCTAGTGCGTCGAACTTAAGTTCCTGTGCTAGTACTAGAATGTAGGTTCGATTCCGTGCCGCGACGGGTTGTGGCACCTGTGCCCTTGAGCATGGCACTCAACCACACTTGCTCCCATTACTGTAATTGGCGGTCCCTCCGCTGTTGGATGTGGTATATAAATAAATAAATCAATAACATAAATAAATAAATAAACACACCGCGAAACACTGACGACCTAAAATTGCAGTTTAGTCCAAAATATGTGATTAATTCTCGTCAAAAAGGCCATCAAATGTCTAACCATGTCTCATACATGTTCCCAATAGGGGATTTGCACCTAAAAAAGCCTCATTTAGGACCCAACATTTTATTTGAATTATTGGTCCAGTTTTATTTTTCGAATCGCTAGCGTCGTCTGCTAGCGACAAAACGAACTGGCGTCTGCAAATAGTCAGACCCTTTTCTTCTTGGAAATAGACATTTCTATGCCCGTTTAATTATCTCTTTCAACCATGGACAAGCGTGTGTCTCCATCACCCAGTGAGCTCCATATTGTAGTTTTAATCTGCTGTTGCAACCCCATACTATAGCCATTCACTATTGTGTTTTTTGATCCGAATTAGTGGCTGCGGCCGTTACAATGCTGTTTTTAAGGACTTTCATTGTCCGCCCATAGCAACAGCCATAGCCACAGCCAAAGCCACTAATTCGGATCCAGCCTTACTTAGTCTGCAAACTTATCGAACCTACAAAAAAATAAACCTGAAAAGTTTCGTTTTGGTTATCACTTTTTATCGCATGTCCAAACACTGAACAAGGCCACTTTAAATGTTCCCACAACCTTTGAAAATCCCTCAAAAAGGCATGTCGTTTAATTAATGTCCTAAGATCCAATCAACCTTCGGAATTCTGCAATAAAATAAAATGTTCAACATACTTTTAAACAGTTTCTTCTTTATAATGGACTAGAAATGACTGGTCACATGAAGAATAATTACTACTTACAGCTTATACATATGCAATAAGTTGATGAATTATTCATGAACTGATAAATTACTACAATGATGAGAATCATGTATCCTTTAAGTATTTCTCGGACAATTCTTCCTCATACAAAAAATAATGTTTAGTCCTTTTGTACTTTTATTTATAAATTTTTTCGCCTTGCTACAATTTATAATATTTGTAAAATGTACATATTTCTTACTTCTGAAAGCAAAGCTTAAAACACCTCATGTTACCTAATAACTTTCTTTGAATTTGGTATAATTGGAAAGCCCTGTTATTCTTCTTTAAAATGAGGTGTCATTTGTTACGATTAAGCAAGTGGGGGATGTGCAGCACAGCTGAATATGGGGGTGGGTGTAAAGTGAAATGTTACAAAATTCACTGCTATTGTCACACAGTGCATTTCCCTTTTATTTGCTTGGGGGATGGGAATGTGTCAATACCCTTTTTGACAATAGCAATGCATTTTGTGACATTTCACTTTACACCCACCCCGGTATTCAGCTGCAGCACATCCCTCTCTTGATTAATCATAACAAATGACACATCATTTTAAAGAAGAATAACAGGGCTTTCCAATGATACCAAATTCAAATAAAATGATTTGGCAACAAGAGAGAATTTGTCAGTCAAACTTGAGTTTCCGAACTTTTTTTGAAGAGTAATTTAATTACTTCATTCAAAAGTAACCAAGCAAAATTCAATTGGCAAACTAATTTTTAGTCCTTTCTAAAAAAAAAAAAAGTCAAGTCAAAGTGTCACAAAATATCTACCCCAGATAAAAGTACAGACAATTTGTAATCACTCACTGAAGTTAGAGCGCCATGTTTTCAGTATCCTAAATACTCGGGGTATTTCCACTCAGCTATGCGTGTTAAAATCTCCGGAGGAAATTCTAGCAAAACTTTGAAGTGGTTTTTACCTTTATCGAATGCACACATGCATCGTTTTTATGTAATTTAATCAAATTGGTGACATTATGCTGAAAAGAAACAATTTATATACTTTCCTAAAATTGAAATGAGTTTTTGGTTTTGCCTTGTATGTCGGAGGTCTTGGGGAAATCTTGAGGGAGTATACCACTGTGCCTCATAGCTCAGTTGGAAGAGCATCTGCTTGGTGTGTCAGAGGTTTTTGGGGAAAACCTGAGGGAGTATTCCACTGTGCTCATAGCTCAGCTGGTAGACATCTGCTCCGTGAGTCAGAGGTCTTGGGGAAACCGGAGGGAGTACACCACTGTGTCTCATAGCTCAGCAGGTACAGCATCTGCTCGGTGTATCAGAGGTCTCAGGCTCGAATCCCGTCAGCATATTCGAATGAGAAATTGTTGCAGTTTCTAAATTATTTCGCCATTTTGAAATTACACAAAAGTCTATGGAAAGTTGTACAAGTCATCTACATATAAGCTTTTACCAAGTATAAATTAAAATAATAATAATAATAATAATACATGGCATTTATAATGCGCTTTTAACCGAAGGATACAAAGCTCAGGGAGATAAAAAGAACTGAGGGATATCGAATCGCTCAAATCCTAGAGAAAGAGGTGGGTCTTAAGAGCCTTTCTGAAAAAAAAAGACGTCAGTTGAATTCTTGACTGTAGCTGGCAAGTTGTTCCAAAGGCGAGGAGCAGAGACGGAAAAAGCCCTATCACCAGATTGAGTGCGTGGAATATCAAGGGAATATCAAGGGAATATCTGGGAATATCAAGACATGTTCACCTACATGTTCACCTACATATGTACAGGGAATGTATATAAATCATGATGGCCTCTTCTCAAGCCGCTCTTTGGATCACACTATACCTCCAGACCATCGGTGTAAATATGATCCCCACTTGTTAGACTCTTTTCCAGCAGCTGTATTTTCTTCACCTGGCAAAAGTGTAAAAAGTTATAAAATAATAATCAGAGAACATAAGATGCGCCACTCTGCCTGAAGTGCCTCCCTGAGCTCCTGTATTTCTGGGGCTGTTTGTGAGACCAAAAGCTGCAAAGGTCAGCTTATCACACACAGGTTCAATCAGGTTGATAACCCTACAAAATTAGGTTTCTGAAAGCCCTTAACTATAGGATTCTCTAAGAAAGAGAAAATGTCACATTTCATTGCTGTGTGAATCACTTTGTTCAAACAGGTCCTCTTGGAACTGGGGGAAATCACTGAAGCAGAACAGTCTTGAAAGCGATTCCAAAGTGATTGGTCGATCAGTGCCTTGTTATCCACAAGTTCACTGTATTCAACAAACTTCTGTTCTGATCAAGAATTGATATTTTTATAAAATAATTTTAAAGAGTATATGATGGCAAATGCACGCCTACAGACCATTTTACAGAAGTTTTTCAGTATTACAAAGTATGAATTGTTTGTTAAAAAACCAAAGGTCGAAAATCTTAAGAAAAAGATTGGTCCACTGAAAAAAAAATTTTTTTTTCCAGGTTTGCTCAATCGATCAAGATTTTATTGCCCGATCATAAAACCTCCCTACTTTTACTTACTTTCAACTACGTCAGCAATTTCCTGCCTTTCTTTGTCACTCAGTTTTAACATCGTCGTCAAGACTGGAATTAAATGCTGTCTCTCGTTCCCTTGTGCTGGAACTAGGAACTGGAAAACGAGTTCAGAGTTTTAGATAAATCGCATACTAAACAAATCTCATTAATTGAAGTTGGTTCCAATTTCATAAAACCATTTATTGCTATGTATTATTAACTGCAATGACCCAAAATTTAACTTCAAGAATTGATAAAAAAAAACCTGATGAAGTGAAATTTTGGGTTACTGCAAATCATTCTCAAATTCAGAACCTGCCATTTTCGACTTGGAGAATGGTGGCAGAAAACGCATGCTGCAGCCGAAAGCTTCTGAAGGAATGCAGGATCACCCTAATGTTATTGCAAACCATCTTGATCGTTTTGCTCAACTCATCAAGAGGTGCAAAGGGATCTTTGATAAAGACGATTTCCCTGACATTGGAGGACGCCAGTCAAAAGTGGCCGATTCTGAAATTGGGGGTTTTCCGTATAGGTTTTAAATCTCACCCTCCCGGACAAAACTGATGAAACTCACTCAATAAAATTTGTAAGGCCTTGTTTACATGATCTAAAATTTTTGTTTAAATCCGTTGGAAAATGAAAAAGTTATTTAGGATCCAAAATAGGACATGTACAATGGGCCTTTACGTCAAACAGCTACAGCGACAAACATTTCAATTGTCTCACCTTCAAAACGACGTTCTTGAGGTACTCCATGTTGGTTATAGCGCCCTCACGCTTCTGGTTACGCTCCAATCGTCGTATTTCCTCTTTCAATACTTTGGCCTGTTCCGTCAGCCGCATGATGGTGGCTTCGTTGTCGTTCATAATCTGCAACAACAACAACAACAAAATACGCATTTTAAAGGAGCGTGTCCAGATCACATCTTTGAAGTTTCATGGGTGTTGAGATTTTGATACCATATCATTTGTCATATTTTTCTCATTACCATTCTGAAATTTTGCATTCTCAATCCGTATATTTCAAGGCTATCGTAAAAAAACCACTGATGTTTTGTAAAAAATTTATCTGGTTCCATAAGGCAGTGCAGTGATTACACCAACCTTTTTGTTTCCACATCCAAATCGGAGATTGCAAATTTCCTGTTTTCTTCCCATGGATGGTATTTTGGGGATGTATTTGATATGATTCTTAGGTTAAAACAAAATCATTTTTCGGGAAAAATCTGAACACACTTCTTTAACATTCTGAGTTATTGATGAGTAACTTTTTCAGAATGTTGAACACCGCTAATGAATGTAGAATTAAGCTGTGCAATGCCATGATGAACTTAAGTGAACTAATGTACGCACAATCATTCCTAAATGCTACGCAGAACAGCACACGTACAAAATCAGTCACTGTACAATACTGTAGAGGTGGGGATTAAACCAACCTCATTAAAATGATCCAACTTTTTCCTCGTGCCCGCCAGCTCTGCCCTTAATTGATCTTCCTCGGCCGTAGAACCAAACAAACTGGCCACGCTAGGGGCGGATTCCACCATGGAACTCTCGCTGAGTAGCTGGGCTAGGGGAACTATCGGGGTATTACTGGTTGTTGATGAGAGACGTTGTTTAGAGGTGCTGTGTTCCGCATCCGTGTATTCCATACCCTGGGGAAAAATGGCAAGAAAATGAGAAAATGGAATATTTGAATTTCATTTGCAAAAACAGATAAGCGCCATTTAATTTTGTTTTATGTACCTCGTGATTTTTTGATGCACATTTCAGAAAATATCAAGCACAATGTAAAAGAAAGGTATTCAATTGGTAAAATCTAGTCGCTTCTACTAATTAAATGCCTCGGAGCTGCATTTTGCTGGGTATTTTCTGAAAGGCACAACAGAAAATCTTGAGATACATGAGATATCTTGAATGGCACTTATCCGTTTTTGCAAATGAACTTTTCACTTTCACATCTGGAGTTGATGATCTATAAATTGTGCGTCATCAGTACGTGCGTCATCAGTACACCTTGGTTAAAAACGGTCAGCGAAAAGTAAAGATTGTGGAGTTTAACTAACTAATCGTAATCACTAACTGTGCATGCCGAAACCTCAATTCAGAGAACGATTACCCTTGGCATATAAGCAGTATATGGCCTTGTGAACCTTTACCTGTTGATAATAAATTTGAGGCCATTTTATGAGCTTCAAATGATTTATACGCCTGGACAAGGGGGTCTTTGTTTCATACTTAGTAATTTGGTTCCTGGCGCTAGCAAGTCTGGGGGCATGGCTTTTGTCGCTGGTGGTTTTATCGTTTGATTGATTTAAGTCATTAATATCATTCGAATTGGGGGCGAAGGGATCGGCCCTGATGAAGCGTTCTTCACTTTCGTTTGAGCAGCTAAGCGTTCAACATCACTTTGCTCGGTCTCCGAGGTTTAGATGCACGTAAAATGAAAACGTGAACGGAAAATGGCTTGAGCATTAGTCATATCTTTATGAGGTCTCAAAACTTGGGTTTGAATTTTGGTCACAAAATTTTGGTCAGTTCTAAGATTTTCTCAAAGCAACTTAGGACGGCCCCTATTATTACCTCTCCCTGCTCCCTTTCTTCCAGCGTCGGCCTTGCGACTCCAGCTTCCGATACCAAGCTATCCTTAGCTTCAACCGCTGCCCTAAGCCCCAGGGCTGTCTGTCCCCGTTGCTGCTGCTGTTGGCTGTAAGCCTGCTGTTGGTCCGTTTGCAGCCGATACATCTGATTTTCCGTCATCTCCAGCTGACGTCGAAGGGATTCCATGGTGTGGTGATGGTCGTCCTGTATCTGTCGCATTTGAGCCTGTTGGCAAAATCAAAAGGCTAATTTAGCAGTAAAAATACTCTGTAGAAAATCCTGTTCCATCACCCCCATCCTGAAACAACTTCATTGGCTTCCTATCTCTCAACGAATTATCTTCAAGCTTATGCTAATTGTCCACAAAGCACTCAACGGCAAGGCTCCCCATTACATCTCAGAACTTCTTCAAGTTTACACTCCGTCAAGGAACCTACGATCCAGCAACATGCTTCTCCTCAAGGAATCCAAGTCTCGACACTCATGGGGTGACAGAAGTTTTTCTGCAGCCGCACCACACATCTGGAACTCTCTACCGCTTAATCCTAGATCTTGTCTCTGTACAACAAAATTCAAATTCAACTTCTTAAAACTTCTCATGTCTCAGGACTAATTTGGTTGTTCCTCTCATTTTGATTGTTTCTTTCATGTTCAATATTACTTTGTTTGTTTTTTAGGGTCTCTGCGCCTTGAATACCCAGCAGGGTGGATATGTGCGCATTACAAAAACTATGAATGCTAGGATAGGGCGACAAATCGTGTGTAAAAAAGGTATATTAGGGCGACGTGCTCAATAGGGCGACATTTTGGTGTCGCCCTAATATTTTTGAGTTTAAAATTAATTTTTTTAGGTCAAAAACCATTTTTTAAAAGTCGAGAACCATTTTTATTAGGTCTGGAACTGTCTCTCTTAGGTCTGTGACCATCTCTGGAAGCTTTGGGTAAAAAAATAAGGTGTCATTTTGAGTGACTCTTGCCGAAATTTCGGTGGTCTCCGGTGAGAGTCTTGCCGAAATGTCGCCCCATTGCGGCATTCAGCGTTCTTTAAAATCTTATTATTATTATTATTATTAGTAAAAAATACTCGCGAGTAGTTACCAAAATTTCTACAAAGAAGGTAGCATACATGTTTGGTAAACTGTTAAAGACGGCATTATTTCCACTGGTAATTGAAAGCCTATGTTGAGAAAACTACCTTGTAGAAATTGGTTTTTGTGCATGAATGAATGGCTCAAAAAAATACCTACATGTACAGGTGATCTTTATAGATTCAAATAGTTTTGACATTTTTCTCATCAATGGGGGCACTTTAGAAAAAATAATTTCACAGGATGATTACTACCATTACCATCTTGATAACAAGTAAGCTTTTAGATAATAATTCAGTAATTTCTTTGGAGGGTAATTACCAAACTGGACCCTTACCTTTAATTTTTACCATGTGGAAACATACTAACTATTGAGAACATTTTAAAAATCAACACTTTCATCCCAAAACGCTATAAACATCGTATTAAAAAATTGAGATAAGGGCGTCTGTACATTTTCGATTGGTGGTCCTATACATGTACATTCGTCAAATAGGTTATTGGCAAACTGTATTATCCCACAAACAACTTTTACTTATTGGAATTTTCAATTTGCAATTCTGCACCCCCACCCCCCTGGGCTGCCCCACCCATTAGGTGGGGATTTTGTCACTATTTTCATGCCCCAGGGGGGAGATTTTAAAACATAGAAATCAAATTTTCAGCGTACCTGGGGGGAAAACATGCATATTTTGCCCCCAGGGGTGGGGATTTTGTCAAGCGAAAAGCGATAATCCCCACCTCTTAAATTTATTATTACAGTGAAAATCGAAAGTCGAAACTGGATACCTGGAAATAATGGCACATTCCTAACATAATAGAATAGGTTTTGTGCACACGAATACCTCCCGAACTCAACATTGTATTACTAGTTCCTTTGATTACCTCAAATATTTTCACGACTCATGTAGTTTATTCACCCATAAAGCCATCCAATATTCTATACATTTTATGGTTGAATCTTTGGCATGATGTGAAGTTTGAACCCACTTACCTTAAATGTATTAGTTAGTGCTTCATTCTGTGCCGAGAGCTCCCGTATCTTTTCTCGCTGTTCAATACTACTAGACTGGCTCTCCAAGCGAAGTTTTTCCATCCTACAAGCAAAACCAACATTTCTTCTCAAAGAGCAGAAAGTGTTTCAAGTGCCATTTATTTCCAGAAGTTTGCACCAGTTTTTCTGTTGAACTGTATACAAACACATGACGTATTGATGGCTGCCTGCAGCGCTGTCAATTATCGGGTCAATAACCCAGTACACAGCATCAGTGGCCTTTGATGACTTTGTAATCTGGCGACATTGCCCAGGCAGTATATAAACCCTTTGAGAATTGATTCTGTACTAGCAACCAATGCATAAAACATCTCGAACAAAAACATCTCGATCACACATCTAGAATGCAGTGAATGCACAACATAGCAAAACGACAAGCTAATTTTGGTGAGTTTTTCCCGTTTACACAAAAACACATTTATGAAGGGATTAAAAGTAGGTTAGGATAGTCTTATACAATCCGTTTTAAACCGGCTAGGGTCCTCTGCGCAGAAAAAATGATGTTTATGGTGTTTTTGCGTCACACGTGCTGCATTTCACTGTAGCTCTGTGCATAAAATTTTGAGGACTCGGGTAACCAAAATGGAGATCAACCTTTCGGTTACCTCAACCTGAGACTGTGATTGGTCAATTCCAAAATATTGTACTGACACAAAGTTGTAAGTCAGAATAAATTAAAAATGACGTAGAATTCTCACTTTTCCCTCCAAACTGCCTCCTTATTTTGCGCATCGAGCATCGCGTCGCTGTGTCGCTGTAGCGTCCGCTCATGGTCGTCTTGTAACAGCTCCAATTCTGTTTTTACAGCTCGTAACTCGTCCCTAAAATTTGAAAATAAAATACCTTTAAAGACCGATTACATGGGAAAACTATTAAAAACAGGAAAACAGCATTACATAACTGAAGAATAATGTTGATAAACTGCCTTGTAGAAATTTCAGCCACATAGATGCAGTAATACTTCAGAAAACCTAAAAAATCCGTGTATGGTATATGTGTTGAATAAAGGTAACAATTTGTTTTTTTTTACCCTTCATTCAACACAAATCTATGTATGAATTGTTAAGGTTTTCTGAAGTATCACTGCATCAGATTTTTCTGGGCCCAATTTCATGGAACCCGTTAGCGCAAACATTTGTTTAGCACAGAATTTCTTTGCTTTATTTTACAAAACTGGGTTGCCAGCCAAAATCGTATGTGATGTGTATTTACCGATATTTTGCACCTGTTCCTAAAAATACAATTTGACATACAATTTTGGCTGGTAACCCATTTTACAGAGCAAAGAAATTCTGTGCTAAACACATTTTTGTGCTAACAGGTTCCATGAAATTTGTTAACTGCAAATGATGTATTTATTGGGGCTTTGATAGATCGCAAATCCTGAAACTAGCAGTTTATCTAATTGATAAAGATAGATTACAGGATTGGTAAACTGTTACAGTCGGCGTGATCTCCATGTGTGATCGAGGATGTGTATGATAAAAACCAACCTGTGTATAAGTCAGCTCAGTACCTCATCTACATTCCGAAAAAAAACAATGAAAAAATGTGTCGAAGCTTTTAAGAAATTGTGCAAAGCCAGTGTCCTATTTTGTCTGGTTTCCAGGCTATATTGCACTGAAAACACAGCCATAATACCACGGCAGTCAGGGGCCTAGTTGCGTTCCCATGCCCTTGTAAAAAATGCGTGCGCACAAGTATTTATATAAATTCACCTTCAATTATTTTCTTATGAAAAGATATCTCGGAACCACTTCTATCTTCCGTTTGATCAAAAAATTGATTAAAATTTTTGGACGTTGCAGAACCTTTGAAAATGAGCGAATCAAAGATGACCAACCTTCCTTCCTGTATCTTGGCCTTGAGTTGTTTGTTCATCTTCTCAATGTGGTCCTTTTCTTGCATTTCGGCTTCCATGGCAACCTGGGAGCTGTCGCGAGTTTTCTGCTGCTTAAAAACGCTGTGAACTCTGACCTGTATCCCAAAATTGTGAAATTACCAGGGTAATAAAAATAAGGACTATTCAAGGATTTTCTAGATTGTGCCAGAAAATTCAAGAATTGAAGGGCAGTTTACTACTTTACTAAATTTTTTGGAGCACCACATTCAGATTCAAGAATATTAAGAACATTCATTTCTTCATAAATTTACTGATTTTCAAAAATTTGATTTCCACACAAACAATATAACACCTTTAACCTGTAAAGCAACTACACTAATGCATGTGGGAAACCCACAGAATCAAGCAGGGACTGAGAACCCAATCCACATACTGACCTGGACGGGATTCGAACCAGGACCACAGAGGTGGAAGGTAAGGAAAGTACCGCTACGCCAATCTAGTTCCCCATTATGCAATGGTTTATTAGTTTTACATTTTATAAACATGTGGACACCAATACACATGGGCTCCGTTCCCTGTAAAATCTTGATGCGAAAGAATTATTAACATTCTATTCACTCTTTCAAGAGCAAATTACCAATAAAAGCTTATCAAAATCAAAACTTTAACGTCTTCTGATGCTAACCTTGTAATTTTCAAACTCCTCCTGCGTGTGACTCAGTTCACCCCTCGCCAACTCCAAATCTTGTAGGAGAGTTCGATTCCTCTGTTCCAAACCGCGGACAGTCCTTAGGTTGGCGTCACCCGAGGCTCGTAACTAACAAATATAGGATTCCAAAATCGAGGAAATTATAAAAAATGATAAGGGTAGAAAAACTTGCGAGTATATATTCCAAGTCTTGTGACTTGGTAAGACGTTTTCAATAGTTTCTTTATTAATTAAAGGAGATGTTCAGATTTTTCCAGAAAATGGATTTCCCTCTAACCTAACAATCATATAAAATAACTCTCTAAAATACTATCCATGGGAAGAAAACAGGAATTGCAAGCTTTAATTTGGATGTGGAAGCAAAAAGGTTGGTGTAATCACTGCACTGCTTTATGGAATGGATAAATTAGTTTACAAAACAGGGGTGGTTTTTTTTTACGATATCCTTGAAAATATATAAATTGAGAGCGTGAAATTTCAGAATGGTGATGAGAAAAATATGATAATGCTATGGTATTAAAATCTCAACACCTACGGCAAAAATGGGGGTTCAAAATGTGATCTGGACACGCTCCTTTAAATGACCGACTCAAACTTTTAAATTTAATGAATTGTCTAGAATTAAAGACACAGTCTCATCAGCAATGCGTGAGTGGCAAATTCGTGGCGCGTATTTCGCGGCACGAATTTGGTGCGCGCGCATTGCCGACGAGCCTGTACTTGCCTTTAAGTCACTTGTCTAAATGACTCAACTAGACTTAAGTTGATGACTAGTTGCAAATTCTGATAAGAATTACCTGGTCATGGAGTTTTTGATTCTCAGCCGTCAGGACAGATAAATCCACTTTAAGTGCTTCGGCCTGTTGCGTAATATACTCCAACTGACCTTGTAAGATTGCCTCGTTGGTACGTTGGTCCACTTCCTGAAGGAAAGAAAAAGGGCCAAATAGACTACAAAATTGTGACAAGGGTAACTGGGTCTAAACATTAGCTGGTAATCCGAAACGTCCAAGTGTTATGCCTCTTGTCGACGAGGCTTGCACAAGTCTGCTTTGCAACATTGAGAATCAGTAAACAGAGGGCGCTCTCTCCATCATTATGTAGATTAGGAAGATAACTTACGACTTTCTTGGAATCTGCGAGGTCTTTCTTAGTCTTCATAAGCATAGCCTTAAGTTTGTTTCCTCGCTCGTCAGCTTGGGAACGTTGATAATCGGAGGCGTCTGTAAGAAGATGAAAAAATCTTTGGAAATTTATAAAGCTCGATTGTGCTATGAGGTTGTAGGTTCTTAGGAAGTGAATAGTTGGATCATTTTTAAGAAAATTACAGATTTTAATCATTTTTAAAAACATAAGTTGGGCGATTTCTGTGGATATTCCTAATTAAGCTATGTCTGAAAATATTCCAAGATGGGCCATTTCCCAACTGGGTCAATACTGGATGCAGTTGAAGTTTGACAAGAACCACTATTAATACCGCATTCTGCTTATAACAAGGAAACTTTTAGGTCCTAATTCCTTGTTCTTCATCGTTTTCATTCCTGATAATACAAGGTTCCTGTTAAAACAAGATAATCGTCCCAAGGACATCTTATGAACAAGGTTTGATTGTACGTCCCAAGTTGGGAAACTTCAAGGGATCTTCCTAATTGGGCTACTTATAGGGGTATACCAAAATGGGTTAATATTCAAAGTTAAGCAAGATTCCCAAATTGGGAAAATATTCCAGGTTGGGCAAGATTACCATCTGGGTTCATATCCCAAGTTAGGCGAGATTTCCATCTAGGTCCATACCCAAAGTTGGGCAAGATTCCCATCTGGGTTCATACCCCCAAGTTGGGCAATATTCCCATCTGGGTTCATACCCCCAAGTTGGGCAATATTCCCATCTGGGTTCATACCCCCAAGTTGGGCAATATTTCCATCTGGGTTCATACCCCCAAGTTGGGCAATATTTCCATCTGGGTTCATATCCCAAGTTGAGCAATATTCCCAATTGGGCCCCTTACCTATCTCTTTCTGCATAGCCTGCACGTGTTTCTCCAGTCTTTCTATTTCAGTCGTGCATTCCACAATCACGTTGTTCTTTTCTTCGATTATTTGATTCAAGTTGGAGACCGTTTTTTCGTAGTCGGCAATTTCTAAATCCATTAAGTTGCTCTGACTGGCTTCCTGCAAAGGGGCGGGCGAAGCAAAAAGCGACATGTTCAGACAACATGCACCACAAAGTGATATCACGATTTGTCGTTTAAATGGCTGCCTTTACGATGCATTGCATAGAGGGCGCCATTCTATTGATTTCTCTATTTTACCTTAAGGGCTGCTTCCAATTGCCTCGTTGTCGTGTCAAAGCTTTCTTTCCGTTTTCCCGCATCCTGCTCACATTCTCTGATCTTTTCAAGTGCCTAATAAGAGAGAACAAAATCCATCAAGTAATTCAAAACTAAAAAAGAAATAATTGCCAAACTTGGAAAAGATTCGACTCAAAATATCTTCACTTGTGTTTTTCGTCTGGCAAAACAATTTTCTTGATTTTCTTTCCTTTGTATCTGTAAACAAAGGATATTACTGTATTTTGTTTCTGGTTGCGCTCATTTCAAGTCTTCAAATTTTCAATTACATAATTTTCACGAATTTAATTTAATCTATATGTGCATATTTTAAATAAATATACACAAATATGTTTTCTGTTAAAATAATTTTCTTGATTCAAATGGTCCCAAGTCTTCAATTAGTCACAAGAAATTGTTAATCTGAATGAAATTATGTAAATGGGTCTGTCCACAGTAATGGGGTACATTTGAAAAATAAGTCAATAATTCCTTTCAGATGTCTTAGTTTATCTCAGAATTAAAGAAATTTCCTTGTTTTATTCTCAGGAGATAACTTTTGCCCAAAAAGTTAAGAAATTGCTGCCACAACATACATTTTTGAAAAGCAAGTGTACAAATTTTCCTATTACGTAGGTAACGTGGACAGACAATTTTGTGACATTTTTTTCCGTCTTTGTTACATGCGTAATAGGAAAATTTGTGCACGAGGTTTTCACAAATGTATGTTGTAGGACTATTTTTCTTACTCCTTGGTGAAAAAGTTATTTCCTCAGTTGAGCTCGATAATTTAAAGATAAAATTAAGACATTTGAATTGAACTAAGACCTAAGACATTGAATGTTACAGAAATGTACCCCATTACTGTGGACAGACCCAAATATAAATACATACGTAAATAAAAACACATTTTAAATAAAATAAAATACATTAACATAAATATATATAAAATTACATAAATATAAATAAATTACATGAATTGAATTTGCATAGATTTGAATAAATTATGTAAACTGACGTACCTTGGCCAGTTCATTTGCCTTCTGTTCTTTCTGTGTTCTCTCTCGTTCACGTTCGTCTTCTGTAACTAATAGCTTACTCTTAATGTCCGCCACGCTGCGCTCCAGGGTTTGTATGTCCTTTGTAGCGTGGTCACATGACCTGGACAACTCCTCCTTCGCAATCTTGGTTTGCATGCACTCCGTTGAGAGTTTCTGTCAAAACGAGAAACCTACGTATTGAGCTCGTGCCAATGACGTCATTTTGGGAGTCAAATAATGCCGCGTCGTTGTGGAAGCAATGTGCGTGCACGTTGTGTGTGTCCATAGCGTGCGTAACGCGCAATGCTAAGGCTCCCATTGGTGAATTAAACCGCGTTACGCCCACCAGAGACACACACAGCGCGCACGCACATCGCTTCCACAATGACTCAGCATTATTTGACTCCCAAAATGGCGTATTTGCACGTGTTCGAAGGGGGTCAATAAAATCTGTTTTCCAGAGAGACGAAATATGTGGCCGAGTGGTTTGGGTCAATGACTCGCAACACTCAGGTGAAAACTTGGGTTTGTGGAACCGATACCCGGCCGTGGTACCTGTGCCCTCCAGCAAAGCACTTAAACATACTTGCTCCATCCTTTGGAAGGGATGTAAAGCTGTTGGTCCAGTGTTGTTGTGTAACAAGCAAGTTCCCAGAGCATTCTTTCATGAAGAGTAATGGGATTATTCGGTGTGTCTTTGGCTGTTGGCTGCCAATGGCACCGCCCGCCTATGTATCTCGATGTTTAGGTGGAAGACACAACTTCATAAAAACTCATTATAATGTTCAGTGTATGTCAACATATCCACATAGAATGTGCGCTATATAAATATAATACAACTTACTCTTTCGCGTTTAGGTCGACCGGTTATGGGTAAAAAAGGCGTATTAGGACGACCGACCGCATTAGGGCGACCTATAGCCGGTCGTCCTAACGCTAAGTGCTTCAAAAACCATCTTTATTAGGTCAAAAACCATTTTTATTAGGTTCTTAACCATTTTTATTAGGTCACAAACCATTTTCGTCTAGGTCGCAAAACATTTTTTTCAGAGAATTAGGTCGAGAAAATGGGTGTCAATTTATAAGTTTCTTTCCGACAATTTTGTGGTTTTAGTGGTCTCTGTAAGCACTCTACCCAAAAAGGTCGTCCTAATACGGGAAAAGTAGTTATTTAACATATAATAAAATATGAATTCATAATTAAGTTTTTAGATTCTGGTGATAAATTGTGATGCATGTCACCTCATAAAAACACGGGACGGAGGGACCTTGGTGTGAGCCATTGCACTGAAAATCACAGTCAAGTTGGGTGTGAACCATTTTTGTGATTTTGGTAAGGCCACGCATGCCAACATTTACACACGTAACACGTGCGTAAAGGTTCAGTGTAAATCTAGCTTAACAATTACCTTGAGATCCTCTAGAGCCTCATTTAATTTCTTCTGTAAATCTCGAGATCTGTGAAGGTTTAAAGAAAGACATGTGTTCGCATGACTGTCCAACAAAATGAATGCTGTTGTACTTATTTCCACACTTCTTATTCTTAAAAATACTTACAAATCTTTCTCAGCATCCAAAGAGTCCTGAAGCTTTTCATATTCCACATGGAGGCTCTGTGAGTCAAAGGGACATCAACAAATCAAACGTCGGGAAATACACGAACAAGACAAGATAAAACCCGTTGAAAGGGTTTAATTTCAAACCTTACTCAAATGGAAGATAGAAGTGGTTCCAACTGTCCAATGCAATGATTCCGCCCAAGATATCTTTTCATAAGAAAATGATAATTGAAGATGAATTTATATAAATGAGTGTGCAGACAATTTTTACAAGAACACCGTCATGTTAACCCAACTACATGTAGGTCCCTGATGACAGTGGCATTATGGCTCCATTTCTTGTGCAGTATTGACCCTTTTTGAACATATGCGAATACGCCATTTTGTGAGTCAAATAATGCTGAATCATTGTGGAAGCGATGTGCGTGCGCATTGTGTGCCTCTAGTGGGCGTAACACGGTTTAATTCACCAATGAGAGCCTTAGTATAGCGCGTTACGCGCACTATGGACGCACACACTGCGCACGCACATCGCTT
The DNA here is from genome assembly GCA_037783545.1 of Henricia sp. BOLD:AAB3569. Classification (NCBI taxonomy): domain Eukaryota; kingdom Metazoa; phylum Echinodermata; class Asteroidea; order Spinulosida; family Echinasteridae; genus Henricia; species Henricia sp. BOLD:AAB3569. The sequence continues at coordinate 1,423,260 of JBBELK010000219.1, forward strand.
CCACAATAATGACGCGGCATTATTTGACTCCCAAAACGAAGTCATGTGAAAGGGGTCATTAGCCAGGGAACCAGCCAAAATAGGACAGTGGGTTGGCACAATTTATTAAGATGATATCTTAATTTATATAAATGCATGTGATTTCATGTAAACAAACAACCGTGTCGCTAGACCATTTTGAATGGAGATAACGCTGTTTGCAACAGTTTTCCAATCCTGTAATCTATCTTTATAAGACTCACCTGATAGTTCTCAATATGTTGCCTGCTTCCACTTAGCTGCTGGTTGAGAGACTCATATTTCTTAGACATTTGCTCTTTCTCTGATGTTGCTCGGTTCAACTCCTCGGCTTGGGAAGCCAGCTACGAGATAAAAATAGATTTTTAAAACATTTGCCTTGACCAGTCAGCCACCTAATTGAAGAGTAATGGTTCTGGTGATTCCCTGATGGCAGCAGTAATAATGGCAACAGCACCAGGAGTATCCTGTAGGATAGACATGTGGGCTATAGGGCGCTTTCACATGGGGTCAAAAGTTCACGACCCTCCTGTTTGTCCTCCAGATGGGGAGAGAACAATAAAGCCACGTGGGGAAACGCACATGGCTGCTAGCAGAAAAGCATGTGCTCTATTGTTCTCTTCCGATCTGGAGGACAAACATGGAAGATGTTTAGTGACCCGTGACAGCTGTGAAATCGCTCTATACAAGAATCCACCATTATTATTATAATAGTCTATGGAAAAAAAGATGATTTAAATCTTTACCTGCTTTTTTGCTTGTTCCAGCTCTTTTTTAACTTTAATGGCGAGGGACTTCAACTTTTGTGCTTTTTCTTCCATTTCTCGTAGCTGCTTAACTTTGGCATCTGAAGAATTTTAAAAAAAATTAAAAATAAATTAAGAGCTTGCGTTTTTTTGTGTTTTTCTTTTACTTTTTTTTAAACCACCCACTCTCCTCTCGCGGAAATATTGTTGTCTACTTTGGGGATATTTGAGCCAAAAAGTACATTAATTTATTTTTTTGCTTACCAAGCTTTTGTTGCAGTACACCTTTTGGAACTGAACCCTGCAATGCCTCCTGTTCTTTTGGTTTTTCCTGAAAAAACAAATAAGTCCACAATAAAAACATAAATTAAACACCCAAACTGTGCCAGTATAAAGACGTCCTTGGGACCTTACAGATTACCTTGTTATAACAGGAACCTTGTATTATCAGGAATGAAAACAATCAAGAACAAGGGATTGTGAATTAAACTTCTATTTTTTTATAAGCAGAATGTTGTATTAACAATGCTCTCAATGTCGAGTACATGTGTATGATGAGAAAAGTCATATGGTTCTTATCAGGATTTGAACCAGAGACCTCCGACACCGAGTAAATGCTCTACTAGCTGAGCTATAAGGCACAGTGGTTTACTCCCTCAGGTTTTCCCCATGACCTCCGAAACACCAGGCAGATGCTCTACCAGCTGAGCTATGAGGCACAGTGGTACATGTATACTCTCTCAGGTTTCCCCCCACCCCCCAAGACCTCTGACACACCGGGCAGATGCTCTACCATCTGAGCTATGAGGCACAGTGGTATACTTCCTCAGGTTTACCTCTAGACCTCTGACACACCGGGCAGATGCTCTACCAGCTAGGCTATGAGGCACAGTGGTATACTCTCTCAGGTTTTTCCTAAGACCCGACAGTGGTGTACTCCTCAGCATTTCCTATAAATTTGTTTTTAACCTTTTTAAGGAGAACTTGAATCTCATTTTTACAGAACCCCGAAAGGCCAGTAGATACTTCACACAAAAGTGAACACAAACGTAAATTTAACGTCACGGGAAAGAGTTTGTGCTGTGAATTTAGAAAATATTGGACTAGTTTCAACTTGCGCGAATGTTCGCCGCGAAAATGTTGATGTTAGATTTACAAAAAAAATCATGTTTTCTTTTGCATGAAGTATGAACAGGCTTTTACACTTGCTCACCCCTTGCATTTCTGATGATCCTTCAGGGCTAGTTTTCGATAAGGCCGACATTTTCATCTTTTCTGTCTCAGCGAAAGAATTCTCTAAGTCAACTCTCAATTTGCCGATCTCTAATCCTTTCACATCTACTTCCGTTTGAACTTCTTGTAACTTGGTGAACAACTTCTGCTTTGACGTTTCAAGTTCTTGGACTTGTTTCTTCAAGTTATCTTCCCCCTCGGCATTTGAACTTTGCTCTGCCAGAGCGGCCTGCAAGTCAGCGAAGAGAGACGCTCTCTCCTCCCCAGCATTCTTAAGAGATGTCTCCAGCTCCTTTTTGAGTACCTCAAACTTCTGACAGGCTTCTTTTGACGAATTCAGTTCCGATTCCAAGTCTGTTTTCTCAACTTTCAAGGATTCAACGATGCCTTGCAACTCTTGAATTTGATTGGCTGCAGCTTGGTCACGTGACTTCATGATGTCTACTTTTTCCGAGAGGGAAGTCTTGTCCGCTGTGATGGTCTCAATTTGGTCTTTGAAATGCTGGACTTTAGTTTGACTCGCTTTCTTCAGCTTCTCAAAGTTAACTTTAAAGGCCTGCTTTTCTGCTTCGAGGCTATTAATCTTGGCCTCAAAGTCTTTAATAATAGATTCCGTAGCTTGTCGCTCGTCTGTTGTCTCTGACAAATCAGAGTTGATTTGTTCTTGGGAATTTTCTTGGTCCTTGGATTCACTGATTTTCTGACTTTCTTTAAGTGTTTCAAGCTCTACCTCCAATTCCTCCACATAGATCTGTTTTGCTCCAAGATCAGATTCCATTTCTTGAAGTTGCTTGGCCAAGTTGTCTTTTTCCAAATTTAGATCCTGAATACAAGTCTCAAGATTTTTCTGGGATGATTCACTGGATGCCTTTAGGTTCTCAAGCTCTTCTTGAACACGGTACTTTTCATCTTCGAGTGATTTTAGATCTTTTTCTAGTTTCTCTTGAATGGCTTGTATTTCTCTCTCAACAGTTGTCTTTTCCTTAACGGCATCGTCCCGGGTTATCGTCATGTTCTTAAGCTGTGTTTCTGCTTCCGTGCATTGACTCAATGCTTCAAGATGTGCTTCTCTTACAGTGCTCAGCTCAGTCTGAAGATCATCACAGTTCAGCTTCTTCGATTCAAGTTCTCTTTGAAGACGATCCATCTCTTCCTGACTTTCTTCCAATTTCAGTTTCTGTTCTTCTTGCAAGGCTGCCTCACCACTCTGAACACCGGCTAAGTCTTTAATTAATTTTTCGACTTCCAATTCAAGTTTCTGCTTGATGTTTTTCAGATCATCACGGTCCGATCTCACACTATTTAACTCCTCTTGTAACTCATCTTGGGAGCTCGATTTATCCTTGTTAATAGTTTCAAGTTCTTCAAATATCTCGTCTCTTTCTCTCTGAAGTGTTTCTAATCTCTTCATAAGATCCTCTTCTGCTGCTCTTAACTGCTCCTTTAAAGTTGCAGCTTCTTGTTCTCCTTCAGTGATCCTTTCCTGCAACTGCTCTTCCACGTTTTTGTTACTTAAAGTCTTTATGTTTAGGTCTTCCTCCAATTTTTTCACCTTTGCACTAAGATCTTCTTTCTCATTCTTCAAAACATCAATATCATTCAACAGAGCAGCGTTTTGTGATTCCATGCTTTCAATTTCTTGGGCCATTTTATTTTTATCCTGTGTCAAACTTTCAAGAACCTCATTCATCTCTTGATTCCCTTCATGAAGTTCTTCCACACGAGACACTTCCGCAGAAAGGTGCTCACATTTGTCTTGTGCAGAAGCAAGTTGCTCTTTTAGGTTCTGATGATCTGCAGTTGTCTCGTCCAGTTTCATCCTTGCTTCCAAATCTTTAAGAGCCTGGTCCCTCTCTTTAACCAAACTCTCGAATTCTTCTCTCAGATTTTTAAGTTGTGCTTCATAATCCTCAGCATGGCTTATGAATGCCTTCGTCTCTTCTGATTGTTCATTCTTCTCGCTTTCCAATTTATCCATTTGGATTTTAAGCTCGCTGTTGGACTCCAATGAATTTTTCAACTCATTTTTCAAACTCTCAACCCCTTGTCTTAACTGCAATACTATTCCTTGGCTACTTTTTCTCTCAGATGATAATCGCTCAATTTGTGTTTTCAGATCTTCAACTTCTTTGTCAGACGCTTCCTTTGCCTCGGTAGATATTTTTAAGTGGTCTTCCATGGCTTGTAATTGCGAATCTAAATCTTTCTGTCCATCAGAAAACTTTTCTGAGGCTCTCTGCTTCGCTTCAAGTTCTTCTTTGAGCTCAGCAACCACATTTGACAGTCCTTCTCTTTCTTTCTGCATCTCAAGTATCTGAAACTGGGCCTTCTTAAGGTCTTGTCTAAGATTCCTTTTAGCCTCTTCGTTGGCTGCAACAAGCTCAGTCTTGGACCTAAGGCTCTCTTCCTGAAGTAGCTTAAGTTTTTGAATCTCAGCTTCCAATTTTCGTCTGGCCTCGGCTTCCTCGACTGTTTGATCTGCTTCCTGCTTCTCTGAAATACTTATCTCTTCATTCGCGGCTTCCAACTTGGTCTTCAATTCTTTAATTTCAGCGGCATAGCCTTCTAGAGATTTCCGAGCATCCTCCAACTGGCTTGCTAGTTCATCTTTCTCTGATGTCATCCTGTCAAGAGCCTTCTGGAATTCTCCTGTGTCATTGGACCTCTCTCGTTGTTGCTGCTTAAATGTCTGAAGCGATTCCATAACCTGATCTCTTGCAGCCGTCAATACCTCAACTTGCTCTTTTAAAGCCTTCAACAAGAAATGATACATTCAAATTTAATCTTATCCTCTAATAGGATTATATTACAGGATGGTATTAACAACAAATTGTTTAAGCCCAAACTGAGCTGAATTAAAAACTTAACCTTATTTTCCCGAGGTTCGACTCATAAAATAATGAAGTAGAAAGTCACTATAAAGTCTTCATAAAGTGGTCATTTGTTACAGTAAACAAATGGATGCATTACAATTTAGGGGGAAAAAATTGAGTAATGACAAATACCCGATGACATCCGAATCACCTTGCCGGAAAGAGTCACAAATCAGAAGGGGACGGCCACAATTTTAAAAGGGTGGGATGCCCTACTAAAGGTGGTCATGAAATATTCCACTATCAGTGGCCTTGCTAACTTACGATAAATCTTCAACTTTGTCCCAGAACCAACATTTTATTTTAAGACGATGACGGCGTACCTTATTTTCATTTGCCATGGTATTTTGTTCATCCTGAAGACATTGGAATGTGGACGCCATTGTGTCTTGTTTCATCTGCATGCACTCCAGCCGTTCTGCCAGCTCCTAAAGAATTGATCAAAATTTGATCGTTATAAAATTAGCCAAAATCAAAAACTTGATCAGTGCAAAAACAACCAATTACAAAGTAAAGAGTCTACTATAAGTAACATCAACAAAGTACAACGTACCAAAGTACCTCCTAGGTTGTTTAGATGGGGGGCTATCTCCCGAGCTAGCTAGCTCCATCCCTGAATGCAATTTAGCTCCACCTCTGGAGCTAGCTCCGGGGCTAGCCCTCCCCAAATTTAGCCCCAATTTTTTTTTAGCAAAGCGTTATTTACCGACTGAACGCAACTGACCTCGCTCTGTAGCATCTGGCCAATGTTCATTATGTTATTCATTTGACCACATCTTAGCTCCTTTGTAACATGTGGCTCCGTTTTGAACAGGACGGCGTTTTGGACTATAGCACTTAGCTCTAGTGAACCCCCACTGAGTTCATTAATTGTTTGGGGCTAACGAAAAAGTAGCCCTCTGTCTGAACATACCCTCTTAGCACCAAAACAATCTTGGGGCGGATTTTTCTTCCAAAGTCAGGGATTTTTAAAAAAAATTAAAAAAATCAGACCTTGTTTTTGGAATCAGCTTTAGTCAGATCTTCCTGTAGCTGTACTGCTTCATTCTCAAGAATGTCTTTCTGCTCAGAAGCCCCGTTTAAGGCATCTTCAAGGGTCTGCAACCAAATACCAAACAAGATCTTCGTGTGTTTTTTAAATAAATACATGTGGATGTGGTCAATGGGTGTGGTCATTGGCCGGGGTCATACCTTATGTATTTCAGCGGCCTGCTCCTGTTGTTGCTGCACGTCATTGTAAGCAGTCAACAACCCCTTTTGTTCTTCCTGGATGTGGTCAATGGGTGTGACTGGGTGTGGTCAATGGGTGTGGTCAAAGCCTTACCTTGTGTATCTCAGCAGCCTGCTCCTGTTGTTGCTGCACAGCATTGTAAGCTGCCAACAGCCCCTCCCGCTCCTCCCTCAATTCTGCCAACTCATCCTGAGCAATATTTAGTTTCTCTTCAAGTTCTTCCGTTGCCTTGGTAATGTCGGTCGAATCGCCAGAGGACCCCTGCTGACCATGTACCTCCTTGGAAAGTTCTGAATTAAGAGCACAAATTTGTTTGAGATGAATTTAGAAACACGAGAAAATTGCAATGCCCCGACTTGGATTCGAACCCAGATCCTTGATATACATGGCCAACCGCTCTACCAACTGAGCTTTCTGGGCATCCCGTCAGAGCATCACAACAATCACAAATTTGTTCAATAAAGAAGTGCCTCCCTAAGATTTTGCACTTTTGGCCATTTGGAAGACGTGTGGCTCTAGTGGTGAGCTCACCACATGCAGGTTCAATAATGTTGAAACCAATTAATCCAACAAAATTGGATTTTAATTAAGGTTCGTTTTGCCCTTACCCGTATAATTATTAACACTGTATACTCAGTGCTTTACCGAGACACTATGAAAAACTTCATAGCATGCTCGGGTGGGACAAAACAAACCTTAATTAACATTCAGTTTCCCCGACGCAAGCTAAATCAATTTCTGAAAATTGGATTTCTGAGAGCCCCTAAAGGCAGGATTCTTCCAGAAACATAAAATGCCATATTTCATTACTGTGGGAATCACTTTGTTCAAACAGGTCCTCTTGGACCTGGAGGAAATCATTGAAGCGAAACAGTCTCGAAAGTGATTCCAAAGTGATTGGTCGATCAGTGTCTTGTTATCCACAAGTTCACTGTATTTGACAAACTTCTGTTCTGATCAAGAATCGATATATTAATTAAACTGCGCTTCTATTTTGGGGGAGTATATTTTCTGCTTGTAAACAAAACAAAGCCAAACTTACTGTCGCACTGGGCTTTGAGTTTCTGCATCTGAGCGGCTTGCTTCTTGACATATTTGATCAAGTCTTCCTTTGCCAAAGTATCCAGCTTTGAAAGTTGAAACAAAACTCAATTTTTAAAATTTGATTAACAAGAACAAACACATAGAAATGAGTTCCCGATAAGAAAATAACTGAACAATGATGACAGAGGTTATTTTTCGTTTTTATTAAGGCAAACAATTACCAAGCATGCCAAGTGAGAATACGATTGTGTATAGAGTCTATTGATTGCTTTCCGGTGACGTAATGCCTTTCATCCACCATTTTGGTTTCCATTTTTCATGACTCACGTGGATCGAGTTATTACCAGCCAAAAAAGCAAGAAAAGCGCATTGGTTTGCACTTACCTCTGTTACCTAACCTTGCTTTATGTTGTTGCGTCGTGGCTGTTGTATCGATAAAGATAACAATTTCTTTCTTCAGGCTAAAAATCGTGATCAAGTAAAAACAGTTTTTACAAGCCGAGTGCATGCTCAATCATTTGAACGTATCGCAACGCGCGTGTGCGACATCTTTGAATGAAAGTACGCTGGTGAGTATTTGTTACGCGTGTTCATGTGCTTCTATTTGCGCACGCGTGTACGCGCGTGACTGTTAACCACCAAACATTCCCGGATGTTTTACGTCACGGAAAGCAATTAATAGACAGTCTCTAGTATATCTCACAAAGGCGTACCTAATCGTTGGAAATTCGTGGCAAAAATCGCACAGTGGGAGACCCGCCTTATGTTCAAAAATAGAACACAGTGATAGAGCTTTTATCAAAATCAATAGAAACATAGCGTGTTCGAGTAGAACTGTGCAAATTTCAAACACAAGCCTCTATTTTATTGTTATTTTATTACAGACACAAATATTTTTCAGCTAACCTGCACATCAGTGCGGCAAATGATCAAAGAGCGTGATCCAATTCTCACGCGTGAGGGACGGAAATCAAGAGACAAATGCCTTTCCTTAGTCAACAACAAATGAAAACTAAAGTGAACCGGTTTGTTTACCTTCTACTGATGTTAATACACACACCCAGTTTATCACATGTTGAAATTGACTTTACAGTTTTATGCGGAGGTTGTTTTTATGCACGAGGGACAGATAAAGGCAATTTTTTACATGCATTTTCAACTATTTCTTGAAAATGTGATAGCACAGTGTGCCCAGTCAAATTTATTCTGTTAATTTTTGTAATATGATTGTAAAATATGGACATTTCTTTACTGTTCGAGGTATTATTTTGATTAATTTAAGAAATTTTTAAAATTTCATCCAGTGTTTACCAGTTTTGGATCACGCTCCAAACGTTAGCCCATTGTATACTAACCTTATTAATTTCCAAAAAGCATTTGCAAGTATAATATACACAAAAGCAAAAGCAAATTCAATATTTCATGTATTTCAGGAAACAGATGTTCGGTCTTGAATAAATTATAGATGAGTTTTGTCCCTAAAGTCAATTGTTAACTACAACGAGGCATATGCATCTGTTTTTGTGTGTACATGGCATAGCATACCCCCGGCAATTTTAATGCCTTGTGTATTAAAATATGTCTACTTTTCGGTCTAGTCAATTTTTATGTCTATTAAATATTTACAAAAAATAAACAAGTCAAAATATAAATAAATAAATAAAGATGTCCTCCTATCTGCTGGAAAAAACAAAATGGTATTTTTTGTATACATTGAACAAAGATTTTAAGAAAATTACCTCCTGGAATCAACACATAACGTAATTTTAAGATATACTTCCAACTTGCACTTTTGTCGCAAATGTTGCTTTTATGTAGAAAAATCATGTTTTCTTCTTCAAAAATTGCCTTCAGTTAGTGCACAAGATAACCATTCACGCGTGTGCGCAGTGCCCTCTGTTGTCGCGCTTACGCACAGACCGCTCGCCACGTCATTTTGTGCATTACTTCATGCAGTAATTTTATCATTTATTTATCTCAGAAATGCAACATTTGCGACGGAAGTGTCAGTGGGAAGTATATCTTACAATTAAATAAGCTATCGATTCAAATATATATATTCACCCAAATCCGTGTTCAATGTATATGAAAAAAAATCCAACAAAATATTTTAGTTGGTGCCTCCCCTCATTAAATATCCACATATGGTAAACAAGACTACAAAAACAAATTTTATAAAAGCACAATATTTTACATTACCAACATAACATTTTTGAAAAAATAAAATAAAATTCTACAAACCTATAATTATAAACATCACCGATGCATTTCTTTATTTATGCGAGTGCTACACACATTTCAAGGTGAAATGGGAAAGGCTTGTGCGTTCACATGATTGAACACCAAAGGAAAATCCTAAAATAGGCTTTAGAAATGTTGTGATTTTGTGGTGCATACCGTGCATAGACTTGTCATATGAAATGGTGTTTTCATAAGCTGTGTTATGGAAAGCCAGTTGGGGGGTGCGGGTGTTCCCTTGTTACCCTGAGTGAAATCTCAATTACAGGAGTTGTCCATGGGCCAATTTCATAAAGCTGTTTAGCAGAAAACTTGCTTAATCAAAATCTTGTTTGCTGTGTAAAAATGTGTTAATAGTCAAAATCGCATGTCAACTTGTGTTTACAAGAATATCGGCTATTCTTAACTAAGAACACAAGTTGACATACAATTTTGACTATTAACCCATTTTTATAAAGCACACAAATTTTTGAATAAGCAAATGTTTCTGCTAAACAGCTTTATGAAATTGGCCCCAGATTTTTTCAGAAAATGAATTTCGTCCTTTAACCTAGAAATAACATAAAATACCCCCCCCCCCCTCCCCCTGGGAAGAGTTGAGAAGTTTATCAGAATTTTTGTTCCTTAAAATGACTCGTCAAGCATCAGTTTGGTTGTTTCATTTCAATGGTGATCAGGCACCATGCCAGATGTTCTGTTCATTACTTTTCCCAGTTGCGCTACCATGCAACAGAGAGAAAAATTGGGTCCATAGGGAAAACCTGAGGGAGTATACCAACTGTGCCTTATGGCTCAGCTGGTAGGGTGTCTGTCTAGTGAGTCGGAGGTCTCGGGTTCGAATCCCGATAAGGCCCTTACAATTTTTCTCTCATCCCTAGTTTGGTCGTTCCATTAAGCATCAGTAAGTGCAGATTTGGTAGAAACACCTAAATTTAGGAGTAAGATTTTCTTAGAAATTGTTAAGCCAGTCTCATGTTTTGCACATAAGGTCTGAAGCCATGATCAACTTCCAAATATACCGATCCAGTAAGCTCCGCCCATTTTGTTATTGACCAATCACAGCCTCAGGTTCAGGTAACCAAAAAGCGGATCTCCATTTTGGTTACCCGAGTCCTCAACATTTTGTGCACAGAGCTACGGCAAATGCAGCACGAGCGTCGCAAAAACACCATAAACATCATTTTTATCAGCGCAGAGGAGGCTACCGGGTTTAAAACGGATTGTATAAGACTATCCTAACCTACTTTTAATCCCTTCATGAATGTGTTTTTGTGTAAACGTGAAAAACTTACAAAAATTAGCTTGTCGTTTTGCTAAGTTTTGCATTCACTTCGTTTTAGATGTGTGTCGAGATATTTTTGTTCGATGGAGCGCGTTACGCGTATTGCAGGTGTGTTGTACGTGCATGCATACGACCGGATACCTAAGTGCACATTTTGCTTTCGAGCGTGCAGTTTCTGTGTGCGTGTGCGTGTTTCAATACGTGCTGACCAGGGCGCGGACGCTGAAGCAAGGCACGGCCACGCGACTCTACTGCACACGTGCATGGCACGTGTGGCATGTTGCTAGGCAATTTCTAAATGGGCGGAGCTTACTGGATCGGTCTATTCTTTCCTTCAGAATGGGCAATGAGAAAAATGATATAGTGTCAAAATCTCAATTTCACACCCGTGGGAAAAATGGGGGAGGAGGTATCCAGAATGTGATTTGGACAAACTTCCTAAGGGAAGCTTTGATTTGTACTCAATTTATAAATTAGTCTTTTTCACAAAATAGCTGTTCTTACCTTCCCAGTTTTACTTGGGGTAGATTTACTTTCCCCTCCTTCACCTGTGGGCGGGGCTTGAGCGGGTGTGGCCATGATGCCGTTATGCTGGCTGTGTTAATACCAAGCTGCAATTAAAGCCAATATCTCAACAAATGTCCAATAAGATTATTTTCTTGGTACGGGTCAGTGCCACATTATATCCGGCAAAATAGGAAGAATTAAGGTGATTATAATTTTTTGTTCAGATTTTTCCAGAAAATGGATTTCGTTTTAACCTAACAATCATATAAAATACCTTCTTAAAATAAAAACAGGAGGAAAAAAAACAGGAAACTTGTAATTTCCAATTTAGATGTGGAAGCAAAAAGGTTGGGTGCAATTTCTGTACTGCTTTTGATATGGAACAAGATAATTTAGTTTACAAAACGTCGGTAGGTTTTATATTCCAAGGTTTTCCTCGGAATTCATTTTTCCCTCCTTAGTTAATTTTGCATTTTTATCATCAACTAACATTTTACAGTAAGAGCAGTTGATAAGTTGATCAGAAATGTTTCTTTAAAATAACTCATCAAGCATTGGATAAGTGCAGATTTGATGGAAAAACCCAAATTTTTGAGTGAGAAAATTTTTTCAGCCCGTCTCATATGTTTTGCACACAGTCTGAAGCCATGATCAACTTCTAAATTTTTTCCGTGTATGGAAATCTTATAAAATAAAAATCGGTCAGGGGGCGAGTCAGCCAGGGGGCGACTTGGTATAAATAATAAAGGGGCGAGTCGGTCAGGGGGCGAGTTGGAAAGGGGCGAGTTGGAAAGGGGCGACTTGACCTACAATCCGCTACGCATATTGCACATTTGCAGTGAACTGGTGAACATGAATCACTGGGTGTCATGTCAGCTAGTCCATGGAGGAAGCACTCGGACTAGCCCAGGTTGGACTCTGTACCGCATATTTGCTGACCTCGTCTTCCAAATGAACGTGATTCTTTTTGGAAAAATAACTACAAATCTTACCAACTTCGGCTGCCTGTGGCCGGCTGTGCTTCGCGAAATGACAACACTAAACTAGCATATAGTGCTAGACGCGAGAGGGCGCCCTGTCACTCACGATGCGATGGATGTGGAAAAAAACTTTGGAAACCGCGTCATGTGTAGCCTTTTGACAAGGCCTCGTGATTTTGGGCGATTTGGTGACTTGAGTAGAGTCTACACATAGCGATTTGGTGACTTGAGTAGAGTCTATACACACCGAGTACTAGTAGCTTATACAGAAGGCATAATGCCTTGGTATACTCCGCTCATGACGCCCAATATTAGTGAGGTTTCGGTGTGCACGGTTAGTGATTACGACTACGATTAGCCAAACCTCAAAATCGTTACCTTTCGCTGTCCGTTTTTCACTAAGGTGTAGAGGCGTTGCTATCACAGTATCAGTGTAAACAACAAAACTACACTTGGGATATTTGTGTAAACGCAACAAGTACGCACAAATCGATGACGTAAAATTCACTAATATAGTCGTCGTTTTGCCTAACCGTATGCGACCGAAACCTCCCTAATGTCTCACATTTTACCAAACAATATAACCCCAAAGTCATATAAGGCCTTGCCAAAAGGCTACGTCATGTGCTGTGGTTTCCGTCATGCAAAATTTGGATGTTTCAGCAACTTATGTAAAATCTTCGGCACCCGAAAAATCTCCGATAACTGCCGAAAACATCCGACCGGTTGCCGAGGCAGATATCGGTTTTTTTCTTCTTCGGAATACATCTTGGTGCAAGTAATTTATTGTGAAGGAAAAACACAGATTTTAAATTCTTCTCTTTGCCATAAATTCTTCTCTTTGCAACGTTTTAGTTATTTTTTTGTCTGTTGGTCGTGAAAATTGTCATTGTGATTTTAACAATACGTTAAAATTAAAGGTAGTATACATGATTGATAAACCGTTATAAATAGTTTCATCCCCCTTTGTGATTGATGGTATGCATGATTAAAACCAACCTGAGCAAAAATCAGTTCCATACTTCGTCTAACTGTTGAGAAAACAGTAAACAAAAAAATGGTTTACAATCACTTCGCCCCAAAACCAATTCGCCCTGAACCACGGCCTGTGCACGGATTTGTTTTGGGGCGAAGTGGTATTTTGGCGAGGTAGTGTTTGGACGAAGTGGTTTTGTGGCGAAATCGCCTTTGGTTTATGTGCATCAGGGCGAAGTGGTCCGGGCGAAGTGGTTTTGGGGCGAAATGAATTTACGTCTCACAAGACGAAAAATATTTGTTTTGCTCATTTCTCAGACAAAACCATTTCAGGGGAAGTTTGCTACCGTCATCGTGTTTATAAATTGTTTAAGTTATTTAGTCTGTGAACATTTCTGATTTCTCGAGATATATACCAATCATGTAGGCCTATTCTGCTTGTTTTTGCCGGGAAGTTAATGGTTTTTGTCGGGGCCCTTTCCCGGGTAAGATAACCAAGTATGGGACGAGAAAAAAAATCACACATTCCTCGACAGGATTCGAACTCAAGACCACTGATACACCAGGTAGATACCAACCGAGCTATGACTCACATTAACATACTCCCTCGTAATGTTCCTATATAAGAACCCAACCAGCAGCTCTCTGTGATCATGTACTACAAACGTGACGGAAAACTCGGTCGGGTTTCAAATTCAACAATTTCCCTTGTCATTATGTGTTTATGATGATGCTATATATCAATATGCGAGATAATCCTGTCGTATGGAATTTATTTAAATTGACCAATTGTCTCTTATAACCACATATGAGAAGATTATGCAACTGCATTTGACCGGTTGTGGGTACGGTGGTCGTCATATAGTCATGTGAAATTGGAAACAAAAATTTCCACTATTCTATCCGAGGTAATTCTGAGAAATTCATTTAAATTCCGTGTTAATAGGCCTAACGAGCTGATTTCACGAAACTTACGAAGTTGCGTAAGTCCACTTGCGCAACATTTTATTGCGTAAGTTTCGCAACATTCTTCCGAAGATAACACAAAAGCTATGGGGCTTGCGCCATTTGTCAAAAGTTGCACAAGCTGCGCAATGTTTCGTGAAATCGACTGCAGTTAACACTAAAATTTCTCAAACTTGTACAATAATTATGTAAACTCTTATTTAATTGGTCCTAAAGTGCGCATGCTCAATATGACGACATCGATGCAAAAAACATTGATACAGTGAAACTTGTATATAGTGGCCAGTGGCCACCCAAAAGACCGACAAAATGTGGCCAGAATAAGCAGGTTTAGCGGGCACATGCATGGAAATACAAACATCACAAAACATACCACAATACATGTTTATATACATGTATATGCCTACATAGATGAACTTAAAACCAGCTAAAAGTGAAGTGCACAAACGTTTCCTCATTAAAGTTAAAATTTGTTCAGTTTTTAATAACTTTTTTTTCCAGCTCCTCATAAAATTTCCAAAATGCAGTAGCTTTGTTCATGGATGCAATTTACTGTGTGTGGCCAGATTATCCAGGTTCAACTGTCATAGGATTGTACACATATAGATCCTGACCACTGGCCGAGTTAGACAGGGGGCCTTAATATCAAGGTTCTAACTCCATATGGTTGTGTACAAACTGATTTGGGACCGAACAGATGTGGCCACTTTAGGCAGGTGCCAATTTATAAAGGTGGCCTTAATAGCAGGTTTATACAAAATGGATTGCTAGCGACTGGACTCTAGATAAAGTAACCATCCGCCTTTTTACCATTCCACTAAATCATATAGGAATTCCGCAGTAGAAATTACACAGTTGAGGATCTACAGGACGGTTTTAAGTGGAGTGCAAGCAATCATAATTTTGTCCTCCAGATATTTTGTCTCTTTCTCTGACGATGCAAAAATATTCGTGGATTGTATTCTGCTCCAGCAGTTTCATCTAAGGTGTTGTTGTCCCCCTCTATCATGTCCGGCTTGGGACGGCGGCGATATTTCATCGCGGGCCAGGGGACGGGAAAGTATCATATCTCCGGACAGTTTGTACGGGGACCAATAGTCTCACCACACCAACATTACACGGCGTGGTTCAAAATATACTGATCACCTGATTTCCTCTTTCGTTTTGCGTCATATCTTTTATTTTTTTATTTCAAGAGATAACGGTCATGGCCAAAATAGCAACCTGGTTACGATTTTAAAGCGATTATGCAGTGCTAGTATAGGTGTGTCACTGTTACAAATGGCGTTATCTCCAGTGTGATTGTAGCCTTTTGTCAAGGCCTCGTGAATTTGGGCGATTTGGTGACTTGAGCAGAGTCTACACGCGCAGAGAAGGCATAACGTTTGCACAGCCTTGGTATTATTATTATTATTTATTCATGCCATTTCATATACAACACAAACAGGATGGGCATAGGAGAGACAAAAGCGATAACAATCACTGTACTCCGCTCAAGACGCCCAATTTTCTCAAACAAAATAACCCCAAAGCCACAAGGCCTTGCCAAAAGGCTAGTGTGATTGAGGATGTGTGTGATAAAAACCAACCTGTGTGTAAGTCGGCTCAGTACCTCGTCTATATGAGCAAACACTGAAGAACTGTGTCCATACTTGTGCGAAGCCCTGGCTACATTTCACAGAAAACGGAGCTATACATCCGGGGTTCATTTCACAACTGTGACTTAATGGAAAAGGTCTTAGCGATAGGAGTTGACTGTGCTTAAGTCCTACAATAGAACTTAAGAACCCCTAATATGGATCTTAGGACGTTTGTGAAACGAACCCCAGACCCTATACATTCGTTCACACGAGGACCCCTGGCCCCTTGTAAAAACAAAATGCGTGTGCACAAACATTTATATACATTTATTTTCAATTATCGTTTTCGCATAAAAAATATCATCTCCGGCGAAATCCTCATTGCATTCAAACAGTTGGAAACCACTTCTATCTTCCATTTAAAGGCACAGGCTCGTCAGCAATGCGCGCGCGCCAAATTCGTGCCACGAAATACGCAGCTCTATGCCTTTGCTATGGAGCTGCGTATTTCGCAGCACGAATTTGGCGCGCGCGCATTGCTGACGAGCCTGTGCCTTTAAGTAAGGTTATTCTGTCAAGTAGTTGATACAATTCTGAGCATGTGGATTTTAAAGTATGCCTTGGATGATTTCGAATGTGATGCAAAAGTTAAATTTCTGCCCATAAAAGGAAAATAGGTATAGGCCTACACTAAAACCAATATCACTCTGCAAGCTGAACGGACTTGCGTCAAAGGATGAAGTGTGTGCGTAGTATAGTGGCACGTACCTGAGTGCATTATGTATAGAACTTCCGGGATCGGTTTGTCATCATTTTGAACAAAATATCGGTGGGAAAGGTTTTAATTCCGATCCCACAAAATGGTATACCTTACGATTTTTTTCGGAGTTGACACCAAAAGATCCATTGTGTATAGGCTTTTGCATTATACAAAACGGCACTTTGTTTATCATTTCTTGATTTTGTTTTGTAAATTTTGTTTTGTTTTGTTTTTGTTTTGTTTTCCTTTTCGGTTGGTTTTTCTTCTGTTTCTGTTTTATTTCGAATTTAACATCAGACCCTGTATGAATGTTTATCAACAAAACATTCTTCTTTATGATTTGCAGTTCCATTGTTCCGAGAATTCCTACAATAACGTTCATCTGCAAAAGATAACGAGTCTTTAAAGGTATACATGATTGGTAAACTGTTAGAAATAATGTTATCCTCCTGTGTGATTGAAGATATTCATGATAAAAACAAACCTGAGCAAAAACCAGCTTCGTACTTCGTCTTACTTTTGAGAAAACAGTCAAAAAAGGGTTTGCAGTCATTTTGCCCCAAAACCACTTCGCCCTGAACCACTTTGCCCTGAACCACGGCCTGTGCACGAAGTGGTTTTGGGGCGAAGTGGCATTTGGGCGAAATGGCTTTGGGGCGAATTGAATTTACGTCTCGCGAGACGAAAAATAATTGTTTTGCTCATTTCTCAAAGACTATAGCTCTTCAGACAAAACCATTTTAGGGGACGTTTTCTGCCGTCATCATGTTTATATCGTGTAAGTTATGTGTAAATCTGTGAACATTATTTATTCGATATACCAATCATGTGTGTAGGCCTATACTGCCTTTAAAGGAGTGTGACCAGATCACATTTTTGAGCCACTTATTTTTACCATGGATGTTGAGATTTTGATACCATATAAATTGTTATATTTTTCTCATTTAACATGTACCATTGTGACATTTCGCGTCCTCGATCTGTACATTTTCAAGAATATCGTCAAAAAACCACCGATGTTTTGTAAACTAATTTCCATAAAGCAGTGCAGTGATTACGCCAACCTTTTTGCTTCGACATCCAAATTGCAAATTGTTCTGTTTTCTTCACATGCATGGATGGTATGGGAGGTATTTTATTGAATTTCAGGTAAAAACGAAGTTCATTTTCTGAACATCTCCTTTAAGGTACGGGGAACATTTAGGGAACTTTCTTGTCTACGTTGTTTTCCGATCATTGGCGGTTGGTCCCGAGATAGGGCGTTTGACCTAGAAAACATTTCCCTAACAACCACCTCAAAACTCGTTAAAGGGACACACCGGCTTACTGTTTACACAATGTAGCGATCTAGCATCCCTGACAATAATTTTCGATGGTTGTTGTGAATTTGTTTTCTTCAAAATGTCACGTAATTAACTAGAAATGTTTAAAATTAACAAAAGAGACACAAAGTCATGTTGGGCTATACGCTTTACCAGCCGTCGCGATGTATTATGTATTATGCGTTTGTAAATAAAGGTGGCGTTCGATATGGGTCGACACGTGTTTAACCTCGATTCCTTGTTTTCCCTGACTCATCACACCTTGCATGATCCCTCAGGTCAGCGCTGACTCGGGGAAGCAACTCGAACGCAACGTTTTGGTGTCTTTAGCGCCGCGAAGCGAATAAGATACGAAAATCGGAGAGATTAACACCCAGTAACCCTTCTTATGAAATAACCCTTCGTATTGAAAAATACGGTATGTACAATGTATAGTGTTCATAGGTTGGGACATTATTTTTCAACAAGAAGAGAAACCAACCGCGAATGACAAAAGCAACTCGCACTTCGCGCTGGTTTCTACGGCTGGAAATAAAACTAACTCCAAGACCACGTGATTTATCCGAACCAGAATCTGGTTCCGATAAATCACGTGACCTTGATTTTTTGAAAAATGCTAAAAAACGGCATAATATTGTGGTTTCTTTTTTAGGTTCTCCTCAGTCTGTTTGGAAAGACTTTCAGAATCATGTATCGGTCTATTTCGAGCCCAAAATAGCCAAACTTGTTGTTGTTGTATATTTTATGGCATCTTCGGCAACTAAGGCCCTTTATGCCATCAACTATACGGTTTTAGCTTTAACTATACTATATTATCAACTTGAGATGACGAAGAAGGAGTTGCAGTTTTAGAAGTGGGAGAAATGCCCCAGGGGAAAACCCACGCGGTCAAGTAGGGACTGCAAACCCAATCCACATACACGCCCCGGATTCGAACCCGGGACCCCAGAGGTGAAAGGCGAGGAAAGAACCCGTACGCCAACCCGACCGCCCCCAAATAGCCAAACAAAGCCGGTATGCCCCTTTAATCCAAAACAAATATAGATATTTTTCCTAACTACATAAAGTTATTATATAGGCCTACTGCTACGAAAGTAAAACCGCCCACAAATATTTTGAAAGCTTAGTGACAAATATCCACGCGTGGTTTCGTCCCCATGACATGGCATTTCCGCACAAATAAACTATGAACTAATCATTCTGACTGTATATGGGAATCGACGGCTTGCACGGAACAAAACCAGGAAGTTATTTAAGTCTCGAACAAATCGAGAAATTAGATAAATAGGCGGGAAGTTTAGCGCTAGCTCACGACCATTGAATCTCGAGTTGAGACTCATTTGACATCTTTACAACATCGAGAAATCCCATTTTCTCATTATTTTCTGGTCAAATTCTGAGCATTTGGTTGAGTCAAGATGAATTCTGGTTCCGTGTGTTTCGTAATTACTACCTTTATCGTGATGGCAACCGTTGTCCGTGGATGTGTGGTCAATTCCAAAACAACAGGTACGTATCATGGCCCTGAAGGGACTAAATTGAAGTAAATATTCACGTGAAAATTCACGTCCTGCTCTCTTGGACACATATTTTCCCACAAAAAAAATATTCACGTCCCGCGTTCTGGGACACATATTTTCTCATTGGGTACGATCGTGTGTATAGAGTCTATAGACAGTCCCTGGTAATCGTACCAAATCGTACCAATTCGTGGGAATTTCGTGGCCAAAATCGCACAGTGGGAGGCCCGCTTTGTGATCATACATGGTACTGCATGACCAAACTTGAGATGAGAGAAAAATCGTAAGGGACTTATCGGGATTCGAAACCGAGACCTCTGACTCACCGGGGGTTTGTTTACCAACTGAGCTATAAGGCACAGTTGGTATATATACTTATTAAAAAATTTCTCTCGGTGTTACATGGTAGCGCAACTGGGCAAAGTCTAGTAACGAACGCAACATCTGGTATGGTGCCTGATCATCATTGAAATGAAACAACTTAACTTGGGATGAGAGAAAAATCGTAAGGGCCTTCCCGAACCCTCGACCTCTGACTCACCGGGCAGATTGTTGTTGATGTTAATTTTATGGCATCTTCGGCAACTATAAGGCCCTTTATGCCATAAACTATACGGTTTTAGCTTTTAAAATGTATTATTAACTTGAGATGACGAAGGAGGAGTTGCAGTTAGAAGTGGGAGGAAAACCCCAGAGAAATCCCCGGGGGAAAACCCCACGCGGTCATAGTAGGGACTGCAAACCCAATCCACATATACGCCCTGGATTCGAACATGGGACGCCAGAGGTGAAAGACGAGGAAAGAACCACTACGCCAACCTGACCGCCCTTCATTCACCAGATTATCTACCAGTTGAGCTATAATAATAATAATATAATAATAGCAGGTTTTTATATAGCGCCATTCCATATAGATCATGGCGCTGTTGCCATTATTACCGCTGCCGTCAGGAAATCACCAGAATCATTTCACTTCAACTAGGCCGGCAGCCTGGCCAAGGCGCACAACTCTATCAGCAGTTAGATTGTGGCATTCCCCATAACAGCTCCCCAGATGTCGCTTGGGTTGACGAGGCAATTGAGACTAAGTGTCTTGCCCAGAGACACAGACACATTGGCACAAGTGGGGCTCGAACCCATAACCCTCCGATTACGAGCACGGCTGTGTACCCACTAGACCACACGTGCTCCCACAGTTGGTATACTCCCTCAGGTTTTTCCTCTCATCCCAAGTTATGTACGGACCCTATAATTAAAAGCTATGATCTCGGTCAGAGTATAACTCAAGGATAAACTGCACCAGGCATCGTCAAGCAGAACCGGCAGCCGATTTCACGAAAGAGTGCGCAGCTTGCGCAACTTTTAAAAAATGGCGCAAGCCCCATAGCTTGCGCGTTATCACCGCTAAATTGTTGCGCGACTTACGCAATAAAATGTTGCGCAAGTGGGCTTACGCAACTGCGTAAGTTTAGTGAAATCGAAACCACTGTTTTTTGCACTTCCATTTTTCCATGTTTGCGAGGCGCTTATTTTGGCGTTAAAATATTCACTTTTGAAAAATGTTTTCCTGTTATTTTTGCAGACGGTACACTGAGTTTCGTTAACGACGTATCCTCCGTAGAAATCGTCCGCATTGGCGCCGCCGAACGCCTGGACTGCGCAGCCGTAAACTTCTGTAGCATCACGTGGTACAAAGATGGCGTCCCGTTTCCCTGGTCACCATCGGAGGAGGTTGACAATCATTACGTGGACGACAAAGGGCAGTTTCTTTATTTTAAGCGGGCTGACGTCGGCGATCGAAGCGTTTACAAGTGCGTTGCGTCGGACGGGGCGGTGCAAATTACCAGGACAGTACGACTTGCTGTTTTAGGTGAGACTTTATTCGACAGTGTAGGGATATACAGCTTTCGAGCCGCCATTTTGGAAGGTAAAATTTAGACATCTTATTGGATGATCGATGAGCGATGAGCGTGCGCGTTGTGCGTGTTTTTGACACGCGCAACGCGCTCAACTCCAATCTGATTTCCAAAATGTTGTTTTCGCCACCATAACCACAAATATGTTCCTGACGCAATCGCAACGAACGGCTGGCCATTGGTTGAATCTGCAGTTACGTCAGGAACTCTGTTTCTGGTTGTGGTTGCGAAAACACGCCTATAGGAGGATTATTGAATCATTTTAAATTGCTCATGCGTGAATGTGATCACCTATTTGGTAGTCATATATAAATACAATTTGCGACGATTCATCAGTTGTTTACGACGCGTCGCAAATTATACCCATCGCAACTCACCGAACCCTTTGTAATTTTGCCATGTGGGTTTGGCGAGTTGCGATGGATTTGGTGTTTGCGACGCGTCGTAAATCTTTGTGAAATCGACCCCTGGTCATTTTATTTACAAATTCTTAGGACAGTTTCTCTTCTCTTTGTTTACATTTTCTTCGTTTTAATTTCCGTTTATTTGCAGATGTACACAACGCCCCGCCCACACTCCTAGGAGATGGCGGAGGCGCATGCGCAGACCAGTTTGCTGAAATAGGGCAGACAGTCACGTTCAGCTGCGAGTTTTACGTCGGCAATAAAGATGGAATACGCCCTCCCTCGGTTGGCTGGCTTAAGGTGATGCCAGAAACGGGTGACGTCATGCCCGTGGAGGCGCTTGACAGTACGGAGATCCAAATCAGCACGAAACAAATACGCAGGTTAGTATAGACGTCTAGGAACACGACATTTTGTTATCATTCACTTAAAGGAGCGTTTTCAGATTTTTTTCTGGGAAATGGATTTTCATCATGTACTTAAATGCACAGGCTCGTCAGCAATGCGCGCGCGCCAAATTCGTGCCACGAAATACGCAGCTCTGTGCCTTTGCTACACGGAGCTGCGTATTTCGTGGCACGAATTTGGCGGGCGCATTGCTGACGAGCCTGCCTCTTTAATAATCTTATAAAGTATAGACCCGGAATATTATCCATGGCAAGAAAATATGAAATTTGCAAGAAGTGAACATTTGAGAGTAATATAAAAGCCTCAAAAACCATGCACGACAAAAGGTGAAGAGCCAGGGATACATTATACAAATATTGTTGTCATTACTTTATATTTCAGGAATGGCAGTGTGATACTTTCTCACTTGCAAATCTCAAACATCAGCGAAAAGGCGTTCGGCGCTTGGAAGGTTTATGCTTACAACGGGTACCAGGTGGAGCACCAGCTGAATTTGACGAGAAAGCCGCCAACTACAGGTGCTACGGGCCCCAAGAGAGGTCTAACATTGTTGATGAAACTTCTTAAAAGTAGAAAAGTGTAAAAATTAAAGTTTTTTACGTTGTGATATTATTTCCCGCCAAATAGGGTTATGCGCATGCGTCGTATAGACCGTATCGAACAGCCGCCATTCTGTGGGGTAGTTTCTTAGTTCTTTGAGGACATGCATGGTTGCACATATTGTGCTTCCATTGTTGAACGGTTTAAGTAACAAAAGGTGCCAAACGAAATGGCGGCTATTCAATACGGTCTATCACTATGAGCAAAAACATGTACATGTTCATTGTGACCCCATTGTTTGTTCATTCATTCATTCAATTCATTTATTTCAATGTTGAATTCACACAATACAAAGATAATTTACTACAATAAACTGTAGAAAACATCTTAATATCAATGACGAGTACATTATAAAGAATACAACATTAGGTACTGGGTGAGTAACAATGTTAGTAACAATGGTTGTTAGATGTTCATATAGTGTATACCGCCTTAAAATTACAAGTATATCCAAGATGGCCGACGTACGTACACGACAGCAAAATATTACTGATGAAATTCTATAGTTCCCTAAATTCTTCTTTGGGTAAAAAATCCAAAAGTTTGTAATTAGGTTAAATTCCTTGCACGTGACCACGCACGTGCACTGCGCAAATTGTATGTTGGGGAATCAAAATGGAGGCATCTCATTATAGTGTAGGAGTGTTCGTGTGCGTGCCGCGTAGCGCGCTTGACTGAACCAATGACATTATTTTGTTCATGCGCATGCCTGGTCGCATGTAAGAGGTCCATAATTGAACTGGTAAAGGGTGGGGAAGGAACATTAACAAAGGCATTTTACTTAGTGGGAAAACGGACGAATTTAGACACTTATTTTTGGCAAAACTGGCTCGCTATTTTCTGCCCACAACTTTATAATTGTTACGGTGTGCTAAATTCGCCACATCGCCCTGCCACGAAACCGTTGCATCGTCATGTCAAAACGTCAAATGATGTTGCAGCTTCAGGACACCGTCACACACTTGAGGTTTTTATTTTTCAACATTTGTTAACAGTTACTCCAAGTAACGCCCCTGCTAACGCCAACCATGTTGAGGGTTGCGAATGTAACGGTCCGGCTGCAACCTTAAAGCTCTTGATAAGCCTCCTGGCAATAACTTCAACTCTGCTAGCTCTGATGACCGTGCTACTATGTGTGACGGTTCTGAGACGTCGTCGGACATATCGGGCCCGGGTCCCGACCACCAAAACGGACGATACAACCCCCGATTATGTTTAAAATTTCATTCAGATATATTACAGGATCGGACAACTGTTACAGACGACGTTATATTTCCATGTGTTATTCAGGATGTGTGATTTAAAACCAATATGAGTATAAGTTAGCTCAGTACCTTATCTATTCAGAGAAAACAATGAAAAACTGTGTCAATGCTTTCAAGAAATTGTGTTAAGCCTCCATGCTCTTAACTTAGACTGGTTTCCTGGCTATACGGCACGGGGAACAAAGGCACGGTAGTCTGGGGCCTAGAGTCGTTCATATGAGGGCGCCCTTGGAAAATTCTAATACCCAGGTCGCCGACATTTTTGGTTTAAAACGCAACGAGAAACTGTTTTATAAACTACGGGTATTTTTTTATTATTAATATGCGTAGACTGATTGTATTTTGTCAAAAAGCGAACTCAAGTAAATTGTCAAAAATGTTTTTGATGTACACGTATACATTTTCGAGCAATGTACTTTTTTTAATGGTGATTTATCTTTTTTGGTTTTTAATACAGACGTATGTATTGTACATAAAACAAACGGGTGTAAATTAATGTGCCACTAAGTACACGTATACTAAATGTAATACTAACAGGAAGGTTTAGATGCACGTGGTAAAACGCGAACGTGAACGCGAAATTCGTTCAGCACCGGTCACCTCATGAGGAGGTCTTAGTACTCGAATCTTGGTCACATCAAAAGTTTTATCTCGACACGAAAGTCAAAGATGTAGGTTTTTGTTTTCATCTGTTCTAAGATCTCCTCAGAATAATGCCCAAGACTCGGCCCTCACAAGGCAAAACGGTGTATCTTCCATTATTCTCTATTCAAGATACACCTTTTTGCCTTTTCAGGGTAAAGTGTTCAAAGCATTTCACGTTCGCGTTTTACGTGCCTCGAAACCTCCCTGAACCTGGAGCGCGTCCGTACGCATGCGCAGCCACTGCGCCAATGGAAAGCTCTTTCATTTAACCCCGCCCACTACTAGTGACGTTTAAGTCGAACTACTTACGTTTTTCTTAGATGGGTGCTAAATTTTACTTAAGCAGGCCTCCCACTGTGCGATTTTTGCCACGAATTTGCTACGAATTGGTACGATTACCAGAGACTGTCCATAGACTCTACACACAATCGTAGCCAATCGTACCTAATTCGTAGCAAAAATCGCACAGTGGGAGGTCCGCATTAAACGCGTCATAAATTATCAATAGTTTGAAAATTTATCGTAGCATTTTAAATTCAAATCGGGTGTATAATTTAGAACAAATTGTGTAAATTTGGATACTTTGGAATTAAAGCTTTATTAAATTACTGCAGATCGAGTGTCGTTTATTTTTATTTTCTTCAGTTGTCAAGTGATTTATCTACCACGTTCAAACTCGCTCACCTAGTCACCTAGATTGGTTCCCGATCCCTATAGATTGGTTCGCTTATTGCGAAATATGTGGACGGGAACCAGTCTATTAGGCACCCACCGCAAATTTAATGACATATGGAAACACGACTAGGGGGCTTTTCCAAATTTCGGCTTCGTCTCCGTATCCATGTGGTTTACATGGAGCCTGAGCCCAAGTCGAGATTTGGAAAAAGGCCTAGGTCTTCACGAAGTTCTGCCAAAAAATCGCTTCGGCCATATTGAAAACGGGAACAATACTATCAGAGCTATAGCTCCATGATCAAAACAGGAGCTTCTTGAATCGTGGTGAATAAAGTAAACTTGTGGATAACAAGGCACTGATTGACCAATCACTTTGGAATCGCTTTCAATACTGTTCTGCTTTAGTGATTTCCTCCAGGTCTAAGAGGACCTGTTTGAACAAAGTGATTCCCACAGATTCCTGCAGTTAGGTCTAAGAAAACACGTTTTGTGAAGTTTTCTACCTGTCTTAGTGACTAATTTATATCCATTACTGATCTTTTGAAACACAGGGTTGTGTAGTTTCTCGAGAATACGATTCCAAAACAGAAACGCAAATTATACTCTCTGGCCGAAAGATCGAGTCGGGGTTGACTGCACCAGTCTCTGTAAAAACCGCTGGCGTATTTTGTTACGCCGTAGCGTGGGGAAAACCAGGGGTTTCATCAGTCGAGGGACGTGTTCAGATACAGCTGTTCCATTAAAAAAAGGACAATGCAAGACAAAATCACTTGTAGATGCATGTGTTATTCACGAACTTTTAGTACTGCTAAATATACGTACTGTTTCTCTGAGTATGTACAAGTATATAGAGTAAAACAATATGATTGTTCCATCAGCAGTAACAATCATTTGAACAAATATACAAACCCAATTTAATACTTCTGAGTAAAAAAAGCACGGAATAGTACAAAACAAATATATATAAAACAATCAATTAAATGTTGTTTTCAACGAAATTGCTAAAACAGTATACAAAATGTCTTGATGAGAAATATATTACGGTTATAAACTGGGTTCGAGCCCCACTTGTGCCAACGTGTTTGTGTCCGTGGGCAAGACACTTAATTCCCAATTGCCTTGTGAACCCAAGCGATATTTGGGGAGCTGTCAGGGGAAGGCTACAATATAAGTGCTGATAGGGTTGTGCGCAACTAGCCAGGCAGCCACCTAGTTGAAGCGAGATGATTCTGGTAATTCCATAAGGGCAGTGATAATAGTGGCTACGGCGCCTTGGAATGACAGTCATGTTAGATACTGTGCGCCTTATAAATGCTGTACCATTATTATTATTATTATTATTGTTTAGTTCCTCTGCATTGATCAAAATAATAGAAAAACTGACTCATAACTTCTTTTAGAAGCTGATTGTAGAACAATTTAATGGCTTCCACACTATAATGCTGGTTTATACAAAGCCATTCAACTATTGAGATACAATTGTTAATGGGTTAAAGAGACATTGGGACGATAGAAAAATCTTGTGGTCCTCGTTGGGATTCAAACCACAGACCTTTAACACAGCAAGTAGATATTCTACCAGCTGAGCTTCGAGACACAGTGGTATAGATTTTTCTCGGTCAAATTCTTTCTAAGAAGAGTAATAACCAGAGATATTTAAATTACTCTGAATGCCGCAATAGGGCGACATTTCGGCAAGACTCTCACCGGGGACCACCGAAATTTCGGCAAGAGTGACTCAAAATGACACCTTATTTTTTTACCCAAAGCTTCCAGAGATGCTTCCAGACCGAAGAGAAACAACTCCAGTCCCAATAAAAATGGTTCTCGACCTAAAAAAAATGTTTTTTGACCTAAAAAAAATAATTTTAAACTCAAAAATATTAGGGCGACACCAAAATGTCGCCCTATTGAGAAGGTCGCCCTAATATAGCTTTTTTTACACACGATTTGTCGCCCTAACCTACAATTCATAGTATTTTGTGTACCTCTATGTATGAAGCTGGATTGAACTGTGTTAACCCTTGAAGGCACAAAGGGGAGCTTCCGGAAGGCACTTTTGTCTATTTCTTTTAATTACTGAAAAAACCTTTGGGCCAATTCTGCTCAAACTTCATGTAATCGTCAACTGATTACCCTGGTCTGAGCCCCTGTAGTCACCTTTGATGTTGAGTTCACTTAGCAGTCAGGTCCACCCTGGGAAATCTTGGCCTCAAGCCCAGGCTCATTGATTTGTGTACAAACATATGTTCTTTGAGTGAGGCCCTTTTGCCACTGTCCGTGCTAAAAGCAGCTATTAATCATCCTACTGCAGGCCCAGTAAACAGCTGTGTCTTGAGGGGACCTCCATTCATCTAAACTCCTCAAAAAAAGTTCGGAAAGTCAAGTTTGACTGACGATTTCTCTCTTGTTGCAAAATATTATATATCATTGGATATTTTATATCATTGGAAAGCCCTGTTATTCCTCTTTACGATTATGTGTCATTTGTTATGATTAGGCAATTTGGGGATGTGCAGCACAGCTGAATACGGGGGCGGGTGTAAAGTGAAATGTCACAAAATGCATTGCTATTGTCAAAAAGTGCATTGACACATTCCCATCCTCCAAGCAAAAGGGGAATGCACTGCATGACAATAGCAGTGAATTTTGTGACATTTCACTTTCCACCCACCCCTGTATTCCGCTATACTGCACATCCCCCAATTGATTAATCATAACAAATGACACATCACTGTAAAGAGGAATAACAGGGCTTTCCAATGATACCAAATTCAAGGGAAATGATTTAGTAACAAGAGAGAAATCGTCAGGCAAACTTGAATTTCCGAACTTTTTTTGAGGAGTTTATTTGGGCCGTTAGAGAAAGGATTGTGTCTGCCAAACAGTGTTATTTACGCGTTATACAAAGTGCCTTGTGAAGTCTCCCCTTGGAGCCTCCGTGCAATGGGCGGTGCATCTCCGAGGGCTAAATCTGCATTTGGTATCACGGGGTACACATTTGGAAAGTCAACCATTCTAAAGCCACTTTCATTCCAGTTTTCATCTGGCATTTCCTCATTCTCCAGGAGATTGTTTGTCTGTGGCACAGCCACTGTTTCCTGAAATGCATCAGCGTTTCGATTTCCAGAAGGCAGCTTGGGCATGCGGAGATGTAACTTCTTCAAGAATCTCTTGTACTTGCACTGCTGAAAAGGCTCCTTCCGCTTGATTTTCAGAGGTTTCAGGACTTTCACAAACTGGCCAAGGAGCGGGCAGAGGTCGAAATTAATTCGGACGTAGTTCGACGAAGAACGTTGACTGGAGACGTTGGAAGAATCAATAGATGTTGTGTGGAAGGAGAAAGTTTCTTGAGTTGAGGACGCGGATGACATTGAGGGCTCGTAACTGGACAGAGGAGACGAATCACAGCACGGAGAAACGCCCAGCAGAACGGGTATGATGCATTCAGACATTTTGGCGGACATGACGTCACCGGCTAATTCTACTTCCAACTTGCTATGCTCTGATTTGAGGTAATTTTTAGTAATGAGCATGATGCAACGCCGACTCGTGTCCATGGCCCTTCTTAGCTCCTCCAGAAAAACTTTAGCAAAGAAAACGTCAGGATTTGTGGCAGGGATTATAGATGTTTGATTTACAATCTAAAAGGCCGCTGAATTCAAACAAGCTTGGAAGCCATGGCTTACAGCAGACGACTGACAGTGTAGAGGAGCGCGTTCAGATCACATTTTCCAACCCCCCATTTTTCCCCAAGGGTGTTAAGATTTTGCTACCATATGATTTGTCATACATTTCTCATTACCATTCTGAAATTTCGTGCCCGCAATCTGTACATTTTCAAGGAATCGTAAAAAAACCAGCAATGTTTTGTAAACTAATTTATCCGGTTCCATAAAGCAGTGCAGTGATTACACCAACCTTTTTGCTTCCACATCCAAATTGGGGATTGCAAATTTCCTGTTTTCTTTCCATGGATAGTATTTTGGGGATGTAATTTATATGATTTTTAGGTAAGAATGAAATCCATTTTCTGTAAAGATCTGAACATGCTCCTTTAAAAAGTGAAAATCTCCATGTCTAAGGTGGATTTGGGGGAAGTGGGTTACATTTCATAGATGCAATAAGCACTCACCATTGGACGGAACCGTATGAATTTCACGAATGAAGAGCTTATATCCATGCTTCTCAAAATACGGCATTAGAACATTCAACACAAACAGCCTGTCTTCATCCGTCGAACAATATGACACGTAGGCATCATACAGTCGCCCATCTGGACAACAAATATTTTAATGAAACACTTATCAATATTCATAAATTGTTATAAAGTCATTACTCATAGTTATAGCTCATAGCACCCTCGGCTTTGCCTCGGTTGCTATGAGCTCCCTCGGGTGTTAAAACTCCATATCCCACACCACACCCATCCTGAGATCTCAGGGAATTTCTACTCTGCAAAGCGACGTGACAATACCCTGAGGAAATACACGCAAATCTGTGGAGCGAGCCGGCTGTTGTCTTGAGCCAACTCACACCCGAGTCATTTTGATGTAATTTAATCAATTCGGTCATGTTATGCCTAAAAGAAACAATTTCTATACTTTCCAGAAATTGTATTGGGTTCCGTTCCTTATGACTGTCCCATTCCTACCAAACTTTCAAACGACGAACCTTATTTACTCCGCAGTTTTTCAAATGAATAACATGGATGCATGCTGACAAATGTAATGGAAGGGATTCCCCAATATGCTTTAAATAGCAGCCAATCGCCGACGCGGACAACAGCCAGCATTACCGAGTACATGTATCACATGCATGCACGGTGTTTACAATCTGCGCGCGTCACATTTGAATGCCTGCAATCGTGCTACAATGCACTGCAAGCGTCCTGATTGGTCCAGCAGAGGCGACAAGATTTCTGTCGCTAGTCCCAGCGCCAAATGGGGCCTTTTTCAACAGGGCCACTGTACGCAGGAGTTAGGGAGTGCGTTAAAGGGGCACTGTTGCAAGAGGATGCACCACACCAGTCAACAATTGTTTATTTCTACTTGATGGATAACGGTACCGAAGCATTTCCAAAATGCTCAGTAAAACCAAGCCCATGGGGATGCATACCTTGTTCCTTCGTGACACCGTAGTGAATGTGATACCACAACTTAACGTCCAAGGATATAGCTTTCCATATTAGGGACGACAGTACAAAAATGGTGAAAACTGAGGCCATGATGATCAATGGTGGTCCGCTAGAGCTGAGACGATTGGCTGCTTCTTCTGAAATGAGGGGAAAACAAAGTAAGAAAAACTCAAATTTTAGGGAGATAACAACTGCCTCCATTGCCCCATAGTTTTGGTCTTGCTGCATTTTTGTAGTCTTCTCATAGACTTTAGAATTTTAGGAGGCCAGAAGGCAATTGCCTTCATTGCCTCTGGTCTTGACCTTGCTGCCCATTTGCAGCCTTCCCATTGACTTTTGGATTTTAGGGAGACCAGAAGTCAATTGCCTCCGTTGCCCCTGGTCTTGGTCTTGCTGCCCTTTTACAGTCTTCCCATAGACTTTTGGATTATAGGGAGGCCAGAAGGCGATTACCTCCATTGCCCCTGGTCTTGGCCATGCTGCCCTTTTGCAGCCTCCCCATTAACTTTTGGATTTTAGGGAGACCAGAAGGCAATTGCCTCCATTGCCCCTGGTCTTGGCCTTGCTGCCCTTTTGCAGCCTCCCCATTAACTTTTGGATTTTAGGGAGGCCAGAAGGCAATTGCCTCCATTGCCCCTGGTCTTGGCCTTGCTGCCCTTTTGCAGTCTTCCCCAAAGACGTCTGGATTTTAGGGAGGCCAGAAGGCGATTACCTCCATTGCCCCTGGTCTTGGTCTTGCTGCTCTTTTGCAGTCTTCCCATAGACTTTTGGATTTTAGGGAGGCCAGAAGGCGATTACCTCCATTGCCCCTGGTCTTGGTCTTGCTGCTCTTTTGCAGCCTCCCCATTAACTTTTGGATTATAGGGAGGCCAGAAGGCGATTACCTCCATTGCCCCTGGTCTTGGCCATGCTGCCCTTTTGCAGCCTCCCCATTAACTTTTGGATTTTAGGGAGACCAGAAGGCAATTGCCTCCATTGCCCCTGGTCTTGGCCTTGCTGCCCTTTTGCACTATTCCCATTGACTTTTGAATTTTAGGGAGGCCAGAAGGCAATTGCCTTCATTGCCCCTGGTCTTGGCCTTGCTGCCCTTTTGCAGCCTTCCAATGGACTTTCGGATTTTAGGAGGCCAGAAGGCAATTGCCTCCGATCCATTGCCCCTGGTCTTGGCTATGCTGCCCTTTTGGGAAACTGGTTCCAATTTCTGTGCAGTATAGCTAGGGAACTGCAGCCTTAATAGAACACCGGCTTTGCACAATTTCTTGAAAGCATGGTCACAGTTTTTCATTGTTTTCTCAAAACATAGATGAAGTACTGAGCCGACTTATTATACATGTTTGGTTTTATCATACACACCCTCAAACACACATGGAGATAATGCCATTCGTAACAGTTTTCCAATCTTGTAATATATCTTTAATTCTAGTGACATTGTTGTCGTGATCTAAATTAGACATAGTCAGATCCCTGTGTGATTACCTGGTGGGCTTAGCAGAAGAACAACATTGGAAATGTCTCCATAGTTGTTTGCTAGGATGCAGTACAACCCGTATGCTTCCTCACTCACGCTAAAGATGTGAAGCTTTTTGGTGATAATGGGTTTTGCTTTCTCACTGAAAACACAAAGTCAATCTAAGTTAGGTAAAAACACTGAAATTTGGTAAGTTTATTTATTTATTCCATTTATTTACCCAGGGTGTGCCCAAACAGTTTACAAAAACTGGTTTCCATTGGGGCCCTGCAAACACACATAGAACAAATATACTAAATTGAACAACTTCATAATTACTAACAAACTGGAATAAGATACATTTGTACAACAACTACAACATCAAAAAACTAATGGTTACAGAAGAACAACATCACAAGTAATTATTATACATGCATGTGACACTAAAATTTACGCTAATTACGGGAAGGGCGAAAAACAAAATTTAAAAAATGGGAAAATTTCCCTCCGGCTCCAAAAGTTTGATTTTATGGCAACCAAGTCATACGACTCCGTAAATTAGCATTTCTCACTTGAAGTTGATCATGTGAATATTATGTGTATGTTTGGCGAAGTTCTGATTTAAATGAGCTCAAAGAAGACATAGTTCTAAGGTGTGCACTAAGGCTGTTCCAAATTGCGGCGCCAGTTACAGCAAAAATCGAGGCGTAAGACCCCTTTCGTGCAAAGGGAATTTTCAGTGTCTTTTCGGCAGATTGACGAGTTTCTCGAGTTTGTACGTAAGGTGTAAATAGACTTGCCATATACTGCGGGGCCAAGGAATTGATGCTTTTAAAGACAAATATAGCTTTTTTGTATTTAACTCTCTCTGGATAGAGAGTTAAAGGAGCATGACCAGACTTTTCCAGAAAATGAATTTCATTCTAACCTAACAATCATACAAAATACATCCCCAAAATACGGTCCATGGGGAAAAAACAGGAAAAACTTACAATCTCTAATTTGGATGATGTGGAAGCAAAGAGGTTGCTGAAAACATATGGACTGAGAATGCAAAATTTCAGAATGGTGATGAGAAAAATATGACAAATGATATGGTATCAAAATCTCAACAACCATGGCAAAAATGGGTGATCTGGACAAGCTCCTTGAAAGAAAAACTTGAGGTCTAAAAATGGTAAGGCCAAAAAAAAATACGGTCGCAGCCTAAAAATAGGGTCGGTCGGGAAACCGGAAGCAGAACTATTATTTTTTTTGGCCTAACAAAGGACACTGTAAATTATTATGGACTGTCATACAAAGTTGAGGGTTGTTAAAGATAGTATACATGATTGGTAAACTGTTACAAATAGTTTTATCCCCCTGTGTGATTGAAGATATATGCATGATTAAAACCAACCTAAGCAAAAACCAGCTCCGTACTTCGTCTAACCTTTGAGAAAAGTCAAAAAAGGGTTTGCAGTCATTTCGCCCCAAAACCATTTCGCCCTGAACCACGGCCTGTGCATGAAGTGGTTTTGGGACGAAGTGGCATTTGGGCAAAGTGGTTTGGGGCGAAATGGCACTTGGGCGAAATGGTTTTGGGGCGAATTGAATTTTCGTCTCATGACAAAACCATTTCAGGGGAAGTTTTCTACGGTCATCATGTTTATATTGTGTAAGTTAGGCGTAAATCTGTGAACATTTCTGATTTTCGAGATTACCAATGATGTATACTGCCTTTAAAGCTTAAGCTCTGAGAAAATGCACTTACGTGGTGTCTACATTTGCAATACTGAGCCTTTCGTCTTCATATGTTGCGTAACCGGATAGTTTTTCAAATTCCCATCTATCAAGCCAATCGCCATCCCTGCAGCTACCCCATTGGTCCTCGGGAAGCGTTGTGTTGGGGCGAAACCAAACAACCATCATCGAATGTGCAGCGTAGAAGGTGCACTGCAAAGTTATGTTCTGTCCCAAGGCTGCCGTTTGATTAAGACAACGGTCGTTTATGACAACGAGCGGATTTCCTGCGTACGATAATTCTGCAATTGGACAAAATAAATTCTTCAGCTCTTACCTGCACTTACTATTCTTGGGTTTCAATTGGTTTGACAATGGTTGCTATCCGCCATTACTGTGTCCATACTATGGCATGCCGAAGCGAAAAATAATTAAACACTGATAATTTAATGTTGACTTACATGTATATAATATTTTCGCAAATGTTGCACAAGAACAAATGTTGGCATGACTTTTAAATGTTGATAGACTGTTTGAAAATGGTATACCGTGCTTTTGTTGGCAAGTTTTTAAAAATGTTGAGACTTGTTTTTCAGGTTTGATGGCAAAATTAGCAGTGTTTAATTATTTCTGCTTTGGCGTGCCATAGTATGGACACAGTAATGGCAGATAGAAACCGTTGTAAAGCCAAGTGAAACCCAAGAATAACTTAGAGTACATGATTGGTAAACTGTTAAAAACAGTGTTATTTCCACTTGTAATTAAAAGCCTTTGTTGAGATAACTGCCTTGTAATACTTCGGATGCAGTAATACTTCAGAAAACCCTAAAATTCCAGGTATGGTTTGTGTTAAATGAATAGTAAGAAAATTGTCTGCAGACAATTTAAAAAAAAAAAGCAATTTCGCCCACAAAGGTAACCATTTTGAACTGAAATAAAATCATGTGGTGTTTTTCTTGTCAACGCGTGAAGTAAAATTTTGGGTAACTGCAAATTATGTATTGGGGCTTTAAAGGACCACTGCATCATCTGCAATGATCCAAAATCTTACTTAAAGAGTTTTCAGAAAAAAACTTACTTGGAAAACAGAATTAAGTAACGATAAAGCAATTTTCGACTTACAGAGATCTTTGTTTTGAATCCCGATATAAAGACCCTTATCATTTTAAGCGCATGGTACTATTATAGAATTATGCACTGCAGGGCCCAATTTCATAGAGCTGTTTAACAGCCCATTTTCCGTTAACCAAGCGTGAGGCTATTTCATAGACAACTGAAAATTTTGCTTTAAAGATAGTGACGCTTAGGCACGCTGCGGCCGTGAAATAGCCTTAATGTTAGCACAACTTTTCTGCTACAGTAAGCACACGTTTTCAGCTGGAGCTTAATATAAACAGCTCTATGAAATTGGGCCCTGAAATGGCATCATTTCAAAATAACTGAAAATATTTATTTTTTAAAATAGGCATGCACACTTTATTTTTAACAAATTCATTCAAACTTGTCCTCATACGATCAAATATAGTCAGTTTGGAACGAGGTGGTATCCACTGATGGTATCATACACAGCCTTGTATGACCTGTTGCACTTTTGTTATCAAACAGTTAAAAAAAAGAAAAGAAAGTTATTTCCTGTTGGGAAGGAAGTGTATGTTTGCATTAAACCACACTTTCATTTTTGAAAGTCGTGGTTTAGTGAAACGTGCAAGGTTGCACTCTTGATGTGTATTGTGTATGGATTTGTAGAACTTTGATACTTTGTGTAGCAATATACAGGATGTTTGTTTGTACAATCAGTGTTGTAGTCAAGTACTTTTTGAGGGAAACAGGTCAACTCGTTGTTAAAAACTGTTTAAAACGATAAGGATTTCGATATTTGCACAACGGAGATTTAATAGCTACATCATTGTACATGCGCTTGCCGGACCGGCGTACGAGTTGGTTGGCGTACGAGTTGGCCCCCGTACGAGTTGGTTGCGTACGAGTTGGCACGCGTACGAGTTGACCTGTATTCAAAACCTTTTGAGTACTTGAAAGAAATGTTGTCTACTGGTAATAAGTTATAATTACACAGACAATGTCAAACTCGCTGTACATTAAGAACTGTACTTTAATTATACTTGGTTTGAAGATAATCAATTCATTTTTATGTTTATAAACACTTAAGGTCTTTGAAATGCTTAAAGTACTCGGGAAAAGTACTTGGCGAGTACCTTTCTGAGTACTTTCAGCATTTCAAAAAGCCTAAGTATTTTGTAAAAGCCAAACTGGGGTGATTACCTTCAAACCAAGTATCATTGAAGTCCAGTTCTTAATGTACAGCGAGTTATAATGGGGTACCGTGGCCGAGCGGTTTAGGTCATTGACTCGCAATCATAGGTGAAAACTTGGGGTTGCAGGTTCGAACCTCCCCACGGCTACGGTACCTGTGCCCTTGGGCAAGGCACTCAACCACACTTGCTCCATCCTTCGGAAGGGATGTAAAGCCGTTGGTCCACTGTGTTAGGTAATGGAAACGCACTCTAAAGATCCCAGAGCATTCTTTCGTGAAGAGCAAGGGGGATCATCCCCGGTGTCTCTGGCCATGCATTTCTAATTCTAATTCTTCATGGGTTTCCTCACGCTTGCGAGTGACAGTGCAATGAGCACTATTGAGGAATCCTTGGTATGAATACCAGAAATAAATAATAAATAATAATAATAATAATATTAGACAACATTTCCTTCGAGTACTCAAAAAGTACTCGACTAGAAACACTGCGTATAATTCATTCAAAAGAAAAATTACAGGATTTGAAAACTGTTAAAATGGCATTATCTCCATGTGTGATTGAGAATGGTTTATGATAAAAACCAACCTGTGGTATAAAGCCCTTTTCACACGAGGCCAAAAAACTCACAAGGTTTGAGATATTTTCTCATGCTTGAGAAAATCTTACAAAAGTGCCATCGTGTGAGAGGACACCCATGCTAGTCTCAAGCATTCCTTGAGAAATGTTCTCAATCCTTGAGATATTTTGGCGGAGGTCCAGTTTTTCGACAAAATCTTCCGCAAGTGGATACATTTATACACCGTACACGACCCTTGTTACAGCACACACAAGTCCCGCAAAATTTCATGCGATTGTATTCAGCAAGTACGTCCACCAGTCATGGCTTTGATCACCATTCCGATTCTGGATTTTGACCATGGCATCCATTTTTGATTGAATGGTGGACGACTCCATCATATCACCATAATTTTGTTGTTGTTGACAATCTCGTCTTTTCGGCTGTCGCAGTAAACTTATGTTATTGGCTGCTTGTTTCAGCAGCATTTATGCGCAAAATCAATAGTCTGACAGCGACCAATGGAAAAAGTATTATCATCTCAAGGTATGCCAGAAATTTTTTCACTGTGTCATGTGAAAGTACGCCAAATCACCCACGCTCGTAAATTGTGTCTCAAACCTTGCGAGTTTTTTTGATGTCGTGTGAAAAGGGCTTAAGTCAACTCAGTACCTCATCTACGTTTTGAGAAAAAGGAAAACTGCCCATGCTATTACGTATGTTTTTGTTGATTGTAGGTCAAGTCGCCTCCTGGCTGAGTCGCCCCTTACCAAGTTGCCCCTGACCGAGTTGCCCCCTGACCGACTCGCCCCCTGACCGACTCGCCTCCTGGATGGAAAAGCGTCGCAGAAAGTGTAGATTTTTTTGCGTTCGCATCCTGTGCTTTGTACTGCCGTTTAATTTAAGGTTTCATGAGGTTTTTACTACATCGATTAAAAGCTTGGTATAATACAAAACATGCATGTAATTTTTATTACTTTCTGCGACGATTTTCCAGCTAGGGGCGAGTTGGCCAGGGGGGAGTCGGCCAGGGGGCGACTTGCAATGGTAAGGGCCAAGGGGCGAGTAGGCCAGGGGGAGAATGTCTTCATCCCCCTTGGAAAGGGGCGAGTAGGTAAGGGGGCGAGTAGGTAAGGGGCGACTCGGTCAGGGGGCGACTTGACCTGATTCTGTTTTTAACATTTGTAGTTAATTTTATACACATCTATATACAATGTTAGAGTTTTTAGAAATTAGTAAATGTCAATTTTTTTTAAAACTTTTATTTCCTGTTAGGGGCCGTCTAAAGTTGTCAGAAGATCGCGGTTGTACAAAGCGTATGAAGGGGGAGGGGGTGTCGAGGGCCGTGTACAACTTTTCATGCACTGTAAAATGTTGACATTTTACGGTCGTGACAACAAAATGTTGGGGGGAGGGGTCTTGAAAAATACTACGCTCTGTAGGAACCGTGAAAATGTTGACAACTTTGGAAGTCCCCTTAGTTTTGTGTAGAGATTTTGTCCAGTGTGAAAAGGCATATATTCTCACCATCAACTTGAAGAAGTGTAGTTCTGTTAATTCTGTTATCTCTGTTGGATACCACGCACGTGTAGTAACCATGCGCAGCTACACCAGCAGACTGAAATCTCAACGTTTTATTATCTTCTTCCAGAGAAACCTGAGTATCTGTGCCTAAATCCCATGGGTATGGATCTCCAAAATCTACCCCAAAATCGGACTGGTTCTGTTCTATTTTGTTGGACTGCTTGTACCACAGGATGCGGCTGTAGTTTTCAACGGGACATCTCACGTTTTTAAAACTGCCACGGTTGACGTGCAACTTGTTCTGTGGGCACTCGGTGAATCTCGGAATTGAATCTGGTTAAAGGTAGAGTACATGATTGGTCAATTGTTTAAAATGGTACAATTTCCACTTGAAATTAAAAGTTCATGTCGAGAAAACTATTCAGATTTTTTAAAATATGCATTGAACACGGATTTAGGTGAATTTATATATTGCAATCGATAGCTTATTCAATTCTAAGATAAACTTCCCACTGACACTTCCGTCGCAAATGTTGCATTTCTGAGATA
Organism: Henricia sp. BOLD:AAB3569; assembly: GCA_037783545.1. Classification (NCBI taxonomy): domain Eukaryota; kingdom Metazoa; phylum Echinodermata; class Asteroidea; order Spinulosida; family Echinasteridae; genus Henricia; species Henricia sp. BOLD:AAB3569. The sequence continues at coordinate 1,461,656 of JBBELK010000219.1, forward strand.
AATAAATGATAAAATTACTGCATAAAGTAATGCACAAAATGACGTGGCGTGCGGTCTGTGCGTAAGCACGACAACAGAGGGCGCTGTGAATGGTTATCTTGTGCACTAACTGAAGGCAATTTTTGAAGAAGAAAACGTGATATTCTACAGAAAAGCAACATTTGCGACAATAGTGCAAGTGGGAAGTATATCTTAAAATTACATTATCTGTTGATTCCAGGAGGTAATTTCCTTAAAATCTCTGTTCAATGTATACGAAAAAAATACCGAAATTTCATACCACATACCGGTAGATGCAGTAATATACTTCAGAAAACCTGAAAAATCTATGCACGGTAAAAAAGTTATCTTATTGTCTCTGCAGAGGGTTCTTGGAACTAAAGTTATTGTGGATGTTTTAAAAATAATTTCAGTCAAGATTTTGTTACAGATTGTAAAACTCAGAATTTGATTTAGACTTGCGTCGGGGAAATTGAATGTTAAGTAAGGTTGTTTTTGCCCGACGCAAGTCTAAATAAAATTCTGACTAGATGCAATCCCTGTTGTGAAATGATTCGAACCGGCCATTCAACACCGGCTAGCTCGGTGGTCGAGTGGTTAAGACGTCTGCCTTGTATGCAGGAGGTCTTGGGTTCGAGTCCCACCCGAGCACGCTATGAAGTTTTTCATAGTGTCTCGGGAAAGCACTGAGTATACAGTGTTAATAAATACGTCGGGTAAGGGCAAAAACAACCTTACTTAACATTCGATTGTAAAACTAGTGTAAATTCCTCACCATCCACATTCTGTGAGAAGCAACTGCACTCAACTGTCGATGTCATGGTGAAAAACAGCAGCAGAATCAAGCATGGTTTCCTTGACAACCAGTGAATGTCTTCATTCCCCTTGCAAAGTCCAGCCATCATGCACAGCGATATCCTAGAGTAGAATAGTGCGAGACTAAAATAAGCTTGAGAAATGTTCACGTCCCAGTGTGTTAACTAGTATACCAGTACATCATTGGTAATCTCTAAAATCAGAAATGTTCACAGATTTACGCCTAACTGACACAATATAAACATGACCGTAGAAAACTTCCCCTGAAATGGTTGTCTGAAGTGCTATAGTCTTTGAGAAATGAGTAAAACAATTAGTTTTCGTCTCATGAGACGAAAATTCAATTCGCCCCAAAACCATTTCGCCCCAAACCACTTCACCCGAGTGCCGTTTCGCCCCGAATTTCTTTGTCCAAACACTACATCGCCCAAATGCTACTTCGCCCCAAAACCACTTCGTGCCAGGCCGTGGTTCAGGGCGAAATGGTTCAGGGCAAAGTTGTTTTGGGGCGAAATTACTGCAAACCCTTTTTTGACTGTTTTCTCAAAAGTTAGACGAAGTACGGAGCTGGTTTTTGCTCAGGTTGGTTTTTATCATGCATATCTTTAGCTGAGGTTACCTCAGCTCTAACTTTATCATTTTATTCGGATGTGGTTTTTCGGTCTACATCCGAAAAACCACATCCGAATAACCACATGATAAAGTTAGAGCTGAGGTAACCTCAGCTAGCATATCTTCAATCACACAGGCATGAAAGGCATGACAGGGGGATAAAACTATCTGTAACAGTTTACCAATCATGTATACTATCTTTAAGAAAGCAATATTTAGGATCTACGTAATAGGCCTACTTGAAGTAGGGCCTACATGTTGAGGTGATTGTTGATGATTATCTTTGTAAAGCGCATTGAGGTTATTTTTGATGATGTAACGCGCTATATAAGAACTAACTATTATTAACTATTATTATTGTTGACATACAAAAATTGTGACATTGGAAAGACAATCATATTTCATAATTCATATAGACACGTGAACAGGGCTTCGGAACCTCCGCCCTGTTGCCTTTTCCTACCGGCCCTAGAACTATGGGGGGATATATTATCCCCCATTGTTCTAGGGGTAGCCTTTTCCCACACAATTTGTGGCAAACTTATGTGTCCCTTGATAGGTCACTCACCGAAACGTTTAAATATTCCGAAGAGTACGCATCGTAGAGCACAATTTCGAACCACCCTCATCATCATCATGCTCATGACGTGCCTCTAGTCTGTTAGTGTTAATGCTGTTGTAGCTTGCGCGCTTGTCAGCCCATAGAGCAGGGAACAGCCGTACCTTCAAAGCTTATAATTCTCCCCACAAAACCCTCATTAATGTCACAATTTAACCATTAACCCATAATTTATTGAATATTCGGTCAGTACTACATGTACTGGCGTTAATTTTTTTAAAATGCTACCCGGAAGTTAAACTCTTATTTTCTACCAGTACCAGAGACGTGGAGAGAAATATCCATGGTCCTACGTTGTCGATGGTTACCAATATAACACACCGCGTGGTGGTTTGGTTCCCGATCGTCATATCCAAAGTTTGCAAGACTACTCCATTATACAGGAGGGGTGGCTATTGAAGGGCGTTGTCTTATCCAAGATTCCAAACCCGTTTCTCGAAAATTATTGGTGTGAAAAACAGGAGTGAGATGTGATTTATTTAACGTAAAAAAATAGTCAATTATGGTGTAACGTTCAATGTTGGAAAGTGAAAACTACAAAAATGTATGTTTCAGGAGTTAAAAAATTATCCCCGGAATATTTCGAACAGGAGCAGCAGTAAAGACAACATTTTTTGGGGGGCAGCGACCACATTATTAACTTTATTGCATACAAAAGTATTGCATAAAAAAATAATACAAGTTATTACATGTACTATGTACATTTTAAGAAAGCACCTAGATTAGTGTAAAATCTTGCATATTATTTCAAACTGCATGTACAAAAAAAATTGTACCAAAAGCATATTAAACAAAGAAATATTTTACTTAAATTATAAAAATGTTTGGCTTTTAACCATTTATACACGATGTAATTCACTACATACCAACATACGAAATTCTAAACAAAATTAGGTTTTACTGTTATGACTGTTAAATGTTTACTCCACAATGATGAAAAATATGCCATTTTTATTTACTTATTTCCAAACAAATGCCAATATGCAATTTTTTTCTATTAAGTATTTTTTTTAAAGCAAGGTATCCTCATAAGTATAGAGAGCTCAAGTGTGACCTCAAATGTGATGGAAGTGGTTCTTGACATTGAACAGTTCACTTTAATATCCATTGCAAAAGCTCATAAAAACAATTCCGTGATTTTAGTATTGAGCCATCACAAAAAGTGAAAGATGCAACATATTTTTTCCGTCAGTAAAATGTATAAAACTTCTTGTGGCAAGGCTGACTGCACCAGCCTCTGAAAGAGCCACCGAGGCAGGGTGAGCCACTTTGCCTCAAGTGCCTCCTGAGCTCCTCCACTAATAGGGCTGTTTGGGAGATGCACGACTCTAGAGGTCAGCTCATCCCACACGTGTATAGTCAGGTTGATAACCCAACAAAATTGGTTTTGTGACAGCCAGGATTCTCCCAGAAACAGAAAATGTCACATTTCATTGCTGTGGGAATCACTTTGTTGAAACAGGTCCACTTGGACCTGGAGGAAATCACTGAAGCAGAACAGTCTTGAAAGCGATTCCAAAGTGATTGGTCGATCAGTGCCTTGTTATCCACAAGTTCACCGTTTTTAACAGACTTCTGTTTTTAACAATAATCAATATTTTAAGAAAATTGTATTTTTTAAAACCGTATATTTCATTTCATGTAAACATTCCACAAGGTTCACTGTCATCTACAAGTTATCTTCTGTTCTGATCAAGAGTCCATATTTTAGGAAAATTGCATTTATTTTTTTGAACCACATAATTTCTTTGATGATTAATCATCATATTGCTCTCAACAGGGCACGACGCTCATAGTCTGGTCCTGGGACTTTTATTAACTTCGCTCTCTATAACAAATCCTGCTCTTCGAGTCGACTGTTCAACCGCGTCAAAGCCAATCGGTGCGGGGGCATGTGCACCAGTAATTCTTTCATGGATCTGTCCAACTTGTTGTTTTCCCATTTGACGACACTCACGTTCGTCAGAATGCGCTTCAGTAGCGGAGGCATGGCCTCGCGGTGTTCTGGCAACGACACGTCGCTGTAGATGATCGGCACAATTTTGATTTGTTTGTGGAGCATTTGGTCGGTCGCCACGTCAACTTGGAGGGCGCTATGACGACCGCGGATAAATTCCGGCGAGATGACGATCAGACATCGACGGCTGGTGTTCAAGGCTAGAATTATTTCCTCCACAAAGGCTGAACAAAAATTAAAATTCTCATAATATTATCTCGGAAATAAAATTATCTTAGCAATCATATTTCAAGCCTCAGTGTTAAAGGAGCATGTCCAGATCACATTTTTGACCCCTCCATTTCCCCCAAAGTGTGGAGATTTTGATACCATATCATGTGTCATATTTTTCTCATTACCATTCTGAAATGTTCGCACCCTCAATCTGTATATTTCAGTGTATATCTTGAAGGGGCATCGGGGCCAACTCAGCAGGGCAAGAGGCCACTGGCCTAACTTACTAGTTGCTGGCACAATGTCGATGTCTCGCACAAAGGCCGAGTAACCAGCCTTTTCCAGTTTTTCACGGATGTCGAGTACATACGCAAGATCCTCGTCAGCATAGGAGATAAAAGCATCATAGCTCTTTCCATCTGAGAAATAAAAATATTTTTCTCTTAAAAAATAATTTTAACCTGAAAAAGAAGTAAAATTAGATTGTTATCCTTGTAAATAACAAAGCACCGATCAACTGATCACTTTATTCATTATTGTTAAAATATTGATTATTATATATAACAGAAGTCTGTTAAAAAACGGTGAACTTGTGGATAACAAAGCACTGATCGACCAATGCACTTTGGAATAACTTTCAAGACTGTTCCGCTTCAGTGATTTCCTCCAGGTCCAAGAAGACCTTTTTGAACAAAGTGATTCCCACAGCAAGAAATGCGACATATTCTGTAGCTTTCAGAAAATCAGTTTCCTTGGGTTTTCAACCCGATCCAACATGTGTCGAAAGAGCTGACCTCTAAAGCCGTGCATCTCCCAAACAGTTCCAGAAATACAGGAGGCACTTCAAGCAGAGTGGCACACCCTGCCTCAGTGGCTCTTACAGAGGCTGGTGCAGTCAGCCTTGCCACAAGAGGTGATCATACATGTCACTGACCGATAAATTGTTACATCTGTCAGCGTCCTTGGTCTTTTGGTCAAAGTAAAAACTTGTATTTTTAAAAATAATTTGAATGATTATATAATTACCATCATTCTCTAGAGCACCAAATCTGTTTTTCCTCCATATTATCATATCAAGTTTGTAAAAATGCCACGTTACAGCAAGCATTACAAGCAGAATCAGCATACAGGCCATGGTTACTGAAGTCATGACAATCGCAGTCAGGTCGAGCGGTGGGGTGAGCGGGGGCTCTGGGGAAAGGAAAAAGACAGTTATTAGTTCATGCCTCGACGTTATAAAAACAAGGGGCACGTCACTCCAGCCTTGATTTTGTCCGAATTTCACAGACCACTGAGGCCAACTGGAGAGGCACCAGGGCCAACTTTGGCCAACTGGAGAGGCACCAGGGCCAACTTTGGCCAACTGGAGAGGCACCAGGGCCAACTTTGGCCAACTGGAGAGGCACCAGGGCCAACTTTGGCCAACTGAAGAGGCACCAGGGCCAACTTTGGCCAACTGGAGAGGCACCAGGGCCAACTTTGGCCAACTGGAGAGGCACCAGGGCCAACTTTGGCCAACTGGAGAGGCACCAGGGCCAACTTTGGCCAACTGGAGAGGCACCAGGGCCAACTTTGGCCAACTGGAGAGGCACCAGGGCCAACTTTGGCCAACTGGAGAGGCACCAGGGCCAACTTTGGCCAACTGGAGAGGCACCAGGGCCAACTTTGGCCAACTGGAGAGGCACCAGGGCCAACTTTGGCCAACTGGAGAGGCACCAGGGCCAACTTTGGCCAACTCGAGAGGCACCAGGGCCAACTTTGGCCAACTGGAGAGGCACCAGGGCCAACTTTGTTCCAAATAGTTACTGGTTATTAGTGTATACAAGCCCCATGAAATTTAAGAGGATAGGGCATGCTGGTCCAAGTTGGTCTCAGAAAGTGTATCATCTTGAAGGGGTGAAGGGGCATGAGGCCAGGGCCAACTCAGCAGGGCATGAGGCCATTAGCCTCAGTTAATGTCGAGGCCTGGGGTATAGGGCATGCTGGCCAAGTTGGCCTCAGAAAGTGTTTATCTTGAAGGGATGAAGGGGCATCAGGCCAGGGCCAACTCAGCAGGGCATCAGGCCATTGGCCTCAGTTAATGTCGAGGCCTGGGGTATAGGGCATGCTGGCCAAGTTGGCCTCAGAAAGTGTTTATCTTGAAGGGATGAAGGGGCATCAGGCCAAGGCCAACTCAGCAGGGCATCAGGCCATTGGCCTCAGTTAATGTCGAGGCCTGGGGTAGGGCATGCTGGCCAAGTTGGCCTCAGAAAGTGTATCATCTTGAAGGGGCATCAGGGCCAATTCAGAAGGGTATGAGGCCATTAGCCTTAGTGGCCTTGTAAATTCTATAAGACTAAAATGAGACTGTCGTGGCACAAAAATTAAAGTGCAAAACATTTTCTTAAGTGTTAATTTTTTTGTTCAACTGCACAAAATTAGTTAAGTGCTTATTTCAGTGCTTAGAGGCGAACATTTTGGACATAAAATATCCACAAAGGTCTGTGGCTACCATGAGCAATTTCATAAAGTTATGTTTAATGGTAAATTCACAGTGAACAGGTTTTTACCTGATAATGCTAAAGTAATGCTGCCGACTCCATATTTTGATGTTGCGTTAAGTTGATAAGTTCCATAAGCATCCCTGGTAACATGGTTAATGGACAGGTGCTTTCCTGCAGTTGGTTGCAAGCCACTAAGACTGTGCAGAAAGCAAAAAGGTCTGGGTACAAGACTAAGTTACTGTGTAGGCCTGGGGACAATTTCATGAAGCTGTTTAGTACAAAAACATGTTTAGCATGGTGTTGCCAGCCAAAATATTATATGACGTGTATTATGATTGACTGGTATTCTGCTGCTGTTGCTAAGAACACAAGTTGACTAACAATTTTGGCTGGTAACACAGTCTACTACCACAAACGGGGCGTAAATTGAAAAACTTTAATTTGCACAACAGAACAAAATACATTTTGTTTTACACAGGCCTCATTTTTCTGGTTATAAGCAGAATGTTAAAGGAGCATGGCCAGAATTTTCCAAATTTTTTTTCGTTCTAACCTAACAATTATATAAAATACCTCCCCACTGTCCATGGAAAGAAAACAGGAAATTTGCAATCTCCAATTTGGATGTGGAAGCAAAAATATTGGTTTAATGACTGCACTGCTTTATGTAACTGAATAAATTCGTTTACAAAACATCGGTGCATTTTTGACGATATCCCTGGAAATACACAAATTGAGGGCGAGAAATTTCAGATTGGTAATGAGAAAAAATACGACAGATGATATGTTTCAAAATCTCAACACCCATGGAAAAAATGGGGGCTCAAAAATGTGATCTGGTTTTAGTGTGTCCTCGGAAAATGCACTTAGTATATAGTGCATACCATGTCGTCAATGGACACAATTACTTCCACTAAACAATGCTCTAGTCTTAAAGATAGTATACATGATTGGTAAACTGTTACAAATAGTTGTATCCCCCTGTGTGATTGAAGATATGCATGATTAAAACCAACCTGAGCAAAAACCAGCTCCGTACTTCGTCTAACTTTTGAGAAAAAAGAGTTTGCAGTCATTTCGCCCCAAAACCACTTCGCCCTGAATCATTTCGCCCTGAACCACGGCCTGTGCACGAAGTGGTTTTGGGGCAAAGTGGCATTTGGGCGATGTAGTGTTTGGACGAACTAATTTGGGGCGAAATGGCACTCGGGCGAAGTGGTTTGGGGCGAAATGGCATCTGGGCGAAATGGTTTTGGGGCGAATTGAATTTTCGTCTCATGAGACGAAAACTAATTGTTTTACTCATTTCTCAAAGACTATAGCACTTCAGACAAAACCATTTCAGGGGAAGTTTTCTACGGTCATCATGTTTATATTGTGTAAGTTTGGCGTAAATCTGTGAACATTTCTGATTTTCGAGATTACCAATGATGTATACTGCCTTTAATATTGCGGTTTTAATAATTTTGTTCACACAGGTCTTACCCATATTCTCTCAAAACGCTGTAGTCAACCGTTTCTTCATACGTGGTGTCCTTCAAATTCAATTCACTGACAGGTAGCCACTTTGCTGAATTTGTCCGTTTGTACCACGTCATGTTGATTTCTCGTATGATGTCGCCAGCAAAGAAAAAACAGAAGAATTCGGCAGAGTCTCCGATGCTAGCGGTTTGTTTGATGCATAAATCCCCCTTAAGTGCTAAAGGAGGTTGCTCATAAGGAGTTTCTGTGGTAAATTAACCAAACATGGGATAAGAGAAAAATCATGAGCCTCATCGGGATTTGAACCTGAGACCTCTGACTCACCGAGCAGATACTCTACCAGCTGAGCTATGAGGTACAGTGGTATACTCCCTCAGGCTTTCCCCAAGACCTCTGACACACCGAGCAGATACTCTACCAGCTGAGCTATGAGGCACAGTGGTATACTCCCTCAGGCTTTCCCCAAGACCTCTGACACACCCGGCAGATGCTCTACCAGCTGAGCTATGAGGCACAGTGGTATACTCCCTCAAGCTTTCCCCAAGACCTCTGACACACCGAGTAGATGCTCTACCAGCTGAGCTGAGGCACAGTGGTATACTCCCTCAGGATTTTCCCAAGACCTCTGACTCACCGAGCAGAAACTCTACCAGCTGAGCTATGAGGCACAGTGGTATACTCCCTCAGGCTTTCCCCAAGACCTCTGACACACCGAGTTGATACTCTACCAGCTGAGCTATGAGGCACAGTGGTATACTCCCTCAGGCTTTCCCCAAGACCTCTGACACACCGAGTAGATGCTCTACCAACTGAGCTATGAGGCACAGTCGTATACTCCCTCAGGCTTTCCCCAAGACCTCTGACACACCCGGCAAGTGCTCTACCAGCTGAACTATGAGGCACAGTGGTATACCCCCTCAGGCTTTCCCCAAGACCTCTGACACACCCGGCAGGTGCTCTACCAGCTGAACTATGAGGCACAGTGGTATACTCCCTCAGGCTTTCCCAAAGACCTCCGACTCACATGGCAGATGCTCTACCAGCTTCCGAAGGATTGAGCAAGTGTGATTAAGTGCCTTGCTCAAGGGCACAGGTACCCCAGTCGGAGCGAGTTTTGAACCTGCAACCTATGATTGCGAGTCAGTCATCCAACTCACTCGGCCACGGTACCTCTTTAAGTGTCTTCAAAATACATACCTGCAATAAACAACGCCGCAGTCCGATTGATGGAATTTATTCCGTCCGAAGCAACACAAGTGTAGTTTCCCTTTCGAGAGCGGAAAGCATTTTGAATCTCCAACGTTTGATTGTCATTTTTCAACCTCATTAACCTCTTGAGTTCCAGCGGCGATCCATTCTTTAACCAACTGATATTGCAGTAGTTTTGCACGTAGCAGTTGAACTTGACATAACGGTCAAAAAGCACAGTTTTGACTGAATCGTACTTTTGCGAGGTGAAACTTAGCGACTGGCCTGCAAAATATGGTAATAGTAACATAATAAAAATTGATAGTTTGTGTCAGTTTATAGGATAGCTATACAGAGAGTATGAAAAAATATATAGTCCTACTTAGGAAAAAACGGACAAACATGGAAAATACATACACTCCTCAAAATAAAATAAGGGTCAAAGGTACTTTTGTGAAAAATGTTGACGAAGTCAAGACATAGAAACAATGTTAGTAAGGGTAATAGGCTAAAGGTTGCTCTGCAACATTTCAAGCACTTTTCACATGGTTTGCATGTCTATTGGCTTAGAAACTGACAGATCATGTGACAAGACACAAAAATGCTGGTAACAGGTTCATCATATCGCAATCAAGTTTGGCACATCTGCTTTATTTTTTTTCAAGACTTAATGAGATTCCCCACACATAATCAATAGAATTCTGCACTTGATAGAGTAAAGTCTCAAAACATACAGAAATAATGTTGATTTGCCAAAGTTTATGACGGGGAGAGAATATCAACTGGTGGAAAAGCCTTCAAAATAGGGAGGGGGAGGGAGGGGGCTCAAGAGGTCCCCTCATCCCTACAGCTTCCATGCTGGTTAACCCACTGTTTAACTTTACTCTATCAAGTGCAGAATCCTATTGAATCCTATGTGCCAAACTTGATTGCGACATCATGAACCTGTTATCAGCATTTTTGTGTCTTGTCACATGATCTGTCAGTTTCTAAGCCAATAGACATGCAAACCATGTGAAAAGTGCTTAAAATGTTGCAGAGCAACCTTTAGCCCATTACCCTTACTAAAATTGTTTCTATGTCCTGACTTGGTCAACATTTTTCACAAAAATACTTTTGACCCTTATTTTATTTTAAGGAGTGTAGTTCAAAAAGAGAAAATAATTTTATCAGAACAGATTTGTTGAAATACAGTGAATTTGTCGATAACAAGGCACTGATCCACCAATCACTTTGGAATCGCTTTCAAGACTGTTCTGCTTCAGTGATTTCCTCCAGGTCCAAGAGGACTTGTTTGAACAAAGTGATTTCCACAGTAATGAAATGTGACCTTTTCTGTTTCTGGGAGAATCCTGGATCTCACAAAACCAAATTTGTTGGGTTTCAAACATACTGAGCTTGACCACTGCATTTGTGCACTTCCCAAAAAGCTCTAGAAAAATGAATTCAGGGAGGGAGCTCAGGGTAGCACTTCATACAGAGTGGCGCACCCTGCCTCAGCAGCTCTTACTGGGGGCTGGTACAATCAGTCAGGTCACAAAAAGTGTTCTTACAGGTTACCGACTGTTACATCTCTCAGCCTCCGAAATGTTGCAAACACTCACCCTCTTGGACATTGTGCGGTTGACATTTTCCTGGGTTTGGGAACAGCGCTGTCAAGGAATTGCTAGGACGGATGGTGTCCGTTGACATGGCAAAGACGCATATAAAGATGATGGAAGCCTGCATGTTGCGTTGTTTCAATCAATCCTTCAGTTTTGTTTTGTTTTTCTTGTATTTAAACATGATAAAAAAGATCATGTTAGAGAGAAAATGTATTACAATCAGTCAGCATACATAATTTCAAATTAAAACATATAGGCCTAGGCCTATTCAGTCGGTCGGTGCCACATCACATCCGGAGTGAAAACTGAAAACAACAGTGTGCCTATGGTGACAAGCGAAGGAACAAAGTCGTTGTCTACGCAACATGTACACATACATGAACGAATTTGTTTTCACTCCAGACGGTGCTAAGCCCGTATACACCGGGTCACAAAAGTGCCAAGATGTTATTTTTTTTGTTTGTTTAAAGAATTCCATACTCGACCACAACTAGGGACTTGAAAAAAAAATTCAAACTCAAAGTTCGATTTTGATTGAAAATATCATCTCATAGATTATTTTCTGTAAATTCCAAAACAGCATTTATCGCGTAAATTAAGCAAGCGGTAGCCTGTTGTCGAGCTTACGCACGGACCGGTCGCGCCGTAATTTTATCATTTATTTATCTCAGAAATGCAACATTTCCGACAGAAGTGCAAACATGCAAGTCGGAATTTAGGCCTGGCTAGGTCTATATCTTAATGATTTGTTGATTCCAGGAGGTAATTTCATTCAAATCTTTGTTCAATATATTCTCACCAAGACAAATACTTCTCAACTTAAAAATAAGTAAAATAGCAATCAGTTAAAACGAGAAAACTAATAAAAACCCACGGATAAACCACACCTGTCATGCCTGTACCTCTTCGAAAATCTGCCGGATATTGTATACTCCTAGCCCGCCCTCTCTCGTCTATATCCGGTTTAGAAATTTAGAGCCGTTACGAACCGAAGGCTTCGGCTTAAAGGTAACACCGGCCTACTGTTTACGTAATTTAGTGATCATACAGCATCCTTGACAATAATTTTGTAATGTTCTTTGTGAAGAAAGATTGTCGAAATGTCCCGTAATTAACCACAAAGACTAAATATCAGAGCTGAGTTTGATGCAGTAATAAACTGTGTATCACACGGCTGGAAATAAAACTAACTCCAAGGACACGTGATTTATCGGATTCGGGGCCTTTTTCCAAATCTCGACTTCGTCTCCGTCTCCGTCTCCGGCTCCATGTGGTTTACATGGAGCCGGATCCTTAGCCTGAGCCCAAGTCGAGATTTGGAAAAAGGCCCTGGTTCCGATAAATCACGTGACCTCGATGGTCTCTCTTCAGTCACGTGGTTTCTCTTCAGTCTATTTCGGGAAGACTTTCAGAATCATGTATGGGTCTATTTCGAGCCCAAAATAGTCCAACAAAGCCGGTTTTCCCTTTAAAGACACAGCTCGTCAGCAATTTCGTGCCACGAAATACGCAGCTCCATAGTAAAGGCATGGAGCTGCGTATTTCGTGGCATGAATTTGGCGCGCGCGCATTGCTGACGAGCCTGTGCCTTTGCTTTATTGTTACACATCATGGTAGCTGGTCGGTTGCAACATTCAATACTGTGCATCATGGCTTAGTTGGTAGAGCACATGCACAGGGTGTCAGAGGTCCCGGGTTCGAATCCCGATCATTTGGCCCTATGATTTTCGCTCATCCCAAGTTTGTGTTATTTCATTCAATAGACCACTAAAGTGGAAACGTCACCCTTTGTGTGTTACTGGATCTATACACCAAAACCATTGAAACAGAACTGTTTCTCTGCGCTTTACTAATGGGCGTTTTAGATTAACAACGAATGTTTAGACCCAATTACCATGGCAACTGACGTCACACTTTAGTAGTCTATTGTAAGTACATGTAGTACACATTGGTTGCGACATGTTTCAGTTAACAGTCCCTTGCGTATAGGTCAATGGCCGTTACCATACGAGCGAACAGCCGGCATGCACCTGCCCCGTGTGTCCGATTCCCATGAACTTGAACCACAAAATTAGTATTCCGGTCACCATATTAATTTGGTTGTTTAACTCTTTATCGGCAAAACCCTAACGGTTTTTGCCTTCGATACCGCACTTCTTTTATCCATACGGAGTTACTAAAATCAGAACAGGCGTTTCTCTGTTCATCTAACTTAAAAACCTGTCCAACGTTAGATAGACCTGTCAGTAATAGAGACACCGCCATGCCATGATGGATGGCCATCGTATTGCTTTTGCTATACAAACAAATCTTTGGAATTTCTTGTTCGCAATGCATCATAAAATAGTAACCCATTGTGCTCTGTCGCTTAGTCATAGATCAAATGGATTGGTCCGCGAAATTCAAGTTTGCACCTTTTAAAATCGAGTTTAAAGCCGTGGGGAAATTGGCGATGGTTTTGCAGATGGGTGGTGCGCATCAACTCACGCAAATGTTAGTGTTACACATTTGAAGATGTTATAATATTAAACCGGAATATTTTTACCTTTCTTGTGTAAATTTACATCGAAAATGTCAGGTTAACATCATGCATAATCTCTTTTGGACGAAAGTGGTCTACTTTATGAAATAACCCTTCATTGACTTTTTTGGATTTAACAGGGCACTTGCTCCGTTCCCCTACCCCCGTCTATAGAGGGCGTTTGACTGGAGCAGAGCTGCAACCGCGGCCCAAAAAGGGTTCCTGGTAGTTATCGACAAAAGGCCATACAATGGCCTTTAAACAAACTTTATGACGTTCTTTTCGCGAACAGCGCCTCAAGCCACGTTAATGAAACCACCATAGCGTAGAGAATCCTGAACTTTCAAAGTTCCCGCCCATAATGGTGTGAAATAAGCGTTGCCTTGTATTTCCCCAAACAGGCGATTTCTTTCTTTGTCCAAAACAGTTTTATGGCTTTGTGGATTGTGTTTTCCCGCTTGAAAAAAAAAGAAACAAAGCTTGATTAGTTCAGCGTTGCTGGACCGCGTCCATCTTAACAGAAAAACCAGCTTCAGAAAATGACTTGTCACTTTAAATCGTCAGATCATCTGTTTATGTCAAAACCAAAAGCGATGGTGTCTCTGACTTCCCAAATTAATAGCATATAACGCCCGGGGCGCTAGCATATATCTGGGACAGTAACTCTTCTTTTGTGATTGTGAAGGGAATATATTGTGTCAACGCGTTGTCTCCTGACAATGACATCTCTTTTTTAATTCGGCGCGTGAACATGTCGTTCAATTTGTTCACATCTTTTCAAAGCCTGCCTAAAACCGAAAAAAAATCATACAGTTTAGGAAAAAAATAATACAACTGATGCTCGTGTTTAAGCAACAATTTCTCAAAGTCACCTCGCGGCTCTTTGGAATAACTTTGGACAGTCGTCATCGGATGATTTGACTTTATTGCAGGGTAGTGTACAAACTGTTGCGACAGAATGATTCTCTTTTGGGGTGGGGAGGGTCGATTTTAGGGCGTCTCATATAAGGATCGTTCTCAAATTTGGCAAAGCGTTTGAGTGGGGGAAAGAGGTGACATCGCAGATAAAAGAAGGTAGGCAAGTAATTTTGTTTTACATTTTCAAGTAATTTTATGTCATCAAAATAATTATTGTTCAAACGTAAAAAATATATTAAAGTTGATCAAATTTTGCACAGTTTGCAGATTTTCCAAAAAGTACAGAATCAACTTTGTTTTTGTATCGGAGATTTACTTTGCTCGCGATTAAAGCTCTATACACGTCTGCTGTTGTTTTATGGCATTTTCGGCATAGCAGCAACTATGATATATTAGCTTAGTAACCATGGAGCTATAGAAGGATTATAGCTCCATGCTTTAACTATACTTTATCATCGGATGACGAATAAGGATGACGAATAAGGGGAATGGTGCAGTTTTGGAAGTGGGAGGAAAGCCCCGCAGGGAAATCTCCTGGGAGAAACCCAAGCGGTCAAACCCAACCCACATATATACGCCCCGGAATCGAACTCAGGACGCCAGAGGTGATAGGCGGGAAAATATACCACCACGCCGACCGCCCCTCTTAAAAATGCTCATTATCGACATTCAATGTTAAAGTTGCACTGCCCGTGTTTGGGCCGATTTGGGCGTACAATTTTTTTTTTTTAAAGTTAAATAGGTATTTTTCTAAAAGTTATCAGCTTTCATTTGGTACCAAGAACGTAAAAATCCGTCAAGGATTAATGCCAGTCGATTAAAAACAAGAAATGATTAAATGGCTGGCAGGTCATGAGCGTACGCGCACATATGTACAACATGTGAAGCACGTTTCAAGAAAAAGGCTTGTATCTCCAATTCCCGACGTCGGAAATTTTAGTTTTTGATATTTTTGGCTTTCTAAATTCGTTCGCTTGTGTAAATTAATTTTTTAAATCCTTTCACCGAAACACGGGCAATGCAACTTTAACAGCAAAATTGAGGGAAGTAGTCGAACATATACCATGTAGACTGTTTTGTGGAAATCTACAGTGTTTTATTAATATTAACTCTTTTTTTCTACCATCAGATGAACTGAATCGCGTGGAATGTTCAACCAACTTCAACACGATGTCTTCCCAACTATGTTACGAGAACGCAACAGACAGCAGAATGCTTGGGCACTGTTGGCAAAACTTGGTCATAAGCAGCCTCGGAATATCTCAAGTTCAACATCGCGATAGCCGAATCTTCGAGAAGATGCCGAACCGCCACCAATGCAGCGAGTGTCCGTACACGACCCGACGCCGTACGAACCTCGTACGGCATTGTCAGGCCATGCACAGCCAAGCGGATAGGCGGTTGGAATGCTGCGGAACACTCTTCGCCAGTAAGTTCGAACTCCGTCGACACGTACGGCATCAACATGACTCCGGGTACAGCTGTACGCAGTGCGGACGGGTCTTCTGTCGCAGGGCGTTGTTAAAACGCCACATGAGCGTTCATAGCGGGATTAAGGAGTTCACTTGCCGCGAATGCAACTATGCAAGT
Source organism: Henricia sp. BOLD:AAB3569 (assembly GCA_037783545.1). NCBI lineage: Eukaryota > Metazoa > Echinodermata > Asteroidea > Spinulosida > Echinasteridae > Henricia > Henricia sp. BOLD:AAB3569. The sequence goes on from JBBELK010000219.1 coordinate 1,477,659, forward strand.
AGTCACAAGAGTAATCTAGAAAGGCATCAACGTGTTCACTTAAAGGGTGACATTAGCCCGAAGTTAAAACGCAAGGATGACCTAGACCTCCTCAAAACGACGCCTCAAAAAACGCCACGCGCAAAAGCGATTCAAAAGCTCAAAATTGACAAAGTTCTGACATATTTGAGCTCTCTTTATTTCCAAACTGAAGCACCTTGTCAGAAATATATAGAGAGTGCGTCAGATGAAACTTCTAATTTGAATTTGTACCGCATGTGCGCAAGACCTTATAAGTGTCGTCACTGCAACCAGAGGTATCAAAGTCAAGAAGCCTTCATTGAACACGAGAGGGCGCTCCACCCCGGTCTTGAAGTGAAAGCATTACTTTCCCTGCCCATAACACGCATGATGCAGCTTGTGCGTTTATCGCAACTAACGGTCCCTGTTGGTGAGCTGCCCATTGCGAGACTTAAAGAATAAAGACACCACAGTCATCCAAATGAATTTTATTTTTACGCATTTTTTATGCATATCTGAAGACCAATCAAAAATCATGAAAACATTAGATTCCCATCTCCATGGATCGAGGGACACGTTTTCGAGAGCACAACCAGAATTGTGTTTCTAACGTAACGACTGATTCAACCAATGATCGGCTTTGATCGCTGACGACTAAGGCTTCCCATTGGTTAAATCAGTAATACGTCACAAACATGATTCCAGTTGTGGTCGCGAAAACACGTCCCTGGCTATGGTATGCATATTCTTCGTTCAGTTAACACACCCTGTGGTATGAGTTGTGCACGCCTAGGTAGGCCCTATGCTACGTGTGCGATGGCTTTAAAGTATTACAAAGTCAAATAATAAAGCATTTTACATATCTAAAGAAAAATGTTGTTACTCGTCAATGCGCGCGTGAGGCCAAATTCGTGCCACGAAATACGCAGCTCCATGCCTTTGTTATGGAGCTGCGTATTTTGTGGCACGAATTTGGCCTCACGCGCGCATTGACGAGCCTCTGCCTTTAAGTTGTTAATTTCTGACTAAAAGATACAACTTTATGTGGCGTTTGTTGCCATTGCTAAAGTACTTTGTTAGTCATTATTTATCAGTAATTTTGGGTCATTGCAAATGATATAATATATGGTCCTTAAACAGTAAGTAAGATAATTATTTAATTTATTTTCCACTTGCCGCAGTTTTAATTTCTATAACGTCAAGCTAAAAAAAGCACTTTAAATGCTAAGGGTTTTTGCGATATTAATTAAATTAAGTATGTTAAGTAAATTAATTAAAGAATTTTAAAGAATATTCATTAAATGTTTGCAGCGAATATGTTTATACATGTATTAATTAATTGTTTGTTTAATGCTAAATTATTGCATGGAAAGTGTCATAATCTTCGCAACTCGTGCATTTTACTTTGATTTTCTGTTAAAGGCAAGGTTCGTCAGCAATGCGCGCGCGCCTAACATTCGTGCCACGAAATACGCAGCTCTATGGCTTTGCTATGGAGCTGCGTATTTCGTGGAACGAATTTGGCGCACGCGCATTGCTGACAAGCCTGTGCCTTTAAAGTATTTATTTACATAAAATACATCCTCAAAATACTACCCATGGGAATAAAACAAGGAAATTTTCAATCTCCAATTTGGACGTGGAAGCAAAAAGGTTGGTGTAATTACTGCAGGGATCAGATAAACTATAGTTTACTAAACATTAGTAGTTTTTTGAAGATATCTTTAAAAACATGCGGATTAGGAATGCGAAATTTTACAATGGTAATGAGAAAAATATGATAAATTATATAGTATCAAAATCTCATTTAAGTTTTAATCACTTTTTTCTCTCAAAGCTGCCGGTTTAGGAAACCCAGCCAATTCATTCGTGAAAACTCTATCCGTAATCCACGTCGGTAAAATAGTGAATTTGAACTTGGTATAATAGGTGGAGAGCTCCCCAACTAGATATCTGTGCTTGGGTCTACGGGAGACCACTGAATCAAACATGGCGTCGATAACCGGAGTCAGGTCGTCCCAGCATGCCTCGCGCGCCCGATGAAGACTTTCAATATGCGCGTCGAAGTATTCGCGTCCGTAGTGCGTTCGGACTTCTGCGTTCATACCATTCCACAGTGGCTCGGACACACCGTGGAGTGATCTGCGGCTGTGTAGGGCTATTTTGGTTAGTTTTCCGTATTCGCCAGGTTCAACAAGAACGACCTGAAAATTAGGAAAACATTCAAATTCTTTATAATAAAAGGGTGTTAAATCAACCCAATATAACATCTTAACAAAATAATGTATGTTATATTAGGCGTACTCCTTTATAGAGCAAAATGTTAACTAATATTTCTTGTTTGTCAAGGTCAATAAACCAAAGTTATCCAATAGTCACCATTACTGAACACAAGATTTGAAAAAGGACAAGTACATATACCTATCAATAATTTGTGTGTTTGCATAAACTTGAATTTCACTAAGTTGAAAAGGGCGGTTTGGGGCACTTTGAGGAGAAAGCTGCAGGGCAGTTTTGGACATTTTGAGGAATAAAATATGAAATATCTTGATTAATTTGAAGCACTGTTTTTTTTACATTATTCGTATGATATGAAAATGCAGGCTCGTACCCTAACACCCCATGGACTCATTTCAAGCCGCAGTGCATCCGACAGACATTCGATGGCGTATTTCGTCACACAGTAGGGGGAAATGTACGGCACGGTCCAAATTCCAGATATGCTGCCGATGTTGACAATACGACCTGTCGTTAAACCAACATTGAGACTTTTTTAAAACTACGTCTAATGTAAACAATTATTATTGAATGCTATATTAGGGAGGTTTAGATGCACGTAAAACGTGAACGCGAAATGCCGGGGCGTTCACACTATCGCGGAAAAATCACACTTTCGCGCTGCGCTCACCGCATTGCATGAGCCCCCAATCGCCGATTATTCCAAAATAGAAAATTCCACTCTGGTATCGTTGGGCTTCTCTGATACCTCATTGGCTGCGCTTTGGTAAGGTCAGCGCACCGCGGTCAAAGTTCAACATATTTGAACTTTGACCCAGCTCAAAACGTTGTGCGCGTCGCGATATGCCGCGCACAAGCGGCAAACCAGTTTGTGTACAAACCAATGGAACAGTGTGATTTTTCCGCGATAGTGTGAACGCCCCTTTAGGCCCTAAGCACTGGTCATATCTTTAGGTCGTCTCAGAACCCAGGTTGGAATTTTGGTCACGGCAAAAGAGTTATCTTGTCACGAAAGTCACATTAATTTGTGGATTTTTGTTTTCATCTGTTCAAAGATTTTCTCAAAGTCACAGCATTTCGCGTTCACGTTTTACGTGCATCTAAACCTCCCTATTAATGTGTATACCTTTTGCTTTGCGTATGAGCGGCAGAAAGGCCTGTGTGACGCGGATAGTCCCGTAGAGGTTGACTTCAGCCACATGTTTGTACTGCTCAATCGTTGTCCATTCAACTTGGCCCCAGCACCAAATTCCAGCGTTGTTCACGACTGCCCACATTCCTAAAAAATAAAATAAAATCATTTTATCAAATTTAGGAATAGGGCCTACAGACTTCACGCAGACGACACATGACAACAACACTAGAGAAACGATCACGCATTTCATTGGTGCAATGACGCGCGTTGCGCGCGTATCGGCAAAACGCGCATGTATGCGCGTCACTGCACCAATGAAATTACAGCTTTATAATTTTACTCAATCCGTGTCTTTGTACAGCTTTCTCGACCGTCTGCTGAGCAGTTTTAACGGACTCATCCGCGGTAACGTCGCATGGAATTATGGTCAGTCTGGCCGATGTTTCTTCGGAGAGCGTTTTAGCGTCTAGGCCATCTACGACGGAAAAAAAATACAAAAATCTTGTGAGACTTATTGGCTTTTCCCTATCTTTTCAAAGACTCGAGTGTAATTTTAAGATGCCGCCAATAATTTTGGACACGGTCATTAAAATAGCAGTCTTGGCTCTAAAACAAATAACTTTGAAGACTGAATTTAACTCGTCTTAATTTCGAAATTAACTCGTCTATAGCCTTATTTCGCAGACGAGCAAAGAGCTTGTTTTTGTGGCTAAAACCAGAAACATGTTTCTGACGTAACATGCGGATTCAACCAATGGCAAGGTTTGGTCGTTAGCAACCGAAATCGTTCATTGGTTAAATCAGCAATGACGTCAGAAACCAGCAACCAACCCGATGACCAGCTTTGGTTGCTGGCGATTGACGCTGATCATTAGTAGTTGAAGTAGTGATGACGTCAGTTGTTTCTGTTCATGGTTGCGAAAACATGGCCGAAGTGCAATTTTGGCGGTCAATATGAACAAATCCCAATGGTGCACTAGCGCGCGTGCTCTTGGTACGCACAACATGCTATACTCCACCAATGAAATGCCTTAATTTTCGGTTTAAAAATGCACTTTTAAATACATGTAGTTCACTGTTAGCAACTACATGAACATTTAAAGGCACAGGCTCGTCAGCAATGCGCGCGCCAAATTCGTGCCACGAAATACGCAGCTCCATAGCAAAGGCATGGAGCTGCGTATTTCGCGGCACGAATTTGGAGCGCGCGCATTGCCGACGAGCCTGTGCCTTTAAGCATGGTTCTTACAAAAGAAGTTCTACGGTTACAACTTTTAAGTGAAATTATCCGAGTTTTAAGAGCGTTTGGGGTTCATTTTTGTTTTGTTTACAAAGTGCCATAGTGTGACGTCAGTTGCCAGGGTAATCGAGTCTAAACATTCGCTGGTAGTCTAAAAAAACCATTGCCAAAGCACAGGGAAACATGTCACTGGTTAAGCTTACCTGGTACATAGCAACCCGCGAACACGGTGAAACCAAAATCGTCCAGCCGTCTCGCTAACTTATTACCAAACCCCGTGTCACAACCGGTGATAAACACGGCCTTACCCTGGGGATTGACATGCCCACGAGGTATCAACTTAGCGCCAATATACAGCCCAGTCAGTGCCAAGATTACAGCTATGAACTTGGCAGAATTGCTGTTTTCTGCCAAATAAACGACAACCGCTAGCAGCGTCAAAATTACCCACGTGGTAAAATACGTATGTCGCCCCACCGGCATTTTCCCCACTACACAACTATGGCCACAAAATTACAGACAATGTTATCGGCCCACACAAGGCACAAAAAATCGCTTACAGTTGTTTTTCGACAATATAACACATTTTAAAATGGTTGCAAAAAAATGTCGAAAATTTTGGTAACGCAGAGATGACTATGTTTAATTAAGACTTGACCTTTGTTCACACGTACGGGTATCAACAGACTGTTTAAAGATAGATTACAGGATTAGGAAAAGTGCTACAAACGGCGTTATCTCCCGTGTGGTTCAGGAATGAGGATGTGTATGATAAAAACCGACCTGTAAGTCAGCTCAGTACCGTGCCGGTATACCTCGTCTACGATCTGAGAAAACAATGAAGTCCGTGCTTTCAAGAAATTGTGCGAAAATACAGTCCTATATTTAGGCTGGTTCCTGCATACTGCACGAAAACCTAAGCCATAATACCACGGTCGGGGCCTATAGTTCCATTCACATAAGGACGCCCTTTTAAAATGTGCACACGCATTTATTTAAATACAAATAAACGGCAAACCAAAACATGCCTGGCGTTAGCGCACACATCGTTTTTTGCATAAATTTGGTTCAGGAATATGTCGCATGTCGACCAAATGTATGCAAAACAGGATGCGTGCGCATAACGACGACCAATTTTCAACAAGAGCGGTTTAGATATAAATATATCACATGTGCGTTTAAAGGGCACCAGCATCGATAGGCACCAGGGCAACAAACAGATAGACTCTATTCCAGTCGCTTTCAACTGAGAATCGCTTGCGCAATAGCTCTTTATTAATCCACTGTACATTTACATTCTTCAAGTTCAAAACAATAAATCGTTTCAGCATTTGTCTTTTAATATCGCACGCTCACGGCTGCGACTCATTTCCAAATGAAATGTTGTATAGAATTACATATTTGTTGTTAAGCCCGTGCCTATGTTAAGAATTTTAAGAATAAGCTTATAAAACCGTTGCTTCAACAATTATAAGGCTTTTCCCCATACAATAACAATTAACCAGTTATCAATATTTTTACAATGCAATCGCTGGTTTCATAGTTTACCGGCACTTTATAACACTTTTTGTTTGGTTTTATAATTTATAATAATACCACAACTGGACAACTATACTTTGAAACTACAGTAGCTCTTAGCGACTTGAACAAGACTAGTTTAATGATTACATCATTTGCTATTAATAACATTAATCCGTCTACACGAGATGCACAACTATATTGTCACATGTACATCGGCTCTTGCTGCGTTTCTTAGTAATTTACCATTTTAACGTATTTACAGAACCCAAATTACTGGGATTTTTCAATTTATGACAACACTTAGTTATAACAAAAATATTCATAAGTCAAAAGACCTAGCCCCTATTTTGTTTAAAATAAATGCATACAATTTTGGAGGGGAGAGTTGTCGTACGAACCAATGTTATTTTGCTCCGATTCAGACAACTTTCCTAAGCTAAAAACAAAGCAAAAAAACAACCACCCTGCATAGATCGCAAAATCGTTTTCGCCATTTTCTATAAGATTATGATGAGCTAAACCATTTTTTTTTTTAGTTTAGCCCATTCGGTATATATATTAAAATGATACATATCCTTTGTAAATATAGGCCCAGTACTTTCCAAACACAATAAGTTCACTATATAAACCATAGAGTACATATAGAAAACTAGAGTGTGCACTGGCTATTCAAGTCACGTATATGGACTGTGCCGATGTGAGCGGCGCCATGTTTGCTTAATGCTATATATGCAAAGTGGGCAACACCCCTTTGCCCACTGTGCACCCAAAATGGCGGCGTCCATATCGGCACAACATGTATTGGGAGTGCGCACTCTAGTTTTCTATATCTAACTCTATGATATAAACCTTCTGCACTGGCGGCCATGACAGGGGACAGGTTTTCTTATTTAAATGATGTGACAATAGATCCAGTGTGCTTACTCGTTCATGACGCACGCAGAGCTGCCAAACCTCCCGGATTTTGCAACAGATTCTTCAGACCTGACATGGATAAAACCCTCCTGGATTGTCAATTAACAACCTTGGGGATTTTTAGATGTGTTTGGAGTCACGGAATGAACCCCTTTTTTTCAGATGTCTTCCCCAAAATCCTGGAGGGTTGGCAGCTCTGCGCACGATGACAATGTGACTGCCCCCTGTCATGGCTGCTCGTGCAAAAGGGATATGTGGATTCAACACACATACTACCTGGATTATGCAACTAAAATACACAATATAACGATCTTAAAGGGCACCGAAATGGTTGGTCAATTCATGTTCATTCTGTGCAAATTATACAAGACTATTACACTTACAGGGAATTGTAAGTGTTTAATTTGGTTTGAAATTCAAATTTGAAAAGTAAGAAACAGCATTTTCTTTGCCAAAAGAGGGCCCCGTTTGTGTAATGTCACTTTAGGAACGCACCCATGAAGAGAAGAAGAAATACATTAGAATTCAAATTGCAAATGTGAAAAGCTGTTGCAGTTTTCACCCCCATTCTTTCTTTACCGTGAACAGAGAACTTGTATCAGCGCAAAATTTAAATCTTTCAACTTCCTTTTTTTCACTAAACTTTTTCACACAATTGCTTGATTTTTTTGGTGAAGGAATTGTTTTTTTTATATAGATATTTCTATAAAAAAAAAATAAAGAAAATTGAAATTGGTTCAAAAATATTAACCGAAGTTTGCTCAAACAGTTTGCTTAAACATGGATCAAAATTGCAAGTATGTTTCAAATGTATGTACCTGATAAGCATCAGCAATAAATTAAAAAGCAGAATACTCAATTTCAAAGACTAAAAAAACTACAATGGAAAAACTGGGTATGCGTAGATTCTAAAGTTTCTGAATAATGCAAACGTTTTCCCAAAACCGATGCTTAATCGATTTTAGGGAATTTGAAGATTTCTTTTTCCCCAACATATTTTACGAAATGATATCTTTGAGCACTAGTCGGGGAACGCTATTTCACAAATTGTGCAACTGTTCGCGCGTTAAATGACATAAGCATCTTGAATATTAAAATTGCGGACATATTTTTCTTTTGCATAAACATTTTTACACTTTTTGTTTTTAACTGAATTCTAAAAGATGTGATCAAGAATTGCCAACGTTCAGTTTCTTTGGCTAGAAATATAATGCACTACGTTTTTTGTTTGTTTTTGTTTTTCTTAATTAATGTAAAACGCACCGACCATATGTACAGCTTTTTCATAAACATTTCCATTAACTGTCCTTGTATAAATAACACAATGACCATGGCTTATTTTGGGCGAAGACAAAGCAAAAATAAATTGATAGGCACCAGGGTTGTAGTCGAGTCCATCACAAGTCCTCACAAGCCTTCACAAGTCCACCATAAATCCCTGGGTTTTAATCCAAGTCACAAGCTATTCAAATGAACTCTAACCAAGGTATTCTTTTGTGCATGTTCATCCTTTGCTTCTTGTTAGTGGACTTGTCACGGACTTGTGATTTTATCGGCTCTGATGGACTCGACGACAACCCTGATAGACACTGCTGTGATGCAAATAATAAATTTCTAAAAACATTTTATAAAAAGAAGACAAACATTCTGGAAAATTGAATTTCCCCAAGTATTTACAACTCCAAGACTTTTGCTTAAGTTTCCCAAGACAGGAACATTCGCATAGATAAGTTAGAGCACACAAAATTTAACACTGCTCTGCACGACATTTTAAAGCAAGTTGAAACGGCAGAAGTATTATGGCGACAAGTTCTTAAAACTGATTTTTCAACTTGCCACATTCGCGATTGCACGGTCAGATTTTTTATCAATGTGCTTAATACATCAATATGCTGGACAAAACACCCAGACACGAGACAAGCATCACGCAAAAATTAAAACAAAAAGCGCATTTCTTATTCCAGTTTTTCACAGTTTTCTGCATATCAATGATTTTTTTGACCAAAATAATGACTTTCTGTACAGTCTATGACCTTTGAACTGGAAATCTAATTTTTTGTTTTGATTCGGACCATTTTACTCAAATATTCTGCAATTTTGTGAACTTATGAGTCTTCAAAATGGGTTTTTAAGTTAGTCTTTTTTCTGTGAATAAGGACAAAACAGAAATATCTCCGGTAAAATCTACTAAAGTGTGATGTCAGCTGCCAGGGTAACTAGCTCTAAACATTCACTGGTAATCTAAAACACCCATTGCTAAAGTGCAGGGATACAAATTACTGGTTTTTATGTAGACCCAGTAACCTTGGCAACACAAACCGTGACATTTTCACTTTCATACTCTATTAGTGCATGCTAAAGAGATCGCCAATGTGTACCACATTAAAGATTTTAAGGTGTTTACAAATGAAGAGTTTCATCGCAAAACGCTATGTATAATTTTTTTGGCATTTTGAGAAAACAGCCATTTTGTTTTACATGTACAACTAAGCACTACAGTCAATGGCAAATCCCAATAAGTAAAACAGTTTTTTTGTGGTAATTAACACAGTTTGCCAATAATCTATTTGACAACTGTATAGGAAACCACCAATCGAGAATGTACTGACACCATTTTTTTTTATATGGCGTTTATTGCGTTTTGGGATGAAACTCTTCACATCTTGTTTACAGGTTTTTACGATTTAATTGACGAAGATAATTCACTGGCCTTCTTTTTCTTTGTTGCTAGGGTACCCATCCCCCGGGTCCGTTGTTGTTGTTTCTTCTGCCGGCTGTTCCGGCTGTGGCGACTGTTGTTCTTCGCTTCTATGTGCAGGGGGGTTCGGCGGGCTATGCAGAGTGTTGTTAATGAGTGCATTTGGGTGTCGGTGGATGTTAGTTTGATGGTGGTTGTGTTGCGTTAACTGTGCTGGTTGTTGGTTATTGGGGACTTGGGGCTGAAGTTGGCTATTCTGTAAAATGAACAAACATTGTCGCAAAAATGATATTTACAACCAAATTTTGTATTTAAATCAGAATTTTTTTTCTCAAAACACCTTGTTTCAAGTTGGCTTCATAGCTTAATTGGTAGGGTGTCAATTCAATTCAATTCAATTCACTTTATTTCCATACTGTGTACACATACATTTAAATGCATAATTTTACAGAGATTTAGAATAATGTACACGTATGGAGGGATCCCATAAAAAGCAAAGCTTGTCAAGTATGGGATCCCTTTATAAAGATACAATGAAGGGATTTAGTTTTCTATACTGGTATGAAAATAAGTTTAGGAAATGAGCGAAGGATTCATATTTAATCAAAATCAAAATGATATAGCCATACTAATGCAAAGGCATAAATCAGAAAAGAAAAAATGTAATGGAAACACAAACAAGGTAAGTGCATGCATGATGTCCCTTTAACCGTTATATTCTGTTAAGCAGAAGGTCCGTGGTTCGAATCCTGGTGGAGCCAAGTTGTTTTTCACTGCATCCAGTTTTTCCAAACTTGTGGACATTTCTCCACATTTCTATCGAAATAGACAATTTCGGAATCAAAGGATTTTTAAATTTAGACTGATTTCCGCGACTTGCGACATCTGGAAAACTCTGGACGTTAACGGTCATGCGCACACACATGGACAGGACATGAACGCCCATCTGGTTACACAAATTTTGATTTTATAGCTGCACAACAATCTTGTGATAATTTCACGAAAGTTATACCATTTTGAAAATTTGCGCAAGCTATGCATTTTTAAAAAATCGGCTCCAAATCACAAAAGTAAACAAACCCGTGAAAATATCGAAAAAAGCAGCATTTTCACACAAAATAATCGCAACCGTTCTCATGTCACCCACGATTTGATGCGACGCCGATTCCATGATGTAATTTTTCTACACTCTGATTGGCTAAAGGAAAACTGGATGCGCGCACAACGAGCAACTTCAAACAGGTTGATTTTGATGAATTTCCGCTTGTCAGGAACACGTCAGAAAAGTTGAACTTGCTCTGTTGATTTTCTTCTTCTTTTTTTGTTGGAGCGAGCGGTATTTGTTGCAGACTGTCGTGATATTGTCGAAGCTACACACAGGTCTCAAAACAATCACCAACTTGAAACTCAATTTGATGCCAACGGGTGTAGCTCAGGCGCAGTTTGGTCATAATAATGCTAGTCGCAGACTGTTCTGTGTCGTCGCAAGGTTGACCCGATATCAATTTGTTGCACTCTTGCGACTGTTTTTATTTTAAGCGCTGTCTGATGCCGATTGTCTTAATGTTTTGAAACAGGTTTCAAAACAATCACCGATTAACTTCAACATGGTGCTACCGTAAACCCATACACACGTTGATTTCCACCATGCATAGCCTTAAGTTTTACCGATTAACTTGTTGCCGACAGGTGTAGCTCAGGCAAAACCTGGTCCTAGGCCAGGCACACTGTACCGTGCCATCGCGAGCATATGCAGCAAGATATGTGGCAGAGGGTAGCCCCCTTCAATTGTTCCCCCAATGTGTCAAAAAAAATCCAAGAAATTTCAGTTTTTAGGGGGGTGGGGGGGGGGGGGGGGGGGGGGGGTGCGGGTAGGTGCTTTAACAAAAGGGAAGAGTGTGTTGAGGTATATTGTCACATATTGTGCTTGGTATAATCGCGAAAGCGGTTTTATCGACTTACCTGTGCCGTAACAGGTTGCTGGTTGTTGGGAGGTGATTGGGGTTTGTTCTGGGGCTGGACAGGGGAAACGGACGACCCTTCCTGGGGAGAACTGTCCTCCTCCTGGACCTGAAAGAATTTAAAAAAAAAAAAAAATATGCAGGGCCCACAGACCACTCAAGGTAAGGGCTACCAAAGTCAATTAGAGAAACCAGCCCCTCACATCAAAACAAGACCGGATTAATCAGTCTCTTTACGATACGAGTTGTCTCTGTTTCTATTGGTGTGTCAAAATATGAATTCTCAAATTCATGCCCTCTAACAGGCTGCTCAGCAATAATTATCAGTTATTTTCAGTTGTTTCATGAAATACTTTGTGTGATGGGCATTATCAAGCATATGTGCACCCACAAATTTCATTCTGGAATGGTGTGTCACACGCATAATGTTTTCTCAAAAGGTATGGTGTACACCGGGTCAAAATCTGTAGAGATAAATAAAGGGGTCTTATATAGCGCACAAATCTACCAAAAAGGTACTCACGGCGCTTTACAATATTACAGCAAAATTAAACAATTACAGTTAAAACTTGGAAACGCGTATACACGAACTACACATATTCAGCATAAACAATCTTGAACAAATGTGTTTTAAGCTGAATTTTAAAAACATCTAAACTACGAGCATTTCTCACCATGGGTGGGAGTTTGTTCCAGAGATTTGGTGCACAATATTGAAAGGCTCGATCTCCAAGGGTGACCTTACTACGACAAGAAGGGTAATTTAGAAGAGTGCCAGTGCTATTCCTCAAGCTATAGCGATGATTTGCTTTAACAGAGATAAGCTCAACCAGATATTTCGGGGCCAGGCCATGCAATATCTTGTACACTAAGAGCAAAATCTGGTTAGAGATATGGTTATTTCAAGTCACTTGAAATTTTGACCCTGTGGTTAACAGATATTTCATGATATTTTAAACAGAAGGGGTCTAACCTGTGGTGTTATATGCTGGTTATTTGGCTGTTGATGCTGCGATAAATTTTGCTGATAATTGGGGCCTGCCGGATCGTCCTGGGGTGACCCTTCTGGTTCGTCCATTGTGTCAAGTTCTTCTGGTTCCTAGAATGACAAAAACAAAATTCACAATTAGGTTTTTGGAAATTCTTAAAGCAAGACAATATGGGTCTTTCCATAAAAACAAGAACCAAAGTATGACATTTTGTAAAAAGGGCTTTTCTAAGTTATTAAATATTCAAAATATTTAAAAAATATCTGTGCAATTTCTAAACAGTATGGCATATTTGAAACGATGTAATGGGGACACTAAGGAATTTTTCAATGCTTACAAGTTTTTTTTTACTACTACTGGTTTTATCCACCTACAATCTGAATTATATTATGAGAAAAAATGTAATAAACCTTCCAAAACAATTTCAAAATTTAAGATCGCACTAGTTTTTTAAATATTTCTCTTGGCAATATCAACAAGTTAAGGTGTTGTTCGATTCACGAGGTCATACGCTTTTTTTATGCTTAGGGTAATCATTCTCTGAAAAAATAAAAAAAATCCAGAAGTGTCATAAAGTAAAGGGGACACTGTCCCATTTTTACAGAATGACCGATAGAAAAATAATGCCACACACTTGAGGTTTCCTGTCTATTTTATACTACTTACTTCGTCTGGGCAAAGCTCACATGCTTTAGCCAGGGTGATCCGGGCGCTGTGCGATCGTTCCAAGAAATATCCATTGGACGTTTCGTTGGATTGAGCGGGCGGGGACCAGTTATTGTAGCTGTACTGGGTGTTTGCAGAGTAAGGCCTCTGAATAAATAAAAACACAAATAATTGAGTTATTCTGCTATATTTGTTAAATTAGACGATGATTTTAATTCCAAAAACTAAAAGGCCCACTGCGTCATTTGGAATGACAAAAAATGATGACAGTAAGGCTGCATTTGAAATACTGGCTTTGGCTGTTGCTATGCTGTTGCTAAGGACTGCTATTGTCTGCTCGTAGCAACAGCCAAATCCACAGCCATAGCCAGTATTTTGGATGCAGCCTATTGGTAACAAACAACATTAATTTAATTTAGTCCAAAATATTTTTGTAAAAAATTAACAAGTGAAGGTTTGGTTTTTTTAAATTTAAATGTGTTACAAATTTTGAAAAGTGCAAAAAAAAATCACAAATTTACCCTTTCCAGTTCATCCCCAAGCCACTCGACCGACCAATTCCACTTTCGTTTCAGGTCGCCATGCAACGCAAGCAGTCGCGCCGCAGCCTCGCAGTTTGTGAAGAGCGCCACCATGCATTTGATGCACTGGTACGAACGCTTCTGGTAGTGGTTCTTGGAGCGTTGAATGGTGTCAAACAAGCCGTCGCGGTCGTCGGGGATGCCTGCACGAAAATGAAGGGAAAATCTTTACAAAATTGGCAACATATATTTCGGCCTTGTGTTAGGCAATTTCTGTTTAAAAAAGTTTTTTTTGGGGCCACAGAGAGGACCTACTGACCTTTAAGCGCATTGAGAATGCGATGATTCTGCCAGGAATCTTCAAGAAGCAACATTTGGAGTAGGAGGTCTAAGTAGGGTCTAAGCTCGTACGTATATGAGTAGGCCACCTCCCATAGTAGCTCTCCTAGAACCATGGAGGAGAACTTGGGGTTCTCCCAGCTGCAGAACTGGTAACAGACAAATAAACAAAAAATCAAGATAAATATAATAATTCTTCTTAATGCTGCAAACGGTCGACACCACAGGAAACCTTTCCCGAACGATCACCGAAATTTCGGCAAGAATCACTCAAATTGACACCAAATTTCTCTACCCAAAGCTTCCAAAAATGGTTCTAGACCTAATAAAAATGGTTCTAGACCTAATAAAAATGGTTTTTGACCTTAAAAAAAAAGTTTTTTAACCTCCAAAATATTGGGGCTACACCAAATTGTCACCCTAACCGACCGTGTCGCCCTAACATAACTTTCTACGCAAAAAGTGTCACCCTATTGGATAAAATAGAAAAATAATGTTCATTCTGCCAAAATAATAATTATATATTAGATGGCTTTGAGGGTGATATGAGAATATACCGCATGAGTCATCAAAATACTGAACGAGCCGAAGGCGAGTTCGGTATTTTCATGACAAGTGCGGTATATTCTCATATCACCCCAAATGACATCCAATATTATTATTGTTATTTAAAATGAAGTTATACCTTCTTTGTTTTGTAAGTTTCTGCTAGATATTTGTCCGTTTGGTATAGTTCATGCGCAACATATTTTTTGATACCACGCACCATGCATTCACTCGATGCACATGCATTCACCACGCATTCACCACTCACACACGCACCATGCATTCAGTCGATGCATGACACGCGCATACGTGTGCTTTGGTGCACCTAGCGTGGACGCACATCGGATTGGGGCTCTGTGCTGCACAGTATCAGAAACGCACGGTATCCGCAAAAGCTTCATTTTATATTTTAATAATAATTGTTGTATAGTGCACATGTCTACCCTGCAGGGTACTCCTGGCACTGTTGCCATTATTACCGCTGCCATCAGGGAATCATCAGAACCATTTTGCTTCAAATAGGTGGCTGCCTGGCCAAGGCGTACAACTCTATCAGCACTTAGATTGTAGCATTCCCCCTACAGGGTACTCCTGGCGCTGTTGCCATTATTATCACTGCCATCAGGGAATCACCAGAACCATTTCGCTTCAACTAGGTGGCTGCCTGGCCAAGGCACACAACCCTATCAGCACTTAGATTGTGGCATTCCCCCTAACAGCTCCTCAAATATCGCATGGGTTGATGAGACAATGAGATTATGCGTCTTGCCCATGGACACAGATACGTTGGCACAAGTGGGGCTCGAACCAATAGCCTCTCGATCTCGAGTACGACTGTGTACCTACTAGACCACACACACACTTCAGAAAATTGAAAATAATGTCCACAACCAAAGTTTTTGGAACTATCACGTTTACTGAGAATGGCATTACAATAATTTTTTTCAGGAATTACACTTCCATCAAGGATGCTTGAAGAACATGTGTTTAAAATCAAACAACTTGAATATGTGAAGCATTACAAGCCCTCAAAATCTCTCAAATGTACATCTGAATTTCTGGAATAGTCCCTTTACAAAACCGTTCTTACCTAAAGTCAAATTTAAATCCTTTTATTAAACACACCTTAAGGAGTTTGGTTGTTTCGTCCGAATTGTTGCAATCTTCGATGAGTTTTTTGACGTAGCCTCCGCGAAGGAACAACTGGTCTACGATTTGTTGCTGAATGGGCATGAGGGGTTGGGTGCAGATGTTGTCCCCATGTGGGTTGCTCATAGGCGCGCAACCCTGCCGAAAAAAAGACGATGTTACAATGAGTAAATGAGAAGTATACCTAAGAAACAAGATTGTGTTGAACAGGTTTAACACATGCATTATTACCAAACTTGGGATGAGAGAAAAATCGTAAGGGCCTCATCGGGATTCGAACCCGAGACCTCTGACTCACTAGGCAGATGCTCTACCAGATGAGCTATAAGGCACAGTTGGTATACTCCCTCAGGTTTTCCCTATAGACCCAATTCTTCTCTCGGTTTTGCAATCATACATTATTGTTATGCTAAAGAACAAGGGCAGGTCACTCCGGCCTAAATTTTGTCTGAATTTCAAAGGGCACTGAGGCCAACTAGAGGGGCACCACGGCCAACTTTGTTCCAATTGTATAGTGGTTATTAGTGTATACAAGCCTCATGAAATTTAAGAGGATATGGCATGCTGGCCAAGTTGGCCTCAGAAAGTGTATATCTTGAAGGGGCATCAGGGCCAACTCAGCAGGGCATGAGGCCATTGGCCTCGGTGGCCTTGGTTAATGCCAAGGCCTGGGATAGGGCATGCTGGCCAAGATCGTATGTGATGTGCATTTACTAACATTTTGCTACTGTTTCTAAAAATACAATTTGACATACAATTTTGGCTTGTAACATTTTACAGAGCAAAGGAAATTCTGTGCTAAGCAAATGTTGTGCTTAACAGCGCAATGAAATTAGCCCTTGGAATCATTTATTCCCCTGCTTACTGGAGTTGAGGACTGCGTAAACGCACTGACGTCACAACATCGCACAAGCTGGGAGACAACGCAATACAGCTTGCCCAATTCGGCATACTGGTACTTGATAGCTGGTCCCGGTCCTTCGTCAATTGCAACGAGAATGAACGTCGCTGGTACGTTGAGTTTCAACAGCTGCGATCTCTGTCAGTGAAAACAAGATAAAAATTTAAATTATAAAAGAAGCTTGCCCAGATTTTTGCAGAAAATGGATTTTGCTCGAACCTTACAATCATATAAAATACCTCCCCAAAATACTATACATGGGAAGAAAATATGAAATTTGCAATCTCCAATTTGGATGTGGAAGCAAAAAGGCTGGATAAATTAGTTTAGAAAACATTGGTGGGTTTTGGACGATATCCTTGAAAATATACAGATTGAGAGTGCAAAATTTCAGAATGGTTATGAGAAAAATATGACAAATGATATGGTATCAAAATTTCAACACCCATCAAAAAATGGGGGTGCTCGAATGCAACTGATTTCTCAATTGATTTTGATTTATTGGTTTTACCTCAGCGATTCCGAGGTTGGCGTACATCTGGAACAGATGGAAGTACTGAGTCAAGTGTCTGCCGTGTTCTGAGACTTCTTTCTTGAGCAGCGACAAGACGGCATGAAGCAGATAGTCACCGAGTGTGCTGTTGCTGTCCGAGGCTTGACCGGCTAAAGAATGAAAAGATAGATTACAGGATTGGAAAACAGTTACAAACGGCGTTATCTCCATGTGTGATTGAGGATGTGTACGATAAAAACCAACCTGTGTATAAGTCAGCTCAGTACCTCATCTACGTTCCGAGAAAATGAAAAAGAACTGTGACCATGCTTTGAAGAAATTATGCGAAGCCACTGTCCTATTTAGGCTGGTGCCCTGGTTATAATGCATGGAAAATGGGGTCATAATACCACAGTAGTCAGGGACCTAATTATAAGGGCATCTTGTAAAAAATTAAAGTGTGTGCGCACACGCATTTATATAAATTCATCTTTAATTATTATTTTCTTATAAAGTGATACCTTGGAGGAATCATTGCATTGGACAGTTGGAACCACTTCTGTCTTCCATTTGAGAAAGGTTTTCCAGTCAAATATTTTATTGAAATCTGGGGACATTGCAAACCCTGTATATGGGCTTAAACCATTTCACTGGACACCAAACCAAAGTTACGAATCATTGGACACCAAAGTAAAGAATCTTACCGGGACTGAACGGACCGTCTTGATGTGAGAAATGAGCCAGGATGACAATGACCTTGGAAAATGCATTCCGCACCTTAGATTAAACACGCAAAATATTAATTAAATTGCTAAATATATTAAATTGCAAAACATTCACACTCCATATTAGTCAAAACCCCATGTTAATAGGACCTTTGGTTTCAAAACTGTTTCAAAACTGTTTCAGGTTTTTTGACAATCGTCAAAGCTGGTTGGGGCAAAAGGGTAGTTTTTGTATACACTTTCCTTTTAAATTTTATTGAAATATTATTTTCAGAAACTGATTTAGATTGCGTCGGGGAGACTGAATATATACACTGAATATAAACACTGTTTCCAGAAGACCCTGTTTGCAGGAGGTCGTGGGTTCGAGTCCCACCCAAGCACACTATGAAGTTTTCCATAGTGTCTCGGAAAAGCACAGAGTGTACAGTGTTAATAATTACGCCGGGTAAGGGCAAAACAAACCCTAATTAACAAAGATTATTTTGTTGTGAAAGGAGAACGATTTTTCCCTTCTCAATGATTTTACGGGAATTCTGCAAATTTGTTTTTTGTTTACCTCAGAGCTCGGACATTCCAAGAGATACTCCGAGAATCTAGAAGAATGAGCAAACAGAACGTTCTGGGCAAACCATCGACGGACGTTTTTACTGCTCCGCAACAGGACGTAGAGTGCGTCATACCACTCTGTAGCTGGTCCCCTACAAAGAAACAACCACATTAATTAAAGGCAGTATACATGATTGGTGTCTCGAAAATCAGAAATGTTCACAGATTTACGCCTAACTTACACAATATAAACAGGATGACCGTAGAAAACTTCCCCTAAAATGGTTTTGTCTAAAGTGCTATAGTCTTTGAGAAATGAGTAAAACAATTAGTTTTCGTCTCATGAGACGAAAATTCAATTCGCCCCAAAACCATTTCGTCCCCAACCACTTCGCCCGAGTGCCATTTCGCCCCAAATCACTTCGTCCAAACACTACATCGCCCAAATGCTACTTCGTCCCAAAACCACTTCGTGCACAGGCCGTGGTTCAGGGCGAAATGGTTCAGGGCGAAGTGGTTTTGGGGCGAAATGACTGCAAACCCTTTTTTGACTATTTTCTCAAAAGTTAGACAAAGTACGGAGCTGGTTTTTGCTCAGGTTGGTTTTAATCATGCATATCTTCAATCACACAGGGGGATAAAACTATTTACAGTTTACCAATCATGTATACTATCTTTAAATTGTATAAGCTCCTAAATTCATTTTATGAAATAAGCTCATTATTGCATTGGTCCATACAATGGAGGTAATGGACCAAATGAGAGATGACATCAACAATGTTAACACCACCACGACGAGCACAGGTTCATGGGATTGATTGGTGTACTCTAATGAAATGGCCTATGTGGTATAGCGTAGGTCTGTGATTTCGACGTCATAGGCGCTTCGCTACTGTATTCCAATCAGTTGAAGAGCGCGATAAAACTACAGTGAGTTTGACGTACACAATGCAAACACAATGAGCAGCGTTTCGGCGAGTACTCCATTGAATCCCATCGCGCAGAGAGGTATTTTTACGTCATTTTGCTTGCGGGTTTATTGCACAAATCGGGTAACACTTCTTTTTTTAGAACCTTACCTTAGTGTCTTCTTGGTGTGAAAACCAACGCTGAACAGAAACCGAGAAATCAGCTGAATACTGATAGTTGCAAGTTCTTCAGCCTCAGGAGCCTAGATGAAAAAATTAAATAAATAAATAAATGAAATTGGATATTTCTCTGGTACAGAGGGCCTTTTATAAATGAATCAAATAAAATACCTCCCCAAAATACGATCCATGGGGAGAAAAGAGAAAGTTTACAATCATCAATTTGGATGTGGAAGCAAAAAGGTTGGTGTAATCACTGCATCGCTTTATGAAACAGATAAATTAGTTTATAAACATTTGTGTTTTTTGGACAATATTCTTCTTGAAAATATACGAATTGAGAACGAGAAATTCCAGAATGGTAATGAGAAAAATATGACACATGATATGGTATCAAAATCTGAACACCCATGGGAAAAATGGGGGCTCAAAAATGTGATCTGGTCACGCTCCTTTAGTCTCCAATCGCATTTTTTTTCACACTGGAGAATGTATTTATAACTGTTGCTGTGATACATACCAGTTGTTCTTGGCCGAGCGGCACATTAAACAGTGCTGCATTGCAGGTTACCAGTTTGCGAATAAACTGGAAGTATTCCACGCTGTACTGCATGCGACTGTGCATAAACTGGATGTTCTGACGACGTACACGCCGTTGAATGGACGGTGGCATCTTCATGAGAATCTTTGGAGCTGGGAAGAAAATAAGCAAGTATTTTTTAATCTGTATATTGACCCCTTTCGAACACGTGCGAATATGCCATTTTGGGAGTCAAATAATGCTGAGTCATTGTGGAAGCAATGTGCGTGCGCGTTGTGCGTGCGCGTTGTGTGTGTCTCTGGTGGGCGTAACGCGGTTTAGTTCACCAATGGGAGCCTCAGCATTGCGCGTTACGCACGCTATGGACACACACAACGCGCACGCACATTGCTTCCACAACGACGCGGCATTGTTTTACTCCCAAAATGACGTCATTGGCACGAGCTCAATACTCTCAAAGAAAGAAATGCAAATATAATATACTCTTGTCGAAAAAATCGAGGAGGCTAAGAGGTGTAACATTTTATCAGTCATACGTCAATAACGCGTATGACCATCTCTTGTGGCAAGGCCGACTGCACCAGCCTCTGTAAGAGCCTCTGAGGCAGGGTGCGCCACTCTGCCTGAAGTGCCTCACCGAGATCTTGCACTTCTAGGGCTGTTTAGGAGAGGTCAGCTCATCTCACGCAGGCTCAATCAGGTCGAAAACACAACAAAATTGGTTTTCTGGGAGCCAATAACAAGAAACAACAGAAGTGACATTTCATTACTGTGGGAATCACTTTGTTCAAACAGGTCCTCTTGGACCTGGAGGAAATCACTTAAGCAGAACAGTCTTGAAAGTGATTCTAAAGTGTCAATATTTTAGGAAAAATTTCTTTTTTGGAGAGAGTATAAAACTTACTAATGGTCATGTTTTCCAGCGATTTCTCCACATCCTTCTTGGGTGGGTCCATTCTTTCGTAGAACAGAATGTACGCATTCCACCATCGTTTTTGCCTCCTATACGACATCCTAAAAAATTGAATCATACAAAAATTCACCTCAGTATCTCCTATGACAGTAAAAAAAATGAGATCCTAATTTTAACCACCCTCCACAACTGAGCTGCGAAGTCGCTCCAAGTCAATTTGATTTTTTTTTTTTTTTACAAGTTTCAGAAAAAACTTCTAAGTTTTAAAATGATGCTTGTTTCAAGTTCATATGATTTTCAGAAGTGGAGTTACGATTCACTGATTCTGGCCATGTCTAAATACATACATTTTCGAGAAATCTCGGCTTATAGTCAAAGGACCCCAAATTAGGCCAACAAAATTCAAACAAATTGACAAAAAAAGCTTGCCAACTTTGTGACCCTTTTGTGGCAGAAAGTCATAATTATCACTTTGTTTTTCTCTGAAGAACTTGCCCAGAATTTGTTTTTTGCTGAGATGATATCCTAATACACAGTTTAGGAGATATATTTTGAACAGTGCATTCTTATCAATAATATTACCTCTTTAGCATGTGATCAAAAACCTCGCCCATGTACTCGCCGCCAAAACACTGGTTCTTCATTTCCTGTGAAGAAAAAATTAAACCCTCAAAGACTGAGAAAAGTCGAAAAGAAAATTTGCATGAAAAATATTTGGCCGCCTTGGCCCCGACTTAAAGCCCCAATACATGTACATCATCTGTAGTTAACAAAAATTCTAATTTACGAGTTGACAAGAAAAATCTGACTAAAAGTGCTGATAGCAATGGTAACAAACACCACATGATATTTTCCAGTGTAAAATGGTACCCTTGTGGGAGAAATTGCCAACTGAAGGTGCTTTAAAAAAAAAAATCTGCATACAATATTTTTACTATTCATTCAACACAAATACCATTGATGGATTTTTATGGTTTTTCCTGAAGTATTACTGCATCTATGTGGATGAAATTTCTACAAGGAAGTTTATCAACATTATTCTTTAGTTATGTTATGATGTTGTTCCCGTTTTTTTGGACAAAAATATTACAAATATAAAAAAGAAATATTTACTTCATCGTCATCCATGCGGCATTCTATCACTTCCCCGTCGTCAAATTTGTACCATTTTCCATTGCCGTCGTTTCTGTTAAAACAAACAGAAAAAATGGGAATTAAACAATGGTAAATCGGCAAGGTCAATTTTAAATTTAAAAAAATCACAAAAACTTAGCCTAGACTGTGCCAAAAGCATCTCATTTTTGAAGGTATATAAGTCTGTTTTCAATACTGGAAAGACTTTTTCACCAGGATCATAACTCTGTGCAAAGCCAGTTATCTTCTCTCAAAACAAAAGAAATATCTTAAGACAGATCTAAGGAGATAACTTAAGCAACAAATAGTGCGACAACATACCTTTCTGAAAACCCTGTGTACAAATTTCCTATTTAACGTATGTAACATAGGACACATACTTTGTGACATTTTTTGGTGTCCTTGTTACATACGGTATATTGGAAATTTCCACTATTCGTTGAAGTTCTTTAGCAGAAGTTATCTACTTAGATCTATCTTAAGATATTTCTTTTGTTTTGAGAGAAGATGAATGACATTGTACAGAGATATAATCCTGGAGGAAAGGGTCTCTCTAGGATTGAAAACAGACACATATATATGACAGGATTGATAATTGAAAGATGAATTTAGAAACACGAGAAAATTGCAGCGCCCCGACTAGGATTCGAACCCAGGTCCTTGGATCATTTTCCAGATAGCTCAGTTGGTAGAGCAATTGGCCATGTAAGCCAAGGACCTGGGTTCGAATCCCAGACGGGGCACGTACCTTTGGAGAATGAATGAATAGTAGTGGCCACCGCTGGCCTGTCCACTGTGAACTACGACACCGACCAGACGATATCTGGTGCTGCGTAGCGTCTCTTCTTCATTTTCGTCGCTGCTTTCGCGTTCGTCGTGGATTGTTTCACCTAAAATGCCCAAAACGGTTTCAAAACATGTTTCAATTTGATAAGGGGCTATCCAAAGTTGTCAAAATTTTCACGGTTCTATAGAGCGTAGTATTTTTCCAGACCACCCCCACCCCCGAAATACTACTTAACATTTTTTGTCACTACCATGAAATGTCAGCATTTTGCAGTACATGTAAAGTCTTACGCGGCCCTCGAACCACCCGCCCCCACCCCCCCCCCTCATGAAAATTGACCTTTTAACCCAACAAATTGTTTGTTTTTCATTGAAGATTTTACCTTCCATTCTCGCGAGTCCCGCGACCGTGTAGGGGTCCATGTCGAATTCTCGTGGAAACTCAAAGTAGTCGTTGAACTTTATTGCACATTCCCTGAAGATATGACGAAAAAGAGTTGAAGAAATTGAAAATAAAATAAAAAGCGAATACATCCAACTTTGTAAACCTTCAAAGGACGCTTTCAAAAAAATGCTAGGTTGGGTACCCAGGCCGAGTGGTTTGTGTCGTTAACTCGCAACACTCGGATGAAAACTTGGTGTTGCGGGTTCAATACCCGGTCGTGGTACCTGTGCCCTTGAGCAAGGCACTTATCCACAATTGCTCCATCCTTCGGAAGGGATGTAAAGCTGTTGGTCCAGTGTGTTGAGTAACGCACTTAAAAGATCCCAGTGCACTCTTTCATGAAAAGTAAGGGGATTACACAGTGTCTCTGGCCGTCGGCTGCCAATGGTGCCACCCACCTATGTATCTCGATGTTTAGGTGGAAGATACTTGTAAGCTTCATCCAATTCATCCTTTGGGCTGTGAATTGAAGTTCATTAAACCATTTTAAAAAGGCACTGACCTTTCCCAGTCATAGTCGAACCTCTTTAGTTGGATTGCTAGAACACTTGGTAGTTTCTTAATACACAACCTCTTGACAGTATCAACCTGAAAAATAAGACCAAAAAGTCAAAAAGTGGCTCTTATAGAGGCTGGGGTAGTCAGCCTTGCCACAAGTGATGTTCATACACAGTACTGACTGATAAAATAAGCTGATCTTTCGGTTAAAGTATAACTTAAAGTCCCTATAGACGATCTGTTCTTAAGCGATTCTGGGAACAAAACCATTTTAAATCAAAAGGACATAAAAAACATATTTTTTAGCTCCGTCAAATGTAACACGTTTTCCAAAAACATGAAAAATCCATGCGAGTTTTGCCACTCTTGACGAGGTGTTTCAAAATGACTTATTCTTAATTCATCTCTTCGTTCTCAGTCAGTCATGTATGTATATGCACTGTGGTTTGTGTGCGCAACCAGTCCAGTGCACAAGCACAGTGTCAATTACCTACAAAAGTGTGCGAAGCCTGGATCGTGCAGCCTGTACACGGCTCCCATTTCGGACCGCCCAGATGCGAACCAACTAAGTAAATCGTTTGCAAACGATATAGATAAATTTTATCTTCATGGATTGTTTTCTGGTAAAATTATACCATTCCGGGCGGAAACATATCACTGAATAGCCAATTCAATCTTTACTTTGAGGAAGGTTTCCTTGTCAAACTTGTTGATTCACATTTTGGGTAATGGCAAATGATACAGTGGACTCTTTTTATAGTATAATAGAGGGATATCAGATGTTACCTTTTTGTTGCACTTTTCGCAGTGGTAGGCGTTAGCGCCCTCTAGTAGGTCACCCTTGACGTATTGTTCTAGCGAGTCGATAAGGTTCTGGTGATTGCGGATATCTACATTCAGTGTGGTGAACGATTCCTCACGTGAATATCTAAAAAGAAAAAATTCCAATACTCTTTCCGAGGTTATTTAAATCTAGGTTAAACTGTCACAATTTAGTGCCCCTGTAGAGCACGTTAATTCTGCAGGTTGTCAGTTCAAATCCAAACCTGTCCACATCCATGGTATGTGTCCTTGGGCAAGGCACTTTGCCTTAAGTTGCCTCTCTCCACCCAGGCGTAAATGTGTACCTGTGAGGGTAGTGAAGGTGTTATATGTTTGATTAGCTCATTAGTGCCTAACAGGCAGCTGGGGCTGTATACTCCACGGGGAGATGAGGTTAATATAATAAAATGCTATCAAAGGAGCGTGTTCAGATTTTTTGCAAAAAATGGGTTTCATTTTAACCTAAGAATCATATAAAACACCTTCCCAAAATACTATCATTAGAAAGAAAACAGGAAATTTGCAATCTCCAATTTGGATGTGGAAGCAAAAATGTCGGTATAATTACTTCACTGTTTTATGGAACCAGATAATTAGTTTACAAAACATTGGTGGTTTTTTATGATATCCTTGAAAATATATGGATTAAGAGCGCAAAATTTCAGAATGGTAGTGAAAACAAAAATGACAAATTATATGGTACCAAAATCTCAACACCCATGGGGGAAAATGGGGTATTAAAAATGTGATCTGGACATGCTCCTTTAAGAGCCCAATTACCAGGGGTAATTGATGAATTTACATACCTGTGAGGGCAGTCTTTGCATATCTTCTGGTCTGCGAAGGAGCCGCCCAGCACCTTAGCAAAGACGGCATTTGCACCGAATGCCTTGAGCGCGTCGTCTAGGCTGTCTACCAGACTATTGAAGAATTCTAGCGCATCGTGTTGCTCTCGTAAATTCACTGGCTCACCCCATAATCTGAATAACAGACATTAACAAAAGAAATTGGGAGTATTTGCATTTTGGAATTTGAAGGAAACTACAACATAATGGATTTTGTTTCATCAATAAATCACCAATAAAAATATGAAAAAATTTCCATGAGTTTGGATGGGAGAACTGGATGCAGTGGAAAACAACTTGGCCCCACCAGGATTCGGACCTTCTGCCTAAAGTGCAGATGCTCTACCAGTTGAGCTATGAAGACAAATGGTAGTCTCGAATCCCGGTGGAGCCATGATGTTTTTCAATGCATCCAGATTTCCAAATTTCATTAAAAAATTTCCACATTTCTAACAAACAAAAACAACACGACAAAATTACAAACATTGAGATGTTGAAAACATCATGTAGATGGGAAATATTCAAACACTGTTGGGCTGGTGGCCACTCACGGCCGCTATGGGCATTAGGCTTCAGGCCGCTTGTGGCTGTTTTGGACACTAAGGCTGCGTTCGGGCGTGTACTCGTGTTAACACGAGTTATACTCCTGCGCGCGTGAACGGCAAGAATAACGACACTCGGGTCAGTGAGAGTATGCTCTCCCCACTCCCCAACAAATGGGGAGTGTGCTCGTACTCCTGTCAAGTGTCATGTGATTTGTACGAAGATGGTGGAATATGGGTGGGATTTTTGGTGAATTTGCTCAACGTGTCAACTCAATAACTGAAACAATAACTCACTAAGGTCTGTTTTAGACGGCATCAAAGGTTCTCACGACTTACGGCCTGTATTTCCTCAGTTTCTTGTGAGCAATGAAACGGCATTTTTTTGTGCAGTGATGGCAAGAGACGGCCATCTTCACTGATTGCCATTCGCGCACGCGGACTGCGGATTTGCTGTTCGCGTGGTGTGACCCGAGTGCAATGCGCACGCATTACTCCCGAGTAACGAGAACTGCACGCCCGAACGCAGCCTAAATGGAGTACTACAGTGAACACATCACCCTTTGTCTGTTGCCAAGGTTACTGGGTCTACACGAAAACCAGTGAACTGTTTTCCTGCACTTTAGCAATGGACATTTCAGATTACCAGCAAATGTTTAGACCCAGTTACCCTGGCAAGTAAAGTCACACAGAGTTTTGTCTACACTACTCACAATAAGTTAGGGATATTGGTATGCTGTGTTTTTGGAATTTTTTCAAATAACTCTTTCCACCTATTCCCGTCACAAGGTGTGTCTGTCATGCAGATACAATTGTCTAATCATAAACAAAATCATTCAAGTGGAATGTATACCCTCAATAAAATATGGGCGTACGACCCACAATATCCCTAACTTATTGTGAGTCGTGTATTTGCAAGACTTTGAACGTTTTGTTGATAACATACTTAAAGTGTTTCCAGAAGCCCCTAGGTATGTAGTACTGGAGCTTGCTTTCTGAGAGATGCCCAAAGATTGCCTGGACTTGCTTCAAGACACACATGTTGTATTCTTTACGTTCATCTTGCTTGGAGAGGTTCGAATGGCTCTCGGGACTGTTGCCGTGCTCGGAGTCACCAATGTCGATGTTGGACTGGGGGTGGAAAAAAAAAGGTTAGATTTAGGGAGAAAATATAATTGTGGATGCGGCAAAGCATTTGTCAGGTACAGAGGTTGATTAAGAAACAGAAAATTCAATAACTAATTTGTTGAAAACCTAGAACCATTAAAGATGTATCGTCTGTGCGTTTTGGGTGTGGCACCTCAAAAAATATTTTTTTGTTTGAATTGATATTTTGGGTGTGCGTTTTGGGTGTGGCACCTCAAAAAATATATTTTTTTGTTTGAATTGATATTTTTCAAAAAATATAAAAGTTATTCTCTTTCAAACAAAAAGAATCAACCATGTTTCAATATTTTAAAATATTGGTGGTCCGCCAATAATCAAACTCATAGTAAGGCGCAAAAGCTTTCTTATAAAAATGATAATTTTCACAATGTCTAAAATACAAAATATGTTTTTTGGTACAATTAAAGTAAATTTGTTTGGAGAAAAACAATGGAATTTGCTAAGAACAACGGACAATATCTTTTTAAACAGATGATAAAACACTTTCTAAAAGTCAGGTACCGTGGCCGAGTGGCTTGGGTCACTGACTTGCAACACTCAAGTGAACACTTTGATATCCGGTCATGGTACCTGCGCCCTTGAGCAAGGTACTTAATCACAATAGCTCTAAAGCTGATCCACCATTTCACAAACACCCAAAATTAGAATCTCATCATGCAGTTGAATTTCCAGGGGGTAATTCTCACCTCTGTGTCTTGTTTCTCATCACCAGAGAAATCTTCATCTTGGTCTGTGGCTGCCCCCTCTGATGCCAGAATAGCCAAGCGAATGTCAGGGACCATGTACAGCTGTTGGAGTACCGAGTTCATGTAGCAGGTAGCCCCAGCGTTCTTGAGGCCTACGTAGCCATTGTTTGGTCGAGGTCCTACGGGAGGGAGGTACTCCCATTCTGATAGAGGTGGTTCAGTGCCTGGGACAGAAAAATAAGCATTGTGTTCCAAATTTAACCACTTGACACCGGAGGAAGTGTAAACACGTTCTGGCAATGTATAGTCACAGGGGCAGTTGACGAGTTAAAACGTCAGCTTTGCCGCTTTCTTCCACAGTTGACGTGTAAACACGTCCGTTGTCCACCATTCATTTGTACACACCGTGTTTTGAACTTGACGGCTGTGGGCGGCCTGTCAGTGTAGCAAATCTCGCTCCGTGGCAGCCGCCTCGGAGTGGTGCAAAGTGTGATCTTTTGGTGGGAAGATTCACACAATGAACGTAGAAATGACTCTCAAGAGTCAGTATTTGTGGTGCTTAACTTTTGGCCAATCACATTTGCCTTTTAAAAAATTTGTATTTTTGGCTAAAAGATAATCCCGGCATTAACTGAACTTAAATTTTTGTTCCATTCATAAATATCTTGGCTTCACATTTTTTGCCGCGTCTACTGGTTAAAATTTAATTTTTTTTAATGAAAGACTGTCAAAGGTTCAATGTATAATTTGCGATGGGACTATTTGCAGATTCCTGGAATAAGGGCATAACATATCTAAAGAATAATGTTGGTAAACTAGCCTGCAGAAATTTCAGCTACATAGATGCATCAATGCTTCAGAAAACCTTTCATATCCAATCCACAGAAAATTCTCTCTTGACAAGACACATTTGGCCATTTGTCCAAAGAGCGCCCCCTACTTACCGGAATAGTACATATCCGTCAGCATATCTGCGACCATTCGCAGGTTAGGCACGCAGCTGTTACACATCGCGACTATCAGGTCGAATGCTGCATTGGTAGTAGGTGGAGTGTAGCAGATGGGTCGAATGGGGTCTAAAGGGGTCTCGGCGCCGTTCTTACGAGTTTGAACGAAGGTTTTTGATGCGGGGAATAAGAAATCCTCCATCAGTTCCTGTAAAA
The DNA here is from genome assembly GCA_037783545.1 of Henricia sp. BOLD:AAB3569. Classification (NCBI taxonomy): domain Eukaryota; kingdom Metazoa; phylum Echinodermata; class Asteroidea; order Spinulosida; family Echinasteridae; genus Henricia; species Henricia sp. BOLD:AAB3569. The sequence goes on from JBBELK010000219.1 coordinate 1,506,875, forward strand.
TGAAGAAAAGGATTCAAAATGTTATTGCTGTGGTTTGCAAAAATATTTCAAACTTGAAGGAGCTTGTTCAGATTTTTCCAGAAAATGGATTTCGTTTTAACCCGACAATTATATAAAATACCTCCCCAAAATACTATCCATGGGAAGAAAACATGAAATTTGCAGTCTCCAATTTGGATGTGGAAGCAAAAAGGTTGGTGTAATCACTGCACTGCTTAATGTAACCGTATAAATTTGTTTACAAAACATTTTTTTTTTTAACCATATCCTTTGAAATATGTGGATTAGCAGCGCAAAATTTCAGAAATCTAAACTTTGATGGTCCAACTACTACAATTTTCTGACCTTAATCAGTTGACAACCATCTTTCTTCGAGCCCACTTGGAATTTTTTCTCGGGCGACATGAAAGCCAGCAGCTCCTTAGTGATGCCTAGATGACCTTCCATTAAGCCGTCCTCGCAGTAGTTCTCACCGGTACTCAGCACAACATCCTATGGGTGTAAAAAGAGAACCAGTTAACCCTTACAACAAATTTAAGGGCTACAGCACAAGTTTCTGGGAAGTGATTTAGCCAGCTACCATTGGATCAAGTGTAATTTTTAGCCGTAGCCAGGAAAATTAGATGTCTTTATTTGAGTTGCTGGTTTTTATTCAGGGCCAAAATTTGATTTCATTTCAAAAATTCAGACATACAATTCAGAGATTTGTATGTGTATGAGGGCTTGTAATGCTTCACGTATTTATTTATTTATTTATTTTTATTTATTTATTTATTTAATTATTTATTTCATTTCTCGGAAAAATTACAAGTAAAAAAAAATCGTAATAAAACAAAAAAATATATATAAATAAAAAATGAAACCAGTCAGAGCCCGAAGGATTCCCTAAAAGAAACCAAAGTTCCTGTCGAGAGGTTCTCCTCTCCAGCTGGTTCACATACTACTAATAATAAAAATCTTCAAACACATAATAAAAACTTCAATAAACCAAGTCTGGACAAGTACATGTAACCTACATTCACTAAAATACCAATATGTAATTGACATTGATAAATTACCCTTATTTTCTTGATCCAGTCAATTTCGTTATTCAGCAGGATTTCGGCGTTTGGCATGGCCGTGTTGGTTGCGAAGGCGTAATTCAGCAAGCGACATAGAAGGGAAAAGTACTCGGAACAGTTCTTGGAATGATCCTTGGCTGTGCTCTAGAAAAAGTTGGAAAGAAAATTTATTTGATGAAAGTATATTCACTGGTTTAGTTAATCCTAAAATAAGGAAATAAACCTGTGGGTGGCCTGTCTTAAATTTGTATATTTAAAGGCAGTATACATGATTGGTAATCTCGAAAATCATAAATGTTCATCATATAAACATGATGACCGTAGAAAACTTCCCCTGAAATGGTTTTGTCTAAAGTGCTATAGTCTTTGAAAATTAATAAAACAATTAGTTTTCGTCTCATGAGACGAAAATTCAATTCGCCCCAAAACCATTTCGCCCAAGTGCCATTTCGCCCCAAACCACTTCGCCCGAGTGCCATTTCGCCCCAAATTACTTCGTCCAAACACTACATCGCCCAAATACCACTTCGCCCCAAAACCACTTCGTGCACAGGCCGTGGTTCAGGGCGAAATGGTTCAGGGCGAAGTGGTTTTGGGATGAAATGACTGCAAACCCTTTTTGACTTTTCTCAAAGGTTAGACGAAGTACGGAGCTGGTTTTTGCTCAGATTGGTTTTAATCATGCATATCTTCAATCACACAGGGGGATAAAACTATTTGTAACAGTTTACCAATCATGTATACTATCTTTAAGACTGGCTGGGGACCTGGGGCAGTATTAATTTCAAGACTTTATTAAGTCAAATATATAAGAAGTTTACTTAGATTTTGGCTTGAGCATAATTCTTCTGGCTTAAGTCAAAATCAGTTCTTAATGCGTTAGTGGATAAGTTTTTATTACATTCAAATATTAACATTCGATATTCAAATAGCTCTTTTTGGCAAATTGTTTTACCTAACTTTGAGAAAGCATGGAAGTACATTTTTAAGTTATACATACATCTCACTCACGCTGTAACCAGTTTTAGCCAGTTTTGTTTGGGTGCGCGTGTAGTGCATACTGTGTAAAAAGTACGCTAATGAGTGCGAGTCGTGGCATTCCACACAGTTTTCAATTTATTTTTTATGGAGTTCTATGCCCTGTGTAAATTTGTGATTTCACCATTTGTTCTAGAGTTTTAAATTAAAAGATTTGACCTAATCCAAGTCTTGAACAAAAAAATACCACCCTGGACGCTGATAATGGCTTTTAAGCCGGAGGCAGGTCCACGAGAATGCTTGAGACAAATTTTGTTTCAATGATAATTATTCGTACCGGTAAGACGGTGAAACACAACGTGATGAAGAAAAACATCGGCCGCTGTCCGCTAGAGCATTTAGTAGCCATCAGCAGAAACTGTTCCATGGCGGATATCCTGATGGGCCGGCTTTTTGACAAGAGTAGCAGATCGATGATAAAGCACTGCCATGGTTTGTCCTTGTTGAGTGCGTCCAACGCGGCCGGGCAGAGAGCTAGACAGATGGAGAGGACCTCGAGGGCTTCACGACATAAAGTGACGTCATCTGCTTCGGGAATTCTGGCGTTGTCCTGGATATTCACGAGATTGAAAAAAATAAGTTTTTTAAGATGATTGAAATTTACTTTTTTAAGAATGAGACTGTTACTGATTTTGATATGAGACATTGCGAAGAATACAAGTTCTTTTTTGATCAATTTTTTTCTAAAACGAGTCACATAGTCTGAAAGAAAAAAAACATTTGTAATTTGGAATACCGTATAGCCGAGCAGTTTGGTGCATTGAACTCAAAAGCATGCCTAATTCCATGGTTGTGTGTTCGATTCCCAGCCGTGACCATGGTGCATGTGCCCTCGGACAAGGCACTTTGCCATATTAAAGTTGCCCCTCTCCACCCAGGAGTAAATGGGTACCTGCAAGGGTTGCAGAATTTGAGCACTTGTGTCAGGCTTGCAGGGCTGCATACTCACCAGGGAGTTGTGACCAGGGTAATGATATTGTAAAGCACCATGAGTACCCCGCAGGATGGATGTGTGCGTTATACAAGACACCATCATTATTATTATTTGTTACTAGCTTTTCAGATAAAATAAGATAAAATGTTGCCAACCTTTTCATAGCCTTTGTGAACCTCCTCATTGGATCCATGTAATAGCTGCAAACAGCCACAACCCGCTGACCAGGCTATCTTCTGAACGGCTTTGACAACGCTTAGATCCGGTGACTCCATTTTGACCTGATAAAAAACGGATTTTTATTAAGTCAAACAAATCCATTTAACTTCTGTAAACTGCTTATCACTTTTTCAAAATGTCAAGCTGAATTCGTAAATATTCGTAAATTTTGATAAAAAGCCTGAACGCATCATTTGCAGTGACCCAAAATTTTACTTCACGAGTCGACAAGAAAACCTCGACTAAAAGTGTTGATAGCAATGGTAACAAACACCACATGATTTTTTATTTAAAATAATACCTTTGTGTGAGAAATTGCAAATTGAAGGTGCTTTTTAAATAATAATTGTCTGCAGATAATTTTTTTACCATTCATTCAACACAAAAAGCATGCATAGATTTTTCGGTTTTTTAAAAAGTATAACTGCATCTAAGTGGCTGAAATTTCTTCAAGGCAGTTTATCAACATTATTCTTTAGTTATGTAATGCAGTTGTTCCTGTTTTAAAAAGTTTTCAAATCATGTAATCTGTGTTTTAGTCCGAAACAATGTCTCACCCCTTCGGCAGCATGCCTGCCTAGCCTGACAGCTACATTACGCAGAACACACTCGGCGTTAGGGTTGGGTATATGCTGTAATGCTTGCTGCAGCACCACGGCCTGGTTATGGGTGCTAGCTGAGACCTGAGGGACCTGAGATGGGGAGCCGGAGGGGTCCTGTTGGCAGGCTTCTGCTACGAAGGCAACCTTGGCATAGCCAACGGTCGTTAGCATTAACTTGGCGATCTTTAGAACCACTTGTAGAGCGAGTCTGCAAACAAACAAGAAAAAGAAGACATTTTGAGAGAATAATCTTAGCATTTTCAAAACAATGCATTAAAAATTTCAACCTTATAGTACACGCAAGTCCTCGCAAGTCCCCACGAGTCCCTGCAAGTCCCCACGAGTCCCTGCAAGTCCCCACGAGTCCCTGCAAGTCCCCACGAGTCCCTGCAAGTCCCCACAAGGCCCTGCAAGTCCCCACAAGGCCCTGCAAGTCCCCACAAGTCCCTGCAAGTCCCCACGAGGCCCTGCAAGTCTCCACGAGTCCCTGCAAGTCCCTGTAAGTCCCCACGAGTACCTGCAAGTCCTCTCAAGTCCCTGCAAGTCCCTGCAAGTCCCCACAAGTCCCTGCAAGTCCCCACAAGTCCCTGCAAGTCCCCACAAGTCCCTGCAAGTCCTCGCAAGTCCTCACAAGTCCCTGCAAGTCCTCACAAGTCCCTGCAAATCCTCACAAGTCCCTGCAAGTCCCCACAAGTCCCCACAAGTCTCTGCAAGTCACTGCAAGTCCTCGCAAGTCCCCACAAGTCCTCACAAGTCCATCGCAATTAAGCCCTTACCTTCGCGTGTCTGTGTCAGCGTTTGGAAGGAAGTTGTTCTTAGTCAGCATGTTCATGACACAGGACACTCCTCCGCTCTTCAGAAAGTTATACTAGAAAAAAAAGAGAAAAAAACAGAATTACCTTTGTTGTACTTTTCAAACAGGCAATAAGATAATTAAGACAATTACATGACAAGACTTGAACAATTTGCTACGATTCAAATTATATTTGTTTTTTTTGTGTGCATGTGCATTTTTTTAACTGGCTAGGGCCTTATGAAAAAAACATTTAAAACCAGCCAGATCTTTGTCGTCCACATGACATGCTCTCCACCAATAGGAATGCATAAACTGTATTTATGAATATTCATTCATAATTAATATTTATTATTTCTTCAATTTGAGCAGTTTACCTGAAACTCAAAGGCAACTTCTCCGTGTGGCATGCTTGCCGGCATCAGTAGTGCATACAGGACCTGTTAATATAAAAAACAGAATTTGGGATCACAAATATACTCAACAAAAATAACCAAGAAATGCACGCCTACTGTAATCTGAAATGCTGAGATATATTCGTAAAAGTTACGTAACACATGTCTGGCAGACCCAACAAGGTCACAAGCCTAGACAATTGGTGCAGATGAAATTTACAATGCTTCACATGAATGGTGTGAAATTTCATTGCTCCGTGGTGGCTAATTTGCAAAATATTGGCAGTTGCAAAATTATATTGCAAATAAAGTCTGGTCACACGCACACGGAAATTTATTATAAGACGTAACTGAAAAAAGGCACGAGGCCAATTTCACAAAGTGCTAAGACGCATCTTAGGAAGGGTCACTCTTCTTATCTTGGGACGTTGGTATGGGGATTAGGACGCATTGAACTGGTCTTAACTTATATGAAATCGATCCCAAGTCTCAATGGCTAGTTGATAATTTGTACTAACTGGCGAGACCTGTTACTTGATTTAAATACATGACCAGGGGCCGATTTCAAAAAGCATTAAGAGGCATCTTAGAAAGGGTCACTTTTCTTATCTTGGTACGTTGGTATGGGAATCAGGACGCAATGAACTCATCTTAACTTTTGTTAAGACGAGTACATGTGATATACAATGTACAACTCTACTGAGAACTTTCTGTCGAGCCTTGCCAAATTTCAATCTCACCTCGAGATGGTAGAGTACTTGTGACTGGGACGAGCCGAAAAAGAGCGACTCGACAGTCGGGGATGGCGATTGGTCACCTAGCTTGGCGTTATTCAGACAGACTTCGGTTAACATGTCAACTGTTGTGACGTCTAGTTGGTGCAAATAGACACCGAGAAAAAAAAACGAAGACAAATTTATTGTTTCTGTTAAAAGGAAAGATGGGAATCGGTCATTCTATGAAGTTGAGACATTGTGTCCCTGTTACATCAAAGTCAATTTTGGCTCTAAATGTTTGCACAGACGAATTCTATATTAAAGTCAATATGGTTTAAACCTCGTTAATAAGATGTCCTTGGGACTTTGCACATTGCCTTGTTTTAACAGGAACCTTGTATTATCAGGAATTAAAACAATCAAGAACAAGGGAATGGGACCTAAAATATTTCCTTGTTATAAGCAGAATGTTGTATTAACAGTGCTCTTATTATCAGGGTTCCTTGTTATAAGCAGAATGTTGTATTAACAGTGCTCTTATTATCAGGGTTCCTTGTTATAAGCAGAATGTTGTATTAACAGTGCTCTTATTATCAGGGTTCCTTGTTATAAGCAGAATGTTGTGTTAACAGTGCTCTTATTATCAGGGTTCCTTGTTATAAGCAGAATGTTGTATTAACAGTGCTCTTATTATCAGGGTTCCTTGTTATAAGCAGAATGTTGTGTTAACAGTGCTCTTATTATCAGGGTTCCTTGTTATAAGCAGAATGTTGTATTAACAGTGCTCTTATTATCAGGGTTCCTTGTTATAAGCAGAATGTTGTATTAACAGTGCTCTTATTATCAGGGTTCCTTGTTATAAGCAGAATGTTGTATTAACAGTGCTCTTATTATCAAGGTTCCTTGTTATAAGCAGAATGTTGTATTAACAGTGCTCTTATTATCAAGGTTCCTTGTTATAAGCAGAATGTTGTATTAACAGTGCTCTTATTATCAGGGTTCCTTGTTATAAGCAGAATGTTGTATTAACAGTGCTCTTATTATCAGGGTTCCTTGTTATAAGCAGAATGTTGTATTAACAGTGCTCTTATTATCAGGGTTCCTTGTTATAAGCAGAATGTTGTATTAACAGTGCTCTTATTATCAGGGTTCCTTGTTATAAGCAGAATGTTGTATTAACAGTGCTCTTATTATCAAGGTTCCTTGTTATAAGCAGAATGTTGTATTAACAGTGCTCTTATTATCAGGGTTCCTTGTTATAAGCAGGATGTTGTATTAACAGTGCTCTTATTATCAAGGTTCCTTGTTATAAGCAAGATGTTGTATTAACAGTGCTCTTATTATCAGGGTTCCTTGTTATAAGCAGAATGTTGTATTAACAGTGCTCTTATTATCAAGGTTCCTTGTTATAAGCAGAATGTTGTATTAACAGTGCTCTTATTATCAGGGTTCCTTGTTATAAGCAGAATGTTGTATTAACAGTGCTCTTATTATCAGGGTTCCTTGTTATAAGCAGAATGTTGTATTAACAGTGCTCTTATTATCAGGGTTCCTTGTTATAAGCAGAATGTTGTATTAACAGTGCTCTTATTATCAGGGTTCCTTGTTATAAGCAGAATGTTGTATTAACAGTGCTCTTATTATCAGGGTTCCTTGTTATAACAGAATGTTGTATTAACAGTGCTCTTATTATCAGGGTTCCTTGTTATAAGCAGAATGTTGTATTAACAGTGCTCTTATTATCAAGGTTCCTTGTTATCGTCCATAAACTTACCCGCAGGGATGATTTTTAGTAGCGCCCTTGCTCCATCCCGCAGCGGGCTGATTTCCAGCGAGCATCCCATGTCTGCTAGATTACAGAGGAAGTCTGCGTACTTGTGTTGCGTCGACATCAGCTAAAAACCCCAAAAAGATTTGAGATTTAAATGCTCCTTACCCCTTGCATGGAACTGCTATATAGATCGTATCGGAACACTGCCATCTTGCAGGGAAAGTATAGATATTTAAAGGGGATGTGTCACAGTCTGCGCATGCGTACCAAAACTAAACAAGTTGGTCCAACTTTTTCAAGTTCGGATAATGCATATCTTGTTCAATCTTGGCCATCCTTTGTAATACGTCAGTAATTCAGACTATGGTGTAGTTTAAGTGTCTGGTTGTTATCCCGAATGCACCATTTTCTTTCAAACTTGCACTATTTGTCGTATATAGAGAAATCCGGTAACTTGGGACTCCTTCCATAGCAAGGAGCCATCCATTGCATGGACTGTGTGTTTGGTATTGTTGTTAAATCGAACAGCGCACATCCATGATGCGTGCAACGAGTCCGTTTAATAAACGCGCAAATAACCAATGACAGTGGCCCTACACGTCTGAGCACGCACGCACATGTACGGTACGCCAAAACATCGGAAAGATTTGGTAAATTGGTGTCAGTACGTTCTCCATTGGTGGTCCTATACATTTGTCAAATAGATTATTGGCAAACTCTGTTATATCTCACAAAAAGTGTTTTACTTATTGGAATTTGCCATTGACTGCAGTGCTTAGTTGTAATACAAAATGGCAGTTTTCTCAAAATGCCAAAAATTTATCGCGTTTGGCGATGAAACTCTTAATATGCATTTGTGGGTGTTTTTTTGTTTGGGGGAGAAATAACACTGTATGTTCAGACTTACCACTCCCGGCAGACATTTTTCAGCCTCAATGTTCGGTCCTTCGCTGGGGTGGTGCGGAGAACCGGTGGAGGAATCGGATGAGCTGTCTGGTGATGACGGCATATTGGTACCGACGGGGCACAGCTTAGCTGTGATCAACTGTGAATCAATGTTAAAATGAAAGGCCCGTTAACTCTCCGACATGCACAAGAACTCAAAGAGGAGACTCCGGAAGCACTGTACTCTGGGGCTATTTCTCTGTCAGGCCATTGGTTGCAAACAGCTGTTGATTACATTGTGTCACTGGGCTAGAAGTAGGATGATTGATAGCTTCTATTATGCAGGGTACACAAATTATGAATGGAGCTTGGGTAGAGACCCATATTTCCCAGGATTGGCGTGACTGGTGATTGAGTAGGGGAGTTTGATAAACCCTATCGAATAGCCGCCATCTTGTGGGGCAGTTTTTTTGTTCCTTGAGAACATGCATGGTTGCACTACGTGTTACCAGTGAGTGCTAGTGGGTTAACCCTCCAACATCCACCGCACACAAAATTACACGGGGACTCAAAGGGGAGACTCGGGAAGCGCTATAGGACAACACTTGCTTGACCACCCGGAGTGCTCGGAACAATACAGCGAACAGCAGTTCATGGTACTGGCCAGGGCACGCAGTATCATGCATCTCCACATGCTCGAAGCTACGTATATCCACTTCACTAAACCCGTGTTATGTCGCCAGAAAGAATTTGTTAAATGAACTGTATTGGTAAACTAGCCTGCAGAAATTTCAGCTCCATAGATGCAAAAATGTTTTTGACAACTTTGAATAGCTTACCGTTTTATCCCTCAGTGGAATTTTTCCAACTAGCCTGCGGTCCTCGATTGGATCCAAAAGTTCTCCGTTTACAAACAAGTCAACTCTGGTTGTTGTCATGTTGGCTTTTACTCTGAAACATACAAATAATTGGTTCTTAAACACACCATGTGAATCCAGAAATTGTGACTGGCATAATTTTAAAGCTTTCTTTTCTGAAACTTAAAAAAGGATGCAACTAAACTACAATTTACCTTTGTAGAATTTGCCTACGAACAGACGCTTGTGATTCATTCGTGTGTGACCATATGTCGATGTCTTCGACTTGCCGGCCTTGGTTTGGAAATCGCACCAGTAGCGTAACATGTTTCCCTCGTTGAGCTCTGCAGAAAAGGCCATCATCGGAATGGAAATTATTTATTTTAATTATGATTTTTCTTCCAAAATGATGCACATGGGTACTTCAATGAAAACAGAACAGATTCCCTGGAAAAAGACTGATTTCAGGACTCTTGACACAACCTGAGAACATGTGGCCTAGTGGGTACACAGTGGGTACGTGATCGAGGGGTTATGTGTTTCAGCCTCATCTTGTGCCAATGTGTTTGTGTTTGTTGGTAAGACACTTAATTCCAATTGCCTCGTCAAGTTGTTATGCCTAGCGTACATCGACATGGCAACTGGAAGCAACTCTACTGATCATGTGTGCGTAGCGCGCTCATCGACAGCAACTGATTAGTTGCGCGACTAGTGGCAACTGGGAACATCCAGTTTTCGGAGCTCGCACATCGACACGGCAACCTGGTAAAGCCTAGAGTACATTGACCATGCAACTGGAAGCAACTGTTGCTTGCAGTTGCTGTCGATGAGCGCGCACGTATTCAGAAACACTTGTGCAACTGACAGCAACTAGCTGCAAGTACGCGTACATCGACAGCAACTGACCGCAACTGGGTACAACTAGTTGCCAGAAAGTAGAACATGAGCAACTCGCGGCAACTGGGATTTTTTCAGTTGCCAGTAGTTGCAAGTCTGCGCACCTTTTTGAGCAACTGATCAGTTGCTCCCAGTTACTGGAAACACCAGTTGCCACTAGTTGTTTCCAGTTGCAATGTAGATGCTTTAGGGGGAATACCACAATCTAACTGCGGATAGAGTTGTGCGCCTTGGACGGGCAGGCACCTAGTTGAAGTGAAATGGTTCTGGTGTTTTTTTGATGGCAGTGGTAATAATAGCAACAGTATCACAATCTATATGGAATGGTGATATATTTTCTAAAACCTGCTATTTCTGAAGATGGGAGATTAACCTATTTCTCAGATGTCTCTCCCAAAATCCGGTCAAGTTGGCAGCTTTGGGCCTTTTCTGTATCCGATGCGAGTGACTATGACCATTGAGGGTGCTATACTGACCTAGCTATAGGCAGTATAGTCCTCTCTTCCGTGTACTCCGAGTCATACTCATTCATGTACTCTCTGAGTACGGTCAGAACGCGCGTCATCCGCACCGCTTCTTGTTGTACTTTGTCCATGCCGTCTTTGTCGTCTTGCAAGATGCGTAATGTGTCGTACATGGCTTTGAGTCGGTCCATGCAGGATTGGATGAAGTCTTCGTGAATGTCCACCTAAAAAATAAAAATAAAGTCAAGATTTAAAGATTTCATAAAAGTTGAAAGTCAACTATACACCAATCCGGTAACTAAGGTCTCACATTGAAGTAACAATGGAATAACCACGAGAGGGTGGGCTCACTAAATGTTATTCAGATTACATTATTCAAAGCACCAAAAGAAATTTCTTCAGAAAAAAGTTAAAACAAAATTGTGAAATTTTGTCTGCCCAGTTTATACCACAACGCAAAGGTGAATGCAAATTGGACATCTAAGGGACGTTTTTCTACTGCTAATTGCGTCTGTTGCATTACAGGCCTTGGCAATAACCAAGGCCACCAAGGCCAATGGCCTCATGCCCTGCTGAGTTGGCCTCGATGCCCCTTCAAGATATACACTTTCCGTGACCAAATTGGCCAGCATGCCCTATCACAGGCCTTGGCAATAACCAAGGCCACTAAGGCCAATGGCCTCATGCCCTGCTGAGTTGGCCTCGATGCCCTTTCAAGATATACACTTTCCGTGACCAAATTGGCCAGCATGCCCTATCACAGGCCTTGGCAATAACCAAGGCCAATGGCATCATGCCCTGCTGAATTGGCCCTGATGCCCCTTTAAGATATACACTTTCTGAGGCCAACTTGGTCAGCATGCCCTATCTTCTTAAAAGTGATGCCCCTAGTTGGCCTCAGTGGCCTTTAAAATTGACAAAAATCAAGGCCAAAGTGACCTTATACATGGATTCAGTGGGGATTAAGGTCCACAGCCCACCTGGTTGGGTTGTAGCCTAGGGCCCAAGTTGGTATTAATCTCCCTCAGTAGATCAATGGCCCGATTAGCGATTTCGTCCGAAGCGCACAAGACGACCCTCCATAGGTAATCCTGACCGATTAGCTCCAGGTCGTCCATCAAGTAACTGCGGCGTTTTGGCACCAACTTGCCTTCTTTGGAATTGACCGCCTTGAAGAACCGATCAAAACACCTATTCACAAGAAAAACATTGTTATAAAGAAATTGCAAATTAATCACAAATCGAGGGTTTACCCCTAGTACTAGTAGTAAGTTGGGTTTCCCCAGGTCATTTGTTTCCATGCCATGGAGTGACTTACTGAATTTCTTTACAGAATCTTTGTACTGCAGTTGATTTCACGAAACTTTACGCAATTGCGCAAGTCCACTTACGCCATTACTTGCGCAATAATTTATGGCGTAAGTGGACTTGCGCAATTGCATAAAGTTTCGTAAAATCGGCTGCAGGGCTGCAGTCCAAACACGCAAACGGTTGCAAACGATGGCAACGAATTGTGCGCCACTAACGTTCACCAACGTTGGCCAATAAACTTTTGGATTGTTCGCGATGTTCGCGAGTCATTTCAAAATGGTGTGCGCGACATGAAAAATGACAGGCGACGGTTTGCAGTTTGGAAAATAACAAAAAAATTGCACCTTTCGTGGTTGTCTGCCTTATCGCTGGCGATACACAATCAATAGCAACTTGTCACATTTCCTCAAAAAATTTGAAAGCAGCGAAAAGCTGCTGTGACTAGGGGAGCAGCCATCTTGACAACGTATTTTGGCAAACAACCATTCTACATTCAGCAAACGTTGGTGCTAACGTTAACAAACCGTTCGCGTGTTTGGAATGCAGTCCAGGTCTGTGACAGAATGTTATTTTTCAAAGACAGGTCTGTCAAATTTGACATTTTTCAAGCTGTTGTGAGCGGCGCTCAATAGTGGACCAGTTAACTTCACGGTTGTACCCCCAGAAATCATACAATTTCAGGAATAGAATAAGAAGCACTACATTGGAGGGATGTTTACATTGAAAGAGTCATGAATTTAAGACAAATGGAGTAGGGGAGATATCATTACTTGATTCCGTTTTCCGTGAGTAGTGATGGTTCCAGCTGTAGAATGTTATTCTCAAAGAAATCCTTGTTGATCTCAGGGTCCAAGTCTGGCTCCTCACCCATCAACTGCAACAGAGAACAGGAAATATTCATTCTATCACATGTCGGTCACATGTCGGTCACATGTCGGTCACATGTCGGTCAGATGCCAGTCACATGTGCGTCACATGTGCGTCACATGTGCATCACATGTGCGTCACATGTGCGTCACATGTGCGTCACATGTCTGTCACATGAGCATCACATGTGCGTCACGTGTCCATCACATGTCCATCACATGTGTGTCACATGTGCATCACATGTGCATCACATGAGCATCACATGTGCATCACATGTCAATCACATGTGCGTCACATGTCCATCACATGTCCGTCACATGTCCGTCACATGTCCGTCACATGTCCGTCACATGTCTGTTACAATGTCTTTTTTTTAGTTACCTTAGAAAACCACCTGAAGCAGGCTTCCCTGTCGCTGACATACACAGAGTTCTCAGCAAGACAGTTCCAGATCTAGTTACAAAAGCAGAATCAAAAGAATCACTTTTACTTTTTAGTTTTTTAAATCTTCTCCTAGTGACATCTGTTTTTATTTTATACGTCTGGTTATTAAACACAACATAAAAGACCAGCAGAAATTCCATAGTTTTAAGATTTCTGTAAAAAAATAATATATTTTTCGTATCGTGAGTTTCTAAGAAATTTAAAGCCAGCTATTTATTGCTACAAACCTGTTTTGCCTGCGGAGCACACAGCCACAGTTGACCGTCTTTGAGCAGAAATCTGCAAAGGAAAATATGAAAAACAATGAATTTAAAGGCCCTACGGATGGTCTGTTTTTGAGCGATTCTGGGAATAAAAATCAAAAGAAAGACATCAACAAACTCATCCAAAGAAATTTCAGCTTTCAATTGTACCACGTTTTCCAAAAACATGAAAATCCATATACATTTTGCCGGTCTTGGCGGATGTTTCAAATATTTGTTCTCAGTCGGTCGCGTACTCTGTGGCTCGCATCATGCACTCTGTGGCTCGCGTCACACTGTGAGTGCGCACGACCCATAGATTTAAAAAATACATCGCGTTGGAACAGTACACAGCGCGCATTTCAGACCGCCTAGATGAGAACCAAAGGAGTAAATTGTTTGCAAACGATCTAAATAATTTCATCTTCATAGATTATTTTCTGGTAAAATAATATCATCTCGGGCGGAAACATTTTATTAGATAGTTGCTACTAATTCAATCTTTACTTTGAGGAAGGTTTTCCCTGTCAACTCGTTAATTAACTTTTGGGGTCATTGCAAATGATACAGTGGGCCTTTAAACTGTATCCACAAACTAATTCTCTTTTGAGTTTTCATTTAAAGATCGACAGAAATTTCAATATCAAGATTTCATAAACATTTGGCAGAAAGCACTTTAACTAAGCATTTATGTAGGTATTACATTTACAAAAAATCTTTAAACTCTTAGTAAAATCTTTAAGATCTAACCTGAGAAAGTTGAGCCTCTCCTGCACTTGTTGGACGTGGCTATACCTGCTCTCCGTAGACACGTCATTGGGATCAAAATCTGGAGTTTCTGTAAAATCAATACAAAAACGTCTTGGAAAAATTTATTTTTAGAAAGCGAAGATTCGGACATGTTTCAATTTTGTACTATATTTTTAGAATCAATTTCGATACCACTTAGAAATAGACTGCCGAAGTGAATACGTCATCTTTTGTTAGTTGCCTAGGCAATGGCTCTACACTAAAAATTACTGAACCGTGTCCCTGTGCTTTGGCAATGGTACTTTTTCTGACGGCCATAATGTTTAGAGCCAATTACAATGGCAACGCACGTCACACTTCGGCTGTATATTGCGATTCCATTTAAATTCCATTTTTAAAATAAAAGTTGGCACTAATGCACCTATCAATTGTGACCCATGTGAAAGCGCCCTATACAAGCTAAAACGACAAAAAACGACCAGTTGTTTTACCTTTGGCAATCTGCCTCGCAATGTTCATGTACTTGGACAAATTCTCCGCGACTAGCGTGACAAGGGAGTGATTCTGTTGTAACTGGTTGATGATGTCATGTCGGTACTGTACATGTGGGCAACGTGTGGCATGGGTGTAGTTCTGCGGGGCCTGCGGAAATATAATATAAAATGAAACGCAAATGAGGCGCGATCATGCAAAATTAGTCTGAAGTGGGCCCTGGTCAATTTTGGGATTTTTACATATTAATTTTTAGCATATTTATTGGCCCATATTATAAAACAACTTCATGTAAATGCGATCTTTGGTTAAAAAGTTACAATCTTTTAAATATCTTCTTTTGGAAGTTTTTTTTTTGATAATCGGAGAAGCTTGATGGGGTAAAAAGCCAGTGTTCAGCATAAATTGAACATAATTACGAATAAGAAATTGGTAAAATGAGCAATGGGATTAGGAGGACTAACTTTAGGGTTAGAAAAATACTAAATAAAAAATAAAAATAAAAAATAAAAATTCAACACCCAGAACTTGAAAGCAACCGTTATATTCTGAACTTGAACATTGTGTTAATTTTTCTTTAAATTTCCTCTACATTTCAAGAGCACTACGTAAAGATCAGAAATTTTTGTAAACATTTTTGTAGTATTCCACAAAAAACAACCGAGTGGAAAAAAATTGTAAAACAAATAATAAATAAAAAAGAAATTTAAGTGAAAACTAATTGCTTCACAAACAAATAAAAATTGGAATGTAGCAATTCCTGAAATCTTTCTAAATTCTAGTAAACACTTCATGCATTTTGAACTGACGAAAAGAAAGAGTAGAAAAATATGAAAAATGCATTCCCTAAATTAGCAAAAATTCTGAATCTTAAAACTGTACAAAACAAATTAGCTGTGTCCTATACATGTGAAACTGTGGCCGATTTTTTTCTCTCTAAACTCAATGAGTTCCAAAAATGAACAAACACAGTGCGTTTTTAGGACAGGTATTGAATGGCCAATTTAAACAATTTGGCAGAAAATACCACAAAAATATCATTTCACTCTGGGTCGGTATTAAAATGCATGTGAAACAGAACAAAATTCTAAAAGATATTTTATGGATTATTTGAAATAGACCTATATCACGGTGCGGCCATCTTCCCTTTTCCCCTATTAAAATGAACGTAATGAAAACGAGGCTTGCCGAAATAAAATAGTTTGGCCCCGTGTTGAAAATGTTTATTGTGTGCATCACAATGACATGCGCTCGGTGCGATCAAGAAAACGCGCAGCGCGGACATTGATTCTCTCAAAACAACAACGGAAGACTGCACGCGCTATCGCGCAGACACGCACACGCACTGATCATGCCTGACACTTACACATACTATGCAGTGGGGAACAAGACAAAGATAGACGCACCGTGATAAAGGTCTATATTAGAAACAAACACAAAAACTTAAAGAAAAAAAATCTGTTGCAACAGAAACCTACCTGCTTAAGCGGACTACTTCGCTGCACGGTTAAAACAAAATTTTATACAAAGTCACAATACTTAAACAGAATATATCCTGAAAAATTGATTGAAAATAAATGCTGGAAGGATTGTAGTATTAAACGTTAAAACTATCATAAATTTACAGAAAAATCCTCCCGTTCCAAAATTTAAAATCAGTAAAATTTTGTTCGGATTTTGAGTACGGGTTTGGTTATCAAAACTTTGTCTTGTGTCCGACTTGTGCCCTTAAAGTTTCACACAGGGATGTGCAAGAATTCAATGGAAAGTGAACATCAGGACAAGCTATCTTCCTAATGTTTTAATAACAATTAACCCATGTGTATAAATTTAAAAAGGTAGACAGATAATTCGGAAATAATTTGGACACAGCCTTAAAGGCACAGGCTTGTCAGCAATGCACGCGCGCCAAATTCGTGCCACGAAATACGCAGCTCCATAGCAAAGGCATGGAACTGCGTATTTCGTGGCACGAATTTGGCGTTCGCGTATTGTTGACGAGCCTGTGCCTTTAAGCTCAGTTCATACTTCACGCAACATTGAAAGTGAATTTGACGCTACAGTGAAGTTTACACACTGTGAAATCACAGAAAATTGAACTAATTTCAACTTGAGCAAATGTTTGCATCAAAATGTTTGACGTCAGATTTTAACAGATTTGCTTTCGCTTTCGCTTTTACATAAAATATAAAACGACCTTTAGAATGGTTTGTTAACAGACAGGTACCCAAGTCAAACCACATCTGGTCCCCTGACTCACCTCTCCAAATAGACAGCATATCTCTTTGATCTGTTTCAGTGCTGGTATGACCCACTTGTCTGTCCGAAGCTCCTCCACAAAACGGTCGATCCAGAGCATTTTTTGAGCATCCCGATCCTGTTTGAAAACACACAGGATTTTTGGTATTTTTTTTGTATACATTGAACAAAGATTTTAATGAAATTACCTCCTGGAATCAACAGATAATGTATTTTTAAGATATACTTCCCACTTGCACTTTTGTCGCAAATGTTGCTTTTCTGTAGAATTTTCTCCTTCAAAAATTGCCTTCAGTTAGTGCACAAGATAACCATTCACGTGCGCGAGCAGCGCCCTCTGTTGTCGCGCTTACGCACAGACCGCTCATCGCGTCATTTTGTGCATTACTTTATGCAGTAATTTTAACATTTATTTATCTCAGAAATGCAACATTTGTGACGGAATTGTCAGTGGGAAGTATATCTTAGAATTGAATAAGCTATCGATTCCAATATATAAATTCACCCAAATCCGTGTTCAATGTATATGAAAAAAAAATCCGGATTTTTTTTTTAAGTAGCTGTTTTACGGCAGTCTTTTATTTCATTACTGTGGGAATCACTTTGTTCAAACAGGTCCTCTTGGAACCTGGAGGAAATCACTGAAGTGGAACAGTCTTGAAAGTGATTCCAAAGTGATTGGTCAATCAGTGCCTTGTTATCCACAAGTTCACTGTATTCAACAAACTTTTATTCTGATAAAGAATCGATATTTTTTGAAATTTGTGGGTTTTTTTCAACAGTTTAAAGGAGCGTGACCAGATTACATTTTTGAGGCCCCTTTTTCCCATTTTTCTAATTACCATTTTGAAATTTAGCGCTCTCAATTCGTTTATTTCCAGGAATATCGTCAAAAATCCAGCGAAGTTTAGTAAACTAATTTATCCGTTTACATAAAGCAGTGCAGTGATTACACCGACCTTTTTGCTTTCACATCCAAATTGGAGATTGCAAATTTCCTGTTTTCTTCCCACGGATAGTATTTTGGGGAGCTATTTTATATGATTGTTAGGTTACAACGAAATCTATTTTTTTGAAAAATCTAGTCACGCTCGTTTAAGACGTACTTGAGAACAGCTGTAGTCCAATATCTTGGTATGCGCATGTAGTGCTTGGTCCATGATATCCGTAGGCACGTCCTGTTGGTGCGCTAATGCCCAGAGTAGACCTAGAACCTTGTGCGCCATCACGCCATCTTTGTCGTCTTCGGCGAGACGGCGGATTAACTCAAGTAGCTTCTCGCGCTGCTTGGTGGAGGCTGTGGACCAGCTCTCCTGTAGGTATGAAATAGATGGATTAAAAGTGGATCAGGAGAGGATTAAAAGTGGATCAAAAGATGATTAAAAGTAGATCAAAAAAAATATGATTAAATGGATCAAGAGACGATTAAGAGTGGATCAAGAGAAAATGAAAAAACTGGATCAAGATAGGATTAAAACTAGATCAAGAGAAAATTTAAAGTGGATCAACAGAAGATTAAAAGTGGATCAGGAGAAGATTTCTGATTTCTTACCTGGAAGCAATCAAAGAGGTGATCTAGCTGTTCAGGAGAGAAATCCCAGGCTAGTTTGGCAAGAAGGTCGTGGACGTTTTTGACGATGGCTTCGTGTTTCCCCACCTGAGAGAACAAAACGAATTGGTTCAAATGTGGGGTACCGTGGACGACTGGTTTTGGTTGTTGACATAAACTGATAAAATAAGTCTCTACAGATTTTCAACTTGATAATTAACATACCTGGGCCGCCCATATATTATCCAAGTCTTCCATCGTTAAGGCTTTTTCCTTGATCACGAACCTCAGAATCTTTTCCAATTTCTCAACGTACTGAAAAGGAACAAAAACCAATTAATATTTCAGAAAGAAAAAAAATGCATCTAAATCAATTAGCAAAAGTACACAACAATAGGGGCGTTCGAGATGCTTACACCGGGTAACACGGGGTTTACACCGGGGGAAGCCTCCAGAAGATGCAAAACGAACGACACAGGGTTTCTGGGAACACATGTCAAAGGATGTTGCCGGGTGGAGCTTTATAAACGCTGTTATCGTTTGACTCACGATGAAAAATGAAGCCGGCGCTATGCAAAAACAGTTGCCCTAAAGTACCGCAATAAACTTTGACAATGCCCACAGACATCTACTGATTAAGCAAAACGTATTTACAGCCCTATTGCCTTTTATTTTGTGTCATAAATCTACTAGATGACGTCATTACACCAGAGACCCAGCTGCGAGCTCGGGCATTGACATCTAAATGGTATGCCCTAGAGGTCACTGCATTTGACCTTTCACCTTTGACATCAACTATCTTACCTGGGGCTGATGTAGACTATCCCTCAAGACAATCGAAAGCACTTGGTTCTCCTGAATCCACTCCTGAAATTTAAGATTCAAATCAAGAATCATAATCCAACTTAATCTTAATGTACAAATAAAAAAGGCACAAGAAACTCAACCAAAAAATAATGTTGACATTTCTGAAACTCATTCTGATTGGTCATTTTTGTTTAAAACTCACCGCCATTCGTTCGGCCGTCAACCAATCTTCTTCGTCCATGCCGCTGTGTTTGTGGGTGTAGTACGACACGCTCGCTATGACCTTGTTGACTTCATTCAGTGCGTTCATCTTGCCGTTGAACGACGAAATCTGAAGAAGTCTGCAACGACAAGACAGTGTGTCCAAAATGTTAACTCTCTCACTGCCAAGATCATACATGTACGATCTATCGTATGCACTCTAACAAATGCTATCGTACATGTGCAATCTTTATTGCATAATTTTTGTTTTTTTCCAACACGGCAAGCGTTGCACATGTACGACTTCCTTTCAAGAGTGGCAATCAGTTTTTTTGGGAGCCAGAATTCGTCTCTCCTTCCAAAAACGGCAAAAACCACGACCATCGTTGGTCAAAAAGTATGCTACGATGACCCATTGCCTCATCGTAGCTTACGGTGCGTTGCTATGGCATATATGCATCGGTACACTCATCGCAAGTTTCTTGAAATCGTTCTTAGGACGCAACACGAGTTACAGAGCAGTAATTCATCGCATCTTGAGTTACGAAGGATCGTAAACGTTAGTGAAATCGACCCCTGGTTTAACAGTTCAAAACCCTCAACATGAACTCAGACTTGGGCAGATATAACATGATCAAAAATATATATTTTTAGCTGTCAATTTTTACCTGAGGATGATTTTCAGTCGAAACATCTCCAAGTTCTTAATCTTCTCCTCCTGATTTGGCACCCTGGAAACAAGATTCTTCAGAGCCTGAAAGAACAAAAACAATCCATAAAGACTTTATAAACAAGCTCACAAATTCTGCTGCAACACTACTACGCCTAATGGTGGTATTTCTACAACCTGTGGCCAATTTCATGGAACTGTTTAGCAGCCAATTTTGTGCTAACAGAGGCTCCGGCTATTTCATAGAGACTGTAACATTAAGCACTGCAGAACGTTTGTTAGCTTCAGAGGCAAAACTTGCTAAACACTAGTGACGCAACAATGTTTGTTTCCAAGCACGCACATGCTTAAGCATGTCGCGGTCATGAAACAGCCTTAACGTTAGCACAACTTTTCTGCTACAGTAAGCATGCATTTTAAGCTAGCGCTTAAGCAGCGCCATGAAATTGGCCCCTGTTTTCCATTGATAATTGTTTCTCCTATGAGTCTTCAAGAAATAATTGTTGTCTCTGATAAGTACCTTGATGATGGACGTCAAGGCATCGTTTTTGGCCTCATTTTTAGATTCCTTCTTGAGTTCCTCGTCGGTAAGTTGGTCTAGATGGCTCACGATGCGGTCCTTCAAAGACCAGAATCAAGAAATATCAACATTACGATTTAGGAGTCTTCCATAAAGTACGTACGCACGAAACGCTGACTTTTTAGACCCCCTGTACGCAACTTTTGTGACGTCGCCCATATACTTAAACGTTGGGTGTACGCATTGGCTCTAAGCCTTCTTTCCCCTCCGTGTTTCCTTCCTTGTAGACGGCCCCTTACCTAAACGTTTCTGGCAATCTCTTGTCTTAAGTGTCTTTGTGGAAGAATTAAGTGACAAAAACATATCATGGGCTTGAAGCAATATCATCGGTACGTAAGATAAAAATGTCCGTATGACAACTGGTCTTTTTCAATGAAAGAAGTTTCTGTGCGAAAAAATTGCAGATAGTTGAGCTAGTTACAACTTGTGTGAATGTTCTTGGCAAAATGAACATCATATTTATCAAATTCACTTAGGGAAGTCACACAAATCTAACCGCCGGTATCGACAGTGGTACCAGCGTTTTTTAAATTTATTTAATTTATTTAATTTATTTAATTTATTTAATTTATTTAATTTATTTAATTTATTTAATTTATTTATTTATTCACCACATCCAACAGCGGAAGGACCGCCAATTACAGGAATGGGATCAATTAACATAGATATTCGAATAACTATCAACTTCTAAGTTGATTTAGAAACGGCCAGAGACACTGGGGATTCCCTCCCCTTGCTCTTCACGGAAGAATGCTCTGGGATCTTTAAAGTGCGTTACCTAACACACTGGACCAACGGCTTTACATCCCTTCCGAAGGACGGAACAAGTGTGATTAAGCGCCTTGCTCAAGAGCACAAGTGCCACAACCCGTCACGGCCCGGAATCGAACCCACATTCTAGTACTAGCACAGGAACTTGAGTTCGACGCACTAGACCGCTCGGCCATAACACCGCCTGCACGAAAGGAGAAAGATTGTGGTTTCTCCCTTCGTGCAGGCGGTACCGATAAAATAAACCCGGCGGGACCATTGTCGGTACCGGTGGTTAGATTTGTATGTCT
Source organism: Henricia sp. BOLD:AAB3569 (assembly GCA_037783545.1). Lineage (NCBI taxonomy): Eukaryota > Metazoa > Echinodermata > Asteroidea > Spinulosida > Echinasteridae > Henricia > Henricia sp. BOLD:AAB3569. Next base: position 1,528,740 of record JBBELK010000219.1, read on the forward strand.
TCCCTTATGTTTGCATTCACATGAACTATGAACCAGCATCTAAACTGGTTGAGTGGTTAAATAGGAAAAGGTTAAACAATTGTAGCTGTGGGGGTTAAAAAAGGAACTAAAAGGGGGTAAAAAAGGAAACTTTACTTACGATGACTGGCATGAAGTGGTTTTGGATAATATGAGAGGTTATGAGTTCATGGCACTGTCCCCAAGGCCTGTTGACAAAAAAAGACGAGAGTGATTGAAACGGCAATTAAAATCACAGCAAGAAGCTTTTTTCAAAGTGTTGCAGACCTTGATATAACCCACGGCACCATGGCAAATTGCCATCGGTGCCCTATGTATTTGCTGTGTTGCCCTTAAAAAGTTCTAAGACAAATTTTCAATTGCCGTGCCCTTTTGAAAATGAATTTCGAGGCCTGCATTGAGTACACATACTTGATAACTGATTCCCAATTAATAACAACGTACAAGATGCACCCTAAACATTCAAGAGAAAGGGGAAAATTATTATAACAAATAGTTGAATAAGTCATACGTTCTAGCATACAAGAGGTTGGCTACTGAGCTGCTGTGTGTTAAAGTTATAGAACAGGGCAGAAAAAGATTAAGTATTTTCAAGGAATTTGTTGAATTTTTTCACTCCTAAAATCACTTTTCTTTACAATATTAACACGTTTTGGCTGTTATTAAGTCATTACAAGGAGAATAAGTGGACACCAGTAAACATATTTTTTTCTCCAGAGGTCGTGGGTACGAGTCCCAACCGAGCATGCAGTGTAGTTTTTAACACAGTTCCCAGGGAAGCTATTAGTATACAATAAATTTGGAAATGTACTAAAAAGAGTCGAGAAATAGAAAGTAATTCCCCAAAATATAGAACAGTTTCTAGCTTTCGTGAAATCGTTAGCGATATTTACTAACCTCACGAGAGCGTGGATGACTGGTACATTGAGAGGTTGTGATTCACTCAGAAACCGCTTCTTGAGAATATCAAAACCACCGAGGGCGCCAAACCTATTGATCAGATCGACCAGCCAGCCCTGGAAAAAATACAAAATATTTATATGAAAAATAAATCACAGGAACTATGCAGTACAAATTTAAAGACGGATTACATGATTAAACATTTTTTAAAAACAGCATTACATTACGAATAATGTTGATAAACTGCCTTGTAGAAATTTCAGCCACATAGATGCAGTACTACTTTAGAAAACCTGAAAAATCCATGCATGGTTTTTGTGTATGAATAAATGGTAAAAATGTTGTCTGCAGACAACTTTAAAAAAGAAGAAAAAACCACCTTCAGTTAGCAATGTCTCCCACAAAGGTACCATTTTACACTTGGAAAAATCATGTGGTATTTGTGTGTCAACTTGTGAAGTAAAATTTTGTGTCACTGCAAATGATGTATTGGGGCTTTAAATGAACAATAAATCACAGAAACTATTTTAATTCTATTTCAAACAATCAAGAAAAATTTCCCAAAATTTCTATTTTTTATTGCTTTCAATTTCTTTTTGCATTAACTGCAATCAGATATGACTTCATAGCTGATGAGTGATAAAGTAAACTCATCAAATATGGCTTATTCTATCAATCAGGGTTGTAGTCAAATCCATCACAAGCTTATCACCAGAGACTATCACAGGTCTAGAGCCGATAAAATCACAAGTCCGTGACAAGTCCAGTAACAAAAAGCAAATGATGAACAGGCAAAAAAAATGCCTTTGCTGGAGTTCATTTCAATAGCTTGTGACTTGAATTAAGACCCAGAGACTTGTGATGGACTTGTGAAGGCTTGTAAAGTCTTGTAAGGACTTGTGATGGAAAAAACAAGAAAACAATTCAAGGATGAAAACCAAAAAAATGGAAAAATTTCGCGGTTTTTTGTGAGCAGAATAATTACCTTGGGTGTTCTTATATCAGGCGGCCTTGCGAACAACTCATTGCTGTTAACCTGTGTGCCAGAAAAGAAACATCGCATATTATTATTATTTTTTATAAACATTAATTTTAGGAACAATTTTCTAGGGATTATGAAGTAAACAAATTCCAACGTTAGGCTGAAAATTCACGATAAGATAACTTACTTGGGAGCCCTGGGGAACAGTTTCTGACGGCCTGGTGCCGTTGTAAACATGGAATCTGAAACAGGGAACAAACATTTTTCTTGAAAATTATCAGTTAAAATTATCACAAAATTGGTTGAGGCTTAAAACTTAATTTTGAACATTCCTTTTTTGAACATTCAATGTTTCAAATCAAGCATTACTTGAAGCATTTACAAGCCCTCAAAATATCTGAAATGTATATCGGATTTTAAAAAAAACTTCTTAGGCCTAAAAACCTTTTTTATGCAGTCCACTGGATGACATAACACGATTATTATGAATGTCTTTACAATGAATTTTTCAGCATTTACAGTTCCATCAAGGATGTTTAAGGAACTTGTGTTAAATTCAAACAACTTGAATATATGCGACCCTCTCTGCAAAAAAGGCCAATGAGTCACGCAGGCTAGGTCAAGTTTTCGCGACCATAAGAAGAAATCTGCGGCAGATCCACGCTCATTAAAATACAAAAACGAAATGAAAATTCCTGGCGGTGCCCGGATACTGCCTGGAATGTCCGTGTTCAGCCAGGAATTTCCATTGTGTTTTGGTATTTTAATGAGCATTAAAATGAGCATTTATTTTAAATTTTTAAACAAGTGTACCTGCAGAGGGGGTTGAGCGCCATGGAAAGAAGATCCAGTAAGGGAAACCAGTCCTGGTCCAGCTTCATGCAGCATAGTTCGATAAGACGCTCTGTGTTCTTTAAGATGCATCGCTGTCAATCAAAGAAATAAAAGGATTCGAACTAGCCACTTACAGGGGGTGTGAGTGGAGAACCCAACAAAAATCTGAAAAAAATCTGAAACTGCAATCGTGAAGCTGAAATTGCGAGCACGAAGCCCGAAGCCCTAACGGCGTGGGGTCCGGGGCCCGCTTAAGTTGCACTGATATCTTGATGAATTAATGTCCCCAGTTGGTGCATTTTATGGCTTCGAGAAGTGGCAAGTACCGTACTGTAGAAAAAAAGCGGAAAATAAATTTTGGCACATTAACAAAAAGCTGAAATCAGCTAAAAATCGGAAATTTCACAGCCCTGCACTTAACATCAGCATGCTCAGTGGCTGAAAGGTCTGCCTAAGATTGCCGAGGGTTATGGGTTTAAGTCCAACCCAAGCATGCTTTTAAGACTACAAATTAATAACAAAAATATAATCTTCCAACTTTTGTTCAACTTACGTGTATCTCAAACTTCCATCCGCTCACAGCTTCATCAGTCAGGATTTTGGTGAATGACGTTGTGAGACCATCGCGGAAAAATCTCTGGCAAGGTTCGCTGCGGACATCGGCTCCTGAAATATTAAAATAGAAAAACATTTATATCAGGGGGCCGTCCAAAGTTGTCAACATTTTCAGTTCTACAGAGCGTAGTATTTTTCAAGACCCCCTTCCTACCCCAGAAATACTACATGTACTTAAAATTGTTTTGTCACGACCATGATCGCATGCATGGAATCGCATGCTTCCGAGCAACAGTGATTTGATTCGCTTTTGCGGCCCCAGACCCGCATAATTATTGTTTTTGTGCGAGTGTCACGTTTTATATATATATTTTTAGGGGAACCCTTTTAGCATATTCAGGCTATGTCATGCCCTCATTGCTTGTTTTTCCACAAGGAGTTCATGTGTGTCGTTCGTTATTTATGTACTCTGTTTCAAATTGTCTTTTTTCTATATTCTATGTTTGTATATGTACTTTGTGGTTGAATAAATAACAATAATAATAATAATAATAATAAACATTTTACAGTGCATGTAAAGTTCTACGTGGCCCTCGACCTCCCTCCCTCTTCCTACGCTTTGTAGAACCGTGAAAATTTTAACAACTTTAGATGGCCCTTAACGAGACATGAAATAAATTTATACCATACAATAACTGTTTAGTCCAACATAGATTCCATTTTCAGGCCTTGGCATTAACCAAGGCCACTGAAGTCAATGGCCTCATGCCCTACTGAGTTGGCCCAGATGCCCCTTCAAGATATACCCTTTCTGAGGCCAACTTGGCCAGCATGCCCGATAGTCTTAAATTTCATGAGGCTTGTACACACTAATAACCAGTAAACATTTGGAACAAAGTTGGCTGTGATGCCCCTCCAGTTTTTTTGCCCCCAGTTGACAAAAAAGACAAATGAGCATTATGAACAATTGTCACGCTCTATTGATTTCCTACAGACCATCACATGTCACAATTATCGACAAGATTAAATCTTCCTGTTAAGTTTTTGTTGTCTCTCAGCATATTTGCAAGTAACAAATGGTTCCCAAGACTTTTCTCTTATACCTTTCTTGCAGAGGGCTATTGACGCGTCTAGCAGCACCTCGAGTTCACCCTTAGGAAGCACCGGAACCACCCACCGCGGTTTGTTGATCATGTCATCTAGGCGACTTAGCTCCTCGAGAGGGAATTCTGGCTCTTCCAAATCCACCTCAAGGTCACTGTCGCCGCTTCCTCCCTGTGGAAAATGATCTACAGCATTAAAAATGTAATGAAGCCTCAAAGGGCTCATAACATGGTATTCTTATCAATGCTTTGTAACTCATATAGGTCGTTCAGACGAGAGGCTATCTCTGGAGCTAGCTTTAGCTCCACCCCAAACTCCCGTCGTTAGAACGCAATTAGCTCCACCTCTTGGGCTAGCTCCGGGGCTAGCCCTCCCCAAATTTAGCCCAAAAAATTGGTGGGGTTAGCCCCACTATCAGCACAGCGGGGTTTCTTTTATGACTTAGCTCCACCGTTATTTACTGACTGAACGCAACTGACCTCGCTCTGTGTCATCTGGCCAATGTTAATATGCTATCAAATTTGAACACATATTAGCTCCTTTGAAACTGTAGCTCCGGAGTTATCAGCACCGTTTGAACGGGAGGGCATTTTGGACTAACTCACTTTAGCTCCAGCGAACCCCCGTTGAGTCTGTTAATTGGATTGGGCTAAAAAAAGTAGCCCTCCGTCTGAACATACATATTTATTCAGTTACAGTAATAAAAACCCTATTTGAAGGTTATTTGGTGGGGGAGGTTATGATCATATTTTTATGTTAATGACAAGATGCATATTCATGAGCAAACACATCAGGCAAACACAGGAAAGTCACACTGAACTAGCACAAAGATTCTACTATTTTCTCCAACTTCCTGAAACGTTTGTAACCCTTTGCTGTTTGATTTTGTTTTATGTATTGCCAGTTGCAAGCCATAACAAAAAAAAGCGGTCCAACTGCAGCAGTTTGCCACAATTCCTGTTCGATTTATGTTTCAACTTTTTTTCTCTTGTGTGTTTCTGAAGTGATGTGTCCCAAAATGTGTCCTCTTTTTTTTGATGTTCTGTGAGGAAATTTTAAAAGTTGAAAGTTGGAAAATGTTACCTTTTACATGTATTCATTTTAGATACTGGGTAACTTGTTAAAATACCTTTCATAACTATCATGTTTGTTCAGGCATCCATGGCAATGAAGCCAATGATATAATAAATCTAAGGACCAAGGACATTCCGACTTTTCTACTGATGTTTGCCTTTTTCTGAAGTATTCAGTAGTCTTGCGATAATATTTATTTAAAAATTGGTATAAGTTTTTGAAGGAAAATTTTATAACACACCTGTGTTGGTGGTTGTTGTGGACTAGGCGGCGTAACAGGCTGCGACTGTTGGACCGGTGTTGGAGGCTGCGCAGGCTGCTGTGCGTTAGTGTCATTCGCTGGATTGCCTTCTGACTCCGAATCCCCACCTCCAGTAGGGCTCCCTCGCATGCCGACTGTCATGATTCGGTGATTTACGTCTTATGAAGGGCTGATGATCGCACAATCTTGGGTTTGTAAGGAGAACACTGGATGTCTGCTGTCATATCACTCAGTGAAAACTATTATGTGGAACAAGAAATAAGTGGTTTGACTGGACTTAATATCTCGAGTATATAAAATGAGTTTTACATTCCACGGCGGCGGCCATCTTGAAAAAAAGTGCCACCGTTCGATTTATAAAAGCCAGATGAGTGAAACAAATTGCTTGGCTGGCCAATGAGTATGCTTGAAATGCCATTGGCTAGCATTTGCAAACATTATGACTGACTGAGACAGGCTGAAAATAGGCACTTTCGGTCAAAATTTATTTTTGCTCTAAAGCCATCAAATTGTGAAGGGCAATGTCTGTGGAGTCCAAAACAGTTTGAATTTTTAAAATCGGACCATTTTAGTGACCTATAAAACAGCACTTTTGGGAATAACTGGTAAAAACATGACCAAACCGCCACCTAGGGGGTGGGGCAGCGAGGGTGGGGGAGGGGGGTAAACAATTGAGATTTGCCGATATCTCACGAGCTAAAAAATAATGTCGGAGCCTTTCGGCAACCAATCAGAGCTCTCGGAAATGGAAGAAAACGAAGCGGTCGTCATGCACTCAGATCGCAAAAGCACGCTCATTCGTGGCCGCCGTGCATGCGTACACACAACGTGGAAAGAAAATCACTGCGCGGGTCACGTGATGAAAGTGCCTAGGCCTACTGACATGACTGAAAAATTTCTAAGCATTTCCTCATCATAAATTTTTCCCGCTCGAAATTTTGGGTTTTTCCATTAAATCTACACATTCCAAAGCTAGATGAATCATTTCGAAGAAAAACAAATCTTATCAACTTCTCAACTCTCAGTGCGAAGTGGCTGGGGCGAAGTGGCTTTTTGGGGGCGAAGTGAACGACATCGCATTGCCATTGGCAAAACCAAAGAAACTCCTTTGACTGAGTTTGACAATGTTTGATTATCTCCAAGTTAAACTACAAATATTACGTTTTATAAACATAATTTTGTCACAAAAACGTAGAGTACATACCTTTCCCTGCAATCGCTTGATTAGCTAGCTTCCTTTCTGTCAAAGATGGAAAGAAAATAAGCTGCAAAGACGAAGTAAACACGGCCCGATACATCCGTACGTGAGCAGCAAAAGTACCGTACCGTCACAAAAATACGTCATGGACCAACTATCCGGTATTACAAAATATGTGACACCCTTAAAAATAGTAAAATACTGCCAAAAATGTTCTGGATTTCGAAATAAATTGACTGTATTTTGCAAAACTGACGCTTAAAGCCCTTTTTAAAATTAAAATTAGTTACACACATATTAAACAAACATGTTTAAAGAAAATAATTTAAAATGGATCAAGAAACAATTACTGCGGGAACAATTTCTTTTGTAGCACCATACTGTTGTTAGTCTGGTTCGGCCTTCGATAACGTTGTTTAGCATACGTGAGTTAAAGATTGCCAGTGACTGGGTATGTGATCAAATTCGGGCGAACACTAGACCAAATTATGTGACCAAAAAAACTGAACACTTGGTGGCGCTCTATTCAAAACGTGTTGTCCAAAATCCAAAATGGCAGATTGGCCGAGAACTTTTGCTCTCATGTGGAAGTGTTTACGAGGCTTTGATTTCCCTCAAAGTACAGTTGCAGGAGCTCGAAAGGTCTGCTTTAGATATGTGCGTTTTACGGCTTGTTAAGATAACACTCGTTAAGATCGCATTGGAAATGCACTGCACCCACGTGAACAAGTGCGTGTACAAAAGTCAAAATCGGGCATTGCATTGGTGGTTACTTTTACTTGGAGTAGGACGCCTTTGGATCATCATCAATCATGTTAATTGTAATTTAATATTTTTTAATGACTCATTAAGCATCAGTAACTGAGTAAGTACGGATTTGATGTAACGTAAATGTCGGTATAGTCGCCAGGGTCGGGACCTCGCCACCCTATAGAGCCTTTGCACGGTGGCCATGACAGGGCCAGGGGGCAGTCACATTGTTCACCATGTGTCATGCATGTCATGAGAAGGTGCTTTGTGGCTCTATTGTTACATCATTTAAATAAGAAAACCTGCCCCCTGTCATGGCCGCCGGTGCAAAAGCTCTATTGATAAACAATGACCGATAGATAGGGTGGTGACCTCACAGACCTGGCGACTATACCGACATTTACATTAAAACCCAAGTTAAGGAATGGGTTAACTCAATTGTATTTCATGTCATTTGTTTTGTTTTTAGCTTTTGCATAGACACGCCCCCAGTAGCAGTACATCGCTATGTCGAAATCATTCCATCTATACGACGACAAAGATAAATCCAGATGAAACAGTGAGTATAAATTGTATGTTTGAAAAATAAATGTAAGTTTAACTTATCAGCCATCAGTAAGTGCAAACGTAATTGAAAAATCCAAATTTGACAGGGAAAAATATGAAGATTTTACTTGAAATTTTTTATTTTAGTATATTTTATACTTTTCTCCTAGACATTTGACAAGATTCTGATAGCTAATCGTGGCGAGATCGCATGCCGCGTGATGCACACGTGCAAACTCATGGGAATAAAGACGGTTGCAATCTACAGTGAAGCGGATGCCAACTCGGTGAGTTTATTTTTGTTTCTTTAATGGGCTTAAGAAACTTCACTTCACAGCCTGTAGGCTGAGTTGCATGGTGCTTACAAGTGTCTTCCACCTAAACATCGAGATACCTAGGTGGGTGGTGCCATTGGCAGCCGATGACCAAAGACACCGGGGAATCCCCTTACTCTTCACGAAAGAGTGCTCTGGGATCTTTAAGTGCCTTACATAACACACTGGACCAATGGCTTTACATCCCTTCCAAAGGATGGAGCAATTGTAGTTGAGTACCTTTCTCAAGGGCAAAGGTGCCACGACTGGGTATTGAACCCATAACACCTAGGCTCGTCGAATCACTTTACATATTACAAATCTGCTTCGTTGAATTAAAAGAGTGTATCCAAATCACATTTTGAGCCCACATTTTTCCTAAGGGTGTTGGGTTTTTGATACCATATCATTTGTCATATTTTTCTCATTACCATTTTGAAATTTTGCATACTCAATCCGTATAGTTTTAAGAAGAATATTGTCCAAAAAAAAAACCACCAAAAAAAATGTACTGATGTTTTGTAAACTAATTTACACCAACCTTTTTGCTTCCACATCCAAATTGGAGATTCTAAATTTCCTGTTTTCTTCTCATGGATAATATGTTGGGGAGGTATTTTATATCAATCTTAGGTTAAAGTGAAATCCATTTTCTGGAAAAATCTGAACATGCTCCTTGAAGCAATTACTTAATTTAACTTTTTTAATTCATTGAACAAGGAGATTGTAATCTTCATCAAATCATTGTCAAATCTTTGTGAAGAACAAAGCAATTTTTCAATGTGAACGAGTTCTAAGATCATTTGTTGTTCTCTAATCTTTAAACAGATGCATGTTCAGATGGCAGATGAAGCCATGTGTGTTGGACCAGCCCCTTCCATACAAAGCTACCTAAATATTGATCGTATTATGGAGGTCATAAGGACTACAGGGGCTCAAGCTGTAAGTTGGTTCAGGTTTCCTTTTTAATGCAAAAAATGACGGCTGTTTTGTGAAAATTTTTCAAAACTCAGTGCTTCATTTTTTGAGAGAAGCCGATTTTTTATTTAAGAATTTTTGCACATTAAATATGGTATGAGAGAAAAATCATATGATCCTTATCAGGATTCAACCCCGAGACCTCTCACACACCAGGCAGATGCTCTACCGGCTGAGCTATGAGGCACAGTGGTATTCTCCCTCAGGTTTTCCCCCAAGACCTCTGACACACCGGGCAGATGCTCTACAAGCTGAGCTACGAGGCACAGTGGTATACTCCCTCAGGTTCCCCCAAGACCTCTGACATACTGGACAGATGCTCTACCAGCTGAGCTATGTGGCACAAGGGTATACTTCCTCAGGTTCCCCCCAAGACCTCTAACACACTGGACAGATGCTCTACAAGCTGAGCTATGAGGCACAGTGGTATACTCCCTCAGGTTCCCCCAAGACCTCTGACATACTGGACAGATGCTCTACCAGCTGAGCTATGAGGCACAGTGGTATTCTCCCTCAGGTTTTCCCCAAGACGTCTGACACACCGGGCAGGTGCTCTACCAGCTGTGCTATGAGGCACAGTGGTATACTCCCTCAGGTTCCCCCAAGACCTCTGACATACTGGACAGATGCTCTACCAACTGAGCTATGAGGCACAGTGGTATTCTCCCTCAGGTTTTCCCCAAGACCTCTGACACACCGGGCAGATGCTCTACCAGCTTAGCTATGAGGCACAGTGGTATGTTTTCCCCTCAAGACCTCTGACACACCGGGCAGATGCTCTACCAGCTGAGCTATGAGGCACAGTGGTATACTCCCTCAGGTTTTCCCCAAGATCTCTGACACTGGCCAGATGCTCTACCAGCTGAACTATGAGGCAGGTTGCGTCGTTATAACGGGAACCTTGTATTATTAGGAATAATAACAATGAAGAAACAAAGAATTGGGACCCAAAATTGTCCTTGTTATAAGCAGAATGTTGTATTATTAGTGCTTTTTACCTTGGTTGTCACACAGGTTCACCCAGGGTACGGTTTCTTATCGGAGAACCAACATTTTGCGAAGCGATTAGCCAGCGAGGGAATCGTCTTTATCGGGCCTGGTACCCAAGCCATTCACGCCATGGGTGATAAGATAGAAAGCAAGATCTTGGCCAAGGAGGCGGGGGTCCATACCATCCCGGGGTTCGATGGGGTCATAAAAGATGATGAAGAGGCGGTTAAAAAAGCGAATGAAATCGGTAAATTTCATCCCACCCCCACCCCCACCCCACCCCACCCCCACCCCCACCCCACCTCACCCCACCCCCCACCCCACCCCACCCCTTAAACAATAAACCTTATTTTACTCTATTTAACAATCTAGATTCATGATAAAAAGATTCCTATATCACGCACAAATTGACCAAGCAAGGTGCTCAGGTGCACTGACATTATTACCCCTGGTCACTAGGCTTAATTATATCATTCCATTTCACCTCAACACTCTGGGGAACATGCAGCTTTGGCTGCCTGTTAGGCACTCATGAGCTAATCAAACACACACCACTTCACTACCCTCACAGGTACCCATTTGGTCCTGGGTGGAGAGAGGGAATTGATGGCAGAGTGTCTTGCCCAAGGGCACAAGCATCACTTAAATGTTGTCGGTACGTAATGTGACTGGGTGCAAATGGCAGGTGTGAAGTACAGAATCAATACCGTGTTCACGGTAGGAGAGAATGGCATAAAGTGACCAGACTGTTTGCTGCTAGGCATTGGCGTGCACCACATAGCAACAACAGCATAGTAAGTGGATTTTCTAAACTGCACCTCCAGTCATTGTGCAAAGGTTGCACGCAAAAGGCTAATTTAGGAGTATTTTTCAATTTTCAGGTTATCCCGTAATGTTGAAAGCTTCGGCGGGAGGCGGTGGGAAAGGAATGCGAATAGCGTGGAATGACAACGAGGCGAGGTACAAATATGATATGATAAACAACATTTTTTAAAGCTTTGGTTAAACCTACATGTAATATCAAGGCTTCAATCGGGTCAATCTATACATATGACCATTTACATCAAAATGTTGCACAGTTTGGGGCAAGTTTTCGCGACCAGAATCAGAAATCAGCGGTACATCCAGACCCATTAAAATGCAAAAATATTATGGACATTCTTGGCAGTACCCAAGCCTGCGCAGTTCCCAAGTCTGGGCAGTACCCAAGTACCTCCCAGAATTTTGGGGTACTGCTCAGAATTTGCATTGTATTTCCACATTGATTTTTTTTAAACCGCGAAAGCGGGTGATACTATTTACCGGAAAACACCGAAAAACATACTAAATACCAGAAAACACACTAAATACCGGAAAACACACTAAATACGGTTGAAAAATGTGAAACAATTGAAACAATTGTTTATTTCAGAGAAGGGTTCCGGCTTTCATCGCAAGAGGCAGCCTCGAGTTTCGGAGATGATCGATTGCTTATTGAGAGGTTTATCGACAATCCAAGACATATAGAAATGCAAGTGAGTTGTGTTCAATAGAGTTATTGTCATTCTGAAAATTAAGAGAAAATTTTACAAAAAGTTAGCAGGGTGGTTTTAGTGCACTAAGCTCAATTAGCTGGAAAATTTTTTCATGAAATATTTCTTTTCAGATATTAGGCGATAGCCATGGAAACACGGTTTATCTCAATGAAAGAGAATGTTCTATACAACGAAGAAACCAAAAAGTCGTGGAAGAAGCGCCAAGGTAAATTTTTACCTCCCACTTTCCCTGCTTTTGCAACAAACACTTGCCCAAAATACTCTGTGCAATATAAGCATGTTTGCTATGTTGTCTTTCTTTTCTTGTTACAGCACATTTTTAGACGAAACAACAAGAAAAAGCATGGGCGAGCAGGCAGTTCTGCTCGCAAAGGCCGTCAATTACGTTACTGCTGGTAAGGAGACTAGTTACTGCTTTCAAAATGTCTGATTCCGAGTCTTGTTAAAAAAGATTCTTGAAAATTCCCAGAAAATTATTGCACAAAAGTGGAACGTGGATTGCAAATGCTAATCTTGCAAATGATAAATTTTTGTTGTTCGTCTTATATTTCAGGAACGGTGGAGTTTCTAGTCGACTCGCAGAGAAATTTTTACTTCTTGGAAATGAATACAAGGTTACAGGTAAGATTATATTTATTAAAGAGAACAAAACCTAATTGTATTTGTGCTAATTTTTTTCTTAGGGTTTATAGTCAAATGAATCATTTGACCGAAAAATATCTTACTCAAATGGAAGATAGAAGTGGTTTGAACTGTCCAATGCAATAATTCCACCCGAGATATCTTTTTAAATTGAAGATAAATTTATATAAATGTGTGTGCGCACACGTTTTTAAAAAGAAGGATTCCCTTTTTTAGAAGGATTCCCTCAAATGAATGAAACTAGGGCCCTGACTCCCATGGCTTTGTTTTCTTAGCAGTATAGCCAGGGAACCAGCCTAAATAGGACAGTAGTTTCGCACAATTTCTTGAAAGCATGGACACATTTTTTCATTGTTTTCTCTAAACATGGGTGAGGTACTGAACTGACTTATACACAGGTTGGTTTTTATCATACACATCCTCAATCACACATGGAGATAACGCCGTTTGTAACAGTTTTCTAATGCTATAATCTATCTTTAAAACCCACAGGTGGAACATCCAATCACAGAATGCATAACGGGTATAGACATCGTACAGGAAATGATCCGCGCTGCTAAGGGTTACCCACTACAGGTCAAACAGTCAGATATTCCCATCAACGGTTGGGCTGTGGAATGCAGGGTATACGCAGAGGTAGGAGAATTGTATATATATATAGGCCTTGACCAAGGTTACCGAGGACAATGGCCCTGCTGAGTTGGCCCCGATGCCACTGCAAACTATACACTTTCTGAGGCCAACTTGGCCAGCTTGCCCTATCCCAGGCCTTGACATTAACCAAGGCCGAGCAGGTTTTAATATGCTGGTGCACAAACTGGCAAATTATACATGTAACCGTTTAAGGCTGTTTCGAGTTTTCACGACCATTTAAGAAGAAATCTGCGGCAGTTCCATGCTTATTAAAATACAAAAACACAATGAAAATTCTAAGCTAAACACGGACATTCAAGGCGGTATCTGGGCACTGCCAGGAATTTCCATTGTGTTTTTGTATTTTAATGAGCATGGATCTGCTGCAGATTTCTTCTTATGGTCGCGAAAACTCGACCTAGCCTGCGCAACTTATTCTACCTTTTCGCAGAGCGGGTCACAAATGGTTATTGTGCTCAGTAAAAAACGCGCTCAATTTCACGCCCGTTTTTATTTTCAGGATCCGTACAAAGCCTTCGGTCTTCCATCAATCGGTCACCTCTATCGCTATGAGGAACCCAAACACATCCCTAATGTCAGAGTAGACACCGGAATTCAGGAGGGGAGTGAAATCAGCATCCATTATGACCCCATGATATCGAAGGTCAGTCATATATTCACCCCTAATTAGGGGGAGGGGGGAGTTAGAACTTTGGAGTGATGAAGTATTTTTCAGTGGGAATTAATTGTTTCAGTTAATTTGAAATGTTTCAACACCATTCCGGCTTTCTTCATCAAAATTTGATTTTATTCAAATTTCAGCTAATTACGCACGGAAAATCGAGGCAAGAGGCATTAGACCTGATGTCAAAAGCTCTGGATTGCTACATAATCAGGGGTAGGTCAAAATATAGTTTTTAAATTTTATTTTTGTCATTTCCAAAACTTTATGTTAAATGCTAAATTTCTGGGAACTAAGTGAATTTCTATAGCCAAATACAAGCGTTTTTATAACGAGCTAATTGGGGCTTTAGAAATTATCTCGTTATAACAGGAAACTTGTATTATCAGGATGTAAAATTAAAAGAAGAACTTGGGACCTAAAATGGATCTTTTTGTAGAAGCAGCATACTTATTTTATTTGTGGGACTTGAATTTGCAGCCTGTAGGCTAAATTGCATGAAGTGTCTGGAAACATCCAGATACATAGGTGGGTGGTGCCATTGGCAGCCAACGGCCAGAAATACCGGGGAATCCCCTTACTCTTCACGAAAGAATGCTCAGGGATCTTTTAAGTGCATTACACAACACACTGGACCAACGGCTTTACATCCATTCCAAAGGATGGACCAATTGTAGTTAAGTGCCTTGCTCAAGGGCACAGGTACCACAACCAGGTATCGAACCAGCAACACCAAGTTTTCATCTGAGTCAGTGGCCGAAACCACTCTACCACAGTACCCCTTAAATGTTATCTATATTTTGAATTTGATTTTTCCAGGAGTAACACACAACATATCGTTGCTTCAAGAAATCATAACGCATCCCAAGTTCGTCTCGGGCGATATCGACACCAAATTCCTGCCAACGGAATATCCAGACGGTTTCAAAGGTTTGTGCTATCATTGGCAAACTTGTAGACTCGTAATAACGTTTTTGACTGGGGATGAAAAAAATGTTTGTTTGTATTTTCCTGGATAGTCTGATATAACGAGCGAGTTCATAGTTTTTAGGCTGATTTTACACTGAGATTTCAAAGGGATGCACGTCAAATTTTTGCGCAAAAAGACTCAGTGTGAACAGGTGTGAATCCAGCGGAGTTCAGGCTTTTTCTTATTTTGGAAAAAGAAATCCGGCAAAGCCTTTTGTGCAAGCCGGAAAAATAAACGGACGGAAATAATATTTATAATAACTCTTCAAGTCCAAAAAACCGTGGAAAATTGTCTCACTTACTGATCAACGATGTCCGGATATGCCCTATGTCATGTATACTACATGTATGTACAGCCTATGTACATGATTTGCACACATGCAGTATGTCTATATCCCGGCCATAATCATTCACAGCTAAAGTACCACGAAACCAGACTATTAATCAGAAGTACATAGACTATAGAGGGCGCTGTCAATGTACATACATATAACTGTACATGTGCACACGTACGTACGTACGTACATACACGCATAGTATATTTTTTTCGGCCCTGAAGGTAAGAGCCACTGGCATCCGTGTTACCTGACATGCGCACATTGCAGTTTTGGTATTTTACTTTCGAGGTAATTTGGGAATAGCCCATTTGAAACATAACACAAATGAAGGGGAAGTACGGTGACCAACTGTGGGAAAAGTGCGCATTGTCGCAGAACCTTATCAAAAAATTAACAAAAACATTATCTGGACGCATAAACACATAACTGTATTCATTATTATTTCTCTTTCAACTTTTTAAACACCAATTTAGGTCATCAGCTCAGTGCAGGTGACGCAAGTATGCTAGGGGCTGTTGCAAGTTGCATTTTCGTCAAAGATGATGAAAAAGCAAAGAGCTTTCTAAATCAGACAAGGTTCGTGAATGTCCATTTTATTTTTGAGGCGTAGTGGATAGCGCATCGGACCTTCGGGTTAGAAGCCCATGGTTCGAGTCCTGGTCAATGCAACCGTATTTTGTCCTTGGACAAGACACTTCACTCCACGTTGTCTCTCTCCACCCAGGTGTATAAATGGGTACCAGCAAATACGGTTGGGGAAACCCAACTAACTGCTGGGGGTAAACCTACGATGGACTGGCATCCCATACAGGGGAGTAGCAATGCTCCTAGTCACTCCATGCCATGGAAACTAACAACCTGTTGGGGAAACCCAACTAACTGCTTGGGGTAAACCTGCGATGGACTGGCATCTCATCCAGGGGGAGCAGCAATGCTCCTAGTCACTCCATACCATGGGAAAACCCAACTAACTACTGGGGGTAAACCTACGATGGACTGGCATCCCATCCAGGGGGAGCAGCAATGCTCCTAGTCACTCCATACCATGGGAAAACCCAACTAACTACTAGGGGTAAACACATTCGATCTTCACAAAGTTTGATGACAATTTCCCAATTTCCCAGAATCCCTCCAGTTCCGAGCAAGCAGAAAGAATGGTCACTTTGCACGAACGTCGCTGGCAAGGTTTACGAAATGACGGTTTGTGAGACAGCAAGCGGCTACGAGGTATGTCATGACCTTAAACAAAATATTTAAATTACTGCCACAACATACATTTCTAAAAAGTCCATGCACTAGGTTTTCCATTAACGTATGTAACAAGGACAGACAAATGTGTGGAATTTTTCTGTCTTTGTTACATACATTTATAAGGAATTCGTACACGGCGTTTAGGAAATGTATGTTTACGAACTATTTTTACTCTTTGGTGCAAACATTTTCTCCTCAGAACAACTTGAACTATATTTTTTAAATTTTGAGATAAAATAAAGACATTTGAAAAGAACTGGGATCTAATACCTTGTTTGTAACTGAAATGTGCTCCATTATCGTGAAATATGCCAAACCCGATACAAGGATCTAAACAGGATTTTACACTTTCAGGTTTCTATCGGAGGGGAAAAAATGACAATCGAAGGCAAGTGGAATTACGCACAGGATATTATAACACCGTCTATAAATGGATCTCCGTGTGATTTACAGGTAAGAAATAGAGGGCGCTTCATCAACTAAGAATACGAAAGCGCCCCTAATTTCCTCAAAGAATAGGAATTTGTAAGAATTTTTTTTTCTACACTGATTATTTTCGAATACCATTGTACTCGCCAATTATCACTAAGTCTATAGTTTCAGTCTGATGGGTCAGCGTTTTTTCTTCTTCATATTTGCAGGTGATATCACATAATTTAACAGGAGCCATACAACTACAGTTCAGGGGCACTGTGGTAAGCTTGATCAGGGCAATATACAAATATTGCATTCCATATCAAAATGTGTTTAACCAAATCAGGCCAATATACAACTACTGCCCTCCCAACCAGTCAATACTATTATACACATATGGACTGGCTGTAGGCCGAGGGAAATAGGATCCTCTTGTGGTCACTCACAGTCCAAAGGGGCCCATAGACGTGCACTTGTGACCTCATTGCCAGTCCGTATGTGTTTTATAAGACGCCTCTGGCCAAAATATAAATGCAATGAAATTTTCTAAGAAGCAATTCAACAATAGGCATTTAAACAATACATGTAGGTTTTTGAACATTGAACACAATAATAAGCACTTCAACAATTAGCACCTCAGTTAAACTTTAAGGAAACTGTTGGCTTCCTTGCTTCAGTTTCTGAGTTGCTGTTCACTGACACAGTTGGCAACCTCTAGAGGGCTCAGTAACCAAGCACTAGTTTTTGTGACTAGTGCCCGGTCAGGATTACTAACGGGGAATCACGCGCGCACGAAGTCTTGACGTGCGCGCTTGAAGTCTTGACGCGTGCACTCTAAGCTTGATATGTGCGTCTAGTTCACGCTGGCGCAAATTTCATGCACTAGCCTAGATTAGTGAACCTCACGTGACTGCGTTTCAGCCAGTCAGGATTGAGAATCAGAAAGAGGCGTGTTAAAATGCATTTTATAGCCCTTTTTATTTTCAGGGCAATATAGAACTATTTTTCTCTCGGCCCTTCTAATTTCCCCTTACAATGACTAGGTCATTATACGACTATTGCCCTCCTAACCAGTCTATTGTTTTCTGTTCCACCCATTCTAGTTTCCCCTGACAGTAATGCGGAAGGACATAGCAGAACTTCAGGCCTTAATGCCGGAGAAAGTCAAACCAGATCAAAGCAAGGAGGTCGTATCCCCGATGGCGGGGAAAGTTAATGCTGTCAGTGTAAAGGTTGGACAGAAAGTTCACGAAGGAGAAGAAGTGTGCGTTGTTGAAGCCATGAAGATGCACAACAGTCTACTTGCTGCTGGGACGGGAATAGTGAGTCAAAACTAAACTATACCCCTGTGAGGAATCTATTTACCCCTGTGGAAACTATTTCCCCCAAGGGCAATAGTTGAAGAAAACAAAAACCAAAATAGCGCTGAGTGTACTTTATAAGCATTACAACGGTCTGCTTGCTGCTGCATCGATATTAATGAGTCAATAGTAAACTATATCCCTGTAAGGGAAACTATTTCCCTCGAGGGCAATAGTTGAGCAAAAGCTAAATAATACTCCATGTACTTTATGAGAACATTTCTTTTATCTCCACAGGTCAAAGCGATTTACTGCTCCGAGGGGGAGAACATTTCTGAAGATGACGTTTTAGTTGAGCTGGAATGAAAGGCTTGTCTTGTAACTGATCGAGACTTGATAATATGCTCGGTACATGCCGTTGGTGTACAGCCCTTTGTTGATAGTAAAGAGCAAGACTTGTAAACTGAGATAGTCCACCAAATTTTAAATATTTTCTCTGCAGGGACATTACTGCTGTCTACATTCTATACAGCATGCAAGATACAGGTCTTCATATTTAAATGATGTGACAATAGATCCACAAAGTGCCTATTCTTGCATGACACAGGGTGACAATGTGACTGCCCCCTGTCATGGCCGCTCGTGCAAAGGGTCTATATTTAAGCGAATTATAAAGACTGTTTTTATAAAAATGTCTGAAATTTTTGCCTTAGTTGCAGCTGCAAATTAAGGCTTTCCCTAGAAGTGTTCCTCTAAAGCGGGCCTCCCACTGTGCGATTTTTGCTACGAATTAGGTACGATAAGCTACGATTGTGTATACACTCTATACACAATCGTACCAAATCGTAGCTAATCGTAGGAAATTCGTGGCAAAAATCGCACAGTGGGAGGCCCGCTTAATACCATTATAATGTTCTTCCATACCGGTATGTTACCCTAAAATCACAAGTTCTTCATATGAATGCCAGCCATAATCGAAACATTTACGCTGCATAGAAGTACGATATATGGGAACGTCTTGAAATTATATGCAAATCAATGGTAGATGCAGGGTACATGTATATGATGTAATCATCATTGTAGACTAGTGAAGTAGTGATGTTATTTCATGTCATGGCCATATAAATCGGGCACTTGCGGTTAATCCTTTATACTTTGTGTTTATGACTGAAATACGAAAAAATTTATACCCACCAACATGTTTGTTGGTGCAACTGTTTGGGACCCATAAAATGACTAACTACGTATTTATTACAACGTATTTATTAGGACTTATTAAAGGAATAAAGTTGGTTCATTGTTGTCGTGAATAATATAATAAATGATACAATTTTTGAGCTAAGTTTCACACAAGTACACGTAGGGGGTCAAACGATCTTCATTTGTGACTAACAAGAACGAGTCATGTCTGGCCATGTTCCTATTTTAGTCAAAACGAGTGGGGAGAGAAAATAGCCTTACACTTAATTATTTTTTAATTAACCCTTTTTATAAAGGGTGTAACAGTAGGAGGGTTACTTGAGTAATTTACCTCATTTTAGAAGCGTGTTTTTTTTAAAGAACTGATATTCTCGTTTCAAATATAGACGATGTTCTCTTAAGAGATTGTATATGACAAAAAAAACGCTTGAAAATTCGTAAGTAAACTACATTGTATGACGCACAGAACCAAAAGGTTTAAAAAGATGAGTGATAATAATGAAAAATTACTTATGTTTCAAAGGCAGGAATTATCCTGTAAGGAGAAACCTACAAGTATATCTTATTATCAATCACTTGAAGGAATATTAAAACATGCATGACCTATTTTAATCATGTCCATTTGTCTCATACTTATTTTAATAATTCCAGTATTACTGAACTCCTCAAAAAAAGTTCGGAAACCCAATTTCTCTTTACTTGAATTTTGTATCACTGGAAAGCCCCGTTATTTCTCTTTACAGTGATTTGTTATGATTAAGCGATCATGTGCATGTGAAATGCATTGCTATTGTCAAAAAGTGTATTGACACATTTCCATCCCCCAAGCAAAAGAAGAATGCACTGTATGACATTTAACTATAATTTTTCAATGAATGGATTTTCACATATATTTTGCCACGACAGGCTATTTATTGTGATACCCATAATATACCAATTAAGAACAGTACATACACAAATAATGCAGTGAATCTGCGACATTTTACAAGCTGCATATATACCTAATTGGCAGAAGAAAACAAATCCATTTGGTGAATAGTAAATACCCTAAGACAAAACGTCATATTACTGGCAAGATAATATTGATTAAGTATCTCTGTTATATTTATATTATTGCACAAATATACATGTAAGATATGTATACAAATGTGACTGGTTTCTTAGATAAAAATACAAGCTTTATCTACTCAAAATGTTTTCTGTTTTGGTGCAGGTGGACATATCTTTAAAAGCTCTATTACAATAAAACACCAATAAAAGCCGATCCCAAAAGAAAGACGATCCCAAATATGATATGTTGGCGAAATGAACCCTGCTACTTTTCTTGAGAGCTTTAAAATACTTTTCAGAATAGCACCTTAAAAATTGAATATATTTTCATGATTTTAAGAACATGGCATACAGTACAAAATTATGTCAAGTTCTTGTTTGTCAAATTGTACTGTTTGAAATATAATTTATAAATATACACAACACTTTAAATTTTACAGAAAACTACATGATTTTGCAAATTCCTAAGAAAACAAGACAAGCACCGGAAAATATAGAAATTTTTTTCTATTGCTTATCAAATGAATATTAATTTGCTGCTTATGAATATTAATTACTCTACCATAGATGCTCTATTAAATAAGTACATCACTTCAACCAGTTGGCGGAGCTACAATGCAGATGTGACCTTTCAGTCATACTGAATATTCAATTTCTTCTATGAATATTCAACTGAGTATTTCGATGAGGGACACCATGTCGTCGTAAACCTGTCATGCGACCTTTCAGTGGTACTGAATATTCATTTTCTTCTATGAATATTCAGCTATTTTGATGAGATACCACGATGTCATAAACTGTCATGTGACCTTTCGGTGGTACTGAATATTCAATTTCTGCTATGAATATTTAGCAGTACTGCTTGCTTTGTATGAATATTCAGCTGAGTATTTCGATGAGAGATACCACGATGTCATAAACTACGGCAAATATGAAGTAGGCTGCCATCAGGAAATGGAACGGATAGAGATAGGAACTCGATGGAAAAGGAATCGTCAGGTGACTGAAAAAAATTAAAATAAAATATCGACAACTTGGTGTTCTATTAGCATTGGTATTTTATTAGAACTACATGTAATAGGGTCTTTCTATAAATTAGGGGTCCAAAAGTGTGACATTTGGTTTCCCCCTTTACACCCAATATGTGTTATTTTTCGTACAAAAATCATTAAAATGGCTTTTAAACCATTTTGTATGAGTTGTACTTTATGTACTCACTCTTTGAGATGGAAAGTATTTAAAGAATGTGTCCTGAACTTACAAAAACAAGATGTAAAATGTAACGGGGGACACCAAAGCTGGACCCCTAATTTATAGAAAGACCCAATACTAAGTGTGTTTAGTATTGTTGTTAACTTAAAGGGGCTGTCCAAAGTTGTCAACATTTTCACAGTTCTACAGCGAGTAGTATTTGTTGTCACTACCGTGAAATGTTAACATTGTACAGTGCATGTCAAGTCGTACGTGGCCCTCGACCCCCTTCCTACGCTTTTGGAACCGTGAAAATGTTGACAACTTTGGACTGCCCTGAAGTAAGTTATAAAACAAGCTTGGGCCAATCCTCTCTGAAGTCGATTAGAACAAATTCCAAGTTGGGAATCAGAATCGCAATTCCGTCTTTTGGAGGAATTGATTCCCATTGTCTTGGCAATTCCAGGAAACACCAGGCAATTCTGGATGTTAATGGATGCAGAATTTACAAAATTCCAGCAATTTTGCACTTTTGTATCAGATTTATAAAAATATGAAATAATATGAAACAAAAT
Source organism: Henricia sp. BOLD:AAB3569 (assembly GCA_037783545.1). NCBI lineage: Eukaryota > Metazoa > Echinodermata > Asteroidea > Spinulosida > Echinasteridae > Henricia > Henricia sp. BOLD:AAB3569. The sequence continues at coordinate 1,551,026 of JBBELK010000219.1, forward strand.
TCATAGCAACCGACCTGTATTTCTCAGAATGACTATTCCTGACCATCAAGAAAATGAAGACACCAGCTTCAGTGTTCAGAAGCAGTGAAGAGATCTTGTCCAACATTGTCACAAAACCCTGAAACAATCGTTAAAATCAGAGATGTTACTTTGTCGCAAACCGTTGAGACAAAAGGAACAATCGCATTCCTGTAAAATATAGTTTTTAATTGCCTATCACTTTTAAATGGGATTAAATTAAAGAAGCGTATCCAGATCACATTTTCGACCCCTCCATTTTTCCCATGGGTGTTGAGATTTTGATACCATATCATTTGTCATAATTTTCTCATTACCATTCTGAAATTTCGCACTCTAAATCCATATATTTTCAAGGATATCATCAAAAAACCACTGATGTTTTGTAAACTAATTTATCCGGTTCCATAAAGCAGTGCAGTAATTACACCAACATTTTTTCTTCCACATCCAAATTGGAGATTGTGAATGTCCTGTTTTCTTCCCATGGATAGTATTTTGGGGAGGTATTTTATATGATTGTTAGGTTACAACAAAATCCATTTTCTGGAAAAAAAACCTGGACAAGCTCCTTCAACTATTTTTCATTCTCTTGAAGTAATTTGGGTTCCTACCTTTGGGTCCAACATGGCGATAACAAAGATTACCATGAAGACGACGAGACACAGGAATGGTCGGCAGTACCTTCAAAATAAAAATAAAAAGCGTTTCATCTTCGAAAAGAAAAATTGGGTTTCTAGGGGAAAACTTAAACATCAGTGCAACTCATGCTACAGACGTGGGGTTCATTCAAAACTTAAAATCTCCCTTATCTACGGGCCTGAAAGTTTGCTTTTATATGACAGCAGGCCACTTTTTGTAAAAACAATACAGACCTCTTTCTAACATTTTAAATTAAACTACAAGCTTTACAAACATTGGTTATTTTCTTTCGTTTTGACATTGCATAAATGTGTACCTTTGTGAGCAGAGTATACTGTAGTTTCTAGCTGGATTATTGACATGGCGATCAATTCTATCCCACGCCATCTGGGCATCCAACCAACCGAGGACTGAAACATCAACAAATAAAAAAAAAAATTGCTATTAAAAACACTTTCAACAATTTTATTTCCTGCGAGCAACAAAAACGCAAATAATTTCTCTACATTTTGATTTTAAAAAACAGTCAATCTGAGAGTGATAATTTTCAGCACACAGAAGCTTCATGCAGTCATGCATAATGAAGCTGTTATGTGAATATTTCAATGTCAACTTAATTACAAAAGAAATTATCAAATTTTGATTCTTTTTTGCTGGTATATTAGTAACGAACTCCACGAACCAATACGTTGACTTACATGAATGCATCAGTGCCGAGCCGATAGTAAGATACGACACGGTAATACTGATGGTAATGAAGAGTTGAATCAAAACGGCCACCCAAGAGTACTGGGGGTAATCTGTCTGCAAAATCTGGTGATTAGAAATGAAATTGTGAAAGTATAATAATTTACTTGAAACTTCACAATTTTACATCATCTTAATATTTAATACACACAAAAATTTATCCCAAAGTTGTTGGAAATTGGCAAAGAAAAACTAAAAATATATACTCACTTTTGTTAACGGAACTGTTGCAATTTCCCCTTCTTCTTCCGAGCTGATATAAAAGAAAAAGTGCAACGACCAATGAAATGTTCCTGTTTTTGAAACGGATGTGTCTCATTTTAGAAATAAACTCTTGATATCTTTCGAAAGTCTGGGATTTTTAAATTTAATTTCCCCATTTTTTAAATACTTTTTGCAACATTTCTGGAAAGAATAAATATTTTGAAGACTTACTGTTTTAGGGAAAGATCTTCCAAACATTCTTGCCCCTTTGGCGTTTGAGTGTACGCTGTGGTGACTAGCGTCCCAGTAGCATTGTCAAAATCAGTAACGTGGCCAATAACTTCACAATAATCGGTTTGTGGTACAATATCTAGAACCGCCCAGCACCTATTCAGAAACAGAAATTTCAATAAGGACCGACGGTTTTAAAGGAGAGGTATACCCAATAAACAAAAGACAATGTGTTGAACAAATACAACTTGTACATTATTGTTATAAAAAAAATATGACCCACTGAAAAGCAGGGTTGTATTGAGACTCAGACTCGAGTCCCGATTTTCAGTGACTTGACTTGACTTGAGACTCGAACCTCAAATGACTTGACTTGACTTGAGACTCAAACCTCAAATGACTTGACTTGACTTGATTCGGACTTGTACATTTTTTGACTCAGGTCTGACAAAAATGAAATTCAACTTTTATGCATTTTTTGTCATTTTGAGGACCGAACTGTATTTCAGCACTAAGCTTTCTTTTAACATGGAGCAGCGTTTCAAATCATTTTTAAATTAGGTTGATCAAATTTATTGTTGTGACTACTTGACTTGAACCAACTTGACCAACATGCTTGACTTGACTTGACTTGGGACTCGAAGGCAGTTTGACTTGACTTGACTTGCCCTGGGACTCGAAGGCAGTTTGACTTGACTTGACTTGGGACTCGAGCAGAGGGAGACTCGTTACAACCCTGCAATGGCAATTGTTGCGATGCCTTGCAGTATTGTGCCGCCATTTTGTCTGAAAATTTGTTGATATATCTCACCAAAGTATGTTGAGGATTGTGCAGGTTATCAGGCCCAGAAGCACAGCCGTCATGAAACACTTGATCTAAAATAAAATGAAAAATATCAACCAGTAAAAAAATAAGCCAAACTAATTTATCTGGTTCCATAAAGCATTGCAGTGATTACACCAACCTTTTTGCCTCCATATCCAAATTGGAGATTGCAAATTTCCCGTTTTCTTCCCATGGATAGTATTTTGGGGAGGTATTTTATTGATTATTAGGTTAAAACAGAGATTTTTCTAGAAAATCTTAACAAGCTCCTTTAAAGGCCCTGTGTATCATTTGCAAGATAAAACTATTACACATTCGTGGAATAAGAGTGTAACATATCTAACGAAGAATGTTGGTAAACTAGCCTGAAGAAATGTTAGTTACTTAGATGCATCAATGCTTCAGAAAACCTTGAAAATATATATATGGATTTTGTGTACAAGTGAATGGTAACTTTGTTGGAAAACCACCTTCAGTTGTCAATTTCCAAAATAAAATACCATTTTGGACGGAAATAAATTTATGTGGTGTTTGTTACCATTGCTATCAACACTTTGAGTAAGGTTTTCTTGTCAACTCATGAAAAACAAAATTGGGTCGTTGCAAATGATACAATGGGCCTTTAAGTAAACAATTCCTACCTGTGTTTTGTCAAACTCAATCCTAGCATATAACATCGGCATGATGTTTATCACACCCCCTGTAGACATTTTAAAACAAAACAAAATGTGTATTAGCTGAACACATTTGCAAAACATTTTTTTCCAAAAAATGTGGACAATTTTGATAACTACTCACCTAGGGCAACGGTTCCCATCAGAAACGGTGATCCAATGTAGTGAAAGTCATTATGTATTTCGTTTGATACCACTGCGCCAACTCCAAACGTGACCACCACCTAATCCAGCAACAAAATCAACAGAATTAGAAAATAGAAATTATGCATTCGATTTGTCTCTGATAAATAAACTTATAAAATGAAAAATAAACTTTTATAACATTTGAAGCCGATGCTACCATAAAGACTATATAATATAGGGCTTACATTGTGAAACTAAGAAGCTGCATGGTTTGGTTTAGCATATAAAGGATTCAATATTATCAAAATAGACACACACCCGGGAATTTCCACTCTGCAAAGCGACGTAACAATACCCTGAGGAAACACACGCAAATCTGTGGAGTGAGCCGGCTGTTGTCTTGAGCCAACTCACGCCCGAGTCATTTTGATGTAATTTAATCAATTCGGTCATGTTATGCCGAAAAGAAACGATTTCTATACTTTCCAGATATTGTATTGGGTTCCGTTCCTTATGATTGTCCCATTCCTACCAAACTTTCAAACGACGATCTTAATTTACTCCGCAGTTTTTCACGAATGTAATGGAACGGATTCCCCAGTATGCTTTAAATAGCAGCCAATCGGCGACGCAGACAACGGCCAGCATTACTGAGTATGCACATGCATGCACGGTGTTTACAATCTGCGCGCGTTACATTTGAATGCCTGCAATCATGCTGCAATGCACTGCCAAGCGTCCTGATTGGTCCAGCAGAGGCGACAAGATTTCTGTCGCTAGTCCCACCGCGAAATGGGGCCTGTTTCAAGAGGGCCACTGTACGCAGGAGTTAGGGAGTGCGTTAAAGGGGCACTGTTGCAAGAGGATGGGGAAAAGTATGGGAGAAAAAAAATGTAATCTGGTCACGCTCCTTTGAATGGGAATACACTGCTAAGCCTTCTAAATGGAGACTCAGTACCGAAACTGTTGTACTTACAGTCGCCACAAGAACGCCTCCTTTGGCTAAAGTCAACAGCGAAACAAACGGCTGAACAAACTTCTGAGCGAATACGATAGCCAATGACAGAACCCAAACAAACACAGGAATGATGTAGATATATCTGGCAAATAAACAGAAAATGGTTTGCTACACTGACATTGGATTCATTAACATTACCAGTAAACAGGTGGTGGAAAGATTTCCATATTTGAACGTAGACTGAGAAACCCTGTACAAAACGTGGGATGCGTCAGAAAAAGATTGTTTTCCAAAGAAAACAAGTCTAATTTTTTCTTCAAAAAAATCCAGTGTCCCTGTTCATGATATGAACAAGTTACTTATAACTGAGACATAGACTTTTTCCATGGGCGGCCATGACAGGGGGCAGCAACATTGTCACCGTGTGTCATGCATGAGAAGGCACCTAGTGGATCTATTGTCACATCATTTAAATATGAAAACCTGCCTCCTGTCATGGTCGCCGGTGCAAGGGGTCTATAAGTGATTGAAAACAAATTTCCAGACTTTTCTTTGAAAGGCAATCACAAGTTTTCTCCAAGCACTTTCAACTTTATACAATATCCATAAGCTGCAGGAAATGCATAGTTCCGACCTGTCAATTAAGCCGAACCCGCCGACCAATCACAACAGAGCTAGCAGACGGCGCCCACATAGGTCAAAGTGATGCAATCATCACAACAATCACGCGATTTTCTGCCCATACAGTTTGTATGTTGTATGCGCCAGTGACCGGGTGAATTTTGGTTTCAATGTCGGGCGATTCGCTGTTCAAAGGTAGGAAAGCGCATTTTTATGAATATATGTCATCCCTGCAATACTAGCCCTTCGCTCAGTGTGTGCTACGGTAACTGTCGACCCTAAAACATAAATACCTTTGAGTTTTCTCCAATGAATCTGTGCTTTCCATGCCGAGTCCCGTAGGCTTTGTACGTTGTGTCGCCATTTTTTTGTGATGGCTTGTGAGCACATAGCAACAATATCTAAGGGGCGGGGTTAACTGGGCAATCTCGGAACTATGCATTACTGAGTTTTCGTTCTTACCGAATGTTAATAATTTGTGCGAAAGCTTCACTTCCTGCGAGGGCATAACTGATGAGTATTGATATACTGGAGAAAAAGATTAAAATGATGCAGAAGTGAATTTTGACACAAATTCAGAGAAAATTTACCAAATCATTCAGATGATTTGATTGATTACAATGATTAAACTAGACTAATAACAACAAATTGTGTAACTAAACTAAGTGCGGATTCTGCATTTATAAGACAAAAGAACCTACTTACAACTGTAAGAGAAGAACAACATCAAATGCCTGTCTAAGACCCATCTGAAGAAACACGCTTCCCATCATGTGAAGGTTGGGTGTGGAAGGTTTGCCAAGCGATGCTGGGGTGCTTCGCTCCCTTTCGCTACCTACAAAAACAAACACGCTCATTGAACACTCAGCGTATTTTAGAGCTGAAATTGTAAGAATTGCAAGATTTCCTTGAATCAGTTGGTAGAGCACTGGTATGGCAAACCAGAGGTCTCATGTTCAAATCAACATAGGGCTGGATCGCTCAGTTGGTAGAGCACTGGTATGGCAAACCAATGTTCTTGGGTTCGAATCCCAATTCATGCAATTAGATAGAGGTTCTTACCCGATCCATCTTCATTTGACTCATCTGACATCATGTCCTGTAGTGGGACGTTAACTTCCTCGCTACAATGAGCCTGTTAATTAAAAAGATACCCCAAAAAGTTGATACAGTTTTATACAAGATTGGAAAAGTGACGTTATCTCCATGTGTGATTGAGGATGTGTGTGATAAAAACCAACCTGTGTATTTTATAAGTCAGCTCAGTACCTCATCTACATTCCAAGAAAACAATGAAAAACTGTGTCCATGCTTTCAAGAAATTGTGCGAAGCCATTGTCCTATTAGACTGGTTCCCTGACTATACTGTACTGCCTAAATGCTAAAGCAAGGTGGCCAATGTGGTATTAGTGTGCCCAGGGGTTGATTTCACAAAGCACTAAGACGCGTCTTAGGAAGGGTCACTCTTCTTATCTTGGGACGTTGGTATGGGAATTAGGATGCATTGAACTCGTCTTAAATTTTGTGAAATCAATCCCATGTCTCAGTGGTTAGTTGATAATTTGTACAAACTGACGAGACCTGTTACTTGATTTAAATACATGACCAGGGGCTGATTTCACAAAGCGCCAAGACACGTCTTAGGAAGGGTAACTCTTGTTATCTTGGGACATTGGTATCGGAATTTTTCGTCTTGGTTTTATCAAGAAGCCAACTAGAAATACACTTAGCCTAATGCCTTGCAACAAGACCACATTTTTAACAAATTAAAGGCACAGTACAACAATTAACATGCATAAATTCACTATAGTCATTTACATACACATGTAGACCCTTTGCGCCGGCGGTCATGACAGGGGGCAGGTTTTCATATTTAAATTATGTGACAATAGATCTACAAGGTGCCTACTCATGCAAGACGCACGGTGACAATGTGAGTGCCCCCTATAATGGCCGCCTGTGCAGAGGGGCTATACTACACAGTATGGCATGCCAGAAAATTGAAGGAATTACGGTCAACACAACTTACAATGAAGCACTACTGCACGCAATATCTTCACCAGACGACATCAAGAAATTTGGGTTAAAAAATGGCATTTTCTGATCTTACATTGGGTACCTTGTGCTGTTCAATCTGGTGTGCGTGCGCCCTCTGGAGCAGATCGGTGAAGAAGTAGATCAGAAGTGCCTGGGGGCGGAGACATGCAAATAAATCTTGTTACAAGAGCAAATTGCTGGTCACCGACTTCTCTTTAAAAAAAAATTTACGATTGAGAAGTTGCAAATGAATTCAGATCTTGTGTACAAAACATGTGACTTGTTAAAAATTGTTTTCTGAGAAAATGAAGTTTTTTAATCACTCCTAAATTTGGGCTTTTCTAGCAAATTTGCACCTTTTTTTTTTAAGGATGCTTTCTAAATGCGTGTTTTCTGTGAAAATCAGGATTTTTCCAATCCTAAATTTTGGTTTTTCCTTTAATTCTGCACTGCTTTTTTTGAAAGAAAAAATAGTAATAGTCAGTACTTCTCAATTTATACCGAAATGAATATACTCATTAAATAAATTCCACCAAATTTGGTTACTTAAAAATTAGTCTTCCGAAAAAATGTCCTTACCTGCATGATGAACCCCACAATAAATGAGACAAGAAACGGCGAAAATCCCGACTGAGCTAAAGTGACAGGGAGTCCTGCGTAGGAAACAATCAAATGAAATCATGAATAAAACATTTAAAATGTAAAATATAGTCAAACCTTGATAATAAGAGCACTAGCTGTTAATACAACATTCTGCTCATAACAAGGAAATGTTAAGTCACAATGCACCGAGCATACAGTGTTTACAATTACGTCCGGCAAACATTCCAATTCCTTCTTTTTCATTTTCATTCCTCATAATAAAAGGTTCCTGTTACTTATAACAAGAAGATAATTTGCAAAGTCCCAAGGACCTAGTGCATGCAGAAATTTGTTTAAAGAGGAGTTAAAATTATGACCCAAACCAGCATAGTGCCCCCATTATGTTAAAGTACATAGAAAATATTGAGAAAAAAATATGAATTGTCCCAAATGTTGAATTTTGTTGGCAGCACTTAAATACTCAGATCTTAACATATTTATATTTTTCAGTTTTCCAATTTTCTTTATAGAAAGTCAGTGTTCTCCACTGCCAGTTTTGGCCGAGCGTGCCGCCCGGACAAAATCGACACAGGTACAGTTAGCGCCCGGACAAAGATTTGCCACCCGGACAAAAAACTTGGCCGCCCGGACAAAAATAATAAATGTTCCCCTCTAAAACACTGTGGAAGTACAGCCAAGTCATACCAAAATTAGGTGTAAATTCACCATTCGTGCCGAGCGATGTCGGCGCGCCCGAACAGAATTTGTACCAGTGGAGAACACTGAAAGTACCGGTAAGTAAATTGCTAGTCAGTAGTTATGCAAATATGCAGCTCAGTTCTCACAGAAAAGAAAATCTTTGAACCAAAACATCTTACCAAGAATTCCAGTTCCCAAGATACAAGCAATTGTGACAAAATCTGTTTCAGAAAAGAAGAAATAAATTCTATCATTGGGGGAAAAAAATTCATTTTAAAAATTCCGTAATATAGGCCTGTATGTATTTTATGTGTATCAAAATTATAATCCCAGCAAATACTTTTTTGTATAATAGTCTAATGAAACAATGGCTCAAGCTTAGGGGCCGTCCATAAAGAAGGGTAGGGGGGGTTGTTGACATTGCGTACACCATGTGTACAGGGGGAGGGAGGGAAGGGGAGTCCAAGCCAATGCGTATCTAGCAAACCTAAAATTTGCTTTTAGTAAATCGGGAAAAGATGGACAAGTTGACCATGGCTTCACACATTTTTCTCACACATCTCACTCCTCAAATTAGGTTTTTTCCATTAAATCTGCAGTTACTGATGCTTGATGTCATTTTAAGTTTTAAAAAATGCAAAATAAATCTTATTTATTTCAGACTTTGGCGGCGACATGCGAATCGTACTAGTAGTATATAGCACTATGTAGTACTTAACCATTTACCAATGCTTACCAATGCCAAGGTATATATATGGAATGCGTATGCGTACAGGGGGGGGGGGGAGGGGGAGTACTTTATGGACGGCCCCTTACAATGCTAGTTTATTCCACTGTGCACAAAGGCACCTGTATTATGCAAAAGATATTATGGTTTTCGTAACATTTTTTTAAAAAGCCATGGATCCCTTCCAGACAGAACAAACAAATCCAACCTGCTGTGTCCACACACTGCATGCCGTATTTGCATAACAACCAAAAGTGCATCACGCTAAAACACCCACAAGGCATTTTGAACTGAATAATTTGATCAAAGAGCTCGATGATTTGATTTTTCCTTTTTAAGCAAACATGTGGCAGACGAAAATGCAAACAGGTGGGAAAAGAATTATATCAATGCATTAAAGGCACAGGCTCATCAACAATGCGCGCGCGCCAATTTCGTGCCATGAAATACGCAGCTCCATAGCAAAGGCATGGAGCTGCGTATTTCGTAGCACGAAATTGGCGCGCGCGCATTGCTGACGAGCCTGTGCCTTTAAGTGAAGAAAGCGAATAATTTTATAATTTTCATGAGAATGTTGAATTTGCAATTGTGCTCAAAAGTCAATCAGAGTAGGAAATTTATGATAATTCGTTGTGTTGGATAAAATATATTAGCCTATTAAATATAAAACAAACGGAAAGAATTGAGTAGCTAATTAGGGCTTCTGACCTTGTGTGCAAAACATAAGAGACAGGCTGAAAATTTTGTTTCCTCACAAAATCTTAATTTTTTCTCACTCAAAATGTTTGGTTTTTCCATCAAATCTGCACTAGTACAGTACTTAGTACTAGATAAAGCCATTTTAAAGAAAAATATTTCTGATCAACTTCTCAGCTAGGCCTAGGCCCCCCACCAACACTTTCAATTAAAATAATAAAAATTGAATTTCTGATTCAGTGATTGAAATTCAAATGAAATACACACAGCACTGTATATAAATTGCTTTTCTCTCCAATGATTTCCAGACGGCAGATTTTGCTTGGCCGAGTTTCGTCTCTATCTCCCGTATGACCTCCGGCACTTGACCGTCACTGGAGGAGGACCCGCCGCCGTCCGCCGCGTCGATCCCCCGGTGCCCACCCGGCGAATTCCGCGTGTTTGTCCTGTTCTCGGAAATTTCATCTTCAAGGGAAATGGACACTTCCTCCGGATCGTCCGTTAGCACGATCTCCTGGGTGTCCTCCATGGGAAAAATCCCTCGTTAGGCACCGAATGCCGTGCAGTTTGTGTTATAGAAGACTCTGGCAGTATTTTCGGGTTATTTTGAAATGCGAAAAAGCAACAAACTGAGTGACAAAATTCTCGCCTGCTCAGAAAAAATGGGGAAATTTGACAGCTGGCAGAAGAGTGTCCTCCAGTGATTAAATCGAGCGCCCTCTTGCGTTGATTGACGAAAAACCTATCAACATATTGTCTGGTACCCAGATCCATTCACTTCATTCGTAATTGGAATTGTCGCGGCACCAGACTTGTTTCTTACGCGCGCGCACATGTCTGCTGTCGCTAGTTGCAGAATTCCTTGAAATACGTTATAACTGTCTGTAATTTTGCCAGGTTTTGCACCAGAAATCGGCGCATCTTTCAATTTGGTAATAAAGAATAGTGTGCTATGGATTTCTTGACTAGTTTTTAGGTGCAAATTCGTCCTTACAGTACATTTTACATGAAGTGAAACACTTGCGCTTTCCTGTAAAGTGTAATCGCGCGAGGGGCTTTGCGCATGTTGGGGACAGGGGGGCTGGTGGGGGGAGGGGGGGGGGGGGGGGGGGGTTTCATCAAATCTGTGCATTACTAACTTACTGATGCCTTTAAACAAGTCATTCAAATAACAAAATTCTAATCAAATTCTCAACTCTTTACAACCTTTCGAATAGTGCACATTCTGCATCTTGGAGCAGTTTATTTTTACAATTTAAATTAACCTTATTTTAACTTAATTTCTCTTTTTTGTCAGCTGCAAATATGGCCACTAAAGTCGCTGAAGTGTCAAGTGCCAAGAGCTTTGGTGGATGGCAGAAAACGTTTAAACATGACAGGTATTCTGAAAAATTAAGAGAAATGTAAAAATGTTATAAGACTCCGGTCACCAAGAACTTCATGTTTCAAGTTGTGGGTGCTGAAAGAGTATTTTCAGTCTAAGTTTAACCCTCCTAGCAGCTTTCCCAATAGCGAATGTTTTGAACAGTTGATCATAGCGAATGTTTTGAACAGTCCGTTTGTTTTACGTGTATATGGCCTTCTTCAGTGAAATACCAGTCTAACCTTACTTAACATTCAAATTCTTCGACGCAAGTCTAAATCAACTTCTCACTAATTGCAATCCCCGTTGCGAAATGATTCGAACCGGCCATTCAACACCGGCTAGCTCGGTGGTCGAGTGGTTAATACGTCTGCCTTGTATGCAGGAGGTCGTGGGTTCGAGTCCCACCCGAGCACGCTATGAAGTTTTTCATAGTGTCTCGGGTAAGCACCGAGTATACAGTGTTAATAATTACGTCGGGTAAGGGCAAAAACAACCTTACTTAACATTCAATTTCCCCGACGCAAGTCTAAATCAACTTCTGACAGTCTAATGGTGTGGAAATGTTGAATGGAGATCCCCTGCATCGTCTAAAGTGGAAGTTGGACTTATCTGACACAGCTGTTGTTTGCATACAGGACTGAGAAAGCATGGGTGATTGACTGTGCAGCATCACAAAAAGATCAAGTCTTGTACGTACACAGTTCTGCTTTATTGGCCAATTTTTATTTTAGTAATTAAAAGAACCACTACTTTGTACTAGGACAACAGTACCTTGGCTGCTTGGAGGGTTAACTGAGTGCATGACTAAGAAATCTTGTTTTGGAAAAAATTGAGCAGTTGACCAGTCTGAAACATTATGAGACTGGGTGAACAATTTCTATTAAAGCGTTTTTTAAAAAGAAGTCTTCAAAGTTTTCACCTTTAAATTGGGGTTTTTCTATCAAATCTGCACTTACTGGTGCTTAATAAGTCATTTTAAGGAAAAAATAGTGATAGTGTTTGTAAATCTCACTTCTTTCTTAACTCTCTTTGTTTACTTTCTTACAGTGACGAGCTCAAGTGTTCCATAAATTTTAGCATTTATCTGCCAGCTGAGGAAGAAACTGACAAGCTTCCTGTATTATACTGGCTGTCGGGTATGTACTTTTAAATTTTAATTGTTTTTTATTCATTTACAGATCTTTGAAATAACTGCATGAGCGACGTCAAGTGTGAATTGGTATTTGAAACAGGACAAAAAAAGTTGCATTTTCCCTTTGTGAATGTTTTATCTCCAACATGAAAGTCACCCTTAGAGATAATTTAAAGGCAGAACACATGATTGGGAAACCGTTACAAATGGTTTTATCCCCCTGTGTGATTGAAGATATGCATGATAAAAACCAACCTGAGCAAAAACCAGCTCTGTACTTTTGAGAAAACAGTCAAAAAGGGGTTTACAGTCATTTCGCCCTAAAGGTCAAAACCACTTCGCCCTGAACCACTTCGCCCTGAACTACGGCCTGTGCACAAAGTTTTTTTTTGGAGTGAAGTGGCTTTTGGGCGAAGTAGTGTTTGGAGAAGTTGTTTGGGGGGCGAAATGGCACTTGGGCAAAGTGGTCCAGGGCGAAATGGTTTAGGGGCGAATTGAATTTTCGTCTCGCGGGACGAAAAATATTTGTTTTGCTTATTTCTCAAAGACTATAGCACTTCAGACAAAATCATTTCAGGGGAAGTTTACTACCGTCATGTTTATATCCTGTAAGTTATGTGTAAATTTGTGAATATTTCTGATTCTTCGAGATACCAATCATGTATACTATCTTTAATAATCGTAATAATAAGTGCTCTGTGTGGTTTCAATTATGTTGTTTACATGACTGGCGCTTCAATAAACTACTTGCCAGATACTTGACGCTCAACGAGCATGTTTTACCAAGCCTGCTAAATCGCTTTGCAAATAAAGGGGCATTCAAGTTACATTTGCTTCATCAAATTTTAATCTTCATCTAATGATGAGCTAATCGTTCACATCAGTAAATAACGAAGCAATTTCCGTAATGTGAATGGATTCAATGTGATTAACTTAATTTTGTTTCAGGTCTGACGTGCACCGAGGCCAACTTTGCCCAGAAAGGTGGAGTACAGAGCTTGGCTGCTGAACATAAAGTCATCGTTGTTATGCCAGATACTAGCCCAAGTAAGAATTTAAGACTTTATTTAAAATATTGGTGGGTACATTACCATGCACGGACACCCAGGATTTTCCTTGTAAAAATGTTAGTTTAATGATAAAAATGCAAAATTAGGAGGGAAAAGTGTCTTGAATTTACAAAAGAAAAACTTAGAGAGTTGTCACATAGGTTTAGCGTATGGGGTCTCAGAGGGTGGCTGTGCATGGAAAGCTTTCCCTTCACTCGAGCAGACTGGTCAAAAAAGTGTTTAAGTTGCTCTCGGGTCGACCTGCAAATCTCTTGCAGCAAAAAATAGAAACGCTCAGGTTACAAATGTAACAACATTTTGTGAGTATCGCTGAACAAGCGGTATCTCGACCCAAAATATTTGCAATCATGCTCATGTCACCAACGATTCGAAGCGGCGACATTCCATGACGTAATTTTATTGCATGCTGATTGGCTAAAAGAAAACTAGATGCGCGCACGACGTGCAACTTTTAACAAGTTAACTTTAGTTAATTCCCAGGAATTTCCCGGGAAGTTGAACTTACTCTACTCTTGTGACTGTTGATTTTTTTTTTAGTTGCCGATTGTCTTGATGTCATCGGAGTTATACTCGGGTCTCAAAACAATCGCCGATTAATTCGACGCTGACAGGTGTAGCTCAGGCACAGCTTGGTCCTAAAAAGACAGTCGCCGACTGTTCTCGGTCATCGCAAAGCCGACCTTACGACAGCTTTAATTATTATTATTATTATTATTTCTTTCTGGTATTCATACCAAGGATTCCTTAATAGTGCTCATTGCACTGTCACTCGCAAGCGTGAGGAAACCCATGAAGAATTGGAATTAAAAAATTAGAACACTTGTCTTCATTTTTTTACAACAGGGGGCTGTAACATCGAAGGAGAGGATGATGATTGGGATTTTGGATCTGGCGCGGGATTCTACATCAATGCCACAGAAAAGAAATGGAAAACTAACTACAGAATGTATTCTTACATCATAGAAGAGGTAGGGAGAATTTAAAGCCTGTAAACGAGATTTGCAACATCCCAAAATTTTAATTAACCATTTGACTGAAAAAACCTGACTCAAATGGAAGACAGAAGTCCAATGCAATGATTTTGCCCGAGATATCTTTTTTTATAAGAAAATGATAATTAAAGATGAATTTATATAAATGCATGTGCACACTTTTTTACAAGGACGCCCTCATGTGAACAAAACTGAGCCCATGACTGCCGTGGCATTATGGCTCCATTTTCCATGCAGCATAGCCGGGCTTTGCACAATTTCATGAAAACGTGGACACAGTTTTTCATTGTTTTCTGGGAACATAGATAAGGCACTGAGCTGAGTTATACACAGGTTGGTTTTTATCGCACACATCCTCAATCACACATGGAGATAATGCCATTTGTAACAGTTTTCAATTTCTGTAATCCTTGGTTAACATTTTTGTATCTGTTTTCTGTGCTAGTTACCCAAGGTTATCAATGCAAACTTCAGCACAAATCCTGATGCCATGTCCATATTTGGGCACAGGTATGTTTAAAGGCACAGGCTCGTCAGCAATGCGCGCCCGCCAAATGTGTGCCATGCAATATGCAGCTCCATAGCAAAGGCATGGAGCTGCGTGTTTCGAGCACGAATTTGGTGGGCGCGCATTGCTGACGAGCCTGTGCCTTTAAGACAAACTTTATTTTTGTGTTATAACTTTTGCGAAGTTAGTCCATCTGTGTTTCAACAAAAAAACGAAAATTGTGTTCAACTCATTCACTCAAAGATTTTGTGTGAGTAAGTAATTATTTTTAGGTATTATTACCCAGGGACCGCCGGGGTGAATGAATTCGATACAAATGTGGACAAATGTCATATAAGATTGTTTAAGGTCTGTGTGGGGTGTTATGGCCGAGCGGTCTAGTGCGTCGAACTTAAGTTCCTGTGCTAGTACTAGAATGTAGGTTCGATTCCGGGCCGCGACGGGTTGTGGCTTCTGTGCCCTTGAGCAAGGCACTCAACCACACTTGCTCCCATTCCTGTAATTGGCGGTCTCTCCGCTGTTGGATGTGGTAAATAAATTTTAAAAAAAGAAAAAAAAAAGCCACATTTGTTTCTTGTCAACGAACTGCTGGTAAAGGCTCTCCGGCCAGAAGTAAACATTTTGCAAGTGCTGGCAGAGTACAGCGCACCGTAGTGGAACAATTAAAATTAACAGCCAATATTTGTCTCCGCTTCATGTCTGAATGAAGCTCTAGGGTTACCCTAACAGTTGTTTTCAAAACAGTTTGCTGGTACTCATTTTAAACCAGTTTTAAGCTGAATGAAGAGAGATAATTGGGAGTAAAATGTCATGCCTATGGACACAACAGTTGCAGCATCCATGCCTCAAATTGTTAATCTTACAATTTAAGTTTGTATGTGCTATCCCGTACACTGCCACACTTAACAGTATCATTAGTTCCATTTTTATTTAATGTATTTATTTATTTATTTATTATTTCTGTACACAGCATGGGAGGACATGGAGCTCTGATTTGTGCCTTGAAAAACCCAGGAAAATACAGAGTAAGCCAAATGTTTTTTTTTTGTTACTTAAAACTTCACTTTCTTGCATATCTGCCCAAAACTATGTATCATAATTGGTTACAATGTGTAATTGTTATTCTCTCTGCAGTCCGTTTCGGCATTTGCCCCAATTTGCAACCCCATGATGTGCCCCTGGGGTCAGAAAGCATTCACTGGCTACCTTGGGTCTGATCAAGAAAAATGGAAGGTATGTGTCTGAAAATTCTCTCTTTGTACAGAAATGGAGGATGCAGTTACACTTCTCACAATAAGGGATATATTAGTATGTTGTTTGGGGGCGTTAAATGACTCTTTTGACCTATTCCTGTGACAAGTTGCGTCTGTCATGCAGATACAATTGTCTAATCATAAACAAAATCATTCAAGCAGAATGCACACCCTCAATAAAATATCTGCGTACACCCCATAATATCCCTAACTGTTTTGTGAGTAGTGTACTGCATAGTATGCTGCAATACCTTAACCCTCGCTCTCTGATGGTAGTTCATTGTAGGCTAATTTGTAAAGAAAAATTTGACATTTAAAGAATTTTTTTCTTTTTCTTTTCAGGAATATGATGCCTGTGTGTTGGTGTCAAAGTACCAGGGACCCCCTCTAGATATTTTAGTCGACCAGGTACGTTGGTCTTGTAACTTAAGTTTTCTTGGAGAGTTGGGATAACCAATTTCTTTTTAAAAGATCAAGAATATTAACTTTCTTGTGTCTGTGTGCAAGACAGTGTTGTAGTACTCTAGTCCAGGACTCGGACTCGAGTCCGACTTGAGTCACATTGGAAAATGACTGACTCGAACATGGTGACTCGTGACTCACGAGTCACATATTTCAAAAAAAGGAAAAAGGACATATATTTGCCCGCTTAATGCAGGATTCTTGGGGGAAAACAGTCCGATGCATAAATATGTACACTGCCCCACCAGGCCGACAAGGAGCGCATGAGTACGTCGTCATTTCACATATTGTCTGAACGAAATATTAAGTTTCATTAATTTGGCGAACAAGTGACTCATGACTTGGACTCGATATTGGTGATTCAACACTGGTACAAGAGTACAACACTGGTTTGGAAATTGTACTGTATAGACAAATCCAAAATTAACCAATTTGAGACCGATCTGCGCACTAACGTTGCTTAACATGAAGAGCCTCTTTATCAAACCTGAAAGTGAACTAATGTACGCACGTGAATGCACAATCACTCCTACATGCCACGCAGAACAGCACACGTACACACTCCGTTACTGTACAATACCGTACCTGTGGCGCATGCGTACTGCCGACTTGACACGAAGACCATCGGTTTCAATGCGAAAGTACGCAGAACGGGCTAATGTGAAATTCCTCTGTTATTATTATTTATTTCTGGTATTCATACCAAGGATTCCTCAATAGTGCTCATTGCACTGTCACTCGCAAGCGTGAGGAAACCCATGAAGAATTAGAATTAGAAATGGCCAGAGACACCGGGGAATCCCTCCCCTTCTCTTCACGAAGAAATGCTCTGGGATCTTTAAAGTGCGTTACCTTACCTAACACACCGGACCAACGGCTTTACATCCCTTCCGAAGGATGGAGAAAGCGTGATTAAGTGCCTTTCTCAAGAGCACAAGTGCCACAGTGTCGCGGCCCGGCATCGAACCCACATTCTAGAACTGGCACAGGAGCTTGAGTTCGACGCACTAGACCGCTCGGCCATAACACCCCATGTGTATCACTGTTTATCCAGTCCTTGTCAAATTATTATTGGTTTTTTTGGACAGGGTAGAGCTGACAAGTTCCTTAAAGAGGGTCAACTTCTTCCCGACGCCTTAATGGCTGCTTGCGCTGCTAGCAAGATCCCGATTACACTGCGAATGCATGAGGTAAGTGGTTTTATAAAGGGCAAGTCACTCCAGCCTTGATTTTGTCCGAATTTCAAAGGGCACTGAGGCCAACTGGAGAGGCACAACGGCCAACTTTGTTCCAAATATTTACTGGTTATTAGTGTATACAAGCCTCGTGAAATTTAAGAGGATAGGGCATGCTGGCCAAGTTGGCCTTAGAAAGTGTATATCTTGAAGGGGCATCAGGGCCAACTCAGCAAGGCATGAGGCCATTGGCCTTGGTTAATGTCAAGGCTTGGGTTAGGGCATGCTGGCCAAGTTGGTTTTAGGAAGTGTATATCTTGGAGGGGCATCAGGCCATTGGCCTCCGTTAATGTCAAGGCGTGGACACTGGATCTGCCGCTGATTTTGTTATGGTTGCTAAAACTCGGCCGAGACTGTGTGAGAAGCGACTCATTTTTTTGCTGAGAGCATCAAAATTCTTTGTTTTTTCTCTCCACTTGTGAGAAATATGGCAACTACTCATGAATACTTGATTAACCGCGAGTACTTTCTTTGTGACTACCCAAGCCGAGGCTTTCACTAATCGCCTACCACTACTTGTAAGCCCCAGGTGTGCATTTTGAACCCAACAATACAATTCCATTTTCTCCCAATTTCAAACAGGACTACGATCACAGTTACTGCTTTGTGTCATCATTCTTGAAGGATCACATCAAACATCACATGAAATATCTCAGCGATTAGATGGCTGACGACAACCAAGTATTAATATCTCAACAGCTGAAGACCACTAGATTGTTTTGTTGTGTGTATATGTTTACTTTTTGCCTCTCATTTAGCTGAAGCTGAATGTGTGTATTGTTTTCCCAAGATGCATGTTTGATGTGTTCAATCAGTTTGGAACACATCATTGGTAATCTCGAAAATCAGAAATGTTCAGATTTACACAATATAAACGTTCAGATTTACACAATATAAACATGATGACGGTAGTAAACATCCCCTAAAATGGTTTTGTCTAAAGTGTGCTATAGTTTTTGAGAAATGAGTAAAATAATTATTTTTCGTCTCATGAGACGTAAATTTATTTCGCGCACAGGCCGTAGTTACTGTAAAGCCTTTATTGACAGTTTTCTCAAAAGTTAGACGAAGTACAGAGCTGGTTTCAATCACACAGGGATATTAAACCATTTGCAATGGTTTACCAATCATGTGTTTTGCCTTTAACGGACTCAATTTTTCTGGACCTAAGACTTCACATCCAAAGGATGGAGCAATAGACTGCCAAAGTGAATACGTCACCCCGTTGTTCATTGCCTAGGCAATGGCTCTACACTAAAAATCACTGAACCGTGTGCTTTTGCAATGGCGTTTTATCTGGCAGCCATGATGTTTGGAGCCAGTTACCATGGCAATTATATCACACTCTAGCACTCCATTGGGGGCAGGTCGGTGGTGAATCTGTTATGACAGCATTTCACACATACTAGACCAAAAAATGGCAACAAATACAATTTCGGGTATTCAAAACATTACTTTTAATAAAGGACAGTCACTAAAAAAAAAAAATCATTTTGGAAACTTATCATATTCATTATTGGTTGTAATTTGTCCTTTAATAGAAAATTTGGCTGTACGGACAGTAAATAACAATTTATGTACTGTACAGGCCCTAACCCATATTATTACAGAAATTTATTAAAATACCGTTCTCAATTAAGTACTACGACCACAGAACAGCTGCTAGGATCCAATTTGATCATAATTTACATAAAGAAATATATTGATAATCATGCATAAAAAATGTAACACCACACCATTTTTAGTAGAGGAAAAACTGCAAACATATGGACTACAGTAATTACACGGCAAGCTCATGCATTGAATTTAAAAAAAGGGAAATATTCAAGAGTTAGAAGGAATGCGAGTGGAATGTTGGTCAGTGAATAAAATTTAAAAAGAACGTGTAATTTTGAGAGTTTTGCATTGTAAATAAATCTTCAACTGTGGCATTCTAAATGCAACTTTACAATTTTAAATTTACTCAAATCTAAGATCATTACAATTTGAATCAAATAAGAAAATTTTATAAGTACGATACAAATGTCCATGAGTTTGGATGCAGTGAAAAGCAACTTGGTTCCACCGGGATCCAAACCGCGGACCTTCTGCTTAACATTTGTCCACCCTGGCGGTGCCTGGTCATAATCCTTTAAAAAACAATTACTTTATTCGTTTGCTCACTAATTTTCATGTCGTGTTCTCCAAGGGCGTCGCTTAAATTATTCCTCTGGGTCGTTTTTAATACTTTCAAAGTAAACATCAAGTACACTTTATTCCTGTAAAGAAGAATCAAAACCGGTTTAGATAATAAATGTTTTTCGCTGATATAATCGGTGGAAAATACAATAGAACACCTTTGTTTAGTAATATTGTCTGAACCCCGAGGCTGTGCGTAAAAATATACTGAATCCAAGAGAATTAGGACTACTGACAACCATTTATTTCGGTTAAGGAGCATTTTCCAGAAAATACCTTTGTCTGGTCTCTAAAAAAAAGAAATAAGTTTCAGTTGTTCTGAAGAGATAACTTAGGCCCCAAAAGGGTTACAAATAGTGTGACAACATGCCTTTCTAAAAACCCTGTGTACAAATATACTCGCGTAACATTGGTACACAGGGTTTTTAGAAAGGCATGTTGTCACACTATTTGTAACCCTTTTTGGGCCTAAGTTATCTCTTCAGAAAAACTTAAACTTATTTCTTTTATTTTGAGACCAGACAAAGGTATATGATTTGTGTTGCCAAAATGCCCTCTTTACTGTGGAATGACCATTGTACAAAACTTGGGTGCCTCATATTTTACAAAAAATTCTTTTAAATGACCCCTTCACTGACTTTGAATACAACATATTGCTCAAACGTCCACAAATATATACTTATTTTCACTTTTAGTTTTAAACA
Organism: Henricia sp. BOLD:AAB3569; assembly: GCA_037783545.1. Lineage (NCBI taxonomy): Eukaryota > Metazoa > Echinodermata > Asteroidea > Spinulosida > Echinasteridae > Henricia > Henricia sp. BOLD:AAB3569. The sequence continues at coordinate 1,571,714 of JBBELK010000219.1, forward strand.
GTTGGTGACCAATGTATGAAACTGCCACTTGCGCAATCTCTGAACTTGTTTTTTTTAAAGGTGGGGTGTTTCTGTGGATGAAATGAAAGCAACTAAGCCGTTGTAAATATGCTTATAGCTGAAACATTTGTAGATTGTATTCACAATATTTTAACATACCGGAAGAAAGAAAGATGGTTTATTTACAACCATTTTGATATCCCATTTGCCTAATTTGTTCAATATTACACTACTCACAATTAGTTAGGGATATTGGTATGTTGTCAATTTTAGAATTTGTTAAAAAAAATTTCAAATGACTGATTTTACCTGTGACAGTGTGTCTGTCATGGAGATACAATTGTCTAATCATATACAAAATCATTCAAGCGGGATTTATACCCTCAATAAAATATCTGCATACACCCCACATAATCCCTAATTTATTGTGAGTAGTGGGGGAAAAAATTAATTTAAAAGTTGCACTTATAGAGCGGTTTCACGAGTCACTAAACATCTCCTGTGTTTGTCCTCCAGATCGGAAGAGAATAGAGCCCGTGCTATTCTGCTAGCAACCATGTGCGTTTCCCCACATGGCTCTATTGTTTTCTCCCCATGTGAAAGCGCCCTATTGCGATCAATGGTCATTCAAAAGGCATTGTGACTGTAAAATAAAGATGATACAGCACATTTGAAATCGATACTCTTTCACTTGTTTTCACCGACTTCCTTTCATTGAATATACTTTTAAAAGTCTTAGCTTTAGCAAGACTTCTCTTCATTATCTGGTATGTCTGGCTGCTTCAGGAACCGCCAAGCACCTCCTCATACCTGGATAGCTACTGTTTACTGCAAAAAAATAAAAATGAGCAATTGTCACCTTCAAGCTTACACCGAAACAACAATACTCGGTCAATTGTAACAAATGAAGTGTAAACATTTCCGGTGTTTTTTTTTTACCAAATACATTCATTAGTTTTATAGTTAGGTGTATTTACAACGGCTTAGTTACATTTTGTGAGGTCTTTAGTTGACTGGACGGTGGTCGTTTCTAGATGACACGAGGTTTGAGGGAAGAGATGAGTGGATCATCCGGGTTGTTGCAGTAGTCAATGGTTGTCGCTTCGTAGATGGCTTGTCTGGATGGTCGTGTCTCACACGCACTGCTAACGTCGTATGTGTAACCAGTTCTAGAATGAGGAAACAGAATCAAACAAATAAATCTTGTTGTGGTCTTTCCATGAAGATGGGTCAATTTTGTGACAGCGAAATCTTAGGGATAAGTCGTTGATGCCATTTGGAGTGAGGGCCCAGTCAATTTGGTATAGACGAATTTCACATTAGATCGTTTATATGCGCACTTCCGCGTTGAAACCAAGGTCCTTCGTGTCAAGTCGGCAGTAGGCGTGCGCTACAGGTACAGTATTTTACAGTGACTGAGTGTGTGCTGTTCTGCGTCGCATGTAGGAGTGATTGTGCATTCATGTGCGTACATTAGTTTATTTCAGTTGCTTAACACGAAGAGACTCATTATTAACCCTGAAGTGTGCAGACCCCCGATCTTTTTATTGACTCCTACAAAAAGGGTGTAATGTATCTAAAGAAGAATGTTGGGGAACGAGCCTACAGATATTTCAGCTACATAGATGCATAAATGCTTCAGAAAATCTTCAAAAATGGTTTTTGTGTTAAGAGAAAAAACACGTACATTTGTTAAAATGCCACCTTGGACAAAAATATATTCATGTGGTGTTTGTAACCATTGCTATCAACAATTTAAGTTATTTCAGTTTTGTTTTTTCATAAAGTCAAAAAGTAAAATTTGGGTCATTGCAAATGATACAATGGGCCCTTAAAGGCAGTATACATCATTGGTAATCTCGAAAATCAGAAATGTTCACAGATTTACGCCTAACTTACATAATATAAACATGATGACCGTAGAAAACTTCCCCTGAAATGGTTTTGTCTGAAGTGCCATAGTCTTTAAGAAATGAGTAAAACAATTAGTTTTCAATTCGCCCATGTGCCATTTCGCCCCAAATTACTTCGTCCAAACACTACATCGCCCAAATGTTCGCCCCAAAACCACTTCGTGCACAGGCCGTGGTTCAGGGCGAAATGGTTAAGGGCTAAGTGGTTTTGGAGCGAAATGACTGCAAACCCTTTTTTGACTGTTTTCTCAAAAGTTAGACGAAGTACGGAGCTGGTTTTTGCTCAGGTTGGTTTTAATCATGCATATCTTCAATCACACAGGGGGATAAAACTATTTGTAACAGTTTACCAATCATGTATACTATCTTTAAGGTTGTAATGGGGGGGAAAAAGTGTGATTCAACGAACGGGGTTGTTGGTTGGAACAAACTGACAAGTTAAAAGCCATCCTATCAATCGAACGAAACCTCCCGACAGCCAATTAGCAAATGGCGCGACGGCCGATCAATCTTGTAACAGTCTCCACTGCAATTCCTATCAATCTACACTCGTGGGCTGGCTGTCTCGCAAATACAAACAGAATTTTTCGGTTGTCGAGATAGTGCCTAGCCACGACAAATTGCGCAAGGCATGAGCGTGATATGCTAGATCGGTTTAATTAGCTCAGCTGCTCAAAATGCACATAATGACGGGTGAAACAAGGGTGCTTATCAATTCAAATTGATAAACGTATTCTAGCATGAAAAATGTAAAGCCGCAGTACATCATCTTATTTCACGAGTTGACAAGAAAACTTGACTACTAAAAGTATTGATAGCAGACAGGGGCGGATCCAGGATTTTAAAAAAGGGGGGGGGGCGTGAAATTTTTAAGCATGAAATGCTGATGACAATGAAATAGCGAGCGCGTAGCGCGAAGCCATATCGGCTTTCAGATGCTCTGTGGTGCAATCTGGGGCAATATTTAACCACTTTAAGCAGGAAAAGTGTGCACCCCCCCCACACCCCCTTGGATCTTCCCCTGGCAGTGTGTAAAATTGTACCTTTGTGGAAAAAAATGCCAACTGAAGATGGTTTAAAAAAAACAGATTTTAATATATTTTTTTTAGTTTTTACTATTAATTCAACACAACAAAAAATGCATGGATTTTTAAGGTTTTCTGAAGAGTTACTGCATTTATGTGGCTGAAATTTCCACAATGCAAATAATAAAAAAAACTTACTTTCTCAAATCAGACATGGGGTCGTAGTGGCCCACTTTATTAGATTCGGTCCGACTCTGCAAAGCGCAGATGCACACTACCATCATGCACACAGCGAATAACAGCGCCCCCGCAAGGCAGCCAATAACAACGTAAAATCGCCAGTTGTCTCTTTCTTGTACGTCAACAATTGTTTCGCTCTCCAGGACTAGTTGGAAAGGGGGAAAAAATGACACATATTGAAATCAAGAAAATAAGCAGGAGGATTTAAGAGGAAAAGTCATTCTATGAAAACGGGACAATTTCCCCTTTATATTGTGACATTTCTGAAGTTGATTTTTCACGAGAAAAATCCTAATACTTGTAGTGCCCTTTAAAAAAAGCAAGGAAAACTGAGAAAGAACGAAATTTGCCATTGATGTCTCTTACGCCGCTAAACAATTTTCTTAAATATTTTCAAAACCATGATACCAAGCCATGTCTAACTGTAGTTAGATTTTAAAAAATATTTTACACTTTCCAGAAATTGCATGGGAATCTCTTTTTAAAAATTTTGCAAACTTGGAAAACCTTGCATACTAATGTTACTAAATCGTCGGTCGCACCACGAAGTGGCGTATCCGCGAACGCAGTAGTAAAACTTTGTTTTGAGAAAATCGCTTTTGAAGTTGGTCACTTTTTAAAACTCCAACTTCGCCGGTTATTCTATGAAAAGCCGTTAGTCTTTTTAGGTGATACTTTTTAGTATGAGTTAAATGACGTAAAAATATACTTTTTTGTTGTATTGATTGTCTAATTAAAGAACACTTTAGCTTAAAACTTATTCGTCACTTCGTGAAAAAGAAAAATGCCGACCATGCGTGATTTGCCACAGAATTCGCCCCCTGTCTGTATTTCTCTGCGCGCGTAATATTTACAACGTCGCCCTAGCGCGTTGCGATACGCCACTTCGTGAAAAAGCAATTCATGCACATACCATCTTTTTCAATGAGTGGCGTATCACGATACGCCACTTCGTGAAAAAGTAAATTTGCAAACCCATTAGTTACATGGTTTAAGGCAACTTCTGTAATTAAAAAAATACAAATTGTCAAGTCTCGTAACCTTGCATAAATGTTAAGGACACCAAATAAAGTCAAATTATACCACGGATACGCCACTTCGTGGTGCGACCGACGAAATGAAATAAACTTGATGATTCCATGGCAACCAAAGCACTATGACAAATACAAAAGCCCTCCATCAAATTTCCCTACTATACATGATACAAACACTCTTTGTTAAAACACCTGTTGTGTAATGTGGCCAACGCGCCAGCTGACGATTCTTTACACAAGAGAGCCAACGTCAGTCCGCCCAAACATGTTCTGATTTAATTAAAATTGTGTTCGCAGCAGCTCGCTCAAAACCTGCAAGCTAGAGTGTGTCATTCTTCTTACGTCAGACTGTGAAATCCAACGCCCATGAGATTAAATAACTTGTGAAAGTATAATACCACATCTGTGAAAATCAACACGATTCACTTTGTGGAATTCATAGTTAAAGGCTTAGGCTCAGTCCAGGAAAGTAGTTTTTGTAAACATTTTTAATTTATTTAGAATAAAGAACACAGTTATGGGCGATTCTATAATTTTTGGGCTAATGGGGTCCTCAAATACAGGTGATTTCATACTTTGTGCATGAAGGTCTTTCCACAGGAGTCAAAGCGTGACCTTTTGATGCATTTGAAGAAAACAAAATGTTTTTTCCAAGTTACCAATTTTTTAAACAGAAATTTACTGTGCAATTTCCAAATATTGACGAATATTTAAAATAATTTCCAAAACAGCTACTGGGTAGATATGTCTTTATTATTGTAGTTGGGATAATATTCAAGAGGGCATTTTCAATTCTTACGATTATGTCTCCAATCTTTTTAAACGGTTCCTTTCTGAAAAAGGTAGCTGCTTTCCTATAGAACCTGCATGTACCCAAATTCAAATTACATTATGAACAGAGTTTTATTAAATTCTTCAGTAAAACGTCGGTGACACCACGAACTGACAAGCAGTGGCACTTCAGTGCTTGTCTCGGGTACAAAATGACGTCAATATGTAAACGTAAATTGTGTTTTCACAAACTGACACCAATCAAAAATTAACAAATTGGGGAGTGTTTCGGTCAATTTTTAAACTATATTCCACAAGTACATGGATGATATGATTCGTGCCGGGCATTTTAAAAGCTTTTTTTTCGAATAAATTTAACGTTTACTTGGTTGTCAGTTCGTGAAAACAAAAATTAATGCGTTTTGAGTCCAGTGCGGTTTTCACGAACTGTAACTGAAGTGCACTTGTGTGTCACTTCCTGGTGTCAATGACAACAAGTTTCAAAATGTCATACATGCATTTAAGAAAATCCCACTAGTTTATTAAAATCATTCTCGTCATGTTTTGAGTAAAATCAACTGGTAAATGTGCTGTTCAATTCATGAGGCCTTTTACCGTTTACATGCTAAAAGTACCGGTTATCATTCTCTGAAGCCTGGTATTCATAAAATATCAACTTCAAAAGTGTCACAACGTAAGGGGGACACTGTGTCCCACTTTAATGGGATGGGAGGTGTGTCTCTAACTTACTTTCGCAGTGTGTGCCGATAATTCCTGGGGGGCAGTGGCAAGTATAAGAATTCAAACCATCAATACAGCTTCCGCCGTTGAGGCATGGTATGGATTCGCAGTCGTCAATGTTCCATTCACAATGTGCTCCTAGACAAAAGAAACAAAACAATTTTAACTACAATGAGTTCAAATCAACTTTTGTCTTAAGAAAATACCCCGACTCAATTAATAAATTAGCAATTAGCATGTTTCGCATATGACTAGCCTCTGGTGTACCCACTTGACCAGACTAAATTAAATTTTTGTTGCTATGTGGTGCACATGGCAGGTGTGAAGTACAGAATGGTATAAAAAACCAGATTGTTGATTGCTAGGCAGTGGTGTGCACCACGTAGCAACGATGGCATAGTATGTGACTTCCTAAACTGCACCTCCATTTGAAAGTAAAGACTTCAGGGCGAGAGCCATTATGTAAGTGTTACAAGCAAAAGGCTATATCACACACTTCACTCTGTGATTTCGTCTCTACTCGCGCCGGCTGTATTTTTCTTCTGCTTGCAGGTCTATCTGTAATTTGATACAACACCCAATCAGAACGCCATTATCCCCGGGGAGTTAATGGCGTCTGCAGGGAAAAAAGCCATGTAGGTCAGCAATTAGAAGGCGGCGTTAGGGTCAGGTTTGGGGCCCAGGAGCGTTAGAAGACACACTAGTGCTATCATTAACAGATAATATGAGCAAGCCAAGGCCAGGCTGGGAGGATTACGTTTTACCGTGGCTCGAGTTGCTAAAGGGCTCTGAAATACTAATAACCTTTTAATATGGACAATCTTTGCTAAATGTGAGGGATTAGGAAGACACTGCTGTTCGTTTTGTAAAGTGAATAAAAGGTAGCATTTTTCAACTTTGAAATTCATGCTGTTTGGAGCATGTTAATTTAGGAACACACAGAAGAAAAGTAAACTAGAGATAATCTGTTGATAACGGAGCATAGGGCTTTCCGCATTTCTTGTTTTGTATTGCGGTTTCCATCCCAGATTTTTAATGACACTGCCGTTCACACGTGAAATGTGTCACGAGACCTGCCAAATCGCTTTGTCGATCAAAGGGATCATTCACTTTACAAATTTAATTAAGCTATTTTGCTTATCAAATGAGGTGATTCTATTCTTTAAATAAAGAGGTGATCTCCAAATTTTCCCGAAGAAAATCATTCATGATGAAAGTTAAAATAATTGTTGCTAAATTACTCCTCATAAAAAAGAAACCTGCTTTAAAATTTTCAAAAAAGATTTTGCTGATTCAAACGATCTTTGAAACAAATGTTAATTTATTTTTCTACAATCTGTATACATAACTTAACTACACACGTACATGCGTCTGAACAATTTGACAAATTTATGGCACAAGTGAAAACACAATCAAGCACACAACACAAAAAGTCATTTAAACAGCCTACGCATAAAATACGAGGCACTAAATCCCGCAGCAAGTTACAAAAATAGCGATGCATGTTTTACGAGCCCCTGATCACTAATAAATTGAATTAGAATTCACGGGATACATGCGTAAGATCCCTTTTATTCATGCTCGGAAGATGACGAACGAAGCTTTCAGTAGCCGATGGTTATTATTACTATCAAGGCGCCATTGTTTACTCTGGCCAGTATCAACGCCCGAACGATGAGGATTATGTCTGTAGTTTGTAAAGCGATAGGTCGATCGCAGACGGGAATTGCGATGAGATAGCGAAGGAGGGAGTCAGATAAAAATCAATGATTACTTTTTGACATCAAGCGATCAGGTTCTCAACTTTCCGGCTGCGATTTCTGCGCGGCAAGTTTCTTTTTGAAGTTAGGGATTTGTGAACATGTGTACAGATCTGCTGAAGCGTCGAAAAAGGGTTCAGATGCTATATAGTCTGTAATGCTGTATCAGTTTTCGGTCAATTGAAGTAGCATAACAAACTGTTATGCCTTCTGTTTTGCAAATCATTGCATGAGGCATAGTGGTATACTCCCTTATAGGTTTTCCCCAAGACGTTTTACACACCAGACAGATGCTCTACCAGCTGAGCTATGAGGCAGAGTGGTATACTCCCTCAGGTTTATTCGTAAATCATTGCATGAGGCACAGTGATATACACCCTTAGGTTTCCCCAAGACCTTTGACACACCAGACAGATGCTCTACCAGCTGAGATATAAGGCACAGTTGTATACTCCCTCAGGTTTTCCCATGACATCTGATATCTGACATCTGATACACTGGGCAGATGCTCTACCAGCTGAGCTATGAGGCAGAGTGGTATACTCCCTCAGGTTTTCCCAAGACCTCCGACACACCAGGGCATGCCTTCTGTTTCGTAAATCATTGCATGAGGCACAGTGATATACACCCTTAGGTTTCCCCAAGACCTTTGACACACCAGACAGATGCTCTACCAGCTGAGCTATTAGGCAGAGTGGTGTACTCCCACAGGTTTGCCCCAAGACCTCTGATACACCAGGCAAATGCTCTACCAGCTGAGCTATGAGGCACAGTTGTATACTCCCTCAGGTTTTCCCACGACATCTGATACACTGGGCAGATGCTCTACCAGCTGAGCTATGAGGCACATTGGTATACTCCCTCAGGTTTTCCCCCCAAGACCTCTGACACACCAGGCAGATGCTCTACCAGCTGAGCTATGAGGTACAGTGGTATACACCCCCAGGTTTTCCCCCAAAGACCTCTGACACACCAGGCAGATGCTCTACCAGCTGAGCTATAAGGCACAGTGGTATGCTCCCTTAGGTTTTCCCACGACCTCTGACACACCAGGCAAATGCTCTACCAGCTAAGCTATGAGGCACAGTTGTATACTCCCTCAGGTTTTCCCACAAGACCTCTGATACACCGGGCAGATGCTCTACCAGCTGAGCTATAAAACACAGTAGTGGTGTACTCCCATACATGTAGGTTTTCCAACTTTCGATGCTGCATGAATGCACAACTGAGTATAAACGAAATTATTTACTGCAGAGGAATATGTTACAAAAACGTTCCTTACCGGTAACACCCGGCGCGCACAAGCAGGAATACGCGTTTCCAAGATCACGACACTTGGTGGCGTTGTTGCACGGCTGGCTGGCACACAGATCCACTTTGGATTCACACTGCTGGCCGGTATACCCGGATCCGCAAACGCACTCGTAGTGGTTCAATAGGTCCATGCATGTGGCGCCGTTTTGGCAAGGTGTAGAAATGCATTCGTTGTATTCAACTTCACAATGGGTTCCCGTGTAACCTAGAAAATAATAAATAATTGTAACAAATAGAAAATTAGCTTTATAGAATTGGTTCATGGAACATCAATTTGTAGATCATAGGCTTAATTGCATGAACCTTACAAGTGTCTTCCACCTCAATATTAAGATATGCAGGTGGGTGGCGCCATTGGCAGTCAATGGCCAAAGACACCAGGGCCCAATTTCATAGAGCTGTTTAACAGCCCATTTTCCGTTAACCGAGCGTCAGGCCATTTCATAGACATCGTTAACGTTAAGCAATGAAAATCTGCCTTAACCGCAGAGCCAAATTTTGCTTAAGATAGTAACGCATCAATGGCGGTTTCCAAGCGCGCGCATGCTTAAAGCACGCCGCAGCCGTGAAATAGCCTTAACGTTAGCACAACTTTTCTGCTACAGTAAGCACACGTTTTCAGCTAGCGCTTAAGCAGCTCTATGAAATTGGGCCCTGGGAATCCCCTTACTGTTCACGAAAAAGAGCTCTGGGATATTTTATGTGCATCACACAACACACTGGACCAATGACCTTATCCCTTCAGAAGGATGGAGCAATTGTGGATAAGTTGACATTCTTTGACTGTGGAAGACCACTGCTGGCCAAATTAGCAGTCTACATTATTTTTGATTTGCGAGAATAACTAGAAATCAACAGAGGATCCAGGTTCATTAAAATTTGAAAATACGATGGAAATTCTGAGCGGTACCTAGAAATTCCAGGGGGTATCCGGGTACTGCTCAGAATTTACTTTGTATGTTTGTATTTTCATGGGCTTAGATCTACCACTGATTTGCTAACAAAAACTAACACCACGATGTGCGACATATTTTGGTATTAATGCTATTGAACACATTCCAGAACGCACAGATAAATCTTTGGAAAGTTTTATTGGTTACCAGCCAATGCCGCACATGATGTATATAGGTTTTTCACCAGTTGTTTTCCATAACATACCTGGTGTGCAGTAACACTGGTACCCATTCACCCGGTCCTCGCATATCCCATGCACACACGGACTGCTCATACACTCGTCCGCTTCCAGTTCGCAATGTTCTCCCATCATGCCGCGCTGGCACACGCACTGGTAGTCGCGTCCATTGTACCCTTGTTGCTTATCGATGCACGTCGAGCCCTCGGAACACCGGTGTGACTGGCACCCATCATATTCTTCGCAGTGGGAACCGGTGAAGCCCGGACAACAGTGGCAGTTGTAGTTTTCCTGGAAAGTCATAAAATCGTTTCACTTTTAAGAATTGGAAAACAGTTACAAACGACGTTATCTCCATGTGTGATTGAGGATGTGCTTGATATTGAAAAACCAACCTGTGAATAAGTCAACTAAACACCTCCTCTATGTTTCAAGAAAATAATGAAATACTGTGTCCATGCTTTTAAGAAATTGTGCAAAGACAATTCATAAATACCGTCTTTGTATTTTTACAAAAATAGTTCCAAAAGTATCACGACGTAAGGGGGACACTGGATCACAATTTTTTAGAATGACGAGCGTGATCCAAAACTGGTAAACACTGGATGAAGACTTCAAAATTTCTTAAATTAATCAAAATAATACCTCGATCTGTAAAGAGATGTTCATATTTTACAATCATATTACAGAAATTAACAGAATATTGACTGGGCACACTGTGCCATCACATTTCCAAGAAATAGTTGAAAATGCATGTAAAAAATTGCCTTTTTTGTCAATTCTATTGATTATCTGTCCCTCACGCATAAAAACAACCTCCGCATAAAACTGTAAAGTCAATTTCAACATGTGATAAACTGGGTGTGTATTAACATCAGTAGAAGGTAAACAAACAGGTTCACTTTAGTTTTCATTTGTTGTTGACTAAGGAAAGGCATTTGTCTCTTGATTTCCGTCCCTCACGCGTGAGGGACGGAATTGGATCACGCTCTGACCCACTGGTATTAAATTGTCGTCATTTTATTGATAGTATAAAAATATCGATAGTATAAAAAAATATCCTCAAATATTTAAAAAGCCATTTTTTAAAAGCCAAATTAAAATATCAAATCAAAAATGTCTAAATTTATCTTTAAATAGTTGCTATGCCATCAACCACCCGTCACTATGGTAATTTGCTTTACAGCTTATGAGAATTCCTCTCATCTTTCAAATGGACACAAACCGTCCACATTTACACCTACGGAAGTCACCGACGTGAAAAAAAGGCCGTTTTTCTTTTGCTAATGTCACCTATGTATGTATGTCAAGAGACACTTATCAGGGGAAAGAGATTGCACCGTTGCGGACTTGAACTGCGGTTGACATGGAATACTTTTAAGAAAATGCACGAATACAAGAATGCTACAAGAGAATGTGTGCATGGTACGAGCCGCAGATATTCAAGTGGTGTGTTGGGAGTTGTTTCTGTGTATTTTAAAACCCTAATTTTAAAATATAAGATTGAAAAACTGACTGTTACAATACACAGGGGAAAATTTGAATTTGTAATTTGGATGCACATCTCTTAAAGGCACAGGCTCGTCAGCAATGCGCGCTCGCCAAATTCGTGCCACGAAATACGCAGCTCCTTAGCAAAGGTATGGAGCTGCGTATTTCGTGGCACGAATTTGGCGCACGCACATTGCTGGCCAGCCTGTGCCTTTAAAGGTCTGATATATCATTTGTAAAGGCCTGTCTGCATTGGACTTTTTTGGGGGAAAACTTACCGAGACGATGGGTACTTTTCCCATTTTAAGTCCAATGCGGACAGCCTACATGTAGGACGTTTTCCTCTCAGTAAAGTTTCCTGAGTCCAGCGGTTACTTTTCCTGGCCAACTGCTGCCAAGGAAAATTGACCAGGGAAATTTCCCGTGACGATAAGTCCAATGCGGACACATCAAGTCGGTAAATGCACTCTGAAAGCCGTGAAGGTCATCCGGGCCGTGAAGGTCATACTGCAAAAAGACACTGCGCATGCTCTCCTACGGTCTTGGTAAAATTTACCGTGTCAAAAAAATCAAAATGCGGACAGCAGTAAAATTTAGCCATTTTTAATTTTACCATCATTTTGGTAAAACCTCCCAAAAAACAAGTCAAATGTGGACACGACTTTAAAAGATGAAAGTTTGTTTCAATTTAAAGGCACAAGTGACACATATACAGAAGAATGTTGGTCAGCTAGCCTGCAGAAATTCCAGCTACATACATGTAGATGCGGCAATGATTCAGAAAACCTTTAAAATCCATGAATGGTTTTTGCATTAAAGTGAATGCTAAACAAATGTGTGCGCAGAGACATTTTTTCAAACCACCTTCAGTCGTTAATTTCTTTCAGAAAGTACCATCTTGGACAGAAATAAATTCATGTGGTGTCTGTTTTTAAATTGTAAAAGCGCCCTTAAATCACTATTCGGATATTTCATTATTGAATATATTTGGCATAGCCCTAAATAACAAACATCTTGGTACATATGACAAGACAAAATGTGTTTTGTACGATAGTCACTCAATGGTGTGCAGCATACACTAGGGTGGATGGTCGCCATTATATTAATTTTGAACGATTCGCACGAGCAGGAAGCTTCCCCAAAGAGCATCACAAGACAACAAAACAGCCCTGTGACACTTTGCAACAGTCTCAATACGCCGCATTATCGACGCAGGTGGAACACGGAATGGGATAGCTCACAGCAAAGTCTTTAAACTTAGTTTTCCTTGGTGGGAAACCTAGCGGCTGAACAAGAAATTTAAGCTAGAAGTGCAGAAGTCACGGAGAAGGCAGGTGTAAGGAATTAAGAAGCGGTCCATGCCTAGCTTCGCTAAAATGGTGAGATAATGTAATCATATTGATTTGCCCCAAGGGAATGTAACAATGACTTCTCTCCCACAAGCACATCTTAAAATGATCTTTGAATGCCAAGTAAATACAGTGATACCCTCTTAGCAATTCAGGACTGACTCCAACATCTCAAGATGACCTACAGTATGTGTAAGCCAATCTGCAAACATCTAAATCTTCAACATCTTTAGTTATACACTGCATACATTTGAAACGGCAAATTGCGACCAAGAATCTGAAAATTTGCCGTATTTACACAATTAGCATGTTTCTTCTGCAGGCTTTGGTATTAACCCATTATAGACCATGCATGTTCATGTGTACTGAGCTATACACACCCAGATTCATGCCATGAAAATGGGATATGAGAAAATCTGTAAAAGAGACCATACATATTGGTCCCTCAATCAAAAGCTGAAGAGTTAAGCTACACAACAAAATTACAAATATTGAGATGCAGTACAGCATGTAGATGTGTAGACTTGAGGTCAAGTCTCTAGACAGTCGTATTTGGTCCGTCTGACGCCTATAATCCCCACACGCAACAGTCGTTGTTATGAATAGTACCTGTCCAGAGACTTGAGAAACCTGTATTCGCGCCAATATTAATGCATTCATGGCGCGTAATATATAATCACGCAGTTGCCATCGAACAAGTCAGAGGAGTAATTTACATGAATATCAATGTCGTCCTGCATTTCGACCAATCAGCTCTCTACGTCCAATTCTGGTAGCAAACTCCATAGACCATGTACAAAACGGAAACAGGTTTCTCAAGTCTGTAACTAGAGGTCGATTAGACTTGTTCCCAGTCCATTCGCGAATACGCTGCTGCGGTTTACGAACCAACCGGTCTAGTTACAGACTTGACATCAAGTCTAGTAGATGTGAAGTATTCAAACATTGTGGGGCTGGTGGCCGCTTCCGGCCGCTATGGGCATTAGGCTTCAGGCTTTGGTCACTAAGGGTTAAATGCTTATTTGGTGATGCGCTTGGCCGTTTCTACTGCAGATATATCTGGTATTTGGCTCAACTAAAAAAACACATTATCGGCTGTTTCTACTGCAAAAATAACATTTTCGCATTGGCAAAAAACATCTCCGATCAGGTTTTAATTTGCTGGCAAAGAACCGTTTAAGACTGTTTCTATACTGGATGGATAACGGTACTAAAGCATGTCCAAACCAGTAGACCTAATCATGCTCAATAGAAACACGCTCATCAATGTCTCTATAGACCTTTGACCTTTTCCCACCAGACAATTGCATATGTCTCACCCCCGCGCCACCCCCGAGCCACCCCAAAAATTGCTCATTCCCTGGGGCGAGTTCAACCCCGCTCGGGACTAGGGTTGAAAATGTTGGCACCGGGGCGAGACACTTTCCCCGGAGCGAGAACAGTAGTGGGAAAAGGGGCAAGGGTGAGTTCTCACTTGTTTAAGTGAGGGACGAAATACCGATCTCCGGGGTGAGTTCGTCGCCCCGGGGCGAGATTCAGAACAACAAGTGTGAATCGACGCTGGGATGACCTCGGGGGTGAGTCACCCCGGGGCGGCCCCCGGGGCGAGTTCGCCCCAAGATTGTTGTTCTAGTGGGAAAAGGCCTTATTTGTGTTCAATCTGCCTAAAGTTCCTTTTTCTTATTTTTCTCTAGGCAGAGTTCCTTCCTTTGTACCTTCTAAAACGAAGGAAAATATACACTAACTATGCATATTTGCTGAAGCGTTCATTTACAACTAAATGACATATGCGCTAGAGATAATATGTTTGCAGTCTGCTTGTACGTGGCCCAATTATTGTAGTCTTTTACAGGGAGAGTTAAGTGGGCGGTAAAAAGGCAGTTCAGGGCTGTTTGCTCACTGCCTTGGTGAAATGAGAAACTCCAATATGCTATAAATGGTGAAGACAAGGCCGTGATTTCAAGCTTGAGGGTTTCCACGGTGATAAAATTATAAAGCTAAAAATCGCACATTCTCTCTTTCGGGAGAATGTGCGATTCTGAAAAGAAGTAGTTTTTTATTTGTTATTTTTTTATTTGTTATTTTTTTATTTATTTTTTTATTTTATGGTGATTAGGCCTCAAATCAAATTGAAGTAATGGACAATGCTGGATAGAAAAATTGTCAATTTAATTTTTTTTTTCTCTTTCTCTGTTACATCACCAAGTTAATATTTCACTCATAACCTAATTATTTTTGTTACGCAGCTTTTCACTGTACAACCGGCCGACTTATTTTCTCCAAATTCAGCCATGCGTTCTCAACGATCGACGACTAGGCTGATGTATGTTCTGAACACGTCATAGCTTTAGGGTTTTTTTTTGTCGGGGCTTGTGCGAGTCAGTAAATAGGTCAGAATGAGCAATTACCACGATTCCCCTCGATAGAAAGTGTTCCCTGGAGGTGGGGTTGGGGGAATGGTCATGCACGATTTCATTCAAGTAATGATGATTATGAAAAGATGGGAAATTTACACACAAAGGACGAGCAATTAGGTATGTTTGCCAAACCTTTTTGAAAAAAAAAAATCAGAAAATGGCCTTTGATTTTTATGTCCCAAAGAAATTATGCATTGCTTTTCCAAAAGACTTGACATTTTCAAATTAACTAACTATTGTCAATTTTGATCAATTTCAGGCTACTGCTTAAATATAAAAATCCCAATTTAAGAAAATATTAATTACCTGATTGCTCTCAAGTTTTACTACAAAGAAGTTTTGCATTGCTCTTCCAAAAAGTGTGTCATCCTCATAGATTAACTGCTTATGATATCAATAAAGACAAATTTTTATATTGCAATGGGACTCTTTAGCACAAAACTAGTTATGGGCCAATTTTGGAAAAATTAGATTTTTGGCTCTACTGAAAGGGCATTAAATAAGATTTTGGCTGAGAAATAGACAAATGAAGTTCACAAACCACGTGCCTCAGAAACATAAGAAAAATACCCGTAAGGTTTCCCAAATGAACTCTGATCCTCAGCAACAATGTCATATTTGTACAAAAGCTATCAAAATGAAAATTGAGCCACGCATTTATCATTACAAATATACTTTTTCCTGGTCTTTAATGCTAAAATCCGAAAGCCATAATTTTGACATAAAAAAATGCATTAGTGGCTAAATCTAAAAATATGGCCATTTGACTTTTAACTGGTTTTAAGCTGCGTCACATGTGCGAGTTTTTATTTCAATGATATGCAAGTGTTCGAACACCATGCAGTCGTTTTTCCCTCCTTTTTCTCAAAAGAAAATATGACGTGGTTGTGGGGAATTATTTTGATGCTCATGTAATAAAAATGTGCAACGATCAGCTGTAATAAAATGCAAGAAACATATGACAACCAGTATTAAGCTTGTTCAGAGACGCAAACCGTTAAGAAAACAGCATCAGGTTTAATAGTGCTTTGGCAGAATGACATGAATCATGACGCCACATTTCTCAACACCAAGCAATCGTGATTTCTATCCCATAATGCCTGGAGCGGTGTTTGGTTAACTGCGAAGCGCTTCCTTGAATTAAACATGCACCGGGCACTGTTAGCTCTACCACTAGTCTCTGTCACCAGCCTGAAGCCACTTCTTTTCATAACTAGCTCTGGTAAGTCTTAATGAGTCTGAGTGAAATTGAGACTGGAAATGAGACCAAGGGATCATCTATTTCTGTCATTTTCTTCATCTATCTTTCTCAAGTGTGCAATAAAATGTGAGAGAAAAATTTGGGTTCATAGGGAAAACCTGAGGGAGTATACCACTGTGCCTCATAGCTCAGCTGGTAGAGCATCTGCCCAGTGTGTCAGAGGTCTCGGAGAAACCCAGCTAGGAGATATACCACCATGCCTCATAGCCTCATGGCACTTCAGTGCTCGTCTCAGGCACAAAATGACGTCAGCACGTAATTTTTGTTTTCACAAACTGACACCTATCGTAAATTAACTAATTAGGGATTGTTGCAATCAATATTTTACTATTATTCTACAAGTATTCAGATGATATTATTCGCATCAAGCATTTTCAAAGCTTTTTTTCATATAAATTTAACGTTTTCTTGGGTGTAAATTCGTGGAAACAAAAATGCATGCGTTTTGGGTGCAGTGTATGGAGTGCACGCGAACACTTTGGATGTCAGTTCGTGAAAACTTGTGTCCCCCACTGTGCGGTTTTCACGAACTGTAACTGAAGTGCACTTGAGTGTCACTTCGTGGTGACAGCGACAGAATGTCCACGCTCCTAAAAATTATAAGAAGGTTAGCAATCCCCAGGCCCAAGGCCTTTGCCTCAGTTAAATTTCCTCCCATTGAAACAAATACTAGTCACTGATGATTTCTTTTTTTAGAAAGAGTAATTATCTTGATTAGATTTTTAAGCTGAGCTATATATGCGACTATTCATCGAGTCTGGGAAATTTCAAATTGGTTGTATTTTTAAGTAACAACCAAGCGTATTTCAAAAGCCAGTACTGCCTTTAAGTTAAATGCTTCTATAAAGTATGCAATCCCATGGGGGATGGCATTTCTGTGGTTCTGCGACTGTACGGCGACCAATCGCAATTCGTCGATTTTGAGAATTAAAGGTTGTTTGGCTGAATATAAGAAATTTACTCATGCCCTAGAGGACTTAAGAAGTATCCATAAACAGGGGCGGATCCAGGGGGGGTGGGGCGCATGCACCCCCCTCCCCCCTTTACCGCTCCCCCCAAAAAATACCACTTTTTGTGCACACTTTTCCTGCTTTAAAAAGTGGTTAAATATTGCCTCAGATCGCACCACAGAGCATCTAGAATCCATCTAGAAGCCGTTAGGGCTTCGCGCTATGCACTCGCTATTTCATTGTCATCAGCATTTCATGCTTAAAAATTTCACCCACCCCCACCCCCACCGATGAGGCAATATGAGATTAAGTGTCTTGCCAAGGGACACAAACCCACAACCTAGTTACATAGCGAGTCTGGCTTCATACTCAACAGACAGTATCGAATAGCCGCCATTGCGTGGGCCAGTTTCTTTGTTCCTGGAGGACATGCATGGTTGCACATATTGTGCTTCCATTGTTGAACGGTTTAAGTAACAAAAGGTGCCCACGAAATGGCAGCTATTCGATATGGTCTACAGGTCTACATTATTTTTTGCCCAAATTACTAACTGTTCCTAGCTCTATCTCCAGTCTCCGCCATGTTTCTCGTTTTCCCCTGAACCCCTTCTTTTAACTAACAGAAACAAATACCCAGGAATATACATGTAACCAACCCCTTGTGTTCCGAGAACACATCATACGTGATCATAATTCAAAATACACTACAACCAATGCCACAGGTTATACTTGACCCACGGGAACTTCAGAGAGCCGCCACTCGATCGTTCGCGGTTGCGCGTTTTTGCGTCACAGGCAGCTGCCTGTCACCGTCTGACTGTCAGTCGCTTCTAGTGCTCGACGGCTTGGAAATGGATTAAAATTGGTGCATTCGTGCAGAAAGTGCTCATCGTTAAGAGATGGTTGCCATGCATGATGAAAAAAGGGCTGTATGTAGTTGGGAGTTTATGTTTTTTGAAGTCAGGAAGACATGGGTAATTTTATTTAAATTTATTTATAATTATTTTTTGTGTGTGTTCCTCCCAACGTGTTTTAATGTGCTGTTTTTCCATATTTTAGTTATTCTGCCTTCTACAGGTTTTTTTGTTTGAGCAAAGATGTAAATTCGCAAGATACAACTTTTTGCAGATTCGTGGAATAAAAGTGTAAAATATCTGAGAAAGAATGTTGGTAAATTAGCCTGAAGAAATTTTAGCTACATAGATGTATCAATGCTTTAGAAAACCTTAAAAATCTATATATGGATTTTGTGTACAAGTAAATTGTAAAAAAATTCCTGTGCACGGGACTTTTTAGAAACCCACCTATTTAACATTTCCAACATGAAATACCATTTTTGATGGAAATAAATTCATGTGGTGTTTGTTACCATTGCTATCAACACTTTGAGTAAGGTTCTTGTTAACTCGTGAAAAACAAAATTGGGTCATTGCAAATGATAAAATGTCCTTTAAGCCGAGCATCCTAAAATGTTTTTGAAAGATTGTGGGTCGCTAAAAATGTCAAAAGTACAAATGGGTAATTCCCAAAATTAGGGGTCCAAAATGTTTGGTGTCCCAGTTACGTACGACACCCTGTGCATCAAAAATCACCACTCATGATCACAAATTCTCAGTAATAGACCGTGGCCTGTGATTATAGGGGGCAGCATCATTTTCTTGAATATTTTGTTCTCTGATTCCTGAAAAATATTCAAAACAAAAGACCATAAAGGCTTATAATTTGTTCCATGGTATTGAATAGGAGTTTGGTGTCCCTGGTTACCTACGAGTTTGCATTAACCTTGGTGCCATATCTACACACAAACATAACATTTAAGTGGCATTTGTTGAAATAAAAATAATTATTTTTTACTAGAAAAGCACTTTCAATCACTAAAAACACTTGGAAATCTTCAAAAGCATGTCACACTTTTGGACCCCAAATTTTAGGAATTACCGAAATGCGTATGATCTTAAGTTTTTTTACAAGTTCCAGCAGGGCTACGTAAATTGAAAATGCTGTATATTTTCATTACTGTTTCTTAAATTTTACAATTTTCTCACAGACACCTATGTACATACGCATTGTATTTCAAACACATCCATTGTATGTTTTCTGCAAAACAAAATCGATCATCCTTTTGCTGCACATAGTTTTTCTTCTCAGGCAGAAAGAAGGAATATTAAATCAAATAAATGGCTACCGAGTCTCCGGAGAGAAACATTCAAGAAAAAAAAGAGAAAAAAACATTTAGTATAACTCTGCTTACATAATTTGCATTTGCACTTTCAGCTCTCCGCTAGTCATACATGGAGAATACCACGATTGTGATCACCAGAAAATTTGATTAAAACCAGAATAGAAAGGAAAACCCTTTGTTTGCCTGCAGTGTGTGCCAATAATCCCTGACGACCTTGGTTTTTTATCCTAAGAAATTGAAGCATGGTAAAAAAAAAAGACACTGGACAACTGAACAAGAATTGCGCAGCACAGAAACTGCAGGGAACTGAGATGAACTAAAACCTTGCAACTATGAAAATATGAAAACACTACCTCATCGATTACATCCAGAAAGACGCAGTACTGATTATTTGTCACAAACAAGCTCTTTCTCTTTTTTATTGAAAAAGAGATTTTTTTTTTTTTGGTGGTCTTTATTCAGATACTCTTTTGAAAAATAAAAATAAAACTTAAAACATTGACAACGCAAGTTTGAAATCAAGATCAAAAATTGTAGGTAAGAATGGTGTCTATAGTTAATGCTCCTTTGGTTTTACTTTAATACATGTAGCATAAATGTTTATTTTATAAACTACTTTCTAAAATCTCTCAGCCTCCAAAACATCTGCTCTAAACTATAAGTCTACCCACTAAAATGCTGTCCAGTTCAACTGGAAAAATCATCGACATTTGCCGATGGTTCTTTACCAATATCTCAGCACCTCTTAAGAATGCCTGAACAGGCACAAATTACAGAAATGCCCCAAAGCAGAGAACAGGAAATGTTAATATCCGCCGGCACTGCCGCTTTATAAGGCCCATTTCGAGATCACTCTAGTAATGTCAAAATTTGAAGCAGCCTTCACGGAACTCTACGAATGCTTCAACACAAAGAACATTAACCAACACCTTAGGATGACCCAAGGCATTTTACGGTTAAAAGCGAGCATATTTGATTTTCTCTCCCAGCATTTGTTGGAAAGAGTCAGTTTGGGGAGAATCACATTTTCAGGGGCAGTGCTTAATCATTTCTCAAACCGTATTTCTTGGTGCAAAACTAGGCCAGTTGACTCCGGGCGAAATAGCGAGTGCTTCAACTAAATCCGTGCTCGTTTTCTTGTAAAAAGATATTTTGGATGTACTCATTGCATTAAACAGTTTGAACCATTTCTATAGTCCTTTTTTTTTCTTGTCGAATGGTTAATTTACATTTTGAAACATTGCAAATCCTGTATAGACCACAACAAATAGCGGCCATCTTGTAGGGCAGTTTCTTAAATGACAAAAGTTGCCCTATACAAGATGGCAGCTGTTCAATACGTAACGTACCTGTGTGAGTGAGGTAGCGCAGTGACCGTGGTCTAAACAGAGCATGCCCGCAGGGGACTGTGGATAACGACACGTGTTGTCCTTCACCGTGATGTTGACTCGGAGGCCCAGTCGGCATTGGAAAAGGTGGTTTGGTGATGTGACTGGGGAAAGAAATGATTAAAAAGAAACAAAAACCTGATTAAATAAAGAAGGTTGTTTTTAAAGTGGTGAGAGATAGGATGTAGGAGAGGGGCAAGGCTATTAGGCAATATAGTAAACTCATTATAATGCAGCATTCAAGGGACTGAACTAATGTGAGCTTTAAAGGCACAGGCTCGTCAGCAATGCGCGCACGCCAAATTCGTGCAACGAAATACGCAGCTCCATGCCTTTGCTATGGAGCTGCGTATTTCGTGGCACGAATTTGGCGCGCGCGCATTGCTGACGAGCCTGTGCCTTTAAATCCAGAGAGCGCAATATACTGTATCAAACTTTTAACTTTATAAAATTGTCAACAATATAAGTACAAAATATGCAACCATGCATGTCCTTGCGGAACAACGAAACTGCCCTACAAGATGGCAGCTATTCGATACGGTCTATAACCAATGCATACACAATGACTGGAGTAATGGCCGAGACTTAAAATAGGAGCTGTATATCAGGAAGAGCTTTATATAATTGGGGGGGGAGGCATTAGGTAGTAGGTCTCCACACACATTTTGCTGCCCCTTCTAACAAAATAAAGAAATTTAGCTTCAATGATTGTTAAAAAACACTTTCAACTTTTTAACCAAAAGGTTATATTTACATGGAGTTTTCCCTAATATGGAGCCTGAAGTACGCTAAAAATGAGACGTAAAAATCCCAAAATTGACCAGGGACTTTGTGCATTTAAACTTGTTTTGTTTAAAGGTAGTCTACTTGTTTGGTAATTACCCTCCCAAAAAAAAATTCTGAATTATTATCTTTAAGCTTACTTGTCACAAGATGGTAATAGTAATCATCCTGTGAAAATATTTCGTCTGAATTGTCTCCATTCATGAGAAAAATGACAAAGATCGCCTATATAGGCGATCTTTGGAGCCATTCATTCATGCACAAAACCGTGCTTGGATTTTTTTAATTTTCTGAAGTATTACTGCATCTATGTGGCTGAAATTTCTACAAGGTAGTTTTTTCGACTTATGCTTTGAATTAACAGTGGAAATCATGCCGTTTTTATTTATTTTTTATTTATATACCACATCCAACAGCGGAGGGACCGCCAATTACAGGAATGGGAGCAAGTGTGGTTGAGTACCTTGCTCAAGGGCACAGGTGCCACAACCCGTCACGGCCAGGAATCGAACCTACATTTTATATTCTAGTACTAGCATAGGAACTTAAGTTCGACGCAGACCGCTCGGCCATAACACCCCATTCATTCATGCACAAAACCGTGCTTGGATTTTTCAAATTTTCTGAAGTATTACTGCATCTATGTGGCTGAAATTTCATTTTATACTACCTTTAATCGCACCACATGTCCAATGTGGATTGACATGTGTTTTATCAGCTGCTTGTATTTCCTGGCATGCACATTAACTTTGTTTGAAGTTCGGCCTCGCGGTATACGGCACGCAGACGCACTGCATAATTCTACATTTCACTCACGCTCATGGGATATCTAATACATGTATTAAGGTCAAACTATACGTACATTATTCACTTCAATCAACCATTTTTCCCTCATCGGTCCCTAATTTTATTTACTCCACTGTAGACCAGACAGGTAAACAGAGCGCTGAGGACTGCACGCATTTAAAGAGAAATCGTCTCTTAACTCAACACGCGAGAAAGAGTCCACGAAACAGAAAACCAGTATTAAAGAGTACATGATTGGTATACTGTTGAATAAACGTTATTTCCACTCGTGATTAAAAGCCTATGTTGAGAAAACTGCCTTGTAGAAATTTCAGCTATTATAGATGCAGTAATACTTCAGAAAACCTAAAAAGATCTGTGCATTTTTTGTGTATGTGTGAATGAATGGTAAAAAAGTTATCTGCAGATAAAACCCACCTTCAGTTGGCAATTCCTCCCACAAAGGCACAATTTAGACAGAAAAAAAATCATGTGGTGTTTGTTACCATTGCAATCAACACTTTTAGTCTGTTTTTACTTGTCAACTCGTGAAGTAAAATTTTTAGTAACTGCAAAGATGTATTGGGGCTTTAAATGTGCAATCACTCCAAATTAGAACAGCCAGCCGCGGGAAATGAAACCCAGTATTTCCTCTGCAATCATCGAGCACTCAGAACGCCCTCTGAAATGTTTTTTAGAGAGAACCCGAGATGGGGGGACGAGTCGGACAAAATAACGGCTCATCGTGTCAGATGAGATTTCAGATCTACGAGAGTCGGGGATATAGCATTTACTGATCAATCAGCGGAATTCACTTCGAAGTCTTTACGGAAATGATACGTTCGGAACATCTGCCCTGGTGAGGGCAGACAAACAACGTACGAGGAAGAAAAAATGCAGAAACGTGGGTTGGGGGTAGTGTAGCTCGATAAAGGTGTACATTTATTGACTATTTTGAAGGGCAAACCTGTGTCTTTTAGATAAATGTCTTTTGCTTCTATGGGGAAAGAAAACATTTATTTTGAGTTTGAATCTTTCAAATGGGACTCATACTGTTAATTTTGTTTGGTTCAAAATATGTAGATGTAAAATGTTTAAAGGTAGAACACATGATTGGTATCTCGAAAATCAGAAATGTTCATAGATTTACTCGTAACTTACACAATATAAATATGATGATGGTAGGAAACTTTCCATGAATTGATTTGTCTGAAGTGCTATAGTCTTTGTGAAACGAGTAAAACAATTAATTTTTGTCTCATGAGATGAAAATTCACTTTGCCACAAAACCACTTTGCCCTGGACCACTTCACCCTGAACCACTTCGCCCAAAAGCCACTTTACCCAAACACCACTTCGCCCAAAGGCCATTGTTCAGGGCAAATTGGTTTTTGGACGAAGTGACTGTAAAGCTTTTTTTGTTAATAGACGAAGTACAGAGCTGACTTTTACTCAGGTTGGTTTCAATCATGCATAGGCTATCTTTAATCACACAGGTAGATAACAATATTTGTAATGGTTTACCAAAGTGTCAGAGGTCTTGGGGGAAAACCCGAGGGAATATACCACTGTGCCTCATAGCTCAGCTGGTAGGTAGAGCATCTGCCCAGTGTGTCAGAGGTCTAGGGGAAACCTGAAAGGAGTATACCACTGTGCCTCATACATGTAGCTCAGCTGGTAGAGCTTCTGCCCGGTGATCAGAGGTCTTGGGTTCGAATCCCGATGAGAACCATATGATTTTTCTCCCATTCTCTCGTTTTTTAAATCAAAATCCTCTTAACATCACGCACGTATTAACCGTGCATAAAACCTTACAATCACTAGTTTACATGTACCGATACAATATCGTTTTGTTTGCATAAAGCACTGCACACTCGGTCAATGTCTTCTCCAAACTTAATTACATTGGGTAATTTCAGCCGCAATTAAAACTCCGGGAAAAAGAAATTAAGGTAACAAAACTCTGAAACAAATCCACTCTTACTGCTGCAAGCAAGTTCCCATGAAGGTAGCCGTTGAGAAATTAAATTCACTGGAGACTCAACTATTTGATTATCGAAGGTTTGCCAATCAGTCCTGTAAGCTGAGGCATGTCGTGTAATCGACCTAACTTCCCCCCTCCCCCCAAGCTTGGGGCTTAATCAGTTTGTTTTGATTCAATTAAAGATAACGAAGTTGTCCCTAACGAGCCAAAATTCAGTAAGCGTGGTCTTTAGATGTGATTACTTGCAGCAATGTAAGGTTTCGGATGTTTGTTTGTAGCGTACCTGGGGAGAATACTTATTTTTTTTAAAGTTACGAACAGATGGGTCTTTCGATAATAGTGGAAGCCTATTACATTTTGATTTTTCCAGTTGGGTCATTCCACGAAGTTGAGAAACGAAGTGTGACATTTCTTCATTTTCACAAAATGGCCAATAATTGACCAACAAGTCGTCATTTGTATCATGATGTTGCTTTGTATAGTTACTTTGTATAGTTGCTTTGCCTGTTCTTCAGTCATGATAGAGTCTGGCAATTTTGAGTTATTTGATGAAATGTTGGTTGCGGATGTAACTGGGACACCACGCCAATTTACAGTAGCTGATTTTACTCCAATCCCGAAAGTGATCTTGTTGAATTTGAAATGAGAACAATATTTTGTAATTTGAAGGATTCTAACCTGTATTTTTATGTAGTTCACGAAAATGTGTTGAAAAACACTGAATGTCACACCTACATTTCCACAAAATTCATATTAATTGACTGTTGCTTCTATAATTTGTTACAATTGATATAAAATTTTAATATCTCTCATTCAACCACTGGTATTTTTGAGTATAATAGACTCATGAAATTCATAAATTTAAAAATATAGGGTAAAAAGGTCTTGGATGTAACAGGGACACCGTCTCTTAAATTCATGGAATGACACAGTTACCAATTTTTTAAAGCAATTCCCGTTAAATTTCCAAACTCCCTGGGTCATTGTCCTAAAAGAAAATCACTCATTCACAGTTTCCAAAAATTGTAGAATATTAAAAACAATTTACAAGCACTTACACGTGTCTTGGTATAATAGCTTTTTTAATACTTGAGAAAATTGTAGCACCAAGGCATTTTCAAGTAAATAATAGTGAGAACAATTTTAAATTTCTTTTGAGAAAATAAAAGCCTACAACCTAAAAACCTAAAAATGTCCGCTAATTGCATGTAACAGATGTGTGTATAATTCAACTGTTGCTACAGGCAACCATTATGAAACAGGTGTTGCATGAATAACATCTGATAATTGAGTCATCTGGCTCTGTTTCCCCAAACAATGGCTAACTGTTAGGCCATGAAAAATGCAGTTAGGGAGATAAAAGGGTGTTACGCATATGGGCGTATGAACACAAGTTGACAAATCACTGTGAAATACTGGGTGTGGTTTTTGTGTGGTTGACTCATGCTCAATAAACTAAACAAATATCGACAAATTGTCATATATTGATTGGGCTGGGTTTTGGTTAATAATAGTTGTTAAAAAAAGTACAACTTCAACATTTGTACAGTGAGTTGCAGTGAGGGTGTGGCAAATTTGAATTTTCCTAATAAACGTATAACTAAAAAAAACAAAATAATCAAATCAAATTACAAAAACGTACCTAAGCTGCTGTAAAATCCTGCTTAAAATTATATTCAAAACATACGTTAACAAGATATGTTTTCAGCAGTATCCTTTGGGAAAACAAAACAGCAAAATAAGGAAGGCACTGTTTGGCAAGGCGCCTATACTGCCCTGGAAGTGAAAACATCCATTCACCAAGAAAAAAGTTGGGTTCTTGGGAGAAAACAGTGATGTAGTGATACTGCTGTGCCTCATATAGCTCAGAGTACGTTTTGGGTTCGAATCCTGAAAAGGACCATGATTTTTCTGTTATCATATATTTACTCATTGCAAAAGAAATGAAATATGAATACATGGAAAGTGAATGTACCTGCTTGTAAAAGATTTAGTTTGTGTAGAGCTTTTGCACTGGCAGCCATGACAGGGGGCAGGTTTTCATATCTAAATGATGTGACAATAGATCCACAAAGTGACTACTCGTGCTTGACGTACTGTGACAATGCGACTGCCCCTGATCATGGCCGCCGTGCAAAATAGACCCTTTGCACTGGCAGTAATGATAGGGGGCAGGTTTTATTTAAATGTGGCATTAGATCCACAGAGCGCCTACTCATGTACAACGCAGAGTGACAATGTGATTTCCTCCCGAGATGGCCACAAAGCATACGGTTCCATATTCTGGGTCAAAGTCGTTAAATCTTGTTTACGTTGTTCTCAAATAGATTTATGCATCTAGTTTTTCCAATAATTGGCGCACGGCTCCCCAAATCGCATCAAATAAACATGCTCAAATTGAGTTACGCGCAGGTTTAAACATTCCTCTTCCAATTGACCGACAGAAGTTTACGCGTCAACGCGTTACCAAGTTGGAAGGCAAAATACCGCCAAAGGATAAACCTTCAGCTAGAACAGCCCACAAGCGGGCCTCTGGGAGGGATGGCCCCCTTCCCTCGTGGGTCGGCTGTAAAATTTAATTTAGCCACTTTAGGGGTATCGCGCTTTGCAGATCTGCGTGGAATTAGTCCGGTCCTCGAAGGTTTATCAACGTCTATTAAGACCACTGACTGGAAGGCGTAATTTCATTAAATGGAACTATCTAGACCTGTTTAGGAAAGACGAGGACTAGAACAGCTCACGGCAATGATGCAAAATCCCCAAGATACAATCGGACTTTAGCCCTGTATAGATATCGGAGCTGCTGAGGATAGCTGTGGTATAAAACGAGAGTATTATGCCTTGGGCTGAATGATAATATCGCTGATCTAGAAGTGGTTTATTCAATTGAGGATAGAAAATATCGTTAATGGAATCCATAAATGTTCAAAGCACTTTCGAGTATTTAGAGAAACTGTTATGGATGGTTATAAAATTTAAATTTGATGGGTGAAGACAGATATAAATCAGACAAGGTTATAATTTGTTTTCAACCTAACGTTCCTGATTCCCCATAAAATAAATACAATTTTTCACACACCCTAAGGTACATATTACGCGGGTTATGCAAGTAATCAGTCGTAACCAATTTCATAGCCATTTAAAGGCCTACTGTATCATTTGCAATGACCCCAAAAGTTAATCAAGGCGGGAAAACCTTCCTCAAAGTAAAGATTGAATTGGTAGTGACTACATGTATCCGATGTAATGTTTTTGCCCGAGATGATATAATTTTACCAGAAAATAATCCATGAAGATGAAATTATTTAGATCGTTTGCAAACGATTTACTTATTCGGTTTGCATCTGGGCGGTCTGAAATGTACTGCGTGCGCGCTGTTTCAACGCGATGCAGTTTTTATATACAACTTTATTTGTCGCGCACACAGGAAGTATGATGCGAGCCACAGAGTACGCGACCGACTGAGAATGAACAGACGGATTGAGAATATTTTGAAACACCCCGCCAAGACCGGCAAAACGCATATGGATTTTCATGCTTTTGGAAAACGTGGTGCATTTGACAGAGCTGAAATTTCTTCGGATGAGTTTGTTGATGTCTTTCTTTTGATTTATAATGGTTTTATTCCCATAATCGCTCAATAACAGATCATCTACAGGGCCTTTAAAGAGCTAATAATATAATTTATTTTCTCCTCAAAATTGAAAGCACTGGTTAAATTTATCTATTCTAAACAGGGAATCAGTTCAATGGTTTTAGTGTAGAGACCCAGTAAACTTGGCAAGACGCAAAGATTGACATTTTAGTTTAGTACTCTATTACCACCCACCAATACAGTTTCAAGTGTTATTTAGCTACAATCTAATGGGGAAAAGTGAATTAATAATAATAATAATATCACTTAATGCTGCAAAGGGGCAACCCGCCGGTAAAACTTTGCCAAACGACCACCGAAATTTCGGCTAAAAGACATCGATTGGACACCAAATTTCTGTAACCCAAAGCTTCCAAAAATGGTTCCACACCTAATAAAAAATGCTTCTAGACTTAATAAAAATGGTTCTCGATTTTAAAAAGATGGTCTTTGACCTAAAAAAAAGGTTTTTGACTTCCAAAATATTGGGGCTACACCAAATTGTCGCCCTAACCCACCGCGTCGCCCTAATAGGGCTCTGTACACAAAAAGTGTCACCCATTGGATAAATTAGAGAAATTGCACTTATAGTGCGCCATCTCCAGGGCAAGCCTGTTCGAGAACGCATCACATTAAAAATGGCAGTGAAATTTTAACTCGGTTAAAAATATAGTTATAGACAACACTCGACCAACCAAAAAAGAAATTTTGGTTAATACAGACACAAAATACAACAAATCACAGTTCCCCAAATGCCCCTTTAAATAAGAAAGTCTTGAGTCTGCTTTTAATTGTGGCAGAAAGCTCTTTTCTATTATTCTGTCTCAGTGGAGAAATATTTCTTTCACTGAGCCGGAAAATTTGAGTGACATAATGGTGTCTTAGAGAAATCCTCTTTGCTTAACCTTTGTCCACAACACAGCACTAATTTGATGCACTTACACACGTAGGCCTACTAGAGCTGTAATGGAGGACAAATAGAATTGAACAAAACATCCTGAAACCGAAATTGGCGTTGCAAAAAGTCAAATTTTGCCAAGGCTCAATTTAATTTCACCGGTAAATTCATTGTTTACGTGTGGTTGGAGTGAATTTTAATGCTTTGGGAGCTTTGTGTTCAGAAATTCCTTTTGTACAAATTAAAGTATCTCTCGGATAATTAAGAGTTTAAACATCAGTGTAGCGAAAAAACCTTATGTGTAGTATTGCTTCTTAAAGACGGAGGCTCGTCAATACACCAGGAACAAATTTGTGCCACGAATTTCACCACACGCCATAGCTTGCCCGAGTAGGGCCGCTGCTCTTACAATCCCAGAGGGTGGAGGCTCAGTCATTATTAAATGTAAGCTCGCCACAGTGAGTTTATGCATTGCTAGGCTAATCGAATCACGCACGCGCTGAGTTGTGTGTTGTTGTATGTTATTCGTACCAAAGAGTTCCCATATACGGTCAATTCAACCATCTATATGACACCTTCTTGAAGCAAATGTGACCATATCTGTAATATAATGTGAATATGGCTGAAACTAAATGTCATAAATTTACAAAGGGTGTATTTTCTGTGATAGATTTGATTTCGAAAAGATACACGGCCTATTTGAGCCTGCACTATGGCCCTACACCCTCTGGGACCGTAAGAGTGGCTGCCAGGGCAAGGTATGGAGCGCGGTGAAATTCGTGGCACAAATTTGTCTGTCGCGCATTGATTGATGAGACTGTGTCTTTAACTAAAAACTATGTTGACCATGCCATTTTTAAGCTTTCTAAAACAGACTTCTCACAATCATCACCATTTTCAAAAGATATACACAGGCAAGTGTATATGCTACACTCTAAAAACAACTTAGTCAAAAATAACTAGACAATAAGGGTTAGCTGGGTGCAACTGAAAATCAGTCAGTTTGACTAGATTTTCTAATCAGGATGACTAAAACCTTTGTAACGTCAAACAGATATCTGGTTAAAACAACTACCAGGCGGAGTCAGATTCACTGTTGTAACTATATTTCTAGTCATTTATCAGTAACTAGGTTTTCAGGGTCCGCTGGGTGCAAGTATTTTTACAGTGTAATATTCTCCTAAAAAGAAAACTAGAGAGTATGCTCGTCAGTGTGTGAAAATCATGATAAATTGTCACTTTCCTGTAGCAGGAATGAATAATGTATGGCATTAGGAAAATAACGCATTGTACAGGTACTTATTTTCAAGGGTACAAAAAGTAAAAATGAATAAATTTAAATGAAAAAAGACTTCATTCTCGAGACATTATTGACTTGATTCACTCAACCCTATTTGACTAGCCAGCGCATGGATGTCTATGAGGCCCATTTATCATGTAGGTCAAACGCGATAAGCCACGACAGCGTACACAATCATCTTTATGACGAAACACGCACCACTAGACAAATCGTCAGACGTCGCAAGGCCGAAGCGATTGGATCAGTGGTGGCTTTTCAAGCGGCAGTACGGCGACGGGGTGTGGATGACTAATATTTCGCGTGGTATGTTACTTTTTGGCATGTGCACATACGTGCTATAAATAGGAAAAATCAAACACTTCATGCATTGAGAGAAAAAAGTTACTCAAAGCATTGATGGCATTTATACTGTGCAGCACAGAGCTCCAATCTGATGTGCATCCTCACTGGGTGCACCAAAGCACATGCGCACACGTGTGTCGTACATCAAGTGAATGCTTTGTGCATGTGTGCAACATGCGCGTGAGTACGGTATCAAGAAATACTGTACAGCAGTAACAAAAGCACATGCAGTTCTAAGTTTTCAATACCAAACAGATAAAAATATTGTGGAAATCTTACAAAACCAAAGAAGGTATAAGCTTCTTTTTATATAACAATAATAATATTGGATGTCTTTTCGGATGATATGAGAATATACCGCACTCGTCATGAAAATACCGAACTCACCTTCGACTTGTTCAGTAATTCGACTCGTGTGGTATATTCTCATATCACCTTCAAAGCCATTCAATATTTTTAACGACTGAAGGTAGTTTTTAAAAAATGTGTGCACACACTTTTTTATCATTTATGCTGAATTTTCTGCACGCTAGTTTACCAACATTTTTCTTTAGTTATGTTATGCCCTTATTCAAGGAGCCCATAAAAAGTTTCATCTTGCATATGATACATTGGGTCTTTATTAAACACAACGCACATTACATGCAAAGTAAAAATGAAATAAATCTAAACAGTTAATTGAGCATTTGAACACCTGCATATTTTCTGCAAAAAAATTCCCAGACATGTTCGCATTTACATAATACTTGCATCTAAAGCTCCCAAATTGCCACGAATGACACATCCCAGTTTCTGCGATCAACATCTCATTTTCTTGTTATCAACACGCGATACAACGCTACTGGCTCGCGGTTAGAAAAATACTTTACCGGATCAAGTGATCGTCTTAAGTATTTGGTAATTGTTAGGGCCTGCAGTCATGTCTGACCACAAAATTCTTAAAAAAAAAAAAAACTCATTCCCTGGCTCCTGAATTATGAGATTTATTGGAAATAAGAAACCCAGTTTCTTCTGCCGTTTTCGCCCCGAGGAGACACTTCTTTAAATCTAGGAATCAGAGCATCAGCTCTGGTCTTTATAGAATGCCTTCGACTGTGCCAGGATGCGTTGCCACAGTTATTTGGCACCACTTCCTTAGCCAAATAGAGCGTTGCTTAGATATTGCGTGATTCTCTCCCAGGACCAGGCAGGATATTATTGGTGCACTCACGGCGATGCAAAACTGCAATGACGTTCTATTTTCTCTCAGGCAACCGTGACTTTTTTTTATCGAGATTGCTCAATGACGAACGATTTTATCAATCAAAACGTAAGGCCGCTTTCGAAATATATTTTGCCAAGTTGTAAAATTACATGTGGGTTTTTCGGGCTACCCTAGAGTACAGTCAAAATTGTCAAGCGGCCACTGAAAAAAGAGGCCACCTGCTTATAGTGGCCACCAGTTTTTGGTCCCAAATGGAATGTGTGTAATGCTAATGCAACCTTTGTAAAGGGGCCACCTGTTTGTAGTGGCCAGGTTGGTTTTTTTTTTACAGCCCCGAGGGTGGACACCACAGATACATTAGACTGTATTTGGAATAATACATGTAGTTAGACATGTCTTGGTATCATAGTTTTTATAATATAAACTCCTCAAAAAAGTTTGGAGCTCTAGTCAAGTTTGACTGACGATTTCTCTCTTGAATTTGGTATCATTGGAAAGCCCTGTTATTCCTCTTTACAGTGATGTATCATTTGTTATGATTAATCAATTGGGGGATGTGCAGTATAGCGGAATACAGGGGTGGGTGGAAAGTGAAATGTCACAAAATTCACTGCTATTGTCGTCATGCAGTGCATCCCACAATTATTTTGCAACAAGAGAGAAATCGTCAGTCAAACTTGACTTTCCGAACTTTTTTGAGGAGATTAGATAACAATTATTTATTAACCAAGGCATTTTCAACTCTACATTTTGACCAGTTCCTTGTTTGACTAAAGATTAATTTTTATGCAAAAAAAAAAAGTGCTTCATACACATTATAAACTCTCGCAGCTTCGTGAATCATGAGTTCACTGAACTATTTTTTCCTCATCTGTATCTCAAGGTGATAAAAATACAGAATAAAGTGCAAAATCTGACGGCTAAGAAGGAAAACCTTAGTGTTGTTTACACAGTCATCTATCTGGCAGGTGATGTGAAGAACACTGCCTCTCTGCGGACGAGGCATTTGGGTGTTAAGTTCGCCAGCTGAAACCTTAGAATTAGTTTTTTCGTCAAAGGGATTATTATTTTCAAAGGGGGGTGCCACAAGCAGAATTCTTTAGACGGGTAGGTGATCCATTGCTAATGGGCTACTAAAAATGTCCTTTAAAAATTCTTGAAGCATCTACTTACCAATAAAAAGATTGCTCCCAAGGGAAAGGTACTGTTCTTCAACGACAAACGCTGTCGTAACCGGTTTGCTGGTTACCGTCTGCGCGTAGGATGTGTCGCAAGCATCAAAACCTTCCATGTTCACTCGAAATGCCTGCATACTCAACGACTCGCTCGGAACAAACCTGCATTCACAATAAACATTAATTTGAGAATTAGTCATTAGGGCATATTGCAACAATTTCAAGACAAAGGTTTTGTCTCGGGGGAAAGTTTTTAATCATTCAGATCAGTGCCACAAGCAGGAGAACAAAAAAAAATACAGACCCAATCAAAAATTTAAAACCACGAATATGTCAAATATCCATCCGTGGACAACGGACAATGACCTGTATAAAGCCACGTCAAAAACCTTGATATTTGAAAAAGATACTTGCCTCAATCCAAATACATTATCCCTAATGAAAGGAAGCGTACTGGTTTTCCGTTTGACATTCTAATCATCAAGTTTGCGTTTGGGCCATGTACGTATGCTTTTAGCTACTGGCAAAAACGTGCCAAGTCAAATTACGCTAATTGCAGTGCGGTGGAAATGCAGAGTATTCTCAATTAGGAGCAAAGTAACAAGCAAAATGTTGACTTTAAGTTAATTTTTTTCCCTTATGGGTAGTGTTTAAAGTGCAGTAAAACTCGTTGCGAAGACATTTCAAAGGTTACTTGAGTTTGAATGTGGGAAAACGGGTTCGTTTAAATGGATTTTGAAAGAGTTTTTTGTTGAAACTTAAATGACTGTGAATAGAAATACATGTTTTTGTTTTTTTCTCAAAATTTCCAACACATTATGAAAAGAGGGTCTTCATTTACAGACCCTACTCTCTAAATGCAAAAGAGTGAAAAACTCACTCTTTAAAAGGGCGACTCCCTTATAAAACCACTCGGAAACAGTGAAAATCACTCTAAAATGAGTGAAATTCTGTAAAAAGAGTGGCAATCACTCCAAAAAGAGTGGGAAAACCACAAAATATAAAGGATAGCTCGAAAAAGAGCTGTCCTCCATATGGCTCCTCCTTTGAGTGGTTTTTTCCACTCTTTTTGGAGTGATTGCCAATTTTTTTATACAGAATTTCACTCTTTTTAGAGTGATTTTCATTGTTTCCGAGTGGTTTTATAATGGAGTCACTCTTTTGAAGAGTGACTTTTTCACTCTTTTGCATTTAGAGAGTACCAAGCAACATAAGGAACAAAAGTTTCCGCACTACACTGACCGTCTTGCAAGGTTTCCTTTGCCTATGGCATCAAAAGAATATGAAATAATAAAGTAGGGTTTGATTAGCTTTAGAAGTCAACTAAAGTAGAAGGGATTCAAATTTTGATTAAACGCATTTCTGGAGAAAACTCACGTTACTTTTATTGCTCTGTATAGAATTGAAGAGTTTATCAGACTCAAAAGCAGCTAACCACCTGGGGACTTTTCTTTTAAAACAGTATTTTTACTACGTTTCTATGTTCAAATTTGCTGCGTTCACCTTTAGTGTAACGAAAAGGTTATTAATCAATGAATCAAATATCACATTTTCAAAAATCTAAGTTTTTCCAATGAATACATTTTTTATGAAATTTTACTGCCTTTTGCTGCAAAACATGCTAATTCCATCTGTGATAACGATCTTCTTTGGCCGTATAACGGGCAGAAATATGTGGCTGATGGCGTTTTCATTTGCCCGATTGTAAAACCATCACAGGTTCGTCCATTTTTTTTTTACGGTAACGGCCTAAAAAAAATCCAGGTAGGTACATGTAGGTAGGAAAATAATTTTATTTTTTCCATTTTATTTTTACATTTCAGTTCATGCATTTGCGTGTTGCTTTGCAATGTTTGAAACTCACTATTAACACTATTAAACATTTTTATGTACAAGTGTAGAAAATGTTATGTTCGTTGGAAATTATTGCAAATCATGCTCATTTAAAATTATCAACTTGAAAATTGGCAATAAAAAGTTTGAGGTCGGCAATTTGACCTCAAAAATTCCAGGTAGGTCGGGTTACCGTAAACACACCATTTATTTTGTTTGGCCTTAGTTAGTGTAGATTCGGTAGAAAATTGGCAAAAATCCCACGTCTCAGCGTGAACAATCGGCGATCGTGGAGGCTGCCATCTTGAATGCGACACATGATCTGATGCAAGCCCTCTGATTGGCGCTGTCTGGACATAGCGGCTTTTGCCGAAAAATGAGTTGGCGTTTTGCGGTTTAGCTTAAATATGGGATTTAGCGGGTTTTGAAGCAGAAACTATTTGGTCATCGTATACTAGGCACGACTTTCACTTGATATCGTTATCAAATTTTTCTTGGAAGTGGCGTTTAGCGGCTTTTGTGCCTGAAGCCTTCAATTTGTCGCATAGCTGACAAAGTGACGAATATGCAGCTTTAAAGCCGCTGCACATTCGTCACTTCGTCAGCTAAGCGACGAATTGTATTATACAGCTATACGATCATTTTAAGTCCATGCATTGTGCCAACTGCAATGATTTATAAAGTTGTAAAACATCTCCAACATTTTAACACAGCCAAGCCGACTGCCCAAGTTAAAAACTGGAACACTATGGCTGCGTTCGGGCGTGTACTCGTGAACGGCAAGAATGACGACACTCGGGTCACTGAGAGTATGCTCTCACTACTCCCCAACAAATAGGGAGTGTGCTCGTACTCCTGTCAAGTGTCATGTGATTTGTACGAAGATGGTGGAATATGGGTGGGATTTTTTGTAAATTTGCTCAACGTGTCAACTCAATAACTGAAACAATAACTCACTAAGGTTTGTTTTAGACGGCATCAAAGATTCTCACGACTTACGACCTGTATTCCTCAGTTTCTTGTGAGCAATGAAACGGCATTTTTTTTTGCAGTTATGGCAAGAGACGTCCATCTTCACTGATTGCCATTCGCGCACGCGGACTGCGGACTTGCCGTTCGCGCGATGAGACCCGAGTACAATGCGCACGCATTACTCCCGAGTTGCGAGAACTGCACGCCCGAACGCAGCCAAAGAGAGTACATCCACACACTTACATCTATGGAATATTCATGCCATTGCACAACCCTTGTAATGGATTTGCGGAGGTTCACACTAGATTGTCATTTATGTGAACATAAATTGGACAAGATCTGTTATCAATCACAAGGCGAGTGTGAAAAGTGGGGCTATACACATATCAAATGAGCAGGGCTCATCCATAAAACTTAATTAGAAGTGTTTTTCTGCTTTTTTTACCCCCAACTGTCTGCAATGCTGAATTTTTCTAGACAACCATTAATCTTTTTGAGGTAGTTTTTCTCTCATGCTACATTGGTTATTTCATTTCTACAGTTCCACATGCGATCAAGCAATCAGTCCTAACACGGCAATCTCTGTTTTGAGATATCGACCAAAATACATTAGTAGGGTGGACAAATTAAAATTGAAAAGAGAAGAGAAAATTTTCCCTTCACGTGGAAATAATCTTTCAAGGAAATTCAGAAAGGGCAATGGAAACCAAATTGATTGTTTTTTTACCTCATCCAGCTTCAATCATTGTCAAAAAAATTGAAACTATTTAAAATACAGAAACACAATGGAAATTCCAGGGAGAGCACGGACATTCCAGGCGGTATCTGGGCACTGCCAGGAATTTCCATTGCGTTTTAGTGTTTTAATGAGCATGCGCTCCGCCACAGATTTCCACTTATGGTTGCGAAAACTTAACCTAGCCTGCACGACTTAAATACTACCTTTTTCCAGAGCGGGTCACATATTGGACACGGTGTTCAAACCGTTGTAACTTTTTAACCAAATGTTGTGTTCACAAGGGGTTTTCACTAATATGGAGTGTGAAGAATGTTTTCTCAGCTCTATAGTACATTTTTAGTGATCAATATTTTTTCCTACGAATGTTTTTATTTTCTCATATAATAGAAGAAATATCCAACTTGTTTGAAGAAGGCGGACATACCTTTCCAAAAAAGGCTAACATACCTCCTTGTAACATTTTCCCATGCAACTTTACATTTAAGAGGACAGACCAAGATGTCCCAAAAGTGTATGTCCTTGTTATATAGCCTAAGTTAATTTGTGCATGTAGGTTTTAGAAAGGTATGTTGGCAAACTATTTGACTGTTACCCTTTGGAGGTTTAAGTTATCTTCATGGAACAAGTTAAAGTTGTTTCTTTGATTTTGAGAGAAACTAAAAGCATTTGCAGAAAAATATTATCTTGATCGACAAACAAAAGCTCTCGACCCGAGAAAGACTCGCAAGCAAAATAACCACGAAACCCCGTCACAGACTTTGCTTCGCATATATCCAAATCTAAAAGTCTCCTCCACTTCTATTGGAGGTCCAATTACAACTGACTGCAGTATCAGCAAGAACACAATACCAAGGCAAACCTTGGAACAACACGACACTTAATATCGAGGAGAGAAGCGAGGTAGCATCGATTGCTGAACAAGGGGGCACTTGATTCTGCCGACTTCGGGAGTCAGGGACTCTGGGTTGGAGAATGACTCAATGTTATGAATATTCATAGGCTACAGTCGGTTGCAATATCACTACTATTACAATGAACAAAGTGTTTATTTCATGACAATGATAGCGATAGAAATTAAAATACTGTTGATTTTGTAAATGGAAAATTAAACTTGTGATGGACTTAACTACGTACAACCCTGCGAGTTACATGTACATGAACTAGCTCATAACCCAAACTGAATACTCGTTATGAAAGACTAATAATGATAATAGCAGAGCATTTATAAGGCGCACAGTATCTAACCTTGTTATTCAAAGGTGCTGTGGCCATTATCATCGCTGCCATCAGGGAATCGCTAAAACCATTCTGCTTCAACTAGGTGGCTGCCCAGCCAAGGCACACAACCTTATCATCAGCACTTAGATTGTGGCATTACCCCCAACATCTCCCCAAGTCTTGCTTAGGTTGACGAGGCAATTTCAGATCAAGTGTCTTGCCCATGGACACAAACAAGTTGGCACAAGTGGGGCTCGAACTCGCAACCTCCACATCATGAGCAAAGCTGCATAACCACTATAAGACTATCTCATCATCTACTGAAATTGACCTGTAATACAGTATTTCTCTATTTTATCCAATGGGGCGACACTTTTGTGTAGAGAGCCCTATTAGGGCGACGCGGTTGGTTAGGGCGACAATTTGGCGTAGCCCCAATATTTTGGAAGTCAAAAACCATTTTTTTAGGTCAAAGATCATCTTTTTAAAATCGAGAACCATTTTTATTAGGTCTAGAAGCATTTTTATTAGGTCTCGAACCATTTTTTGGAACCTTTGGTTTACAGAAATTTGGTGTCCAATCGATGTCTTTTAGCCGATATTTCTGTGGTCGTCTGGCAAAGTCTTACCGGCGGGTCGTCCCTTTGCAGCATTAAGTGATATTATTATTACTACTCCTATGTGTACTGCATTTTAATCCAAAAGCACATTTAATTTGTACAGATATTTATTAGTCCGTGTATCTGCACGTTCCCCGTTCAAAGTCCAATTGTTTTACAAAATCCTGCATGGCAAGCACAGATCACGAACGGGAATCACGCACTGCAATATTTTGTACGAACGACGACAACCCCGAGAGAGAATTAATTTCATTTAACTAGCCAGAAGGCCAAAAACAGAAATATGACGACAAGGAAAAAAATTTTGATGTCAGCCAGCGACAAAAGATGAAAGTTGATATCTCAGTAGTCCATTGAAGGCACTCCTGGTTCGTGCCAATGTTATTCTTTAATACGTGAACTCGGGTGTTTTCGAGGCTTACACTACCTCGGGTTAATTCTACACGAAGATGACTTCTACGGCGTAGTTAATAGAGTTTGAGATGATAAGTCCAGGCTTCGTAATAAAATTCTCTAAATTAATTTTGGTTTTTGAATTGCTCGGTGGTGACAGATAACGAAATTAGACTTACTCGGGCGTGATTATTAAAAGTTCACGGTAATCTGTAAGATCTTTTTTGTTTTAGTTCCACAATTTTCCCAAAAGAATTGACTTCGTTCTAACCTTACAATCATGTAAAATACCTTCCCAAAATACTCTATGGTTAGAAAACAATCCCCAATTTGGATGTGGAAGCAAAAAGGTTGGTGTAATCATTGCACTGCTTTATGTTACCAGATAAATTAGTTTACTAACCTTCGGTGGGTTTATGACGACATCCCTAGAAATTTACGGATTGAGGGTTCAAAATTTCAGAATGGTAATGAGAAAAATATGACAATATAGGGTATCAAAATCTCGACACCCATGGGGAAAATGGGAGGCTTAAAAATATGATCTGGTCACGCTCCTTTAAACTGAGAGTGCAATTTGTCACTGGGCACATGATGTGACCTATCTTATTTTTTGGGCCAAATTTATTCCCACATCACCAAGATATTTGTATAAAAATGACATCCATATTTTGCAATCTAAAAACTGTGCATTTACAAGAATTTAAAACTGGAGAAAAATCCTGCTGACAAAGGGTATGCTTTTAACGTCGTTTTTCTTAAAATATAGACATTTTAGATAGGAGAGTCCGTGGGACTAGCAACAAATTCTAACATTGCTTTTTCTGTTTATTATTTTGTCTGTTTATAAGTTTTTAAAATTGGGTTAATTCAGGGAAAACCTGAGGAACTACAGGTGCCTTGAAGCTCAGCTGGCCCAGTGAGCCAGAAGTCTTGGGTTTGAATTCCGATAAGGCCCTTATGATTTTTCTCTCATCCCAGTTTTGTTTAGTTTAGCTGTGTAACATGCATACCGGTAATACAAACATTAAATTGTCTCTGAACATTTCCAGGCAAAATAAAGCCTTTGGGAATTCCCACCTATAGTTCACTTGGCACGTATTCATCGGTACCGAACAAAACTAATGATACAATCTGCACCACACAATAAAAAGCAAAAGAAAAGACAAGCGATGAAGAGATGAAACGAACGTATCCAATTTGTGGAAATTCACAGCTGCGTGTTTAATGAGTCGTACGGAATATCACAACTTTGGCCGGGCAATTCCGCGGCGGACTCTGGGGAGGGGGATTTTGATTAAATCCGTTGCTAGGAATCGATTCCCGTCAATTGCTTTCATGCTGCCGGGTCGTCGTTAGGAACTATTCTGTATCTAATTCTGACAAGTGCAGATGTCTTGGCGGCAAAAGAACATTGCAAAGTCCAAAACTGTTTTTTTACCTTAGCAATGCAAACGTGGAAATACACTTATGCAACACTACGAGAAACGTTTTATCTTTAGCAAAAACCGGAAGGAGCATAGACACAACTGTGCCTCGTACCGGTATATGTAGCTCGTGTAGGTCGTGGGGAAATCTAAAATGTATACCACTGTGCCTTTATAATAGCTCAGCTGGTAGGGTATTTGTCCAGTGTGTCAGCGGTCTTGGGGAAAACCTGAGGGAGTATACCTACTGTGCCTTATAGCTCAGGTGGTAGAGCATCTGCCTGGTGTGTCAGAGGTATTGGGGGGAAACCTGAGGGAGTAAACCACTGTGCCTCATAGCTCAGCTGGTAGAGCATCTGCCCGGTGTGTCAGAGGTCTTGGGGAAAACCTGAGGGAGTATACCACTGTGCCTCATAGTTCAGCTGGTAGAGCATCTGCCCGGTGTGTCAGAGGTCTTGGGGAAAACCTGAGGGAGTATACCACTGTGCCTAATAGCTCAGCTGGTAGAGCATTTGCCCGGTGTGTCAGAGGTCTTGGGGAGGGGGAAACCTGACGGAGTATACCACTGTGCCTTATAGCTCAGCTGGTAGAGCATCTGCCCGGTGTGTCAGAGGTCTTGGGGGAAACCTGAGGGAGTATACCACTGTGCCTCATAGTTCAGCTGGTAGAGCATCTGCCCGGTGTGTCAGAGGTCTTGGGGAAAACCTGAGGGAGTATACCACTGTGCCTCATTGCTCAGCTGGTAGAGCATCTGCCCGATGTGTCAGAGGTCTTGGGGAAAACCTGAGGGAGTATACCACTGTGCCTCATTGCTCAGCTGGTAGAGCATCTGCCCGATGTGTCAGAGGTCTTGGGGAAAACCTGAGGGAGTATACCACTGTGCCTCATAGTTCAGCTGGTAGAGCATCTGCCCGGTGTGTCAGAGGTCTTGGGGAGAACCTGAGGGAGTATACCACTGTGCCTCATTGCTCAGCTGGTAGAGCATCTGCCCGATGTGTCAGAGGTCTTGGGGAAAACCTGAGGGAGTATACCACTGTGCCTCATTGCTCAGCTGGTAGAGCATCTGCCCGATGTGTCAGAGGTCTTGGGGGAAACCTGAGGGAGTATACCACTGTGCCTCATTGCTCAGCTGGTAGAGCATCTGCCCGATGTGTCAGAGGTCTTGGGGAAAACCTGAGGGAGTATACCACTGTGCCTTGTAGCTCAGCTGGTAGAACATCTGCCCGGTGTGTCAGAGGTCTTGGGGAAACCCGAGAGAAAATACCACTGTGCCTCATAGCTCAGCTGGTAGAGCATCTGCCCAACTTGCCAGAGGTCTTGAGTTCGAATCCCGATAAAAAAAAACATTTCTCTCATCCCATGAACTAATTTTCAACCTCATTTCATCATTAACTCCACCTACTTTAATCCTGGGTTCACTAAAGTGCGACATTATCTCACCCGAAATCAAGGGTAGTCCCGCGCAATGTCACTAACCC
The DNA here is from genome assembly GCA_037783545.1 of Henricia sp. BOLD:AAB3569. NCBI lineage: Eukaryota > Metazoa > Echinodermata > Asteroidea > Spinulosida > Echinasteridae > Henricia > Henricia sp. BOLD:AAB3569. The sequence continues at coordinate 1,613,468 of JBBELK010000219.1, forward strand.
TTCATACCATGGCAGCCATCTGATTTACAATCGTAATTTCATTCTAATCATGGAAGCCATCTCAAAGCCTATGTACACACAACTCCCTACAGATTTCGTACAATGAGGTCCGGGGCATCCAAAGTCAGAAAAAGAGGACTGTGGAAACACAAGACCCAAACACAAGTCCCAAAGTCTCGCACTTCACGCGGTAACAGCCCACGGAGCCGCGCATGTCTCAGCTCAAACACCAAGCCTGATATTAACACAAACATCTGACATTCGATCGACGTGGCTTTCTCTGTCGGGGGTGTTGTTGAAGTGACTCTGGGGACATAGCGTCAAGCAAACTGTTTGAAGAATGCTTGGGCCGGTCGAGGAGTGCGGACACAGCGCCTCCTGATAATATTTAGCGCCGGTTGTTCTTGAGCCTAAATGCACAATTTCATAATTTTTTCTGCTGTCCTGTTTATATGGTCTGCTTGTTTTTATTGAAGTGAAATTATAAGAGGCTCTTAATTTCTCCAACTCAAAAAAAGCTGACTTTTTAAATGCAATTTTGAGTGGATTTTTATTTTCAAGCTCCTCTGCAAATTAAGTGTAAATCTTTCATACGAAGCTTCCCTGACATTTAAAATTCCATCTCTGAACATTGTGCATTTTTCATTCACTTGATTAAATTTTTATGTAATCTGCACACAACATAGAACCATCAGATTGCAATATTTGCATTGGAAAGGTTGTCAACATAGGGTTATTAATGTGCGTCAAGAGGGGCCATCATAATCGGCCATGACATTAAACAAAGTTACCAAGGTAAATGGCCTTATGCCTAGTTGGCCCTGATGCCTTTTAACCCATTAGAGACCATGCATTTCCATGTGTACTCAGTTATACCCCCCTCACCCCCAGAGTCATGGCATGATTATGGAATATTAAAAATGGGAAAATCTTCACATCTATAGACAGCCGAAGTGTGACGTGGGTTGCCATGGTAATTGGCTCCAAACATCATGGGCGTTGGAAAAAGTACCATTGCAAAAGCGAGTGTTACTTTTTCTCGAGTTTCGAGTTTCGGTTCAGTGGGTTTTAGTGTAGAGCCATTGCCTAGACAACTAACAAAAGATGACAGTCTGTACTTGTAATATAACATATTGGTACCTCAATCAAAACCAGAAGACTTCAGCCCAGTTCATACTTCACATGTACCGAACGCGAATCTGACGTCAAACATTTCGCGGCAAACATTCGCAAAAGTTGAAACTATAGTTCAACTTTCTGCAAATTCGCTGCGCGAAACATTCGTCATGACGTCAAATTCGCAATCGCATTTGCTTTTGCATGAAGTATGAATCCAGCTTTAGGCTAGATGTTGAGTACAGTATGTAGATGAGTGTTCAAACATTGTGGGGCTGGTGGCCGCTTACAGCTGGCCGCTATGGGCGTTACAGGACGCTTGTGGCTGCTATGGTCTCGAATGGTTTAAAATACAAGTTGGATTTTGCGCAGCTTGGGCCGAGGTTTTGCGACCAGTTGTCAGAAATCAGAGGCTGACCCAGAATCATTAAAATATGAAAATACAATGGTAATTCTGGGCAGGCCAAACACTTCAAGACAGTACCTGGGTATACTTTTTTTTTATTTTGCATCTTAATGGCCCAAAAACTCAACCCAGACTGTGTTCCTCAATTCACAGGAACGAGTAAAACATTTCCTCTTTTTTTCCCTCTGAAATTAGAAATTTGGCAATTTTGAGTGCAAGGCTACCCCAATCAAATTTAACATCCATCCATCGAGCTATGAGGGGGCACAGTGCCACAAGTAAAGGTCTTGATTCATCCGCTTATTATCCAAGCTTGTGAATACGTTCAATGAGGTTAGGTAATAAGTTCACTTGGCCTGCCGTGTGATATGTCAACCGTGAGCAACCTTTGATAACTGAATCAACAATTCACTGACATTTCTTGTGTCGCTGAGATGTTTTGTCGACTTTTTGCAATCGATGAATAGAAAATGATGCAGAGGTTTGAATCGTGATTTATTGCAAACAAGTAAGCAATTTAAATCATTGTTTAGGGTTTTAAATTTAAAATAATTTTACTGCTTTTACACCAGTATAAGACCTGTGTTACATGTGGTAAAATTTCTGTCAATGTTGTGTTTTAGTTTTTTTCATGCTTCAATTTTTCTTTTTTTAACAAGAATTTATTTCCAAATTCAGCCTTTATAACGATGCAAGAATCATGAAATTTACAGATTTAAAGTTATTTTATGCTACATGTACATTTTGTTTGGTTGTGGTATACAGACTGTGTCAATATGCATTTGTACAATACCCTCTTCAGTGTATTGCACAAAAACATGAATGCACAAAAAACACGAAAAATCTACACGAATCAAATCCAAACTACTCTTTTTTTATATCTAACGGGATAGACTCAACTACAGTAAAACCTGGGGGTAAAACCACACGCACACTGACATGTATTTAAAGGAACTTCATGTCTGTCTCGAAAAGGCTCTCCATTAAAAACCGCTTGAAAAACACTCCAAATTTCGACTTACACAAATGCCATAGAAGTGGTTTGCATAATCCGATCTCTGAAAATGTCTTACAAAATCACGCCAATGGACTAAAAACAATATGTCAAACAAAATCCGTATTCCTTGTATGCATGGGCTTCAAAGCTTGCGTTATTCATCGATCCTAGTCCCCCTGATGAATTACTAATATATTTTTAATGCTTCCGTTCTCGGAGCCATCCACAGATAATTAATTCACCCATCTCGTCTCATCGTATTAAACCCCCATTCTTGCATACATTTGAATAATCAAGTTCAAGATCGGTCGCGCCGACGCGCGGACAGGTATCTAAATTTGTGATTCACCACGGAGGGAAATTAAACTATCAGTATACTGTTGCAAACTCTTTGATGGGGTAATCACGAACGTGTCTGTGTTTTAGTCAGTGCTGTGACCGGCGGTCTCGCTTGTCGACTTGTAAATTGGACATTTAGGAGGAAATGAACACGTTTTAAGATGATCCTGGCGTCAGCGGTAATTTTCTGAGGCAACACACACGCAGACATGACTCTGTTGGAGTTGACGACTTTGTGAAGATGGAAGGACCGGTGAAAGTGATATGGTGCTACAAGTGGCTACAAGATCAGAATGCGAGAACCACTACCGGTAGAAGTACATGACTCACTGTGCACACATTCTCAAAACACAGAAAATCCTAAAGTGATTTTCTTGCCATGCTTGCCACACATCCAACAATAAATTTCATAACAATGCAATTGCCAATGAAAAAGGGTCTTAAAAATGTACAGAAAAATGAAACATTTTTCACCTCAAAATTAATAACTGTGTTTTTCTTGTAATCCTAAAGTTTATTGCAAGTCATCAAAGTGCAGAAACAGTCCATTACAGAGAACAAATAGATGTAGTGAAACCTGCTATTAGGGCCACCTTGGTAAACAGGCCACCTGCATATAGAGGCCACCCACTTTTGGTCCCAAATGCCATGTGTATAATGCTTAAGAAACCTCTATAAAGAGGCCACATCTTTATAGTGGCCATTTTTTACGGTCCCGAGGGTGGCCACTTTAGACAAGTTATACTGAACATGTATTTCTGGTTTCTGGCACCAGGTGAAATTGGACGGTTCCAAGGCATACAGCCCATGCACAAAATGAAAGAACATTTCACAGAACTGTTGCTATGTCCCACATATTTGGGAACTGCATGTGTAATGTGAACAAGTTTGAGGTCACACAATGTCAATAAGGCAAACAAATGAGCGAAATCCAGAAATTCCACCTAAAACATTCAGCCTTATTATCATGCAAAAGAAATTGATTGATTTTGTCAATGTAATACTTTTCCGTAAATTCTTGTGCAACACCCTACAAAGTTGGATCTGAAGATTTACTCAACCACGCCGCCATATAAGTTCTATGGCTACGGGCTGGCGTCAGATTGGTATGCGAGCTTAGCCATGCTGTAACATTATCCATGAAATCCATTTCCTAGCTTCATAACCTTGTCTGCTTTGCAGTTTCCCAGAGAACAAGATAAATGCGGAGAAAACCGAGGGAAAAAATGAAGAAAAATGGAGACACGATACCTGACCAGCTGGCCTCGCTGAATCTGGACTGGTTTTAACTGAACGTCCACCGGGACGTTCTTGGTGCCATTGATGCCGAAACACGACTCTTCAGAGTTGCAATTTTCCTGCAAGAGAAGAAAAAAGCTTTAACATTCTCTGCATGTGCATAAATTTGCATGTGCAAATTGTGTTACATTTCAGGCCATCCCAGCTACGAGCGTATATTGGAAATTTGTACACAGGGTTTTTAAAAAGGCATGTTGTCACACTATTTGTAACCCTTTTTGGGCCTAAGTTATCTCTTCAGAACAACTATAACTTATTTCTTTTATTTCGAGACCAGACAAAGGTATTATCTGGAAAATATGGTCTTGTGTTGCCAAAATGCCCCCTTTACCATGGAAATAAGACTCAGATATATCACAATTCATAAAAGGCCATTTACTGTGCAGTAAAGTACATGTACCAACGTGTACGGTACACACTTGAGCATGCCGCGATATCACAACCAGTACTTGCCCAAAGCACCGAGCACACAATATTTAACTTGTTAATTCACTGTTGGTTGGAGGCAGACAGGAAATATAGTTCTTAATCAATACATCTTATAGATTTTCAGCATCAGTTGCTCTGTTGGGGGAAAGGGGGTGGGGGGGGGGGGGGGGGGGGGGGGTGGGGTGGGGGGGGGGAGGGGTGCATGGTGAGGGTGGACTGAGAGAGCCAACGGGCAAGGTTGGTAGGTCAGCAGATTAAGAAAATGAATTCGGGATTAATTCAGCAGATTATTTTTTTCATTCAGTTTATACAGACACTTTGTTTAAATTATTCATTAACAGCTAAGCATGTTGTGTAAAATAATTGTACATGTCCACGGTTCTCGCAGTCAGTGTATGGGGGACCCAAGGCATTTTTCGATGGTTACCATTATATTTCAGGTCTGTTTGACCAGTTCTTATCTAGAAAAGGTAGCTCTGTACGTTTTACCCACCCTAGTATAGAGCTTATACATTATAAATTCAAATTACATTATGAGTGAAATCTTGTAAAGTTTCTAAATGTCACACTTGCATATTTTAGGAGATCTTCAGGGGCGGATCCAGGATTTTGCAAAGGTGGGTGCGTGAAATGTTGAAGCATGAAATGCTGATGACAATTGAGATGGCGAGCGTGTAGCACGAAGCCCTAACGACGTGGGATCCGGGGCCCGCTTAAGGGCCCCGGAAAATGTTGGATTCTAGATGCTCTGTGGTGCGATCTCAGGCAATATTTAACGACTTTAACTTTTGTTTTTGTTTAAAGTGGGGAGTGGGGTGCGTGCGCCCCCCACGCGCCCCCTGGATCCGCCCCTGATTTTGATTCATTAGTTTATTGAATCATTCTCGTCAATTCATGGGGGTTATACTTTATGTATACACTGGGGGATGGGAGAAATCACTTTCTGAAGCCCGGTATTCATGAAAAGTTCTCCAGAAGTACTATCACAACATAATTGGGACACTGAGTTCTGTTTTCATGGTATGACCTGTACCGGTATGTATTTTGGATAAACTGTGGTTGTTAAACAAATTTCAGGAAAAGAATAGGTGCAAAACTGGAGGAGGATTTTTATAAACAGAACCACTGCTCTTCAAGGGATAGTCCATCAATTAAACCCCTTCACAGTGCAGTCCAGTTGGAGCAAAATGAATGATCCCCATAAATTACCAGGGCAGGATAAATGGATTAGGCACTGCAGTGGCACCAACCAGCTAACTAAATCAGCCCCAATAATCCAATCACGCCGTGTCTAGTGAAGCGAAAAAAAGTCTACAAATGGAGTTGGTAATGAAATTTTAGGGTATTTTCAGAAGCTGGGAGGTAGTGCTAGGATGTTGCAGAAACAAAGTCTGTATACCACAACCAAACAAAATGGAACATGTAACATACGTTTTCTACGTCTACCTGTGTATTAAGTCGTAATCTAGTAAAAAAACAGCTTGAATAACTGCATGTGTTTGAAAATGGAAAGATTACCATTTATGGACACCCACTGTTACTCCATGCACTAAACTCAAAAAACAAAATCTTAGTTAAATCATGACATTTTTCTCTTTATTTTGTGTTTTCATAAGGGTCATTCCATGAAAACGGGACACAGTGTCCCCCTTACGTCGTGACACTTCTGGAGTTGATTTCTTATAATTACCGGACTTCAGAGAACGATCACCCTTGGCATATAAAGAATATATTACCTCATGAATCGAACACCACCTTTATCTGTTGATACTACCCAAAACATAATGAGAACGATTCAATAAACTAGTGCGATCTGCTAAGTGCAAGTGTGACATTTTAAAATTTCGCTCCAAATATGACAAATTTCGCTCATAGTGTAATTTGAATCGATAAAGTCCAAGTTCTAAAGCTGGGTAAAATCAGCAACTACCTTTTATACAGAAAGAAACTGGTCAAAAAGACTTGAAATTTAACCGCAAGAGTTTAAAAATGCCTTGGAGTTCCCCCTTACGTCATGAAACAATTTTCTTGAATATTTTCAAGACTATGATACCAAGACATGTCTAACCATTTGTAATTTATTTTAAATATTCTACATTATTTAGAAATTGCACTGAAATTTCTTTAAACAATTTTGTTAACTTGAAAAGGCCAATTTTATAAATGCATTTAAATATGTCACACTTTGGCTCCTGTTTTTATGGAAAGACCCATAAACAAACAAACATTTTTATAGGGTTTGTCATATACAAGAAAGATCATGGGCAAGGAAGTGCATGGTAATCTATCCTTGAAGATTATAACTACCGGACTTACATAAATAGTATTCTCCATTTTATGGTTTTTTTTATGACATGTACCTCTGCCTCAGCTCACTGACTACAATTGTCAGTGCTCGACAAATTGGTTGCCCGGAAGCCCGGGACAACCCAAAAAAAGAATGCTGGACTATCAGAAATCCCCAAAATAGTTGTCCATGGGCAACCTGAAAATCTGGCAAAGCTACTGCACTAATTTTAATCTGGGCTTGCGCTTCCAAGTTGATATCATGGGCATCCTTTTTGCCCGTTGGCAACTGCCCTTATGGGGGATTTGTCGAGCACTGAATGTGAATTCATTCATTTTAGAAGAGTAACTTAAAGTAGAGATTCTTTTTCTTGTGGAGACCACTAGATTCAAAAAAAAATTTTCCTCGAGGCAAGTTGGTATTTGTACCAAGATCTAATGTACAAGTAGAAGTCAATTCACAAAGCAAAAGAAATGCCAGCTTGAAATTTTTTTTAGTCTTTCTCTCCTGCATGGAAGTAAAACATATTTTAGACGATTTCCCTCGGGCTTTCCTGTAACAAATACGGCAGAAAGCATCACAGTACGAAAAAACAAATTCCTAGTGTTGGAATTGTTAATGATCCTGTCACGGATGCGATTGCGAGCGTTCTATCGTGTGCTCAGAGTCAAATGACTGAGTGCCAAAACAACTTAAATATTTCATTCTTGATCCAATATTTATTTGAAGCACCTGCTCCGCACACCCAACAAAAATTCTTTAAATGTAATTTGTCAAAAAAAATTGAACGAGCCTTCCAAAATAATTTTTGGAAGATCATGGCCGAGTGGTCTCGCGCATTGAACTGAAGACTTTAGTTAATTCTATTGATTGCTTTCCGGTGACGTCACCTCTTCCATCCACCATTTTGGTTGTCATTTTTCATCACCCACGTGGCTCGAGTGATAACCGGCCAAAAAAGTAATAAAAGCGCATTGGTTGCACTTACCTCTGTTACTTAACCTTGCTTTATATTGTTGCGCCATGCATGGCTGTTGTATCGATATGTATTTCTTCAGGCTTAAAATTGTGATCAAGCAAAAGCACTTTCGATTTTACAAGCTGTATACATGCAGTGCATGCTCAATAATTTGAACGTATCGCAACACGCGCGTGCGGCATCTTCGAATGAAAGTACGCTGGTGAGTAATTATTTTACGCGTGCGTCTAGTGGCCCGCGCGTGTACACGCGTGACCACATAACATTACCGGATGTGCTACGTACATAACGGAAAGCAATCAATACCAGGGGCGGATCCAGGATTTTAAAAAGGAGGGGGAGGGGGGGGGGGGGGGGGGGGGGGGGGGGGGGGGGGGTCGTTGCAGCGTGAAATTTTTAAGCATGAAATGCTGATGACAATGAAATAGCGAGCGCGTAGTGCGAAGCCCTAACGGCTTCTAGATGGACTATAGATGCTCTGTGGTGCGATCTGGGGCAATATTTAACCACTTTAAGCAGTAAAAATGTGCACAAAATATTTTTTTTTTTTAAAAGGGGGGTGCGTGCGCCCCCCACGCCCCCTGGATCCGCCCCTGAATACATCGTGGGTTTGAATCCTTGTTTGCCCATGTCCATCATGTGTACACCCTTGAACCATTAATACTTTGCCATTAATTGCCTCTCTCCACCCAGGAGCAAATGTGTACCTGTGAGGGTAGTGAAGGTGTTATATGTTTGATTAGCTCATTAGTGCCTAACAGGCAGCCAGGGTTGTATACTCCACGGGGAGCTGAGGGTAAATTAAAGATGCACTGTCCATGTTGTGGCCGATTTGGGCGTCAAAAAATATTTAAAAGTTAAATTGCTATTTTTCTAGATTAGAAACATTTATCAGCTTTTCATTTGGTACCAAGAATGAAAAAATCAGTCAAGGATTAATGCCAGTCGATTAAAAATACGAAATAATAAAAGGGAGGCCCTGTCTTTTATTTGACAGGGTTGTGATGTAAATGTACATCTAAGCATAGGTGCGCGTACGTGTGTATACATACACACGTGAACGTACGTACGCGCACATGTACAACATGTGAAGCCTACGTTTTAGGAAAAAAGCTTGTATCTCCAATTCCCGAACTCGGAAATTCAAGTTTTTTATATTTTTCGTTAGAGAGACACGCAAGCTTTTTAGATTCGTAAATAATTTTTTTAAAATCCTTTCACCCAAACACGAACAATCCATCTTTAAGGAATGCTATTAGGCCATAAAAAAAGGAACTATGTTTAGTGTTAGCGCACGCGTCACTTTAAACCCTGCGCAACAAAGGTTTTTAAAAGTTAGACACGCACTGTCTGTCGAGTGTTTCAATTAAAAAAGTGCATGTTGACTTCATGTCAACTTGACTTTATTGCTTGGAATCCACTTACCAAAAAAACAAAAACGGGAAAAAATGAACCACGTCACTGCATAATTTTGGGAGACTTCAACGTACGCTAAACATAGTTTTTTTTTTTGGCCTTAATAATCTAAATAATTTGTTTAAAGGTTTACCACGTTTATTAAAATTTCTCACTCAAATTTTCTTCACAATTATTCTGCCTTTGATAAAGGACCCTACACTGAAATGTATTGGGCACGTTTGTGATTTAAAGAAAATCAAATTGTGACTGACAGAAGCCAAATTGTAATCAATGTAATCACGAAGTAATCAAATTCTAGCCTGATTGAACAAACCCAATGGCAGTTCATCAATGCACTCACCTTGCCGTAGCTCCATTTCACATCCACGACTGTTCCTGTGAGGTTTGACTGCCAGGCTAGCTCCCCAGGACCCAAGGGCAATTCGCATTCAGACTGAAATTAAAGCAAACAATTTTTCTTTTAATTTGACCATACAATGTCGTAATTTTACAACAGTGAATGAAACTTTGGACAGCAATAATTTGAGTGGATTTTTTTTTTTTAATGTTTAAACAATTAAGCAGTAAGTGAAGATTTGATGAAAAAATAATTCAGCAGTTAAAACAACTACTCAGAAAACAGACATTTTTCGGCCAGTCTCCTGTTTTGTACAATGTCTTGTGAAGTAAGAAGATGAAACTTTTACAGAATTCTGGAATGAGGGTACAACATACATGTATCTAAAGAAGAATGTTAATACAACTGGCTGCAGAAATTTCAGCTATAGACGGTGTGACCTCTGACGTCATGGCAGGCATCAAAGCATTGGGGGTGTGGCTATCGCTGTGTGCAGGCATCTTGCTTTGCATAAATTTGGATAAGGAATGGTTCGCAAGTCACATCGGCTTTGAGTTTTGATACCTTTGACATCATTCCCTAAGCAAATTTATGCAAAGCATGATGAGTGCGCACAACGGCAGGCAAGATTTGAATAGAGGGCATTTTAGCTGTAAACAAAGGTCACACGGTCTATAGGCCTACAACAAAAAACATTTTTTAAATGTTCATATTCCATAAATTTTCATGAATTTTCCTCACTAAAGCACGTCAATGCCTCTTCCACATAGCCTATTTTTTTAATGTCAAACCTTTTAAAAATAAGTAAAAACATATCTTCTTTCAGTCTTCCAGCTTTTCTTTTTTCAATCAAACATGGAAGCGATTGCACAAGCTTTGGAGTCAAAGCCCACTTAAAAGGTTTTTGCTATTTGGCACTTGACGACGATGCACTCCAATTCGAGATGGAAGCAAATCTCTCATCGTATCGTCTTTCGCACTCTCGGCTTAGGAAGTCTCCAGCTCCAAATCCCTTCAATCGAGGCTGGTAATTGAAATTCTTTGGAGATATCGTAAGGTGCTGAGCCATTGCGTGTATAGACACAACCCTCACTTCACTCAGAAAGGACGGCGATTTTTAAACGAATTAACTCTCGGACAAAGAAATAGACATATTTGTCTGAGACAAACAAGTATCCTATGTTACAAAGTGTCTATTTTAATTAGATGTCAACGACCAGAAAATGCAAATTTGATGTAAAAACACAAATTGTGCAACAAAATTTCATACAATGAAATAGTCTTGATGCAAGACCGAATTTACTAGGCACTGTTCATTTCAGCCGCCAGAGGGCGTACCTACACTCTCAACGCGACTCGAAAATTTGACTATTTCAGGTGCGCCCTCTCACGGTCAATGGTGAATAGGCTATGAATGTCGTGTATCGTGCGCTATGGTTGCGAACCTGCCCAAAAAGCACGTCTTGCCAAAAGACCAACAATGAAATAACATTTCATACTTGACAAATAAAATTTCCAGTTGGTCCAGTGTGTTAGGTAACGGTAACGCACTTTAAAGATCCCAGAGCATTCTTTCGTGAAGAGCAGGGGGATCCCCGGTGTCTCTGGCCATTTCTAATTCTTCATGGGTTTCCTCACGCTTGCGAGTGACAGTGCAATGGGCACTTTTGAGGAATCCTTAATAATAAGTGCAAAACTGATGTAAAAACACAAATTTTGCAATGAAATCTGTTTTTGAAATTATTTCATTCAATAAAACAATTTATTTTTCAATAATTGCTTCTAACTGCAATTGTGTGTCTAATCTAAGTAGCCTATAAATTAAGTGGAAAGGCATTTGGGGCAAAATTCAATCAAATTATTAACTAAAATTTGATTAAAAACAGGTTAATTGCTCATTTGTTCAAAATCCTTTTAACAGCATTCAACCAAATAATATCAATTATCTAAAATTGCAATTTGCAAAGTAGGTTATTCTTAATGCAATATACAATGCAATTTAATATAACCAAGAATAAATTAACTACATTTTCAAGTTTTTGTTGAAAAACATTTTTCATTGTACAACGTTTGGACTTTTTCTGCCTCACAAGGTCACATGTAGCATCAAATAAAGCAGCATTTGAAATGTTCAATATCTTTCCCAACAGATTTCCAAACTCTCCAAAATATAAACAAGATTTTGGTTTCCAGATCAACGGTTACAACCAAACTGAAATCTGACACTCCGAGGTGGTAGGCTTATAATATGTGGTTGGTCACTTGGCAACAATTTCAAGAAGGGCAAACATTTGACCTTTTATTTGAAAAGAATAAAAAGGGATTTAAATAAACATTCCTTTTAAGTCTCAAGTGTAGAGTGCAGTGGGTTCAAATATTTATGACTAAATTTGAACGAAAATACAAGAACTTAGTCCGTAGGCCTACTTCAACCATGGAGCTATAAAAGGATAGCTCCATGCTTCAACCGAAAGCCGCGACCAACCAGACGCCGACTCGCGCCGGGTGTTCACGGTCGAGTCTCAACGCGGCAGACGGTACTTTTCCGAAAACAAAATCACTTACCGTTGCATCGGCTAAGTTCTCTTGCAGCACTGCCAAATTAACAAAAACGAGGGCCAAAGCGGTAAAAACCCGTCTTAAGGTAGCCCAGTAATCCATCTTCAAGATTCTGGAATCAGAATGGCGGAAAAGTCCCCGTGGTAGAGAGAAAATCCTTGCCAAAGTTTAACTCCCTCAAAACCACTTTCATTTTTGTCCACGTTTCGACGTTGAATGACGACAGGGCTGATTTATCGGCTGCGCACACTCGGCTCAAATGACACAAACATGCACGGTTCAATTTGAAGCCCGCCCTCACACAACCCGTAGTCAACAAGAATCGGACCAAGTAACCATGGCGTTAGAAAAACCATGGTTACAATAATTAAAGGTATTTTATCATTTTGCAAGATAAAAACCTTTTTTTTTAAACCAAATCATGGAACAACGGCATCACATATCTGAAGAAGAATGTTGACATGTTGACAAACTATCCTGCAGAAATATTTCACACATAGAGATGCATCTGTGTGTCGGAAAACTTTTAACGTTTTTGTGTTTGGACACTTAGGTGAATGCTAAAAAATGAGAGTGCACACTCATTTCAAACAGGGCTGCTTTCGAGCGCTCGTCCCTGGTGCTCCCAGGTGGTGGAAACGTTACGTCACACACATGCTTACACACGCTTTCGGGCGAGCACCTGGTGCCACGCTCGAAAGCAGCCCAGGTTTCGCGAGGTAATACAAATGTCAACTAACCACCGAGACTGTTCAAACAGGTTTCGCGAGTTAGTCCAAAAGTGTCAACTAGCCACCGAGACCTGGGTCCTTTTTCATAAAAGTTAAAAACCTTCTTAAGTGGATTTAGGAACAATAAAATATAACTTTTCCTATCTTTAAAAACATGAGTTAAGAATGTTTATTTAGGAATGTTTATAAGTCGGCTTTATGAATCAGGACCCTGGTCAAACAGGGAAGTTCACGAGTTAGTCCAAAAGTGTGAACTAACTACCGAGACCTGTTCAAACAGGTTTCGCGAGTTAGTTCATGGAGGAAGGAAACAACAGGAGTTAGAACGGCCCCTCCGTTATTTGACAATGGTTAGTCCAAAAGTCCAACTAGCCAGTGAGACCTGGTTAAATCAAAGGTATCGACTAACCACTGAGACCTAGTCAAATCATTTGGTTCCCTGAAGTTAAAAAAAAGCAGGATGTCATTATGTCATGCAGTGTGGCTGTTTATACCCAGCACATGTGGCAGAGGGACTGCCCCTAACGCCCTGGCCCTATACCTCAACACACTTCCCTTTTTGTTAACGCTCCAATCGCCCTAAAAACTGAAAGGAATTCCTTGGATGTTTGAGACACAATAGGGGAACAATGGTAGGGGGTAGGGGAGGGAGGAGAGGGAGGAGGGGGAGGGAGGTGGGGGAGGGGGAAGGGAGGTGGGGGAGGTGGGGGAGGTGGGGGAGGTGGGGGAGGTGGGGGAGGTGGGGGAGGGAAGGGGGGGAGGGGGAGGGGGTAGGGAGGGGGGAGGGGCGGGGGGAGGGGGTGGGGGGTAGGGAGGGGGGAGGGGCGGGGGGGAGGGGGTGGGGTGCAGGAGGGGGAGGGGGAGTCCGTTTGCCACAATCGTGCTGCATATGTGGCTGTTGGGAAGGCCCAACCGATTTCCCATGCCATTTTTTTGTTGAACTGGAAAACTAAAAGACCTGAAATAATGACGTCACGGTTTGTTTACATACGTACTTTCCTGTGGCCCCATGTTGTCTGGTACCCTGAGACTTCCGCATAGATTTGCGCGAATGTAAACAAACTATGACGTCATTATGTTTCAGGTCTATCAGTAACTGACCTGCATATATATGCATACATTGAACAAGATATTACAAATCTTCACACATTTGTTATAATTACAGTACTCGCTTTATTACAACTTTATAATGGTTTTAAATATTTAAAACGGAACTAAAACATGTATGACATTGGAATTAAGGACCTGGAAAATTTCATTATAAGTTATACAAAGCCTTTTCACAAGTTCCATGGAAAAAATTTAAAAATAAATGACAATGTTTTTCTCTCTAAAATCACTCTAAAATGTATTGAACAAAGAAAAACCAAAAATTTTAATTGTTTTCCCGACTGCACACTTTTCTGAAATCAAAAATTAAAGAACTGTTTTAGCGATCATTTCCAAGCAGAAACATATTTCAAATATAATCACTTATTAAAGGCACAGGCTCGTCAGCAATGCGCGCGCGCCAAATTCGTGCCACGAAATACGCGGCTCTATGTCTTTGCTATGGAGCTGCGTATTTTGTGGCACAAGTTTGGCGCGCGCGCATTGCTGACGAGCCTGTGCCTTTAAACCAATAATCACAGTCCAATTTCTTGGCTCGGCTTAAAAGCCAATTTTCCAGCTATCGGAGCTCACGTTCGTTAATTTCAGAGGAAAAGAAAATTCTTCTTAAAAAGTGATACAGCAATGGCCATCTTTAAGGAGGCACATGGTTAACAACGCCGCAACCATGAAATAATGCCTAAGCCAAGCACAGCTTGTCAGCCACAGTAAGCACGTCTTTTCAGCCATGCTCGATCAGCTCTATGAAATTGGACCCGGTTCATTTGTTAAATTAATTGCAGTTTCACAAACGTGTTTGTGGTTATGGTCACTAAAACATGCCCCTTAACACAATTTCTACCACTAATTAAATATAAATCAGGACTTTGTACAAACTGGGAAGGCAATAAAGCAGAGAAAGAAAAAAAACCTTAAAATCTAATTTCAACAAAACATTACACTGTTTACACTTGATCCCGAGCTCGGGGTCTCACACCGAACTCGGGATCAGCCCCGGATCACAAACCGAGTGTAAACGCTCTCGGGACCAAATTGGCCCCGGATCAGACCCCGAGATTTTGGTCTCGCGTTGGCGGAGGGTTCAATCCGGAGCTCGGGATCAGTTTGCGGTTAGTTAAGCAATTAATCTTTACCGCAACCTGCCACATCCGCTCCACAGCCGTAGCGGGGGAAAAGCCCGCGAAATTCAAGTGGCCTTGTACACTGTACATGCACAACCCATGCACACATTGATCAGTACATGCACACACAGAGCATGACCTTTGACTGCAACTTCTGGCACCGCGCTCGAGATCAACTACAGAATGTAAACGCAGCACTCAGGATCATTGTGGTTAACACTGACGCATTCTTATCAGGGGATCAATCTTGATCCTGACCAGTGTAAACACGGTGTATGAAATTGTTAAGTTTTTAGTACATGTATTTTGTTCAACTCTTTCAATACAGAATTTGTTCAAGGTCTGTGACGTAATTAGACGAAGGCTAGATTCGTTTATTTTACAGAGAGCGGCTTGCAGTGGCTTTCAGGCCGGAAGTAGATGTTTCTCAAGCCGCTGTGAGCAACGTGCCACAGTAAAGAGTTAAGGCAGGATTGCAATAAATTACATATACTTGAGTCGGTGACTGAAGTTGAGTCTAGCTCAAGCCACAAGTTTTGACAAGCTGCTTTCAGCCACTGGAGCAAATTATTCTGCTTAACTCAAGCCTCGCATCAAAAGAGTGAGCTCGAACTTTACAAGTTGTGACCAACTTACAAACGACCTGTTTACAAATGAAAATTTCCTCCCGAAAATCATTTAAAGGGCACTGAAGTTTCAGGCTGAATTCACTCTAAGCCTTTTTATGCTTGTAAATTTGACGCACTTCGCTTTCGAAAAAAAGAGGCATAGAGGGAATTTGGAGTGATACGAAGCACTGAAACACTACAAAATCAACTTTGGCAGAAAGTGTTTTTGTGATTCTGTAATTTTCAGCGCATCGGTTCTCACCAAATTCCCTCTACGCCACTTTTTAACAAAACGACGCGCATCAAATTTACGCGTGCTAATGCGTAAAAAGGCCCAAAATCATGCCCGATTTGTCCTCTCGTTTGAAGTTAAGATCTGCCCACAACATATCAAAATGGCAGATTTTTCTTCGTACTTTGGAAGTCGCTAAAATGAACAAGAGCAAGTTCGATTCACGATGAGTTAACCACTGATGAACCGTCATCCAGGCAACACACATAGGCACTAACGTTCAAGTGCACGACTAATCACCATTGACTAGACTGCATTCAGTTGGAAATACATGTAGTTCATTAACTATAGTCGTCAATCGAACTTGCCCTAAGTTCCGCTCTAAACTTCTCACACAAGCAGAACAGTTCGCCCGCCCGTGCTCTGTCCTTTGCCTTGCTGACGATTTCGCCTTTTCTGCTTTTTGTTGTTGCCGAAATTTCTGGGCTGCTGTTGTTCCAGTTGGCCGAATCGGTCGTTTAATGTGCCGCCGCTGATCTGAAAAATTCAAAATTAACATTAAGTCAGATTTTTATTCAGATACTTTAAAAATTGTGCGAACATTTTAAATGGGGATCAGGTCATAGAATGTGATTTGGCTTTCGTCAGGGAGAATGAATATCAATTAAGGTTTCTTGCTTCCTGGAGACACTATGAGAAAAACTTCATAGCATGTTCGGGTGGGACTCTAACCTCACCTTCTACCTTTGTGGCCCTGGTTCGAATCCCTTCTGGGTCAGTATGTGGATTGGGTTCTCAGTCTCTGCTTGATCCCATGGTTTCCCCCACATGCTTGTGTGTGGAGTTTTCCTCCCACCTCTCAAACTTTACATATCTTCTTCATCATTCCGTAATTTGTGTTGATGATGCCGTTGATTTGGTTAATAATATCATTTCTTTTTGTTTGGTTAATTTTCTACAAGTCATATCAAATGCCTTTTATTGGTTATTAATAAATACCTTAGACAGTTTACGCATTCTCATTGGCTGAGAACACATCACGTGGCCGGTTTTAAACGAACGATAATAACCAGTGATTAAAACTGACTGGCTCGCGTTTCTGCCTGCGCCCTAGTAAGCGTATGGAACACGCACACGCACACAGAAACTGCGCACTTTGACATCTACCTGGTCATGTGCGTGCGCGTACACGACATACCTGCATTATGCGCAACGCGTGCGATCAAACAAACAATTTGACACACAGCTAGCAGTTTGAACGTACAAACAACAAGATAAGGGAAAAAGTGAATGCAACGACAGGCTAATTTTTGTGAGTTTTACCGATTTACACAAAAAAGATATTTATGAATGGGATTAAAAGTGGGTTTGGCCGGTCTTAACAATCCATTTAAAACCGGCTAGGGGCCTGGACTCTGATAATGGCCCACGCCTTCGGCCATTATCAGCGTCCAGGCCCCTATCCAGTTTTAAACGTATGTTTAAAACTGGCCAAACCTACTTTTAATCCCTAATGCATAGTTCCGATTTTGCCCAGTTAACCCCGCCCCCTTGGACATTGTTGTTTGGACATCACCAAATATCTAAAAAATTAAAATTTCTTGAGGCTACTCAATATTTAAAAAAAATGGGGAAAACTGGTCATCCTTTGCTTACCTGCATTGGGGGTTTATTTCTGTTGATCTTGACAGGCTTGTAGTTCCTGCAAAAAAACAAACAATTTATCACACTTATTTAATATGTTTATTTATTCATTTCATTTTCCAAATCAATACGACTATCAACGCCAATTCAGGGATGTGATTTGTTCCAGTTTTTCCCGGAAAAGTCTTTTTCCCTAAGTCACTTAGATAAAAGAAAGTTCCGGAAAAACCTGAAACAATCACATGTAAGGCACGTGTAAGGCACACATGTAAGGCACGTGTGCAGTAGAGTCGCGTGGCCGCGCCGTGCGTCAGCGCCCTGGTCAGCGCGTATTGAAACACACACACGCACACAGAAACTGTACGCTTGAAAGCAAAATGTGCACTTAAGTATCCGGTCGTGTGCGTGCACGTACAACACGCCTGCATTACGCGTAACGCGCGCGATCGAACAAAAACATCTCGACACACATCTAGAACGCAGTGAATGCACAACATAGCAAAACGACAAGCTAATTTTTGTGAGTTTTTCCCGTTTACACAAAAACACATTTATGAAGGGATTAAAAGTAGGTTAGGATAGTCTTATACAATCCGTTTTAAAATGGCTAGGGTCCTCTGCGCTGATAAAAATGATGTTTATGGTGTTTTTGCGTCACTCGTGCTCATACTGCTGCATTTCGCCGTAGCTCTGTGCACAAAATTTTTAGGACTCTGGTAACCAAAATGGAGATCCACTTTTTTGTTACCTCAACCTGAGGCTGTGATTGGTCAATTCCAAAATGGGCGGAGCTTACTGGATCGGTCTATTGCAGATTGGTACTTGAGACAAGAAAAGTTCAGTTTTAGAGGTGGGAGGAAAACCCAAATGGCTCATAATCCAAGTTACCCAATATAACTGAAGAAGAATTTCCAAAGCATTAGACATTTCTTGTTATCACAGTTTTGATATTTGTGAAAACTGTTCAATGACCTAAGGGAGACAACAAGGCATTTTTCACTCTTTAATGATTCTTTCTGGAAAAGGTAGCTGCTGGTTTTTACTCACTATATCAAAAGGTAAAGGTGTTGTTTGATTTACGAGGTCACATATTGTTCATATGCTGAGGGTAGTCATTCTCTGTAGACTGGTATTTATAAAAATCAACTCTAGAAATATCACGACGACGTAAGGGAGACACTTTTATGGAATGACCCATATGTATTTTTTCCCCCGCGGGCAATGGAAGGGGGTGGGGGAGAGGGGGTTAAGAGGCAAGCACGCTTAACTGAATAACATGTACTTACTGCATGGCCTTTGGATTACTGATTGAGACTGTTAGAAGCTTAGGGTCAACAGTCTGTGTGTTGACTCGCTGCGTGTTGACTCGCTGCGTGTTGACTCGCTGCGTGTTGACTCGCTGCGTGTTGACTCGCTGCGTGTTGACTCGCTGCGTGTTGACTCGCTGCGTGTTGACTGGCTGCGCATTGACTGGCTGTGTGTTGACTGGCTGTGTGTTGACTAGCTGTGTGTTGACTAGCTGTGTGTTGACTCGCTGTGGTTTTCTACGGGGAGCTTTCCTCTGTGGGTTGTTTTGCACTTGTTGACTTGTGGCCAGTCTAAAAACAAATAATAAAGAGATGTTTAGATGTCTGCCTAGTATGCAGGAGGTCGTGGGTTCGAGTCCCACCTAAGCACGTTACAAAGTTTTTCTGATAATGTCTCGGGGAAGCACTAAGTACACAGTGCTAATCAAGTAATATCAGGTAGGGCAAAACAAGCCCTAATTAATATTCATTCTCCTCCGCAAGCCAAATTACATTCTCTCGTAGATGACATTAAGATTTTAAATCCTTAAGGGCCATCTACGTACACGAGGCAACATTTGTTGGCCAACAAGGACCAACATTTGTCTGACAATGTCGGCTGACTGAAAGTTGGATGGTGTGAACGTCCAACATTATCTGACAAGTTGGGCCATGTAGCTATTGCCCAACTTTGTTGGAGCTCGTTGGGTGAAACAGACCAATGGCAAAGTTAGACGAAGTACAGAGCTGGTTTTTGCTTAGGTTAGTTTTTATCATGCATATCTTCAATCACACAGGGGGATAAAACTATTTGTAACAGTTTACCAATCATGTATACTATCTTTAATCATATTAAAATATTTTACTTAGTTAAAAAGCCTGCTCACAACATGAATCCTCCAAAAAAAACCCAAACACTTACTTGTTATACCTCTGCCTCTGTTGCCTGTTGAGGTTCTGTGGCTGTTTGACGTTCAGCTGCTGTGTGTTGACTTGTTGTCTGTTTGTTTGCGTATTGACGACGTTTTGACGATTCAGCTTTCGCCTTCTGCCTTTCGATTCAGCTTTCGGTCCTTGCTGCGACTGTAAGGAAACAAGAAATTACGTCATCAACCCTAACCCCATTAAGAACTTAAAAGCCAAGCACCTTGTTTGCAACAACTTACAACAGCATCCGACGACAACCACCGTAAGAAGCTGTGGAATGCAAGGAACTCATTACAGTTGAATCTTAATATGAGGTACTTGGGACTTTGCAGATTACCTTGTTATAACAGGAACCTTGTATTATCAGGGATGAAAACAATGAACAATGGATTGTGATCTAAAATTTTCCTTTTTATAAGCAGAATGTTCTACTAAAGGGGCATTCACACTTCACACTATCGTAAAAAAATGGCTTTGCTCGTGCCCGTGTCATTGGTTTGTACAGGAGCTGGTTTTCCGCTTGTGCGCGGCCTATCGCGACGCGCAAAATGTTTTGAGCTGGGTCAAAGTTCAAATCTGTTGAACTTTGACCACAGTGCGCCGACCTTTCCAATGCACAGCCAATGAGGTATCAGAGAAGCCCCAAATTACAGGGGGGGAATTTTCTATTTTGGAAAGATCGGTGATTCGGAGCTTATGCAATGCGCAGCGCACAAGCGTGGTATTTCTGCGATAGTCTGAATGCCCCTTAACTAAGAGTGCTCTTATCATTGAGGTTCAACTGTACATTGCCTCGGTCTTGTTCCCAGCTCCATTCACATAAAAATGTTGCGATGAATTATGTTTTCCTGCTTGGTTTACGTAAAACAAGTGTGAAACAATGCTGGGTTGATAGGTTTGAAACCACATGGTCATCTGGGGGCGCCGATTGGGTCATCTTGGTTTTCGGACCACCACAATCTTCTTCTGAATTAAAGCCCCATATTACATCATTTGCAGTGACCCAACCTTTTACTTCATGAGTTGATAAGAATTCAAAGCAATGGTAACAAACATGATTTATTCTCCGTGTAAAATGGTTCCTTTGTGGGAGAAATTGCCAACTGATTGTCTTTTTTTTTTTTTAATGTTTCCAAACATAGGCTTTTAATTCCAAATGGAAATAACGCCGTTTTTAACAGTTTACCAATCATTTTTAAACCAGGCTGAGCATTTCATAAAGCAAAAAGTGAAAAGAAACGTCAACCAACCTGAATGCCTCTTTGCTGGTTAAACTGCTGCTGTCTTGCTTCCCTGCTCTGCTGAACTCGCTGCTGTAACTGTTGCTGCTGTTGTTTCTTGTAGCGATTGGCCACCTGTGCACCCACTGTCTTCTTAACGGGTAATCGCTGTTTGCCAACCTGAAATAAATTGCATAACAATCATTGTTAAAGATAGTATACATGATTGGTAAACTGTTACAAATAGTTTTATCCCTCTGTGTGATTGAAGATATGCATGATTAAAACCAACCTGAGCAAAAACCAGCTCTGTACTTCGTCTAACTTTTGAGAAAACAGTCAAAAAAGTGTTCGCAGTCATTTCGCCCCAAAACCACTTCGCCCTGAACCATTTCGCCCTGAACCACGGCCTGTGCACGAAGTGGTTTTGGGGCGAAGTAGCATTTGAGTGATGTAGTGTTTGGACTAAGTGATTTGGGGCGAAATGGCACTCGGGCGAAGTGGTTTGGGGGCGAAATGGCACTTGGGCGAAACGGTTTTCAGGCGAATTGAATTTTCGTCTCATGAGACGAAAACTAATTGTTTTACTCATTTCTCAAAGACTATAGCACTTCAGACAAAACCATTTCAGGGGAAGTTTTTTACGGTCATCATGGTTATATTGTGTAAGTTGGGCGTAAATCTGTGAACATTTCTGATTTTCTAGATTACCAATGATGTATACTGCCTTTAACTGTTAAGTAAATCATAAGTAATGTTCTCTCGTGAATAAGCTTGTGTGGACACACTCAATTTAAAGCTACCAACGAAGTTTACCCACAAAAATATCATGTTCAAAGAGGTTGATTATCAAAATTTTATTTCATTTTATGAATGAATGACATTATGTGCAAAGTACTTATTTAAATGTGTATGTTTGTCTAGTGAAAATGTGGGCACCTGATGAATCAGGTGCCCACATGGTCATTGTGGGGGTCAGAAAGGGGCATCTTGGTGTGATGTGGTTTTTAGACCACCACAATCTCCCAACCAGACACACCATAGTCTTGAAAACCATGTTGGTGATGGGAAAGTTCCCAAATACCAAGACAATTTGCATTTTAACCAGAAAAACGTAACTGAGGACCAATTGAACTGAGGCCCAAGGACCTCTCAAAAAGTGAAAAATTATTTGGTGTCCCTACAGAAATTAGGATTTTAGGGGTCTACCTCTCCCCCAAATAATGCAACATGATGATTCCGATTGCAGAATCTTAAAATCTTGGCAAAAGTCTCCAAACACACCAAATTTTAGTCATAAACGTGCTAGAACAAAAGTTATGGGGCTTTAAACATGCTTTGAATTGCATTGAGCAATTCACATTTGTAAAAAGGTGGCACGACAGCCTGCAAAAAACCATGAGATATTGAGCTAAAACGTGTGATTCCTTCATTTGGTATCATAAGTTTTAGGTATCATGTACATGGCTGGCTAAGTTGACATGGAATGACCCATAAGTGTACATCCAAATTTCAGGATTTGCCCCTTTTAATACCTTTCGTGCTGGTCCTATGTTTGCCACGCCCCCTCCCTGCTGAACTTGAGTCCCGCCTTTCCTCCTCTGAGCCACCACGCCCTTCCCGACCATCTTTTTCCCTCCTATTCTGGCTCGGAATTGCTTGAGTTGACCTGCACGACCCGTGAACTGTCCACGACCCTTAACCTGAGCACCAGGTTTCCTGCCTTGTTTTTGTCCGGCCGGACCAGAGGGTCGTGTTTTTAGATTGACTGTGGCCTTCTTCTTCTGGAGGACTTTGCGTTTTTCCTTTCGATTCTGCTTGATGATGTCATCTGAAAAAAAAGATGAATTTAAGATTTGATGTACTTTTCGTAAACAAGCTGATGCAAACTGGACGGATGATTAAAGGCCCATTGTATCATTTGCAATGACCCAATTTTGTTTTTCATAAGTTGACAAGAAAAACCTTACTCAAAGTGTTGATAGCAATGGTAACAAACCCCACATGAATTTATACCCGGCCAAAATGGTATTTCATGTTGGAAATGGACAACCGAAGGTGGTTCTCTAAAAAAGTCATGTGCACGGGACTTTTTTACCATTAACCTGTACACAAAAATCCATATAGAGATTTTCAAGGTTTTCTGAAGCATTGATGCATCTATGTAGCTAAAAAAAATTCAGGCTAGTTTACCAAAATTCTTTCTTACATGTGTTACACTCTTATTCCACGAATCAGTAAATAGTTTTATCTTGCAAATGATACATAGGGCCTTTAAAGTTCAGAACCACAATCAGAACTCTACTGGGAAAAAAATACTGTCTCTTTCATCTTACTCTTGAACACCGATTGGATAAGCACAGAGAATTTTGGCACCTCTGTGTTTTGTTAGCGGGTGAGCTAGCTAAAATGTGTTTTTTGTTTGGACCAATTATGCTTTCATAAACTGTAACCATACTGTAGCTGACCCCTTTTCTTTTTACGGTCATTGAATGAAAATAGTTGAATATACACACACTCTGGTTTTTGGTGAACAAAAGCGCAAATTAATAGCATACACATATTGATCAAATGGTCGTAGGCTGAACAGCTGTTGCGTGAGCCCTTTAAAATAATCAATACTCCGTTTTCCAGATGTTAAAAATTCCCTGACAGTGACAATTTTTTAAAACTATAATCTACAAACACTAAATCATGTATTGTGTTGTGTTCTTCACGCAAGATTTCATGCAGTGAATAAATGCTTCGCCCATACAGTCTGCAAGGATTGCAACTCCATTCATAAATTCCAGACATTCTTTTGATTGGTCCCTTTGTGGCCCCAAGCTGGCCATTCATAACCAAGGTCAGTTATCTCAGGCGCATAATTGATCAACTGTTACACTCTCAGTTCACACCGAAAAGGCTCAATTAACAAAGAGATTACACTAGTGATTTCATTATTTCAGATGATTGATAGTTGAAAAAACCTTTCGGTTCATTTATTTACTAAGGGAATAAATGTAGAAAAAGCGATTTTCAAACTGAGGTCCTGAGAAGAGTGTACAATGTGTCAAGAGAAAATTAGTGGAAATTTATTGTTTAAATAAAGCGTTCATATTTTATATGCGAAATTTCAAAAACATTGGGTTTTCATACAATATTAAAGCTAATTGTTAAAATGGGGACTGAAAATGTTAATTCCCACAAATGTTCATCCTCTTGCAACAGTCCTCTACTCCTGCGTCCCGAGGCCCTTTCGAAACTGGCCCCATTTCGCTGTGGAAGCAGCGACAGAAATCTTGTCGCCTTGTACACAGATGGTAAACACAATGCAGTGTAATGCAGCAGTAGCATTGCAGGTCCGTGCTAGCTTGGCGCACTCTGTGATTGGTTGCTATTTAAAGCATACAGGGGTATTCCGTTCCATTACGTTCGTAATTTGGCATCCCTCCTTTTAATATGAAAAACTGCGAAGTAAATGAAAACGTCGCAGGAAATCTCGCTAGGAAGGGATAGTCATGAAGAACAAGAACTCAATCCAATTTCGGGAAGGTTTAGAAATTGTTTCTTTTCAGGATAACATGGCCAAATTGTTTAAATTACATCAAAATGACTCATAATGTGTGCGTTCGCTATGAAACATAACGGCCCCTTCACTTCAAGGATTTGCGTGCATTTCCTCAGGGGATTGTAACGGCACTTAGCAAAGTAGAAATACCCTGAGGTCTCAGGATAAAAAATGTTGTAATTAATGTTAAAGGTAAAAATTAAATGCTTTCTGGGAATGACGGGAATCAATTTATGATTTTTTTCTTGATTGCAAAGTTATTTTAATACTGGTCTAGAGCATTCTGTTTTGTTTTAATTTCCACTAATTTGAAAAGCAACTGAACAGTACAGATACGCTGGTTGGCTTGTGAGCCTGCCCTCTTGTGGTTTTTCCATTGTACTGCAGTATGATGTAATATTGATGTAATTTCAACAATGACAAACTGCACTGTACGAAATCTAACAAAAAATAATGTCAGACAATTTTCTCACTGTTTAAAAGATTCGGTATTTTTTTCGTATACATTGAACAAATATTTTAAGGAAATTACCTCCTGGAATCAACAGATAATGTAATTTTATGATATAAACATGTAGGCCTACTTCCCACTTGCGGGTGTTTTCCAGTGTTTTTTTGGGGTGTTTTTTGGTATGTTTTGGGTGTTTTCCTTTTTTTCTTTTGGCGTTTTCCGGTAGTTTATATGTCTTGGGGTGTTTTAGTGTTTTTTAACATGTTTTGGGGTGTTTTTAGTGTGTTTTTTAAGATGTTTTCCAGTATGTTTTGGGGTGTTTTCTGGTATGTTTTGGGTTTTTTCTGGTATGTTTTGGGTTTTTTCTGGTATGTTTTTTTGTGTTTTCTGGTATGTTTTTTTTGTGTTTTCTGGTGTTTTTCAGTGTTTTCTGGTATTGTTTCTGGTGTGTTTTTTGTGTTTTCTTGATTTTTCTGGTAAATAGTATTACCGGTAGTACCGTGGTCATATAATGAGTGTTGTAATTTCCTATAAATACTTTTTGTTTTGGTGTGACATCGCACTTTTTGCAGTTTTGAATAGAAAAAACAATGAAAAACAAAAACCCAAATTTAAGTTTTTCTCAATATAAATATTAATAGGCCTACGTTACCGGTGTGAAGTTGGTTACTTATTTGACGTTCGACGTTCAATATTCAATAAGGAGCTGTTACTTTTCAACATTCAATAAGGAGCTGTTACTTATTCAACATTCAATAAGGAGCTGTTACTTTATATTCGACATACAAATGCACAGACAATTTTATTTCAAAGGGTCAAACGCCCCACCCTGGGGCACAAAAAAGGTGACCAAACCCCCACCTAGGGGGTGGGGCAGCACGGGTGGGGGAGGGGGGAAAACAATTGATAGGTGCATAGGTAACAGCTCCTTATTGAATGTCGAATAAGTAACAGCTCCTTATTGAATGTTGAAAAAGTAACGGCTCCTTATTCAACTTATTGAATATTGAACGTCGAACGTCGAATAAGTAACCAACTTCACACCGGTGCCTACGTTGGCTTTTACTCACCAAGACTCATGTCAATTTTCTCCATTGTGGAATGAGTTTCTGACTGCATCAATGTTGAAAATCTGCGCAAATTTGTCAGCAATATTCCGGTCAAAATCTGCACGTCCACCTAAATACCATTGACTAGGCCTACTAAAAATTAAACAAAAACAAATGTGTTGTTGTTGTAAAAATGAATACTGTGGATTATGTTTCCGGCAACCGGAAATTTAAACATCTCCCCAATCCTAACGGTACAGCGCGTGCACATGCACGTCATGCAGTACTACGTTATTAATGTTCAAATATCCCACATACGGTCACCGGAGTTATAGCTATGCCTTGGCGCGTCACCATTGGCGCTGCAACCGTTCCAGCATTAAATGGTGTTGAGGCACCAGTCTACGCAGGTTGATTGATTGCACTTGTCCCGTTGTGGTTGTCGGCCACGCCCTCTTTTGAAAGCGATAAAAGTATCGAAAACTGTTTCGGCTTCAGGCTCGGTCTTTGCATTTTTTTTCTCTCTCTCCCTCTGTAGTTTACTTGTTTGAGTTCCTCTTTGTGGCATTAAATACGCTCAACAGGGGTGAATGTTCAACTTGGCGTTGAAGTCAGATTTTGTTTTATTCGTATTATTAATTTGTATGGGTTGTTCCAAACCTGAGCCGAAAACGAAGCCGGTGTTTCGAAAACACAATAGCACACACGTGCGACTGCGACCAACATGCTAGCAGTCTTTAGCCAATGAAGTTGGCCAGATTGGCGTGGTCACCCACACACACTTCTGACCAATGGTAAGGCCGCTGCATACCATAAGCTATGTCATCAAAAGTAGTACTACCGCGATTGTTTTCCGCATACTGATGATTTTCTAAACTGAAGAAGAAATAAATCAAACTACCAAGTAAAGAAATGAAAATTATGTACTTTATTCATGACCTGTTTGGGTCAAATTAAGGTTTAATCACTGAAACCTGTGAAATATAGTAAGCGGAGAAATACAAAAGGCGGCGTATGGTTCAAACGCGCCGACGTGCATACTTATTGGAGTAAACTGGCTTTTTGAACTCTACGCGGTTCATTTTGTTTTCGGAGATTGGAAAGTGAGGAATGCCGCTACACGCTTCTTGCGACAAGACACCGTACTTCTCCGGACCGAGAATTTTCTGCCGGTTGCACGACCGGAACAACGTGGTTTTGTCACAATGTGTGAAACTAAACTTCAGAAAATCGTCTGTTTTTCATCACTGAACTCTGGCTGAACTGGACCGGCAGAACTGAACGGTATTTAGTGAACTTACTGTGAACTGAAAAGGTGTATTTTCAAGGACGCTTTTCAAGATTTGTGCTTTGGATTCAAGATTTTGTGTTTGGGATTCAAGCGTCAAGAATAGTCAAGAGCAAGTTGGGAAATCCGAATGTGGGTAAGTTAAAACTAAATTATTTTATTTATGTTTCAAAGGTACGGCTAATGTACAAATGTTTCCACTTTGTATTTTTCCTACGGTTAGTTTTTCTATTATCTGCATTCATCGCTGTCTGACAAGTCATTTTATAGAAAAATAGTAATGACCGACTTATAAATTCGTATAAGAATTTGAACGTAGTGCAAGGTTCCCCCCATCAGGTTCCCCCGAGAAAGAAACCTTTTCTTTTCAGTAATTTCACCAAGTGCAAAGTGCCCTTTTTTTGTCCGTTCGAGAATATTGTGTTGTCAGTCGCAGAACCGATACAATTTTCGCCGAAAATTGTAAAAGAAATTGTACCTTTTTTCAGCAACTATCTATTTATACATTATACTACTTTTTGTACATGAGACCCTATGTGACGCCTGCTTTGTAAATTCTTTCCGGAACTACTTTCTCGTTATTCCATTGGCCACATTTTTTTCTCCTCAAAGTTCGTCTGCCAAACCTGCATCTTATAACATATTACGCAATGTCCTTTTCTCAACGCACCTGGCCACGGTGTCAATACCCAATCAAATTCGGTACTTGTAAGCCTAATTTGCATAAAACTTTCCACACACAAAAACAATGCCAATTTTGGCACGTGCCACGCGTGGCCAGCGCGTGACACGAGGCAGTGGGCGTGGTTTTGTAGCTTTTTTAACTGGCGCGTTGGTTGAACGTTTGCCAAGATATGCGGGCCGCAAGCCAGTACAGTAAACAAAATTGTTACATAACTGCTTTTGGTTTGAACTATTTGCTGTATGAGGTCCCCCATTCCTTCAGTATACTTTGTCATAAATTATCACGGATTATTGTGCTGTAGAACTTTAAGTCTGCTATATAAATTTCAAATCTAGGGTCATGTTTTTCAATCTAAGGCCATGATTTTTTTATTCTATAGGGCCATGTTTTTCAATCTCAAGACATGCTTTTGAATAAAAGCGAGCCAAGGATTCTTTTTCTATCCTTTGTGTCAATATTTCACCTATAAAAAACGAGGAGAACCTGCTTCTTCTTACTGCAGTCGTGACTTTTTAGAGCCTATCTTTACAGTTATTTTAGGGTCATGGATAATTTTATTATAGCGACGCCAAATTTCAAATATTTTCAAATAATACAAGTCATACATTGTAGGCACTACTCCAGATTTGTTTAGAATCACTGATACTTTCGTGTACATTTTTATTAAGAGTAATAATTCAGAATCTTTTTGGCAAATATATAAATATATATATATTTTTTAGGTAAGAAAGCAGATCGGACACAAACCATTTAACACCATGCATAATTTCCAGCATTCGGGAAAAAAATCAAAATAAAAAAGGCGATCTTTAGCACATTTTTAGACCAGTAAAGCGAAATATCTTTGCTGCATCATTGTGTAAGTCCGGTCAGCAAGACTGGCATTTTATGTCAAGGTTATTTTATGTATTGTATCTTGATACATGTAATAATGTTGTATATCAAACAGAATAATCTTCAAATAGTGCGCATGCTTTAAATTTAAATACATATTGGACAGATTTCGTCTTGGAGAAGCAGGAGCAGCGGCCTCAAAATCTTGGTCAATCGCGAGATTCATTTTGCCAGAAGGGAGCTAATATAAATGGTAAAAAGTGTGTGAAGTATATAATAGTGTCCCGACATGATTATTTCAAGTTTCATGAAAAAAATAGACCTATATGCCCAATAGTTATTTATTGTCCGTATGCGAGTATTTTTCCATAATGAATTTTTTTTGCATGTGTGCAGGCTTATACTTATAGTTTTTGTATGTGGATTTAGGCATAGTTTCCTTTTTTCTTTTTTTTTCAAAATTAATAAACTTTTTTCTGCATGTGTTATTTACTAGCTAATTTATGTACGTATAAGCAGGCCTAGTTTCCATACAGTATGTGCAGTAAGCTTAGTTTCCATACTAGCGAGTAGGCCTAGTTTCCGTAGGCGAGCAGGCCTAGTTTCCGTAGGCGAGCAGGCCTAGTTTCAGTGGCGTAATTACGAAGGGGAACGTTTTCCCCCAGCTGGGGTCCGTGACACCCCTCCCTCCCCCAGGTGCCCCCGTACCAGGTGCCCCCCCCCCCACCCCCATCCCGGGTTCCCCCACCCCCATTTGAAATTCGGGAATTGGTATTTTTCATAATTTTACAACATTTTAGAGGGTTAATGCCCCCCCCCCCCAGAAAAATGTGTGCACCTCGGATGTTTCACCCTATATAGTTAGGCCGCTGCCTATAGTTTTCGTATAGGCGAGCAGGCCTATTGTCTGTAGCGTAGGCGAGTAGGCCTAATTTCCGTATAGGCGAGCAGGTCTAGTTTCTGTAGGCGAACAGGCCTACTAGATATCGTATATGAGCATGCATGGTCTCGTTAGGCGAGCAGTTCCATATTTCGTATAGGCAATTATAGCAGGCCTAGTTTTCGTATAGGCGAGCAGGCCTATTTTCCATGAAGGCGAGCAGGCCTAGTTTTCATGAAGGCGAGCAGGCCTAGTTTTCGTATTAGCAGACCTAGTTTTCGTATTAGCAGACCTAGTTTTCGTATTAGCAGACCTAGTTTTCGTATCATGGCGAGCAGGCCTAATTTTCGTATATAGGCAATTAGCAGACCTATTTTTAGTATAGGCGAGCAGACCTATTTTTAGTATAGGCGAGCAGGCCTAATTTTGGTGAAGGCGAACAGGCCTAGTTTTCGTATTAGCAGACCTAGTTTTCGTACAGGCGAGCAGGCCTTAATTTCGTATAGGCGAGCAGGCCTAAATTTCGTGGACGAATACTATAGTATAGGCCTAGTTTTCGTAGTACGTGAAAGTTTATTATTAACAGTTCCATAACGGTATATAGTACACGCTGGTATCTATCTCTATAGGCATAATCATAAAATCAGTGAGGCATAGTTGTAGGGGGGTGGGTGGAATCTGTTTTTGTACAGGCTTAATAAATTTCGAGTACGTAACGAAAGCTCAGTATACGAGGTAAACGAATCCAGCAACCCATTGAATAATGCTACTAATTAAACCAGACTTCGGGTAGGCCGAGTCTTTCTTTCTTTTTCCTTTTTTTGTACTCTATAGCTATCGAATTAAGCCGAAAGAGAAATCAACGGTGAGACAAGTCTTTGGGACAGGAGCGAAACCGAGGCCATTGCATGAAGTTACTGAAGCGAGGTCCATTCATCAGAGAAAGCGCCACCACGGGACAAGTTTGGCCAGTTTCGGATGCCTGTAAGTAGTTTTCTGAGATGGTTTTGGGTTGATTGCTTGCCCTTTACGGTTGTCTCCAATAGCGCCCTCAATCAGTGTACAGTCCATGCAAATAATGAAACGACTGGGGGCCACTCTAGTTCATAGATGGCGTGCATCATGTTCAGTTGTTTCGCGGCAAATTTAATCGTTTATTTTGATATCAGATCATAATTAGCAGTTTTCTTCACTTTAGGTAGATGAAAATACTTTCACACATTCTGTTGACCTGCGTCAAATTTGTGCACTATTCTTAATACTATAATAGGTTAATGACAAAAAACAACTAAACTTCTCTGACATGTCTGACATGCTTTGGCATTAAAGTTTGTGCAGCCATGTGGGATGGGGATATATGTAGGCTAGGCCTACATCCCCATATTAGTAGGGCTGGGCTAGAGGGTGGGTGTGGCACTTGAAATGACTTATCATCAAGCATCAGTAAGTGCAGAATTGATGAAA
This sequence comes from Henricia sp. BOLD:AAB3569, assembly GCA_037783545.1. Classification (NCBI taxonomy): domain Eukaryota; kingdom Metazoa; phylum Echinodermata; class Asteroidea; order Spinulosida; family Echinasteridae; genus Henricia; species Henricia sp. BOLD:AAB3569. Next base: position 1,644,715 of record JBBELK010000219.1, read on the forward strand.
AAGCTTGAATTGATGGAGTGAATAAAACTGAATGTCTTTTTTAAAAATACACTGAGGAACTTGCATTGCGTATGCCAGTTAAGACTCCGGAGTCATGCACTATAGTTCAAAGAAAAACTTCAAGGTTCAAGGTTCAAGGTTCATTTATTTTTTCCACAGTATCAAATCTCTCAAAATACATGTATACAGATAATAATATTTACATGTATAAATAATAGTCCAGTTTAATCTGGTGGATACAACCATGGAGGTAGTGTAAATAAACTAGACACTTTGGGGATACTGCAGGGGAGCTCACTAAGAAGCAAAGCTTATAAGCGTGAGCCCCAAACAGTTGCGCTCATTGTGCCCAAACCAAATACCCATGTAACGTTGGATACAAGATTGATCATTTAAAATAGCACGAGGTAGGAGGGCTCAATGAGTGTACTGTATACATTACCACAATTAAACTACAAGACAATAGACATACGAACAATACAGATCAAAAACAAATCAGGTCAGCAAAACAAAATAAGTAAGGATATACTAAATTAACTATAAGATTAAATCAACTATATGTTTGAATTAAATTAGATTTAAGTAATCGCTTGAATATGGAAAGATTAGACGAAGCTTGAAGTTTGTTGGAGAGCGAGTTCCAGAGCTTAGGTCCCCTATATTTAACAGTATTTTGAGCCAAAGTTGATATTTTCTCATTGCTAAAATCATGTTTCCTAACCAAATTTACACTTTCTGGGGCATTGTGATTAGGAAGAAATAGTGGGGAACATGTACGGTATTTATAGGCCAATATGTTTCGGTTTAATTTTTTTCAATCTAAAATGTGATGTATTATGTTTCTGAGTCTTTCCACGGTAATTAAAGGGGGCATTTTGGCAACACAGACCATATTTTCTATAAAATACCTTTGTCTGGTCTCAAAATAAAAGAAAGAAGTTTCTGTTAAGAGATATCTTTAATCTTAAGCCCAAAAAGGGTTACAATTACAAATAGTGTGACAACATGCCTTTCTAAAAACCCTGTGTACAAATTTTCAATATACGCTCGTAACCGGGACGTCCTAAAGTGTCCGTCCCGGTTACGAGCGTATATTGAACATTTGTACACAGGGACAGGGTTTTTAGAAAGACATGTTGTCTGACACACTATTTGTAACCCTTATTTGGGCCTAAGTTATCTCTTCAGAACAACTTAAACTTATTTCTTATATTTTGAGACCAGACAAAGGTGTTTCCTAAAAAATGTGGTCTGTTGCCAAAATTCCTCCTTTTATATACCGTGGAAAGACCCTTCTCTGCATTATCCAGAGTGGTGCAACATCGAGAGTGTGATGCGTGATACATGATGGCGGAGTCCGATTCCATAGCCAATGAGAGCAGGGAGGGATCATCAACAACGGCTGACCTTAAGGAGTATGAAGTACAGTTCTTTGGGTTTACACCAAAGTCCTTCATCGATGGAGGTACAACTGGGATTTGCTTTAATACTACACTTGGTTACATTTCAAAACTAACTGTTACTCTCTGCTCTTTTAAAAGCAGGATCAATGAAACGTCAAATTAATTATATCAGTTTTTCTTAGGTTTGTTATTAACCCCTCGCAGTGGCTAACCATTTCCCAATTTATTCCCGTGGTCGTGGAGCGAGAGACTGCACTTGCAGTTTTGGTATCATGGTTATGCAGTATAGACCTTTATCAATTATCACGGTGCGCCCATGTAAAATGAACGTAACCAAAGCGAGTGTTGCAGAAAAAAATAGTTTGGTCCCGTTTTAAAATGTTTTATTGTGTGCATCACAATGACACATGCACTGCGCGATTAAGAGAGCGCGCAGCATATCTCAATAGGAGATTACACGCACTATCGCACTGTAGCGCAGACGCACTGATTATGCCCGACACGTAGGCCTGGGGAACAAGACAAAGATGGACGCACCGTGATAAAGGTCTATACATGTATGTCTCTGGGGCTGGAGACTTGATGACTAGTTTTTATTACAAGTCGTAAATCAATTTTATTTCTAAGTCTGGTCACAAGTCATTTTCTCCAGAGTCAAGTCACAGGTCAAAAACCAAAAACTGACTTGAACCCAAGCCAACAAGATGAGAGACCAGCTCTGATCTGCCCTGGTAGTACGACCCACGGGATAATTCTCTTTAAATGGCCCGCAAGACACTCGCACTTAAAAATGCATATATATGCAGTTCCTGTCGCGAAGGGGTTAAGAATACGAATAATAATGTGCTGTTCTTCTGTAGGCTCATTTCACTTGCAGTCTCAATGTGCTTTTTACATTATTACCCTTGGTCATTGGGCTCAATATCATCATCAAAACCTGAATTCGCTGGGAAGGAGTGAAACACATCACCTTTCACTACCATCACAGGCTGTACCTATACATGTATTTGTACTAAGTTCTAGGTAGAGAAGGAAAACACATACATATCAAAATTGTGGCAATTAGTGTCTTACCTAAAGGCACATGCACCATGGATTGGATTTGAACCCCAAGACCCGTGGATTTCACAAAAGTCTTAAGCCGGCCGTACACCTTGCGTTTCGTCCGTGATTCGATCACGATAGCGCATGTTGTGCAGTCGCATCACAAGGTGTACGGGTTTTGCGATGAGTTCCAATGGCGATGTGGTCACGATTTTGTGTATGTGTCCATCGCAAAGCAATCGCAGAATTTCGAGCATGCTCGAAATTTGGCGTGTCTGTGCAATCGCAACGGAGTCGGAGCGCAAGGTGTACAGCCGGCTTTAGATTCAGTTGGCCATGGTGCAGTGTTTTCCAGTCTCCATACTTCAATTTGCAAGAATGCCATGGTAAAACTTGAAATGCCACTTTGAAAATAGCCACTTTGTGCTATAATGCTTTGGAAGGATTTCATTTGTAGGCCGTCAAATGTTTGCAGAGAAATATGTATGTTTTAAAATGAAGTACAATATTGCAAACTGTATCATGTGTGTACCGGTACATGTAAACTTTCTCAATTGTTTTACACATTCTTTTTCTTCCAGTTCACAATGCTATAGTGGATTATCTGAACGACTCTGTTGAAGTCACTGAGAAATTTCTTTTGAGCGAGGTAAGGGATACATCTGGGCCCAATTTCATGGAACCCGTTAGCACAACAATTTGTTTAGCACAGAATTTCTTTGCTCTGTAAAATGAGTTAACAGCCAAAATTGTATGTCAAATTGTATTTTTTAGGAACAGAAGCAAAATATCAGTAAATACACATCACATACGATTTTGGCTGGCAACCCAGTTTTGTAAAATAAAGCAAAGAAATTCTGAAATTGGGCTTCATGAACGGGTTCCATGAAATTGGGCCTAGGTCAAGCACCACAAATAATGACTCTTCAATCATTTCTAAGTTGTATGAATCTTCTCACCAAAAGATCATACTTTGCAAGTCAACTGCCCCTGTGACTATACATTACCAGAACGTGTTTACACGTCCTCGGGCATCAAGTGGTTACATAGACATAAATGTAAATTTTCTTTGAATGTAGATAATGTAATAAGCTGACTTATACACAGGTTTGTTTTTATCATCACACACTTCCTTAATCACACATGGAGATAACGCCATTTGTAACATTTTATCCAATCCTGTGATCTATCTTCAAAGATTTGGTCCAATGTAAAAACCTTCCCAAAAAGCACTGGGATGACGCCATTCATGTCATTTACAGTCGTCAGAGGAAGAAGAGAAAATCCTTGCAGTGCATTGTGGGTGGGATTGGGGATTGGTCATGCCCTATAATCTCAAAATGCGCTCGCTACATTGCCGTCAAAATGACTGCTGGATGAGGTTGTCATCATATGTGCTAACAAGTTCCATGAAATTGGGCCCTGTTCACTTGTTTACCATTTAGCCTAAGGCCTGTCCGCATTGGACTTTTTTTGGGAAAACTTACCGGTACTTTTCCCATATTAAGTCCAATGCGGACAGGCTAGGATGTTTACTTTTCCTGGCCAACTTTTGCCCAGGAAAATTGTCCAATGCGGACACAGCGAGTCAGTAAAAGTGCACTGGAATCGTACGTCCGGGGCACTGCGCATGCTCTCGATAAAATTTTACTAAGTCAAAATGTGGACAGCAGTAAAATTGTGCCATTTTTCATTTAACCATCATCTTGGTAAGACCTATGCGGACACGGCTTTAGGCTTAAAAACAAAATATTTAAATATTTGATAATTCAATTTTGCGAATCTTATCCCATGAGCGCCAAAGCAACAAATAATTTTTACAGCACGCCTGCTGCACTGACACTTGTAGACTTTTGAAAATTACCATCCCCTTAGAAGTTTGGAACCAAGTTTGGAACTCTACCTGCAAAATAAGTATTGTCTCTTTGATATTCATGGATGACAATTTGGCAAGCACAGAGAAGTTCTACACCTTCATATTTTGATGGTAGCGCTGTTGCAGTTAGAGCAGTTTGGATGAACTAGCTTAAATTGTTGGACATAATTTTGCTTTTGTAAACTGCCTTCATAAAATGTTAAACATGTTTCCAGTTGAAAATGCAGGATAAATATTTTTATTTACCAATTGATTTTTCATAATTTTTTTCTTCTTCCGAAATGAGAAACAGGAATAGTCAAATCAAAATGGAATATTTAAAAATTGGCTTTTAAGTCCCAAATCTAGTTAGTTAAACTAATTTATCGTTGTCTCCTTGCAGGCTGAAGCCAATTCGGAGGAGCTCTCTCCAGAATTAGTACGAGAGGTGAGATTTCGGTAGCGCCTTGTGTATAGACCATTTGCACTGGCTGCAATATTAGGGGACAGGTGTTCTTATTGAAATGATTTGACAATAGATCAACAAAGCACCTACCCATACATGGTGCACAGTGACAATGTGGTTGCTCCCAAGATGGCTGTCGTGCAAAGGTTCTATTTCTGCTGTGACTGCCCATCGCTATAAAGGTGGCCAATGGACCTGAAACATGACATTACGGTTTGTTTACATACAGTTGAAGTCAGAAGTTTACATATACATTGTATGTACACCACTACCATCATCACTACTAGGACTAACAGGACTACCCGAACCATTGCAAGGTGTGCAAGCTATGTTTTAAATACTGCAAGCACGTGAGGAATTCCACAAAATCACGACTTTAGTAAAGACTGTTACAAAAATGGTGACAACGCAAGTTTAAGCACACCAGTTTTAACACAGTTGTATGTAAACTTCTGACTACAACTGTACATGCTTTCCTATGGCCCTACGTCATCTGGTACCCTGAGACTTCCCCATAGTGACGTCATGTTTCAGGTCCTTTTTATGGCTGCCACAAACTCACACAATTTGTGTACAAGGTGGGCCGTGCAAAATGAAATATTGATTCTTGTTAGATTTTCCAAATTGTACACTGACTTTCAGACAAGCAATTTTTCAGTTCTGGGTTTTTGACTTTTCTTAAAATATGTTTGTATACACCAATCTGGTAACTAAGGTTTCTTTCCCTGTACATTCGCCATAGCTGGGGGGCTTCCACTGAATGAACTGCATGTTTTTGCTGTTGCTGAAGCTGCATTTGTTTACTTAGAACAAGTTGCGCGTCTTTGTAGGGTTGTGTACGCGAAGGCGGGGGCGTCCTGTGTACGCGAAAGAGGCGCGTCGCGTTCACGTAATGCATGGATGAGCGCTTTTCATTCTAACAGCAACACAAAACGCACAGCCCATGCATTGGACGCCCCCCAGCTATGGCGGATATACAGGAAAGGAGACCTTAGTTACAGGATTGGTGTATAGGGGAAAAGTTATGGTTAATGGTTTTTTTTCTGTCATTGGCAGGCATCTGACAGACTATTCTCGCGCTTCTTAAAATCCTTCGACAAGAATTTTGATCGTCTTGAGTCCTACCTCAAGAAGAACCTCTTTCACATTCCAAGCAACGTGCTGCTACCGGAGGATGCTGTAAGTTTTAAGGACAACCAATAGTTTGTTTTTAGTTTGGATTGTTTTAAGGTAAAATATTTCAAAGGCAAGAGGTAGAAAGCCTTTCCTCAGCATGGCATATAAGGGTCTTTCTATAAATTAGGGGTCCAAATGTGACATTAGTGTCCCCCGTTACACCTGATATGTGTTATTTTTCGTACAAAAATCATTAAAATGGCTTTTAAAACATTTTGTATGAATTGTACTTTATGTACTCACTCTTTGAGATGGAAAGTATTCAAAGAATGTGTCCTGAATTTACAAAAACAAGATGTAAAATGTAACGGGGGACACCAACATTGGACCCCTAATTTATAGAAAGACCCACAAGGCCATTGGGCTTGGTGGTGCCTTATTTGCCGTATTTGCCTCCAAATTGGTTCACCTTCATATTACAAGAAAGAAAATTTAATTCAGTCTTGAGAAATGGTTTAAATCAAATTGAGGCTAGAAGGGAAAAAATGTACTCCAATTTGGGTGGATTCACATTGAGCCTTTTTCACGCATTGCACTTGTAAATTTGATTCACGTCGCTTTATAAGAACTTGGCAGAGAGAGAACTTGGAGCAAAACAATGCACTGAAAACCACAAAATCAACTTAGAAAGCAAGGCTTTTGGGAATTCTGTGATTCTCATTGCATCAATTTACACTAAATTCCATCCATACCATATTTTCTTGAAGTGACGCACATTAAATTTTCATGGGTCGTGCCTAATAAAAGGCTGAGTGAATCTAGCCTAAGGCTGCAATTGGCTAAACCAGTGAGATCAGCTAAGTCGGATAACCGGCTATAAACGACTGTTCTTAGACTGGTTGCTAAGAATGTTTTTATTGCAATCCGCCCCAGGATTTACTTGGCCATTAAGACAATAAAATGAACTTGGTCATATCTGTGTGCTCTTTAGGTGCATTGGCAGGAGTACACACCCAAAGAAGATGCTAAACTTGATACAGATTTGGAGAACCTACGACAGCAAGTCAGAAACGTGAGTTAGAATCTGTCATTCAAAGTTTTTAACAAAGAAATTCTACACATGTTAGAATTATAGTCACACAGATTGTAAAGAAATGACCCCTTGCATTCAAGGCCCACTGTATCATTTGCAATGACCCAAAAAGTTAATTAACGAGTTGACAGGGAAAGCTTCCTCAAAGTAAAGATTGAACTGGTAGCAACTATCCAATAAAATGTTTCCGCCCGAGATGATATAATTTTACCAGAAAATAGATCATGAAGATGAAATTATTTAGATCGTTTGCAAACGGTCCGAAATGGGCGCTGTGTACTGTGTATGCTGTTCCAACGAGATGCATTTTTTAATGCATCGCGTAAGTCATGCGCACACGCAGTATGACGCTAGCCACAGAGTACGCAACCGACTGAGAACGGATATTTGAAACACCCAGCCAAGACCGGTAAAACACACATGGATTTTCATGTTTGTTATAAGTTGTTGGAACTAAATATTCTCGTCTTATTTCCTTTTTGAACCTTCAGTCTTTGTACGTGAATGGACGGCTACGACTGTGGCTACAAGAGGCTGAAGTGGCTAAGGCTCAGCTAGATGCACTTCTCTTACAACTTGAAAACTTCCATCAGATACTACGCAAGGCAAAAAGTAAGGCTACAGCTTGGGATTGGATGGGAAGTGATTTAGATGTTTGTAATTTTCAAGCTGCAGCCAAGTAATGTGGCTGAAGCAGAAGTTTCCATTTCTTGTTGAGGCTTAATAAAAGTACTGAATAAAAATAAAGCACCATGGGCTTTTGCCTGAATTGTGACTATTTACCACTCTCACAGACGCCATCACAGACGCCATCTTTGTAAGAAAAATGCAACTGCGTATTAAACGCCATCCTTGACAATGTTACAAACATGCGCACGTTTTGAAATACCAGTTTGTTTAAAATACCGGGCAGAAGATGCGCGTCACAAAAATTTACGTTCATGCAGGGGGTACCGGTAAGAAAATTAGCAGACATCTACTACGGGGGGTAGGTCCTGTCATGTTTAGACGTATTTCAAGTCTGACTTCGTGTATAATGTACCAGTTATGCATAGGGTACTTCCCATAATTGGTGAAGTACACTCAATCTTAGACTTGAAATAAGTCTAAAAACGACAAGACCTTACACCCGTAGTGGATTTCTGCAAATGTTCTTACCGGTACCCCCTGGCTCAAGACCCTGATGCATTCTGTAGGAAGTGAGGTCATTTGAGAGGAATTAATTTTACATTCCAGGCCACATGGAGTAAACGGTGACTTTTAGAGAGAATACCAAAACCATAGTCGCCGCATTCTCGATTCTTACAGGCGATTTGATGCATGCACAAAACCCCAAAATGAAATCATCACGTCGCAGTCCACATAGTCGACATGACAATCTAAAACTCCTTATTGTCGAGTAGTTAATGTCATTGGCAAGTTGTAGTACTTGCCAACAATTAACGACAATTGCACCATCCTTTGGATGGGATGTAAAGCCACCGGTTTAATGTATTGTGTAATGCACTTAAAAGATCACTGAATACCTTATTTCATTGGGTTCTTCTTCTTCTTCTCGAGTGATCCCCTAAAGGGATCTGGTTGCTGAGATTAGCCGACTTAAGTCGTTGTCCTGTAGCCACCTAGGAGGTTCTTCAGCTCGGCCACGAAGTGCGAGAGAACAGGAAGAAATTCTCAGTTTTAGATGTGGGAGGAAAGCCCCACACACCGTGTGGGGAAAACCCACGGAATCAGGCAGGGACTGAGAACCCAATACATATACTGACCCGGACGGGATTCGAACCGGACCACATTGGTGGAAGCCGAGGAAAGAGCCGCTACGCTAACCTGACTCCCCATTTCATTGGGTTACTTAACCAGACACAATCACTTAACAGTGCGGATCCAGCGTCATTAAAATACAGGAATACAAAGGAAAAGCGGGGGCTACAGCCCCCTAAATTCCACTGTATTCCTGTATTTTAATGAAGCTGGATCCGCCGCTGCTGAAGAGATGTTTGTGAAAATTAGCAGAAACTATCAAAGGGTTCATAACGACCAATTATTGTTGATGTTTGAATTTTGTTTCTTTTTGAAGTAACTGACTTGAGTGAGTCTATTGTCTTCGCGGCTGCCAAAACTAAGAAACTGAAGGAACAGCTTGATCTAGTCATCCAGCAAAACCTCACAGATCCAGAGGTAAATCCTTCAACATATTCTTACTAAATCTTGTGTAAATATGTACAATTCGTGGCAGACATTTGCTCATTTTGAAACTGGTCCAACTTTTTACAAGTTTGCAGTGGAAAACCTTTTCCTTCACAAGAGGAATGAACTGGGGCCAATTTCATCAAGCTGTTTAGCAAAAAAAATGCTTAATCGAAAATTTCTTTGCTTTATAAAATGGGTTTTCTGTCAATCTTATGTGATGTGTATTACAATTGACTGGTGTCATGCTATTCTTGCTAAAAACACAAGTTGACACTTTTGACTATTAACACATTTTTATAAAGCAAACCAATTTTGGATTAAGCATATTTTTTTGATAAACATCTTGATGAAATTGGCCCCTGGTCTTAAAGCTTATCTACATTTTTGGCCACGCTGATAAAGTGTGCACAGAAATCCGACCTCTTGTTTAACTTTTCACGAAATTGCACCTAGGCACGTGCGCACAACAACTGGTCCACTTCTCACTAGTTCATATTCAACAGAAGACTAAAATGTGACGTCGATCGATCACGGTTGTCAGGGTATCATTTTCACTTTAGTATTCTATGGTCAAGTTCGGGCGGTCAGTTCTTGACACGGGTAACTTTTTTTCGATGGATATGTGGTGTGTGATCCTGTTCCCGAGTGCAGTGTTCTCGTCATTGGGTATTAGAATGAGTTACCTGTGTCAAAAACAGACCACCCGAACCCGGCCTATACAGTAAACTCTCATTATAGCGCTCTTCAAGGGACCAAAATAATTTGAGCTTTGTATCCAGGGAGCGCTATATCCAGTGCATACACAATGCAGGGAATAATGGCTGGGACTGCCTCTTCCACTGTGCGATATTTGCCACGAATTTCATACGAATTGGTACGATTACCAGAGACTGTCTATAGACTCTACACACAATCGTACCCAATCGTAGCTAATCGTACCCAATTTGTGGCCAAAATCGCACAGTGGGATGCCCGCTTTAGAAAAAGGAGCTTTATATCAGGGGGTGTTATAAGGAGAGTTTACTGTAGTTAGCACCATCACCCTCATGAGCGATTAATATTTGTTTAATGTATCCTGAAAGGGCAAGTCAATTCAATTTCAACTTTATTCCTTTTACCCACAGGAGAACCAGTCTCTGATTGCTAGTCTACCATCTGCAAATACATAATGAGGAGGCTGACCCACAATTCTGATGTTTTGTGAACAATTTGTGGATCTCATGATCTTAATATTAACAGGTATTTAACTAGAACCTCAGATATAATACGCCACTCTGTAAATTCAACCACATTTTGAACGGCAATGGTGATCCAAACAGTAATTGTGTGTGCTGTAAAGTTCCCAGACACACTTCTATGTTGGCCGGTGCTTACTGAGATGGTCTATTTGCATACCCATACACGCTGGCAGAGTCGTGACATCAAATTGCGGGCGCTGGACCGTAACTATGGTTATTAATTCATGCTCACATTTTACATCATTGTGTTTGTGCACAGTTCATTTTACTATTCTTTTAGAAGAACATATAAAAAATAGACCGTATCGAATAGCCGCCATTTCGTGGGGCACCTTTTGTTACTTAAACTGTTCAACAATGGAAACACAATATGTGCAACCATGCATGTCCTCAAGGAACACTACCCCACGAAATGGCGGCTATTTGATGCGGTCTATAAGGACCATAATGACATGCAATGTTTTGCTCATACCTACTCTCATAGCGATACGCTACCATACCGCCTTATTTTGTGAAGTTTGTAACAGAAAATGTTTCCCTTGTGGTTCATCTGCAAAACCAATGGAGAAACGTGTTGCCATGCAAGTAGCATAAACCGTTGTCAAAAAAGTGAGCGCGTCCGCGTGGAAATTGACGTCACACTTTGCCAGTGAATTAAATCATGATTGCATTCTTGACTTTTAAATATTCATGAGATAGCACTAGTTCTCAAAGAAAACTGGTCCTCGCTGAAATAAATACTAAACCGAGTCGATACAGATTGATATTACATTTAAATTGTAAATAGCTTTTATTTCACATACAGGAGATTTTTTACAAGGTTTGTATAAGATGGTAATAATATAGTTAAGTACTGAGTAGGATTTGGTTATAGGGAAGCATGTAATTAAACAAGGTAATAATATACAAATAATTAATGTTTATAAAGCCCGCCGCACAATCGGATCACTTACCGGAAAGGTGTGCGCTGAAACAACTCGGGCCGTACACCATAGACCGGATCCGATGGTCCGGCGGGCTTAAGTGCAATGGGAGGAATATTTTCACGAGGTGAGGCATATTCCATCTTTCCATTGCACAAATTAAAACATTCGTTATTTGTTTTATATAACGCCCAAGTAGATCCTTGTCATCCTACATTTTTTTTTTACAAATTATTCAGGCTTACTGTTCGTTTTCTTGTGAGTTGTAAAAAAAGTTTGTTTTAGGGGTCGTGACATGCACTGAGCGCACCGTGCAATAGAAAAAACATGCACGGTTAGTGACGTAGCTATAAATGGATTACATATTGAACGACATGTGACCTGCTATTGTCCAATCGGATGACAAGGATCTACTTGGGCATTATATAAAAGGTACTTCCTCATCCGAAAATTTAAGGTTTATGATTCACATTCTTGCGTATCTGCATGTATTGAATAGCTGCCATCTTGTAGGTCAGTTACTTTGGAACACATTATTGACCAATTGACAGCTATTCGATACGGTCTATTTATTCATACCCAAATCAAAGTTCACATCTGATTTTATCCGCCATATCACAATGGACTGAGTCCATATATTAATTTTACACATGATCTAAGATAAAAACGACATATACACAATACTGGCATAATTTTACTGAATAAAAATCTGACAATCTCAAATGAGTATGAAAGACATTTTACTTGAACAGGGTTGTACATGACTGAGATTAGTTACTTTTTGCTACAAGGTGAAAAAAACAGTGGGTGCATTTCCTGTACTACTACTACTACAGGTAATATTTTTTTTTTACGCCTGTCATGTCAAAACGTGGGCATTGTGAGGGGCATTCGAGATGCCTAAGCCCACTGTGCGATTTTTGCCACGAATTTCCTACGATTGTGTGTAGAGTCTATAGACAGTCTCTGGTAATCGTACCAATTCGTAGGAAATTGTGGCAAAAATCGCACAGTGGGAGGCCCGCTTTACATCTTCTGGAGGCTTTTCCGGTGTAAGCATCTCAAACGACCCTCTTCTTGCGCACCCCACTCCCCTAAAAAATAAATCTAGAATTAAATAATTTCTGCGCAGTATTTTGAAAATAATCGTTTTTAAAAAATGCCATACTCGCAGGAAGTATTAGTTAAGAGAACACCATGTACACACATGAGTGATATGCACTTTTTGTTACAAAATATACAGCAATGCACAACATAAGGAGAAATTAATAACTACATATATTTTAAACAGCCAAAGAAAATATTTAATTTTTATAAAAATGGCCGTGTCCTAAAATTACACAAGTCTATGGAAAGTGATCTCCCTAGCATCTTTCATTGACTCGTGTGTAATTATAAGCCATGGCCAGTAACTTGGTTTAACACACAAAAAAGAAGAAATTGTTAGTTGAAAAAATACCTTAGTGTTCCCCCTTACATTGTTATGATACCAAGATTTGTACATTTTTTAGAAATTTCACCGGAATTTCTTTAACCTTAACACTATTAATTATACAAAATAATAGAGACCGTATCGAATAGCCGCCATTTCGTGGGGCACCTTTTGTTATTCAAACCGTTCAACAATGGAAAAACTGCCCCACGAAATGCCGGCTATTCTATATGGTCTATTGGATGGCTTAGAGGGTGATACGAGAATATACCGCAGCGAGTTCAGTATTTTCATGATGAGTGCAGTATATTCTCGTATCACCCAAAAAGAAATCCAATATTATTATTACATGTATATAAAATGAAGCTTATATACCTTCTTTATTTTGTAGGGTTTCTGCAAGATATTTGTCCGTTTGGTGTTGCAAACTTCAGTTCTTTTCCAACGTTTACAACTGCTTGTTACTGTACATCGGATTGTGGCTCTGTGCTGCACAGTAACCACAAAAGCTTTAATTTATATAATACGACATTTTGCTTAAAACAAGGGAAATGGTCACAAACCTTTGTTCTTCATTCCTGTTATAACAAGGATCTCTAGGGAGTTTGGGTTATTAATTGGTAAAACAATTTTTACGAATGCATCAAGTCACACTTTGTCTCTCGTTTTTATGAAAAGACCCTCTATAGACTACTAAAGTGTGACGTCAGTTGCCAGGATAACTGGATCTAACATTCGCTGGTAATCTGAAATGTCCATTGCTAAAGCACAGGGAAACTGGTTTAAGTGTAGACCCAGTAACCTTGCCAATACACAAAGGGTGACGCATTCACTTTAGTACTCTATTGCAACCCCTGCCTTGGCGGTGACCTCAACATGTGAGGGCGCCTCCAGTTCATCGCCTTCACTGGCGTTGTCCCGATCATTATTCTCCGCGTCAGGCTGGGGGTTGTTTTCCTCTGGTAACGGGTACTCCTTGATTTCCGAGTTCTTGGTGAATCGGCTGATGAAATTTGTCTGGGAGAAAAAAAATACATGTGTATGTAATAATAATAATGGTCACATGTTATATAGTGCACATACATATCATTACCGTGGTCATTGGACACAACTCCTTGGGAGTATGCAGCCCTGACACAAGCACTAAGGAGCTGCAACCCTTGCAGGTACCCATTTACTCCTGGGTGGAGAGAGGCAACTTATGGCTAAGTGCCTTGCCGGAGGGCACACACATGGTCGCGGCCGGGAATCGAACCCACGCTCTTGAGTTCAATGCACCAAACCGCTCGGCCATTGGTAACTTCATAATAGGGTGTACATTTTGCAAACAAAACCATAATTTCATGCAAACAGCTTTAACTTGACACACAAAAGTACAAATTTTCCATGTAACAAGATTCTGTGAGTGTCTGTGCTCGTTACATTACATAAGTTAATGGGAAATTTAGGCAGATTTCTTCCATTTTCAAAAAAGACAAATGTTTGTAGGAAAATATCTGGATTTGCAAAATAGACTCTAGAACGGAGAAAGGCCCTTCGCATGCTTGTTCACGCATTACACCCGAGTGCCAAGAATTTTTTCATGTGAACGGTTTATTTATGTAGATCACAAATCCAAGAACACCAGAAGAAAGTCAAACCTTAGCTATGCAAATGTTGAGGTGTCTATGCAAGTCTTTCCACGGTAAAACGGGCATTTTGGCAACACAGACCATTCGGCTCCGTCTCCATGTGGTTTACATGGAGCCTGAACCCAAGTCGAGATTTGCTAAAAGGCCTATATTTTCCAGGAAAATACCTTTGGTCTCGAAATAAAAGAATTGTTTCAGTTGTTCCGAAGAGATAACTTGGGCCCAAAAAGGGTTACAAATAGTGTGATAACATGCCTTTCTAAAAACTTTGTGTACTTTTCCAATAAATGCTCGTAACCGAGACGGACACTTGTTACATTTCAGGCCGTCCCGGTTCGGGCATATATTGGAAACCCTAACCCACGTGATGTGCTCTCAGCTAATAGGGATGCGTAAACTGTCTAAGGTATTTATGAATTAGAAATAATGACACCCTCAAAGTTATAAATAAAAAAACATAACAAATCTGGAATTTAGTTTTCAAGCATGACTTTCACACCACAAAGGAACACAAGCTAATGAAAGCAGAACACGAGCTAATAGGCCGTATTCCTGAACGCGTGAGGGCGCTCGAACACGGTGATTTGAGGGAAAATGTCCATAGACGACAGTAGAAAAGTGGGGGTACGTGCATACGTATGTGGGGAAAAGTCGCGGAGCGCGCAGGCCTGTGGCGCGCGCACAGATTTCCATTCAAAATAAACGTTTGAAAGGCGTGCGCGCGTAGCGTTTTTTGTGTTCGAACATAACGCGCGATGGACGCGGACCACCTGACAGCGCCCTCACGCGTTCAGGAATACGGCCTATTAGTTGAGCAAAGAAACATGCGAATAAAGAAAATCAAACTATTTTTTCTGGGCATGCACTTAATCAAGTGAAATACTGACTGGGATTTTCAGACGGATCGTTTAATAGCCTTCATAGCCAATGGCCCTGCATCAACCAATGGCTCAACATCGTCCAGTTCAGGTGTCGAAACAAGAGGGTATTCACGAATCGGCTGGTGCATGGAGCGCCCCTGATATGCGGTCTGTCGAGAAGGTAAGGGGGGTTGGTTGGTTGAAAAGAATAGTTGTAGACATTGACGACCTATCCGAATCCAGATCTCGAGTTTAATACCGCGCAGAAACAAACGAAACTGCTCTCGACTAGGAATTCAAGTCATGTGAATTGGATCTGTGCAGATCTGAATCCGTCACAGACAAATTTCACATTAGCCCGTTCTGCGCACTTCCGCAATGAAGCCGAGGCTCTTTATGTCAAGTCGTCAGTACGCATGCGGGCATGTGTTACAAGTGCAGTATTGTACAGTGACTGAGTGTACGTGTGCTATTCCTCATGGCATGTATGACTGATTGTGCATTCACGTGCGTAGATTAGTTCACTTGCGGGTTTGATAAAGAGGCTCTTCGTGTTAAGCAACGGAAATGTGCAGATCGGTCTCAAATTGGGATTCATCTTTTCCAACTGAACTTAAAGCACTACTTTTATACCCCCCCTTGCCCAAAACCCCTGTACCTATAGTGAACAGAATGAGAAAAAAAAGTTAATACGCTGCGATTGTCGATTAAAAGATATAAAGGTTTTTGATGCTAGTAAGTGAGTCTTTCCACGGTAAAGGGGGCATTTTGGCAACACAGACCATATTTTCCAGAAAATACCTTTGTCTGGTCTCAAAATAAAAGAAATAAGTTTCAGTTGTTCTGAAGAGATAACCTAGAGTAAGACGCCAAAAAGGTTACAAATAGTGTGACAACATGCCTTTCTAAAAACCCTGTGTACAAATTTCCAATATGCGCTCGTAACTGGGACGGCCTAAAATGTAACACAAGTGTCCGTCCCGTTTACGAGCGTATATTGGAAATTTGTATATTGGAAATTTGGTTTTTAGAAAGGCATTGTCACAATATTTGTAACCCTTTTTGGGGTCTAAGTTATCTCTTCAGAACAACTTAAACTTATTTCTTTTATTTTGAGACTAGACAAAGGTATTTCCTCGAAAATATAGTCTGTGTTGCCAAAATGCCAGCTTTACTGTGGAAAGACCACAGATTTCTATTAACAAGATGAGAAACCAGTGTGTTATTGAATGGCACAGCACCGTAACCGGAACTCGTATGTGTGCGTAATATTAACAAATTATGTAAATTTGAAAACCCATGTAGAAGTGCCCAAAATCATGCAAATGAGGTGGCCCAAACCACGCAAATATGCAAATGGTGCCCAAAACTATGCAAATGTATGCAAATGAAGGTGGCTATAAATATGGTAATGGGGCACGGTTATGCGCGTACGGCCTCCGTTTCTTATCTAGATTTTAATGGATATCTTTGGGAAAGACACATCCATGTTATAATACACGTATGCCTTCAATGGTACAAATTTGAAAGGAATAGGTAAAGAAAGATTATAGAGTCAAAAGAAAGTTACATTGGACAGCGAGTAAGTGCTCTACACACTTCAATCCAGGGTGCTTGAAGAACATGAAGCATTTTTTTATTTATAATACAAGCCCTCAATTTCTGGAACCCTGTGTGATTGAAGATATGCATGATTAAAACCAACCTGAGTAAAAGTCAGCTCCATACTTCGTCTAACTTTTGGGAAAACAGTTAAAAAAAAAAGAGCCCCAAAACAACTTCGCCCTGAACCACAGCCTGTGTACAAAGTGGTGTTTGGGTAAAGTGGCTTTTGGGCAAAGTGGTCCAGGGCGAAGTGGTTTTCGTCTCAAAGAATATGCCACTTCAGACAACCATTTCAGGGGAGGTGTTCTACCGTCATCATGTTTATATTGTGTAAGTTATGTGTAAATCTGTGAACATTTCTGATTTTCGAGATACCAATTATGTGTTCTACCTTTACAGACGCAGGCTCGTCAATACACCACAAACAAATTTGTGCCACGAATTTCACCGCACTCCATACCTTGCCCGAGTAGGGCAGCTGCGCCTACAATCCCAGAGGGTAGAGGCTTATTATTTATGCGAGCTTGCCACAATGTGTTGCTAGGCTAATCAAATCACGTGCGCTCGCTGGGCTGTGTGTTGTTGTATGTCGTTCAAACCAAAGAGTTCCCATATACGGTCAATTTTAACTATCTATATTATTATTATTATTATTATTCCTTTCTGGTATTCATACCAAGAAGTCCTCAATAGTGCTCATTGCACTGTCACTCGCAAGGGTGAGGAAACCCATGAAGAATTAGAATTAGAAATGGCCAGAGACAACGGGGAATCCCCTTGCTCTTCCCGAAAGATTGCTCTGGGATCTTTAGAGTGTGGTTGAGTGCCTTGCCCAATTGCATAGGTACCGCAGCCGGATTCGAAGCCGCAACCCCAAGTTTTCACCCATGATTGGGAGTCAATGACCCAAACCACTCGGCCACGGTACCCCACCATATGACACCTTCTTGAAGCAAATGTGACCATATCTGTAATATAATGTGAATATAGCTCAAACTAAATGACATGAATTTACAAAGGGTGTGTTTTCTATGATAAATATTTGATGTACACACCCTATTTGCAGAATGGACGAGGTTATTAGCCTACACCCTCTGGGACCGTAAGAGTGGCTGCCAGGGCAGGGTATGGAGCGGGGTGAAATTCGTGGCACAAATTTGTCTGTCGCGCACTGACGAGCCTCCGTCTTTAAGCTATTTGAAATGAAGGCAAGAGGTCAAACCTTGATCTGCGTCCATGTCAATCGGCTTCGGGTCTCCTTGTCCATACCATACACCAGAGCATTGAGTAAACCTTGTAATGGTGACGACATGGCGTGAAGAATGACCAAAGCAAAGATGGGATGGTTGGGGTAGGCTGCATTCTGTATCCTTAGAACAAAAGAAAACTGGCGATCGCAACAAGAAAAACTGACACTGCCAAAAACAAATGCAATAGACTTTTTATCACGGTGCGGCCATCTTCCCTTTTCTTCTATTAAAATGAACGTAACAGAAGCGAGGTTTGCAGAAAAGAATA
Organism: Henricia sp. BOLD:AAB3569; assembly: GCA_037783545.1. Classification (NCBI taxonomy): domain Eukaryota; kingdom Metazoa; phylum Echinodermata; class Asteroidea; order Spinulosida; family Echinasteridae; genus Henricia; species Henricia sp. BOLD:AAB3569. The sequence continues at coordinate 1,663,089 of JBBELK010000219.1, forward strand.
GTTTGGTCCTATTTTGATATTGTTCATTGTATGCATCACAAATCACAACGGCACAGGCATTGCGCGATCGAGCATGTGCAGTTATTCTCAACGGGAGATACACGCGGTATCGCTCGGATACGCAGACGCAATGATCGTGCTCGACATGTACATGTATTATGAAGAACAAGACAAAGATGAACGCACCGTGATAAAGGTCTATATATGGTATGGTGCCTAATCACCATTGAAAGGAAACAACCAAACCTGAAATGAGAGAAAAATGTTAAGGCCTTATCAGGATTCGAACCCGAAACCTCTGACAGAATGTTGTTGAATACTCTGGCTGAGTAGACTGGTGCATGCCGTAATGCCCTTGAGCAAGGCGCTTTGGAGTAAATGGGCGCTGGGAGGTGTTGTGTGTGTTTGATTAGCTCATGACTGCCTATGAGGCTGCTGGGGCTGCATACTCTCCAGGGAGCCGAGAGGGTTTAATGGAATGATATAGTTGCAACTACTGAATTGTCTGCAGGCTAGTTTACCAACATTCTTTTTCAACTATATATTTGGACTTAAAATTGGCTAAATGAGTGGATCCACCTTACCTGTTTATCAAAGGGAAGACGGACAGAGCCAAGTAGATGAATGGGTAAGCCTGAAGCGGACGTATCTCAGCTTTCAGAATCTGTCGGTTTCTTTCAATCTCAGGCTCGTACGTTCCTTGCCAGCTTTTGACCTTGGCAAAATTGAATTAAATAATGTAATTATTCAAACAAACATGAAGGGCACGTTGGGGAAATCACTTTGTTCAACAAAGATTATTTAGTCATCATTAGTTAATGAAGCGAGCGTACACATCTTGCTCAACGAAGATCTAATGAAGATTGGTACTGTTCACATGAAGCAACCACTAAGATCAAACAACCGCTAAGATCGAAATAAGTCAAATCATCAATTGCATGGTTAAACGAAGCTTTCAGACAAATATACCGTATTCCTGAATGGGTGTCGTGCCATTACGCGTTATGATCGAACACAAAACGCGCTACACGTTCTAAACGTTTAATTTTAATGGTAATGTGCCCGCGCGCGCTCCGCATATGCAATTTTTCTCCAATTTTTTGGAGATATTTTATGATTGTTAGATTAGAACAAAATCAATTTTTTGGGGGAAAATTCTGGTCACGCTCCTTTAAAGATTTCACTTTAACCCCAAACCATGAATCACAGATGTTATATTGCATGGTTCTATTATGAAAACTAAAAGTGTTATAATTACCTTTTTGTTTATGACGTAAATTATGTAACTGTACAAAATAAAGGTGGCAATGATGATGACAAACAATGGCCCATACCAACTGTGAAAACAAAAGCAATAAAAAAATTGAAATACGTTAGACAATTAAAAAACCCATACCCATATCTTATGTGACCATAAGAGAACAAGAACATGTACAATGTATGTCACATTTTCCAAGTAGCTACGTTGGCGCCTCTCTCCAGAAATCACCAACTGCGTAAGTTTTCGACAGCAAATTTAATTCTCTATAGTTTTCCTATGTAGTTTTTACCAGGTACCATTCACCACAATGTTTCCAGAAACAAATTAATTATTAAAAAAATAACCAAATTTAATGAGAATTAGGGAACAGTTGTTTGACTTACGTGAAGAATCGCCAGGCTGTAGCATCCTCCTTAATCCAGCTACAGTAGCAAAAAATAAATTTAAAAAAAGCGTAACAAAGATTGACTCATAACTATTCGTGAAAACTTATTAAAAAAACGGCATTTTTTTAATCACTTTGCTTTTATATTTACAAGGGTGAAAATTAAAAGAAGACATTAGCGCACAGCATTCTGAACACGTCATTCCCGCCTTTAGCCTTATATTATTATCGATAGCGTCACCCACGCTTTCAGGTAAGAAAGCACGTATTTCATGATATGACATCCCTGTATTATTGGCCCTTTACTCAGTGTGTTCTAAGATAACTGTCGACCCTGAAACATGAATACCTCTGAGTTTTCTCCAATGAATCTGTGCTTTTCGTTGAAAGTCCCATTGGTTTGTGCAGTGTGTGTGGACATTTTGAGGGATAACGTGTGAGGCATAGCAACAATATCCAAGGGGGCGGAGTTAACTAGGCAAACTCGGAACTATGCATTGGTCCACCTTTTTGGACATAACAATTACCACTCCCCCTCCCCCACAAAAAAACCTCACAAATATGAACATTGTTTAAAAATCTGACCCAAAGTGTTAAGTTTTCTATCTGCTCTGTAAATCACAAAACAGTCAGACCATGATTCCTTGAAATATTTTAACCAATTTTAAATGTTCTCATGAAATACCCGCTTTACATAATGTCAAAGGATTTTCTTTTGAAAACAAAGGGATTTTCTTACCACCAGGCCCCTGCTGGTCCATAGTTATCCCCAATGAAAGGAAGAAGGGAGATCCCCAGGGCTACAGACCAACACGCTATGTGGTACAATCTGCAAGTCAAAACAAATCAGATCTTGATCAGAACAGAAGTTTGTTGAATGTAAAGCTGGTCTCCCACTGTGCGATTTTTGCCACGAATTTCCAACGATTAGGTAGGATTTGGTGAGATTACCAGAGACTGTTAGAAATTCGTGGCAAAAATCGCACAGTGGGAGGCCCGCTTAATGAACTTGTGGACAACAAGGCACTGATCAACCAATCACTTTGGAATTGCTTTCAAGACTTTTGATATTATGAAGAATAAAGTCCTTTTTCTGTAAAGAGAATATGTAACTTTTTTTACTCAACCTATATTACAGATGGATCTTGCAAATTTGTCATTTCAAAAAGTCAAATTCTTGCACATTTACAAATTTAATTAGGCCTAAATCTTTCAAGAGGTGTTCCTTTTTTGAGGGACTCATTAAATATGACGTACAATCGCCTGTAAAAAAAAAACTTAATTAATCACAAAACGCTAAGACACATCTTAGGAAGGGTCACTCTATTTTGGTACGTTGGTATGGGGATTAGAACGCATTGAACTCGTCTTAACTTGTGAAATCGATCCCAGGTCTCAGTGGGTACATGTAGTTAATAATTTGTACTAACTGGCGAGACCTGTTACTTGATTTAAATACGCGACCAGAGGTCAATTTCACAAAGCGCTAAGACGCGTCTTAGGAAGGATCACTCTTGGGATGTGGGTATGGGAATTAGGACGCATTGAACTCGTGTTAACTTTTGTGAAATCGACCCCTGGTTTAACGGGTAAATTTTTATTACTTTTAATCGAGTTCACCCTGTGCAAAACATGTAGTTCTATATGATCTATGTGGCTATACTACGTATTAAACCACAAACGGCAACTACTTCCTTCTATGACAGGAAATGTCATAAAACCAGGATGTTGACTTACATTTCATAGCGGTCGGTCCTAATCATCTTGACAGCAATGAGGAATAAATTCACTGTTAGACAGGTAACCCATAGCAACACAGCCCAATCTAAAAATGAAAAAAAAGGAAAAAAGAAAGAAAAATAACCACATTCTAATTTTTTCTCCAAATACTCTGCAATTCTCTATTTTAGATCCAACAGCTAGAAATATTTATTTTTTAAACGTGAAATCAATAGAATACATGTTTGATGTGATTATTTTTATATTCTAAATCATATTAATAGTTAGAATAAAACGTCTAGTTTTTACCAGCTCAAAAATTAGTAGCTAATTATATTACTGGTATACACACCAACCATGCGGACAATAAGTTAGGACTACCCCAGCAATAGTTGGGCCAACTTTAACTTATTGTTGGGAAGACCTTTAAAGGAACACACCGGCTCACCGTTTACATAATTTAGTGATGTAGCATCATTGACAATAATTTTTTGATGGTTGTTGTGAAAAAAGATCATAAAAATATCCCGTAATTAAACTAATGAAGCTTAAAATTAACCAAAACAGTCAAACGTCGGGTTATACGCTTTACCAGTCGTTGCAACTATACTACGCTCGAGCCTCACGACTTTGTCACAAACGATTCGTTGTTCACTTGCCAGCTTTTGCTTTGGATATCTCCCATTTTCTGCCGATGATTTCACTGGACAGCCCGGACCACCGAATAGGTTTTTTTTTGTTTTCTTTGGAGGAGGTGTACATACCACAAGGCAACCAGCTGTTGTGCGACAGTTCCGCGTGGAGGTCCCAGTTAGGTGTACAGACTAAAACACCTAATGACAAGACACATCCGGCGGTTTGGCTCCCTGGCCATATTACAATGTTCAATGCATGTCATGCACGCTACCTCCACGAACCACGGCACCGTACCGATTGTAATGTGTTCCTTTTGCAGGGCTTGTCTCGCCAGCTCCCCTACACTGTCCACCGTGAAACACGTTTCCGTTACTCAGGCTCGCTGAATCAAAATTTTATGTTTGAATTTTCATAGTTATGTTTAACTTTGTTAAACATAAATAAATAGTCTCTTTTGTCAAATACCCCCAGAAAAAAAAATTAAAGCTGAATTTGGTGAAGTACTGCAGTAATAAACTTTTATACGGTTGGAAACGAAACTAACTCGCAAGACCATGTGATTTATCCGAACCAGAAATCTGGTTTGGATAAATCATGTGACCCTGATTTTTTGAAAAAATGCTCAAAAATGGTAAAATTTGGTGGTTTTTTTTCAGGATCTCTTCAGTCTAATTCGGAAGGACCTTCAGAATCTCGTATGGGTCTATTTCGTGCCCAAAATAGCCCAACAAAGCCGGTGTGTTCCTTTAAACAATAAGTTGAGCCCACAAAGAATTTTAGTAAGAAAAGAATAATTGATGACAAAAATAAATAAATACCCCAAAATGACAGCCAAAATGCTTCAAAATCACACAAGGGACCGTCTGGTCGAACATTCGCCTGTTGAAATAAAACACAAAACAAAGTATTTAATATGGTGCCTCGTCAAAATGGAAATAACATAGTCAATTATTTGTTGAGAAAAAATCATATGGAATTTGTTTCTGGTAAATTGTATTTGTGTACGTTTTGTAAAATAAATATATTATGCATCCTCACCATTAGATATGCCGTACTGTCGAAGAAAGCCGCAACGGTCAGATATAGAATAAGTCGCTGGACGAATACAACATGCTTTTTGAAGAGCCATATCACGAAAATCATGAACAAGCTGGAATTGGTAAAATGAAATGAATAAATTATAAGGAATGTGTTTTTAGAATTAATACAATTTAACATTTTATAATTACGTGAATTCTACTACATGTGTACATCATGTGTACATCACTTTTTTTGATTACGGGCACTTTTATGACCTTTGTATACGGGCAAAGCACCGTGACTGGAGTGAAAACAAATTCGTTCATGCTTAGACACGTGTACGTGTTGCATAGACAACGGCTTTGTTCCTTCGCTTGTCACCATGGCCCATGATATGGGCAGACAGTTGTTATCACTCCAGCCCAGGCCAATACCGGATGTGACGTGGCACCGACCGACAGAATTGTTAAAAAGCTGACATTTAAAAGGGCGTTAAAGTCCAATTCACTCGGATTATTGAACTCGATCAATTCTGCTTATTTACCTGCCAACAAGTGAAAGGGCAGCCATTGCTTTCTTGATTCCAACAACGGCATTCTGTAAAAAAAAAAAGAGTAAAAAAAAAAGAGGCAACAAAATCATGAATTGAACAATTGCAGAGCGTGATCCAAAACTGGTAAACACTGGATGAAGATTTCAAAATTTCTTAAATTAATCAAACTAATACCTTGATCTGTAAAGAAATGTCCATATTTTACAATCATATTACAAAAATCAATAGAATAAATTTGACTGGGCACACTGTGTCATCACATTTTCAAGAAATAGTTGAAAATGCATGTAAACAAATTCCTTTTTTGTAAATTTTATTGATTATCTGTCCCTCACGCATAAAAATAACCTCCGCATAAAACCGTAAAGTCAATTTTAACATGTAATAAACTGCGTGTGTGTATTAACATCAGTAGAAGGTAAACAAACAGGTTCACTTTAGTTTTCATTTGTTGTTGACTATACACCAATTTGGTAACTAAGGTCTCCTTCCCTCCCTGTACATCCGCCATAGCTGGGCGGCTTCCACTGGATGAACTGTATGTTTTTGCTGTTGCTGCATTTTGTTTACTTCGAACAAGTTGCGCGTCTTTGTAGGTTGTGTACACGAAGGCGGGCGCGTTGCGTTGCGTGTACGTGAAGGAGGCGCGCCGCGTGCACGCGGAGGGGGCGCGTTCGTGCATGTAATGGATGAGCGCTTTTCGTTCTAACAGCAACAGAAAATGCACAGCCCATGCACTGGATTCCCCCCAGCTATGGCGGATATACAGGAAATATATAGGATTAGGATTAGGAAAGGCATTTGTCTCTTGATTTCCGTCCCTCACGCGTGAGGGACGGAATTGGATCACGCTCTGCACTTGAAATTCATTAGTTATTAATTAATCGTCGAGTAGTAAGTTGGTCAAAACTTTGAGAGTCATAAAAACCATACATATTTTTACCCCCCTCCCACCAATTTAATCTAAATATTATAAGTAGGCCTATTTGCACGGTTGAAAAGGGGTGGGGCAATAAATTTAAAACACACACAAATACAATTAATTTGTCCACAGAAAATTAACCTTACACATTTTGTCTCATCACCAAACAGTGTACATGTCACCCCCGGTCCAAATGTCGGTGTAATAATGCCATTTTCGCTTCCAGTTGTAACATTATACTCTCCTAAATTGTCAAAAACTGTGGTGGCCATTTCAATGATGAGGAAGAAAAACACTGAGCACCATCTGTATACTGAAAGTGGATCTTTGTCTCTTTAGCTTTATTTATTTTTACCATGTAGTTGATGTTTTAATGTTTCACTGGTTCCCTTAGCTTAGGCATTTTGCTTGTGTATGTGTAAACAGGATACCAGGAAAATAACTCAAGATGGCGACCTCCATGGCAAAAATTTGCTCAAATAATTGAGTGGTAAATAGTTCCTAAAAGTGTTCGGAATCCTTAGCTTTTTACACCTGGAGTTTGATTCTGAAGTGACCAACACACATTGTATTGCTCTTCGGTAGTAGTAATGAGTTACATTGCTGCAGATTTTACTTGAAAAATGCTGAGACTTTTTTTCTCGTTCGCCAACGCGCGAAACTAGCGGTAGCGTGGCAAGGCCAATGTGGCGTGCAATGACATCGTTTAACATGTTTAAACAACCAACTCGACTAGATTACCAAATCATGCATGGACACCAGGATCTGCCTTGTTATTATCTATAAACCATATACATGATGTACAAATGTTAGTTTGATCATGAAAAGGAAAATTAAACATGTTAAAAAAGGGAAAAATGTCATGAATTTTCTATAGACCTTATTGCTAATACCGCTTGGGCGAGTTTGCACAAAAGCACAACTGTATTGTGGGAAGGAAAACAGGGCAAAGTCTGCCCCGAAAACCTTCCCACAATACATTGCTGCTTTTGTGAAAACTCACCCAAGCGGTATTTGCGATAAGGTCTATAGTGTCATGAGTGTAGGCCTAATGCATGGGGTTCCATGCAGTGGGTGCCCGTGCGCACATGGTAATCTTTTCCCAACCATTTTAACTGCAAAAAATTGATGTGGTTTTCCAGTTGGCCAATGGTTGACTTAGCTTGAGTTGAGTCGAGTTGACTGACATTCAATGTGACAAACGCTGTAACAATAAACATTTTATTTTTCCTTTTATCTTTTCACAGGTTTAGAAAGAAGCAATAACACCAAATTGAGAACATTTGCAATCTTTACAACAGTTGTGGATCCTCCAATTTCAATGTAACTTTATAAACACGACATCAAGGAGTTACGGTTCATAATTTCAGTCTATTGATTGGTCATCAGTTATAATATTCTCTGGGTGTAAGCCTAAACTACAGACAATTGGTTTTGGAACATAAGAACAAGTCAAAACCAACATCTAACGTGAACATTTCCATCGTGTACTTCTGAGAATCGACGAAAATGACAACTGCAGCAAGACCGACCTTCGACCCCGCAAGGGGTGGGCGGAGCAAAGGGGAAGGCGGTGACCTCAGTTCCATGTCAAAGCAGTATTCCAGTCGAGATCTGCCTGCGCATACAAAATTAAAATACAGGTGAGCTGTCTAAGGATAGTTGTCTGAGGATTGTCTTGTTTAAGGTTGATTGCGAGTTTACGTTTCATTCAACTTGACGTCATCAGCCATGCAGTTTTAACACTATTATTGTTAAAATCTGTAACCGAAGTTCGCAAGCTTGATGGACTGCTACGTGAAATTGCACTGTAAATCATGCCGCCTTTTGTTTCTGTCATTTTAATGTGTCAGGCTGGTTTGGAAATTTATAAAATCCGGAGGTCGGAGGTGGTCGGAGGTACCTAAAGGTACCCGGAGGTAGAATTTTTTGCTAACGTGTAGTTGGTGCGTTGACGGTGGCTCCGGAGCTACGCGGTATTAAAATAACAAGCCGGAGGTAGGTTGTAGCATGTACTACACGGTCACAAAACATTCTACCTCCGGGTTACCTCCGACCTCCGGGTTTCAACGACACCCGGCTGGTTTGTTGTTGATGCAGGTCCAATGGGGCTGGTTTTCTTTAAATATTTGTGCCAAATATCACGCAAATCCACCTGTGCAGTGGTGAGATTTTCACATGTTTTCTGCCCCAAAATATCACCAAAATTGGCAGTTGGCGGGCGCCGTCAGGTACATGTGTACCTAGTCTTTATTCAATACGGACACCAATACGGACATGGAAAGGAGACTTTAATTTAACAAGCATAAAACAACAACAGCTTGATGAATTTTTGCAACAAAACTATTTTTGAAATCTGTTGTGTGAAAGTGGTTTTAACTAAAAATAGAAATTGAAATTTTTTTTTTCAAGTCGCTACTTACCCGGTAGGCACCCCCAAAAATGTTTGAATTGAAGTGATTTGTAAATATTTGTTTTCCTTCTTAAAATGTTTAAACGTGCCATCCTTAAAGAATAGTTTATGTGTCTTAAACTTGTCTATGTCAGACACAAAATATTGCATTTTTGTCTGGTTAAAATGTAAAAAAAAATTATATAAATTTTATTTACTCTGGAATTGTTATAGCTGATATCAGAAAATCTATCTGTAAATTTGAGCAAATCCATCTTACAAAAAGTAAAACAAAGAAGCGCTGTTTTTATGTCTTTGCAGGCAGAGCGGACAAGACACTGTTGAGGAAGTGAGCCGTCGCGATATGCGTAAAGATCTCGAAGACAGAGAGCGTGCTGTAGCCAGAGAGAAGAGGGGTGATCGAGGGGGCAGGGGGGGTACGTTTGGAAACATTCTTAAAGCCTTTAGGGGCTGTCCAAAGTTGTCAACATTTCCACGATTCTACACAGCGTAGGAAGAGGGAGGGGGAGTCGAGGGCCACGTAGGACTTTACATGCACTATAAAATGTTGACATTTCATGGTTGTGATCAAAGAAAATTTAAGTGGTATTTCGGGGGGAGGGGGGTCTTGAAAAATACTACTCTGTAGAACTGTGAAAATGTTGACAACTTTGGACGGCCCCCTTATACAGGATTCTCAATAATTGAAGATGAATTTATATTTATGACTGTGCGCATGCATTTTTTTTCACAAGGGCACCCTTATGTAAATGAAACTAGGCCCCTGACTACTGTGTTATTAATATGCTCTGTTTACTGCGTAGTATAGCCAGGAAACCAGGCTAAATAAAACGGTGGTTATAATTTCTTGAAAGCATGGACATAGTTTTTTTATTATTGTTTTCTTAAAACGTAGATGCGATTTATTGGAGTTTAAGAAAGTGTAGTTAGGGGAAACCAAAAATACCAGTATTGACATTTTGACTAACTGGATAAAAATGGGTCAAGCACGCATGTAGATTTATACCAAATTTTTTAAATGTAGCCAAATATACTCTCTTCAAAAATTTTTTTTTATACTTATTTTCACTGTTGCAATTTTGTTTAGTATCGTTTATTGATTTAATTTGTTTGTTAAATATCACAGAATCCTCGAGCAATAGCAGCAGCAGCAGTACCAAAAGGCCACGTATTGAGCAGATCCCGGCTGCCAATTTGGACGCAGATGACCCAATTGATAAAGATGATGACGACGATGTAAGTTCCAGAACGTTAAATCACAGTCGGACAATTTTCAGATTAAAAGCGGTTTAAATTCAGAGTCAGAGTCAGAGTACGTAGACTAGTAGCACCACACACAATGCAACAATCCACTGTGCCATATGGCACCGCACCAGTTGCATCAATCATGCCGCTGCTAGTCCAAGTACTCGAACGTTTTGCCACTACAAGGGAATTCCAATGATTTCTCTCATTTGCTACCTTTCTCTTTCGGGACATGTTGGTCAGTATGCTTGATGATGATGATAATAATAATAATGGTGGACTCTTGTCTACCCGAGCACATATGTCTACCCTAGAGGGTACTCCTTGTGCTGTTGCCATTATTACCGCTGCCAGCAGGGAATCACCAGAACCATTTTGCTTAAACTAGGTGGCTGTCTGGCCAAGGCACACAACCCTATCAGCACTTGGATTGTGGCATTCCCCTTAACAGCTCCCTAAATATCACTTGGTTTAACGAGGCAATTGAGATTAAGTATCTTGCCTACGGACACAAACATGCTGACACAAGTGGGGCTCGAACCCATAACCCCTTGATCACGAACATGGCTGTGTAACCAAAGAACAAATGCTGAAAGATTGATACCTGAAATTCTTTGGGTATTTGTGAAAAAGTTGCCAAGTTGGCCTTCATCTCAGGTTTATGCACATGAGCCTTTGCGAATGCCCACAAGGTTTTCTGGGAATGAGTACCGACCACATGACACAAATGACTTGTGAAATGACCTGTTATTTATTTTAACTAACGTTAAGCATATTTTGATGGTTGTCATTTTTAAAATTATTTACAGAGCGCTTCCTCCGGCAGTGATGATGATACAGCCGATTTGCTTGCAGAACTTAACAAGATCAAGAAAGAAAGAGCCCTTGAACAGGCTAGAAAGGTCAGCTATTAGGCTTTAGTTCATTTATTACATTTACTTATTTTTGTAGCACTTGGGGTAAAAGCCAGGGCTGGTATTTACAAAAAAAGTTAATAAATGTCACATGTTCTGACCATAAGTAGAAAATACAATGAAAATTTTGCGTGATATCCGGAAATACCAGACGGTATTCCAGTACTGCCAGGAAGTTACATTGTGTGTTTGTATTTTAATGAGTCTGCATCCTCCACTGATTTCTCGTCAATGTCCCAAAAACTTGGGCCTGGCTGTCTGAGAAGCAACTCTTTTTTTCTCAGAGCATGTCACATTTTCGTTTTAGCATTGAATAAAAATCTGATTGTTTTTTTTCTCTCACAGGATCAAGAAAAGAAATTGGAGGAAGAAAAAATCCGAACAGAAAACATTCTGAGTGGAAATCCCCTGATGGCCAATTCCAATAAGAGTGATTTCAAAGTCACTCGGAGGTTAGCTTAAATCTTGTTTTATCAATGTTCGTTTCACCATATAAATAAAAGAACCAAACATGGGATTAGAGAGAAAACAAATCACGGGTCCTCGTCAGGATTCGAACCCGAGACTTCTGACACACCGGGCAGGTGCTCTGCCAGCTGAGCTATAAGGCACAGGTTTTTCCTAATAAACCAAATTTCTCTCTTAGTTGTTGTAGCATCTGCCCGAAGTGTCAGAGGTCTCGGGTTCGAACCCCGATGAAGACATGTTTTTTCTCTCATTCCATATTTGGTTGTTTCTTTTCTGTGGTGTTTAGGCACCATACTGCTTTCGTTACTTTGCTCAGTCATGCACTTAGGCAAAGACAAAGTCCCTTTTAACTTATTCTGTATCCTATTTTTTTCGTTTAAAGATCATTTTGACGCAGTGCTATTGACCATGAATATCTGTATGCAGCGAGTGTTTCAAACAAAGCAATTTTCTGTGACTTTCAAATGAAACAATTTTTGACGAAGCGGAAAACCATTGGCTCTGCACATGCTCAGTCAAACTTGCTTTTGTAACGTGATTTGCTTTTGATTAATGGTAACTATGGATTGTTGAATTGCTGAAAAAAATTAATGTTATTTGTGTATATTTGCACAGATGGGATGATGACGTCGTTTTCAAGAATTGCGCCCGGGGCGAAGACGACAAAAAAGAGAGACTGTTTATCAACGACACGCTGCGATCGGAATTCCACAAAAGATTTATGGACAAGTACATCCACTGACGTCATAAATTGTCCTCATTTTACTTTTTAATGTTTTGTACTCAGCAGTTTTAACCCATTTGTCCCGGTATCCCCAAAGCGCCCAAATCTGCCCTACTGCTTTTCCTAAAAACTGCCCTGTATTTCTTCCATGTTCAACCCAGTGAAATTCAAGTTTCTGCAAACACACCCTCAATTGATAGGCATGTGGGTAATTCCCAAAATTAGGGGTCCAAAATGTTTGGTGTCCCAGTTACGTACGACACTCTCTGCTTCAAAAATCACCACTTATGACCACAAATTCTCAGTAATGGACTGTGGCCTGTGATTATAGGGGGCAGCATCATTTTCTTCAATATTTTGTTTTCTGATTCCTGAAAAATATTCAAAACAAAAGACCATAAAGGCTTATAATTTGTTCCATGGTATTGAATAGGAGTTTGGTGTCCCGGGTTACCTACGCCAATGAAAATTGGCTGTAGAATGAGTTTGCATTAACCATGGTGCCATATCTACACACAAACATTAAATTTCAGTGGCTTTTGTTCAAATAAAAATAATTATTTTCTACTGGGAAACCACTTTTAATCATTAAAAACACTTGGAAATCTTAAAAAGCATGTCACACTTTTGGAACCCTAATTTTGGGAATTACCCATGTACTCATAGCTTGACTTACCCTCTTTCAAATCGTGATAAGGAACATTACCAAAAGTTCTGAGGAGTAATAAGACTACGTGTTACCAGTGAGTGCTAGTGGGTTAACCCTCCAACATCCACCGCACATACAATTACGGTACACTGGGACTCAAAGGGGAGACTCGGGAAGCACTGTACCCTAGGGCTATTTCTCTGTCAGGCCATTGGTTGCAAACAGCTGTTGTTTACATTGTGTCACTGGGGCAGAAGTAGGATGATTGATAGCTTCTATTGTGCAGGGTACACAAATGAATGGAGCTTGGCCAGAGGTCCAGATTACCCAGGGTTGGTCTGACTGATGAGTGAACTCAACATTAAAGGTTTTGTTTTTTAATTATTAATTTAATAATTTCATGTATGTCTTAATGATATCCATCTCCTCAAATTCTGTGCATGCGTGGTATATTCTGTACAGAACCTTACTGTTACACATGTCTGACATGTCAAGGATAGTTTGTGTGTGCTAACAATACAAGCACAAACTTGTTATCCTGAAAAAAAGAAAATGCACTACCCTGTATAGTGATGCCTTAGCATAAGGCCATAGCATAGAAATTTGTTCTTCAGGTGTAGTTTTGTGAATGTTTATTATAAATACTGTACATTTCTGTGTGGAAAACATTTGGTTTCAATGCTAGATTTTATTTCTGTGGTGATAAATATCAAAACTGGTGCAATGAAAATAACCCTATTAATTAAGCCTATTTTTACTTGTTTTAACACCTTCAAAAGAATATCTTAACGGAACTTGTCTACTTTTTAGAAACACCCAACGCTCAAAGAAGTGTAACAAGATTTTTAACAAAAATGGATTTCGTTCTGACCTACCTCCTCAAAACACTATCTATGGGAAGAAAACAATCCCCAATTTGGATGATTTTTGATGATATCCCTAGAAATATATGGATCGAGGGGGCAACATTTGAAAATGTTGATAAGGAAAATATGGTATTAAAATGTGAAAACCCATGGGGAAAGTGTGATCACGCTCCGAACATCTGCCCCGACAATGAAATACCGATTGTTGGAACAAACACCACACAAAATGAGAGGTAACAAAACGGGGTATCATTTTGAATTTATTTTATTCACATGCTACCATTGCTATGGTACATTTTATGTCTTTTGACATCTCAATGCTGTTTTCATTTATTTATCACGAACCACCTAAACATTTGAATACATAGACGGGTGGTGCCTTAGGCAGTCAAGCCAGAACAACTGGGGAGAGTCCCCGTCTCTTTACGAACAAATGCTCTTGGATCTTTTACGTTGGTTACAAAACACACTGGACTTAGTTTTACATCCTATACAAAGGATGGAGCAATTTGGGTTAAGTGCCTTGCTCAAGGGCACAAGTAGCTCAACCCACAACCTTGAGCCCGCCGCACACCTGTACCTTTGCGATTTACCGGATAATCGGACCACATACCGGAAAGGTGTGCGCTGAAACAATTCGGACCGTACACCATAGACCAGAGCAAATCAAACTTGTTTGATTTTTCCGGATCAGGTGTACAGCGGGCCTTAGGGTGTTCACCTGAAGTTTGACCACAGTATTCTAGACAAAATATGGAAAAAACTAAATTTTCAAGCAGTGGAAAACATGATCAAATAGATTTTAGGATAAAATTCTTCCATAACAAGGTCCTTTGGAAATTAATAATACAGCATTTGTACATCTAGAACATACAAGGGCACTGGTCTAGTTAGACAAAGATTTCAATTCTCATTAGGCCAAACAAAATAAATGGTGCGTTTACGGTAACGGCCTAAAAAAAATCCAGGTAGGTAGGTAGGAAAATAATTTTATTTTCAGTTCATGCATTTGCGTGTCTTTTTGCAATGTTTGAAACTCACTATTAACACTATTAACCATGTTCATGTACAAGTGCAGAAAATGTTATGTTCGTTGGAAATTTTTGCAAATAGTGCTCATTTAAAATTATTAACTTGAGGTCAGCAATTTGGCCTCAAAATTCTAGGTCGGGTAACCGTAAACACACTATTTTGTTTGGCCTTAGTGTTGTATGAAATGTGTCTGACGTCA
The DNA here is from genome assembly GCA_037783545.1 of Henricia sp. BOLD:AAB3569. Taxonomy (NCBI): domain Eukaryota; kingdom Metazoa; phylum Echinodermata; class Asteroidea; order Spinulosida; family Echinasteridae; genus Henricia; species Henricia sp. BOLD:AAB3569. The sequence goes on from JBBELK010000219.1 coordinate 1,678,095, forward strand.
GGGTCAAGGTTTTGGTAACCAGTTCTAGAAACCAGAGGCTGATCCAGGGCCAATGGAAATTCCAGATGCTACCTGGGTACTGCCCACAATGTCAACTGCATTTTAATGGGACTGATTATGCAGGGTTGCAAAAACTTGGACTTGGACTGCAATATCTGACTTATTTTGCACAGCGAGGTCACGAATGTTAACTTTAATTTTTAGTATTCATTACACTCTTAAAGGCCCTGTAGATGATCTGTTTTTGAGCGATTCTGCGAATAAAACCATTATAAATCAAAAGAAAGACATCAACAAACTCATCCAAAGAAATTTCAGCTTTGTCAAATGTACCACGTTTAAAAAATCCATGAAAATCCATATGCGTTTTCCTGGGTGTTTCAAATATTCGTTCTCAGTTGATCAGGTACTATGTGGCTTGCGTCATGCACTCTGTGGCGCACATCATAGGCCTATACTGCGTGTGCGCGCGATCCATAAAAATGCATCGCGTTGGATCATGGAACACGCACACGCAGTACACAGCGTCCATGCATTTTGGACCGCGTAGATGCGAACCAAAAATAAGTAAATTGTTTGCAAACGATCTAAATAATTTCATCTTTACGGATTATTTTCTGGTAAAATTATATCATTTTTAACGGAAACCTTTCATTGGGTAGTTGCTATTAATTCAATCTTTACTTTCAGAACTTTTCCCCTGTAAACTCGTCGATTACTTTTTGGGGTCATTGCAAATGATACACTGCCTTTAAGATACACTACTCACAATAAGTTAGGGATATTGTGGGGTGTACACAGATATTTTATAGAGGGTATACATTCCGCTTGAATGATTGTGTTTATGATTAGACAATTGTATCTGCATGACAGACACACCTTGTCACAGGAATAGGTGAAAAAAGGCATTTGAAAAGAAACAAAATTAAATCCAAAACTTAACCACACCAATATCCCTAACTTATTGCAAGTACATACCCTTTACCTAAAATTGGAAAAAAGAAATACATTTGAAAACGTTTGATCTGGTGAGAGTAAATCAAAAACAGCTGCCATAAACGGTTGTTGTTTTTAAAGCTAAACCTTTGGAGGTTTATCAACATCGGGCCAGCTGTCCACTTGGTTAGCGGTCCCTTTCTTGAGCAAAAACTCCTCCATTCGACCCTCGAAGATGCTGAAAATTCCTCCTAGAAAATATGGAATCAAAGATAGATTACAGGATTAGAAAATTTAAAAAGTGTTATCTCCATGTGTGCGGCTTTAAAGGACAGTTTGAATCCAAATTGGATCCTTCATTTTACCTGTGTGAATGAAGAGAATCTTCCTCCCTTTGAATGTTTCTGGTTTTTCCTTCATCAGTTCGACCAAGTGAAACGTGGCTTTCCCTGTGTAAACTGGGTCCAGAATAATCCCCGTCGTAGAAGCCACCTCATAGATGAATTCTGTCCGAAAAGATCCAAAATTTCATTCATTCTTAGATACAATGTTTGCCTAAATATAATAAGCTGGTTTTGTACCACCAAAGTATTGAAGCGCCGTTTACATTACCGCTGCCATCAAGGAATCGTCAGAGGCCAATTTTAAAGTTATCCTGTTTATCATTGAGGTGTATGTGTCTACAACACCATCACAACTAGTTTTCCCACAACAAATCGACAGCCTTTTGCTTAAAACGCAAAGCAGATCCGACCCTCTTCACCCAAAATTCTAAAACGCTTAAGGTCACTTGGTTTGTTGATAAACAGGGTTTGGACGTCATCCTGAGAAGGTGCAAATGCTGGATTTTCGTCAAGGGGGATTCAAGCTCTTTAACAGAAAAATTTGCTTTATGCAAAATTCATTTGGTTTATAAAAATGGGTTAACAGTCAAAATCTTATGTGACATGTATTATAATTGACTGGTGTTCTGCTAATCTTGGCAAGAACACAAGTTGACATACAATTTTAACTATTAACCAATTTTTGAAATTGGCCCCAGAACAAGGTGGCTACCTGGACAAGGCGCACAACCCTATCAGCACTGAGACTGTGTTGCTTCTGTATATGTGTGCACCACATAGCAACAACAAATTAGTTTGGTCAAGCAGACACCAAGTGTGCAACATGCAAAAGGCAGATTCGTGATCCTCATAGCTTTGAACTACCCTGTATTTACCTAATTCCTCGGGTCTTGACAATGCATATCCCAGCCCCACCGCACCGTCGTGCATTTGACACAGATCAGTCGAGTCCACTCCAGGGTACTTCTCTTCCCAACCAACGCCATCGTAGATTCTGTTGCACTCTGAATGGAAATACTTGCCGTTGTCGCAAACTGCCATACCATGAATCCTGCACAAAGAAATAAACAGGAAAAACAGGTATAACAAAAACCAATAGAGCTTCTGCACCGGCGGCCATGACAGGGGGCAGGTTTTCTTATTTAACAATAGAACCACAAAGTGCCTACTCATGCATGACACACGGTGACAATGTGACTGCCCCCCGTCATGGCCGCCGTGCAAAGGATCTATAGGTCTCAAAAACAAAATCAAGTTTTGAGAATGGAAGATAAAAGTGGATCAAACTGTCCAATGGAATGATTCCGCCCTGGATTATATATTTCTACGAAAACATGATAACTGAAGATACATTTATATAAATGCATGTGCACACGCATTTTTTTACAAGGGCTCCCATAAATAAACGAAACTAGAACCCTGACTACCTTGGTATTATGGATGTTTTCCATACAGTATAGCCAGGGAACCAGCCTAAATAGGATGGTGGCTTCGCACAATTTCTTGAAAACACGCACCCAATTTTTCATTGTTTTGGAACGTCGATGAGGTACTGAGTCGACTTATACACAGGTTTTTTTTTTATCATACACATCTTCAATAACGGACTCTAACTCCCCATATTATGCATACTGTCTCATACTTCAAATTTGACTTTGTCAGGTAGTTTGAAATGCATAATCCTGCAATTGTTCCAGCACTACCAACAGCAACAGCCACATCAGTGAATTTCTCAGGTGCATCCTGTTTACAAAAACACCAATTATGCAAAATTGTTAGTTTTCTTTACTATTTACACATGTTTACAGCATATAAACTCCTCAAAAAAAGTTCGGAAAGTAAAGTTTGACTGACGATTTCTCTCTTGTTACTAAATCATTTCCTTTCAATTTTATATCATTGGAAAGCCCTGTTATTCCTCTTTACGATGATGTGTCATTTGTTATGATTAAGCAATTGGGGGATGTGCAGCACAGCTGAATATGGGGGCGGGTGTAAAGTGAAATGTCACAAAATGCATTGCTATTGTCAAAAAGTGCATTGACACATTCCCATCCTCCAAGCAAAAGGGGAATGCACTGCATGACAATAGCAGTGAATTTTGTGACATTTCACTTTCCACCCACCCCTGTATTCCGCTATACTGCACATCCCCCAATTGGTTAAGATACAAATGACACATCACTGATTCGAATCCAGTTGAATGCTGGTCACTTGCTTTCAAATTCAACGACAGCCAAATTTCTTGAAACTAAATTTGAAAATCATAAACCCCCCAAAAAATCCTCCATGTAGGTAATATTAAAAGTTTACAATCTGCTTACAAAAACAAAAATTAAGATTAAGAAATCAATTAAGAAACTGATTAAGAAATAGATTAGATTTTCTAACCAGATTACCTGTTTAATTAGCTCTCGGAAAGACTCCACATAGCCAAATAGCCCAATTGAGTTGGAACCACCAGTCGGAATGAAATACGCAGATTCACCTTTCTCATCCCTGAAGAAAGATTGTGATGTGATTAGAAGGACTTACTGTATAAGAAAGTGAAGCTTTCCAGGCTGGTTACATTTAACGCATAACCTATCATACCATACACTATCACAGAGCCTACACCATAATTTGCAAAAGGACAGCTCCTTCCAATTCCATCATCAAAAAAAAGAAACAAAGTCCAATAGAAAAACAAATAAAACAAAATAAAATAATTTGTTTATCCTGAATACCTCAGTTTCTTCACAAGAATGTCAGCACGTTCCTGTACGTCTGTGGTATATGATGCGTTACTTGGAACAAGATGGATTTGGGTACCCACAAGACGATCCATTAATAAGTTCCCCTTGCAAGTAATTTTTTCTGGATCCTAAAAATAATCAAAATGAAAATAATTTCAGGAATAATTTTAGCTAATATATTACCAAGCAAAAAAAGGAATTATAAATCCGTTCGATGATGATTCGACGAAGAGATTTTCTGATTTGAACCCACGCCTCTACATTCGATGAAGATTAGAATCGCTTCGTTCGATGAAAAAAATAGCTTCGTTCGACGAAGAGATCGCTTCATTCAACGAAGCAAATTTGTAATGTGAATGCTCCCTTCGTTTGACGAAGCGATGCGACACGTAACAAAAGGGGGCGCCGCACAGCTTCAATCGATCTTCATTAGCAGTTGTCTAATGTCAACAGAACCGCTCTTCGTTCGATCTTCGTTTAGTAAGATGTGAATGCACGCTTCATTAACTAACGATGATCACCTAATCTTCGTCGAACGAAGCGATTTTTCTAGTGAGATGACAACCAAATTATTAGAACCTTACCAGTTCTCTAGATTTGAGAAAAAGGTGTGTTTTGAGTCCAAGTTGACGCGCTGCAATGCAAGTTGCCCTGCTGTGATTCGATTGGATCCCCCCACAAGATATGATTGTGGAACAGTCCTTGGCAACAGCGTCGGCTAACAGGAATTCCAACTTCCGCACCTGGAAGAAATAAATTGCAAATTGAAATTATTTTCAAGTTAAAAATTCTTGTCAACTCATTTTAAATCATTCTTATAGTCTCACCTTGCTAATTATTCTGTATAAAACAAACTAGAAATGCCATTTTCTTAAAATATCAGTTCTTGATCAGAACAGAAGTTTGTTGAATACGGTGAGCTTGTGGATAATGAGGCACTGATCGACCAATCACTTTGGAATCGCTTTCAAGGCTGTTCCACTCCAGTGATTTCGTCCACAGTTGTGATTCCCACAGCAATGAAATGTGACAGTTCCTGTTTCTGGGAGAATCCTGCAGTTAAGGCTCCCAGAAAACCCGATTGATTTGTGGGAAGAGCTGACCTCTGGATCCGCGTGCCTCCCAAAAAGCCCTAGAAGTGGAGAAGCTCAAAGAGCCACTTCAGGCCAAGTGGTGCACCCTGCCTCAGTGGCTCTTATGAAGGCTGGTACAGTCAGCCTTGCCACAAGATAGTAACATGTTACTGACCGGTAAAATGTATATCTCTCAGCTTCTGCAATCTTTTGGTCAGAGTATAATTTGCATAATTTCCTTTTTGTTTTTTAATCGTATAATATACCTTATTCCCAGACAGTTGAGACCCGGTCATGTCATCTCGCTTGATGTATACCTCAAAATCATCAGGGATTCCTGGAAGGTACCATCGCTGTATCGGGGTGTCTGGGTGTATAAGCTAAAAAATAAGACACAGGGTGATATAGAACATGGCCGGGGTACCGTGGCCGAGTGGTTTGGGTTGTTGACTTGAAACTTGGTGGTGCGGGTTCGATACCCGGTCGTGGTACTAGGCCTATGTCCTTGAGCAAGGCACCCAACCACAATTGCTCCATCTAAAACTGAGAATTTCTTCCTGTTCCATAGTACTTCGTGGCCATGCTGAAGAACCTCCTAAGGTGGCTACAGGGCAACGACTTAAGTCGGCTAATCTCAGCAACCAGATCCCCTTAGGGGATCATACGAAAGAAGAAGAAGAAGCTCCATCCTTCAGAGGGGATGTAAAGCCGTTGGGTTAGTGTGTTTTGTAATGTATACTTAAAACTAAAAGACTCGTTCCTGAAGAATAATGCGCATGCGCGAGAGTGGAGAGGTCAACACTAGACTGGTTGCCTGTCCTCATATTTACTTCCCTTCCTGTAAATATGAGGACAGGCAACCAGTCTAGCTTGTGTTGACCTTTCCGCTCTCACGCATGCGCATACATGTATTTGATTTTGGACGGTCGGTCTAAATTTTGCCCCACGATTTCACCAAAACTAGACATCGGATCGATGCGTACTCTTTGGAATATTTAAACATTGTGGCGAGTGCACCTATTGAGCAAATATCAGAGCCAATGGACAAATTTCATTTGTGTGAGTTTGCCACAGATTTTGGGTTGGAAACTGCGCCAGGGCGGAGGATTATTATCGGTCTATATCTCAACCTATGCTTTCATTAACAGTAAAAATCATGCTGTTTTTAACAGTTTTAATACCAAACGAGGATAGCCTACTACTACCTTAACTTCACCAGCAAGTGTCCTCAAAGTTCCCCGCCCCCTTCTGCCCCGCCCCCTATAATGCAGTTGACTTCAAAAATATTCTCGGGGCCACGTTTACCTTCAAGCGATATTTGGGCACATTTTCGAGCCCTTTCACCCAATCCGGTGGATCATACTCAACCAGCAGATCCTTAATAAACCTTCGCTGACGATCACCCATATCTGAAAATACTGATAAAAACCTTCTTTTTTGGGGTGATGCAAGCAGTGCGCACAGTTTTTGCATGCTTAAATGATTGCGCAGCTGGCGGTCTGATTACTTGACGACCTTGAATAGTCTTGAATAATCGAAGTTCGCCAAATTTCCAGGGATCCGACTGCTGGCATGCAGAGCGCGTGCAACACACGTGCAACTTTCGTGAAATTTGTTTGTGTCTGTTTTCAGCGGCACGAGCATGGTGAGATAAGTTTTGTTTTCCTCAAATTCTGGTGTAAACAAACAGTTTGTTCCTTTCAAGAATGATGCCTTAGCGTAGAGATTAATGGTGTTACTTTTTTGGTTTAAAACGGGGTTATCATTTACCCTGGGCTGTGGCCGGCTGTGGCACTGCACTGTGCAGACTTGGCTGCCTCTGCTCGCGCTCTAGTTAGCTGCCATGGATGGAGAGCTAGCTAGGGCGCCGGGGAGCTGGGAGCCGGAGGCGGACTGAGGGGGATCGGAGGCGGTTGTGGGGGCGGGGAAGGGGGGGGGAAGGGGGGGAAGGGGGGGAAGGGGGGAGGGGGGAGGGGAGGGGGGGGAGGGGGAGGGGAGGGGGGGGGGAGGGGGAGGGGAGGGGGGGGGGGGGGCGGGGAAGGGGGGGGGGGGGGGGGTGGGGCGGGGAAGGGAGGGGGGGGCTGGGGGGTGGGGCGGGGAAGGGAGGGGGGAAGGGGGGAGGGGGGAAGGGGGGGGGGTTGGAAAACTACGCGTGCGAATTTGAAATATGTAAATTAGGCGAACAGCGCCGCTCATTTACTGACGTCATGAACAGTTGCATATGCCGCGAGTGTTGAAGCTAGCTTACGGCAAAATCTCCACTGACCCGTTTCCGAATCTCATGTTTGCACTGAAAATTTGGTCCCGTTTTGGCTCGAAACTCATGCGCACCAGTGATATAATAATCACAGAATATGGCCGCTTTTGATGGCAACAAAAAACATGGAAATAGTTGAAGTTTTCAGTGAGTTCTTCCATTTGAAAAAGCCTGTGTCGCGTTTTTGTTTTCACGATCATAACTTTAACCTGTATGGACACTCGTAATTTGTCGGGTTTTTTAAAATTTTTTTAATTGGGTCTGAATTCAAGCAAATTAGTTTAGAATAGTGCAATGTTTGGGCCGTTTAGCTGTATGAGTCGCATTGAAGGCCGGATTGAAAGTTCGATGGCCGCGAGCAATATGCAAGGCCTTTTTCTCTATAGAAAACCAAAAATTTGGCCTTGACGAATTCCCGCGCAGTCTACGCATAACCTACGCATGCATAGAACACGGTCAACACAGGCCTAAACATAAGTGGGTTAATGGAAAAGCGCTGCGCGCACGGTTTGAAACAGGTGCCTGGGATTTGGGGCGGCTCATTTGCATACCTGGACTTGGACTCGCATCTGAAAGGTGATTGGGCGTGGCATAAAGAGCGGGAAATTTGAAAAGCGCAGACGCAAGAAAAAGCAAACAGCGATAGGGACAGGTTCGGTTGTGGGGGAATGGCAGGGGTTAAACCCCACGAGAGCTAAACCCCACCCTCTAAACCCCACCCTCTAAACCCCACCCTCTAAACCTTGCAAACCTCCCCAACACTGTTTATTATATATTGCTGCCAGGCACTGCAAAGGCAGCATGGTTGTGCTATTCTGTCGATGTCGCGTCACATCCAGTAAGTGTGCGCGCGATCCATAAAAATGCATCGACACTGGCATCCATCACCAGACAGTCATATCATTAAAGCCCCATAAACATTTCACATAAAATGAGTTTGGTCATGTTTTTAAGAAAAGTTTGCAGGTGTGGACATAATCATAGCTACATGTGTGTAAGGTTACCTCAGCTCTAGCTTTATCATGTTGTTATTCGGATGTAGAGCTGAGGTTACTTATCAACGTAACATGAACACGATATCACAAATTCAGTCTGTTCACTGGTAGTCTGGTAATTGACCGCGCATTGCCATTCCTTTGTACACGGATAGACACATCGTACACAAGACTTGAATTTGTACACATCGGCTGTCATTCCAGACCTCCTTTTTTACTGCAATTGTAGGCTGAATCTTCATCGTGGCTTGTTATTTCCCTGAAGGACCTGCGTAGTGGTTATGCCTGACAAGGTTTGGGTGAGTCCCAGGGGGGATTAGTGTGTCACGGAGAAAATGACATTTGTTTTGTGATATCTGTTTATGTTGATAAGTAACCTCAGCTCTACATCCAAAAAACCACATACGAATAACAACATGATAAAGCTAGAGCTGAGGTAACCTTAGCTAGTGCGGACAGTGGACAGCCCATAAAACATTAGCAAACACCAGCAAACTTCACCAAACCGTGTTTGCCGGTGTTTGGATATGTAGATACTGGAAAACATCTGTTTGATTGTGTTTTATGACCGTTCCGAGTTTGCTTCTGTTGCCAATGTATAGACACATAAAAACATCAGCAAATGTATCTGTTTAAGTGTTATGGCTGTTTGTGGTGATGTTTGCAAACAAAATGTTTGCCAGTACGTGTAGACTGGCGTGAAAATATGACCAAAAAAAAGAAACAAAGCCGTACGCAACACGTACACGCACATGTATCTAAGCATGAACAAACTTGTTTTCACTCGTAGAATGTTGCATTGTTCGTATACTGCGCCACAAAAGTGCCAGACAGAATGGGTTGCCCATGGGGGACCCACATGTTGGCTCATGGGACCCATATGACATCCATATGGGCCTACTACCTCTGTGTTGCCAAGTGCATTTGAAGCAGGTCAGCTTTGCACATTGCACATCCGACAAAACTCCATGTTAACCTTCTTAATTGTTTAATTCAAAAATTAAGGGATCTGAGCTTTAAAAAAAAATAATAATAATTTGACAAATTTCAACTGTATATACATGCTTGTGGATTAAACAAAAAATGGTTATGATCACAACGTAATCAAGTTGAAAGCTAAAAACGTTTCCCATTTATTTATTTATTTATTCCATTTATTTATTTATTCCATTTATTTACCAGGGTGTGCCCAAACAGTTTCCATTGGGGCCCTGCAAATACACATAGAACAAATATACTAAATTGAACCACTTCACAATCACAAACTAACTGGAATAAGATACATTTGTACAACAACTACAACATCAAAAAACTAAGGGTTACAGAAGAACAACATCACAAGTAATTATTATACATGCACGTGACACTAAAATTTACGCTAATTACGGGAAGGGCGAAAAACCTGCAAAAACCCTTTTTAAGAGAAAAAAACAATAAAAATAAAAAAAAGGGAAAATTCTCCTCCGGCTCCAAAATTAAAGTTTGATTTTATGGCAACCAAGTCATACGACTCCGTGAATTAGCATTTCTCACTTGAAGTTGTGAATATTATGTGTATGTTTGGCGAAGTGCCGATCTACCCACCCTATTTTAATAAGGAATATTAAAGCTACATTGAAAAACCTCTTGTATGCAAATTTCCTTTTTTTTGTATTTTAATTTTAATTACCTGAGCTAACCCAAATCTAGAAAGACTGATCAGCGATGTGGAAAATTACTTGTATTGACCTTTGTAAAATGTCTAACAAACTTTATGCCCATTATCAAAACAACTTGATCAAGGCCAAAGTTTAGAATTATTTTTGGCATTGTATTTGTATCATGCTATAATAGAAAAAGCTCAATACTGCAATGGACTCAAAAATCGTTGCAGATTTGACAAAAAAAAAATGCTAACAAATGTCTGCTGGCGATTTGTGAATGTGCAGTTGACATCTGCGTGAACTTTTCATGAATGCGTAGCGTGCATCCAGTGCTTTCATTGGCTGGCTTAGGCTGGCATAGGGGTCAAAAATTGTCACTGCGCCAACTAAGCCAGTCCATTCATTGAAGAATGCTGAACGTTGGCCCTAAACAGAATTTAATGATTGCCATTTTGATCAGACGCTGTGTGGGGAAACCATCGAGTGTGGGAGTCGCGATTACTGGTTCAGTCCGGCCTAGGGCTGTTTTGTGCAGTGTATTTCAACAACATCTGTTTAACCAATTGTACCTTCATTCCACCTTAAACTTCAAAGTGAAAAGTTGGACAACTACTTGGTGCCAAATGTCCACTACTAGTCGGACCATGAGCTCCAGGTCAGTGTTGAGCAATGGGGTCATTGGAACGTCCAGTGTTGGCCCTGTGCCAACTGATTTCCTGGTGCCCTACCAGCCGGTGGACTGGATGTCAGACTTGAAGAAAATCCCCAAATACAGGGTCAAGGTAAGTGAGAAAAAAGAAATGCAATTATCTTAAAATGATTTTTATATACAGTGAACTTGTGAAAAACAAGGCACTGATCGACCAATCACTTTAGATTATTAGAATCACTTTCAAGACTGTTCTTATACGCTAAAATGTAACACAATTGTCCATCCCCGTTACGAGCGTATATTGGAAATTTGTACACAGGGTTTTTAGAAAGGCATGTTGTCACACTATTTGTAACTATTTTTGGGCTCTTCAGAACAACTTAAACTTATTTCTTTTATTTTGAGACCAAACAAATGTATTTTCCCGAAAATATGGTCTGTGTTGCCAAAATGGCCCCTTTACTGTGGAAAGACCCACGTACATATTGCTTTGCAATATGCATGCATACATGTATGTGCGTAATATGATATAGGAAAAAAAGACAGACAAAACAAAACAAACACAGTATCCCTCCATAAATATTTTGCTGACGTCAGCTGTAGCAGTAGACTTTGTACTGTATTCAACAAGCAAGGGAAATTAATCCATGTAATCTTTGCACAGACCACCATTTCAGGTACATTGCATTATTTGTTACAGTTTATCTTGTTCTTTGTTCATTATCTACTCAAAACAAACATGCAACTGTACTGTTGACATTTAAAAATTGCATTTTTAGTTAATCAGTAAACATTTTACAACTTTATTTTCTGCACTTTTTGAAAAGTAAATGTTTAGCTTTTTACAGCATAAATATCAGTTAAAATATCAATTCTTGATTTGGAACATAACGTTTGTTAAATACAGTGAACTAGCTGATAACAAAGCACTGATCGACCAATCACTTTGGAATCGCTTTCAAGACTGTTCCTCTTCAGTGATTTCCTCCAGGTCCAAGAGGACCTGTTTGAACAAAGTGATTCCTACAGTTATGAGATGTGACATTTTCTCTTTCTTAGAGAATCCTATTTTGTTGGGTTTTCAATATAATTGAATCTTTGTAGGATAAACTGACCTCTAGAGCTGTCAGGTAGGCATTTCGGGCAGAGTGGCACACCCTGCCTCAGTGGCTCTTACAGAGGCTGGTGAAGTCGGCCTCGCCACAAGAGGTAGTCATACATGTTACTGTCCAATAGACCTTATGCGTAGCAGCCATGATAGAGGACAGGTTTTCATATTTAAATGTGTGACAATAGATCCACAATGTGCCTACTCGTGCATGACGCACTGTGACAATGTGACTGCCCTCTATCATGGCCGCTACGCATAAGGTCTATAAAATGTTACATCTCTCAGCGTTCTTGTTCGATCTTTTTTAACCATACATGTACATGTATATAATGAAATTTCCTTTATTTTTCTCAGTTGATTTATGGAGTCACCCCCATCCAGAGGTGGTATCTTCCTGGCGTTTCACCAAATTTTGAAATCCACGTCAAGCGGGACGACATGACTGGATGTGATCTGTCTGGTAACAAGGTTAGAACTAAGGATCACGTAACATTTGAGTTAACAAGCATCCACAAATGTCAGGAATGTTGGCAGTTTTAAAAAACCTTACTCAAATGGAATGATTCCGCTCGAAAATATAATTGAAATGAATATTTTTTAAAACAAGGGCGCAGTATGTAAACCAGCCTAAATGGGGCAGCATGGCTGAGCGGTGTGGCGTGTTGAATCCAAGATCGTGGTGAATCTACAGATCGTGGGTTCAAATCCCACCCCGTCTCGTCCATGGTGCGTGTGCCCCTGGGCAAGGCACCTTGCCCAAATTGTCTTTCTCCACCCAGGAGGAAATGGGTACCTGTGAGGTAGTGAAAGCTAATGTGTTTGGTTAGTCCCTGTGCGCATAAGCTGCACGGGACTGCATACTCCCCAGGGAGCTGAGAAGGATTAAGGAATGATACTACTGAGCCCAATGACCAGGGGTAATAATGCAGAAAGCGCATTGCGAGTTCCGTCGGTTCTGAAATGCGCTATATAAGAACTGTCTATTATTATTATTATTAAATAGGACGGCAGCTTCACACAATTTCTTGAAAGCATAAACACAGTTTTGCATTGTTTTCTGAGAACGTAGATGAAGTACTGAGCTGACTTATACACAGGTTGGTTTTTATCATACACATCCTCAACATGGAGATAACGTTTGTAACAGTTTTCCAATCCTGTAATCTATCTTTACGTTTTGCCCCATTCTGTACATTGCAGGCCCGTAAGCTTGAATTCATTCTAGCCGACGCCATTCAACAGGGTTGTACGTCCATCGTTACGTGCGGTTCAACGCAGTCCAACCACTGTCGCGCTACGGCCATTGCTGCAAAACAAGTGGGTCTGGAGCCACACCTAATACTCAGGTCACCAGTCTCTGTGAGTGAAGACACCGATAATGCATAGTTCCGACCTGTCAATCAAGCCGAACCCGCGACCAATCACAACAGAGCTAGCAGACGGCGCCCACAAAGGTCAAAGTGATGCAATCATCGATCACAATCACGCAATGTTTTTGCCCATACAGTTTGTATGTTGTATGCGCCAGTGACCGGGTGAATTTTGGTTTCAATGTCGGGCGATTCGCTATTCAAAGGTAGGAAAGCGCATTTTTATAAATATATGTCATCCCTGCATTACTAGCCCTTCGCTCAGTGTGTGCTACGGCAACTGTCGACCCTAAAACATAAATACCTTTGAGTTTTCTCCAATGAATCTGTGCTTTCCATGCCGAGTCCCGTTGCTTTGTACGTACATGTCGCCATTTTTTTTCGATGGCTTGTGAGCACATAGCAACAATATCTAAGGGGCGGGGTTAACTGGGCAATCTCGGAACTATGCATTCATATACCGTTACCTTTGGCAGTCTTTCTTTTCTTTAACAACATACAGAACACACATCTGGGAAAAACTACCATACACGTTCGCCAGTTGAGGCTCCATGCACTAAGTGTATGGAGCATGACATAAAAATCCTAAAGCGGGCCTCCCACTTTGCGATTTTTGCCACAAATTTCCAACGATTAGGTACGATTTGGTACGATTGTGTATAGAGTCTATAGACAGTCTCTGGTAATCTCACCAAATCGTACCTAGTCGTTGGAAATTCGAATGCAAAAATAGCACAGTGGGAGGCCTGCTTAGGGGCCGTGCATAAAGTACATACATATGAAATGCTGACATTTTAGACTCCCCCTAACCCCCTGTACGCATGGCGTACGCACTGTACGCATGGCGTACGAACTGGCTTCAACCCAACCCCCCCCCCCCCCCCCCCCCTACCCCCCCACCTGTACGCATAGCATATGCATTCTGTATATACCTTGGCATTGGTAAGCATTGGTAAATGGTTCAGTACCACATGTATACATGCATAGTGCTACATGTATATATAATACTACTAGTACGATTCGCATGTCGCCTCCAAAGTCTGAAATAAATGAGATTTAATTTGCATTTTTAAAACTTAAAATGACATCAAGCATTAGTAACTGCAGATTTAATAGAAAAACCTAATTTGAGGAGTGAGAAAAATTTGAGATGTGTGAGAAAAATGTGTGGCCTGTCTAATATGTTTTGTACGTAATGTCTGAAACCATGGTCAACTTGTCCATCCTTTCCCTATTTACTAAAAGCAAATGTTCGGTTTGCGTATATACGCATTGGCTTGGACCCCCCCTCGCCCCCTGTATGCATGCTGTACGCAATGTCAACAACACCCCCTCCCCCCTCCGGCGTACGTACTTTATGGACGGCACCTTAAGTTTTCAAAGAAAACGTGATATTTTCTCATTGCTAAAATAATTTTTCCTCACCAAATTTGCACTTTCTGGGGCATAATGTCATATTAGAAAGAATTAGTGGCAAACGTGTACAGTATTTATACCCGCATCTGTTCAACTGCATTTGTAATTATTTCTTTGCTTTAATGTGTTAAGTTGGTGTGAGTTGATCTACACGTAGATATTTATATTTTTCATAGGATCCGTCAGAGGTAACCTGTAGCGCTAACATGCTGCTAAACCGTCTAGTCGGAGCCCATATTCACTTGATGCCCAAAAAGGCACAGTTTGCTATGGATATAAAGCCAAGACTGGACCAACTGGTCCAGAAAATCAAGTGAGTCGCCCTCTAGTGGCCATTTAGTAGCAGGCTTTAAGTAAAGGCCACTTCATACTTGATGCAAAAGTTTAAAAATGTCATGTCACAAAGAAGTTTATGCTAAGGTTTGGAATTTACGTTCAATTCAGTAACTGGTTTGCAATTCAGGCGTTTTACAATACATAGCTTCACCAAGTGTTTCTGTCGGAGAGGGCATTTTCTGATAGCGGTCGACATCAGTGTATTCATTTATTGCACAAACAATTCAGATTTGATTTGAAAACGAATACCTGATTCAGAGCTTGAAGTTTATTTAGGAAGCCTAGATTATTTAAACACGGTTAACGATGTTTTTACGAAGAAAAACGTTCAATCTATGCTCGCTTCTCGAGAATAAACAACATAATATGCTTTATCACACGTCAAGCAATGCCTGTGTCAACCTTTTTCCCCTGACGCGCGTGCGCACATCAAATGCAGCCTTACCACGTCAAACGCTTGGTGACGCCAGTATTGTGAAATGCAGTGTTGTCCAGAGATTTTGGAGTAACGGGTGAACAAATATGAGTTGTCGGATGTGTACACAAGAGGTTTGTAAGGAATTCTGATACTATTTAGGGAATATACAAGATTTCTTTTGTAAAATAAAAAAAAAAGTAGCCGGCAGCAAATGACTGGTGCTTCTGGCTGGTGCTTCTGGACAACACTATGAAAAGCTCAAATTCTTTCAAGCGCCGGTTAACCGATCTGCCTACACTTGAAAGTTTGCTGCCAGTGTTTTTCCATGCATGTTTAAAATACACGGGCCTTTAGTAAAAATCTTTGGCCCAGCGGCATAATGAAAACGTCAACAAAAAAATGTATACAACGTATTTCTAAACTTGTGATGAGAGAAAATTGTAAGGGCCCGAGACCTCTGACTCACCGGACAGATGCTCTACCAGCTGAGCTATAAGGCACAGTGGTATACTCCCTCAGGTTTTCCCCAAGACCTCTGACACACCAGGCAGATGTTCTACCAGCTGAGCTATGAGGCACAGTGATATACTCCCTCAGGTTTCCCCAAGACCTCTGACACACCAGGCAGATGCTCTACCAGCTGAGCTATGAGGCACAGTGGTATACTCCCTCAGGTTTCCCCAAGACCTCTGACACACCAGGCAGATGTTCTACCAGCTGAGCTATGAGGCACAGTGGTATACTCCCTCAGGTTTTCCCCAAGACCTCTGACACACCAGGCAGATGTTCTACCAGCTGAGTTGTGAGGCACAGTGATATACTCCCTCAGGTTTCCCCAAGATCTCTGACACACCAGGCAGATGCTCTACCAGCGTAGCTATAAGGCACAGTTGGTATACTCTCTCAGGTGTATGTATTTCTAGTTCTTTGTGTGACATTAATTTTTAAATTGTCTAGTGCAGTGTCTTTTGTTTCTTGGGTACATTTCTATTTTAAATTTGACTCTTTCTTCCAATTTTCCAGAGAAGAGACAGGTGAAAGTGCCTACCCCATTCCCATTGGTGGTTCCACGGCTGTTGGCCTTTTTGGATATCTAGAAGGATTCATCGAACTTCAACAACAGGTGATTTGTCTTAAACAGTGTCACAGACATTAACCAAGGCCACCAAGGCCAATAGGCTCATGCCCTGCTGAGTTGGCCCTGATGCCCCTTTAATATACACTTTGAGGCCAAATTGGTCAGCATGCCCTATCCCAGGTCTTAACATTAACCAAGGTCACCAAGACCAATAGCCTCATGCCCTGCTGAGTTGGCTCTGATCCCCTTCAAGATATACACTTTCTGAGGCTAACTTGGCCAGCATGCCCTATTGTAACACTAATAATCAGAACACATTTGGAACAAAGTTGGCCATGGTGCCCCTCCAGTTGGCCTCAGTCCCTTTGACATTTTGACAAAATCAAGGCCATAGTGACCTGCCCTTATTTTTATACCATTGTATAATTATAATGAGCATTTTGTGTCTTTTTATCAATTTTCGGTTTGTAGGGTGTTACAGAGACATTTTCAGATGTCGTTATACCCTGTGGAAGCAATGGTTCAACGTTGGGTCTGGCATTGGCCAACTACTTGACCGGATCCAGACTCAAGTAAGTTGTGATCTCAATTAATTAGGCATTAAAAATATGTTTGGCCAGTCTTAAACATGCGTTTAAAACCGGCTAGGGGCCTGAATGCTGCTAATGCCTGAGCCGCCAGGCGAGGGTCATAAACAGTCCCTGACTACCGTGGTGTTATGGCTCTGTTTTCATTCAGTATGTCTAGGGAACCAGCCTAAATAGGATAGTGACTTCACATAAATTCTACAAAGCATGAACACATTTTTCATTGTTTTCTTGGAACATAGATGAGGTACTGAGTTGACTTATACACAGGTTGGTTTTTATCATACACATCCTCAATCACACATGGAGATAACACCGTTTGTAACAGTTTTCCAATCCTGTAATATATCTTTAATCCAGTGTTACAAATTAGATCATGTTAAATGTTTTTGTTTGTTTATTTTCCCCAAGGATACATGGCATGATTGTTTCGGACGATTCAAAATTCCATTACAAAGGAATGAACGAGGTCCTTCGTGAAATTGACGCAAAGGATAGTAATGGCAAAACCCTTCAGGCCGAGGATATCGTTAACTTGGTGGACGGTGTCAAGGGGCGAGGCTATGGTCTGTCGACGCAAGAGGAACTAGGTAATATACTCTCTCAAAAAAGAAAAGCAATTTTCTTTAAAAATGCCAATTCTTTATCAGGGGTGGTATTCAATTCAAGACTTAGTATTTAGCTTGGCTAAGAACACGACTTATGTCTTATAACATTTGTACTTAGTAAAACACACAACACACACAGTGATCTTGTGGATAACTTGTGCCATTTTGGGCATTGCAAGCTGGCACAAGCAGTTTCGCAAGCTAAAGTAGTTAGGTGTATATACCGAGCAAAAAACAAAACGCAAATTTTCAATCAAAATTTTAAAATCTCTTTTGTATTTAGGTTTACATCAAAATATTCACATTTCAGCTTCATGATGCATGACTGCACAAAACTGTGTGCTGAAAATTCCCACTTTCAGACTGACTGTTTTTGTTTTTTTCAATCAATCAAAAAATTGAGAAATATTTTGCATTTTGTTGTTGCTTGGTATACTGTACTCCAACCACATATTGTCATTCTGATGTGTTTTACTTCTCAGACAAAGTGGCCGAGATTTGCTCCAAGACTGGGATTATCGTCGAGCCAGTGTACACAGGAAAAAGTGTTCACCACCTTGTGCGACTTACGAGGGATAATCCAGACATGTTCAAGGGCAGAAAAATACTGTTTGTTCACACAGGTAAGATCGTGATTCCCTTCCTACGTTAAACTGTAGCCTGGCCAAATTTTGCGTGTATTGACATAGAAATGCACAAAGGAGTTACACAAAAAATGTCTCCCTTTGCCTAGTTTTCAGACAAATGGCAGCACCCATACTACAATAGACCGATCCAGGGCTGCAATAGACCGATCCAGTAAGCTCCGCCCATTTTGGAATTGACTAATCACAGCCCCAGGTTGAGAGCACCAATAAGTGGATCTCCATTTTGGCGACCCGAGTCCTCAAAATTGTGTGCACACAGATACGGCGAACGCAAAAACACAATAAACATAATTTTTACCAGCGCCCAGGACCCTAGCCGGTTTTAAACGGATTGTTTAAGACTGGCCAAACCTAATTTTAATCCCATTCATAAATACCTTTTTGTGTAAATCGGTAATAGTTACAAAAATTAGCTCGTCGTTTTGCCATGTTTTGCATTCACTTTTCTACACCTCGTTTGTATTAACTTCTAGCTGTGCATCAAGTTGTTTTTGTTCGATTGCGCGCATTACGCGTAAAGCAAGCGTGTTGTACGCGCACGCACCAACCGGGTACTTGTCACAGTGCACATTTTGCTTTCGGGAGCGTGCAGTTTCTGTTTACGTGTGCGTGTTCCATGCGCGCTGACCAGGGCGCGGGCACGTTTAAAGCAGTAAATAACAAGTTACGTTGCCAGGCGACTAGACTGCACACGTGCCTTGCACATGTGCCGTTTTGCTAGACAATTGCTAAATGGGCAGAGCTTACTGGATCCATCTATTGAGTATATTAGTTTCAGGTACACAAATTTTTGAGATGCCTCAGCAGAAAGGATTTTTAAAAATCTCCCAAAGTCTAAAGCCGAGTCCACATTCATTGGCTGTGATGACCACTGTGGCTGAGAAAAACATGATGTCCATCATTCTTTCTTTAGGAGGTATTTTTGGAGTTTTCGACGGCCGCCTGGACGAAACTGTGAAAAGAATTGGACTGGAACAAAACAGATTCCATGAGTGGATGGAACTGTGCGACCAGGCGCCAGATATGAATCTATAAGGACACAAGAGCGCCCTCTGTTGAGGGCAAAGTATATCTTGGACTCGTCATATCAAGAGATGACTCTCTCGAGCCAGAAACTATCCCGTAAAATTTGGTTGGTCTTCCAGATTTTATGAAGATTTGTCTGTTTTTTGTGTGGTCCGCTTTGTAAAATAATCCTCAACATAGACTTTTATTAGGGCCATTAATTACAAGTACTTTGTTTAACAAATTAAGATTTAACAACGATTTGACAAAGCGATTTTCTTTGTGGCTGCGTGCCACTTCAATGGAGACTAGAATCTCCTCATTCAAAAAACCAAAATTTTATGAAGCAAATTTCTGATGTGAACTAATGGTTATAAAGTAATCTTTGTTGAACTAAGTAATTTTTACCTAATCTGAACAGGGGTTATAGTGTTGTTATTGAGATAAAATCTGCATTTAGGGACAAATCACTAAAATGAAGTATTTAATTTTAATGTTTTGGCAATGGTAAGCCAGAGTTATGCCCCATTACAAGTCCAGAACCCACCGAGTTTAACACCGTGTTTACACTGGTCCCGAACTCGGGATGAAGATTGGTCCCCTGATAAGAATGCGTCAGTGTTAACCGCAATGATCCTGAGTGCCGCGTTTACATTCTGTAGTTGATCTCGAGCGCGGTGCCAGAAGTTGCAGTCAAAGGTCATGCTCTATGTGTGCATGTACTGATCAATGTGTGCATGGGTTGTGCATGTACAGTGTACAAGGTCACTTGAATTTCGCGGGCTTTTACCCCGCTACAGCTGTGGAGCGGATGTGGCAGGTTGCGGTAAAGATTAATTGCTGATCTAACCGCAAACTGATCCCGAGCTCGGGATCGAACCCTCCGTCAACGCGAGACCAAAATCTCGTGGTCTGATCCGGGGCCAATTTGGTTCCGAGAGTGTTTACACTCGGTTTGTGATCCGGGGCTTATCCTGAGCTCGGTGTTCAACCCCGAGCTTGGGATCAAGTGTGAACAGGGTGTAAGATCTCGAACAATAATTCCTAGATGAATGAGATTGTTTAATGATACGTCGTCTTGGAAAGGAACGTTTTTAGCAAAAATGTACAAATAATGGGTATTAAACAGGGTCTTTAAGTTTTTACTCGCATAAGTCTTAAAAAACCCCAGTTTTCTTAGCTTATTGATAACAGGCATACAACTTTTCAGCTGATCAGCTGATTTCCTTGTTTTTGTTTACTTATTTGTCCCATTGAAAATAAGAAAACACTTTATTTATAATGAAAAAAAACCACTTATTTATAATGACAGTTGCATGCCTGTAACAAGCCACTGATCAACCAATCACTTTGGAATCGCTATCAAGACTGTTCTGCTTCAGTGATTTCCTCCAGGTCCAAGAAGACCTGGAGCAAGTTCGGGCGGGCGACTAGACTTAACCATAGTCGATATGGCCTGGAGCAAGTTCCCGTGGGCGACTATAGTTAACTAGACTAACCTACCCCCGAGGCTTGGTTTATCTAGTCAGACTAGCTAGTCAAACGTCGCAGCGTTCGAATGACATCTAGGGCTGCTTTCGAGCGCGGCACCAGGGATCCCTGGTGTTCCCTGGTGCTCGCCCGAAAGCGCGTTGGTGCACCAGATGGTGGCACCAACTGCTCCCGACCTCCAAGTCGTTGGGACAACTGGGAGACATGCGCAGATGCGCGTACTCACGCATGACTCGCAAAAATGGCTGGCGCGTCGTAGAATGATTCTGGAAATTTTGGTTGATATTTTGAATGTTCAAGCTTCCACATCGAAACCAAACGTTGTAAATATTTTCATGATTTATTTTCATCAGATATCTGTGATTTATTTTGTGGAAAACCAAGATTTTATTAGCGGGGATGTAATTTCTAATGACCGTGGTGCACCAGGGATCCCGAAAACGCTTTCGAGCGCGATTGTGTGTACGCATGTGTGTGACGTAACGTTCCCAACGCCTAGGAGCACCAGGGACGAGCGCTCGAAAGCAGCCCAGATCGACTATGGTTAGTCTAGTTAACTATAGTCGCCTGCCCGAACTTGCTCTATGTCGCCCGAACGCTGCGTGGTTTGACTAGCTAGTCTGACTGGAGGAACCAAGCCCCGGGGTAGGTTATTCTAGTTAACTATAGTCGCCCGCCCGAACTTGCTCCTGTTTGAACAAAGTGATTCCTACAGTAATGAAATGTGACATTTCCTGTTTCTGGGATTATGATGATTATGATTATTACATTTCTATAGCGCACATTCCATATGAGCATGTTCACATGCGCTGTACATTATTATGAGTTTACAGAAGCTTACAAGTATCTTCCACCTAAACATCGAGATACATAGGTGGGTGGCGCCATTGGCAGCTGATAGCCAGAGACACCGGGGAATCCCCCTTTTACTCTTCATGAAAGGGTGCCTCTGGGATCTTTTAAGTGCGTTACTCAATACACTGGACCAACAGCTTTACATCCCTTCCGAAGGATGGAGCAATTGTGGTTAGATGCCTTGCTCAAGGGCACAGGTACCCTAGCCGGGTATCAAACCCGCAACCCCACGTTTTCACCTGAGTATTACGAGTCAACGACCCAGACCACTCAGCCACGGTAGAATCCTAACCAATTTTAATTGTTGAGTACAACCTGATTGAACCTGCGTGGGATGAGCTGACCACTGCGTCCGTCTGTCTCCCAAACAGCCCTAGAAGTGCAGGAGCTCATCAGGGGGGCACTTCAGGCAGAGTGGCGCACCCTGCCTCAGTGGCTCTTGCAGAGGCTGGTGCAGTCAGCTTTGCCACAACAGGTAGTCATACATGCTCTTTTGGTAAATGGGTCATTATTTATTAACCAGTAGCCAGTTTTTGCCGGGTTTTAAAGATATTCTTCATTTTAAGGTTTTTAGGTTCATTTAAAAATGAATTACAATACATGTAAACTTGTTATTGGTAGTTTGTTGAACTAAATGTTTTATCAGAAAATGTTAAAGGCAGTGGGCTCGTCAGCAATGCGCGCGCGCCAATTTCGTGCCACAAAATACGCAGCTCCATAGCAAAGGCATGGAGCTCCGTATTTCGTGGCACAAATTTGGCGCGCACGCATTGCTGACGAGCCCACTGCCTTTAAACTTCAGTTAAACTTTCCGTCCATGCATAGCATATATGCAAACCAAGGAGGAAAAATATTAAAAGTAAGATTTGAATATGATTTTACTCTGTCCAAAAGTTGGACCTGCTTTGGCACCCCGGGCCCGATTTAAATTTTCCAATGAAAATTGTAAAAAATGCATTTTTTGTTTATCTGAAATATCGATTTTGTTTTTGTTTTTTTAAAGAAAAACTCCCCAGTAATGGTGCACCTTCCATATGAATATAATTTTATTTGTTATAAGTTATTTGAATCATAATTAAAAAGAAGATCATGAAATGTTCTTGCTTATGTCCTTGTTAATCGCTCCCGTTGTTAAATTATTATAATTATAAGATTTTTAAAACGTTGGGATTATTGTGTAAATTTTGTTGTCACTTTCCACCAAAAACTTCTCTACCTCCGCCTCCCCCCAAAAAGAAAAAATTTGTCTGCTATTTTGCAGAATTTCCTGTTCGCGCCCTCAAATTACTGACTGTTTCCCCCCCGATAAATTAGATTATTCCTTTTTAACCACAAAATCATGACACTGGCAAAATGCACACTGACAAAGCAGCGGTGTGTCTGATTCATGACTGGCTCACATTCCTCGTGGAGGGCGCCCTACATTTCCTTGTAAACAAGGCGAGCGAAACGGCACACGGCATTCCGTGCATAATCAAGTGAATAATCACAACAACAGAACAAGGCCGTGTTTTGTGAAGTTGTGCATGCACTCGCTTGCTCACAGAAAATTAAGCTTGTTGTGGTACATTTTCGACCGGAAATCTTCAAAAAGGAGTAATGAGATTGAAGCCCGTCCTTTGGAGATGTCGTGAAGTTGCTTGTTGACGGGAAACGCTGGGGAAAGATATTGAGGTAAGCTGCTTTTTTTTAGCTCGCTTAGTTGCACTCCTGAATGAAGCGAATCATGGACCTACCTCCATGCGAATCAAGCAGGTTGTTTGCGACGCGCGGCCCGGCTTGCATTGTGCGCCGTGCTTGAACTGCTGAGCGCGGAAGGAATTTCAGTATGATTTCGTACACTATGCGTGGTCAACACCTGGCATGCATGAGACATTCAACAGAGTACAAATGTGACCCGCCTTGTAAATAGGAAAGTCGCGCAGGCTAGCATGGCTAGGTCGGGTTTTTCCTACCATAAAGTAGTCTGTGGCAGATCCATGCTCATTAAAATACAAAAACACAATGGAAATTCCTGGCAGTCCGCAGATACCGCCTTGAATGACTGTGCTCCGCCTGGAATTTCCATTGTGTTTTGGTATTTTAAGATAACAAGAAAAATGTTAGATCCCAAATTTGTTGCTTTTTCATTGTTTTCATTCCATGGTTCCTGCTACAACAAGGTAATCTGCTCTCAAAAAACTTAACGAGATTCGACTGTATACAAAAAAAACCCATTGACCTGTGCAGAGCTGCCAACCCTCCCGGATTCTTTGGAAAATTACTAATTTTGTAAGTCCTGACATGGATAAAAACCCTCCTGGATTGTCAATTAACAACCTTGGGGATTTTTAGATGTGTTTGGAGTTGCGGAATGAACCTGTTTTCCCAGATGTCTTCCCCAAAATCCGGGAGGGTTGGCAGCTGCCTATGCACCGTTTGGAATTTATAACCCTTTCACTGTAATTAACACCATGATAGGCCTAGTAGTGGAACGATTTTGAACTGTTGTCACTATGCGGTAAGAATTAAGGGGTATAATTTTTGGCTTAAAATGACATTTATTTATTCCATTTCTTTTTCAAAGTGCATATCCCCAATATAGTTCAAAACTAGTTTTCATTGGGGTCCGAAAATTATCAAGCATCAGTAAATGTACATTTACTAAATCCAAATTTAGAAGTGAAAAACATTGAAGATTTTTTTATTAAACACTTTTAGTCAGTCTAATGTTTTGGGCACTAGTTTAATGTTTTTTGGGCACTTGATTTACATTAAATTCACATTTTTTGGGCCATTTTTCCCCATTGAAAATGTTGTCTGCCAAAATATTTTGAAGATGTTGAGTTAATTTACTTTAATTCAGCAACCTAAAAGAAAAGTGTTACAATTAACAATGAATTTTAAACTGATAGAAATTATTGTAAACTAAATTTTAAGCTTTTAATAATTTTTGAATTTTACTGTCTGGGAATGTTTTTAAAACGAAGGAAATTTTATAAACAAAGGATATACTTGCAGGTTCGGGCAAGCTTATAATCTGTTCATATCCTCTGCTTTCCTCCTAAAAAAAAAAGGCAAGTTTTTTTTCCTGTTGCTATTAGGTTCTCCCCCAGGGGTCAACATTGATGAAATACTTCCCTGTTATGGCTAAATTCACCCAATTATCCACGCTCCCTGCATTCAAGGGATGGTTTCAACTGTGGAAATTCCACACTGAGCAGTGGCTTATTAGACTAGTCTCAAGTCCCAGGTCGTAATTTGTAAATCTCTGTCCTGTTTAAGTTTAGTGTTCAGTAGGTTTTTGCAGACATGTTCACAAATTACCTTCCCCAGAAAAGCTCGGAACTCAACTTGCAAATTCAGTCCATTCAAAGTCGAGCATTGAACCCAGCCTGCTTTCAATATGTGAGAAAAGAATGCAGGATCGACTTGAGCTAGTCTATGGATTGATACAAATTCTTTGGTCTCATGCCATGGCTAGCTACACCTGTTTAGTGTGGAATGTCTGCCTAAATACATGTAATTCACCCTTACAGGGCTCAGTAACCCAAACATGCCCAAACTCTCCAACTCGGCACCCTTGACCACATTTCTCCCTTTTTTTCACCCAAGATCCCTACCCCTAAAAAAATTACCTTCAGGGCTCATAATTTGTTCTAAGAATTTGAGGACTGGGTGCGAGCATGGAATGTACATTTGTGTTTACAATCAAATACTTTCATGAAAAAATTCTTAGAACTTAGAAAAATTCCCTGTTAAAACAGGAAATTTTATTTTGAGTATGCAAAATAAGGAGAACAAAATGGGAGGTGAGATACATGTCGAGTGCTCAAAATTATTTTAAGCGGTAGAAATGATTTATTTTACATTCTCAGTATTTTATTTCACATGTTCGAAATACTTTTGGCCCCAAAATATACACTTCAAATAATATTTGGCGCCTGTATGTACTTTTTGTAAAATATTGTTGCCTCCTAATCCTATTAATTTTTTCACTGGACTCGGATGGACTCGGCCCAAATCTCCGAGTCCTTACCACCCGAGTCCGGGACTCGAGTCCGGGTTCGAGTCCTACAGCGTTGTCATAGGGGGCCACTACACGTAGGTCAACTTTTGAGAATCAGATACATGTATCTTCACAAAACTTTGAGGAAATGTTTAGCATTTTAGCAGACTTAGTCACAAATGTACGTACCGGTATGTAAGTAATGAAGAATAAGGATAGATACAATTTTTGTGCCCAACATTTCACATCAGAACCCCCAGTGGCATGTAAAAATTATTGGTAAGCCAAATGGAGAAATGAATTTCAAATATGTGGGAGGAGAAAGTATGGATGCTTTTTGTGGACAAATAACATACCAGTACCTGCTTCGCTAATAGGGTTGGAATTTCACGAAGGCCATGGCATGTGTTACTCCTAAGCCCAATTTTACTAAACCCACAAGCATTTTGCTTTAACAGCATTCTAAACAGGCGTTGTCATATCATAAAAACCCATTTTCTGTTTTAAAAGCACTTGGCGAGCATAATCATATACTAGCCGATTTCTTTCCATAAAAACAGGAGCCAAAGTGTGACATTTTGATGCATTTGTAAAAATTGCTTTTTCAAGTTACCAAAATTGTTTTAAAAAGAAATTTCTGTGCAATTTCTAACTGTACAATATTTAAAAAAATTTACAAACGGGTAGACATGTCTTGGTATCAACGTACCAGTAAGGTGGGACTGCAAGGCATTTTTAAACTCTTGCGATTACATTTCAAGTCTTTTTGACCAGTTTCTTTCTGAAAAAGGTACCGGTAGTTGCTGATTTTACCCAGCTGTAGAACCTGGACTTTATCGATTCAAATTACATTATGAGTGAAATCTTTTACATTTTAAGCGAAAGTTTCAAAATGTCACACTAGTTCATTAAATCGTTCTCGTTATGTTTTGGGTAGTATCAACAGATAAAGGTGGTGTTCGATTCATGAGGCCATTCTTTATATGCTCAGGGTAATTGTTCACTGAAGTCCGGTAATTATAAAAAATCAACTCCAGAAGTGTCACAACGTAGGGGGCTCACTGTGTCCCGTTTTCATGGAACGACCCCCCTATTTCCTTCAAAACATGGCTTTTCACTGCACCTCGTCTCAGTCAAAAACAGTTGATTGCTCAAGAAAATGCCAGTTTAGAATAACATATGTCGGTAAATTGAGAGAGGAAATTTTAAACCGACAATTCACAACAAATTTCATGTCGTTACCAGAAAGATTGCAATCATATTTTCATCTGCGAGACTTTGCCCAGTGCTAATCAAACACTGAAAATAATACCAGTTTGCCTCGCAAATAGCGACGCTACAATATGCTTGGCCGCAGAATCATTAACACACGGAGAATGTCAACAAATGTTTGGAATTCTTTCCGGGTCTTTCCAAACAAATCTTTGTGGGCGCAGAAAATAAATCATGGTATGGGAGTTCAGTTTCATGGCGCTCCTGTACTGAAAATATGGCTCATCAATTTTGCTGTCTGTAAAAGACGGCATGCAGGTATGCCAATTTCCTAGTTAAATCAAATGATTTTCTTATTCTACCTCAGATGTGTTACGGTCAACAGAAAGTTTCACATTGCTAATTTTTAGTTTTTTATTTCTAAGTTGCATGAATGGACTCAAAACGTGCTGAGGATCACTGATGTTTTCCAATATAATTTAGAAGTAATAATTTTTACAACTTTTTTTTTAATGTTTGATCTCTTTTATTGGTCCCTTTTTAAAAAGAAAATAGATTGTAAAACAAAACAGCTTTCCTAATTTCAAGCATTTAGAAAAATAACAAACTTAGTAATTTTTGTAGTAGTATTTGAAGGCCTATGTATCATTTGCAAGATCAAACTTTTTACAGATTCGTGGAATAAGAGTGTAACATATCTAAGGAAGAATGTTGGTAAACTAGCCTGAAGAAATGTTAGCTACTTAGATGCAACAATGCTTCAGAAAACCTCGAAAATATGAATTTTGTGTACAAGTGAATGGTAAAAAACGGGACTTTTTTTAGAAAACCACCTTTGGTTGTCAATTTCCAGCATGAAATACCATTTTGGACGGAAATACATCCATGTGGTGTTTGTTACCATTGTTATCAACACTTTGAGTAAGGTTTTTCTTCTCAACTCATGAAAAACAAAATTGGGTCATTGCAAATGAACTAAAGTCAATGTTTACTATTTTAGTGAATAAGCGAAGCTACATGTACACAAATTTCAGATAACATGTGTAGCCCTAGCAGTCTTGTTTCAGATGCATCTGAATTTTAAAATTTCACATTTTAATAAAAAAAAGCTCTGAGACCCTCATTTTTGACAATTAGAAATTCATCTGCTTTTAAAATTAATTTCATGAAATAAATTCTTCAAGAGGCATGAAATCTAAAGATTCACATACTTTTTATAAGATGCTACAAATGTCTAAATTGTTTTTTAAAAAAACCTGTGTTTGGAATCTTTCAAGTCCCTCCTATGTTGTGGTTAATGCCCTGCGCTTACATGGTGTCCTAAATTCTCTGAATCGTCAATTGCGAGTGAGTCAGCATCTTGGAATGGGACTCATCCCCAGAATGACTCTATGGGCCGTGGGAAAAATGCAACGAGAGTTCACACAACCTCCGCGGAATTCAGGAGCCACGGTGAAGAACGTGATAAGGGAGACTGGAGGATGGTAGCTTAGAGGATGGGGAGATGTGGAATGTGTGGATGCTTGGGAGTGGCTTGTCTGAGGTGGAGGGGGTGGGGCTTGTGTGAGATGGAGGGCGGGGCTTGTGTAAGATGGAGAGAGGAACGGGTGGTGATGATATTTAATTAGAGGAATGATGCTCGTGGCTTAAATGAACTTGTTCAAATTGTTTTATTTTAGGCTATCCTGGTTTTGAGCGTATATTGGAAATTTGTAGACAGGTTTTTTTAGAAAGGCGTGTTGTCACACTATTTGTAACCCTTTTTGGGCCCAAGTTATCTCTTCAGAACAACTGAAACTTATTTCCTTTATTTTGAGACCAGACAAAGGGATCTGGAAAATATGGTCTGTGTTGCCAAAATGCCCCCTTTACCGTGGAAAGACTCACTTTTGGTTCACTGAATCTAGCCATGTCTAAATACAGAAACTTTTGAATCTAGGTTTAAAGTCAAAGGACCCAAAATTAATCCTAAAGCTTTAAGATGTGAATCTCATTGTGGTATTTTGAAATAAAGACAACTGATGAAATGTTTATTAGTTTTGGTAAGGTATGAACATTTCAAATACATAAAAAAATTTGCCCGAGTATGATTTTTCTTGAGCATTTCTCTCTGTAGCAGCACTACGTTTGTGTTACTGATAGTGATAGATACTGTAGTCATATTGCTAAAAATTCCAGAGCACCTCATTTCAGGTACTTGCGGCGGCCGACCTAGCAGGGTTGACCTTTCCTCTGCTGGGTGGCATTCCAAACTGAAAGACCCACCATTGCCCTGACTTCCTGTTCCCTAGATCAGATTATGATTTATTGGGGTACACCGCTGCCAAAAAATCTATAATTCATATGGCTGTGGAATTTTCCATTTCGTGTTTAGTTTGCCCCCAAGATACAAATTACTATTGATTTTCTGTTGAGAAAAATTCAGTTTCTGATTTTTTAAGAAATAGTGTAATGATAAAACTGAAGTCAAAATGTGTTGCCGGTGTCTAATTTAGAAAATCAGCAACATTGTTTAATTGTTAGTTTTCACCATTATTTATATTTCTGAAAACTTGTCTTCATGATTTTCGTGGATTTTAATGATTTTTATTAGTCTTTGATAGTCAAAACTTAATATTATTGGTGTTTTTTAACAAGACAGAAAACCTTTTCCCTCTCAGAATTTTTATTGATCAGGCCTATAGCTTGCTGCAACCCAAAATAAACATTTTAGCAAGTGTCCGTTTAATTCAATAATCCACACATTTTTGCAAATCGTAAGTACATGTAATTTATATTTTAACTCAAACACTTTTGCACTCTCAACTCTCTTTAAAGCCAGAGGCTCGTCAGCAATGCGTGCACGCCAAATTCGTGCCACAAAATACGCAGCTCCATGCCTTTGCTATGGAGCTGCATATTTCGTGGCACGAATTTGGCGCGCGCACATTGCTGACGAGCCTGTGCATTTAAAACTTATCTAACAAGTAAAAATTCATAAATGGGTCAAGAAGTTTTCATATTTCCTTTTCGAGGTTTCACAGTTTTCCCGGTAAGAGTGGAGAAGTTGATCAGAAATTGTTTTCTTTAAAATGACTCATCAAGCATTTTGAGTGAAACAAATTTAAGATTTTGTGAAGAAGCACTTATAATTTTTCAGCCTGTCTCGTATGTTTTATACTTTATATACCTTTAAAGCAATATTTTATGGCTTTCAATTCTTGAAATTATCATGACAGGATTCAATGTAATCGTTTTTAAATACTGAAAGATAAAAATGTTGTGTATGTGGGACTTAACTAAGACCAACCACAGAAATTTTTCTGTCTCAAAACAAAACAAAAACTCATCACAGCATGATGTCATTTCAGACCTCGAATTCCGACTGTCTTTAAAGCGCCGAGACAAGCAAATACCAAATGTTGGAAATGCCACACGCTCTCTTCTATTCCAAACATGCGCTGTCAAAATACTGCCGGGCCGGTGGCGTGGAGTGTTTCAGCCAGTCACAGAAAGAATCAAACATGAGTTGTTATGATTTGCACCAGTGCGTGCATTGCTCAGTCTGCTAGACATTTTGGTATGTCGCTGTCACTGTGCAGAAAATTTCTGCGTTCGCTGTTGTAACCGTACACCTTAAATGCACCCTGTGCTTAGACTAGAGGCACACACAGCAGTGTCTCTTTCTCAAGTTGGTTGTCCACTTGTGGCAATACATCTGAACTGAAATAAGACTACAGTACTTCTCGGACTTACTTGTGAAGGCATGTACCGGTAGTAATGTGGCCATTTACCGTTTACAACCAGTCTGATGCAGTTGCTTCAAAATCGCAGAATGGGAAAGTTCAACTGTGGTGCTCGGTGTTATCTTAAAATTTGATGTGCGTCAATTACTTCATTGGGCTTTATAGGAGACGTCAACGTTTTTTTTAGGTGTGAGATAGTGTATTTAAATGTTATCCGAACAGGGAACAGCAGTTGGGTGAAACAACTTTTTATAGCATTTTTGGACACAAATTTTGGCACGAGTTGGTGAGGTTTTTGGCTGTATCGGTAGGCCTAAGCCAAAATTGAAGCTACGGGTACGGTACATGTAGTACTAGGTAAAACATTGTAGAAAATTTGCAATTTTATACCCTATGCCTCAATAATTATGTTTTCTTAAAGTTTACATTTTTGTTGTACAACCTGTGAAATATAATTTTTTTAGCTTTGTTTAAAATAGATTGCTACAGTCGAACCTTGATAATAAGACCTCTGTTTAATACATTTTATTATCAACAAAGTTTGATTGTACGTTCTATACTGCAGATCTTAATGAAATATTGCTCTTGTTTGACGTGCAAATCTGTATAGAAAAAATACTGTCCAACAAGTAAGGAATTAACACTTTACATTTTTCTTTCTTTACAAATTCTTACTTTTTATAGCTTTCCAGTGGTGCTACATCGCTCAGCAAAAACTCGATAGGAGCAACCTTCTGTGGAACTGTGTAAAATCTGTGATTGGAGAAGTAAAAAGGAATCATTCCGTCCGAAAATCGGATAACTGCAATGATCATCACGCCCGAGGCACCGACCGCCAAATCACCTCGGAGATACTGCCAACTGTACGAGTTTATTCCCATGGAGGGCGAGGAACAAGAACTTCGCCTTCGTGATCTCTTACAAGATAAGGACAAGCAAACGCCGTCCGCTCACCGAGCATGGGAAAGCGGCGTCCGGGCCTTCGGGCACCTCTCACCGCTTGTCCAACACAAACCCATGAAAAGCCAGGAGCAGATGTTTTTGCGGACTAGCGATGGACGCGTGCTACAGCACAAACCGACTCGAAGCGAGGATTTTCTCGGTGGAAAGGACCTTGCTTTTTTGACGCAAGGTGCGACGGCGCAGGGTGCCGGAGCCAAGCATGAACTCCTGCACCTCCCGCAAACGACGGACAAACTTGGAGCGCTGAATATTTCCGGCGGTGCGTCGTCCAGGAGCATGGAAAGTCTTCCACATAGCAGTCGTTTATCACACGACCGAGAGACGGAAACGCGCCATAAGAGTGCTTCGCAGGAAAACGTTCAAGGTTCCCGCTTGGACTCGAGAACAATGTTTTCGTCCACGTCTCCGGGTGGCCGATCGGGGAGCAGCATTATGGAAAACCTTGTCCGAGAATTTGGCTTCACGAACACGAACCCTTCTGTTGAAATCAGTGAAATGACGGACTCGGAATTGTCCCCAAACTTGTCGGGTGACCGACCCCCACCGCCTCGATACCCAGGTGCTGGTCGGTCATCGTCCAGATTTGACAGGAAGGAATCGCGAAGTGGCGATAGCGAAGATGGTTCGTCTTTTTTCAGTGAATCGTACAATATGAAATCTTCAGAGTCGGTGCATGAAAGTGTAACAACGACAAGGTAGGACACGTTTAGTTTTACATCTTACAAAATTTTATTTAAAGGCGGCCCGTTGTAATGTATCATTTGCAATGACTCAAAATTTTACTTCACGAGTTGACGACAAAATCTGCTCACAGTGGAAATTAACAACTGAAGGTGCTTTTCAAAAAAATGTTTGTGCGCACACATTTTTTTGCTAATCATGCATAGATTTTTAAAGGTTTTCTGAAGCATTGTTGCATCTGTTCTGCTGAAAGTTTTGCAGGCTACATGTAGTTTACCAACATTCTTCTTTAGATAAATGCCCTTATTCTAGGAATATACTGTACACAAAAGTTTCATCTTGCATTGTTACGTTTGGCACGGGTGAACTTCATGGCTTTAGATGACATGATTTATGACAAAATTGTCCGCCAGTTTTATCCATTATTTCAAGTTATTAACTTTTACCACTTTAGCCCTGTTCTGCTAAAGTAGTAGGAGTTACTCTAGCGTACAAAACAACTTCATAATTCCAGTCTCCCAAAAAGAAAATGCCAAACAGCTGAGGCTACATGCAGCAAAATCAGTTGGCTATTCGCTGATTGAGCACACACAATTTCAAAATTTAGCGGCTGTCACAGTACCAGACGTGTGGCTTAAGGTTGTGTGTATATTGCCACACAAGTGGAACTGTATTGTACCGTACGGTATGAAGTTCTAAATATCAGTTGCGTCAAGTGGTTCATTTTTTGGGGGTGGGTTGGTTGTGGGAGGGGGGTGGAGGTTGTGGGGATAATTTTCGACCCTTCAATTTAAGTGGCCATCTGGAAAAAAGAGTGCTTTAAAATATTATTTGCTACAAAATATTGGCATGTTTACCAACCAGATGGTAGAACAATTTTTACTGAGCTGGTGCCACACTTAAATTTCACGGTTGGGTTTCACTTCGTTAAAAGCATTTCTTCGGTGTTTTTCTAGTGATATGCTGGGTTGGTGTGCACACGTTCTGGCACTGTCAATTACTAAATATTAGGCTGGAATTCACTTCAGGAGTTCTGATGACTTGGGCAGAAATGGTGTCTCTTGGGGAACCAGTTTTGAGCCCTTGTGTTGGCAATAATTATCTTCATGGCATCTTAGACCAGACATTAATCAAAAAACACATATGGTTAAAAGATTTTCAAAAATATTTATATAAATTTTTTTTATAACAAATTTGCAAACGGTTGTCTGACTGAAAGATTATGGAGGCTGAGAGATCTAACATATTTTATCAGTCAATAAGGCAGGAGGTCATGGGTTCAAGTCCCACCGAACCCACTCCCAATGCTGGTCTAAAACAGGGGCACCCATTTCGAGAAGAATCATTTAACCATCTGTAAAATCTTAAGATCTGATTTTCCATTTTTGTATTGTGATGATTGACGTTAAAGGTTTGTGACCTAATCTGGTGCAAACCATCTGGACTGGCCACTCTAACTTTAAAATGCCCCTAAATTGATGGATTTATAGATGTCCAAAACAGACAAGTTTTTACTGGAGCACAAGCACGGTGTTTGAACTAGAAATGGAGGAGGATACAAATTCACCATTTTTATTGTGGCCCCAAATCTAAACACTTGCCACTTTTACACTACATCTCAATTTGAGTTCTACACATAATCCTTTCAAACCTTTTGTATTTAGTGCAATTGTTGACTCTTCTAGACTTGATTTGTTTTATTTTATAAACTACCGGTACCAGGGTTCAGAGAACACCCTCGGCATATGCCTAAACATGGCCTCAGGAATTGAACAACAGTAATTCCTTTACCTGTTCATAGTGGTGGCCAAGTGGTTCAGGTCACTGAATCGCAATACTCGGGTGAAAACTTGGGGTTGCAGGTTCGATACCCAGCTGGGGGGTACCTGTGTAATTGAGCAAGGCACTTAAACACAACTGCTCCCTCCTTCAGAAGGGATGTAAAGCCATTGGTCCAGTGTGTTAGGTAATGCACTTTAAAGATCCCAGAGCATTCTTTCGTAAAGAGCAAGGGGATCCCCCGGTGTCTCTGTCCGTTTCTAATTTATAGTCTTCTCCTCTTGGGTTTCCTCACGCTTGAGAGCGACAATGCAATGGGCACTTTTGAGGAATCCTTGGTTTCAGTACCAGAAAGATTAATAATTAATAATAATATTGGTCAAAACATAAGGCGAACAATTCAATAAACTACTGTGATCTTTTTCGAGAAAGGAACTGGTCAAAAACTCTTATGAAATGTAGAAAATGCCTTATTGGTGTCCCCTCTCCCCTTCTGTTGTTAAACAGGTTTTTTAAATAATATTATCAAAACTACAGTACATGTAGGACACCGAGATATGTCTAACCAAATTATTTTTAAAAATATACTAATGTATTTTGCATGACAATTTTTTGAAATAAGTTGGAAAAAGCCATTTCGTTAACAAATTCGTAAAAATGTCATACTTTGGCTGCACGTGTACATAGTAAAAACTTAAACTTTTTTACTAGAAACTCAATGAATGACAAGAATTTTTTGAATCTTGGCCAGGATTACAAGCACCCTTTTCCCCAAATAACAACATTCCTAGTCCTTGTACATGTACCCAAGCAGGTGATACATTGATCCTTGTGCGCCAACAGCCCCGAACCCATACTGTGACCCCCAGTGTTCAAAGGACCTACATTCCTCATAATTGTTTTGTGTTTGGCACTACTCCTTCATACTCTGAATTCCAATGGATATTACTGGGCTAAGGTGTTCAAGGACGAATTAGGCCAGTCAACTCCATGTATGAAAATATTTTCTTGGCATTTAGCCAATTCCTGGACATTGTAAAGCCTGTGTACAGGATCGGCAATGTCCAGAAAACGAGTTTAACTCAAATGGAAGATTAAAGTGGAAGAATATGTACGTGGAATAATTTGTAAAGAACACGGATATTACTGAATGTTAATTAGGGATTGTTTTGCCCTTACTCGACGTATATTAGCACTGTATACTCAGTCTTTTCCCCAAGACACTTGCTCGGGTGGGATTGAACCCAGGACCGCCTGCAAACAAGACAGATTACTGAATTAGAATTGTCCATAAATTTATTTTTGTGTCTCGGGCAAAAAGTGAATAGAATTTTGTTTGGATTGTTGAGCTTAAAGGAGCGTGACGAGATTTTTCAAAAAAATGATAACCTTAATCATGTAAGAATAGATTACCTTCTCAAACTACTATCCATGGAAAGAAAACAGGAAATTTGCAATCTCTGATTTGGACGTGGAAGCAAAAAGGTTGGTGTAATTACCGCATGTACGGTACGGTACTTGTGTAGATTCGTGAAAAGAATGGGCGGGGCAAAGCTGAGCCAATTCTTTCACGAATGTAACCAGATAAATTAGTTTACTAAGCTTCGGTGTGTTTTTTACGATATCCCTGGAAATATACGGATTGAGTGCGCGAAATTTCAGAATGGTAATAAGAAAAATATGACACATGATTTGGTGTCGAAATCTCAACACCCATGGGAAAAATGGGGGATTAAAAAATGTAACCTGGTCACACTCCTTTAAATAAGGAAGATTTCGCCACCTTCACATGCCAAAGTCTTTCCAGGAAAACTGATGACCTGTCAAATCGTCATTCCACTCATTATTTTCTAGTTGAGTGGTCAACTAATTCAACTTCTCAAATAAAAGCATTCCCATTGCACAGTCCTTTGTGTTACCAGACTCCCTAGTGGGGTTGGAATTTTCCCTTTTTTGAGAGATTTTGTAAACCCCCTCTGAGTAATATTCTTGTGAGTGGTTTGGCTGAAAGGGCCAATCGATCTCCAGTCTATGCTTTGATGTAAAATATAATGCAGTTTCTTTATAGTGGCTCCACGTTTGTGCGGGTGCTGTGGGCCGTTACAAATAAGCTGATTCACCGCTACCAAACTGATCATTCACGTGGGTTATTGTCCAATAAGTGAAGAGAATTGCCACATGTTGCATGCACATTCCTTATCTTATGTCAACTGGAACGTACACCATTCAGTGTAACACAACTGAAATTTATCCCACATGTACAGTGTAGGCAGATATGTATGTACAATTCATTATGTAGTTTGAATGGATAAATTACGGGCTTTATAGAAAAAGTAAAACCTTTTTCTAGAAAGGAACAAAAGACTTGAAATGTAATTGTAAAGAAGCGTGATCGGATCACCTATTTGAGCCCCCATTTTTCCCATGGGTTTGAGATATTGATACGATATCATGTGTCATATTTTTCTCATTGCCATTCTGAATTTTCGTGCTCTCAATCCGTATATTTTCAAGGATTATCGTAAAAAATCCACCAATGTTTTGTCAACTGAATTATCTCGTTCAATAAAGCAGTACAGTAATTACAAACTATTTGCTCCCTCATCAAAATTGGAGATTGCAAATTTCCTGTTTTCTGCTCATTTATAGTATTTTTAGAAGGTATTTTTTATGATTCTTGGGTTAAAACAGAATCTA
The DNA here is from genome assembly GCA_037783545.1 of Henricia sp. BOLD:AAB3569. Taxonomy (NCBI): domain Eukaryota; kingdom Metazoa; phylum Echinodermata; class Asteroidea; order Spinulosida; family Echinasteridae; genus Henricia; species Henricia sp. BOLD:AAB3569. Next base: position 1,714,697 of record JBBELK010000219.1, read on the forward strand.
TTTTCTGAAAAATCTAAACACGCTTATTTAAACAATTTTCTTGAATATTATATTTTAATCAAAACTATGATACCAATTATTTTCAATTGAATAATGTACAACACATTTTTGTATTTAGAAATTTCCTAGAAATTTCTTCAAATACATTTGGTAATAAACCAATTTTACAAAGGCATTCAAATGTCACACTTTGGCTTTAATTTTTATTAAAAGACCCATAGAATTAAAAATCATGCATATTAAAGCTACATACAATGTATGTATACTATAATCAGTTTTGCTAGATAAAACAGTTCATTTTTACAGTACATGTATGCACTGGTACTCCTACTCATATGTACTAAAGTGGGAAAAACTTGTTTACATTCAGAGCACATGTATCTGGCAAAATTCCCAAGGACAATTCACAAGAAAGTCATGTTGGGATAATTCACAATTCATAGTTGTGTAAGTTCAAGGGCTATGGAGTTTTGAGCACAAAACCATCTGGTCACAAATATGTAGGGCATTTTCATAAGTGTACATGTACATGGTATGTTTTATTTATTTCTGGTACATGTACTGGCCAATGTGCAAAACTGCAAGAAGAAAATGGCTTGAAGAGAATGAATTTGTGTGTGCGCACATGTATTTTTTTATAAGGGCGCCCTCATGTGAACGAAACTAGGCCTCTAACTACAATCAGGCTCCAGTATGGCAGGGAACCAGTCTAAATAGGACTGTGGCTTCGCACAATTTCTTGAAAGCGTGGACACAGTTTTGCTCAGAACACAGATGAGGTACTGAGTTGACTTACACTTAGGTTGATTTTTACCGCATACAACCTCAATCACACTTGAAGATAATGCCATTTTGTAACATTTTTCCAATCCTGTAATGTCTATTTAAATGTTGTTTTTCCAGTACCAGCACGAGCTCCTCTCCACGTGGCGAAGACGCAGCGACAAGTAGCCAGTCTTCTACGACTTTTGATGTCGACCATGAAGCTATCGCGACGCGAGCTACGCACATGGTGGAGATATTGTCCGAAGAAAACACGGCACTGCGACAAGAACTGGAAATGTACTCGCAGCGTGTCAGTAAACTACAGAAGGTATGATTGTTTCTTTGTATTGTAAGTTAAGTTATATTGTCCGTGGTTTTCTGCAAATTAAAAAAATAATTCTCCGAACGAGAAAACAATAATTTAAAATATTGACAGAAAATGTTCGATAACTAAACGTTGGTTGATTTTTTTCATTGATGTCTCACTTGAAAGCAAATAACTTATGTTTCTTGAAAAATATCAATTCAAGATTTTTTTCTTTTTCGAGGTACCACACCCGGAAATTCCCACACCCAAAACGCAAAGACAATACATCTTCAACTCTTTCACTACGGCGCGCCACACAGTGTCTCGAGAAATGTCTACTTCCGGCCCGAAAGCCGCTACTAGCAGCTCGCCTTTACACATAAACAAATGGTGGCCTTCAACTAATTACGTCACGGACCCTGAACAAATTCCGTAGTAAAAGAGTTTACACTTGTTTCACCTTTGCCAAATTACTGAACATTTTGTGTACAGTTACCAATGACGTTTGTGGATGGAAAGGTGGATTGAAGCCGAATCGGGATATTATATTGTAAACACAGCAAGTTTTCAGATTTGTTCTCATTATTATCATTTAACTACCCTCAGAAAGCAAGGATGTTATGCTTGTTTCATTTTTCTCTCTCTTGTGTACATGTAGTTTGAACAAGACATTTACAGGGTACAAACGTCCCAGGAAATGCTGGTCGAATCTACTAAGAAACGAGAACAGCTCGAAGTGCTGGTACGGTCTAAACTTGAGGCTGAAGTTAAGAGGTTACATGAGCAGCTTCGAGACACACAGGGTGAGTCTTTCTGACATTTAGAAGTCTTGATCTTTTTCTTACAATGTATTATGGAAATTGTTATCTGGGAATGGTGTATACTCCGAGCATCAGACGTTCAACGCTCGACTTTCGACGCTCATTTTGGAAAGACATAAGACTCGTTAAAGTATTGTTGTCATCTCCTAACTATTGTTATGTCTATTGTTAACATATTTTGACAGCTCATCTGGAGAGAACACGAAGTCAGTTGTTCCAACAGGAGAGAAATTTTAACAGTGAAAGCGAACTCCGACAAGAAATCAATGGAAAGGACCTCATGATTCAAAAACTTGTCAATGAAAGTATGTTTTCTAGTCCTTTTCTCCCACTCCCTTTTCTTCTGGTACTCCTAATCCCCATTTTGTTCACCCCTCCAGCCCCAGACCTGCCCACTCCACTCCTTGTCCTATTCTAATCTCCTTCCATTGTCCTTTTCTCCCACTCCTCCCCTTCCTGGTACTCCTAATCCCCATTTTGTTCACCCTCCAGCCCCAGACCTGCCCTTTGTTCCCCTAATTGGTTTTCTACTCCAACCCATCTTTCTGCCTGACTGCTTCTCTTTGTCTTCCTTCCCAACATCGTGTTTTAATTGTATTTCCAAATCATTTCGGCTTCGAAAAAGTGTCATTATATTATTTTATTTATTTATTTTATTTTATTACACTTTGCACTGGCATAAAAAAAACAGAAAATGCTAATAAAAATATACAAATGTAGAAATTAAAATGTACATAAAATGTAAAAAAAAAAATAATACCAAGCCAGTACGTGGCCAGGAGGAACAGGCGACCAGCACCTCTACAAGGCCGTCCTACCACAAAGATTGTCCTCTGATACCCCACCCTCAGTTAAAAAAAAAAAAAAATGACGTTCAGGCGGGACAGACAATTACATATGACAACTACTTGTAGGGCAATGGCAATTCCACTAATTCTTTATTATTCTCATTATTCAAAACAGATCGTGAGTTAATGCTAAGCAACCCGCGCATGGAGACTGAAATGTCAGCCCAGAGGGCGACATTGTCCGAACAGCGCCAACACATTGATGTTCTGGACACGGCGTTGTCTAATGCGCAAGCTAACGTCGTTAAACTTCAAGAAGAAGTAAGACTATGCATCTTTTGCTCCTCTCGTATGAAAATGTCAACCCAAAATTTTATAAAACTAAACTTTGAATTCTTGATTTGGACAATGGCTCAAATTGTTTTGTTTTTTTTCTTCTTAGTGTCGAAAGCGTCAGGCGTACGTGGACAAAGTCTCATCCCTACAGAAAATGGTTGGAGCCCTCAAATCCACGTACCAAAAACGGGAACAGATTGAGCAGAAATTACGACACAAACTCGAGAAGGAAATTGAAAAACTGAAAGGCATGCAGGTAATTCAGATATACAGACAAATAGTTGGGCTTTTGTGGAAGACTTTAGGAATGTATAAATTTGTTTTTATCATATGCGAATATTTGTATCCCTAAATCATTATTAGATTATTTCATGTTTAGCACATCCCCTGAAAAATAAGAAAAACAATTGTCAATGTTTTGGACAATTAAAAAATCTGGGCCTTGCTTAAAGGCACAGGCTCATTAGCAATGCACGCGCGTCAAATTCGTGCCACGAAATTCGCAGCTCCATAGCAAAGGCATAGAGCTGTGTATTTCGTAGCACGAATTTGACGCGCGCGCATTGCTGACAAGCCTGTGCCTTTTAATAGAAAAGACCTAAAACTAATGTTACGTGTATTGCGGTACTGACTTTCTTTTTTTTTTTTTTACTTTTTTTATCTTTAGAGCAATAATCCCAACCAAGACGAGGGCGTTTCAGAGCTTGATCTTGAGAGCAGCAATCACACCCTCTTAGAACTTCTCAAAGAACGAGAGGAAACGGTCTTAAGATTGGAGTCGGATGTAGCTAAGGTAACAAAACAATAATGAACCTAATGGTTGGCCCCTGCTAATGGCAGATATACGGAGGAGGAGTTTCTAGCATTCAAATATAGTCTATGAATTGTTGCATCTTTCTTAGAATGAGATTTCCATGGTGTGATTTGAGTTAGTGAAATTCATTGTGTATTTTATTTTGTCTGTTTGTTTTTGTTAGTGGGAGCAGCGATTCTTAGAAGAGTGTACTTTAAGGCAGTGCTCGGTAGAAACGGCTGTTGCAAGGTAAGGTGTCAAGTCAGAACTCTATAAACTTGGTCATAAAGCAATTTCTTTTTTTAAAGTTTCAGAAAGATCAACTTCTAAGCTTCAAAATGATGATTGTTTCAGGTTCTTACGATATTCAGAAGTGAAGTTATGGTTCACTGAATCTGGCCGTGTCTGAATATATAAATTTTATAAATCTGGGTTTAAAGTCAAATGACCCAAAATTAAGCCTATTTAAAATGTTAAGATATGAATTGCATAGAAATCACTATGTTCTTAATAAGCTACAATCACTAAATTTGACACTAAATCACTAAATTTATTGCTTTTTTTTTTACAGTGAGGCTAGTTTAGCCAACCAGGAAGCAGAAAAAATCCGAGCAGAGGCGCAGGTGGAGCGGGTTCGACACATGGATGAAATGCAGCATTTCCAGAGTCAGTTCTCAGATATGGAGTCAAGGTAAGAAAAACCAGGATTCGAACCTGAGGGAGTATACCACTGTGCCTCATAGCTCAGCTGGTAAAGCATCTGCCCGGTGCGTCAGAGGTCTGGGGGAAACCTGAGGGCGTATACCACTGTGCCTCATAGCTCAGCTGGTAGAGCATCTGCCAGGTGTGTCAAATCTTGATGAGGTCCATACAATTTTTGTACTCATCCCATGTTTAAACTGTTTCAATCCAAATATTACATTTATTAACGAGGTTTAACTGTACATTCTATTTCAGGATAAATGCGCTGACTATGGACTTGTCACACAAGGACACCATTATTCAAGTTTTGAGGCGGCAAATTTTAGACCAAGACCCGACTTTGCACATGGAGCGTCTGAGTCGCCCGCTGTCCGCCTCCTCCCCTCAAAGCTCAAATCAAAACATCGGCCGCGGTTCTGCCGAATCGTTACAGAACCTCCCACGGTCTCCCGGAAGCTCGGGATCGCTGCACAACCTCGCCTCGTCGACTTCAAACTTGAGTTCTCTGGCCCTGCGGTCGCCCGCGGGCTCGTACCAAAGCCTAGCCCCACTTGCCACGCCGCTTTCTAGGGGTCAAGGGTCGCAAGAAAGGCTTCTGGGTTTGAGCGACTCATTCACGTCACTCAGTACGTCTGGACTTTCAATCGCAGGAACAGGTGAAGAACGTTTCTCGTCTCTATTTTAAAAATGCATTGTACTTGCGGCAAAAAAGTATTTTAATTTGACTTTGTGTTAATTTGTAACAAAATTTGTAATTTGTTTGTCTTCAGATGGCAGTGATTCTGATTTGGCCATGTTGGCAAAAGAAAGAACAGTTCTAGATGAAAAATTGAAGCAACTCGACCAAGAAATTGCTCAGCAGGTAAGGAAAAGTTTTATATTGTCATATTTAGTCATGTTGATGATTTTTTAATTAAAATATTAGGAAAAAAAAGTTTTATATTTATTGAGGTTTTAAAGGTACATGTTCAGATCGACAAAATCATCTCCTAATTTTCCTCGGAGTTGTTGAGATTTTGGTACCATATATGTCCTATTTTTCTCATTACCATTCCGATATTTTACGCTCTAAACCAAGGTTATCGTCAAAGAAAACAAAAGTTTTAAAAACAAAAAGTTACGAGGTTGCCTTCGGCAAAATTGAAATTTCATCAGCATGACAAGTGCCCTCACTTGAAATTAAAATCAGATTTTCTTGTAATAGGTAAGAATAAATAGACTTTCTCAGTCAAATTTATCGGTGTCATTCGTAAAAACAACTCTTGTAAATAGTTATCTTTTTTTCAATGGGTGTTAAATTGGGGCTTGTTTTACCTTAACTTGATTAGCACTCGGTGCTTCCTGAGACACGATGAGGAAAACTTGATAGCATGCTCGGGTGAGACGTGTTAAATTATGCTCAAATTTTTACTTTAACACTTGAAAATTTCCTGTTTTCTTACCAAGGAAAGTTTTTCTTTGACCAGTATTTTTTAAAATATGTATACCTCTTGGATTAAAATGTCGGTTCCTATTTAGTAAAGCCTGGGCCCAATTTCATAGAGCTGCTTAAGCGCTAGCTGAAAACGTGTGCTTACTGTAGCAGAAAAGTTGTGCTAAACGTTAAAGCTATTTCACGGCCGCGGCGTGTTTAAGCATGCGCGCGCTTGGAAACCGCCATTGTTGAATCACTATCTTAAGCAAAATTTGGCTCTGCGTTTAAGGCAGGTTTTCAGTTGCTTACCGTTAACGATGTCTATGAAATAGCCTGACGCTCGGTTAACGAAAAATGGGCTGTTAAGCAGCTCTATGAATCTGGGCCCTGGTTGGAAAACGCAGAAAACTCGCAAAACCCTTTCGAGAGACCCTGATTATTTCTTTTGGAACAGCACTTGGATGCCTGGGGCTTCAGGGGAAAAAGATGTTCTCAAAATTGTAATTTCATAATTCCATCATTGTGGGTTCTGGACTTGTCCCAAGCGACCCTGGGAATCTATGTTGATGTATGTGTTGATAACATTCCAGGCATTCTTGGTGCACAAATGAGCCCTGGGACTTTTCTCTTCCTAAAAAAAATTCTTAAAGAATTTGTTAATCTGCTTGGCCTGGGAAAGCTGGGTGGTAAAAGCGTTTACTGGATTGGGGAAAATTGTTACAAACAGCGTTATCTTCATATGATTGAGGATGTGTATGATAAAAACAAACCTTTGTATAGATGATGTGCTCTTTGTTTATATCTAAATCGCCCTCTATTGAAAGATGGTCGTCGTTATGCGCAAGCATCCCGTTTTGCATAAATTTGGTTTGGTAATGAAAAAAGACGATTTAGCAGACGACCTCATTCCTAAACCAAATTTATGTAAAACGGGATGCGTGCGCATAACTTCGGGCATGTTTTGGTTTGCTGTGACGCCAGGGAGCACATCGTCTATAGTCAGCTCAGTATGTTCCGAGAAAACAATGAAAAACTATGTCCATGCTTTCAAGAAATTGTGTAAAGGTCACTGCATTTAGGCTGGTTCTCTGGCTGGTTCTCTGGTCTCCTTCCCTGCATATCCGCCATAGCTAGGGGGCGTCCAGTGCATGGACTGTGCATTTTGTGTTGCTGTTAGAATGAAAAGCGCTCATCCATTACATGCACGTGACGCGCCCCTTTCGCGTACATGCGACGCACCCCCTTCGCGTACACGCGATGCGCCCCCTTCGCATACACAACCCTACAAAGATGCGCAACTGGTACTCAAAATTAAACAAATGCAACTTCAGCAACAGCAAAAAACATAGTTCATTCAGTGGAAGCCCCCAGCTATGGCGGATATACAGGGAAGGAGACCTTATAGTTACTGGATTGGTGTATACTTCACGGAAAACAGAGCCATAATACCAAGGTAGTCAGGATCATAGTCTCATTCACATGAGGGCGCCCTTGTGAAAACAAATGTGTGCGCACATGCATTTATATAAAATCGTCTCCAATTATCATTTTTTGGTAAATAAAATATAATCTTAAGCAGAATCATTGTATTGGATAGTTTGAATCACTTCTATCTTCCATTTAAGTAAGGTTTTATTTGGACCAAATGGTCGATAAATAATCGTGGGATTTTGCAAATCCTGTACACCGGCTTTAAACTGCAAAGTCACCCCAGTCAAAGCTAGTAATGGATGGGGTTTTTCCATGAGCTAGATTTGAAACGCGTCTTTGGTATGCTGGAAATGTCTGGCCTTGGCCTAAAATAGCCAGCTATAGTCTGCTGGGACATAAGGGGAGTTAAGATGTTCCTCAGTGCCTCAAGAAATTCTTTTCATATGAGCAATGTTTTCGAAGACGTCCATGCTTGTCCCGCCAATAGGGGAGTTTGGAGTTTTTACTGGGTGTGCACATGTGGGTATTTGGCAGAGTATGCGCAAAGTGATTCGCAGAAAGCAAAATTGAAAGGCCAAATTAACGAAGGTTTTCAAAATTGGTGTAAATTTTGAATTTTTAAGCGAGAAAGCCTAAAAAAAATGAATATTTATATACTTGTTTGACTTTACTGACGGTAAAAACAAAACTGTGGAAGAAAATGTACTGAATGCATATTAAGTAAAGGTTCCGTTGCCAACGTTTTTCTGCCAAAGGCTCCTGTTCTTGAAGAAATTCAAAAGATTTAATTCAAATTCAGGTATTTTTTGTAGAAAATGCACTTAATTTTCAACCACTTCATACTCCTTTTGAAATTCACCAATTAAAATGGGTCATCTTCGACAGGTTGTTTTTGTTCAATTTGGTAAAATATGTTAAAATTTCTTCTAAGTTTATGTACAAAACCTAGCAGTGATTAAAAAGTAATTTGTAAGAGAGGGACTATTTTGCTGAAAGCACTTTCGTCACACATTTCCCTGCACGCATTTGTCTGCTAAGGCCATTCCATGCGTGTATGCCTCACATGTTATGTGCATGTGTAAAAATACTTGGTCCTGCTCATGCGTGACATTCCAATGCCATGAGTCGACTGGCTTAATAAGGCACGCAGAGGTAAAACTTGACTAGACGCTGACCTCGCGACCTTAAGAAATATTTCAGTCATGGTCTTTGCGGCTGGCTGTTTGTTGTCTAACTTGAAGGTGGTTTAGGCCACAGTACATCTAATGTTTTTTTCGATGACCTCTCGTGACAAAAATGTGACCTAGGCTTGTTGTAAACAGACTTTTAATTGTTTTATTTTTTTCCTCAAGTATTTATGTTTTTGAGGTTGAGGACTAAAGGGTCAGAAATAGCAGACAAAATTTAAAGTTGTCCAAATTTTGTCTAACCTAACGTTCATATACAATAGCCTACCTCTCCAAAAAAATACTATCCATGGGAAGAAAACAGGAAATTTGCAATGTCCAATTTGTATGTGGAAAGAAAAAAGTTGGTGTAATCACTGCACATTATTAATGTGACCAGATAAATTAGTTTATAAAACATCAGTGGTTTTTTTTGTACAATATCTTTGGAAATATACAGATTGAGAGCGTGGAATTTCAGAATGGTAATGAGAAAAATATGACACATGATATGGTATCAAAATCACATCACCCATGAGGTAAGGGGTGCGTGTGTCAAAAAATGAACTGGTTAAGAATTTTTAATTGTAGTTCTGAATCTTTGCTTTTTTTCTTCCCTTGTTTTAGGATCAGATTTTGGACTTGCTGTGGAAATCTTGAAATCTCAAATACCAACTTGGTGAATTAAAGTGCTTGTGCCTTCACCACTAGTCCCCTGCTGTACCACCACCCCATCCCCCTCCCCCATCCCCCTCCCCCATCCCCCTCCCCCTGAAGCAGTCATATGGCACTTGTTGGTTTGTCACAAGATTGTGGAACAAATGCCCACATTTCTGGCAAGTGTCATGGTACCCTGACCTGCAGAAATTGGATGACCAATTCAGGTGCCAGTCTGTCACGAAAAAGCAAACGAGATGAAATATTTCTGCTGTTGAGGAAAAAAAAAACTCCCTTGCTTACAACCTTTAGTCAGCTCTAATTAGCGTACTTTACGGCAAGTTAATTTAAGCAGGCTGGTTTTAATAGAGGGAGTTTTCTGATGCTGCATCTCGATAGAAAATAAAAGTTCAAGAGAATTTGCCTCGGGGTGAAAAATTCCTGAGGATTTTCACCCTTTAAGGAAAAATATTACAAGCTGCAAAGCTTGGAGCTTAGCAAGTCTAAATCAAGCCGACTTAGTATAAGGAAAGATTGTGTAGAATGCCGTCGTCCGCGGCTATTTGTGGTGGATTAACGAAGTTGTCCCACGCATTCCATTCTCGTCAGCGAGGCCGTGTGATTGATCCAACATGTGCGGGTGGAGAATTCTAATGAAGCAGCTCATGAATTATGCATGAGTTGCTGTATATAGAGACTGCTGATTGGCTGAGCAGTGAGGTTATGGTTGACAAAAACAGGGTGCTTCATGCATTATTCATATTAGCTCATATTTATTCAGTTTTATTTTGCTTTTTTGAAGCAAGCGACTAATGAAGTAAAAATGCTTGTGACGATTATTTTTATTTTGTTAAATTTGTGATGATGATGACAGTATTATGGATGGGGATTTTGAAAATTGCGTTTATAATTTTTTGTTTAAATTGTAATGCTGCTGGCAGCAAAAGTATAAATGCTGTGCAGATTCAGTTAAACATACAAAATTATTAATAATAACACGGTGTACATTAGTTCTGAAAGTACATATAAATGATGTGATTTGGGGGTCAGTTTAAATAAGATGCAGTTTTTTTATGGATTTTTAAGAATTTGAGTACAACCCTATAGTATATATCCCTGGAAGTAAAAGAGGGTTAAAAATGTCGCTGCCTCTTTAGTAAACACTGCTCACAAATATTTCCCAAAATTACTGATATTTTGTATGTTTTCTATAGCGATTGATATAAGACATATCTCATACGTTCATTGCTCATCATATGCCTAATATTATGTCAATTACTGTAGAAACACCGGGAAAAAAACATACATTTTGGGAAAATTGTCTTTTTTGTGAGCATTGTATTGTACTCGTCATTTCGAACAAATGTTTTCCCCCAATTTTAATCTTTAAAAACATTTGACAAAAAATAGGCATTTACGACATAAAAAGCACACAATTTTAACACATTGTGAATATGTATACTCGACAAACATTTTGTACATTTTTAAGAAGCTAACATTATTTATCCTTTCGTTTTTTTGGCTGAAATATTCTTGCCATAAAGTGAGATGTCCAGCTTATGTACATATTTAGGAATTTTTGTTGGTTTATATTGAAACTAGGCAACTTTGCAAATAAAGGTAAAAAGTGGTTTTGAAATGTTGGTATAGTCGCCGGGTCGTTGACATCGCCACCCTATTAATAAACAGGGTGGCGAGGTCGAGGACCTGGCGACTATGCGGACATTTACGTTAAAGAAAATTTATGATTTAAAATCAAGGGTTAATGTTGCATTTTTATTTACATTAGGGAAACAGGTTGGCGTATTGGTCCTTGCCTTCCACCTCTGTGGTTCGAATCCCATCAGTGCGAGCATGTCAATCCCTTCCTTTAAACTGAATATTTCGTTAGTTTTCTTGCATTTCATATTTATTTTATAAGAAACTCTACAAATATTTTTCCTTTTGTCTATAAATTATCTAGAAAATGATTCATTCTGGAAGCTAAGTCTGTTTTCAATTTTTTATTAATTTTTCAATATTTAAAAAAAAACTACAACCAGAAGGCATACACTTGAATCTAGTATAATAAGAGTAGTCTCATACCCAGACCTGCTCTGGGGAATCACGGTGAGAGCTCAACGATAATTAAGGCCCGCACCGAATTTTGGTGCTGGACCCCTGTGAAACTTTTGGCTCATTATCATAAGCACCGCGGGTAAAGCGCAGAAGGCTGCACACATCAGTACCAGTCTTTACAAGAAACATAATATATACCTTCTTCGCCCACATTACAGGTTCATATTTAGTAGCTGGCACTTCCTTATGATGTTGTCCTCGTCAAACACAACAGTGTCCAGTAGTTGTATTGTATATAGCGCATGATCCTTTGCCACCCGACTACTACCAAGGCTCATTCTGTTGCTACGGCAGCACGCTGATTTGAACGCATTACCAATAGCAGTACTGTTAACTGCTCAGGAATGGGTAATGAAGTTTAACCTATCAGCGATGAGCTTTCACCGTGATTTCCCAGAACATGTTAGCACCCGATTTTTGATTAACTCTCCCATTTCATAAAACTGTTTGGGAAATGGCAAAATTCGAGATCCATTTTCCAACATACACAAATTTCAGCCGGCGACAGGCAAGGGTTTTCTGTGGTAGTGATAATCATTCAAAAATGGAAACATGACTGCGCTTGTTCTCCCAAACAGTCGTGGACGTTTTAGGGAGGTCTAACAAAGAGAACAATATCGTCCGCGATTTGCTCCTGTACAAGAGTAAGGAAAAATAGACTATGTCCAAACAAAAGAGGAACGTCCGCGATTGTATGTGGATTCGCACATATATGTACTTGAAAATTGACGTTGACACAAGTTAAGCAGACGACAAACAAAATGGACAACAGCGTTGCGCGCACTCTTCGTGCATTTATGAAATAGGCCCTTGCCTAAGTGAAAATTCGTGCTATGCTTAATCAAAAATGTTTGATTAAGCATAACATGTTTTATGAAATTGGCCCCTGGCAGGGATAAAAATTAAACTTTGCAATTTCTATGCAAATGTCTCGAGCGATTTTATAATACAAGGCAGCCATATTGTGTGGCACTTTTCTCTTAAAAACCATAAAGAGAAGTACTCATTATTTGTGGATTGTTCACGCATAAGTTATAATTGAGGCTGATGATTATTGACAATCTGATATTTAAACATCTACATACACAAAATTAAATTTAGTATTCTGTAAGAATGGTTGCTGCCTTGGAGTTTTGAATAGTGAAAGTTGTGTACGTATTTTTTGTAAAAATTGTACAAAATATACATTATATTATTAACCCATGCACTTTATATAATGTATTCTATGACATTTTCAGCAATAAAGAGATTTTTTTTGGAAGGTCAGTGTCGGTTTTTCTTTAGTCATTTTATAATCCAAATGTACGTTTTTGTCGAAGCTTTGTGTTTAAAGCCCCTGTAGATGATCTGTTTTTGAGCGATTCTGCGAATAAAACCATTATAAATTAAAACAAAGACATCAACAAACTCATCCGAAGAAATTTCAGCCAAGTTGTCAAATGTACCACGTTTAAAAAAAACATGAAAATCCATATGTGTTTTCCTAGTCTTGGCGGGGTGTTTCAAATATTCGTTCTCAGTTGATCGGGTACTATGTGGCTTGCGTCATGCACTCTGTGGCGCGCATCATATACTGCGTGTGCGCGCAATCCATAAAAATGCATCGCGTTGGAACGCGGAGTACACAACGCCCATGCATTTTGGACCACGTAGATGCGAACCAAAAATAAGTAAATCGTTTGCAAACGATCTAAATAATTTCATCTTTACGAATTATTTTCTGGTAAAATTATATCATTTTGAGCGAAAACCTTTCATTGGATAGTTGCTATTAATTCAATCTTTACGTTCAGAACTTTTCCCCTGTAAACTCGTCAATTACTTTTTGGGGTCATTGCAAATGATACACTGGGCCTTTAAAACAAAAATGTATAAGCAGGAGTCAACAGATTAAAGTGTGTTTTATGATACAGATTTTCCTTTTCAAATAAAAATAAACAAAGACATTTTTTGGCATGAATGTTACGTAATGTCCCATATTAAAGTTGAGAATACATGACTTTTAAATATTGACAGACTGTTTGAAACCGACATACCATGCTTTTGTTGGCAAGTTTTTATGGTAGTACTATCAGTGTTGAATTATTTCCGCTTTGGCGTGCCATAGTATGGACACAGTAATGGCGGATAGCAACCGGTTGTGAAACCCAAGGATTCAAGAAAAGTTAGTTTCTTTTTAACTCCAGTCAGTATTTTTAGCAGAGAGCACACAAGTAAGAAAAATGGATGTTTCTGCCACCAGTTGAAAAGTTCCAATGTCTTTAAGACGTTTTGTCTTCTTCTGGTTCTTTCCTAACTTCGGCTTCCGTCTTAAGCGGCGCCTGCAAACTAGCGGCGTGAACCAGCGACATAAGGTTGTCGTCTACGGCCCCCGAAGCAGTGTCTTGCGACGTTTCGCTCGCGCTGCTTGTTGGCGTATCCTTTGCAGATGCCGGCTGCTGATTGGTTGGTTTTGTCGCAACGCTTGAAGACTGCGTAACAACGACGAGTTTTGGCGTGGACGTTATCGGAGTCGTGATCCCGTATTTGGATGGTGTTTTCTGGCCACCGACAACTCGAACAATTGTTGGTGTTGATGGTGTTGAAGGAGGGCTGGTAACTGTAGTTGACGTCTTAAGGAAAGAAAAGTATTTAAAAAGAAATGTAAGTTTGGGATTGTAGCGCGTGGCTGGCCTGCATTGAACTACCCTCAGAGAGCAAGGGTTAAGGTACTACAGTCCACTGTGGAGTAACTGCATCCTCCAATACACTCCAGCTGGAGGATTTTGGAGTGTGTGGCCGGCCTGCATTGAACTACCCTCAGAGAGCAAGGAGCAAGGGTTAAGGTACTACAGTCCACTGTGGAGTAACTGCATCCTCCAATACACTCCAGCTAGAGGATTTTGGAGCGTGTGGCTGGCCTGCATTGAACTGCAGGCAAAGAAGAGTGGTCAAACTAGCTAAAAATAAATCCATTCAACATCCAGAAACTGCCTTCACACTCTTTTTCATAATGACATGACATTTCCAATTTTCGCCAATGCCGTCACAAACGTTTAAAAAGCATCTTACTTGTATCGTAGAGACAATACTCGACGGTCGTGAACTAGCCGCAGTCACAATGACAAACTTCTGTTGACTGGAGCCATGGGTGGTCGTTGCTATGTGACCAGCAGGGGCGGACGATAATCGCTGAAAGGACGGCCGCGTGATAATTGTAGGGGTACGAGGCATGCTTGAGGTCAGAACTGTAGCTGTGCGCGGACCAGGGCCAAATGTACTGGATGAACGACCCTGAAATTAGCACCAACAAAAATAAAATTGGAAGTTAAACTAAAATTACTCACTGGTAGCAAGTATTGTGTTATTATTCCTCAGAGGTTTTTGGTAAATGTTAAGTAATATTTTTTGTCAAGGTCAATAACCAAAATTATCAAAATGGTAGCTCCCTTACTGAACACAAGATTTGAAAGAGGATGAGTCAAGCTATGAGTACATGCCTATCAATTGAGGGTGTGTTTGCAGAAACTTGAATTTCACCGAGTTAAACATTGAAGAAATACAGGGCGGTTTGGGGTGCTTTGAGGAGAAAGCTGGAGGGCGGTTTTGGGTGCTTTGAGGACTAATCTTAAAATATGTTCTGTAGTGCAAAGTACAGAACATCAATTATCATGCTTTATACTTGCAAATATGCATGGATCACCAACTTTCAACTGCATCTACATGTATGGGGCTGAAATTTCTTGAAGTTAGTTTACTGAAACTCCTTTTCCATGCATAAGAGACCTCAAAACTATTTTAGAAAAACCTGTATTTAAAATCTGCTCCAGGAAAAATTAGACTATATTTTTATCAGCACGGTTACCTGAGTGATGTTGAGAGTTGGCCTTCCTATTGACGATGTAGTCTGGATACCAGACGTGACAGGCTGCGACCTCAACTTGATAACCTGCGCGAATAACGCGGTACCCAGGAAACCGAATTCCGACTTGTACACATCCAGCTCGTCGGGTAGAGGGCGGTTTTGCTTGAGGTACGGCGCGCAGTGTTTCTGAAAGGTCATCAAAAATTGGATCATTGTGCATTTTGTGAGTATAAATATTCAACAAATTTAATTTCTCTTTAAAAAATTGCCATAATAACTAAAAGGTTAGAGTCTAGATGCAATTATATCTGGGAAATTATGTGTGAAAGTGTGACGTCACGCAGGGTTATTTCCAGATTTACATTTCAGAGACTTTGAGGGCTCGTAATACTTCACATATTCAAGTTGTTTGATTTTAAACACATGTTCTTCAAGCATCATTGATGGAAGTGTAATTCCTGAAAAAAACTGATTATAATGTCATTCTCAGTAAGCGTGATAAGTCCAATAAAAACCTCGTTTTAAACCGAGGTTTTTTTTGGGACATACAATGCTTTATTGAGAATGGCATTGCAATATGTTTTTCAGGAATTACACTTCCGTCAAGGATGCTTGAAGAACATGTTTAAAATCAAACAACTTGAATATGTGAAGCATTACAAGCCCTCAGAGTCTCTGAAATGTAAATCTCAATTTGTTGAATTGCCCTGGCATGTATCCAAACAATAATGCACTGCAAATTTTGCTGTACTAGCCAATGCGCAACCTCGGTATAATGAATTATGAAGAAACAAATATTACCAAGACAAGTTGAATGAGATGATCTATCGCATTCTTGTCGACGTTGCTAATGACGGGAGATTCGGAGGCCAACTTGACCCTGTCGCTAATGGACGGTAGTTTACCTAACACCATGGTTTTGATAATCTGCGGACAAAACCCCGAAGAAAGAAAATGATCTTGTAGACAATGATGATAATGATGATGATGACTAGATTTATAAAGCGCACATATCCACCCTGCAGGGTGCTCAAGGCGCTGTTACCATTATTACCGCTGCCATCAGGGAATCACCAGAACCATTTCGCTTCAACTAGGTGGTTGCTGGTCAGGCGCACAACCCTATCAGCAGTTAGATTGTGGCATTCCCCTTAACAGCTCATCCATTGACTTCAACATTGGCATACACATTGGCTCTGACACCCCCTTACCATCCTCCGTGCATACAGTTGAAGTCATAAGTTTACATACATACATGTACACCACTACTATCATCACCCAAAATGGTCAACAGGACTACCTGAACCATTGCAAGGTGTACAAGCTATGTTTTAAGTACTGCAAGCACGTGAGGAATTCCACAAAATCACGACTTTAGTAAAGACTGTTACAAAAATGGTGACAACGCAAGGTTAAGCACACCAGTTTTAACACAGTTGTACGTAAACTTCTGGCTACAACTGTACATACTCTCTGGATAGCACCTAAGTAAAAATCCCAAAATATTTTGGAAACATAAATTTTCATAAACATGAACTTCATGTACTTATTAAAGACCTACTAACTTTGCACACGAACTTACCTCCGTTCCCAGTTCGCAGAGACCAGAGAGGGCGCCATACACAGCAGCCATTGCCGATTTTTCCTCACACAAACACTGGTCAAATCTCTTTGTGATACGAAGCTGAAGGTTATTGGTCGTTGTGCTAAATTTCCTGGGTTAAAAATAGATTATAGGAATGGAAAACTGTTACAAATGGCATTATTCTGATGTGTAATTGAGGATGTGTATGATAAAAACCAACCTGTGTATAAGTCGGCTCAGTACTTTATCTATGTTCTGAGAAAACAATGAAAAACTGTGACCATGCTTTCAAGAAATTGTGCAAAGCCATTGTCCTATTTAGACTGGCTCCCTGGCTAAACTGCATGTAAAATGGGGCCATAGTGCCACTATAGTCAGAAGTTTAGTTACATTTACACGAGGAAACCTTTGTAAAAAAAAGTGTGCGCACATGCATTTATATATAAATTTATCTTTAATTGTAGTTGTCTCACAAAACCATTTCTCAGGTGGAATCATTGCATTGGATAGTTGGAACCACTTCTATCGTCCATTTAAGTAAGGTTTTTCCGGTCAAAAAAGTTTAAAAAATTTAGGACACTGCAAATTCTGTGTAAATGTCTTCTTACTTGCATATGCTGGACATTAGCCGCGAGGCAAAGTCTCGGAGCGCCCAGTGATTCTCAACGTCTGGTCTCAGACACAGCTGTTTGCTGACGATACAAGTCATGACAGCCGGAACCAGTTCATGTAGCTAGAAGAAAACGTACAAAAAGAACAGGGGGTTTACATTGAGCATTATTAAAAAAATGAAATTCTGGACGGGGCTGGTTGCATGGAAAGAAGTATTTCAAGTTTTAAATCAAGCAATATGCAATGTCAATAACATTTGAACTATCATTTTGCATGTTCGTAAAAATCAAGTTAGTTTAAAAAATACCATTTAAGGGCCGTCCAAAGTTGTCAACATTTTCACAGTTCTACAGAGAGTAGTATTTTTCAAGAACCCCCTCCCACGTGGCCCTCGACCCCCTCCCCCTAAGTGGGCATAATAACAAAATAATTTTAAAACGGGTCATAAAAAACTGACGGCTTAGTCATTTGAGGAAATGTAAGGCACATAGGAAAAATAAGGTGCAACACTACAAAAAAATTCAAATATGTTGGATTTCAACTGGACTTGAAACAGAAAAAAAGACGCTTACGTATTTTTCGAGGTAAAGCGTGGAGTTATCTAGGAGCGCTTTCACCATTCTCATGAGGTAGATTAGAAGCACAAGGTTGCTCTGAACTACGTTGATTTTGACTCCCTCAGAGATGAAGGTGCTGAAACGTGGAAGCATCTGGTAGAGGCCGGGGTCGCTGGTGAGACTGTTGAGGGCTTCCTGGAGGGGTTAAAGGGGGTTAGAAAGGGGCGAGATGTTTACGGAGGGGTTATTGAAGTAAGAGAAGGGGTGAAAAGGACATGATATGGGGTACCGTGGCCGAGTGGTTAGGGCCATTGACTCGCAATCATGGGTGAAAACTTGGGGTTGCGGGTTCGAATCCGGGTTCGAATCCGGCTGCGGTACCTGTGCCCTTGGGCAAGGCACTCAACCACACTTGCTCCATCCTTCGGAAGGGATGTAAAGCCATTGGTCCAGTGTGTTAGGTAATGGTAACGCACTCTAAAGATCCCGGAGCATTCTTTCGTGAAGAGCAAGGGGATTCCCTGGTGTCTCTGGTCATTTCTAATTCTAATTCTTCATGGGTTTCCTCATGCTTACGAGTGACAGTGAAATGAGCACTATTGAGGAATCCTTGGTATGAATACCAGAAAGAAATAATAATAATAATAATAAAAGTAGATGTATAAAAATCTAATACACTGTCTGCACTATGCAATTACAGTCGGAACTCACTAACAACAGGTCCTTAAAGGCCTATTGTATCATTTGCAATGACCCAATTTTGTTTTTCATGAGTTGACAAGAAAAACCTTACTAAAAGTGTTGATAGCAATGGTAACAAATACTACATGAATTTATTTCCGTCCAAAATGGTATTTCATGCTGGAAATTGACAACCGAAGGTGGTTTTCTAAAAAGGTCCCGTGCACCGGACATTTTTACCATTCACTTGTACACAAAATCCATATCGATTTTCAAGGTTTTCTGAAGCATTGATGCATCTAAGTAGCTAAAATGTCTTGAGGCTAGTTTACCAACATTCTTCCTTAGATATGTTACACTCTTATTCCATGAATCTGTAAAAAGATTTATCTTGCAAATGATACATTTGGAAATTAATTTTGTAATTTTCATGACTTTTGGAAGAACAACGTACAAAAAGGAACAAATTGAGAGAAGTTTAGGATAATTTGAGACGGAGCAATAAAACAGAGTATGTACCGCTCTTCGGGTCTCTGATGATCCCACACAAGCCTCTGTGATCTCCTTGTAGTAAAGCTGTTGCTCCTGAAAGGTACAGATTAAAAAAAGCTTGAATTCAAAACACATTATGGCAGATAGAAGTGGTTCCATCTGTCAATGCAATTATTCTTTCCAAGACGATATCTTATTTATGAGAAAAACAGTAATTCAAGACTAACACACATTTTTGTTTATGAGTACCATCAAGTGAACAAAACTAAGTCTCTGACTACCGTGGCAGCATGGCTCTGTTTTCCATGCAGTATAGTTAGTAAACCAGCCTAAATAGGATGTAACTTTTCACAATTTCTTGAAAGCATGGACATGGTTTTTCCTTGTTTTATTGGAACGTAGATGAGGTACTGAGCTGACTTACACACAAGTTGGTTTTTATCATACACATCCTCAATCACACATGGAGATAACGCCGTTTGTAACAGTTTTCCAATCCTATAAACTGGTCCGTGTCCAGATCACACTTTTGATCCCCCAATTTTTTCCACGGGTGTTGAGATTTTGACACCATATCATTTGTCATATTTTTCTCATTACCATTCTGAAGTCTTGCGCTCTCAATCCGTATATTTTCAAGGATATCCTAAAAAAAAATCACCAATGTTTTGTGAACTAATTTGGAAAGAATTGGAAAGTTAATCATGGCTTCAGACCTTGTGTACAAAACATATGAGACAGGCTGAAAAATGTCTAAGTGTTTCCTCACAAAATCTTAAATTTTTCCCACTCGAAATTTTAGGTTTTTCCATCAAATCTGCACATTCCAATGCTAGATGAGTCATTTTAAAGAAACAAATTTCTGATCAACTTCCCAATTATTACCATTAATTCTTTGGGAAGAATATGGTCACGATCCTTTGAGCAGTGTTAGGGTTACGGCAAACCTACCACAGATAGTTCATGCGTAACAACAGGCTTGAGTTTAACCGCTTCTGCCACCAAGGCCCCCTTGCCTTTCAAGCCTTGTGTGGCTGGCTTAGACCCTTCATCGCCCGGCTTGTTCCCTAGTGTCGTGGCCTGGTCCTTGAATAATGGCTTCTTAGGAAGTAAGGTGTCAGTTGCATCAGATTTTTGCTGGCCTTTGCCGACTAAAAACCAAGATATTTTCAAAAATCATCATACATGTATTTTACAAACATAACACAGTTTGAGGGTATATAGTCGATATTAGCTCCCCAAGGTATCCGAAGTTAAAGTTGCAAGCAAAATTAGTTTACTGACAGAAATGTTTAGTTCTTACCTGGTGGAGGATTCTCTGGAATTGCCGGCTGAACGCCTTCTATGCTTAACCAGTGAGCTGTATATTAAATTTAAAAAATTAAAGATTCTTAAAGGAGTGTGCCCAGATCACATTTTTTAACCCCCCATTTTTCGCCCCATGGGTGTTGAAATTTTGATACCATATCATTTGTCATATTTTTCTCATTGCCATTCTGAAATTTCGTGGTCTCACCGTATATTTTCAAGGATATCGTCAAAAGAGCCACCTGTGTTTTGTATACTAATTTATCCCTTCTATAAAGTAGTTCAGCGAGTACACCAACCTTTTTGCTTTCACATCTAAATTGGAGATTGCAAATTTCCCGTTTTCTTCCCATGGATAGCATTTTGGCGAGGTATTTGATATGATTGTTAGGTTGGAGCGAAATCCATTTTCTGGAAAAATCTAAACACGATCTATTAAATGAGGTGGTTTTTATCTAAAAGGGAATAAACTTATTGTGCATGTGCAAAGGCAGGGGTCGAAATTAGCTTGAATTTCATGCTGGTCAGAAGGACCAGTAGATTAGAGAACTCTACTGGTCCTGCTGAAAAGTTGGTGGTCCACCGGTGCTTTTTAAAATGGCACCGAGATACTGCAACACTTTATGGTTTAAGGTCATTGAGTGCAGGATGGATGAGATTTGTTTTTTTATCCAACACTGGGTCATGTCTGGAGAGATCAGAGAAAGAAATGTAGTTATCTGAAAATGTATAAAGCAATCAGGAATTGTTTGTGGTAACCAGGAATTCTTCGCATTGAGTAAGAAATGTTTACTGTGAATTAGGCATCACAATGTTTCCATGAGTCGGTAAATGTTTTTACTGGTCCATTGGACCAGCATCTTTGACAGATCTAGTGGTCTTTCTGATTTTTTTCTGGTCTCGGACCACAGGACCAGTGTTAATTTCGATCCCTAAAAGGCTACAAACCTTTCAAAGTGACATCCAGCGGGACTTTTGGCAAAGGCGTGCTAATAATGTCGGATAAATCAACCTCTTTTTCCTCGATGAAATGCAACTCTCGACCGCCCCCGCTTGCGAAGCGGAACGGAATAAACTCGGGAGTAGTGAAACCGTAAAGAGGCTGAAATGAAACACAAAAACAAACTATTTAGGTTTATTTCAACCCGAGACCTCTGGTTTCCCACACCAGTGGTCTTGGATTCAAGCAGGGAATGAGAACTTAATCCACATACTGAACCCGGACGGGATTCGAACCAGGGCCACAGAGGTTGAAGGTGAGGAAAGTACGACTATGCTAAAGTGACTAATTTTCAAACTTAACCACTTTGCGACGGCTAGGCATTTTCCAATTCATTTATTTTTATTTTATTTTATTTATTTACCACATCCAACAGCGGAGAGACCGCCAATTACAGGAATGGGAGCAAGTGTGGTTGAGTGCCTTGCTCAAGGGCACAGGTGCCACAACCCGTCGCGGCCCGGAATCGAACCTACATTCTAGTACTAGCACAGGAACTTAAGTTTGACGCACTAGACCGCTCGGCCATTCCCCTGGAGCGGGAGACTGCACTAGCAGTTTTGGTTACATGGTATACATGTATGTCTCTGGGGCTGGATAACTGATGAATAGTTTTTATTTCAAGTCGTAAATCAATCTTATTTCCCAAGTCCAGTCACAAGTCAAAAACAAAAAACTGACTTGACCTTAGGGTCAACAAGATAAAGAGCTGGTCTAATTCATGGGCTAATTCTGTATAATCGCCCCCAAGACACTCACACTCAGAACTGCGTATGCAGTTCCCCGTTGCGAAGTGGTTAATTAAGTAGTAATAACAAAATTTTAGGTGCAAAGAAATAAGATGTGTGACATTACCTCAACATTTTGCATTTTTAGTGCATTATCAAAGTCGGCCGTTGTCAGTTTCCGTCTTTTACTTTGTCTTGCAAATCTTCCAGATTCCTATAAAAAAAAATCAATTCAAATTAATAACTAAAAATAATTCAGAGAATAAGGACAAGTTATTACTTGTTCCCCATTTATTCAAATCACTGAAGTTTTAAAGGATTTTGGGGAGGGACTGGGGCCGTATTCATAAAACACACTTAACTTAAGTGCAATACTTACACTTGACTTTTAAGGGATTCCCTTAACTAAGTGATATCCTTTAAGTGATATTAAAAAAACACTTAAGTGTAATCCTGAAAATTTCCCACATTTAAGGGAATCCCTTAGCCAAGTTGCACTTAAGTGTGTTTTATGAATACGGTCCCTGGTCTTTAAGTTCCTAGGGCCGATTTCACAAAGTGCTAGGATGCATCTTAGGAAGGGTCACTCTTCTTATCTTGGGATATCGGTGTGAGAATTAGGACACACTGAACTCGACTTAACTTTTGGGAAATCAATCCCAGGTCTCAGTGGCTAGTTGATAATTTGTACTAACTGGCGAGACCTGTTACTTGATTTTAATACATGACCAGGGGCCGATTTCACAAAGTGCTAAGATGCGTCTTACTCTTATAAAGGGTCACTATTTCTTATTTTGGTATGGGAATTGGGATGTATTGATCTCGTCTTAACATTTGTGAAATTGATCCCTGAATTTATAATAATAAAATAATGATGGATTCTTGTATAGCGCACATACTTGAATAAGGTTCTTGAGCCTGAAAGAAACATCATCAGCTAGCATCAATGCTGCTTCATCAGGGAGATGTGAGATGCCCACTGACTCAGCGATAATCTTGACCGATTCTTGCGCCAAGTTGGCCTTGGGTTTCTTTTCGGATTTTTCTGCCATATCCTGACAAAAAAATATAAAAGGTATTTTTTTCGTTTACATTGAACAAAGATTTGAAGGAAATTACCTTCTGGAATCAACAGATATAATTTTAAGATATAATTTTAAGATATAGGCCTACTTCCCACTTGCACTTTTGTCGCAAATGTTGCTTTTTTGTAGAAAAATCACATTTTCTCCTTCAAAAATTTCCTTCAGTTAATAGTGCACAAGATAACCATTCACGCGCGTGCGCAGCGCCATCCGTTGATGTGCTTACGCACAGACCACTAGCACCGTATTTTTGTGCATTACTTTATGCAGTACTTTCATCATTTATTTTAAGAAAAGCAACATTTCCGACAGAAGTGCAAGTAGGGAGTACAGTATATCTTTAGAATTGGATGATCCGTTTCCTTCAAATCTTTAATAGTTTGATCATGGAGGTAGGAACATATACAAAAAAAAAACCATATAAAAAATATAGAGTAAGAATAAAATTAACGGAAAAGCAAATTTTAGCAGGAAAACCATTAAATGTTCTTACCCCTCCCCCCCCCCTCCCACACACACCTCGCCCCCCCCCCCCCCCCCCCCTCCTGCCCGGTAGTACTATTTACCGGAAAACACCGGAAAACATACTAAATACCGGAAAACATACTAAATACCGGAAAACACCGGAAAACAGTATTTTATGGTGTTTTCTGCAGGTAGTGGGGGTGGTGTTATTAAGTGCTTTCGGGTGTTTTCCGGTATTTAGTGTGTTTTCCGGTATTTAGTATGTTTTCCGGTATTTAGTGTGTTTTCCGGTGTTTTCCGGTATTTAGTGTGTTTTCCGGTATTTAGTATGTTTTCCGGTGTTTTTCGGTGTTTTCCGGTATTTAGTGTTTTCCGGTATTTAGTATGTTTTCCGGTGTTTTCCGGTGAGTTTTCCGGTATTTTCCGGTGTTTTCCGGTGTTTTCCGGTATATAGTATCACCCCTCCTGCCCGGCCCCCGCCCCCAGTTTATGCCCTCTTCATCTTCATGACTTTGTTTACAAACGCAGTGAGTGTTTTTACTTTTAGCGACTGTAAAAAAAGCTGTTCGTGCACCGTATCCTGCCTAAATTCTTCCAAATGGATCGCCCACTAGAATTGGCATCCCCTCCTTTCTGCAAACTCATATCTTATATGATATTCACGGCAAAAAATTACAAAATATACTCACGAACAGATTCCAAACAGTCTACGATCGCGATTTTCGAGCAGACCAGTCTTGTATGTGGTGCGCCCTCTATTGATCATGAACGCCGAACTATAAAATACGGTGCTCCATTTCTGCCATACCGTGTCGTTTCCTATGTAACGACCCGACGATTCAGAGTCAGACTCGGTGATTACGAGTTCAGTTCTTTAGTGCGGCGTCACATAAAACACACCCTACTCGTTAGGGTGAAGTCACACTGAGCTTTTTCGCGCGTAAATATAATTTAACGCGCGTCGTTTTAAGAAAAAGCGGCGTGGAGGAATTTGGAAAGAAATGACGCTCTAAAAATAATCAAAAAAACACTTTTCGCCCAAGTTGATTTTTTTCAATTATTCTTTAATCTATACTTAATCAAGAGAAGAAACTGATTAATTTGGCAATTTGGCTGAACAGGAATTCAAACCAAACACTAGACTAACTTAACAATGCAACCACTTATCCCGGGCCATATGCCGGCGGTGAAATCCCAAAATGCTATTTTTTTTCTTCGAAGAGTGTCAGAAACACAGGATTGCCATTTACCGAAAATCACACCCAATACTTACGTCACGGTTTGTTACGTATACGCATTGCTATCGGAGTCTAAAATGGCGTTCACATTTTCGCAGAAATCTAGTAGGCCTACGCCTGTGCCATACAAAAGCGCACGTGTAAACAAACTGTAACGTAATTGTGCTTGTTCCCATGATAAGCCTATTTGCACAACTTTAACCTACATGTGATAATCGTACAGTTCACGCAATGCGCGCGCGCCACATTCGTGCCACGAAATTCGCAGCCCCATAGCAAAGGTGCGGCATATGGGAGCTACGTTTTTCGTTGCCCGAATTTGGCGCGCGCGCATTGCTGACGAGCCTTTGCCTTTTTTAAAGGTTGGAATGTGAGACTATAATTTTACAGTGAGATACTAATTTAAATGGCATATTAAGAGAAAATGATTGGGTGCATTTCAAATTTAATTACATAAATAGGCTACATTTTGCTTGAGTTCATAACGTGGAACGTTTTTGAAAGTGCATGTACCACAAACAAAAGCGCAAGGAAACAAATCCATCAAATTTTTAAAAAGATGTCAACTTCGACAGTAGGTATTTTCCATCGTCGAGATGTTTTTTCTTCGTTTAAAGTTTGGCCCAGATGCTTCTTCTCCAGGAGTAATAGGAAGTATCCCTAGAAATACAAAGAACAGGCGATTTATTATTTTAATTTTAATTAAAACAAGTTTTCGTAAATTTAACATGTTTACGGCAACTCAATAGTTTAAACAAAAATCCATTGGTGTCTCGTAACGCGTGAACCGCTTCAAAGTCAGAACCAAGAGAATCGATACCAACATTCAAGAGAATCGATACCAACAACACAATGGTACCCACTGCAAAGTCGAATACCCAATTAATCGATACCGAATACGTACCAATTGGAGTCAACCCAGGAGTGGACACTGCAATTTTCCCCGTTGTACACGAACTCTCCGGTGTGTCCCTGCGATCCACCGAAACGAATCTTGATAGTCGTTCCTTTGGGAGCCGCTTTACCACATACCGAGTCAATGTACGGGTGATCTCCGTTTGTTGTAGTCAGTGTGCCAGTAAGGTACGCGTAGCCTCCTGTTGAAGAGGGAACAGTTGATTTTGGGTAGCCTCATCAAATTTAGACAAATCTTTCATGGACGGCAAAATCAGCATAATAGTCTCCACCCACTGTTCCCTAAAAATAAACCCTATTTCAATACCGTATATAGTATAGAGGTCATAAAATGCGCGAGGACTGACTAAGCTAACAGGGGTCACTGTAACGAAGTCGTCATACCGTCAAGTAGTGAGTTCTGATCTATAATCGATCACGTTGCGTGTAAATCGTTTTCTGTCGTGACGTACTCGTGGTGTATTTTTTGAGGGATTAACACTAAACGGCATAAGTCACAAAATGCAATGCAGCTCGTAACCTGATTGGTTAAATAAAACCGGCGCATTAGAAACTGGCATGCGGTTCAAAAAGAAACGTAAATTATATTCTGACTAAAAGATCGAGGAGGCTGAAAGATGCAATATATATATATATATATATATCTATGAACAAATCTTATGGCAAGGCTGACAGCACCAGCCTCCGTAAGAGCCGCTGGGGCCGGGTACGTCACTCTGCCTGGAGTACCTCCCTGTCTTTGTACACACCTGCATAACTACTAGACCAAGCGGTCCCCGTTGGCGTCTTGCAGTTAGCCAAGTTTGCGATGACTTGGGCATGGTTGGACCCAAGACCCCCACCCAAGCTCCATAAAACCTTTGTGTATGTCTGCGAGTTTGAATTCACTGTCAATAGATGATTACTGACACCAAACTCCTTGATATCGTCGTCCAGACCAAGGCATTTCACCAGATCAGCTGTCCATGAGAAGCTATCGTACTTGTAGCAGACCGTCGCGCCGTATTCCTGCACTTGTAATCTGCGTCATGCATATCACACATTGAAAATGGGGAATTTTTATTCATCTAATTTTATTCAACATTTAATTAAATTATTTTGGCTATTTTTATTTTATATTATATTTAAAAAACACTTTGGTTTTCGACCCACCTCATCCATCCACCGCCGTTGAATGTCTGATCGCAATCTGATTGGACGAACAAGAACAAAATTGTAATATTCTGCTATTTTTACTTTGAAAATTAAGACTGAGGCAGTTTTCTAAATAAGTTGTTTTGTTGAATTGAAGTAATGTGTTTTTGGTTTGAAATAAAATATTTCAAAATAAGTGTTGTATTGTTTTACACAAACTATATTTGCGCGGTAAAAGTGTATTCAAATCGAACATAGGATGACAGAGGAAAATCATGTTGGCCTATATTGGGATTTGAACCCGGGACCTCTGATTCTCTGGGCAAATGTAATCAAATCGGTATACCCTTCCCTCATTTCCATTCAATTTAAACTTTGTACTTCCTGCCTATCAACATGGCCGCTTGTGAAAAAGGTCAAGTGCGCAGACAATCTACTCACAAACTTCAATCGGTTCTCTGGTGACGTCACACTTGGGCCTGATCTTGTAAAACCCACTGCCCGTAGAAAGTCCATTTTCAACATACGAGCGACACGATGTCAATGCTGCAATCAAATACGAAGTACAGTACATGAAATCATGCCTTGGTTCAAATTTTAATGATAAAATGGTATCCTATACAATGTCTATGCCCCCTTTTAGCGTCAGGCTGATAATTTTAACCTATAGCTACGCACGCATAGTATATACATTTATATTTGTGTTTATTTTTAGTACTGCCATGGGCTTCGTGAAGTAAACCGCACCTCATTCTGGTAAGTTATATTCATTAGCCAATCCATATTGTTTAAAAATGGGATAATGTGGTTGAGCGGTCTGCTTTTATATCGCTGGCAAGGCACTTTGCCATCAAATTACCTCTCTCCACCCAGGAGCAAATAGCGTATAGAGACGGGGGTGTGGGGGGGAGGGGGGGGGTGGGGGGTATGGGTGGGGGTGGGGGTGGTGGGGGCGGGGGTGGTTGGTTGGGGGGGGGGGGTCAAGGGGTGCAGGTGTCCGGCACCTCCCCCCACTTTCAAAAGTGTGGGGGGGGGGTGGGGGGGGGGGGGGGGGGGTGGGCGGGTGTGCAAAGATGTCAATTTGCCACCCCCGACTTTTTTGCCTCCCATATATGATGTAATTCATATTTTGTCGGCAAAATCATGGTACTGTCGGCAAAAATAAAAAAGTTAATGAAACTAATAAAACGGTGTTATATTACATGTATGCCCAAACAAGCTGTTTTTACGTCAGTTTACAAGAAAAAGACGTGCCTCGTGGTCACGTGTCGTATAAAATGTTGGCCAATGAGGGGGCAAACAAATTAGCCTGTACCAGCGCCCAGTTTGGGCGATGCACGTGCATGGAACGACCGATAATTTTAAACGTGCAAAAGTATTTCACTGCTGAAGGCTTATTATGCATAATCAAGTCCATGATTATTTTAATCAATTTTTCATTAAAAAACCGCAATTTTAGCAGATTTTCAAGTTGGTAAATATATCCACAACATAAAACTGCTTGTAATTACTTGCATATTATTACGGCCAAACAACGACACGTTGTGTATAGCAAAATGTGTATTAGCATTTCATATTTTCCAATGGAAAATGTAAAATTTTCTAATAATATTTGGTATGTCTTAGTTTATACAATACGCATTTTGCACGGAACCGCCATAGTGGCAAAACAGCGAGGCTCAGTATGCAAAAGCACTGACTCCCTGCCATGGTTGCTGTGTTTAACATGGCGTTTGCGTGTATACAGCCTCCATTTGAACAAAAGCATGCAAAGAGCATATATTTTTACCTGTTTGGCAGTTGTCTCCGGCAAATCCAGGAGCGCACGAGCAGGTGTACCCATTAACTTCGCCAGTACATTTCCCCCCATTTAAACACGGATTTGTTGCACAAAGATCTGTGGGTTTTAACAATGAAATAAACAAACATTTTAATTTCTTCTATGCAGTTTGGTTCCGTACAACTAGGCTACAATGTCCGTTCATATGTTTGTCGTTAGTTCGTTCGTTCGTTCGTTCAATTGTCACCGGGTGTTCGTTCGACTTCGCCGTCGTTCGTGTATCCATCCATTGCTGGCAGCATCAACAGGCTCCACCGAACGTTCATGTTGTTCTGGGTTTTCCTGCAAAAATACGAAAGTAACACAACAAACAATTTAAAAAACGGCAGGAATTTTTCTCATGCTAAATCGTAAAGCTCTATGGCCCTGATTCGAATCCCACCCGGGATTATGTGGACAGTGGACTTCATTTTCAGTCCCTGCGTGAAGTCCGTGGGTTTCCCCAATACATCCTCCCACCTCTAAACTGAGCATTTATTCATCGTATTAATTCTCTTCACAGGTTTCTTCAGGCTTATGAGCTAAAGTGCCATGGGCTTGGAGAATCCTTGATTTCAGTACCACATAATTAACACTAAATTTGCACATTTTGATTTCAACTGCTTGATTTATACGTATATTCATTAACAATATGTGAGCACGTTGTCGTTTTTTTTATTCGCTTAAGTTGCGAAAAAATGAGACAATTTGTGATTTCTTTTAATGTCAACGCTGTTTTTATAGGGCCTACAATATGCACGGAAAATGAATCAATAATAACCGATTTTCAAAAACCGGCTTCGAATTCACAGTTCAAATATCCTCATCATTAAAACAAGATTAATCAATGTATAATTACAGGCTAATTGATATGTCGTTACTGCAAAATATTTTCATAATATTTATGGATTTTTTCAACTGAACAAAAAAAACCGCTAAATTATTTACTATGCTCATAATGCTGGAGCAACATTGTAAACTTATGGCTCATTTGTCATAATTAATCATGCACAACTATGCAAATGATCGTTTACGGAAAGCCGCTAATTGGTTACAATCCGGTTCGTGGCAATATTAGCCACGCCCACCCTGCACGTGAAGGCATTGGAACCATTTCGAACCGAAAGTTTAAACAAAAAGTTTCAGAAAACAGTGTCCAATTAGCCAATGAGCGCTGGGAATTAGTGGTGCGCACGTGTACTCCAAAAAGAATGCCGTGCCTAGACTGGATATGTACTAACATGTATCTTCACTGGTCGAATGCAAGCGGTCGTATGGACCGGGAAGCAGTCTACACAAAACATTGTTTTGGGAGCAATAAGATGGCCGGCGCATGGCTTCAATTCTCGTATATAGAATAGCCAGCTGCAAAATACCGTTTGCACCTGTATGTGGCCATGACAGGGGGCAGGTTTTCATATTAGGCCTACACAAGATCCACAAAAGTGCCTACTCGTGCATGACACTCAGTTACATCGCCCCCTGTCATGGCTGCCCGTGCAAAGGGCCTATTGCATACTAAATCCAGTGTATAAATCAGTGGTTCTTGCAGTTCTGGGGCTTGTTTTCACGTCCATACTGATTTAACTAATTACTGTTTTAACCAATTATGAGCTGATAAAACAGACCCCCAAACAGATCCAGCGATTGCGTCAGAAGTATTCTGTTTACGGCTGCGAAAACTCGACCCTAGCTGGCAGCTCATTATAATTCGACTCGTGTATGATGGATGACATCGTCCACAGAAACAAAATAATCGATTTCACAAAGCGTGGACAATTTGATTACTCTGTAATTTACTACGTCTCCTACACCTGCACCACAAGATTTATTCTTCCTTAATGCGGTTCGAAAACCATTTGATATTGATCGAAGGTTTTGTAAATATTGGAGGACAATCAGCGTTAATAATAAGCAGTGCTGCAGATAATTAATTGTAAGGCCATTGCAAGGCCGTCATAAAGCTATCACAAGGCCATCACAAGATTGTACCACAAGGACATCACAAGGACATCACAAGGACATCACAAGGCCGCCACAAGGCCGCCACAAGGCCGCCACGTACAAGGTCACCACAAGGCCATCACAATGTAATCACAAGGCCACACAGGGCCATCGCAACGCCATCTCCAGGCCATCGCAAGGTCATCCCAAATCCATCACAAGGCCACCACAATTAATGTCATAACAATGTCATCACAAGGCCGTCACAAGGTCACCACAAGGCCATCACATTCGATTAGCTTCCTTGAGTCAACCGGTCTGAGCCAGGGTGATCGTGCCAAGTTTGACAATTTTAAGCGGGCCTCCCACTGTACGATTTTTGCCACGAATTAGGTACGATTAGCTACTCTAATTACGAGAGACTGTCTATAGACTCTACACACAACCGTACCAAATCGTACCAATTCGTAAGAAATTCGTGGCAAAAATCGCACAGTGGGAGGCCTGCTTTATGCTAAGCTATAACGCAGCAATTGCAAAAGCACCGACACAGTTCAGGGGCTATCAAAAGCTCACGTATACAATTTGGCAAAGAGCAGGATTTGGAAATTATCAGTTATTCTCTAATTCGTTCCTCAATCGCGAATAAAGCATTTTCATTGCCGCCCTTCCTCGTAATGCCCTACCGTGACGACCCCCCCCCCCCCCCACCCCTCTTTAATTTACCCAACCTTTAAGAAAATTGGTTAGAGACAACAAATAATACATATTTGGGAAACACCGAACTTCGATGGCAAGCATTGCCTATATGCTTTATTACACATCAATTTCTCAGGATTAAAGAGCGGGAAGTACTATATAATTATACAACAGAGGATACTGCAAAACACATTTAAATACCTTCACAAACCTAATTTCTGGGATACAGAACGTTTCATGTACTAGCCATCTTTTGCCGTCTCGAGCGCCACCGCCCATGCTTTTTAAATAGTCTGTCAGGTACTCCTGTACGGGCTGCCGCTATAGCCCCACCAGATCTAAGATGCAGTCCAAACGGTTTGGGGTTAACTCCTATACCTAGGACAAAGCACTTTAAATTGTCAAGGCATCTGGAATAAGACAATTGACCGGATCTAACTTTGTGCCTGTTCTCAGAGGGAAAATAATTAGCTGGTCTAAAGAGGAAACTTTCATCAGATTCGGTGGTGAATTCCGCAAGGTTAAAGTATCTGTTAAGCATCTTAACTGGGCAAGTCGGATAATGTGTGGCAGATACAAGCACCCAGGCACCTTGCTTGAAAATATCAGTTTTGCTCTTGACAATAAAAATGTTGACATATTAAGAGGCATGTATTTGAACGTCACATCTTCTAAATGTTGATGAGCTCACTCTGGCGCAAGAAACCTGCATGTGAAAGAAGCAGCATATGGTGCATAATCTAATGTCTAAGAGATTGTCTGAAGCGTATCTATCTATATAATAGCCTGCATGATTTCAGGAGTGATATGCTCTTTTTTATCTATAGGCTTGCAGGAGAAAATGACACTTCAAGTGAAAACAATCCCAACTAATTGCTATTGGCCGTAGATATTTTAGACCCCACGGCCGCCGCGGCAAATGTGACTGAGGCATTAATCACATTCCATTGAACCCATTCATAGGCAAATTATCGCTCTGGCTAACCCAACGAAAATATATTGTGTACAAACTGGTGTACAGTGTACATGTCAAACCTACATGCACGTACACAAACGATTTGACCATAGCTGATATTTTAACAACATGGAGTCGATAACGGCAGACTATTGGGCGTTCGTCAACGTCCGTTCGGTGATCGTAGGCGTTTTTGCGTTTATCGTGGTGTTCCGTTGGCTTCGTCGGCCTAAGAACTTGCCGCCCGGTCCGAGAGGATGGCCGATTCTTGGCTACCTGCCGCAACTTGCTTTGGCCGCGGAAGTTCCGCACGAGGTCTTCTCAAAGTTGTCAGAAAGGTATGATATACCGGCCGGAGTGACGGCCCAGTGCAGTGGTCTAGTAGAATGTCATTGTGGGTTCAAATCCTAGCCCCAACAGGTTGACTCTTGTGCCCTTGAGCAAGGCTTGTTGTCTCACTACATACTACCAGAGACCTAGAGGAGTTCATATTTCTCCCCGCGTCTCTGATACTAGTAGTACTAGCTACCCGTCTCACTCGAATCGTAAACGGTTGCACCCGTGACCCTGGTCCCTCCATACCCCTCAACAGCATGAATGATTGATCTTAAAATGGTGACCACACAGCTGGGATCAGTGGCATAACTACAGGGGTTCATGGGTGGGGTGGGCGGGGATGGGGGAACGGGGGGGAGGGGGGTGGGTGGACGGGGGGGGGGGGGGGGGGGGCGGGGGGTGGGTGGGTGGACGGGGGGGGGGGGGGCGGGGGGGGGACGGGGGGGGGGGGGGGAGTTTCATTACTGCATCAAATTCAGCTCTGATTTTTTTCAAAATATTGTCGTGATGACAAACCGTGAATGTCAGCTCCTCTACAGAAAACGGAAAACCCCACTCGGTCGTCCATAAGAAGCAGGCTGTCCAGTGATATCTTCAGCAGAAAATGAGAGATATCCAAGGCAAAAAGCTGCCAAGTGAAGAGCGAATCGTTTCCAAAAAAGTCGTGAGTCTACTCTCGCGCGATAGTGAACGGCTGGTAAAGCGTATAACTCGACTATTGACCGTTTTTATTACGGGACATTTTGACGATCTTTTTTCACAAGGACCATCCAAAAATTATTTTCAAGGATACTGTATCACTTAATTACGTAAAGAGTAGGCCGGTGTGTACCTTTCCAAGTACATGTAGTTTATCGTGATATCATCTTGCCCCAGAATCCCAAAGTTTTAGTTATAGCCCAGCTGCGACCCCATACTGGACGTCTTTAACAGTTTGTCAGTCACCTTTTACTCAGGTACGGTGACGTCATCAGTATGAATTTGGCGGGAAATCTTGTAGTGATTCTAAACGGCTACAACACGATCAAGGAAGCATTCAGTTTGCCGCAATTCAGCTCCCGTCCGAGGATGTACAACAGTGAGAAAATCAGCCCTGGTTTGGGTAAGGTGGTTCGAGTTTTGGCGACCATAATCGAAAACATATATGTTTGTGCCAGATTAAAATAATGGATATTTCGTGTCATTTTGATAATATTGAGGTTTAGATGCACCTGAAACGCAAACATGAACGCGAAATGGCATGTCCACTGGTCATATCTTTAGGAGATCTTAGAACGCAGGTTCTAATTTCCTCAAAGATACGACCCGGGCTGCGTTCCAAACACGCGAACATTGCAAACGTTTGCATCGTTCGCCAACAACTGGTACTCGACTTTTCATAGACTAGTGCACAAAAGCACTGTAACCAGTGGCGAACGTTGGCAACGTTCGCGTGTTTAGAACGCAGCCCAGATACTCATTGCAGTTCGCGTTTAACGTGCATCTGAACCTCCATATTATCTTGTTCACACTTCAGGTGTTGCCGGATCGTCTGGAGAAATGTGGGTGGAGTTAAGAAGGTTCTCCCTGACCGTCTTGCGAGGTCTTGGCATTGGCAAATCACGCTTCGAGGAAAATATTGCCACGGAAGCCGAATGTCTGATCGAGAAATGGAAGCGTTTAGAGGGTGCACCGTTAGAACCTAGGCATCTGATTACGAACGCCGTGTCGAACGTCATCTGTTCGGTCGTCTTCGGCAAGCGGTTCGAATACGACGACCCGGAGTACAAACACTTCTTGGAAGTCAATAATAGCGTCATGGATGAATCAAGTGTAGGGGGCGCCATCGAATTCTCGTTTATCGGGAGACTCACCTTCCTGCCGTTCGTAAAGAAGCACTTCCAACTGCTCCAGAAGGCCTCCAGACTCTATCGCTCCATGGTGGACCACCACGTTCAGGAATACGACCCGGAAAACGTTCGGGATTTCACCGATGCGTTTCTCAAACAGCAGGAGGTGGCCGAGAAGCACGGTGGCACGTCCCCGGTCTTCAACTCCGACAACCTGACGAACGTCGTCGGCGAACTATTCATTGCCGGGAGCGAAACAACCACCACAACCTTACGCTGGATGCTCCTGTACATGATGGTCTACCCCGAAATACAACAACGGGTGCAGAGAGAGTTGGATGACGTCACCGATCGTAACCGATTTCCGAGGTTGTCCGATAAGCCCGATCTGCCTTACACACAAGCCGTGATTTGCGAGATTCAGCGGATAGCCACTATTGCGCCTTTAGCATTTCCTCACGCATGCTCAGAAGACACTCATATTGCAGGGTAAGAAAGGCTGCATCCGAAATAGTGGCTTTGGCTGTTGCTATGCTGTTGCTAGGGACTGTCTTTGTAGCAACAGCATAGCAACAGCCATAGGCACAGCCAAAGCCACTAATGCAGATGCGGCCTAAGTTGTGGTTTTAGACTATAGTCTTGGTGCAAGACGTATCTGCGTGATATTTGTCACTAATAACCGCCGCGCGCTAACCGACAATCACCGACCATTACCATACACACTGCTGCTCGCAGAAACGTCTTTGGACACCTGCCGAATGTTGGTATGCGACACTGTACGTTTGACCTCTAACCGAAGCGCTTATATACTTATGCATTATAGAGGTCAACAGAGTTCCGCATAATGAGCCTGCCAGCTAGCCGGGCACCTTTCTGTGCGCGCACATAGGTTATTCCGTCCTACGAAATCATGGTCGTATATCTGCAAAAAATAACGAAAAATAACAAATTAGGAAGAAGAATCAACGTAAAATTTAAAAAAACGGCTCAGGTTTTCCGCGGCCGAATTCTATCAAGCATAATACAGTAACCGCTTTGTAATTTTTGCAGCCAAAGTATTTATAAAATCCGTTGTAACTTGTAGGCCTATGTAGCTAGAGAATCATTTTAATTCAAAATTGAACTTTTGATTTCTCCCCCAAGTTGCTATGAGACGTCATTTGCGGAAACTAATAGCCATGACCTTTTGTTTTCATTGTTTTTTTTTTTAATACACGTTTGCCACTAAAGCCGGCCGTATATACACCTTGCATTCCGACTCCGTTGCGATTGCACAGACACGCCAAATTTCGAGCATGCTCGAAATTCTGCGATTGCGTTGCGACGGACACGTACACAAAATCGTGACTACATCGCCATCGGAACGCATCGCAAAACTCGTACACCTTGTGATGCGACTGCACAACATGCGCTATCGTGATCGGATCACGGACGAAACGCAAGGTGTAGGCCTACGGCCCGCTTAACAAACACGTTTCTGCAGCGTCACGGGTTTAGCCAAATAACGGCTTCGGTTGCCGGGCGCGGGCCGACAAACCAAACCTGACGTTCGTTGAATCCGTTGCCAAAAAAATGGCCCCCTGCCACATTTTCGGAATTGTTTTTCTTCTAAAAAAAAAAAAGCACAGACTTGTCTTTCCTGTTTGATAAGACGTACAGGTACCAGACTTCACAGCAGATACGTCTTGCACCAAGACTAGTTTTAGACATGAAAGCCAACCAAGAGCAACTTTCCACCAATTAGAAACATGTTTCTGAGTGGTAACTGAGGATTCAACCAATGGCAAGCTTTGGTCGTTGGCAACCGATGTCGTTCATTGCTGAAACAGTATTTACGTCAGAAACATGTTTCCGGGTCATGAATAATTAATGATTATCCTCTGCAACATATATACGATTTTATATCTTAGATACGACGTTCCAAAAGGGACAATAATCATCTCCAATCTGTGGCACAGTTTTTTTGACTCTTCGCTGTGGGACGAACCTCGCAAATTTCATCCCGAGAGGTTCCTGGATTCTGGAGGAAAGCTGGTCACTCGTGAAGAGCTCACCCCGTTCGGCATAGGTAGGAGGGCTTGCAGTTTTTGATTGACACTGAGAACTTTATAGTGTAATCGAGCGTGATCCAATTCCGTCCCTCATGTGAGGGACGGAAATCAGGAGACGAATGCCTTTCCTTAATCAATACAACAAATGAAAACTAAAGTGGTGCTCCGGCGGGATGCCCAGATAGCTCAGTTGGTAGAGCAATTGGCCATGTAAGCCAAGGACTTGGGTTCGAATCCCAGTTGGGGCATTGCAATTTTCTCGTGTTTCTAAATTCATCTTTCAATTATCAATCCTATCATATATATACCTTCAATAAAGTGAACGTGCACGTATGTTTACCTGCTACCGATGTTAATACACACACCCAGTTTATCACAATGTTGAAATTTACTTTACAGTTTTATGCGGAGGTTGTTTTTATGCGTGAGGGACGGACAATCAATAAAATTGACAAAAACTACTATTTTTTACATGCATTTTCAACTATTTCTTGAAAATGTGATGGCACAGGTTGCCAGCCAAATGTTTAGGTTAATTTTTGTAATATGATTGTAAAATATGGAAATCTGTTTACTGTTTAAGGTATAATTTTGATTAATTTAGGAAATTTTGAAATTTTCATTCAGTTTTTACCAGTTTTGGAACACGCTCAATCCTAACATTTTTACGAGGATCATTCGAAAAGTTCTAAGCCCCGGCACCCAGAAAGAAGATTGGAGCCCTAGACCGTACACTTTGCACGGGCGGCCATGACAAGGGGCAGGTTTTCATATTTAAATGATGACAATAGATCCACAAAGTATACCTACTCGTGCATTACGCACAGTGACAATTTGACTGTCCCCTGTCATGGCCGCCGTATATTTTTTGCTCCCTAAGCATTCCAAAATGGGTCAACTTCTTCCCCGATTTTTCGTCTCATCCCTCAGGGCGTCGTAGTTGCCTTGGCGAACATCTGACCCGGATGGAACTGTTCGTCTTTTTCACCTATTTCCTCCACCAATTCACCTTCGTCAAGCCGCCAGACGCCCCACCTCTATCCCTCGAAGGGGCCAACAAGGGAACTTGGGCACCGCGTGATGATTTCACAGTGTGCGCCATCTCGCGTTAAACAGGTCGAGAGAAAACGAATGGACTCAAAAATCAGCTAAAGTTGTGTTGTAAATCAACAAGAGAATGCATCAGATGCAAAGATGAAATCACTTGGACTGTTGGATGTACTTGATGGTAGGCCTATTAGAGGTGAAAAATAGTACTTGCACCAGCGTGCTTCAAGTTTAATAACGAAAATCACACATTTTAGATGGCCTACTATTATAGCTGTATTTGCAGAAATTTAGGTGAGGCATATAATCATAAAGAAAGTTTTTTAAAAAAATGTGAAGAATTAGTATGTTTGTGTGTGTAAAAGATTGCGTAGAAATGTTGCACGATATGTGTTGCGAACTGCTTCGCTCCACAAGAATGACTGCAGCTTAAAAAAAACTGCCATTTTAAAGTTTGAGTGTAAAGATAGATTGTACAGTTTTAGAAAACTTTTACAAGCAGTGTTATATCCATGATTTAGGATATGTGTGATAAAAGTCAGCTCAGTACTTCATCTACATTCAGAGGAAGTTTGTAAAACTATTTCCACTGCTTTTCAAGAAATTGTGCGAAGTAGTCCTATTCAGGCTAGTTCCCTGTCTATACTGTACATAATACCATGGCAGTCTGAGGGTTCACACGAAGGCACCCTTGTAAAAAAGTGTGCGCGCGCACTCATTTATATAAATGCATTCATCTTCAGTGTTTTGATACAGGGTGAGATTTGACTGTTGCTTCTTCGACTTTTAACTTGCTATAATTGTTATGAATCCGAGCTGCTATCATGTTTTATTAACTTACAAATTTCCTTTGGATTAGGTAAGTTTGTAAATTGGATTTTGTACAAAGGTCACCATGAACGTGTTCAATTAATTACCGCCATATACAGGAACGTTATGGGCTTCCGTACTGCATTCTAATTGTAGAATCGATTCCACGATGGGAATCGAAATTGCAATTCCGTTTTTAGGAGGAATCGATTTCCTTTATATTGGGTAGTATAAATAGTTGCAGATATAAAATGGAAATTTTGCCATGTTTTGTACAGTGAAATCTGCTATAAAGGCCACCTTGATAAACAGGCCACCTGCTTATAGTGGCCACCCGTCTTTGGTCCCAAATGCTATGTGTATATTAATGCTTAGGCAACCTCTATAAAGAGGCCACCTGTTTATAGTGGCCAGTTTTCTACGGTCCGGAGGGTGGCCATACACTATATACAAGTTCAGTGTATCAGGCTTAAAAAACATTTCCTTAATTTTAGTGCCATCTTGGATTTTTGTCTTGACAATGGAATCGAAAGTAATTGGAATTGATTCCCAAACCATGTACAATTAATGTGGCCGGCCAGCCGCGCACAAGGCCACCACAAGGCCACCACAAGGCCGCCACAAGGCCACCACAAGGCCACCACAATGTAATCACAAGGCCATCACAAGGTCATCGCAAGCCTATTACAAAGCCATCGCAAGGCCACCACAAGGCCATCACGTACAAGGCATCACAAGTTCATCGCAAGCCCATTACAAAGCCATCGCAAGGTCATCACAAGGCCACCACAATGTCATCACAAGGCCATCGCAGGCCAATTACAAGGCCATAACAAGGTCACCACATGGATATCACATTGCATGGTCACAAAATCTCAAAACTGAATTCTGCCCAGTCCAATGCATACATGTATAGACCACAGAGAGCCGAAATGTGTCGTACATGTATCCATTGTGTGCATTCGATTAGCTTCCTCGAGTCAACCGGCCTGACCCAGGGTGATCGTGCTAAGTTTTACAATTTAGGAGGAACATGGGAACGATGATAAAAATCGTACCAATCGGTGAATGCTAAGCGAACGCAGCAATTGCAAAAGCGCAGGACACAGTTCAGGGGCTATCAAAAGGTCACGTATAGAATTTGGTTCAAAGAGCAAGATTTGGAAATTATTAGTGTGTACAAACTGGTGTATTGTGTACATGTCAAACAACTGTGCACGGTACACCATAGCTCCAAACGACTTGATCATTCATAGCTATAGCTGACATTTTAACAACATGGAGTCGATAACG
Source organism: Henricia sp. BOLD:AAB3569 (assembly GCA_037783545.1). Classification (NCBI taxonomy): domain Eukaryota; kingdom Metazoa; phylum Echinodermata; class Asteroidea; order Spinulosida; family Echinasteridae; genus Henricia; species Henricia sp. BOLD:AAB3569. The sequence goes on from JBBELK010000219.1 coordinate 1,754,422, forward strand.
GCAGACTATTGGGCGTTCGTCAACGTCCGTTCGGTGATCGTAGGCGTTTTTGCGTTTATATTGGTGTTCCGTTGGCTTCGTCGGCCTAAGAACCTGCCGCCCGGTCCGAGAGGATGGCCGATTCTTGGCTACCTGCCGCAACTTGCTTTTGCCGCGGAAGTTCCTCACGAAGTCTTCTCAAAGTTGTCAGAAAGGTATGATCATGGAGGAAGAAAACACATCCTCTGTGCTATGATATAGGCCTATACCGAGATGTTATGGCCCAGTGGGCTAGAATTTGAACCCCCATTCCACTAGACCACTAGTGGAACGTGGGTTATGACTAGTGCCACAAGGAAGGGTTAGGGGAGGGGGTGCATGGCCGGCCGTGTGATAGTTTATTCCTGGAGTTTTATTACTGCAGTACTGCATCAAAATCCCCTCTTTAGCAGAAAATAAGAGATATCCAAAGCAAAAGGCTGCGTCTCGCGCGATAGCGAACGGCTGGTAGGCCTAAGGCGTAAAACTCGACTATTGACCGTTTTTATTAAATTTAAGCTTTTGTGGTTAATTACGGGACATTTTAACGATCTTTTTTTACAAGAACCATCAAAAAATTATTGTCAAGGATACTGTGTATCATAAGATCTGTTAACAGTAGGCCGGTGTGTACCTTTAATGGGTGGACTCTTTTCCAAGTACCTGTAGTTTATCGTGATATCACCCTGTCCCAGAATCCCAAAGTTTTAGTTGTAGCCATTGGAAGTCTTTAACAGTTTGTCAGTCACTTTTTACTCAGGTACGGTGAGGTCATCAGTATGAATTTGGCGGGAAATCTTGTAGTGATTCTAAACGGCTACAACACGATCAAGGAAGCATTCAGTTTGCCGCAATTCAGCTCCCGTCCGAGGATGTACACCAGTGAGAAGGTCCGCCCTGGTATTGGTAAGTTGGTTCGATTTTTGGCGATCATAATCAAGAACATGTTTGTGCCAGATTAAAATATGAATACTCCGCGTCCTTTTGATAAATTATGAATCTTGTTCACACTTCAGGCGTTATCATTTCGTCTGGAGAAATGTGGGTGGAGTTAAGAAGGTTCTCCCTGACCGTCCTGCGAGGTCTTGGCGTTGGCAAATCACGCTTCGAGGAAAATATTGCTACCGAAGCCGAATGTCTGATCGGGGAATGGAAACGTTACGAGGATGCGCCGTTCGACCCCAGGCATCTGATTACGAACGCCGTGTCGAACGTCATCTGCTCGGTCGTCTTCGGCAAGCGGTTCCAATACGACGACCCGGAGTTCAAGCGCCTCTTGGAAGTCAGTGATAGCATCACGGAGCAATCCGGCGCAGGGGGCGCCATTGAACTCTCGTCTTTTATCGCGAGACTCACCTTCCTGCCGTTTGTGAAGAAATACGTTCAATTGGTCCAGGAGTCGTACAAATACAATCGCGCCATGGTGGACCACCATGTTCGGGAATACGACCCGGAGAACGTTCGGGATTTCATCGATGCGTTTCTCAAACAGCAGGAGTTAGCGGAGAAACACGGTGGCACGTCCCCGGTCTTCAACTTCGACAACCTCACGAACATCGTCGGCGATCTATTTTTCGCCGGGAGCGAAACCACCTCCACAACCTTACGCTGGACACTCCTGTACATGATGGTCTACCCCGAAATACAACAACGGGTGCAGAGAGAGTTGGATGACGTCACCAATCGGAACCGATTTCCGAGGTTATCTGATAAACCCGATCTGCCTTACACACAAGCCGTGATTTGCGAGATTCAGCGGATAGCCACTATTGCGCCTTTAGCGGTTCCTCACGCATGCTTAGAAGACACTCAAATTGCAGGGTGCGTACGTATAAGTTTTGGTTTTAGACTAGTTTTTGGTGCAAGACGTATCTGCGTGATATTTGTCACTATACCGCCGCGCGCTTGTCGATTGTCGGTTAGCGCGCGGCGGTTAGTGACAGATATCACGCAGATACGTCTTGCACCAAGACTAGTTTTAGACATGAAAGCCAACCAAAAACAACTTTCCACCAATTAGAAACATGTTTCTGACGTAACTGAGGATTCAACCAATGGCAAGCTCTCTTGTTGGCACCGATGTCGTTCATTGGCTAAAACAATATTACGTCAGAAACATGTTTCTGGTCATGAATAATTACCCTCTGCATACATACGATTTTATATCTTAGATACGACGTTCCAAAAGGGACAATAGTCATCTCCAATCTGTGGCACAGTCATTTTGACCCTTCGCTGTGGGACGAATCCCGCAAATTTCATCCCGAGAGGTTTCTGGATTCTGAAGGGAAGCTGGTCACTCGTGAGGAGCTCATCCCGTTTGGTATAGGTAGGCAAAAATGTCAACATTTTACAGTGCATGTAAAGTCCTACGCGGCCCTCGACTCCTTCCCTTCCCCTTTCTATGCTTTTTGAAGAACCATGAAACTTCAGACAACTTTATAGACGGCCCCCTTAGACTCATATATGCTTTTGCTAAGCATTCTTAACGGCTCAAATTCATCTCCAATTTCTCATCTCACCCCAGGGCGTCGTATTTGTCTGGGTGAACATCTGGCCCGGATGGAACTATTCGTCTTCTTCACCTTTCTCCTCCACCAATTCACATTCGCCAAGCCGCCGGACGCCTAGCCTTTTGACAAGGCCTTATGGCTTTGGGGTTTGGGCGTCTTGAGCGGAGTATACGAAGGCTGTGCAAACGCTATGCCTTCTGTTTTGCCATAAGGCCTTTTTCGAACTGGCAACTGCTACATTATTCATTACATGCAAGCAGTTGACCCGAATGTGCAACGTCACAACATTACCCACGCCCCACTCTGCACGTAAAGATTTTGAAAACAGAAATCGAAAACAAACATTCAACTGAGCCAATGGGCGCTAGGAGCTTGTTTTGCACGCGCGCGTGTGATGCAAGTCACGTACAGTTCCCGCAGGACAAATTGACCAATCACATGGCTTGCGGCGTTATGGCCTCGTTCATTACCAACGTAGGTACGGCACTTATATTTACTTCGACACAAAACCATCGAGCTTCATGAAAATACGTTTATATTTGACATAAATTGTTTATTACATCAACATTTTATACGGAACTAATATAATTCCCATTTGATTTAATTTATTTGCCGTTTAATGTACCCAGTAAATTCAAAAGCGTAAGCCTACCTCCCTTGTTTGTAGGAGCTCCCTGCGTAATTTGCATGGAGTGACCTGCACGTGACTGGCTGATTTCTGCTACCACTTTTGGTAGCAAAAATAAAGAAAAACATAAGAATTGCCTGTCAGTTCGAAAAAGGCCAAGTGAGTAATTCACTCTGCGCGTATAGACTCTACTCAAGTCACCAAATCGCCCAAATTCACGAGGCCTTGACAAAAGGCTACCGGACGCCCCGCCTTTGTCCCTCGAAGGGGTCAACAGTGGAACTTGGGCACCGCGTGATTTCAAAGTGTGCGCCATCTCGCGATCATAAACGTCGAGAGAAAACGAATGGACAAACAAATCAGCTAAAGCTGTGTTGTAAATCAACAAGAAAATGCATCGGATAGATGCAAACTTGAAATCATTATGGATGTACGGTGACATTAGCGGAAAAATAGTAAGAACTACTTGCACCAAAGTGTGGTTTAATAGCCAAAATCACACTTTAAACGAGAAATTATTTCAGATTTTAGCCGTGCTTTGCGCGCGCCACCAGTTTGCCCGTGCCAACCACTGCTAAACTTCGCAACGTATCCTGCGAAGCGCGTGCGTGACGTCACCCGAACACCAATCATGAATGACACTTGCCACGATTGGCCAGATTCTGTCACCTGACACAGTAAACATGTCACCTGACTCAGTAAATGTGTCAGGTGACGTGTTTACCGTGTCAGCGGTGACAGAATCTGGCTAATCGTGGCAAGTGTCACCCACGCTTGGTGTTGGGTATACGTCACGCACTGGTGGGGCGTGCAAATCACGGCTAATGGAGTGTAATTATAGCTGTATTTATTTACAGAAATTTGGGTAAGGCATACTAGGCCTAAATACTTACATGTATAAAGATTACAAGAATTTGATGGGAAGAACTGGTGGAAAATTGCGTAGTTGTCATGTTGTGAGGAAATGGATACAATGTTGAAAAACTATTTCCACTGCTTTTCAAGAAATTGCGGGCAGCTACCGTCCTATTTAGGCTGGTTCCCTGGCTATACTCTACATCGTACCATGGCAATCTGAGGGTTTACACGAAGGCACCCCTGTAAAAAGTCTGTGTGCACAAGTCATTTATATAAATCCATTCATGCATCTTCAGTGTTTTGATATATACCGGGAGAGATTTGACAGTTGTTTCTTTGATTTTTAACGTGCTATATTTGTTATGAATCCGAAATGATGTCATGTTTTATTAATATCAATTTTCGAAATTTCCTTTGGATTGGGTATTGGTTTTGTACAAAGGTCACTTATGAAAGAGTTCAATTAATTACCGCCAATACAGGAACGTTATGGGCTTCCGTACTGCATTTTATTATATAATCGATTCCACGTAGGGAATCGGAATTGTAATTCTGTTTTTGAAGGAATCGATTTTCAATATTTTTGGTAGAATCTAGTGATTCTGGGTGTAAATGGATGCAGATATTATAAAATTATAGAAATTTGGCAATGTTTTGTATCCTATTTTAAAAACATTTTCCTATTTTTGGTGCTAGCTTGAACTTTTGTCTTGACAATAGAATCGAAAGTAGTTGGAATCGATTCCCAAACCATGCATCCAGGGGCGGCCGCGCACAACACACATAGACACTGCGGCTTATGAAACTGACGTTTGGCACATTTTTGGCGTTACATAAGTTGACCTCGAGGGGTTACGAAAGTACAAAAACGGTTATACATAATGGATGTACGTAACAGCATCATTTGTCGAGGATTTTCTCTTTGTGGAGTGACATGTCGAAGGCATGCGAAGAGCGGCTTTTCAGCGAGTAGCGACCGGAATCTGTTTTGCCGCACTCGCACGATTTTTCGGGCAGCGGTTTTTCTGCGTGCCTCCTGCACCTGTTGGGTGAGTATTAATAAACCCTACCTCCATCATGTCCATGATTAAACTGGACCCGAACTAATACTGTTACAATAGCTGAATACCTAGCCTAAAGCCGTTTGAGAGAACCTTTTAGTGTTATGTTTAGTGTTACATTTGTAAAAAACTTGTTTGCAATAAACTTATAAAGACACTTTTTATTTATTCATGCCAACAATGTACAAAAGCAATAAAAGTCACTGGACCTGTCCCCCCGCACATCAAAAATGTAAATATATAAATATAAAAAATATATATAAAAAGTGACGTGCTTTATTGATTTCTGTTTTCTTCCTCCATGCTTTATGCACCTGTCAATTGTAATCTCGGCCCTGGGGGACCCGGGACTTTGGAGAAAGTAGCGGGGACATAGCCGGGGATGTCAAAAAAAAACGTGCTCTGCTAGCTATTTTTTCATTACTAATTTTGCTAGTTTAATTAAAACATGGAGGTTCCTACCGGTATATAGCTACCTCCATGACTTATCAACATCACTAACTACTAAATTCTTTCCCTGCAATTCACCATATTTGGACAGACACGGTAAACACCAGCACTTTTACCCTTTTAATTTGTAATTTTTCTGCCAAATAATAGCACAGAATCCTGGAACATGGCCAAGACGGGCTCGCTATGGGGCCTGTTCATCGGTGATGCACTGAGCATGCCCGTCCATTGGTACTACGATCCACATGACATTAAACACGACTTCGGTGATTGGCTGAGTGGTTTTGTTGCTCCGAAAACAAAACATCCTTCCAGTATTTTAGCGATTTCGGCCATTGGTGAGTGGAGTCTTTTGTTTTCTAAATGGATGGCTGATCCTCCAAAAAATGTTCTTAAAGTATCAGTTCTTGATCAGAACACAAGTTTGTTGAATACAGTAAGGTTGTGGATAACAAGGCACTGATCGACCAATCATATTGGAATTGCTTTCAAGAATGTTCTGCTTCAGGGATTTCCTCCAGGTCCAAGAGGACCTGTTCAAACAAATTGATTTCCACAGTAATGAAATGTGGCATTTTCTGTTTCTGGGAGAATCCTGCCTTTATGGGGCTCTCAGAATACTAATTTTGTTGGGTTATCAACCTGTGCGAGATGAGCTGACCTCTGGAGCCGTAAACAGCCCTAGAAGTGCAGAAGCTCAGGAAGGCACTTCAAGCAGAGTGGCACACCCTGCCTCAGTGGCTCTTGCAGAGGCTGGTGCAGTCAACCTTGCGACAAGAGGTGGTCTTACACTTTACTGAACAATAAAAAGTTACATGTCTCAGCTTCCTCAATAAAAAATAAAAATGATTTTTTTTTTTAATTGTTGAACATTTGTGTATTCTATAGGTGGAGCTGGTCGCAATGGTTACGGTAATGGACGAACAAGCCCAATCATCGGATCCATTATTCTTCACGATAAACTCAAGTTCTGGCAGGGTAGAGAGAGATCTATTCATTATCACCAAGGTATACTCTAAAAAAAAAACTAAATTCTCAAGATTACACAAGACTTCACAGTTGTATATCCATGCAACATTGAGAGAAATGTTAGATTCTTAGGGAAACCTGAGGGAGTATACCATTGTGCTTCATAGCTCAGCTTGTAGAGCATCTGCCCAGTATGTCAGAGGTCTTGGGGAAAACCTGAGTGAGTATATAATTACGCTGTGCCTCGTAGCTCAGCTGGTAGAGCATCTGCCTGATGTGTCAGAGGTCTTGGGGGAAACCTAAGGGAGTATACCACTGTGCCTCGTAGCTCAGCTGGTAGAGTATCTGCCCGGTGCATCAGAGGTCTTGGGGATAGTCACTTCCAACTATCGAATACATGTACAATGATTCCACCCAAGGTATTATGACCAGGGAATTAGTCTAAATAGGCTTTGCACAATTTCTTGAAAGAATGGACACAGTTTTTCATTGTTTTCTCGAAACGTAGATGAGGTACTGACCCGACTTACACACAGGTTGGTTTTTATCATACACACCCCCAATCTACATATGGAGATTGTCGTTTTCCAATCCTGTAATATATCTTTAATATTTCTTTTCAGGTATGAAAGCAGGCGACAATACTTTAAATGCCTTGGTAGCTGGCAGAGTGGCTTGTACCATGTCAAGCTTATATCGCGATGACCAGACCGTGGACGATAATATGTACGGCGAAGTGTTGGCAACTTACGTGAAATTCATGACGACACCGGGATCGCACGAGGATACGTACGCAGAATCGTTTCATCGGGAGTTCTTCAAGTAAGAACAATGTTACATATTTAAAGAACGCTGAATGCCGCAATGGGGCGACATTTCGGGAAGACTCGAATTTTCGGCAAGAGTCACTCAACATGACACCTTATTTTTTTACCCGAAGCTTCCAGAGATGCTTGCAGACCGAAGAGAAACTGCTCCAGTCCCAATAAAAAAGGTTTTTGACCTAAAAAAATGATTTTTAAACTCAAAAATATTAGGGCGACACCAAAATGTCGCCCTATTGAGCACGTCGCCCTAATATACCTTCTTTACACACAATTTGTCACCCTATCCTACAATTCATAGTTTTTTCAGGCCTTAACATTAAACCAAAAAATAGGGGCCGTTCACTCTGGCCTTGATTTTCTCCGAATTTCAAAGGGCACTGGGGCCAACTTTGGTCCAAATTTGGTGCACGATATAAGACCAGGGCCCAATTTCATAGAGCTGTTTAACAGCCCATGTTCCGTTAACCAAGCGTGAGGCTATTTTATAGACATCGTTAACGGTAAGCAACTGAAAACTTGCCTTAACCGCAGAGCCAAATTTTGCTTAAGATAGTGACTCAACAATGGCGGTTTCCAAGCGCGCGCATGCTTAAGCCTAAAATAGCCCAACAAAGCCGGTGTGTTTCTTTAAAATCAGCTGCTGTTGAAGTTTCATTAAAAACCATTTTGAAATTTGATGTTGTACACCCTCTAGAGACTGGGTGAAGGCAGATTCGCCGGTGACATCTGAGAAAGTTTTTGAGTTTGCCGAGTCGAGATCCAAGAGACTAATGTCTGGACATGTGGATCACAACATTGATAGCATAGGAGCATTAGTGATTCCCATTGCAGTGGTTGTACACTGTGCCGGTTTGTCAACTGTGGAGGCCGCAAAGGTAAAACTTTAAGCAGTGGTTTTTCAGAAACTTATAGTTTCGTCAAATTAAAATAATTCCCAAACTGGTTTTATACACAGATTAAAGGCACAGGCTCGTCAATGCGCGCGTGAGGCCAAATTCGTGCTACGAAATATGCAGCTCCATATGCCTTTGCTATAGAGCTGCGTATTTCGTGTCACGAATTTGGCCTCATGCGTGCATTGACGAGCCTCTGCCTTTAAGAGATGAAATTTTTGTAGAGAAGGGGGGAAAATTTGCTTTTATTTCAGAAGAAAATGACCTTCGCTAGAAAATTTTCATAGCTAGTCATGGAGGAAACCCACAGTTGAAAAAAAAAATGAAAAAAACATTACGTTTTAAAGAGCAACAGTTGCCCCCTGATCCATTTCTGACTCAAACAAATATGTGCGGATTGTTGCAAATGACGTACTAAATAAACTGAGTAAACTAATACACTTCATGATATCAAGAAGCCACTGAAAAATGACACCAACTTTTGTATGCATGTCTATGAGATCCGAGGTTCGAATCCCGGTGGAGCCAAGTTGTTTTTTACTTCATCCAGATTCCCATCCAAACTCATGGACATTTGTCCACATTTTATTGAATTTCTTTGTGGTTTAAATTTATTTATGCTTTTTTTTTTTACAGCACGCAGTACGACTGGTCAGTCTTACGCACTGTTCCAACAATTTGTCGCCATTTGTTGAACAGTACGCCAGCACGCTGCACAGCGTCTTAAATGGAGCTAGTCTTAGAGAAAAGGCCCAGGAGGCTTTGGAATCGAGTCTTTTGGGCGGAAGCGGGACTTGGATGCGGGCAAAGAAATACGCTCAGACTGCTGCGCAGTACGTACCACGCTATGAATTTGGTTTACATATAATTCTGTGTAATAAAAGTGTGTAACTTATAAGCCCAATGAAACACATAAAGAGAAAACCAAATAATGCTTAGTTTCAGAGGTGGGATGAAAACCGTACACAGGTATTTCCATAAAATGGGAGACATGGCATTTTGATGCATTTGCAAAAGTCTTTTTCATTTGACCAGGGTTTTTAAACAAATTCCTTTGTATTTCACCACCAAGGTATACCGAAGGCTCCGAGGATAGGCTACACGTTTATCAAGAAGCCGTTTCCCATTTCGGTCTGGCCTGCTATGTGAAGGGCGCCCTCACGTCCATGTTCTTTCTCGCTCACGAGTTCCACGACAACTTTGAAGCTGGAGTTCTGACAAATACAAATTGTGGAGGTAGGAACGAATAAAAATTTGAAAAGGGAAAGTAAATTTAAGTAAAATGTTCCCAAATAGATTCATTCAACTTAAGCCGTGTCCGCATTGGACTTGTTTTTTGGGAGGTTTTACCGAGACGATGGTAAAATTAAAAATGCCTAAATTTTACTGCTGTCCGCATTTGGACTTTTTGACACAGTGACATTTTACCGAGACTGTAGGAGAGCATGCGCAGTGTCCCTTCGCAGTTTGACCCTCACAGCCCGGACGTATGCTTCCAGGACACTTTTACATACTCGCTGTGTCCGCATTGGACTTTTCGTTCCGGAAAAATTCTCTGGTCAATTTTCCTGGGCAGAAGTTGGCCAGGAAAAGTAACCGCTGGACTCGGGAAAAGTTACTGAGAGAAAAACGTCCTAGGCTGTCCGCATTGGACTTAAAATGGGAAAAGTACCCATCGTCTCGGTAAGTTTTCCCAAAACAAGTCCAATGCGGACAGGCCTATAGAGATTGCTAATGCAAATTTGTAATGTGTACGCTTCCTTCGCTCAAAACAATTTGACACATAGCAAAATAAGGGCCGTAGTAAGGTTTATTTCGATCCTTAACGGTTACCCAATGTAAATTGTGCTGCTCTTTGTTCAATCTTTGTTAAGTGGGATGTTAACTAACGATTTATTAGCGATTAACATTAATAAAGTGATTTCCCTTATGTAAACATGGTCTTAGACATTCTGTGAATAACATTTTTTTTTTTTGGTCATTTATCAACTGTTTTTAGGAGAAAATTGCCACCGCGGAGCAGCTCTTGGTGCACTACTCGGCGCTGAAGCAGGGCGCACAGGGAAAGAGATACCGCAACGATTGAAGTCCGGGATTCGCAGTTCCCAAGGGACAATTGAAGACATCTTAGAAGCATGGTCGTGATTAAGGAAATTTGCCCCAAATTACATATCTGACACTGGGGCAGAATGTTGGTAAACTAGTCTGCAGAAATTCCAGCTACATATACTGAAACGCAAAAGAAACTTACCACCTTTTAAACCTTTAAATAGCAACAATAACACTGCGTGTAGTAATGTGTGAACTTATTTGTGGACAATAGTGTCCTCACTGTCGGACCAAACGGTGTCTGAAGGTCACTTGAACCTTCAATGGTCACTTCATGGCACAGCTGTTTTGACTGTCAGTGATTAGCCAAGGGGTATGGGATGATTGTAATGAGCTGCACGTGATGTCTTGATGTTGGCTTTAAAAAGGCCAGTGCAAAATGGGCATTTCAAGCAGCATGCCACGATTGCAATCCATCCAAAGACTGGTAGGCAGTATGCGCCGACGATGCACTGCCTGTACTTAAATCAATGGTGGCCACACACGCTATTGAAAGGGGACTGACATTGCACCCTCTCCTGTTCTTTACTGTAGAACAAACTGATGAGATGGTGTATCTTGGTCAAAAACTTGACATGTCATCAATAAAATGCCAATGTTTCAATTAGCAATTGTTGGTTTGTTTTATTTTGAACTGTTACAATTTCATTACATTTTAAACAAGTGGTAAGTTTCTTTTGCGTTTCAGTATAGATGCAGCAATGCTTCAGAAAATGTTTTAAATCCATGCATGGTTTTGTTTTAGGTTAATGTTTAAAAATGAGTGTGCACGCTCGTTGAAAAAATCAAACAGAAAGGTACCATTTTTGACAGGAGAAAAATATTGTTTTTCTTGTAAACTCATGAAGTAAAATTTTAGGACAATTGGCTTTTTAACATCAGATAGAAAGGCACAGTCTTTAATTTTGTCTTGGGTTTAAATTGTGGTTAAAGGCAGAGGCTCGTCAGCAATGCGCGCGGGCCAAATTCGCAGCTCCATGCCTTTGCTATGGAGCTGCGTATTTCGTGGCACGAATTTAGCACGCACGCATTGCTGATGAGCCTGTGCCTTTAAGTCCTGGCTAATACTCTATTAGTTGTGTATTCATTTTCTATCGCGCTCTCTGGATAGTGGATATAAGGCTCAAATTTATTTGGTCCCTTGAAGAGCGTTACAGTGAATACTTTATATTTCATTAATATCTTTCATTGTTCATTTATTATGTAAATAGTGCCTTGAGTTTGCATACACGTACATGTACATGTATATGGAGAATTATATTAAAGGAGCGTGTTCAGAAAAATGGATTTCAATTTTACCTAACTATCATACAAAATACCTCCCCAAAATACTATGGAAAGAAAACAGGAAATTTACAATCTCCAATTTGGATGTGGAAGCTAAAAGGTTGGTCTATTTGGGTAGATTACCGTGCATGGACACCCCAACGCAGAATTTACCTTTAATAGCTTGTACTTTTATTGTATAGTGAAGGAAGATTAAAAAAATATGACAACTAACATCAAAATCTCAACACCCATGAGAAAAATGGATGGATCAAATATGTGATCTGGACACGATCCTTTAACCACTTTTGTTTGTATTTGGCCAAATGAGAATACATATAGTAAATTTCACAGTACCATTTGAACAATCAAACCATGAGCATTTAGCATCTTACGTTTTAACATATCCATGTTTTTTTATTAAAAGAATAATTGATTTATTTAATGTGTCAAATATAATGTATTTCTCTGTAGTACCACTGTTACAAACAGGTTAAAATGCAAAAGTCTTCTTTGGCAAATTCACAATTTTATTTGTATATAAAAGACGTTTCCACCTAAATCGAACATGGAGTGCAATTATTGGTGTAAAAATAAAGGAAAATCGTATTTCTCTAATTTTCATATTAAATGTCATTATAACAAAAAGGGTTCCTTTTTTAATTTTGCCTTTACCCCGCCCCCTCTCCGCCCCGCCCACGTTTCACACCCTCAAACGCTTTTCCACCGACTGAGGGCGCCAACAAAAATGAGAGCTTGCAGGATACCAACAATATTATTGAAGCGCGCAATGTGTTAGTTACCAGTGCAGTTGCTATGGTTACTTTTCGTGTTTGCCATAAAAATAATACACCGCATCAGTTTTTGTCGACATTTTGCACTAGAAACTAAAGCTACACGGAGGTTCTGCACGGAAACACAAATAATTAAAGAAACTCTTAAATACTTTTTGAGGTTTATAAGTTATAGTTTTGACTGTGCGGTTGCATTTGAGTAAGTAAACTATCGATTTCTTCGGAGGGGGAGAGCGATAGAGCCGGTTCAAACTTCGGTCGACAGTCGTCCAAAGTCCACGGTTTTGCAATGGAGTCTGTTGCCATCTCAAAAAGGCCCAATAACATTACCTATGGGACGAAAAATGTAACCAAAAAAACCCCGCCGAAGACGAAACGTGGACCCGGTAAAGAGATCGTGGCGGAGGCCTTCACCACCCAGTCGCGAATGGCGAATGCCACGGTGCAAAGCCCGCCAAAAGCGGGGGCATTTCGCGAGCAGGCGGCACAGTCGACAGCCTTCAGAAAGTTTTATGAGAGAGGAGATTTTCCCATCGCTTTAGAGCATGACACTAAGGGGAACAAGATTGCATGGAAGGTATTTTATTTAATTTATTAATTTTTTTACAATTTTGTGTGATTTATTTTCAACGTTTTCGTTTTTTAAATTTTAATTTAAAGAATTTAACAGTTGCAGTCGACAGCTTAGTCTTAGAAAATTTAAAGTCATAACTTTCCATGTATGCACTGTGCTCCAGCTTACTACCAAAAGTTGGATTTTGTTTGAAAAATCTGGTTGTTTCATAGACTGCTGTAATGCGAACTTTATCGTGCATGCACTGTACTGTGAAACGTAAACGTCGTCAACATTCGCAAAATTCAGAGTTGTGACAAACTTGAAAAGAATAGAAAATGAAAAATTTAACCATATGCAAAACATGGATGGTAAACTTTTCTTGATTTGTCATTTCAATAAGCTATTTTTGTCTTATTTATTATTATTTTTAGGTGGAAATAGACAAGCTCGACTATCACCATTACCTGCCGATGTTTTTTGACGGTCTGAAGGAGACGACCCACCCATATGAGTTCTTCGCTCGCCAAGGCGTCCACGACATGCTAGAGCACGGTGGAAACAAAATCCTCCCAGTCATTCCTCAGCTGATCATACCGATAAAGGACGCCCTCAACTTGCGCAACCCAAAAGTTCTCTGCACAACGCTCAAAGTCCTACAACACCTCGTTGTTTCGGCCGACATGGTGGGCGAAGCGTTGGTGCCGTACTATCGGCAAATTCTGCCCATGCTCAACACGTTCAAGAACTGTAACCTGAACATCGGAGATGGAATCGATTACGGCCAACAGAAGCGCGAGAACATCGGCGACCTTATCCAGGAAACATTGGAAGCGTTCGAAAAACATGGCGGCGAAGACGCGTTCATTAACATCAAGTACATGGTGCCAACATACGAGTCTTCGGTTCTCAACTAAGCCATTTTGAATGCTGTAAAACTGACTTTTATTTGACAAAATATGTACATACGTGAGACTTTGTGTATTCATATATTGACGTAAAAATTGACAAATCAACATATATAGGATTTAAAAACTAGACCAGAATACATGTAATTCCATAGGACTAAATATTGCTACTTGTCGATTATCCTGTTAAAAAGGGGTAATGGTGAAAAGTTACAAGTAAATATAATATTTGTAAAAATGTTTTTAAAATTCTGTCTGTCAGACATCCTGGCACTTTTGTGACCCACTGTCATATGGGTCATTCCATGAAGTTGAGGAACAAAGTGTGACGTTTCTTCATTTCCACAAAAATGGTCAATAAGAGAGCAATGAATCACCATTTATATATATAACAATATTGCATGATGTGATGGCTTACACTGTTTGGGGGTAATTTGGGAGTCTTCAGTGTTGACAAAGTGCTGCCATTTTGAATTATTTAACAAAGTGGTGGTTGTGGATGTAACTTGGAAACCAATACAGTTCAACTGCTTTCACTCCAACTACAAATTTTTTCATGTTGAATTTGAAATAAACACAGTTCTCAAACTAAACAATCATTTTTAATTTGAATTTGGAGGATTCTAGATTATATTTCTGTGTGATTCAAGAAAATATGGTAAAAAGCACCAAATGTCACACCTACATTTGAACAAAATTATATTTAGTTGACATCTAAATTTAAATCCATGAGGATTTTGTTACAAGTAATGAATGTTTTAAATTTCTCTCATCCAACAGCTTGAATTTCTGAATAGAATTGATTCATGGGGTTATCAAGGGCAAACAAAAAAGTAAAAATGGTTGTGGATGTAACACGAAAACCGTGTTCCTCAACTTCATGGAATGACCCATATTGTATATGTACACAGCAACAGAACTGTAGTGAAATCAAATTCGTCCATGCTTAAATATGTGTATGTGTTGTGTGGACAAGTTTTTGTTCATCGCATATATTAGTAACATGCATTGTTTCACTCCAGTCCTACCGGATGTGACATTAGCACTGATCGAAAAAATACCAATTGCCAGAACCTACAAATAATATGGAAAGCTAAATAAATGTTTTCAATTATTTATTGTTCAAATGTACACACTCATACACGCATATGTACCATAAATGGAGGGAAAACAGAACATTTAATATTGATTCAAAATGTTTGAAAACCAAAGTTTGTTTATATTTTAATTGCAGACTGCAGTACAGTTAGAGCAATAGAGCTTCCTGTAAAACAGCGTGTTTGTACATTTTAGCCTTTTGCATGTAACCTTCTGCATGTAACCTTCACACTACTCTGGCTGGCACCTCAAATTGTTCACTTTAAAATGGAGTTGCAGTTTAGAAAGTGCACACACTATGTTGTTGCTACGTGGTGCATGCCAGTGCCTTAGCAACCTGGTTGCTTTATGCCATTCTCTCCTACCATGAACACGGTATAGATTCTGTACTTCGCATCTGCCGCATGCACCCGGTCACATTACATAGCAACAAAACTTTAGTCTGGTCATCTGGATACTAAGTGTGCATGTTGAAGGAAGTGCGTCAGTATATAAGATGCTATTTATGTGGAACATGCAAAAGGCTAAATTGAAATCACCTCTTGTAAAAGTTGTATATACATTTTGCGTTCTAATCATTTTGTAAGCATCCATTTAAGATATCAATTGTCAATTTTCATGATCCGTCCATATAATATTAATGGCTTCCTATGGGACGTAAAGAAGTTGTACTCTTCCAAAGTAGTTGTGTTGCTGTTCCTTTAAAGCATATGTAATTGGCTAGCATATTTTACAAACTGCAGATCCTTGTTGAATATTAAAATATTGTTTTATTTGGTTTAGAAACTTTTGATGAAAAGGAAGCACAATAGATTTTATGTGTATGCATAAATTTAATTCATAAATTTCTTGCTGTTAAACGAGCCAAATCTGTGCGCACAAATTTCCACACCTATTTACAACAATATTATCAAGTTTAATGTTCATAGGTTTTTAGCTGTCGTTTTAAAAACCGACTTTTGCTATGCATAAGGAAGATTGTTGTTCTTTGCCCATTCCAACCAGCCTCCGGGAAAATGGCGAGCTCTGAAAACAGAAAACAAAATTTATTAACAGGACAAAAAAATGCAATTCTGCAGCCGATTTCACAAAACCTTAACGCACTGCGTAAGCCCGCTTGCGCAACTTTTTATTGCGTAAGCTGCGCAACATTCCTGTGATAATTACACGCAAGCCTATGGGCTTATGCCATTTTCAAAAATTGCGCAAGCTACGCAATTGTTCGTGAAATTGGCTGCTGTTGACATGTTTGACCGAAACTATGAGTATACATGAATTTAAATAATAATAAATAAAATCTGTTCCATTAGAATTCCAGAAAATCTACAATCAAACCTAATGAGCACTGTCAATACAATATTCTGCTTGTAACGAGGGAAATTTTGGATCCCAATCCTTCCTTTTTTTAAAATCCTGATAATACAAGGTTCCGGTTATAACAAGGAAATCTGCAAAATCTTATAGGACAGTTCGAATGTATACTTAAAATAGTCAATTCTGTTTTCTCATTTTTGCTGAATTGGGTTTGTAGAGTGAAAACCTGAGGGAGTACACCACTGTGCCTCATAGCTCAGCTAGTAGAGCATCTGCCTGGTGATGCAGTGATCTTGGGAAAAACCCGAAGTAGTATACCACTGTGCCTCATAGCTCAGCTAGTAGAGCATCTGCCTGGTGATGGAGTGATCTTCGGGAAAACCTGAGGGAGTATACCACTGTGCCTTGTAGCTCAGCTTGTACAGCATCTGCCCGGTGTTGGAGGTCTGGGGGAGGGGGACCTGAGAGAGTACATCACTGTGCCTCATAGCTCAGCTGGTAGAGCATCTGCCTGGTGTTTTAGAAGTCTTGGGGAAAACCTGAAAGAGTATACCACTGTGTCTCATAGCTCATCTGCCTAGAGATTCAGAAGTGCTGGGTTCAAATCCCGATAAGGACCGTTCTCCCATCTAATGTTGATGCCCAAAGACACCCAGCTTAACAAAAAAAACAGTGGGTACTTATCAGAATGCATACTTTGAAAATCCACATTCTTTGGCGATGTTAATAGCTTTTAAGCTCCGAACCCCACTCCTACAGTGGAACACAATGTTATCGTCACTCGTTCTTAGCTTAGGGTGCCGATACTTCGCCTCAAACTTGTCTTCAGGCAAACTCAGAGCATCTGCCAGTTCTCCCACTAAATGAAAAAGGCAAAAAGCTTGTAGTACATAATACACAGGATTTACAATGTACACAAATTGTAATCAAACATTATGACTAGAAAAACCTTACTCAAATGGAAGATAGAAGTGGTTCCAACTGTCCAATGCAATAATTTTGCCCGAAATGAAGTCTTTTAAAAAGGAAACAATTATTGAAAATATATTTATATAAATGCATTTGCACAAGCATTTTTTTTAACCAACTGCCCCCTCATGTGAATGAAACTAGACCCCTGACTACCACGGTATTATAGCCTTATTTACCTCGCAGTATTTGGAACCAGCCTAAATAGGACGGTGGTTTCACACAATTTCTTGAAACACGGACAGTTTTTTTTTTATTGTTTCCTCGGATTTTTATCATACACATCAAAACACCAGTTTGCCAATTCTGTAAATCTATCTTTTATGTATCTTTAATTTGTTGTGAAAATTACAATTATGACTTTTGAAAGACAATTAGCAATACCTACGTGGAATGTGAATAGAATTCGTAATCTGTCCGAACTCGGCAAGCTCCGACGGTTCCCTGATATCAATCAATTGGATATCACCCGTTTCAAGTCGTTTTACAACGGCTTCGTAATGAACATTGACGTCGTCTTCTAAACTTGTTGTTTCGCTGCTCAATTCTCGGTGAAACACGGTCTGGCCTGGCAAAACCACAAAATCAAAAATTTAAAGTAAAATGTTTGTTATCCACATTTTTGGGGGTTAGAGTTGAGAAGTTTATCAGAATTGTTTTCTTTTAAATGACTCATTAAGCAATGGTAAGTACAGATTTGATGGAAAAACCCCAATTTAATAGTGGGGGCAAAAAATCCAAGACTTTCTTAGAAAATTTTAAGCCAGTCTCATACTTTTTGCACACAAGGTCTGAAGCCATGATTAGGGAGACACTTCAGGCACAGTGGCGCACCCTGCCTCAGTGGCTCTTACGGAGGCTGGTGCAGTCAGCCTTGCCACAAGAGGTGGTCATACACGTTACTGACCGATAAAATGTTATATCTCGGCCTCTTTGATCTTTCATTCAAAGTGAAACTTAATGTTTTGTTCAATGCTTGTGACACTACACGTATGAGTGATTCTGATACCTAAAGTTGGGACGTCGTTACTTGGGGCCAAACAAAATCCCAATTTACGAGAACAAGTACTGTGGCTATGTACGTTTTAAGGCAGCATGTTCCAAGAACAAAAGTCTCGAAGACACTTGAAGGGGCGCTCTCCTGGGCCTTGAGTCATGAAGCAGAGCTGAGCTGCATCTGCAATAAAATCATGCAATATAGTGGCTTATTATATGCCATTATGAAACAGTATATGGCCCAAATAAATAACATTTTTGAAATTTGAAAGTTCTGCCATTGTCAAATTATGTTTGACAATCCATTTATAGCCATTTGCGTGTAACAGTTTCTTAATGGCTAGGGACCCGAAATCTTCACTTTCAAATTGAGGTGCAGTTTAGAAAGTCACGTACTATGCTATTATTGCTATGTGGCGCACGCCTTTGTCTAGCAAACAATCTTGCTTTATGCCATTCTCTACTACGGTGAGCACGGTATTGATTCTGTACTTCACACCTGCAGTGTGTGCACCATGCACCACATAGCAACAAAAATTTAGTCTGGTCAAGTGGATACTACTGCGTATAAAAGGAAGTATTAGTTCGTGGTCAGTACAGTATTCACGCGTGAAATAAGGAAAAGGCGAACTTATTTTAATTCCCATGAATAAAAACCTACATAATCATGCGACAATTCTGTCGAGACCACACCTGGGACCGCAACAACGGTGAAAGTAAAGATACACGACGAATAATTGTCGCCATTTTAAAACAAATGGTATTTAATTGCTAGTTTTCAGCAAGACTCTAAAAAAGTAAACTGCAAACGAATGGTGGCGCACTACAGGGTAGCTGATTTTTTTTCCTGGACTGGTTTCCGGTCCCTACGTATTCTAATCTTTAGACATTAAAATAGGGATTGGAAACCAGTCTACGTTTTCCATTTTACTGACTCGACTGAGACGGATGGTGGCGCACTTACTTTTCTTCATGAAGCGAAAATGACAGCAAAATGTTCATGAACTTTTTCATTTAGAATTTCTCGATAATGATTTTGTTTTCAGCCTGCATGTTAGGTCAAGAGCAGTAGGTAAGAATTTAAGGTATTTTGGGCGGAACATTTTAACTTGAAATTATAATGCCTATATTAATGGGATAAAAACCTTTTTTTTCATTCTGATGAGAAAGCAATAAGCCAGTTCGGAGTCTCGACTGCGCATGCGTCTCCCGACTTTGGTTTGAGATAAACAAAGCGGTATGCATTGTGTTTATCTCAAATGACCTGTGTTTATCTCAAATGACCTTGACACAATCCCATAGACGTTCATTGCGCGCGCGAGATTCCGAACTGGCTTATTGCAAGGACAGGTCAACAAGGCTAGGACATGTAGGATGGAGCCTGCAGTGCACTGCAGGTCAACTCGACTGTTTGCCAACTCGACTTAAACCAAGTTGACCGTTTTACTAGCTCGACCGTTGAACCAACTCGTCCGTTAATCAACTTGACTTCAAAGTCGAGTCACATCAAGTCGATAAATCCAAGTCGACCATTTACCAACAACCAAGTTGACCGTTTGCCAACTCAACCATTGTGCGTAGTACTGCGTAGGGCCTACTACTCAAAATCGTTTTCTAACGTGTCTAGTATTATTAAACTTTAAAGGGTGGATTTTTGAGAATTACATCATAGATATGGATAAATTTTGCTAAAAATCCATAGAAACATGCAAGGTAAGGTTCTCAAGAAGTAGTAGGCCTATCATCAGTCCAACTTTGGTGAGGATTGGGCGGCAGTTTATCGCACTAGCCACCTTGGCCATATTGCTAAATCACGCTTCTTACAATGGGGGATATATAGACCTAGGCCTATGTACATAGGCTATGCCCCATAATTCTAGGGGTAGTTACAAAACACAAATTCCTGACTGCTAACTTTATACTGTGTTTGAGACTGACTGTAGATTGTCAAAATGTGGCCTAAACTACTGGATATGAGCAAGGATGAATGCCGGAGATTGTTACGACGCACGGAGCTTGAGGCTTACGCTGGGATTGTCAGTGCCTTCAGGGCGCAAGGAAGCTTGACCAAAGAGAAAAAACAACTGCTCAATGAACTGGCGACAACGCTAAGGTAATATCATCATTTCTGGCTTGGACAAAATATCAAGAATTAACAAGTCAAGTCAAACTGCCTTTGAGTCCCAAGTCAAGTCAAACTGCCTTCAAGTCTCAAGTCAAGTCAAACTGCCTTTGAGTCCCAAGTCAAGTCAGACTGCCTTTGAGTCTCAAACTACCTTCGAGTCCCAAGTCAAGTCAAACTGCTTTTCAGTCTGGCTGCAACGCTACATTAATTCATTAAACAAGATTTTTGAATCTAAATTTGTGTTTTGTAGGCCCAAACCAAAGTAACAAATTGTTCTCGTTGGTTTTTCATTTCCGCTTTCCATACCAGTATTTCAACCGAGCGCCACCGGGCCGAAGTCCGACGAGCAGTAAATGATGAAAAACTTACAACTGTAGCTGAAAGGTGAGTATAATGACATTTGACTTAAAGTCTTTGTTTTAAGTGAGTTAGGGGTTAAAGGTTGTCCAAAGTTGTCAAAATGTTCACGGTTCTACAAAGCGAAGGAAGGGGGGAGAGGGGTCAAGGACCGCATATCACATGCACTGTAAAATGTTGACATTTCGTGGTAGTAACAAAAATGTTGATAAGTAGTATTTCGGGGGTGGGGGTGGGGGGTGGGGGGGGGGGTGTCTTGTCTTGAAAAATACTACGTTCTGTAGAACTGTGAAAATGTTGACAACTTTGAAATGTATCAGAGCACTCGCGTTAAACTGTTCAAATTATTTCACCAATTGTTTTTTATTTAAAGGTTAAGCGGCCCCAATAATTCTGCCGAGTGGTCAATTGAAGGGAGACGTCTAATCCCACTCGTGCCCAGACTGGTACCCCAGACTGTTTTTAGTCTAACAGCCAACCAAGCAGCGAACGCAGCTTTCAGCCATAATTTCACACTGCCGTTGCCGTCGGAGACGTCGAAAAAAGAAAGTGAGTAGCAAAATTGTTAGCCTTGCGGAAAGTTATTGCGACCTGCCGTAACATTCCTTTGCGGAACTGAAAGCGTATTATTTACTTTAGAAGTTCGTGGCTGTTGTAAGTGGATCAAGCGAGAAGTTTTCCACAAAATGGGAATGTTTTTATTTGTTAGTTCTTTGTTCGGGGTGACAAGTTTTTATTTGTATTTTTGATTGTATTATCTGGGTCATTCTTAAAATTAGGGGTCCAAAATTGTTGGTGTCCCAGTTACGTACGACACTCTCTGCTTCAAAAATTACCCCTCCTGATCACAAATTCTCAGTAATGGACTTTGGCCTGTGATCATAGGTATTTACAAAAAATCATTTTTAGAAGTGTCACGACGTAAGGGGGACACTGTGTCCCATTTTCATGGAAGAACCCATGTTTGTTACGTTTTCTATAAAACTTGCATGTTGTACAATCCACAGTTACTTTTTCGTTTTTCTTTTATAGTGCCCCCAGGAAGTGAAAACAATGGAACAAGTTCAAAGTTGCCAAGCCCTTCATCTAACATGGTAGTTCTACCCTTCCCACTGCCAGTCCCTACCAAAGGTAAGAATTCATATAAATGCGTGTGCGCACACGTTTTTTAAAAGGACGCCCTCTTGTGAATGAAACCAAATCTTTGACTACCGTGGTATTATGGATTGTGTAGCCAGGGAACCAGTCTAAATAGGACGGTGGCTTTGCACAATTTCTTGAAAACTTGGACTCGGTTTTTCATTGTTTTCTCGGAACGTAGATGAAGTACTGAGCTGACTTATACACAGGTTGGTTTTTATCACACACATCCTCAATCACACATGGAGATAACGCCGTTTGTAACAGTTTTCCAATCATGTAATCTATCTTTAAGTTCACACGACCAGTTTCTCCCAACACTTAATGAATTTTATTTTGACTTTAGTTTTAGGTGGTCCAGATGCGGAGGCCGACGGTCCACCTGTCAAAAAATCGCGCCGCGATCCTACCAACTCACAATCCAATGAAACAGTGTCCTCTACTGGGCCAACAGCGCCCTCGCTTACGCACCAGCATAGTGTACCATCCGGAACGACTGCCAAATCGGCAAGTGGGCAAGTCATCACGACCACTCGGTCACTAAGCCTCCCGGGAAGTGCCACTAAAAACCAACCGGGGTACCATGTTGACGTCACTAGACTGCAAGCTTCGAGGCCTGTGATTGGTCGATCCAGCCCGTCAATCAAGGCCGGTTTTAGTCCCAGCCAATCATCGCTCCGGTTTGCGTATTCCAAATCCCCTACAGTAACCAGTGGAATTAATACGCCTACTTCAACCTCACAAAAGGTATAGAAAATAAGCTCAACATGTTGCATTAATTTGATTGAGCAGTTATTATGGCCATTTCTAAGTGTAAATTAAATTGTTATTAATTATTTATTAGCTCTGTACAGCTTGTTGGAACTTACATCACAAGCCCATCACAAGGCCACCACAAGTCCCTGGGTGTTAATTCAAGTCACAAGCTATTCAAATGAACTCCAACAAAGGAATTCTTACTGATGCTTGATGAGTCATTTTAAAGGAGAACATTTCTGATCAACTTCACAACTTTTACGATTTTTTTACTTTTAGGTTATATTGGTGTCGAGCGGTTCAACACCGTACACACCCTCCATTCTACAGCGTTCGCACAGTTCGCCATCGATGAAATCATCAACGGTCAAACCGGGCGTTAAACAATCGGTCATACTTACTGGCGCGAGTCAATCACCGAGCACGTCACGACAACCCGATTCGACACACGGAGTTGTCGTATCGTCAAGCAGTCATCACCAGCAGAGTACCGTAATTGGTGGACCCTCCGCTGGCCGACAGAAAGCCGCGATGCTCGGTAAACATGCGGAGGTCGGCAGTGGTCATGTGACGTCACCCGAAGTTTTGCCAGGCGGACGGAAGATAATCGGAAATATCGGACCTTCGCCGACCAGCACTGTCATCACAGCACGGACTACAGGTATTCAAAAAATAATTTTAGGAAAATCTTGTCCTCTTTCACGTTGCAAGAAAACAAAAAATACAAAAATGTGCACCGCATAATGTATTTCAAAATGAGAGAAAATATATATTTTTTTAGAAGCATCAAAATTAAACTTTCAGACCAGGGGCCTATTTCATAGAGCTGCTTAAGCGTACGCAGTAACGGCGTGCTTACTGTCGCAGATGAGTTAAGCGCTATTTCATAGCCGCGGCGTGGTTAAGCATGCGCGTGCTTAGAGACGGCTGTTGTTGCGTCACTGTCTTAAGCAAAGTTTGGCCCTGTAGTTAAGGCACGTTTTCAGTTGCTTAGCGTTAACCATGTCTATGAAATAGCAGATGCTTGGTTAACAGAAAATTGGCCGTTAAGCAGCGCTATGAAATTGGCCCCAGGGCCCAATTGTACAACACTGCTTAACAGCCTGTTATCTGTTAACCGAGCATCAGGCTATTTCAGAAACATCGTTAACAGTAAACAGTTGAAAACGTGGCTTAACTGCAGAGCCAAACTTAAAATAGTGACGCAGAAATAGCCGTTTCCAAACACAGGTATGCATGCTGCGACCATGAAATAGCGCTTAAACAAGGCATGACTTTTATATTAAACATTCTTTTTCACCTAATTCTCAAGCAATTAAATTATAACTATTAAAAAACAAAAAATGTCATCATAATAAAATATCGTCTTAGGTGGAATTATTGCATTAGACAGTTGGAACCACTTCCATTTGAGTAAGGTGTTCCATTTCGGTCAAATGGTTGATTAAAATGTTGGCACATTGCTAATCCTGCATACAAGCTTTAACATCATACGTGATGTCTTTTTGCAGCTTCCGTTGCCAGCACTCAAGTGGCATCTTTTGTCTCCACAAACACAGCGGGCAAGCCCAGAGGGAGGGCAGTCAGTAAACAGAAGCTCCTGAAACACATGAATGTTGCACCGACCCCTCCCACTGGGGAAACAACAGCCTTAAAAAAGCAGACTTTGCTCGGAAAACAAGACGCAGGTACAGGTTTTGAATGTCGCAACAGTGTCATACACTGTTTAGTGGCCGTCTAAAGTTGTCGATATTTCCACGGTTCTACAAAGCGTAGGAAGGGGGAGGGTGGTCGAGGGCCACGTAGGACTTTACATGCACTGTAAAATGTTGACATTTCATGGTAATGACAACAAATGTCGATGAGATCTATAATCTAGTTGTGTGTCTTGGATTTGATTTGGGCCCAAACCTTGGGTTTATTCGTGTAAAAAAAAAAAAAAGGAAAAAAAGTAGTATTTCACGGGGAGGGAGCGGGTTTTGAACTGTGAAAATGTGTTATAGTTATAAAAAGTGTTTACACACCTTTATTTTAAAACCACTTTCATTTGCAATGACCCAATTTGGTATTTCATGAGTTGACAAGAAAAACCTTACTCAAAGTGTTGATAGCAATGGTAACAAACAACACATGAATTTATTTCCGTCCAAAATGGTATTTCATGTTGGAAATTGACAACCGAAAGTATTTTAAAGATTTTAAAAAAATCCATTTAAAGATTTTCAAGGTTTTCTGAAGCATTGATGCATCTAAGTAGATAACATTTCTTCAGGCTAGTTTACCAACATTCTTCCTTAGATACGTTTCACTCTTCTTCCACGAATCTGTAAAAAGTGTTATCTTGCAAATGATACATAAGGCCTTTAAGTATGAATAGGAATAATAACCCAGGTGCCGCCGGGCTGAATTCATTAAAGGGTTTATCCCTCTGTAGGGCTTGTTAATCTCACGTGATAGCCAATCCCAATCAGTGACTAACAACTGCAGTACTGTGTTTCATAGCTCAATTGGTAGGGCGTCTGCGCGTTAAGCAGAAGGTCCGTGGTTCGAATCCCAGTGGAGCCAAGTTGTTTTTCACTACATCCCGATTTCCCAAACTCCTGGACATTTTTATTTCAATCTGTGTTTTAGGGATGAAAGTTGTTACGCAGTCCATAGTCACGTCTAAAACTCCATTTCAACGATCGATGAGCCAGCCTCACACCATGGATGCATATCAGAAGGGCTCTATAGCAACTAAACCAGGGACAACAGTGACAGGTTAGGCCGCATTCACACTGACATTTTTTCACAAGTCAACGCGCGTAAATTTGACATGCGTCGCCTCAAACAAATGCCACGTGAATGGAATTTGGTGTAAACTGATATTGAAAACCAGAGAATCTCAAAATTAATTGCCATCCAAGTTGATTTAGCGGTTGTAGTACATCGTTATAAATGTCAGAAATTGCCACTTTTGACTTGGCATCCTCCATTGCCAAGGAAATCGTCTATCGACCGTATCGAAGAGCCGCCATTTTGTTGGGCAGTTTCTTTGTTCCTTGAGGACATGCATGGTTGCACATGTTGTGCTTCCATTGTTGAACGGTTTAAAGGGCCCCTGAAATGGTGTTTTCAATGAAATCTGTGCTATGGAACTAGTCGATTAATTTAGAATCATAAAAACCCTACTTGGAAGTTGTTTGGGGGGTTAAATTCAAGGTTTTTGATTTTTATGCTAATGAGCAAAGTGGTGATGTCACTTTAGGAAAACACAGGAAAATCTCATTCAACTGTGCACAAAAGTTTCCACAATTTTCTCCAACTTGCTGAAACTTTTGTAACCCATGACGGTTTAGGTTTGTTTTACATGTTGCCTGTTGCAAACCATGAAAAAATTAAGGCTGGAAACTGCAGAATTTTTCCACAATTCCAGTTTGAAGTCTTATGTTTTTTTCTTTGCTTTTCTGCTGTGTGTTCCTAAAGTGACATGCCCCAAACAGCGCCCTCTTTCTGTGAGTTTATGTGAAGAAATTTTCAAAGTTCAAAAATGCCACTTTTTATTCATGGGGCATCAAAATGAACAGTGGTATTGTCTTTCTACACAAGTAATCCTTCATATGCAGCAAAAACTGTGCATAAAGTTATTGAGCATTTCAGGGGCCCTTTAAGTAACAAACGAAATGGCGGCTATTCGATAGTCTATATCTGAGGTCCCTTTGCACCTCTTGATGAGTTGAGCAAAACGACAGAGATAATTTGCACTAACATTTGGGATGATCCTGCCTTTCTTCAGAAGCTTTCGGCTGCAGCACACACATTTCACCACCGTCTCTAGCGATGTATTGACATCGAAGGTGGCCAAGTCAAAAGTGGCGAATTCTGAAATTGAATTTTTTTCCGTATGGCTTTTAGATCTCACCCTCTTGGACAAAGCTGATTAAACTCACTCAATAAAATTTGTCGGGCGTCGTTTACACGATCTAACATTTTTGTTTAAATATGTTAAAAAATTACAGAGTTATTTAAGATGAAAAGTAGAACATTTTGTTTTTTTACACGTAGTACAATTAGCTAATTTTTTTGATTTTAAGGCTTTTAGGCTCAAAACATTCGCAGAATGTAAGTTAAAGGTTTTAACTTTTTATTGTTTTTTGGTATTTATTTTCAAGGGCATAAAGTCATTATAAGCACCACGTCGGCGGGCGTGGCCCCGCAACACGTTGCCGTGACAATGTCGCAAAGAACAAAGCCCAGCACCACTATTACAGTTGGAGGCGCGGTCAAAACCATCGGTAGCGGTATAGGAGGGATTAGAACCGCTAACCCTAGAATGGTGCAAACGATTAAAGCGTCTTCGACATCAAGTAAGTAAATTGAATATTCATTTATTTTTTCTCAAGATGTTGGATTTGTCAAAATTCTTGTTGGGATGTTGGATTTAATTTTTCTATCTATGCGGCTCAAAGAGATGTAACACATTTTATCGGTCAGTAAAGTGTTTGATTCACCTCTTGTGGCAAGACTGACTGCACCAGCCTCTGTAAGAGCCACTGAGGCAGGGTGCGCCACTCTGCCGAAGTGCCTCCCTGAGCTCCTGCACTTCTAGAGCTGTTTGCGAGATGCATGGCTCCAGAGGTCAGCTCATCTCGCACAGGTTGATAACCCAACAAGATGGGTCTTTGAGGAGCCCATAACTACAGAATTCTCCAAGAAACAGGAAATGTCACATTTTATTACTGTGGGAATCACTTTGTTCAAACAGGTCCTCTTGGACCACGGGGTACCGGTAAGAAAATTTGGGGTAGGTCCCGTCGTTTTTAGACTTATTTCAAGTCTGATTTTGTGTACAATGTACCAGTTATGCATAGAGTACTTCCCAAAATTGGTAAAGTATATGCGATCTTAGACTTGAAATAAGTCTAAAAACAAGGGGACCTAGCCCCGTAGTGGATGTCTGCAAATTGTCTTACTGGAATCCCCTGCTTGGACCCGGAGGAAATCACTGAAGCAGAACAGTCTTGAAAGCGATTCCAAAGTGATTGGTCGATCAGTGCCTTGTTATCCACAAGTTCACTGTATTCAACAAACTTCTGTTCTGATCAAGAAATTAATTGAGAAAAAAGCATTTCTGTTTTTTTTAAAGAGTATATAGGTATTTCATCAGTGTATTGAAGAGGTCTTGGAAAGAAACGTATATGGGTCTTTCCACAGTAAAGGGGGGATTTTGGCAACACAGACCATATTTTCGAGGAAATACCTTTGTCTGGTCTCAAAATAAAAGAAATAAGTTTCAGTTGTTCTGAAGAGATAACTTAGGCCCCAAAAGGGTTACAAATAGTGTGACAACATGCCTTTCTAAAAACCATGTGTACAAATTTATAATATACGCTCGTAACCGGGACGGACACTTGTGTTACATTTTAGGTCGTTCTGGTTACGAGCGTATATTGGAAATTTGTACACAAGGTTTTTAGAAAGGCATGTTGTCACACTATTTGTGACCCTTTTTGGGCCTAATTTATCTCTTCAGAACAACTGAAACTTATTTATTTTGTTTTAAGACCAGACAAAGGTATTTCCTCGAAAATATGGTCTGTGTTGCCAAAATGCCCCCTTTACTGTGGAAAGACTCGGATGTAAACTGTATGCCTCCTTCAGTCACAGGATTTTGGACAGAAAAATAATCAAATCTCTTTCAACAAATGTACACATGTGATTGAAGGGACATGCCACTAAGTAATGTCTTGTGTTTTCATTTTGTCAGTCACAAGTTCACATTCAAGCAATGTTCCCCACGTTATCGGCAACAAGCCAGGCTATGGCGCGGACACGGTCACCACAAACGCATCCAAGCATACGCAGGTACGACTAATTTGTTCATGCACATGTGTTGGTGAACAAAAAGTCACATGTGCGGTGAAGAAAAATGCTGATATTTAGTATATAAAACTATATATTTTGTAGTCTTGGTCCCAGACCTGATGGAGAGGCTAACCCAACATGTCTGTACACTGTCAGCGAAACTCCCATTTTGACATTAGTTTAAGCACAGCGAATAAAGCATGTCAATATTTCTGACCTGTCTCCAAAAAATGATTTGAAAGTCAGAATTTCAACAATTGGATTTTGGTATTTTTGAATTCAGCAGAAAAAGAGCTTTCCAATGGTATATAACACATAAGTCAAAATTATTCCCGCCCCCACCCCCCAATGCAACACAGCTTGGAGAAGTGGTAGTGTTCCAGCAAATCTTCAAACAAAATTTCTTAAGAGGCACGAAGAAAGCTATCATCAAAATCGGTCTTAAAACTATGTTTTTAATTGTTGGATAGCGCTAAAAATATGGAATAAAACAGAATAAGAGTTTGCAAATATTACAAACCCTAAAATTGGCCTCCCCTTCAATTTTTGACTTTGAACCGTCGACCGTCGTTATAGGAAATAGCGGAGTGCGACTTTACGCTCATTTCGTCGTGACAAGTTACATTTGTATAAAACTTCTTCACTTTACAGTAATCTTCTATCACAAGAGGGCAGTCTTCAACAGGAATGTTGACAGCCAACTTTTGATTTAAATTACAGCAAAAACAATGCTGATAATTTGTGTTCTATAACAGGCACACATTACAACGACATCACTCTTACAAAGGCCACGAATTTCAATGACATCCGGACTATCAACCACCATGTGTAGCCCATCTTCGACGCCCAGTATTCGTTTCCCTACCCCTCGAAGTACAAACACTCTTACGATGACATCGGGCAAGTTGCCAGGCTCAAGAAGAATGCGAAGTCCAATTACCATGGTTACTGCTGGAAATTCACCCAATCAGGTACTTAGAATCAAAAACAAAACAAACAAAATCGAAATTTTTCATAGTAAAGTCACAATTTTTTTTTTTTTTTAAATATTATGGTTTTACAAAGAAATTTTATAACAAAAGTACATGTACACTCCTCAAAATAAAATAAGGGTCAAAAGTATTTTTGTGAAAAATGTTGACCAAGTCAGGACATAGAAACAATTTTAGTAAGGGTAATGGGCTAAAGGTTGCTCTGCAACATTTTAAACACTTTTCACATGGTTTGCATGTCTATTGGCTTAGAAACTGACAGATCATGTGACAAGACACAAAAATGCTGATAACAGGTTTATGATGTCGCAATCAAGTTTGGCACATCTGCTTTATTTTTCTTCAAGACTTAATGAGATTCCCCACACATAATTAATAGAATTCTGCACTTGATAGAGTAAAGTTAAACAGTGGGTTAACCAGCATAGAAGCTGTAGGGATGAGGGGACCTCTTGAGCCCCCTCCCTATTTTGAAGGCTTTCCCACCAGTTGATATTCTCTCCCTGTCATAAACTTTGGCAAATCAACATTATTTCTGTATGTTTTGAGACTTTACTCTATCAAGTGCAGAATCCTATTGATTATGTGTGGGGATTCTCATTAAGTCTTGAAGAAAAATAAAGCAGATGTGCCAAACTTGATTGCGACATCATGAACCTGTTATCAGCATTTTTGTGTCTTGTCACATGATCTGTCAGTTTCTAAGCCAATAGACATGCAAACCATGTGAAAAGTGCTTAAAATGTTGCAGAGCAACCTTTAGCCCATTACCCTTACTAAAATTGTTTCTATGTCCTGACTTGGTCAACATTTTTAACAAAAATACTTTTGACCCTTATTTTATTTTGAGGAGTGTACTATTGATCACTGCTTTAAGAACTAAATTTATACAAAATTCTTTCCACACTTTTCCCCACATTCAAAATTTTTTCAACATTTTTTCAACATTTTCAGCAGAGGGGACTCATGAGGCCAATGTCCCCTCATACTCCACAAGGCAATGCAAATATAGCAACTGGTGATGTTCACTCAACAAGCAAACAGAGTAAAGGTACGTCATTGGTTGTGAGTCACGATCGGTCGCAGTGAGTGCGCCCTCTTGTGTTTTACGCTTTTATGTCTAGTTACTGTTGATTCAAAGGATAAGTACATTCCCCTCAGTTTTTCCTGTGAAACCAATTTTTCTGTACGCACTATACAAAATTTTGCGCATCCATGCAACACCAAGAGAAAAATTGTGCCTCATAGTTTAACTTGTAGTTTTAGAGCATCTGCCCGGTGAGTCAGAGGTCTCGGGTTCAAATCCTGATTAGGCCCTTAACATTTTTCTCTCATACCATGTTTGGTCGTTTCATTTCAATGGTGATTAGGTACCATACCAAATTGTGTTTGTTTCATGTGACATAGTGAAGTACATAATAATAATAATAATAACGGTTTTTATATAGCGCTTCACACTGGCGTCCCGAAGCGCTTGACAAGAATGTTTTTGTTACATTAATTTGTAGTATACCATGAACTAGAGAAAGAAATTATACAACAATTATAAAAATAGATGTGTCTTGAGCAATGTTTTAAATTCTGATTGGGTTTGCGCATCCCTGATGTGTTGTGGTAAAGAGTTCCAGAGCGCAGGGGCTGAAAACGAAAAGGAGCGATGACCATAAAACTTAGTGCGAGTGACTGGTTGCTTGAGTTGAGTTAAAGAACTAGTACCAAACGCCTTTTCGCACTGCATCATTTAACGTGGGGTACCGTGGCCGAGTGGTTTGGGCCATTGACTCGCAATCATAGGTGAAAAGTTGGGGTTGCGGGTTCGAACCTCCCCCCGGCTGCGGTACCTGTGCCCTTGAGCAAGGCACTCAACCACACCTGCTCTATCCTTCGGAAGGGATGTAAAGCCGTTGATCCAGTGTGTTAGGTAACGGTAACGTACTTTAAAGATCCCAGAGCATTCTTTCGTGAAGAGCAATGGCCCCGGTGTCTCTGGCCATTTCTAATCTCTAATTCTTCATGGGTTTCCTCACGCTTGCGAGTGACAGCGCAATGGGCACTTTAGAGGAATCCTTGGTATGAATACCAGAAAGAAATAATAATAACAAATATCACATTTTTTCATCTGTTAAGATTCTGCGATCAGTTTGACTCGACGATTACTTGGCTCACATCCAAACAGCGAATGGATTGAATACGACGGGACGCCCCCGCCAGAATCGTCGGCTTCGTCGGCAATCAAAGCGCTTCTGGAATTTAGGTCACACCCCGGTAAGTCTTGCAGTCACGTTTTGAGCATGTTTCCCCTGTGGACATCGGCATTAAATGTTTTTTTCTACTGCCGAGAAAATATCGACATTTGGCACACTACACGCAGCAGTTGAAATGGCGTGACTCACTAAAAAGCGGTATCTGCTGTTTCTACCGCCAAAATACCATTGTGACCGTCGGCAAAATTCTTCTCCGAGCAAGTTTTAATTTTCCGTTCCACACACCGACAAATAATCTTTTAAGGTGTGGATGAATAATGGTACCGAAGAGTTTCCAGAAACGGTAATCATAACTTAATATTGGAAACAAATTTTAAACAATATTCTGCCCTACCCCACCCCCACCCCACACCCCCATTGCATAATTATTATCAACGCATGAATACGTATGGTGTACTATTGTGAAACCTGCAATGAAGTATTATATTGTTATCCGTGCGAATCTCAAATTTCAGAATATTTAAATGCAGCTTAAATTGGAAAACTCAGAATTGTAAATATACTTGTCTCTGAATCAAAGATAAAAGGGGCTGAGAAATGTAACACATTTTATCGGTCATTAATGTTTGACAGGAGTGAGATTTGTCCGGATTTTTTCAGATTTCTGGAATTTTACCAACACGTCCGGATTTGAGATTTTTCTGTTTTTCATTGTGAAATCTTTGATTTTTAGCAGATTTCAGCTTTTTTGTTGTGTGCTCTGCGATCCACATTATATTTTTGCCCCTCCAGCAGGCCATATTTTTTTAACGAGAGCCCTCAACTTTGCGAAGCAAGTCTAGTCACCACACAAGTGCCCTGACATAGAGCGCTGTACCATGTACATGAGCAGACCAAGACTGTAACGAGTAGAGAAGCAGATATGTACAAGTCTAATCCCTAGGCAAGCGCCATCTTTACCTGCATCGTAAAATGGCAACGGTCGTGCGTTGCGTGTGGTGTGTGATGCGTGCACGTGTGCAGTGCGCGGTTGGCGCGATGCGTCAAGCAGTGGGCAACGAACCGATTTTATCCTCCGCTTTCGCTTCAACGATCGATGTTGGCTAGATTCTTTTGTAGTATATCCACATTTGTACAAGGTAAATATTTAAAACAAAACTGGTTCTTGTGATACCTGGTTAAAATGTTTTTGACGATGGTGGTGTTTAAAACGATCCCAAAATTTGAAGTCTTCGTGGCCTCTACGTCTCTCCACGGCCCCCTCCCCCAAGGAAGCCACACAAATTTCTCCAATCCCTCCCCTGGTTTGACCATTTCTTGTATAAGGTCCTCTGAGGATGCGCCACTCCCATGCCCTTCCATGCCCTCACCCGGATAAAGAAAAGATCACATGACATAACTTTTCTTTTTTAGCAGATGTTCGGAAACAGACCCAAGGCGCCCACTTAAATGTCACCTTAACAGCACCAGGTACAAATGTCGTTTCCATGCCAACGATTCCGGCTACTCACTGTATAACCACGACGCCATTGAGGCTTTCCCAGCATGCCTTGCTGACATCCCGAGTATCCCAGCATGCAGCAGCCGCAGGAGCGCAACCCATGGTAACCCTTGGGTCGCCTTTTCAGTCGTTCCCATCATCAAATACGCAGAGCAAGTTGAAGAGGGCGTTGCTTTCAGATCGACCAGGTACATTTATTCATAGCACAATTATATTGTAAAATATTCTCAGTTGCTCCTTTAAACATTGTCAGAGTAGTTCTGTGTCATGATTTTGTCCAAATTTCAAAGGGCACTGAGGCCAACTGGAGGGGCACCATGGCCAACTTTGTTCCAAATGTGTAATGGTTATCTGTCTAAGAGGACAGGACATGCTGGCCAAGTTGGCTTCAGAAAGTGTATAATCTTGAAGGGGCATTGTGGCCAACTCAGCAGGGCATGAGGCGGTGGCCTTGGTTAATGTCAAGGCCTGCGGATAGGGCATGCTGGCCAAGTTGGCTTCAGAAAGTGTATATCTTGAAGGGACATCAGGGCTAACTCAGCAGGGCATGAGGCCATTGGCCTTGGTGGCTGTTAACGTCAAGGCTTGCCGAAACAAATTTTAGAAAACTCAAAATTAGAAACGGAGGGTGTGCATACTGCATTTGCAGAAACATTGTTAATATATTTGTTGTATTTCTCACTTTCTCACAAACAGCAACCACGGAAGTCAAAAAAGCTCTTCTGTCCAAACACGAAGGCCCTCTAAAGCAGCCCCTTGAGAAAACTAGGTCCCCTGGGCACACGGACACCACCGTCTTTCGCCACAAAATCCATACTGAAACACTATTGGCAAGCGACGACGATTCCCAGCGCGTAACAATCGAGGACCAGGGAATCGTGACCGAACGCGTCAGTCTGACTTCCGAAGACGTTTCCTCATTTGTAGATCAATTCGAACAGTTCCTGGAAAGTGAACGAATAAGCCATGGGGGCGCCAGTAACGAATCAAATGATCGCCCAGCCGTCTCGGAGTCGTCCGAATGCAAGCAACCCAACATAGGATCTTTAGAGTTGCTCGTTAGGGCAGTCACGGGGAAAGAGCATGCTCAACCTGCGCAAGCAACACAAGGCAGTGATTGGTCAGGAAAATCGGCCAATCAGGGTGCGAGTGAGGTTATCGCCCGACCTAGTTGGGGAAAGAATGTGGTAAGAAAAATCCAAAGTATTTTACAAACATTTGCCGTTAGTTATGCCAGAAACTTCATCAAACATTATAGTTTACTAAACTGTGTAGTTTTTCTTATTAATTACTTTAAACACTCTGAAAACTTTCCTGGAATATTTCGCACAAATCTACCAAGCAAGTTAGGTGCTCAGGGATCGATTTCACAAAAGTTAAGACGAGTTCAATACATCATAATTCCCATACCAACATCCCAAGATAAGAAGAGTTACCCTTCCTAAGACGCGTCTTAGCTAGTTGTGAAATCGGCCCTAGGGCATTTACATCCATACTCTCTGGTCAATGTGCTCAATTTTTTTCAATCCATTCAACAAATGTGAAATGCGCTGTCAAAATGAGTCGCTTCTTGCCAGAAATCAGCACTCATTAAAATAACAAAAATACAATGGAAATTCGCAACTAATTTCTAGTTATGCTCGCAAAAACTCGGCCCACGCTATGCAAGAAGCGACCTATTTTCGCAGAGTATGCCATAAATGTTTTGCAGGAGTCGGCAGCCGTTTTAGTTCCGAAAGCGGCTGCGAGTGTCGTCATGGAATCGGGATCCGTGGACATCACTCAGATGAAGTTGGAAGACTTCACGAGCCAACGATTACAAGAGGCGGAAGAAAATGACGAAAAGCAAAACACCAGTCCGGAATCGAGTCCTGTAAAAGTCATAGGTTAGAGCAGTTTTTCTTTTCATGTACTAGTTAAAAAGAAACGAAAATTATTCCCTGACCGAAAGATCCTGTAGGCTGTAATGTGTATGAACTCTTCTTGTGACAAGCCTCCGTAAGAGCCACTGAGGCAGGGTGTGCCACTCTGCCTGAAGTGCCTCTCTGAGCTCCTGCATTTCTAGGGCTGTTTGGAAGATGCATGGCTCCAGAGGTCAGCTCATCCCACACAGGTTCAATCAGGTTGAAAACCAACAAAATGGGTTTTCTGAGAGCCCATAACTGCAAGATTCTCCCAGAAACCGAAAATGTCACATTTCATTCCTGTGGGA
The DNA here is from genome assembly GCA_037783545.1 of Henricia sp. BOLD:AAB3569. Taxonomy (NCBI): domain Eukaryota; kingdom Metazoa; phylum Echinodermata; class Asteroidea; order Spinulosida; family Echinasteridae; genus Henricia; species Henricia sp. BOLD:AAB3569. The sequence continues at coordinate 1,789,777 of JBBELK010000219.1, forward strand.
ATCACTTGTTCAAGCAGGTCCTTTTGGATCTGGAGGAAATCACTGAAGCAGAACAGTCTTCCAATGCATTTAACAAACTTATATTGTGATGAAGAATTTATAATTTATTAAATTAGTTTGATTTTTTTTTTTGGCAGAGTATGTTTATAATCTCAACATTTAAGTGTTTATTTTTTTTTAGGGGGCAGTCCGTCTGTCTGCACAGGATCAAGTAGCGGCTCTGGATCAGAAGAGCTTCAAAGCATTCGCATCAGTAGTCGCAAGCGTAAAGCGCCCCCGCCCATCGACGAGGAGCCAGGACCGACGAGCATGTCGAGTTGGGCAAGGGCCGCATTTAAGTAAGTCAAAGAAAATCCCCCAAAAGAGTCGTTTTATTTGTGATGCGAGCAAGCAGATTGGAACTTGATAATCCTTGTTTTTGAGATATGGGCCAAAATTCATTTGTAGTGGTCGAAAATTTGACTTTTTACAGAAACATTCTCATTTCATATGAAAACATACTTTTAACGGAATTCAGAAAACGAGTAATAAAAAATAGACTTCTTTAACCCCCATCCAGCTTTGATAATTGTAAAAAAACCTGAAACTATTTCAAAAGAAGTCCATATTTCATATTTGACACGGTATTCAAATGATTGTATCCTTAATTTATTTACACCAATAAATAAAGATGCCATTTTGGTTTTGATGTTAGTCTTTTACAGAGAGTGATGCGATTCCGTGGTGCAAACCGTTCCAAGGGGGACTTAAATGCTGCGTCGTGGTTTACAAGGCCAGGTACATGTGGGTCATTCTGTGAAAACGGGACAGTGTCCCCCTTACGTCATGACACTTAAGGGGACACAGTGTCCCCCTTTCATGTGTCCCCCTTACGTGAATACGCCCTCGGACTCTTTAATGTAAATCTGAATTTCTGGAATTGTTTAACTTTCTAAAGTTAAACCGCATTATGGTAATGGTTATTACAAAGATTTATAATTGTGGCTGTTTTCAAGTCGATTTTCTGTGTTTTTTGAAAATTTGCATGCAGATATAAAGCATTTTTAATTTTTATTTATTTATTATTTTTTTAATTTTTAGTCGCTGCATCAGAAGCACCAGGCTACAACAAAGTTATTAAAACTCCAATGGACCTTGGCACGATCAAAAGAAAATTGGAGGTAAAATGTTTGTTTCAAAAAAAATAATCATTTTAAAAGCCAGTATTTTCATCGGCCCATTTTTGGAAAAATGCACATGGATTCTCGTCAAAGTAGGACAATTTATTGCAGTGAGGATCAGTGTTGGAGGTCTCGAGGCCGGCCTAAAACCAATACAAGTTATTTTACAGGTTGCATACACGGGTCATGCCTACGACAGGGTTGTAGTCAAGTCCATCACAAGTCCCTGGGTCTTAATTCAAGTCACAAGCTATTCAAATGAACTCCAACAAAGGCATTCTTTTGTGCGTGTTCATCCTTTGCTTCTTGTTACTGGACTTGTGACGGCCATGTGCGAGACTTGTCACAGACTTGTGATTTTATCGGCTCTGGACTTGTGATAGACTTGTAATGGACTTGACTACATCACTGGCCTACGATGAATTAAACTGTGGTAAAAAGTAGGACTGAAATGAGCCCAACAAATTATTAATTATTAAATTAAAAGGCTATGTTAAATATTTGATTTTTTTCACTTTAATACAGAGCGTCCAATATGAAAATTTCACCGCGTTTCATAACGACATGATGTTAGTGCATAGTAACTGCCTCCAATACAACCCACCGGGCCACGAGATTAGACGGGATTGTGAAGAAGTGTTTCAGTTTTACGCAGCGGAGTATAATAAACTCATGGAACGATGGGAAAAGGTAAGATGCAGAGGCAAGCATGTGACTGACTTGTGACTGACTTGTGACTGACATGTGACTGACATGTGACCGACATGTGACTGGCTTGTGACTGACTTGTGACCGATAAGTGATCTGCATGTGACCAACATGTGACTGTCATGTCACGTCACCAAAATCAGACAAATATGTGAAGAGCGCTTGACTAACTTGTAAATGTGATGATATCAAACTAAAAGAATTTCTTATGGTAGATTCTAATTTCAAGGTATAGCCAAAAATAAGCCACACGTTTTTTGTGGAATCTTTTTCTCTTGCGAGGAATTTTTTATAAGAAAAAAAAAATGTTTAAATTGCCAAATAAAATGTCTATGGGGTAAATTTCATGGCTTTGGAATGGGTAGCGTTTTCAACAAATAAACATTGAAAAGTAGATAATTATAAAACTCTAAAAAGAAAACCCAAAAATTATTTTTTAGTGAAGCAATTCTTAATTTTTTTTCAGCATCCATCTCCACGAAAACCAAAACAGGACGATGGAAAATCCTCACCAAGATAGGCAGTTCCCAAATAGGTCTTAAGGAATAAAGTTGTTATCAAGACTCCTCGACAAGAATAATAATAAGAAAGAACAAACTCGGAAGTGCAGGTGAAGCTTGTTAAATGTTATTTAAGAATCATTCAATTTTTGGCATAATATTCTTGAAAATTATCTTCAAAATATATAATGCATATATTACATAGAAATCCTCAATACGCCTTTCGCATGTAATCTTTGCATTACGGCTAATGCCCCAAATTCTTTACTTACAAATAGAAGTAAAGTTTAGACAGTCGACATACTATGCTGTTGTTGCTACGTGGTGCAAGCTAATGCCTATCAACCAGTAGACTGGTTGCTTTATGCCATGCTTTCCTACAGTGAACACAGTATAGATTCTGTACTTCATACCTGCTGTCGTGCCCTTGGTCACATTACATAGCAACAAACATTTAGTCTGTCAAATATTTTTCAATTCCAGTTTTTACTGTAGTTATGGTTTGGTACACTCGGTGTACAGAAAATGTATCAATTTCTTTTTCTTGTCAATTTATGAAGTGAACATTTGGGTCATTAATTAGGGATTAAAAGTAGGTTTGGCCAGTCTTAAACCGGCTAGGGTCCTGGGTGCCAGGCGAGGGCCATTATCAGTGCCCAGGACCCTAGCCGGTTTTAAACGGATTGTTTAAGACAGGCCAATCCTACTTTTAATCTCATTCATAAATACCTTTTTATGTAAATCAGTAAAACTCACCGAAATTAGCTCGTGTGCACATGCACACGACTAGACCGGGTACTTGTCACAGTGCACATTTTGGTTTTGGGAGCGTGCAGTTTCTGTGTATATGTGCGTGTTCCATACGCGCTGACTAGGGCACTGGCACAAACGCCGTCCAGCCGGCCGGTCTTTATCACTGGTCTTTATCGTCTATTTAAAACTGGCCACGTGATGTGCTCTCAGCCAATAGGGATGCGTAAACTGTCAAAGGTATTTATGAATGGTGTGTTAAATTTTTCTACAATGTTCTCGGACACCACTGCAGTGCACTCGTGAGTCACGAGTCATTTTCCAATGTGACTCGAGTCGAGTCTGAGTCATTAAATTTGTCCTGGACTCGAGTACTACAACACTAACCTGTATGTCCAACAGCAAATTGTTATCTTTTTTTTGATTAAAATGATCGAAACCATACCTTTTTTTTTCTACCAAGTTGTAATCCATTAATGGAGATTGTTATTAAATTTGTCTTTGCGATCACCTCATTTTTGTGTGCTCTACTAAGCTAACGCTAAGCGAATTTTTGAAATATTCCGAATGGAAGAAAAGGAAAATGAGGAGTCGGTCACAGCCCTGTCCACGAAATAGATGCTGCATCCAGTCTAAGAGCGTTTTCTGTCAACAAATAAACAGATTGATTTTACACGTGTATGAAATTTCTCCAACAACAAAATAATTACTTTATTTTTTCCAAGGATAAGTCCTTGTATTTTTTGTCCTGTTTATAATAAATGGAAGGAAAATGGCTGAACCTCGATTTGAAACCGAGGCTCCCTGGAATATCGTATTTAACGATTGTGTTGAAATCTTCATTTTGTTTTACCTGTAATTGATTACCAAATAAACAGTTCACTTGCCAATAACAGAATTGCTCGTCATTAAGACACAGATGGTAAATCTGGAATTATCTTTCCAATCATTCATATTTAATTTTTGTCGACGTCAATGAATTAACTGTCTTGAATTTTAAGATTGATTTCTGGGCATCATTGAACGCATTTGTAGCTATATGTATTTATTATTATATGGAATCAAAATCTCACACCAATGGGGAAAAATTGGGCGGGGTGGTTCGAAAACGTGATATGGACAGGCTCTTTTTAATAGTCTGACTTACATTGTTGGCAGTTTTTGCCCCATGCGCCTAACGTGCAGTCACAGTAATAGTCCGGTTCGGGGATACCCCACTGTGGGTGGCATTTTCCGCCGTACATGCATGGATTGACATCGCACTTGTCGTTGCCTGCCACGATAAATAAACAAACGAAGTAAACAACCCCAAATACAGACAAACAAGCAAAGTCAAAACTATACAATTACCTGCTATTTCCCGTGCAGGCTCGGGGAAATAGCAGGTATATATACCGTCTCAAGATCTCCTCGGGGCAATAGTTTGCAACATCACCCCCATGTTGCAGTCAAGGTTTGTGTTATAGTCGCTTAATCTAACTGGCTCCGAGATGGGAATTTTCATTTATGATTTTCATGTACAGTGTACACGCATTGTACAAGGTATTAAACACCAAAGTATTTGTGTGAACATTTTGATGGTTGATAGAAATATACACTACTCAATAAGTTAGGAATATCAGTACGTTGTCAGTTTTGGAATTTCTTTTTTTCAAATGACTGTTTTCATCATTCTATTCCTGTGACAAGATACAATTTTCTAATCATGTACAAAAATAATTCAAGCGGAATGCATACCCTCAATATAATATATGCGTACACTCCACAATATCTATGCAACTTACGCAATTTAAAGTTCTCGCCGTAGTGTGTCACATGATTGCACAAGCACCAGATACGGGGAGTCTCGTCCGTTAGGTTTAGTGTCAAGGCTAGCGTAACATGTCCCGCCATTTTCATCCGCTGCGGAATGAAAAAATAAAAAAATAAAGTTAGGGTTCATTACAATGCACGGACACCATGACACATAAACCAGTAAAAATTTTAGTTTGGTGAATTTAAACTATCATTAGTTTCAAGACGCGAGTAGAAATGTCATACATTTATTATTGAACACAACATATGGTATGGTATGGTGCCTAATCACCATTGAAACGAAACAAACATATTTAGGATGAGAGAAAAATCGTAAGGGCCTTATAAGGATTTGAACCCGAGACCTCTGACTCACTAGGCAGATGCTCTACCAGCTGAGCTATAAGGCACAGTTGGTATTACTCCCTCAGGCTTCCTTATAGACCCAATTCTTCTCTCGGTGTTGCATACATTTATTATGAAACTCACCCTGTGTGGGCGCACAGTAAACGGATGCCGCTGCAAAAACGGACAAAAGGGAGAGGAAAATAAATGAAATTAAGCAAATTATGTTCATGTTCATTGATATGCAACGTGTGAACAGGGGCCAATTATATAGCGCTGTTTAGCAAACAAATTTGTTTAGCACAGAATTTCTTTGCTTTGTAAAATGGGTTATCAACCAAAATAAGTGTACGTCAAATTGTATTTTTATAGGAACAGGAGCAAAATATCACATACGATTTTTGCTGGCAACCCAAATTTTGCAAAATAAAGCAAAGAAATACGGTACTGTGCTAAGCTAATTTATGCAGCCGATTTCGTGCTGCGGGTATTTTATGGAGACCGTAATTTAAAAGGTAGTGCACCACTGGCGATTGAAGGCATAGGTCGAGAAATTTCAGCCACATAGATGCAGTGATACTTCAGGAAAAAAAACCTGAAAATCCAAGCATGGTTTTTGTGCATGAATGAATGGCTCCAAAGATCGCCTACAGGCCTGTAGGCAATCTTTGGAGATTTAAATAATTTCGTCATTTTTCGCATGAATGGGGGAAATTCAGACAAAATAGTTTCACAGGATGATTACGTCTTTTACCATCTTGATAACAAGTAAGCTTAAAGACAATAATTGAGAAATTTTGTTTGAGGGTAATTAGTTTACCAAACACGTAGACTACCTTTAAGCATCGACAAACGTTTGCTAGCTTCAGATGCAAAATTTGCTAAACAATATAGTGACGCAACAATGCCCGTTTCCAAGCACGCCGTTGAAATAGCCTTAAAGTTAGCACAACGTTTCTGCTATACTAGCGCTTAAGCAGTGCCATGAAATTAGCCGAGGTCATAAATAACCTAAATATAAATGATTGAACAAAATTCCAAATGTTTGTGGGGTTTAAATTGGTTATAACGATTATAGGTTGGACCAAACCCACCTCCACCCCTTCCCACTACTGTAAAAGACACACCCACCCCCCCTCCCCCACAATGAAAAATGAAAGTTCTAAAGCTTTTTTCACAGAGAGCGAAACATATACTTGCACGTGGTGCTAAATTAACAAGTACTTGTAGCAACTTTTCAGTGAGATTATGTAATGTGTAGGACAATCATTTCATGGCTTGTGGTGGTGGTACATGCATGACAATGTCAGAAAAGTATACAGAATGGTTCTAATTACTTACCCAAAGCAAGCAAAACAACGAGAGCTGGAGTTTCCATGGTTGGTGTCTGTTGATGATGATCATGACTGTAGGATAAACCTCTACAGCAACTCATTCTTATAGATGTTTGTTTGATTGTATGATCATTAGACAGATGTCTTTGAAAAGTCAACGTCGACTTACTTACTTGACTAATTACTCTAATTAAACCAATTCAAAATGGACTTGGTAGAAAGTCAAGTTTTCTTATCCAATAATTAACCGGCAAACTTTCTTGAAATCGGTCGACCTAACTGAGACTGGAAACCACAACCGGGGTTCAACTTTTCTAGTACGCCGTCCTTAATTAGCTTGAACGTCATTAGTAGTTAAGTTATGGACAATTAGGCCCGTTAAAACGAAAGTAAAAAGGAAAACCGTTTGTATTCAGTAAACAGGGTCGTCTTTTTACGGTCAGTGTAATTTGTCATATTACATTTTTGGTCTCTTTGAAAAATTATTTTAACTGGCGCAAAAAGCATAGACAAACTGGGTCAAACAATGTTATGATCTGTTTAACTTTAGTATTGTATTTAATTCATTTGAATTTCAAAATTAAGGGCATCGTACGTGGTTTGCTATTCATAAAATATTAGTCAAATCTTCTTTTTTTTGTGGGATTCAATCGTATGGCCCGCATCAAAACTCCACCCGTATTAGATGTCAACGGCAACAGTTGCAACATGCAATTGACATACTGTTCTAACTGTTGTCATTGACTTCCAAGGGTGGATTTTCGACAAGATATTGACCAATTCTGCCAAAATTCCATGGACACACGCAAGGAAAAAATTCCCAAGAATTCTCAGACGAAGTTTGGTGGGGATTGGGCATTAGTTTTCAGTGCAATTCGCTGGCAGAGTCGTGACGTCACACTTTTTTGTAAGAGCTGGACCGTAACTATGGTTACTGGTTTACGCTCACGTTTTACATCCATTGTGTTTGCGCACAGTGTGTTTTACTATTATTCTTTTAGAAGAATATATTAAAAAATAAGGACCATAATGACTTGCAATGGTTTGCTCATACCTACCCTCATAGCGATACGCTACCATACCGCCTTATTTTGTGATGTTTGTAAAAGAAAAACAACTACAGACTATAGAGCTACGTCTGTTCTATGAACAGAGCGTAGGGCTTATTCGCATTTTTTTTTACTTTAAAAATGAGCATTATAAGCATGCTCATTGTTTTTGCAAAATTAGATGTCAGCATATCAACTATTTAACTTAAATAAATTTTACCTTTAATGTCTTATCTTCAAAGGATTGATGACGTCATCAATGTTTTAACCACACAGACATGTGGTGGTCGACGTACTCTATAAGCACCACTTTTGGGCTGATGCATAGTTCCGAGATTGCCCAGTTAACCCCGCCCCTTAGATATTGTTGCTATGTGCTCACAAGCCATCGCAAAAAAATGGCGACACAACGTACAAAACAACGGGACTCGGCATGGAAAGCACAGATTCATTGGGGAAAACTTAAAGGTATTTTTGTTTTAGGGTCGACAGTTACCGTAGCACACACTGAGCGAAGGGCTAGTAATGCAGGGATGACATATATTCATTAAAAAAATGCGCTTTCCTACCTTTGAACAGCGAATCGCCCGACATTGAAACCAAAATTCACCCAGTCACTGGCGCATACAACGTATACAAACTGTATGGGCAGAAAATCGCGTGATTGTGTGATGATTGCATCACTTTGACCTTTGTGTGCGCCGTCTGCTATAGCTCTGTTGTGATTGGTCGGCTGGTTCGGCTTGATTGACAGGTCGGAACTATGCATTTGCGCAAACACTGCTATGAAAGACTTTTTAATGTCGTTGCTAGAGGGTGCCCTTTTAAGTGATGACGTCATCACTTACATATTTAGAAAGCCCGATCACCCTGGACACTAACACCATCGATCCCATCCCTGCATTACTTACCACTTTCCAAATATAGGTCCATTTTTGTCTACTTCCGGTTTCTACCGGAAGTGAACAAAATCAAAGGTATTGTCTGTACGAAATTTAGATCTCGGTTAGCTGTTACTGTTACTGCAAGAATTAGGGTAATATGTTGAAGAGCTGATTTTTGTATTGATTTTTGAAGATTTAAACCATTAATGTTCAATTTATTGTAATATGACATTTAATGACGTCATCATGATAATATTGTGATCTGTCACAGACCTCGTAGCAGGCAACATGCCTGAGAAAAATGAACTTTGTCACTACCCCAAAAGCAAGCAAATTATTCAACTAAAAAAATACTGAACTTTACCTTTAATGCCCCGCCTTTAAAAGATCGATGACGTCACTAAAGTTTTGACCATACAAACTTGTTTTGCATTTCATCAGCTCTACAATCACTATACACTATGAACAACTAACAATGGAAATTGGGCACACACTATTGTTAATAACAATGGTTTGTGCACAATTTCCATTGTTAGTTGCTCCATAGTGATAGACTGCCGAAGTGTGACGTGCGTTGCCATGGCGATTGGATCTAAACTATCATGGCCGTCGGGAAAAGTACCATTGAAAAAGCACTGGGACACGGTTGAGTGATTTTCAGTTTAGATCCAATTGCCTAGGCAACCAACAAAAGGTGACGTATTCACTTCGGCAGTCTATTATTAAGCTAAATTGCACAAACGGGGCCGCCATAAATGTTAATTTGTGGACTTTTTAAATTTTGCCGCTAGAGGGCGTGCTTTCATGGAATGACGTCAAAACTTACATTTTTGGAAAGCCTTTTTACCTTAGACAATAACACTACCAACCCCATCTCGGCATCCTTCACCACCTTTACAAAATAGGTTTATTTAAAGGCCCTGTAGATGATCTGTTTTTGAGCGATTCTGCGAATAAAACCATTATAAATCAAAAGAAAGACATCAACAAACTCATCCGAAGAAATTTCAGCTTTGTCAAATGTACCACGTTAAAAAACACACATGAAAATCCATATGCATTTTCCTGGTCTTGGCGGGGTGTTTCAAATATTCGTTCTCAGTTGATCGGGTACCATATGTGGCTTGCGTTATGCACTCTGTGGCGCACATACTGCGTGTGCGCGCGATCCATAAAAATGCATCGCGTTGGAACACGCACACGGAGTACACAGCGCCCATGCATTTTGGACCGCGTAGATGCGAACCAAAAATAAGTAAATCGTTTGCAAACGATCTAAATAATTTCATCTTTACGGATTATTTTCTGGTAAAATTATATCATTTTGAGCGAAAACCTTTCATTGGATAGTTGCTATTAATTCAATCTTTACTTTCAGAACTTTTCCCCTGTAAACTCGTCGATTACTTTTTGGGGTCATTGCAAATGATACACTGGGCCTTTAAGTGCACTTATGAACAAAATCAAAGGTCATTGTCCATGTACGAAACAGATCTTGATTAGCTGTAACTGTTACCGCAAGAATTAGGGTCATATATGTTAAAGTGCTGATTTTGTATTGATTTTTGAAAATTTGGACCTTTAATTTTCAATCCATTGTAATATGATGCCCGATGACGTCATCCTGACGTCATCACAACATGTCACTAAGCTAACCACAGACAACATACAGTGAAGTTTTAAAATTTTCATTAAAAATTGCTTTATGAAAAAACATCGAAAGGTCTTCCACTATAAACGTTAATGCACTTTACCATTTATATTATCTGTTACAAGTTAATTCTGCATCAACATTTTCGGGTTGCATTTTAATTAATTAATTGAAGTCCAAAGATTGTGCAACAATGCACACAAATATAAATCACCCATAAACAATTAAAAATAAAACACAATACTGCATGAAAATCCACTAAATATATCTTGAGGTAGAATGCCATAAGTGCATAGTATGCTTGTATTGCCGTTGTCACGGTGTTTGAGTTGAACATGCGCATAGCAATACATACAAGGGTCAAGATCCCACCGTTGCACTGGGCTCAACCAGGAATGCAGTTGTCCTTGCTCTCGTCTCTCATTGGCTACCGTCGTTTTACACGCAAAACCCTGGCAGCCCAGGGTTTTGTGTACAAATTTAAAGGGCCTGTGACATGCTAAACAACTTTGTGCCTAAGCTTTGCTTCATAATGACGGATTACTTGTTCAGCAAGACATACTATTATTCGTTTGGATGTAAAATCAATAAAAGGTGGCCTTTTTCAACTTTGAAGATTTCATTGCAATAAATCACAGACAGAGGGCGCTGTTTTGAGTGCATCACATAAGGAAGACAAAAGGGAAAAGTTAAGAAAAAACATAAGACTTCAAGTTGGACTTGTGGCAAATTGCTGCAGTTTCTACCCCAAGTTTTGTCATGGCTTACAGCAGGCAATATGTAAAACAAACTCAAACAGCCATGGATTACAAAAGTTTCAGGAAAATTGAGAAAAAAGTGGAATCTTTTGTGCACAGTTAAATGTGATTTTCCTGTGTTTGCCTCTTGTGACATCGTGACCTTGGTCATGAATATGCATATTGCATTAGCATAAAAACTAAAAACCTTTGTTTTAACCCCCAAAGCAAGCTCCAAATAGGATTTTTATGACTGTAACTTTGTAAAGTGGTTTTAAAGCATATATTTCATTGATAACAATCCTAAATAAGGGGCCCTTTAAAATGACCAAAAGTATTGAGGCCGTCCCAGTAATAAGCCCCCCAGCGCCGGTGGGAACGAGCTAAAGGCGGAAGGCTACATCGTATTACATTGCTGGCGCCAGCTCTACCGGCCGATTGGCACAATCGTTACAATGTTTAGCTCGGTGGTCGAGTGGTTAAGACGTCTGCCTTGTTTGCAGGAGGTCGTGGGTTCGAGTCCAACCGAGCACGCTAGGTTTTTCATAGTGTCTCGGGAAAGCACTGAGTATGCGGTGTTAATAATTACGCCGGGCAAGGGCGGCAAAACAAACCTTAATTATGTAATGCTGTTGTTCCTGTTTTTTAAACGTTTTCCGATCATGTAATATCTGTCTTTTAAAAAAGGCGATATTTAGGGTCGAAGCTAGGGAATAGGTCTATTAGATTCGGATGGGATCGGATTCAGATTCTAACTGAAAGGCACACCTTTAGCTATAGCAGACATATGCAACAGGATATGTGGCAGAGGGTATGCCCCTACCATTGTTCCCCAGCCCGTGTCTCAAGGAATTACTGAGGAATTCCTTTCAGTTTTTAGGGGAGGAGGAGGGGCGAGTGTGTTAATTGAGACGTTAGTGGAGTCCCTTTGCCACATATCGTGCAGGGTATAATACTGTAAGATTTTAAACAGGCTTGTGGAATTGGTACCTGCAAATTGCATGAACAATGCCTATACCATGTAGATAACTTTAATGATGTATGATGCGACATTATAGCTTTACAGAATCAGCATTATTAGAATAACAAATCAAAAACAGCCAAACTTTCTCAAATTACTGACAAATTAGTTTACTTACATTTTATGTGTAAATTCATACACATATTTTTACTATCACAGGGGTCACTGCATGCATTTAGGTTTATTATGTATATACCAAGACAGTTCAAAATCTGCCCGACCCCAAAATAAATATTGCACAAACAAGGATACAATGTTATCCATGTTGTTAGTAACAATCCTCACAACAAAACCGTCACTATGCATTAATCTTGTCTTAAGACAAGATTAATACATAGTGCGATTAAAAATTAACCGTCACTATGCATCAATCTTGTCGTATAAGACAAGATTGATGCATGTAACATAGTGACGGTTTTGTTGTGAGGATCATTGTTACTAACAACATGGATAATATTGTATCCTTGTTTGTGCAATATTTATTTTGGGATCGGGCAGATTTTGAACTGTCTAGGTAGGCCTACATAATAAACCCAAATGCAGTGACCAATGTGATAGTAAATATATGTGTATGAATTTACACATAAAATGTAAGTAAACTAATTTGTCAGTAATTTGAGAAAGTTTGGCGGTTTTTGATTTGTTATTTTAATAAATGGAGCAACCATAATTAAAATTAATTTGAATAATGCTGATTCTGTAAAGCTATATGTCGCATCATACATCATTAATGGTAGGCATTGTTCAATTTGCAAATGTATAGGTTTAGTACGGAGATGCGAAGTTACAGCATGGGGTACCAATTCCACAAGCCTGTTTATAAACTTATAGCTGCTGTATTAGACCCTGCACGATATGTGGCAAAGGGACTCCCCTAACGCCCCATATACCTCAACACACTCTTCCCTTTTTAAACAAAACAAAATGCAAAAAAAACTATACATTTTGTCATTTATTTCAGACTTAGGTGGCGACATGCGAATCGTACTACACGTAGTAGTATATAGCACTATACATGTAGTACTGAACCATTTTTACCAATGCTGAGGTATATATGGAATGCGTATGCGTACGGGGGTGGGGGGGGGGGGGGGGGGGGGGGCCTGGGGTGGGGGGGGGGAGTAGGGGGTGTGGGTTGGAGCCACTGCGTACGCCATGCGTACAGGGGGGAGGGAGGGTCTAAAAAGTCGGCATTTCATGCGTACGTACTTTATGGACGACCCCCAGCTGCATGCAATTCGATTCGCAATCTTATCAAGCAGAAAACTAGGTATTTAAACTTTGAACAGTGACCATGGCACAACCAACCAGCTTTCTGGTATGCAGCTTTCTGGGTGGGTCCCCCCCGGCATGATGTCCCCACCCCCGGCATGATGTCCTCACCCCCACCCCCTTTATCCGCGCCTGGGGTATTAAAATTATGTCCACTGGGGAAAGCTGTCATTTCAGAATGGATGCGCTCTTTCCAAATTATAACTCGGATTCGTTTATATTCGGAGAGATTCGTAATGGGACTCGAACCCATAACCTTGCGATCACGAGCACGGCTGCATACCCACTAGCTACAACGGCAAGCACGCCGATCACTATACCCACAATCATGCTGGCTTTACTGCTGCTGCTCGGCGTGATGATTGGTTGTGTATGATCATCGTACTGGATGATCGTAGTAGGCGTTTCCGTAGTAGGCGTTTCCGTAGTAGGCACATCCGTAGTGGGCACTTCCGTAGTGGGCACTTCCGTAGTGGGCACTTCCGTAGTGGGCACTTCCGTAGTGGGCACTTCCGTAGTGGGCACTTCCGTAGTGGGCACTTCCGTAGTGGGCACTTCCGTAGTGGGCACTTCCGTAGTGGGCACTTCCGTAGTGGGCACTTCCGTAGTGGGCACTTCCGTAGTGGGCACTTCCGTAGTGGGCACTTCCGGGCAAGTCTCCTCTGTGCACGAAAGGAAAAACAAATGGGAAAACGTATACACTGCAAAAAGTACAAAGGGAATATCAGTCTCTAAGACGTTTTTACCCGTTGTTTTAGGGACTGTATAGTCCCTATAACAATGGGTATTATACTTTGTTCGATGGTCGATGTATGGTTAAAGGAGCGTGACCAGATTTCTCCCCAAAATACTATCCACGGAAAATAAACCTAGGAAATTTGCAATTTCCAAATTGGATGTGGAATCAATTGTTTTAAAAACCTGCTGATTTGGTGGAATGGCCAATGCACGCACTATCAACGGCGGCTCCATAGTTGAGTCCGGTGTCAACCAATCACCAATGATCTCTCGTCGGTAGTCCCATCGATATATATGTATATACACTGGAGAAGTATGCAATAGCAGTTGGCTTTAGGATAATTTAAGCCATGCGCCGGCCGCCATTGTACCCCACGAACAATGCTTGGCCTAGACTGCTTCTTGGTCCATGCATTCCACTTAACACATGTAGACCATGATGTAGACTAGTGAAGACAGTATGACCAGTCTAGGCAAGGCATTGTATTTGATTGGGTACAATGGCGGACGGTGGCTTCAATTTTAGACGTTGTTGCTTCATACCAATGTATATATATCGATGGTAGTCTCCAGACTGGATTGATTAGGTCTGGATTGATTAGGTCTGGATTGATTAGGTTTTGGCGTTTCCACGCCATTCCACTTTTAATTAGGAATCGGAATCGCGATTCCATATTTTTGAGGAATCGATTCCCAGTAGAAATCGATTCTCTTTCATTTAGATTCGATTCCCAGTGATAGCTTGCCGATTCCAGAAATTACCTAGCAATTCCGTAGGCAAAACCCCAACTTTTGTAAGAATATTTAGCCTCTGATCATTTCCACATTATTAAGAAAGTGTGTGTGGTACAGGCCGGCATCATTTCGGGGACGTTTAGTTCCAACCGGTGCTAATAATTGGGCTGTCGTCGGCACAATAAGTAGTATCGTCGATGTACATGTAGATAAACACGCTCATCTACGTATGACACACTTAGTATATTTAATGTTTTCCCGCGAAAAATGGAATCGATTCCGAATGGAATCGCGATTCTTTTTTGGAGTCGGAGTCGACTCCGAAAATGCTGGAGTCGCCCAAGCCTAGTCTGGATCATCTTGAGATCTCAGGGAATTTCTACTCTGCAAAGCGACGTGACACTGTACGCAGGAGTTAGGGAGTGCTTTAAAGGGGCACTGTTGCAAGAGGATGAGTCTGGATAGGCCTATACGAGACTAGGATGGCATTTCTTTATGCGACTATTTCGTGACCTGTTTTTGTTCACAACCCACCTTCGCCAAAGTCTCCTTTATCGGACGAACTTTGTGCAAACGGCTGGAAAAGAATGTCAGTCATGAAAACCTTGAAGGTGTCGCCAATTTCAATCGAATTACACCGCATGCTCTTGCCTATAGTTCCGTCTGTGGGAAAGACAATAATTTATCATTGGAATTGAATGACAGTGCAGCTGTTTGTTTCACTAAAAATCAACGGATTATTTGTGCTTCCAAGAACAAAATTGCATCAGGACCTTTTATTTTAAACTTCCATTATAAAACTCACCGAACGACTCAGGATAACTCCCAAAATCCCTTTTTCATGAGAACCAAACAAATAAAAAAATATCAGCGACGAAAACAAAATTCACGTAGTTCCATCCTCGATGACGTCATGGATGACGTCAAGATTGAATCCTGAAGTTGTTCCCACTTCCACACGCCGTGAGCATCTGTATTGACCTGACTCACGCCCTCTCGAGTCCGAGCACGAACTGCAAAACATGGAAACTTTTCAATTTACTTTTCAGATGGCTTGAAAGCCGGATACCGTTTAAAAACAAACGTTCTTTATACAAGTAACAAAGTTTTCCATACTGGCAATATCATGGAGAATAAAGAAACGAGCAAATGTTTCTCTCTCTTTATTGATAAAGTTTCTGGAACAAAGGTAGGGTGAGAAGTATGGTGGTGTACAAGGGACATCGGAAATCACAAATATCTTTGCAAATATTTGCAATGTCGCACATTTTATTCGCAAATATCTTTGCAAATATTTGCAATGTCGCACTTTTTTCGCAAATATCTTTGCAAATGTCCCTTGTACGCCACGATAGAGAAGTATACCCACCACGATATGTGGCAAAGGGACTCCCCCTAATGCTCCTATACCTCAACACACTCTTCCCTTTTGTTAACGCACCTACTCCCCCTAAAAACTGAAAGGAATTCCTTGGAAATTCCTTGGATGTTTGAGACACAATGGGGGAAAATGGTAGGGGGATGCCCTCTGCCACATATCGTGCTGCATATGTAGAGAAGGGAGGTTAAATGATTGAACATTTCTCTTGTAGTGGCCAAACGTACCGTAGTTGAGAGCATCCGTTGGAATACATGGCTCAATATATTTAACTGTGATATACAGGAAGTTCTTGTACGTTGTGCTTCCTACACTGATGAAAATGGTCAACCGCACACACTCCGATGACATGTCCGGATAGAGCAATGTCAGCAGTCTGACATCAGGGTCACTGTCGCAATCTCCAGAGAAAAACGTGGTGTTCGTGATGGGGATGGTTGTTACTTGTATCTGCGGGAAAAATGAAATGTTCAACTTTTAGAGGCCCAGTAAAGGCGAAAATAGGCCGTTTCCGCAATGCATCAAAATTCACGGATGTTTCTTGTGACATTGTCTAGTGATGAGCTATTTCATTCACCCGTTACTTTAAATTCGATTTCTATGGTTGGAATTCATTTTACATACATTAGTTGTTGCTAGGTAGGATAAGCCCTAGACAAGCTTTGTGGTCGTTAGAGCAACCATTCGGTATTAAAGAATGCATGGAATTTGCATACATTACGAAAATCTCCCATTATGACGATTTCAGGCGTCATTTTATATTGGATGCTGATTGGCTAAGGAAAACTGGTTGCAAGCTTCCCACTTTTTCGGAACATGTTACAGAAGTTAAGCCTGTTCTACTTTCGCGATTTATTTTTTAGCACCATATGATGCCGTTTATGAGGTACTATTTAAAATTTAAAAAAAGCAAAGAAATTTTGGAAGTTTTGTGATACTTACCCCTCGCGTCTCTGTTTGATATGTGACAATCACGATAGCATTGAACTCCATCAACATGCACGCATCACCGTCAACATTATTCACTCGGAAGCTGTTGGTCGAAAAATCATGGTCACTATTTCGCGGTCATGACCAGAAACATGTCTCGGACATAACTGCAGATTCAACCAATAGGCAGCTTTGGCCGTCGGAAACCAAAGCCGTTCATTGGTTAAACCATAAATGACGTCAGAAACATGATACTGGTTATGGTCGCGAAAACGGTCGCCTTTGTTTCCTTCAATGCTCAACTTTTGTCATCAGAATCAAAGCCGACAATTAACCAGGGGTAAAAATGTAAAGCATTTCATTGTACATACCTTGGTGTAACGGTTTCTACGCCACCAGGGCCGGTCGTGCCAGCTACTTCAGTGGTCACTCTTGTATCTGTCAAAATACCGGTATTCAATGTTGCACAAATATATCCGGACTATTGTCAACCAGTTAAAACAAGCATGAATAAAGAGGAAAATGGGTCGGACCAATTTAAACATTTGGGGACACAAACACCACGGACATCACGAGTTTTCAGGTGGTGAGGCTTGGGCATTTCCCACATTTGTTTGAATCGATTATATTTTTCAAAACAAAAGTTGGCACAAAAATTAGAAAAGAATCTTGCAAACCTGGCATAAAACACTGGAAAATTTCAGAAATTTGTCGGCTACTTCCTGGAGTCGCCAAAATAACTGGAATCAATTCCTCCAAAAGATGGAATCGCGATTTTAATTTCCAACTTGGAATCGATTCTAATCAACCCCGGAGTTGTTTCGGTTGTCACCATCCTACATGCGACGGTTTCGGTATCATCTTATACCTTGTAAAGTCTACTTCCGAACGGTCCACTATACAGCAAGGGACTGTCGCCGGAAGCTTGACGAGAGTGCAGTGCTTATAGTTAGGTATTGGGTTGAGATTGTCTAGATGAATGATCTGAAAGTCTTGAGATGTAGTGTCGACTGCTTCTTGAGGTAGGGAGTTCCACATTGTAACCACTTCTGGGGAAAAAGACTGACCGAATGGAGTAGATGTATGCTGAAAGATATCAGATTGTCTGTCATGACGTCTATATAACGACTGATTTTGGGTTTGATGTAGCGGCCAGGGTTGATGTTAATTTCACCAAGGATCATCGTCGCTGTCTCTGTCGTCTGGTCGCAATGGAATCCCACCCCAGGACTTCTAACATTTTAGTCACACTCGATTTAGACTCGTAGTTCCCGTGAAAGAAGAGAGAGATTTGGGTTTCGAACAACTGCATGTGTAAGCTGCTCTGGGAAAATATTGTGCCCCATTTTGCTTCCCACTTTGAAAGGTCTGGCAAGCGCAACACTGCCGCAATTTTTTTTCTTCAACACTCGCCAATCTAAATGTTGACGTCATAAAACAACAGACGTTTAATACTTTTCAGCCCACTTTTGTGCGGATATTGAAGTAAAACCTAGTCAAATGATGGTCAGGCTAGGTCTAGATTGAATATTTCCAACATGAGCGGGTATAGAAATTGTGACTTACCAGAATAAAACACAAGAAGAACGATAAGAAATCTTGAAAACTCCATTTTAAGAGTAGTTTTAGTGCTTACTTTAATGTAGAACTCGGACAAACGTCAAATACAAGACCTATATACTATACATCAGAAAACGGTATGTGGTACCGGTATATATACTGTTAACGTTATCAGCAGTAGCATCGTTGTTTATTAGCAGTTGTCAGTTTGAAGCCATGGTTACCTATACGCGTGTACGTTGTGGTGATACCTATGCTGATTTGACGACTAAGATAAAACATTGTAAATTATAAAAGTGCCGCCACGTCCAGTTCTGTAACAAAGGTGGCACAATACATGATGTACAATACATGATGATCGTATCTGCCTAGTCTGTGTGTAAGGCCGTGTTAAACAAAACTTTAAACAGCTAGAATTCCCCCTTCCACATTTGTTGAGTTTGTCTGTTTATCATGGAGGTACGTGTATGTGTCTACAACACCATCACAACTTGTTTTTCACATCTATACACCGGCTCACTGTTTACATAATTTAGTGATGTAGCATCACTGAAATTTGTTTTGATGGTCCGTGTCAAAAACGATCGTCAAAATGTCCCGTAATTAACTAAATAAAAGCTTAAAATTAACAAAAACGGTCAATGCGCTTTACCAGCCGTTCACTATCGCGCGAACCTCGGGCGACTTTGCAGCAAACGTTATATACTCTTGGCAGCTTTCGATTTTTCATAGTTATGTTACATAACCTGAATAAATAGTCTATTTTGTCAAATACGCATACATAAAAAAAACGGCCAAATTTGGTGGTTTCTTTTCTTGTATATGGGCCTAGTTTTAGAGCCTAAAATAGCCCAACAAAGCCGGTGAGTTCCTTTAATGTTTGACGATTGTAGGCCTATTGCAACAACCGGGCAAAAGTTCGGTGAAATCGTCATTTCCCATTCTTTTTTTTCTAGCATCGTGACCGTAGTAATCTTGTCCTTACTTCCTCTCAGTCTACATCCCAGAATGACGAAATTCTTTCGTGTGTTTGTACTGCTGGGGGCTCAATTTTTAAAAGCTGTTTAGCAGAAGAAAAAGGATGTGTTCAGATTTTTTTCCAGATCTTACATGACTTAACACTCTTAAAATACCTTACCAAAAATGATTATGCACGGAAGAAAACAGGAAATTTGCAATCTCCAATTTGGCCGTGGAAGCAAAAAGGTTGGTGTAATTATTGCACTGATTTATGGAACCGGATAACATAGTTTACAAAACATCGGTGGTATTTTCACGATATCTTTGAAATATGGATTGATAAAAAACGAAATTTGAAGGGCAATTTTGACTGCCGGCACGGCGACCCATTTTTATCAAGCAAACGTTTTGTATTTTTAAGCGAATTTTTCTGTTAAACAGCTGTTAAATTGGCCTGATCCATGTTATGCCGAAAAGAAACGATTTTTATACTTTCCAGAAATTGTATTGGGTTCCGTTCCTTATGACTGTCCCATTCCTACCAAACTTTCAAACGACGATCTTAATTTACTCCGCAGTTTTTAACATTAAAATTAATAACAGGGATGCATGCTGACAAATGTAATAGAACGGATTCCCCAGCATGCTTTAAATAGCAGCCAATCGCCGACGCGGACAACGGCCAGCATTACCGAGTACATGTATCACATGCATGCACGGTGTTTACAATCTGCGCGCGTTACATTTGAATGCCTGCAATCATGCTGCAATGCACTGCAAGCGTCCTGATTGGTCCAGCAGAGGCGACAAGTTTCTGTCGCTAGTCCCACCGCGAAATGGGGCCTTTTTCAACAGGGCCACTGTACGCAGGAGTTATAAGGAGTGCGTTAAAAGGGCACTGTTGGAAGAGGATTAGATTTCTCGACGTCCGGACGGTACCATCGGGCATGCCGTCTATCTACCACAAGCCTGCACTCACACAGACCGGTATTTCCAGAGGATTTATTCATTCATTCACTCATATACTGGTTTGTTTTGAACACTACCATAAAAAAAAAATGTATATAGCGCCCTAATCCCAATGTAATTTGGCGCTATATATAAGTGCAGTTACTATTATTTTTTACAAATAGGTTATTAGGGAGACACGTTAGGGGTAACAAGGGGTATTAGAGGGACATTTGAAATTATATAGGAGACATTTTCGGTGTCTCCCTAATTTTCAAAAATTAATTTAAAATATTAGGGCACAAACCATTCAAGTTAGGGCACAAACCATTCATGTTTCAAATTTCAGCTCTGTAGCTTTAGGTAAAATTAAGTTAGGTGTCATTAAAGTTCTGTACACGTTTTACGGAAATGTCTCCTCGAGTCCCTGTATACTCGGTGCTTTTCCGAGACACTTCATTTTCCCCATTGCGAAATTATTCAAACCGGCCATTCAACACCGGCTAGCTCGGTGGTCGAGTGGTTAAGACATCTGCCTTGTTTGCAGGAGGTCGTGGGTTCGAGTCCCACCCGAGCACGCTATTAAGTTGTTCATAGTGTCCCGGGAAAGCACTGAGTATACGGTGTTAATAATTACGTCGGGCAAGGGCGGCAAAACAAACCTTAATTATGTAATGCTGTTCCTATTTTTAAAACGTTTTCCGATCATGTAATATCTGTCTTTTAAAAAAGGCGATATTTAAAAAAAAAACCTCAAAAACAGCCAGATTTGACGGCGTCTTTTTAGGATATATCTAATTTACGCTGGAAAGCGCTTCAGGATAATGTCTGGGTCTATTTCGAGCCCAACAAAGCCGGTGTGTTCCTTTAAGAAAATGATGGCCTTTCCACTATTTAACACGATTTATGACCGCCAGTTCTAATTTTTGGTATGACCCGTTATCACACCAGCTGCATGCATGCAATTTGATTCGCAATCTTACCAAGCAGAAAACTAGGTATTTTAACGGGGATATGTATACTGGATCTAATAACTTTGAATGCAGTGACCAGGCACAACCAACCAGCTTTCTGGTATGCAAACCAGTGGTCAATGCACACGCCCACTGAGTTACCCTCACATTGCCACACGCTGTGATCCAATAACGTGTTAATGGGCTTATCTGTCCTTGTACATGCAGCTGCACAGCCACACGAGCTACATAAGAAAAAGTTTAAAAAGGGAAGGGACCACTTTTTCCGAAAGTGTGCTGGTAATGTTATTCGGTTGGGGACAACATTTTTTATAACATGGGGAAAATCGCTTTCTCTCCCAAGCGGAGCAGGACTAATTATACCTAATGCACAATCTTTGTTGAGACTGATGGGTTCTTGTTTTCCGCTTTTATCAAAATGAATTTGAAAATTGCCTTGTCGTATACCCCTTTTATTGATATTTGAAACTAAATAGTCCATAAGTTGCTTCGTTGAAGATGTGCTTTGTGTTTTAGTTGGGGTGCCTTCACTTGGAGGGAGGGTAGCCAGTCGTATTGGCTTATTGCGGACAAGCGGACGCACACAATGCATTAAATATAGAACGGGGGGTTGACCCCCCCCCCCCCCCCCCCCCCCCCCCCTACCCCCACCCCTACCCCCACCCCTACCCCCCTGTATCCTGGGGTATTAAAATTATGTCCACTGGGGAAAGCTGTCATTTCAGAATGGATGCGCTCTTTCCGAGTTAGAAATCTCTAACTCTAACTCGGATTCGTTTAAATTCGGAGAAATTCGTAATTTGACTCGAACCCATAACCCTGCGATCACGAGCACGGCTGCAAACCCACTAGCTACAACGGCAAGCACGCCGATCACTATACCCACAATCATGCCGGCTTTACTGCTGCTGCTCGGCGTGATCGCTGGATGATTGGTTGTATGATCATCGTACTGGATGATCGTAGTAGGCGTTTCCGTAGTAGGCATTTTCGTAGTAGGCGTTTTCGAAGTAGGCGTTTCCGTGGTAGGCGTTTCCGTGGTAGGCGTTTCCGTGGTAGGCGTTTCCGTGGTAGGCGCTTCCGTGGTAGGCGCTTCCGTGGTAGGCGCATCCGTGGTAGGCGCTTCCGTGGTAGGCGCTTCCGTGGTAGGCGCATCCGTGGTAGGCGCATCCGTGGTAGGCGCATCCGTGGTAGGCACATCCGTGGTAGGCACTTCCGTGGTAGGCACTTCCGTGGTAGGCACTTCCGTGGTAGGCACTTCCGTAGTAGGCATTTTCGGGCAAGTCTCCTCTGTCCACGAAAGGAAAAACAAATGGGAAAACGTATTAACACTGCAACGGGTATTATACTTTGTTCGATGGTCGATGTATGGTTAAAGGAGCGTGACCAGATTTCTCCCCAAAATACTATCCATGGAAAATAAACCCAGGAAATGTGCAATTTCCAAATTGGATGTGGAATCAATTGTTTTAAAAACATGCTGATTTGGTGGAATGGCCAATGGCAGTGCACGCACTATCAACGGCATCCTCTTGCAACAGTGCCCCTTTAACGCACTCCCTAACTCCTGCGTACAGTGGCCCTGTTGAAAAAGGCCCCATTTGGCGGTGGGACTAGCGACAGAAATCTTGTCGCCTCTGCTGGACCAATCAGGACGCTTGCAGTGCATTGTAGCACGATTGCAGGCATTCAAATGTAACGCGCACAGATTGTAAACACCGTGCATGCATGTGATACATGTACTCGGTAATGCTGGCCGTTGTCCGCGTCGGCGATTGGCTGCTATTTAAAGCATATTGGGGAATCCCTTCCATTACATTCGTCAGCATGCATCCCTGTTATTAATTTGAAAAACTGCGGAGTAAATAAGGTTCGTCGTTTGAAAGTTTGGTAGGAATGGGACAGTCATAAGGAACGGAACCCAATACAATTTCTGGAAAGTATAGAAATTTTTTCTTTTCGGCATAACATGACCGAATTGATTAAATTACATCAAAATGACTCGGGCGTGAGTTGGTTCAAGACAACAGCCGGCTCGCTCCACAGATTTGCGTGTATTTCCTCAGGGTATTGTCACGTCGCTTTGCAGAGTATAGAAATTCCCTGAGATCTCAGGATGTATCAACGGCGGCTCCATATAGTTGAGTCCGGGATGAAGTATGCAATAGCAGTTGGCTTTACGGGAATTTAAGCCATGCGCCGGCCGCCATTGTACCCCACGAACAATGCTTTGCCTAGACTGCTTCTTAGTCCATGCAATCGCTTGCATTCCACTTAACACATGTAGACCATGATGTAGACTGAAGACAGTATGACCAATCTAGGCAAGGCATTGTATTTGATTGGGTACAATAATGGCTTCAATTTTAGACGTTGTTGCTTCATCCAATGTATATCGATGGTAGTCCCCAGACCTGTTGGGTGAGCATCCCCATCAGGTCTGGATTAGGCTTGGGCGATTCCACGCCGGAATCGAGTAGAATCGATTCCACGCCGGAATCGAGTAGAATCGATTCCACTTTTAATTAGGAATCGGAATCGCGATTCCATATTTTTGAGGAATCGATTCCCAGTAGAAATCGATTCTCTTTCATTTAGATTCGATTCCCAATGATAGCTTGCTGATTCCAGAAATTACCTCACAATTCCGAAGGCAAAACCCCAACTTTTGTAAGAATGTTTAGACTCTGATCATTTCCACATTATTAAGAAAGTGTGTGTGGTACAGGCCGGCATCATTTCGGGGACGTTTAGTTCCAACCGGTGCTAATAATTGGGCTGTCGTCGGCACAATAAGTAGTATCGTCGATGTACATGTAGATAAACACGCTCATCTACGTATGACACGTATATTTAATGTTTTCCCGCGAAAAATGGAATCGATTCCGAATGGAATCGCGATTCTTTTTTGGAATCGGAGTCGACTCCGAAAATTTTGGAGTCGCCCAAGCCTAGTCTGGATAGGCCTATACGAGACTATGATGGCATTTATTTATGTGACTATTTCGTGACCTGTTTTTGTTCACAACCCACCTTCGCCAAAGTCCCCTTCCACGGACGATTTCTGTGCAAACGGCTGGAAAAGAATGTCAGTCATGAAAACCTTGACGATAGTGTCACCAATTTCAATCGAATTACACCGCATGCTCTTGCCTATAGTTCCGTCTGTGGGAAAGACAATAATTTATTATGGGAATAATTGAATGACAGTGCAGCTGTTTCTTTCACTCAAAATCAACGGACTATTTGTGCTTCCAAGAACAAAATTGCATCATCTGGGACCTTTTATTTTAAACTTCCATTATAAAACTCACCGAACGACTTGGGAAATGTCTTGACTCTTTCCTTTTTTTCTGCATGAGAACCAAACAAATAAAAACATATCAGCGACGAAAACAAAATTCACGTAGTTCCATCCTCGATGACGTCATGGATGACGTCAAGATTGAATCCTGAAGTTGTTCACACTTCCACACGCCGTGAGCATCTGTATTGACCTGACTCACGCCCTCTTGATTCCGAGCACCGAACTGCAAAACATGAAAACTTTTCAATTCACTTTTCAGATGGCCTGAAAGCCGGATACCGTTTAAAAACAAACGTTCTTTATACAAGTAAGTTTTCCATACTGGCAATATCATGGAGAATAAAGAAACGAGCAAATGTTTTCTCTCTCTTTATTGATAAAGTTTGTGGAACAAAGGCAGGGTGAGAAGTATGGTGGTGTACAAGGGACATCGGAAATCACAAATATCTTTGCAAATATTTGCAATGTCGCACATTTTTTTGCAAATATCTTTGCAAATATTTGCAATGTCGCACATTTTATTTGCAAATATCTTTGCAAATATTTGCAATGTCGCACATTTTATTTGCAAATATCTTTGCAAATATTTGCAATGTCGCACATTTTTTTCGCAAATATATTTGCAAATGTCCCTTGTACGCCACGATAGAAAAGTATAGGCCTACCCAGCACGATATGTGGCAAAGGGAGTCCCCCTAATGCCCCTATATACCTCAACACACTCTTCCTTTTTGTTAACGCACCACTGAACTCCCCCCTAAAAAAAATCCTTGGAAATTCCTTGGATGTTTGAGACACAATGGGGAAACAATGGTAGGGTGGATGCCCCCTGCCACATATCGTGCTGCATATGTAGAGAAGGGAAGTAAAATTATCAAAAATTTATCTTGTAGTGGCCATACGTACTGTAGTTGAGAGCATCTTTAGGAAAGCATGGCTCATTATAGTGAACTCTGATAGTTCTTGTACGTTGTGCTTCCTGTAACACTGAAGTTAATTAACAACAGCACACACCACGATGACGTGTCCGGATAGGACAATGTCAGCCGTCTGCGTTTGCTGGGGCAATTTCCAAGGAAAGACGTGGTGTTCGTGATGGGGATGGTTGTTACTTGTGTCTGCGGGAAAAAAAATGAAATGTTCAACTTTTAGAGGCCCAGTAAAGGCGAAAATAGGCCGTTTCCGCAATGCATCAAAATTCACGGATGTTTCTTGTGACATTGCCTAGTGATGAGCTATTTCATTCATCTGTTACTTTAAATTCGATTTATATGGTTGGAATTCATTTTGCATACATTAGTTGTTGCTTGGTAGGACAAGCCCTGGACAAGCTTCGTGGTCGTTAGAGCAACCATTCGGTATTAAAGAATGCATGGAATTTGCATACATTACGAAAATCTCCCATTATGACGATTTCAGGCGTCATTTTATATTGGATGCTGATTGGCTAAGGAAAACTGGTTGCAAGCTTCCCAATTATTCGGAACATGTTACAGAAGTTAAGCCTGTTCTACTTTCGCGATTGATTTTTTTAGCACCATATGATGCCGTTTATGAGGTACTATTTTTAAAAAAACAAAGAAATTTTGGAAGTTTTGTGATACTTACCCCTCGCGTCTTTGTTTCATATGTGACATTCATGATAGCATTGAACTCCATCAACATGCACGTAACACCGTCATAATAAGTCACTCGGAAGCTGTTGGTCAAAAAATCATGGTCACTATTTCGCGGTCATGACCAGAAACATGTCTCGGACATAACTGCGGATTCAACCAATAGGCAGCTTTGGCCGTCGGAAACCAAAGCCGTTCATTGGTTAAACCAGAAATGACGTCAGAAACATGATTCTGGTTATGGTCGCGAAAACGGTCGCCTTTGTTTCCTTCAATGCTCAACTTTTGTCATCAGAATCAAAGCCGACATTAGACCTGCTCGGGGTTTTACGAACACAATGGAATTAGCATATCATGAAAAATTGGTACAGCGGACCTTTGACATTTTATAGATTGGCTCCCGCAATAAGCGATAGGATTATGAGCCGGTCCATAGTATGTCAAATGTCTGCTGTACAAAAAATACACGATAGGCCTATGCTAATTCCATCTTGTGCGAAAAACCCCGAACAGGTCTACAGGTCAAATCCATGACGGTTATCAAACGTAATTCTGTCCACGTGGCCAAATTGCTTATTTTAAATTATTTTAGAGGCGAGTTTCATTAATTTGCTTACGTTAAGCGGGCCTCCCACTGTGCGATTTTTGCCACGAAATTCCTACGAATTGGTACGATTATCGGAGACTGCCTATAGACTCTACACACAATCGTACCCAATCGTAGGAAATTCGTGACAAAAATCGCACAGTGGGAGGCCCGCTTTAGTTCAAGCGAATTTCGCGTTTACCATAGTAGGAGCTAATGGGTACCTGTGAGGGCAGCGAAGTGTGTGTGTTTGGTTGGGTCATTAGTGCCTAATAGGCAGCCAGGGCTGCATACACTCCATGGAGCTGAGAAGGTTAAGGAATGCTATTAATAGCCCAATGACCAGGGGTAAAAATGTAAAGCATTTCATTGTACATACCTTGGTGTAACGGTTTCTACGCCACCAGGGCCGGTCATGTCGGCTGGGCTAGTCAAACCAGTTGTGCCAGCTACTCCAGTGGTCACTCTTGTATCTGTCAAAATACCGGTATTCAATGTTGCACAAATCTATCCGGACTATTGTCAACCAGTTAAAAATAATAAAAAAGTGAAGAGGAAAATGGGCTAAATTTAAACATTTGGGGACACCAACATAGTACACCATGGACATAATGAGTTTTCAGGTGGTGAGGCTTGGGCATTTCCCACATTTTGTTTAATTGATTCTATTTTTCCAAACAAAAGTTGGCACAAAAATTAAAAAGGTATCTTGCATAAAAACACTGGGAAATTTCAGAAATTTGTCGGGTACTTCCTGGAGTCGCCAAAATAACTGGAATCGATTCCTCCAAAAGATGGAATCGCGATTTCAATTTCCAACTTGAAATCGATTCTAATCAACCCCGGAGTTGTTTCGGTTGTCACCATCCTGCATGCGACGGTTTCGGTATATACCTTATACCTTGCATGTAAAGTCTACTTCCGAACGGTCCACTATATCAAGGGACTATCGCCGGAAGCTTGACGAGAGTGGTGCTTAGTTAGGTATTGGGTTGAGATTGTCTGGATGAATGATCTGAAAGTCTTAATTGAGATGTAGTGTCGACTGCTTCTTGAGGTAGGGAGTTCCACATTGTAACCACTTCTGGAAAAAAAGACTGACCGAATGGAGTAGATGTATGCTGAAAGACATCAGATTGTCTGTCATGACGTCTATATAACGACTGATTTTGGGTTTGATGTAGCGGCCAGGGTTGATGTTAATTTCACCAAGGATCATCGTCGCTGTCTCTGTCGTCTGGTCGCAATGGAATCCCACCCCAGGACTTCTAACATTTTAGTCACACTCGATTTAGACTTGTAGTTCCCGTGAAAGAAGAGAGAGATTTGGGTTTCGAACAACTGCATGTGTAAGCTGCTCTGGGAAAATATTGTGCCCCATTTTGCTTCCCACTTTGAAAGGTCTGGCAAGCGCAACACTGCCGCAATTTTTGTTCTTCAACACTCGCCAATCTAAATGTTGACGTCATAAAACAACAGACGTTTAATACTTTTCAGCCCACTTTTGTGCGGATATTGAAGTAAAACCTAGTCAAATGATGGTCAGGCTAGGTCTAGATTGAATATTTCCAACATGAGCGGGTATAGAAATTGTGACTTACCAGAATAAAACACAAGAAGAACGATAAGAAATCTTGAAAACTCCATTTTAAGAGTAGTTTTAGTGCTTACTTCAATGTAGAACTCGGACAAACGTCAACTACAAGACCTATATACTATACATCAGAAAACGGTATGTGGTATAAAGACTGTTAACGTTATCAGCAGTATCATCGTTGTTTATTAGCAGTTGTCAGTTTGAAGCCATGGTTACCTATACGCGTGTACGTTGTGGTGATATGCTGATTTGACGACTAAGATAAAACATTGTAAATTATAAAAGTGCCGCCACGTCCATTTCTGTAACAAAGGTGGCACAATACATGATGTACAATACATGATGATCGTATCTGCCTAGTCTGTGTGTAAGGCCGTGTTAAAAAATACTTTAAACAGCTAGAATCCCCCCCTTCCACATTTGTTGAGTTTGTCTGTTTATCATGGAGGTGTATGTGTCTACAACACCATTACAATTTGTTTTTCACAAAAAATCGACAGGCTTTTGCTTAAAACGTAAAGCAGTTCCGACCCTCTTCACCCAAATTCTGAAACGCTCGAGGTCACTTGGTTTGTTTATCAACAGGGTTTTGACGTCATCCTGAGAAACATACAAAACGGCCTGTGCAGTATTGAATGGAAAATACACGAAGTGAATGTTTATCATGCCTGTTTTGTCTTTGTAATTCAAAATACAAACGTGAAAAACACTTCATGTAATATGACAACAATCTACTATTACCTGTTTTGTGAAAAAACGGTGAAATTGTGGCTCACAATGAAGCTCTTTTGAAGTAAATACTGGTGCATTGCGACGGGTGGTTTTGTCACGGAACGAACGGCATTCACAGCGGTCTGTGTACAGCATGGAACGGTTCCCTAGCGGGCCGTAGTTCCCACGTGTTTGAACATCGGCCGGTACAAGTTACAATGAGCGACTCATTTTTCTCTCTCTTGGTAATAGAAAAGAAAATCTTTCTGCTCTTTTTTTTCATAGTGGTAAAACATACAACCACGCAGCTACTGGGCATATCTCTGGCTTTTTGGACCAACAAAATTCTTCAAAAAACACCATCTAACAGAGACGGTTTTCCAAGTTTTTTGCGTGTAAACGTTAGAGCTAACAATCGTGTTGACTTCTCTTTCTCAGGATTGCGTCACGGGGTCACGCGCATATCATGAATACATAATGAGCGTTTCAGAAATCGCGAAAATCTAATTTTCGAAAAGCGCACTTTTGCTTGCAATTTATCCACTTAAAACCGACAATTAAAAAATAATAAAAATCCACGTCGGCAAGACGGATGTTTGGACTATCGAAAAAAGCGTAAATGCTGGATTTTCGTCAAGGGGGATTCTTCCTCTTTAAACAATACGTGTTTGTTTTTTCTTAAAGGGGGAATAAGAGTTTGTACTGTCCGAAGACTGGGCCTCGCCAAAAGTCACGATTTATTTGAACCAGTCGATAGCTATAGTCTATGAAAAAAATACCATCCTTTAACCTTTTTCGATCCATCCACTTTATGATTTTGCAGTATTTTCCCAATGAAAAGTAACGGGTCACGTCAGCGGGCAATTCAGTGATTATTCTGGTTGTTGTCCTGAGAAGCTGAGAGAGTTGTGAGTATTTTTAAATGATTTTTGAAAATTGGGCATTTAGCATTGGTTCCTATGGGAGCCCTATTTACTGTGGTCAAAAATGTAATCTGGTCATGCTCCTTCAAGAACTATAAGACGGGGTTAATTATTACCACTTAGCCTTAGAAAATCTTTTTTAGAATGAATTACTCAGGTAGTTTTATATGTTGTTAATTAACTAACATTTTACGAGGATCACATACTAATTTTGATATATTTTGTTTAAAGGCACAGGCTCGTCAGCAATGCGCGCCCGCCACATGTGTGCCACGCAATACGCAGCACGAATTCGACGGGCGCGCATTGCTGACGTCGAGCCTGTGCCTTTAATGCTGGAAATTACCGTGCGCAAATTAATGTTTTGTAATCTGTCTTTCAGAAGTGATTAATTAACATTTATCTGTCCTAAATATTCCTAATTTAATAAAATATACTTTTGAGTAGTACATCCATATACATGTGTCTTTGATATTTTCATGGCGCAATGAGACAATCGTCAAATTAAACAATATCTTGATAATCAATTGTTTTATTTTATAAAAATAGAAAAAAAGTTTCTTTTTTGAAAAAGTTAACAAAAAAAGTCCATGAGCTGTAATATATATTTTCTATAACTCTATTTTTGCAATAGTCTATTTTTCCCCAGAAAGGAGTGCATATATGCTGTTTAAAAAACGCAATTTTCCTAAACAAATCTCATGGAGGAAGAAACAATGAACTTAAAGGGCCTGTGACATGCTAAACAACTTTGTGCCTAAGCTTCATAATGACGGATTACTTGTTCAGCAAGACATACTATTGTTCGTTTGGATGTAAAATCAATAAAAGGTGGCTTTTTTCAACTTTGAAGATTTCACTGCAATAAACCACAGACAGAGGGCGCTGTTTTGAGTGCATCACATAAGGAAGACAGAAGGGAAAAGTTAAGAAAAAACATAAGACTTCAAGTTGGACTTGTGGCAAATTGCTGCAGTTTCTACCCCCAGTTTTGTAATGGCTCACAGCAGGCAACATGTAAAACAAACTCAAACAGCCATGGATTACAAAAGTTTCAGGAAAATTGAGAAAAAAGTGGAATCTTTTGTGCACAGTTGAATGTGAATTTCCTATGTTTGCCTCTTGTGACATAGTGACCTTGGTCATGAATATGCATATTTGCATTAGCATAAAAACTAAAAACCTTTGTTTTAACCCCCAAAGCAAGCTCCAAATAGGATTTTTATGACTTTAACTGAGTAGAGTGGTTTTAAAGCATAGATTTCATTGATAAAAATCCTAAATAAGGGGCCCTAGGAGTGTGACCAGATCACTTTTTTTACCCATAACTCCCCGGGACTTACCTTATGGGTCATGAGATTTTTATATCATAACATCCGTTATATTTTTCTGATTACGAAACTGAAACTCCCGCGCTTCTAGGCCGCATATTTCCGAGGATATCGTCGAAAATCCACCGATTATTTGTAAACTAATTTTCCAGTATCAACGTTTATCCGCTGAAAGCATACTCGATAGTTTTGTTCAATTTTTTTGGGACATGGGAGGTGTGTATGGGAGTTACTTGATAATATTGGTAAGTTACATCGAAAACTATTTTCCAGAAACTCTGGTCACGCTCCTTTAATTGTGGGTATAAAAAAGGCACTGATCGAAACCTGTGAACATGGTAAAGAAAAGAACAAATGCTCGGTTTTATAAGTGGGACGGAAACGCCTACACCCACCCACATCTACCCTAAAAAAGAAAATAAATATTAATAAATTAATATTAATAAATAAATAAAAACAATCACTGTAGCCTATAGTCCAGCAGTTCGTTTGGAAAACGTCTTCTGTTTCGGAGGAATACAAAAATGTTTGATGGCCCAGATTTTTATTTATATATTTTTTTATGGTGAAACTGTACAGCTCTACAACAGTACAAGTACTAGGTTATGGCCCAGATTCGGTTGCTAACCAACAGAGTATTGAATTTCAAGGCCAGTACAGGGAAGCAATGAGCCCAGCACTGCACCCCTGCACTGGGCCGGCCGCGCCCCAGCATAAGCTTCTAGTTCTAGATCATTTAATATTCATAAGCTCAAGGACGTGTGTACAATCGTGCAAAAATCTCCAGGTACGTCTCTGGTAGATCCATTATTATGCATGCATTAAATTTGACACCATTATGCTGGTATTGCCTGCCATGCCTGCACGTACGTACGTAAACGCAGCTGTAATTTCATTTTGCATTCAAGTTCAAGTTGATTGAAAGCGAAAGTAAATTCTAAATCTACTCTCACGATGGGTTATCCTAGATATCTTCTGGTTCTCCTTGTGTTTTGTACTGGTAAGTAAATATTGCTTATGTTCGACCCCCAAGCATGCCAAGTATCCTAGTTTGTTTTTTTAGGCCTAGCTTGACTTGAATTGAAATTGCAATTTTATGCTAAATTTTCATGAATTTTTGTAACATCATATCGTGGCGTACAAGGGACGGTATTTTTTTCGTATACATTGAACAAAGATTTTAAGGAAATGACCTCCTGGAATCAACACATAATGTAATTTTAAGATATACTTCCCACTTGCACTTTTGTCGCAAATGTTGCTTTTCTGTAGAAAAATCACGTTTTCTTCCTCAAATTGCCTTCAGTTTAAGTGCACAAGATAACCATTCACGCGCGTACGCAGCGCCCTCTGTTGTCGCGCTTACGCACAGACCGCTCGCCACGTCATTTTGTGCATTACTTTATGCAGTAATTTTATCATTTATTTATCTCAGAAATGCAACATTTGTATATCTTAGAATTGAATAAGCTATCGATTCCAACATATAAATTTACCCAAATCCGTGTTCAATGTATATGAAAAAAATACCCAAGGGACATCGCAAATCGCATATATTTGCGATGTCGCACATTGTTTTGCAAATTATCTTTGCAAATATTTGCAATGTGGCAGGCCTAGATTAGATAACCAATGCAATGTGTCACGGTTGTTGCAACTTTAAAGGCCCTGTATATTATGATCTGTTTTTGAGCGATTCTGCAAATAAAACATAAATCAAAAGAAAGACATCAACAAACTCATCTGAAGAAATTTCGGATTTTTTTCATATACTTTGAACACGGATTTTGGTGAATTTATACATTGGAATCGATAGCTTATTCAATTCTAAAATATACTATCCACTTCCGTCGCAAATGTTGCATTTCTGAAATAAATAAATAAATGATAAAATTACTGCATAAAGTAATGCACAAAATGACGTGGCGAGCGGTCTGTGCATATAAAGCGCGACAACGGAGGACGCTGCGCGCGCGTGTGAGAATGGTTATCTTGTGCACTAACTGCAAAGGCAATTTTTGAAGAAGAAAACATGATTTTTCTACAGAAAAGCAACATTTGCGACAAAAGTGCAAGTGGGAATTATATCTTAAAATTACATTATGTGTTGATTCCAGGAGGTAATTTCCTTAAAATCTTTGTTCAATGTATACGAAAAAAATACCGAAATTTCAGCTTTGTCAAATGTACCACGTTTTAAAAAAAACATGAAAATCAATATGTGTTTTCCTGGTCTTGGCAGGGTGTTTCAAATATTCGTTCTCAGTTGATCGGGTACTATATATGTGGCTTGCGTCATGCACTTTGCTATATTGCACATCATATACTGCGTGTGCGCGCGCGATCCATAAAAATACATCGTGTTGGAACACGCACACGCAGTACGCAGCACCCATGCATTTTGGACCGCGTAGATGCAAACTAAAAATAAGTAAATCTTTGCAAACAATCTGAATAATTTCATCTTTACGGATTATTTTCTGGTAAAATTATATCATTTTGAGCGGAAACCTTTCATTTGGTAGTTCCTATTAATTCAATCTTTACTTTTAGAACTTTTCCCCTGTAAACTCGTCGATTACTTTTTGTTATTTTTCAACTGATTTACATTTCGACAGGTACGAGAATGACCACTGAAGTATCTGGAAGAACACCACCTCACACGGCCGGCCCAGCTAACACGACTGTATCTGCCGGTACGGCCGGTCCAGTTATGACTGCACATGCCGTCACGACCGGCCCAGCCGTCACAGCCGGCCCAGCCGTCACGGCCGGCCCAGCCGGCACGACAGCCCATGCCGGCACGACAGCCCATGCCGGCACGACCGCCCATGCCGGCACGACAGCCCATGCCGGCACGACTGTCCCGGCCAGCACGCCCGGACCTGTAGGCAAGACCACCGTTATACCTAGGTATGTTTAATTTAAAATGCTTACCTTAGGGACAAGTTCATAAACGTGTTATGCCCTAATAGTCCAGTCAATCTAAGCATTTTTTTAGCTCAACCCACCACTAATTGCAACAGAATTTTTTTAACTGGTATGCATTTTAGTAAAGTCCCCTGAACACCATACTAAAAGTCTACCAAAATATATTTGGTGGAAAGGTGTCAAATTTGCATAATATGCAAATTACATGCTTCCATTAGGAAAAATTATGTTTCACTATAACTATATATGTAGGTACCCAATCAAAGCACATAAAAATGTCTAAACCTATGTTTGCATGGTCACAGTACACGATAAACATGTTTCTGAATTGATAGTGTGAACACAAATATGCAAATTATGCAAATTATCTGCCGCCATTAGGAAAAATTTCATTTTTCACTGTAACTTTATATGTAGGTACCCAATCAAAGCACATGAAGCGTCTAAACCTATGTTCGCATGGTCACAGTACACGATAAACGTGTTTCTGAATTGATAGTGTGAACACAAATATGCAAATTATGCAAATTAGCGGCCACCATTAGGGAAAACAAATTTACACTGTATTTTCGTACGCAAGTATAATCTACTCAAAACGATTTACATGTATTTGTGTAATGTACCCATGATTTTATGGCCAGAGAACATAAACACGTTTCTCAATTCATATGGTTAAGATAAATATGCAAATTAGGTACCGAAATTGTTAAGGAAAATTAAATTGGTCAGGAAAATTGAGATAAGCACACTTCTACAATAATCCATTTTATGACTGTTTGGTAAAATACATAATTCACAGTCGTACGCTTTGGTAGCGACCTGAACCATTCCCACAGCGCATGAAAAGGTAACTTTTAACCAATGAAAAGCCAAAGGGGACAAATGTATCTGTCTGGCGCAACAGTTGTGTCAACCCACCGCCCACCATCACCCCTTCTCCGCCTTTGATAATAATTTATGTAAATATTCTCGTGTGGTTTTTAATTCAATTTGATTGGTAATGTATGGCAGAAATTTGCATAGAAGAGACGGACAGTGCCTAAATTATCAATAGTCTTTGTGAAACGTTCAAGCAGTGGAAAGGCATACTGTTATTAAACGAGAGTTTACTGTAAATGCCTGATTTAAGTAACTGAGGCATTATTCAATGTTAAATTTAATGTTTTGCAAACACATTCTGATAAGGGCTAGCATTCCAACCGTATGTGCCAGCGGTGTATAGACTGTATCGAATAGCCGCCATCTTGTAGGGCAGTTTCTTTGTTCATTGAGGACATGCGTGGTTGCACGTATATATTATGCTTAAATTGTTGAACAGTTTAAATAACAAAAGGTGCCCCACAAGATGGTAGCTATTCGATACGGTCTACACCCAGCACGATATGTGGCAAAGGAACTTCCCCCAACGCCCCTATACCTAAACAAGTTCCCTTTTGTCAACGCACCACCCCCAAACCCACCCCCACCCCCCTAAAAGCTAAAAGGAATTCTTTTGAAATTCCTTGGATGTTTGAGACACAATGGGGGAACAATGGAAGAGGGAGTGAGGGCACCCAATGCCACATATTGTGCTGCATATACAGCGGTGGACCTGAATAGGTGGAAAACATCCCCAGCACTGTAGGCAGACGTGCCGAAACACAACTTCTAGGGCGTTTTCTTGAGGCCAGCATGTCCTTTTTGTGGAAAATATGCACGCTTGTACCAAGCGTGCCAAGCACTTGAGACAAGCTACAGTACGATATGTGTCAGAGGACAACTCCCCCTTCCATTTTCCCCATTAGGTCTCAAACATCCAATGGAGTTTAAATAAATTTCAGGTTTTAAAGGGGGTGGCGCGGGGTGGTGGTGGGTGTTGGTACGCTAACCAACTGGAAGAGTGTGTTGAGGTATAGGGGCGGAAGGGGGAGTGGTCCCTTTGTCACATATCGTGCTGGGTGTAAAGTAATTTTTTTTGTGGCAAGGATGCCAAGGGCTTTGTTTGTGGCAAGCGTCCAAGTACCTTTTGGGGCAAGCGTGCCCTCTTTTGTGACAAATATGCAAGGACTTTTGTGGCAGGAATACCTAACAATTTTTGACAAGATGCTTCTGTGGTAAATAAGCCAAGGGCTTTGTTTGTGAAAAGAGTACCATTTACTCTTGGGGCAAGCATGCCTTCAGTGTGGCAAGCGTGCTAAGTACTTTTGAAGCAAGCGTGCATGCCTTCTTTTGTGGCGAATATGTCAAGGACTTTGTGGCAAGTGTCCCAAAAAGGGTTGTGTAATCACTGCACTGCTTTATGGAACCAGATAAATTAGTTTACAAAACATCGGTGGTTTTTCGACGATATCCTTAAATTGAGAGCTCGAAATTTCAGAATGGTAGTAAAGGGAAAAAATATGACAATTGAGGTATCAAAATCTCAATACCCATGGGAAAAATGGGTGGGTCAAAAATGTGATATGGTCGCGCTCCTTCAAGATGAGTTCAATGCGTCCTAATTTCCATACCATCGTCTCAAGATAAGAGTGACCCTTCCTGAGACGTGTCTACAAGTGCTTTGTGAAATCGGCCCCTGGTATGAGTGTGCTAATGCACCATCTTCATTCAAGAAACCATTTCATAAACTTATCGCATGTAATCGACCTTTTAATGTCAGATTTTCTATTGTCAATATAAATACTGGCTGTTTTTGTGAACATAACCAAAAACATATTTCTGACAGAATTCCTGGTTCAACCAATCCGCGGTTTTGGTTGCCGACGACCAAAGCAGACTATTGGTTGAATTTGCATTGGGGTCTGTCTGAAACGCGTTTTTGGTCATGACCACAAAATTGTGATTTTTCGACCAACAGTTTCCGAGTGAATAATTCTGACGGTGATGCGTGCATGCTGCTGATGTTAAATGCTGTCGTAAAAGTCAAATATGGAACTACAGATGGAGGGGTAGGTATCACCTAAAGCTCCTTAATTCTCTTTAAAAAGAGAATATTTGGTTGATGACCGCTAAAAGCGAATCCAAGTAATGACTCATGTTTTGATAAAAGTATTCTCGGCGAAAACGAATCGACTGTTCTAATGTCATTGTAGCTACACCCAAAACAATCACAGACTAATTTGATGCAATGTTGACAACACAGAAACACAACTTAAACTCCCAAAATTGTATTCTCTTCATTCGCAGATGCATGAAACAACCATCCCCGTCACGAACACCACGTATTTCAAGGGAGATTGCAGAGGCAATCGCAGTCTGACATTGTATTATCCGCCCAGGCCAACGTGGTGTTGCATGTTACAAGTTTTCTTCAACGTAACAGGAAGCACAACGTACTTGAACTTCCAGGGCGTCGCAGTTCGCTACATTGAGCCATGCTTTCCACCGGATGTTATCAACTGGAGTATGTTTGAAGACATTTTTATCCTTTTATGTGTTTCTTTTCACGATCAGCCACCTAAAAATTCTGCCCTCTTTCTTCGCTCGTTCCAAGCCGCCTATACTGGGCGTTGGTACGGGCTGATGTGCCTTCACAGATTTCTGTGACGGAAACATGTGACGAAAAGGTTACACATACAGAGCCGCGGAGCATTGTGGGTTGCTTACTGCCAGATAAAAAGTATAATAACGCTCAATATTCAATGCAAAAAATCAAATTTACAAATAAAATGAGTTTCCAGACTGCCTCGTCTGTTGGCTGCCAACCCATTCACATATATTTTCGTACAGCTTTATCATTAAATTGGACTGCAGATGTCCTCATTATAACTGCTTAAAAAAAAAAAACAAGAATTATCTTGCTGTGTTTTGGTCGATGATGTGTTTTTATTTCTTTTGTTCTCAGATACACTGAAAGGAGGGCATTATCCCAAATCATTTGGTGAGTATTCTATTAAACAAAAAAAATGGTTAACATTTAAAACAAAAACCAGAGCGTTTTCATAATGTATTTAAATTCATGAATATCCTTTGTGACATTGCCTTGTGATGAGCTATTTCATTCACCTGAGTATGTGTGGAATTTGCATACATTACGAAAATCCCTTGTAATTCTCTATCACAGATGGAACAATAGGCAAAAGCATGCAGTGTGATTCGGTGGAATGCTACAGTAAAACTGGTATTTACACCACAATCTTGAGTGATGTTCTTTTCCAGCCGTTTGCACAGAAGTCGTCCGTGAAAGGAGACTTTGGCAAAGGTGAGTTTTGCTCACAAAAACGACTTTAAACGAAATGTTCCCAAAATTTCTCTTTTATTTTGGCCTTGAATGTTTTTCGTGTTTTCGCCTACAGCATGTGATACTATGGAAATACAACATGGTTTGATGGGAAATAGTGAAAACTAATGACCCCAAGGTGTTGGATGATTAAGACTATCTCTCGAGGCGTAAGCCGAGGGAGATAGTCCTAATCATCCAACACGGAGAGATCATTAGTTTTCACTATTTTCCCTCAAACCATGTTGTATTTGTTTTACTATACCTCATAAATATTATTTCAGGCAGCTGCGGTATTTCATGAATCTGAACCTCCATTATTATTGCAAAGCGAGCACAACGCGGACGTTGGTTTGATTTCTGCTGTAATAGACTGGTACAATATGCTCACCCCTGATTTCCACGGGTACGCACGTAAAACGCATGCATCTGTTGGTACATTTAATTATAAAGATCACGACGTACTGGGACAAATCTAAGGCAGTGAGCCAAAGTGTGTGATAGTATGAAGGCGCAGGGAAATGGATGATTCCATAAATTAGGGTACCAACTTGTGACATGCAATTCATCGAAAAATGATTGGTTTCTCGCGTAAGGGGGACAACAAAATGCCTTTTTCTCAACCAGTGTAATATTCGTTTCATACCATTTATGTGTTTATTTTTAAAGATGTAGTCAATTCCAAGCTAAAAACTCAATTGATTAGTCTCAGTGTTTTCATTACACTTTTATGGCACAAAACCTAATGTGTTACGTCACTTACGTGTAAGGAGTTTTTGGGGACACCAAAGTTGTTTTGCCTAAATTTTCAAATTCTGAAACAATGTTTTGTGCAGTTTGTTTAAAAGGCTCCACGAAAATAAATTTCTGCTACAAAAGTCCGTATGTTAAGCTCGGCAAATATTGTTATAGTAACAGTATTAGGGGGACACTAAAGTGGTCCGACAAAAATCAGAATGACCATATTTTTATTGTTTGCCTAAATTTCCATGTCCAAACATTTAAGTGATTTGAAACTAAGTACAGGCTATAATACATTATGCATGGAAATTTAAAAGTTGTGGCAGTTGGTGTGGCCAGAACACTTAAAAGTTACGTACACATGTTTCACGCGTAAGAGGGGACACTAAATCTTACGTGTGAAACACATTTTTTGCCAAACCTTTTGTATTACGAAAATATCAAATTGTTCATCAAATGTGGGTTTTATTGTCAAAAGCAATGCGTTATCAATCATTTCAGTTTACAAATAACCAAGCTAACCCACTGAAAACAAGGAAAATTTTTGCCTAAAAAGTGATAATTTTTAGTCAGAATTAGGACAACGCATATTTATGATACCAATTTTGAAGGTTTTGTTTAGTACAAATTGATGTTGGTGACACAAGCAAAACTCAAAATAACATGTGGACTGAAGTAACTTGACAATTTAACATAAAAATACAATCTACCCATTCATGCCATTGGGGCCCGAATTTATGGAATCACCCACGTAGTAAAAACTATCATACGGCTGAGTTGCTGGAATGGACCAATGAAATACAGCGGCTAGCTGATGAATATTAATGAGGTACAGTTGTAGTCAGAAGTTTACATACAACTGTGTTAAAACTGGTGTGCTTAAACTTGCGTTGTCACTATTTTTGTAACAGTCTTTACTAAAGTCGTGATTTTGTGGAATTCCTCGCGTGCTTGCAGTACTTAAAACATAGCTTGTACACCTTGCAATGGTTCGGGTAGTCCTGTTTACCATTTTGGGTGATGATGGTAGTGGTGTACATGTATGTAAACTTCTGACTTCAACTGTATAGTATCTGTGATATGTCGGTATGATTAATTTGTTATCATTTATTAGAAATGTGTTTGCTGTTGAAAACACAAAAAAAATCTAAGGCAACAAAAAAAGGAAAATGTTGTTTTAGGCTTATTTTTTTGTGAGCATGTAAATATTTCTGTGATAAAAGTTAACCATACTTAAATATTAGACATTTCCCAGATATGAATTTGTTTAAAAATAAAGAACCCAGTTTTGATTTTCTTAACGTTTTCTTAATTCACAGTGGAAACTTGCTCGAAAACCACGCATACCACAGTGAAAAGCCCGACCGAAATTCCACCGACCAGAAACCCCACTCAAGGAAAGGCCGGTTTAATCGCCGGTATAGTCATAGGCGTGCTGGCCGTGGTAATTATTATCGTCGTTGCTGTGTATTTCATCCGGAAAAACCGTTACAGGGTGGTTCAATATGGAAATATGGAAAATAGCACTGCGTAAACCAAGATAGACCCTATTCACACGTTAGAATGGTTAAACCTGGACTCCTGAATCACTTCTATAGAGTCCAATCTGCTGATTAAAAAGGTGCCAGTCCATTTATGCTTTCCAATCTTTGTTTTTAGAACGAGATTTGGAATGGTCGATGTCTGCTAGGCTTTAAGCCTAGCGTACATCGACCTTGCAATTGGAAGCAACTAGTGGCAACTGGCGTTTCCGGCAACTAGAAGCAACTTGCGGCAACTGGGAGGAACTGATCAGTTGCTTAAAAAGGTCGATGTACGCGTACTTGCAACTACTGGCAACTGGAAAAATCCCAGTTGCCACGAGATGCTCATGTTCTACTTTCTGGCAACTAATTGTACCCAGTTGCGGTCAGTTGCGTCGATGTACGCGTACTTGCAACTAGTTACTGTCACTTGCACGTGTGCATCTGATCAAGTGCGCGCACATCGACAGCAACTGCAAGCAACAGTTGCTTCCAGTTGCAAGATCAGCGTACTCTGCGCTTTACTGAGTTGCCGTGTCAATGTGCGCGCTCTGGAAATATAGACGTGGCTCATGATGGCTGGATGCTCCTAGTTTCCGCTAGTTGCGCAACTGATCAGTTGCTGTCGATGAGCGCGCTACGCACACATTGACAGCAACTGATCAGGGGCCAATTTCATAAAGCTGTTTAGCAAACAATTTTGCATAATCCAAAATTTGTTTGCTTCATAAAAATGTGTTTTTGGCAAAATCTTATGTGATGTGTATTACAAACTGGTGTTGTGCTATTCTTGCTAAAAACACAAGTTGATATACAATTTTGACTATTTTTATAAAGCAAACAAATTTTTGATTAAGCAAATTTTTTTGCTAAACAGCTTTATGAAATTGGCCCCAGTTGAGTTGCTTCCAGTTGCTAGGCTTAAAGGCCCTGTAGATGATCTGTTTTTGAGCGATTCCGCGAATAAAACCATTATAAATCAAAAGAAAGACATCAACAAACTCATCCGAAGAAATTTCAGCTTTGTCAAATGTACCACGTTTAAAAAAAACATGAAAATCCATATGCATTTTCCTGGTCTTGGCGGGGTGTTTCAAATATTCGTTCTTAGTTGATCGGGTACTATGTGGCCTGCGTCATGCACTCTGTGGCGCGTGTGTGCGTGCGCGCGATCCATAAAAATGCATCGCGTTGGAACACGCACACAGTACACAGCGCCCATGCATTTTGGACCGCGTAGATGCGAACCAAAAATAAGTAAATCGTTTGCAAACGATCTAAATAATTTCATCTTTACGGATTATTTTCTGGTAAAATTATATCATTTTGAGCGAAAACCTTTCATTGGATAGTTGCTATTAATTCAATCTTTACTTTCAGAACTTTTCCCCTGTAAACTCGTAGATTACTTTTTGGGTCATTGCAAATGATCCACTGGGCCTTTAACTGGCTTTACAGTTGACCATTTGCAATATAGAACAGGGGGTCGTTCTAACCTGTGAATAGGTTGTATAAACCTTTCTTTTTTTTGTTGATGTTTCATTTAGAAAGGACAACGGTTTTAGTTTATTTTTAGGACATTGTTCCATGAAAGAGAATAAAATGTGAATTTCTTTCGATTCGCATACAAAAATGTTCTATAGAACTCTATAAAAATCTGTTTTAAAAAAGCATCCCATATAGAGGTCTTTAGCTTTTCTATTCTAAATAATCCAAGTTCTGAAGAAAAAATGGATTCTGAAGAAAATGTGTTTTAATACATACTTCCTTATGACTTTTATACTCTTCTATAAAAGGGTACATTCTGTAGCAGTTCTATATAATTTTATACGTAGAATATAATGTATTCTACAGAAGTTCAAAAGATGTTTACATACAGAAAGTTAATGTAGTTCTCTACAGAGCTCTATGCATCGTTCAATTTTTATATTTTTTTCCAATAAAATTGCAGGGTAAAAACTAACAATTTGGTAAATGTTTAACAAATTCACTATGGTGTTATATACTCAGTATGGCAAGCAGGGTCATTTTTGATTGGCTGAAAAAAGTTTCAGGTTAATATCCTTGCTTCTGATTGGTCAATGAGTTGGTGTGTTTACAGCAGCAGGCAAGAAAATAACAAAATTCGAGTGAATTATTCCGACTGAATTTATCATCCAAAAGTAGCCTAGGAGTAGGAAAGCTGTGGGTTACAGTAATGCATAGTTCCGAGATTGCCCAGTTAACCCCGCCCCCTTGGATATTGTTGCTATGTGCTCACAAGCCATCGCAAAATAATGGCGAGATTACGTACAAAGCAACGGGACTCGGCATGGAAAGCACAGATTCATTGGAGAAAACTCAAAGGTATTTATGTTTTGAGGTCGACAGTTACCTCAGCACACACTGAGCGAAGGGCTAGTAATGCAGGGATGACATATCTTTCATAAAAATGCGCTTTCCTACCTTTGAACAGCGAATCTCCCAACATTGAAACCAAAATTCACCCGGTCACTGGCACATACAACATACAAACTGTATGGGCAGAACATCGCGGATTGTTTGTGATGATTGCATCACTTTGACCTTTGTTGGGCGCCGTCTGCTAGCTCTGTTGTGATTGGTCGCGGGTTCGGCTTGATTGACAGGTCGGAACTATGCATTAAAGGGAGAATACATCATTTGCAGTGCAGTGACCCCAATGTTTGTTTTCATGAGTTCACAAGAAAAACCTTACCAAAAGAGTTAACAATGATACCAAACGGAAGGTGGTTTTTTATTTTTAAAAGGTCTTTTG
Source organism: Henricia sp. BOLD:AAB3569 (assembly GCA_037783545.1). NCBI lineage: Eukaryota > Metazoa > Echinodermata > Asteroidea > Spinulosida > Echinasteridae > Henricia > Henricia sp. BOLD:AAB3569. The sequence goes on from JBBELK010000219.1 coordinate 1,833,445, forward strand.
CAAAAGACGTTTACCATTGAACTCGACACAAAAGCCATGAATGGATTTTTCAAGTTTTCTGAAGTATTACTGCCTCTATATGTGGCTGAAATTTCTATCATGGCAGTTTTATCAACATGGGCTTTTAATCACGAGTGGAAATAACGCCCCTTTAAACAGTTATTACCAATCATGTTTCTACCTTTAAGGAGAGTTTGTTTTTGCCACAAAAACAACTAACTATAGCTATGTTACAAAAAGTGTCTTAAAAGTATTTAATGCTGGATTGGACGATAGTTGGCAGTTTGTAAAGAAACTTGGGTTCTGTGAACAAGGCAAGGATGGCTTTTCAAATATAATATTAATGTAACAGTGTATTTTAATAGTGAAATTGAGTTTGTACACAGTTTGAAAGCTAGCTGTAATGATTCGTTGAAATATTCGTTGCTTAAATTAGATCGCATATTAACGAAATAATATTTTCTGGCAGATGAGTTGGCGTTGTCGGTTCCCCCAAGCCTTTACCTCTGACGTCCCGGGTTCGATTCCTGGGGCCGATTTTCACAAAGCACTAAGACGCATCTTTGGAACGGTCACTCTCAGGACATTGGTACGGGAATTAGGACGCATTGATCCCAGGTCTCTCAGTGGCTATAGTTGATTATTTGTACTATAACTGGCGAGACCTGTTACTTGATTTAAATATATGACCGATTTCACAAAGCGCTAAGACCCGTCTCGGGAAGGATCATTCTTTTTATCTTGGGATGTTGGTATGGGAAAGACGTATTGAAATCGTCTTAAGTTTTGTGAAATCGACCCCTGGACGTGTATGCGGATTGGGTTTCCCCAAAATCCTTCCCACTTATAAAACTGAATTTTTTTTCTTCAATTCGAGTTCAAAGTTGTAAATAAAATAATGTTTAAGCCATTGCTGAGACGGCATTACGCGCTTGTCGCGTTGAATATTTCTTCGACCAATGGAGTGCTGTGATTAGCCAGAACGCGCGCGTGTTGTACCAACAATGGCGGGTGCTTGAATTTGTGTTTAGTTGGTAGTTTAAAGGGGGTATAGTCGTAATTTTAACATTAAATTTAACCATATACTATTTTCTTTTTTTAAACCAAAGTGAGAAACACATACTGAAATTACTGATTGTACATTTAATTTTGTATGGCATTTTGCACAGTGTATTTGGACACCATTTAAAAGTTGACCGGAGTGGGGTTTTTTCCTGTTAGTGTGCGGAATATAAGGTGCAACATCACTTACCAGGTAAACTGGCTCTGAACATTAATTCACTGGTATGGTGATCTAAAACGAAACAAAAAATGATAAAGGCTATATAGGAAACAGTTTATTCACTGGTTCTAGTGTAGACCTATAGCGGCGTCGCGGGAGAGGGAGGGGTGTCGGCAAAATCATCGTAATGTCGGCAAAAAAATTAAGAAATTGAAGAAGTAAATTGATATAGCACCGCTCATCAAAACGCCACGGCTATATTGGCAGTATTACGGCACTGGTAATATTATGTGAGCCGCTCCACCGAAAGTAGGCGCTTGTCGCACAGGCCAGAACTGAGACAATGGCATCTATTCTGCTGGACTGACCAATGGCTTACAGGTCTACTGTGACATGGAGACTGATGGGGGAGGGGGGGGGGGGGGGGGGGGGGGATGGATTGTCTTTCAGAGGCGTCAAGATGGCTCGGTTGACTTCTACCGTACCTGGGATGAATATAAGTGTGGCTTTGGCGATCTGTGTGGTAAGTTGTGGCTTGGGAATGAAGCTCTACGTAACCTGACTCAGACAGGATAATGGCAGCTGCGAGTGGACTTGTGGGACTGGGAAAAAAACACATTTTGGGCCGAGTACGGTAAGTTAGCTATCTCAGGTGAGAAATACACACTCTACGTTGATTTATATGATGCTGCTAGTACGGCTAGTTAGCTTAATTCAATGGCAAGAAACAATGCCAATGATTTCTCAACAAAAGATCAAGATAGCGACTCTGAAGATGAAAATTGTGCTAAGAGTCACAAGGGCGCTTGGTGGTTTGTAGAATGCTTTGACTCCCATCTCAATGGCATATATCAACATCAGGGTGACGTGGAATATGGTAAAGGCATACAATGGCGCCACTGGAAAAACACCTTTTACTACTCCATGAAGCAATGCACCATAAAAATAAGGCAAGCGTTTAAAGTCTTAGAATAAGTATATAATCAAATAGCAAGCGTCATCATTCAAGGTTTGTAAGAAAAATATGATATTTTGACTACAGTCTTGCTTCTAAGAATTCTGGTATACAATTATTGATACATGTATTTTTCACAGCTGAAATCTCAAATACACCACAATCTTTTTATCAAGTGATAGGAAAATTATATCTTAAAGGGGAATTATATACCCAAGAAACAAAAGACCTTGTGCTCGACCAGTGCAACTCGTAAATTGTGTTATTGCAAAGAACAAGAAACTTCACAAAGAATGGCAATTGCAGCGATGCGTCGCAGTAACGGCGCCGCCATTTTGTCCGAATACTGGTTAAAGTATGACGTCTTTGCGTACAAGTCCTTCGTGCATTCCTCTGGCAATACACGAAAAGGTTGTCCACAAAAACGTCATTCTTTGCCCAGTAATCGGACAAAATGGCGGCGCCCTTACTGCGACGCATCGCTGCAATTGCCATTCTTTGTGAACTTTGTATTCGCTTTTCATGGGATAATGTTTGTTGTTCTTTACATTAAAATAATTTACGACTTGCACTTGTTGAGCACAAGGGACATCCTCTAAAAATAAATTTCTTTGAACTATCTCGTGCGCATTAGTAGACAAAAAGTAACATTAATTTATATGAGATAAGTGGGGGCAAAGAGTAACCACTATATGTATGTACATAAAAATCTGGGATCAGGTTTAAACAATACCCAAAAATGTACACAGGCCTTCTAATATCACAAACCTGAGTGTGTAGTTACCTTTTGCTACCATTTGTGGCATTTTGAAATTCTGAAAGTTTCAAAAATTTGACGAATTAGGCTATATATGTACGATCCGAGTCGAATGCAATGGAGATATAGTTACTGTGGTATCAGTTGTTAGCACAATGCTTGTATACAGATTTTTAAAAATAGGGGCAAAAACATTTGCAAGATTCAATAGCTAGATTTGACATTTTTACGTACATGTTTGTCCTTTCTTTTATAACTAAACTGCAGTCTAAAGCCCCAGTCCCACTTAGGCGAAAGTCTTTACGACTCGTGACGATTTTAGATCGCAGGTAGTCGCAAGCTATTCGTAAAGACATTCGTAATCATTCGTTAACCATCGCTTGAAGTCGTAAAACGATCGTCGCATCGCTCCGAGTGGCCCGCCAATTTCAAAATGTTCAAAAATTTCGCAAGCCGAGGTGAATATGGAATTTTTCGTAATGATTCGCAATTGTATCGTAAATAATCGTAAACATGTCGTAACTATTCGTAAATGCATCGTAATGCCGTCGTCATGCTTTCTCCACCAATCAAATATCGGAACACAATTGATACCAGTTTCATAAACGGTGAACCAAGCAGCTTCTTCATCTACCCTTTTTTTACAGGATTATAAAATATAAAACACGTACAGCTCGAGGCAGCCTTGGCACAAAGCCAATATATGCTGAGCCCAAAGCAAAATGCATGGCGTTTATGGCCTTCTACCAGAAACTAAAAATTGATTTTTCTTGCTTTTCCAATTAACTCGTAGCCGGTTGACAAGGCTGCATGTCCATTGTAAATGATCATCATCACGACCAGTATGATCAACACGAACCTTCCTAATAGATTTTTCTTTTTTATGACTATCAATTAAAGAGGGATTGATGAAACCAGTTTCGATTCAAGAGTCTCTCTAACCAATCAGAACTAAACACAAATGCACAGAGATGAGGACATTAATTATATAACGGCTTACTCGAACAGAACAACATCACTTGCATCATCATTCAAGCAGAGAGCAACATGAGATGAATTTTCAGTTGATTATCTGAATTCCAACTGAGTAGAATTGCAGTTGGAATGAAGAGTTGACACATATCCGAGGACCAATGGCTAACTAGTGAATTCTCTACAAAATCGATCAAAATAAGTAAACTGATGATATCCATTTACAAAAATGCAAACGGACTTATCAACTGTCTTATAAAGTGTAAGAATTGGACATTTCATTGTCAAATGTCAATTAGACATTTCATGCACCGACTGTCTGTGGACTTCAACATGCTGCTATACATCACCACTTTCTACTAAGCTCAAAAATCATTCTGGTAGGAACAATTTTGTCTTAGTATCAGTATCCACACACTTTCTCCAAGTCTCGGAGTGGAACAAACTCGATCATCTGAAACAACTCGATCGAGCATGACGCCACAAATACTCAGTTACTCTCCTTTGACAGCTTTCAAGATGATTATTACTGCCTTGTTGATCATTTTCTTGGCGCAATTTTGTCACAGCGAGTGTCCTAACAAGTTTACTTCTACATTTTACATGGCTGACAACTACATCCTGCAGAATCATGCCTTTAAAACAATCACTGATTCTACTCATGTAATCTGCGGTCGTGAATGCTCCATGGACCCAAACTGTGTGTCCTTCAACTATGATGCAACAGAGAACATTTGCAACTTGAGCAATGTGACACGAAAACAGCGCCTGTGTGACTTCAAACGACTATCTGGAAGCTCTTACTACGATGGTGACAGGGCCACATCATTCTTATCGGCGGCAGACTCCGCGAAGTACGTCAGCTGTCGGGAGCTGCTAACAGCTGGTCACCGTGACAATGGCATCTACAACATCTATCCTGCTGGACTGACCAATGGCTTACAGGTCTACTGTGACATGAAGACTGATGGGGGAGGATGGATTGTCTTTCAGAGGCGTCAAGATGGCTCGGTTGACTTCTACCGTACCTGGGATGAATATAAGTGTGGCTTTGGCGATCTGTCTGGTGAGTTCTGGCTTGGGAATGAAGCTCTACGTAACCTGACTCAGACAGAACAATGGCAGCTGCGAGTGGACTTGTGGGACTGGGAAAACAACACAGCTTGGGCCAAGTACGGTGAGTTTGCCATCTTAGGTGACAAGTACACACTCAACATTGGTTCATATGATGCTGCTGGTACGGCTGGTTCGAAAGATTCAATGCTATATCATAATACACATGATTTCACAACAAAAGATCAAGATAATGACTCGGCACAAAATAGTAATTGTGCTAAGAGTCACAAGGGCGCTTGGTGGTTTGTAGAATGCTTTCACTCCCATCTCAATGGCATATATCAACATCAGGGTGAAGTGGAATTTGCTAAGGGCATACAATGGCACGCCTGGAAAACCGTACACTACTCCATGAAGCAATGCACCATGAAAATACGGCAACATTTTTAGCAGAATTCTTGCCGGCTAGAATTTGTAATTTTAACTGTTTTGAAGTGCAGCTATTTTTGAATTTGTTGCTTTTACTTTCCTGTGAATTTTTGCTGCATCTGAATAATTGACCATTATCATGGTGCGTCCATCTTTGTCTTCTTCCCCATAGTACTTGTTGGGCATGATCAATGCGTCTGCATGACCACGCAAAAGTGCGTGTAATCTCCCATTGTTTTTAAGAATGAGAGAATCACTCTCCACGCACGATGCGCGTTTTCTTAATTGCGCTACTCGTATGTTATTGTGACGCACACAATGAACAATTTCAACACGGGGCCAAACTATTTTTTTCTTCAACCCTCGATTTGATTACGTTCAATTTAATTGGGGAAAAGTGAAGACGGCCGCAACGTGATAAAGATCTATGGCACAGTTTTGTCACAAGTAAAACAAAATCTGCAAAAGAAGTGTAGGCCTACATTAAACCATAGTATAGCAGTACAGGTACATGTACATTGAAGTGAGCATTAATTAAAGTTAGGCTATATCCCAGAATTTTATATTTGTGTATCATTTGGACATTGACATTTTAAAGTTCACGGCGGGAAACAGAGTTAAAAAACAAAAAAATAAATTTAGTGTAAATATTCGCTTGACTAATGTCAACTTTACATGAGTGCAGTTCATACTTTCCAGTTGATAACATGCATGCAAGCTACAATCGCGAACATACTTTTTATATTACAATAAATTTAATTAGGGATTAAAAGTAGGTTAAAACCGGATAGGGTCCTGCGGTTTGGTTTCACAATTACAAACGTCCTAAGATCTATCTTGGGGGTTCTTAATTCCTTTTGTAGGACTTAAGCATATAGTCAACTCCTATCGCTAAGACCTTTTCCACTAAGTCCTATTTTTGTGAAATGAACCCCAGGGCTAGCTGAGGTTACCTCGACTCGAACTTTATCATGTGGTTATCTCTATACATGATAAAGTTCGAGCCGAGGTAATCTCAGCTAGCCCTGGGGTTCATTTCACAAAAATAGCAGAAGGCGCGGGCCATTATCAGTGCCCAGGAGGCTTCCGGTTTTAAACGGGTTGTTTAAAACTGACCAAACCTCCTTTTAATCCCATTCATAAATACCTTTTTGGGTAAAACTCACCAAAATTAGCTCGTCGTTTTGCCTTGTTTTGCATTCACTTTCTACACCCACAGTGTCAACACCGCGTTCGTACAACTGCTAGCTGTGCGTCGATATGTTATTGTTTGGTCGCGCGCGTTACGCGTAACGCAACCATGCATGTTGTTATGCGCACGCACACGACTGGTCACAGTGCACAATTTGCTTTCGGGAGCGTGCAGTTTCTGTGTGCGTGTGCGTGTTCCATACGCGCCGACCAGAGCGCTGGGCCGCCAGCCAGGCTCAAAAGTTGCTTAAGACTGACTGTGCCTTTATCGCTTGTTTAAAACTGCCCACGTGATGTGCTTTCAGCCAATAGGGATATGCGTAAACTGTCTAAGGTATTTATAAATCATTTTTAACACATGCGTTCATGTTTACTTTGAATGAGAGAACAAATGTGTAATAAATTCTGATTCCTGCTTCAAGATTTGTTGAATATTTAATGTGTTTTAAGATAATTAGCAAATTCAAATTGATTGTGCATCAAATGTATCAATGTTACTGTAATTATAACTCGTCCCCTTAAAACAGGAACAGTGTTCAAAAATGTCATTTTGAGAAAAACAAATTGTAAAGTTTCAGATTGAAAAAGCAGAAACTAACACCATGGAGGAAGGAAACGCCTTGTAAATGTTGATGCATGGGCCTGCTCCTTGATCCCCTGGTTGGGCCACAAGTGCCCAAAAAACTTAACTCATTTTAGCCACTGAAAAATGGACAAAGGCTGTTCTGGTTTTAATTAGGGGCCGAAATGTGGTTGGTATTATTATGAATGTGGCCAAAAGTGTTGTGAATATGTGGAGTAATAATGAAATTCTAAAAAAAAAAAAATATTCTCTGTAAATTAAAATTTTGTTTAGTCATAGGCCTATGGTTGTTATGCATTAGAAAACTGCTTTTCTTTGTTTCTCCCAACATCAACGAACCTTTTTTACATGTCCTAGTCATTTTGCCTTTAAAAAGGCGTGACCAGATTTTTTTTTCATAAACATGGATTTCGTTCTGACCTAACAATCACATAAAATACCTCCCCAAAATACTATCCGTGGGAAGAAAACAGGAAATTTACAATCTCAAATTTGGATGTAGAAGCAAAAAGGTTTACTAAACTTCAGTGGTTTTTTGACAATAGTGAGGTTTCGGTGTGCACGGTTAGTGATTACGACTACGATTAGCCAAACCTCAAAATCGTTACATTTCGCTGTCTGTTTTTCACTAAGGTGTAGAGGCGTTGCTATCAGTGTAAACAACAAAACAACACTTGGGATATTTGTGTAAACGCCATATAAGCCCACAAGTACGCACAAATCGATGACGTAAAATTCACTAATAGTCGTCGTTTTGCCTAACCGTATATGCGACCGAAACCTCCCTATTATAATATCCCTGAAAATATACGGATTGAGAGTACAAACTTTCAGGATGGTTATGAGAAAAATATGACATGATGAAAATCCCAACACCCATGGGGAAAATGGAATGTCAAAAATATGATCTGGTCACGCTCCTTTAAACAAGACATCTTTTTTTAGGGGGAAACATAATGCAACTAAATTGTTTGAACCAAACACTCGGTGGCGCTTTAGTTATTAAGTTGACAAGCCACATGCGTTTTGATATCAAGAGTTGGGAGACATTTCTGGAAATATTTGACAATTTAGTGGAGTTATTTTGCAGTTTTGCAAACATTTGTGCATTTGAAGTGACTTTGAAATATTAAGTGAGGTGTTTGCTTGAATAGTTAAAGGTAGAATACATGATTGGTATCTCGAAAAATCAGATAACTTACACATAACTTACACAATATAAACATGATAACGGTAGAAAACTTCCCCTGAAATGGTTTTGTCTGAAGTGCTATAGTATTTGATAAATTAGTAAAACAATTAATGTTCGTCTCATGAGACAAACATTTCAAACGATGTCGGTCACTTCGCCCTAAACCACTTTGCCCTGAACCACTTCGCTCAAAACCCACTTCGCCCAAAAGCCACTTCGTGCACAGACCGTGGTTCATATCAGGGCTTTGGGCGAAGTGACTGTGTAAAGCTTTCGGGAGAATAACAGCACAGCTTTTGACTGTTTTCTCAAAAGTTAGACAAAGAACGGTGTTGACTTTTACTCAGGTTGGTTTTAATCATGTATATCTTCAGTCACACAGTGAGGTATATTTTGTAATGGTTTACCAATCATGTAGACTATACCTTTAAGTATAGGACATCATTGTAATAATGTAGTGATGCTTTGTGAAATAAATAGCTGTGAAAAAGTAAAATTGTTGACAAATTTGGACAGAAACAAATCATTTCATTTATCCCTGTGATGACCTTTTTTTCTGTTTGTGCCCAAAGAAAATCCTATTGCGAGTGCTAATGCATGCAATTTGGCTTGCTAACATAGCAGACAACCGATATTATTAAATGAAAAATCATTCAGCACGCTGAAAGCAGAATCACGTGCTTAAGAGCTTCATGAAAATGAGCTCTGGGTCAATTTTATAAAGCTGTATAGCACAATTTGGTATTTTTTTGGTATAAATTGAACAAAGATTTAAATGTTTACAGCCGTATGTATACCCATCACGATATGTGACAAAGGGACTCGATCGCCCCTAACGCCCCTATTCCACAACACACTCCCCTTTTGTTAACGCACCAACACCACCCTCACCCACTCCACCACTCCCCTCCCCCCCGCCCCCACCCCCTAAAAACTGAAAGGAATTCCTTAGATGTTCCAATGGGGAAACAATGGTAGGGAGCGTCCCTCTGCCACATATCGTGTGCATGCGTTTATGGAAACCGACACTTGACTGATTCGGTTTAATTTTTCTGACGAACGGTACAAAGAGATCCGTTGTTGCAAAACACAACGGCGTGGCTCGCATACTTTTCCGATGCAAAGTTGAAACTGATCGTTGACCTCACCATGCAGGAAGGTGAAACTGTAGCTGATGTAGTTGACAAACAAGGAAATTCCCAGGTTTTCTGGCTAAAACGCCATTAGGCACAAGCCCTTGTATTGGACTTCGTACAGTGGAACAGAAATTAATTTTGTATATAGACCTTTTATGTTTTTGGAAGAGCATTTGAAATGGTATTTTTATCAATGAAATCTATGCTGTGCAACTACCCCATTCATTTATACAGCAGTCATAAAATATATACTTGGAAGTTGTCTTAAAATCGAGGTTTTTAATTTTTATGCTAATGATTTACATATTCATGAGCAAAGTTGTGATGTCACATTAGGCAAACGCAGACAAATCTCAAACGATTTTGGTATTTTCTCCAACTCGCTGAATCTTTTGTAACCGTCCCATATGTTTGTTTGGGTTTGTTAATTTGTTTTACATGTTGCCTGTTGTAAGCCATGACAACTAAACTAAGGCTGGAAACTGCAGCAATTTTATGTTATTTCTTTGCTTTTCTGTTGTGTGTTCCTAATTAGACTGGTCCTCTGTCCATGTGCGCTACGCTGCTCTCGCTATATACGACGAAGGGGAAGTAAATATGTGGATAGGGGAACCAGTCTAGTTCCTAATGTGACATGCCCCAAACAGCGCCTTCTTTCTGTGAGTTTCTGTAAATAAATGTTCAAAGTTTAAAAATGCCACCTTTTATTCATGGGGCATCAAAATGAACGGTACTACTATTGTCTTTCTAAACAGGTAATCCTTCATATGCAGTAAAAACTGTGCATAAAATGATTTATTTCTTCAGGACAGGCGTTGGCAAGTATATGCTCGCCTTGAAATATTGAAATGTCATTATTGTGTAGCACTTGAGTACACGCAACCAGGTAACCTATAACTGCGGCCCCGCGATATACTATTATAGTAGGCCCACTACTAAGGCCGGATAGGGTCACGGCCGTAAGTATGGGGGTATTGGCCTCCATTTGGCCTCCATTTTTGACTGTACACCGTACACCTTTATTTCGTTGTTTGGGTCAATTGAAAAAGAATCCAGGAATGTGAATTAAAGCATGATTAAAGCCAGTGATTGCATAAAACCGCCTTTGGCACTACTGTAAGTGACTCAGTGACTCATGACCGTATCTGGTAACACTGATTGTTATCGCTGCCCATGCGATACAAAATGGATACATTACATTTAGAGGAAATTCATAGTGTTCAAAGGCCAGAAAAACGCAAATTTTATCTGGTTTAGTTGTACTCTCATAGGTTTTTGCATGCTTGATTGAAAGAGCATAAACGTGTGATATTGTCGCGTACAACGGGTCTACGCTACGCAAATTTTAAGTGCATTCGGGAATCAGCGTGTCTGATTGGTGTGATGTTGCGCGTTGCGCGTGACAGGAACACGCAACGCGCATCGTTCCACCAATCACATCCGTTCATCTTGATCTTCTAAACTTACAGGGACCAACACAAATAAATAATTTAACACAGCGTGCATGAACTCGCGGGCTATAGTAAATTAAAGGAGCATGACCAGAGTTTCTGGAAAATAGTTTTCGATGTAACTTACCAATATTATCAAGTAACTCCCATACACACCTCCCATGTCCCAAAAACCCGAAAACATTCGCGATTTCCAGTAAAAAATTTAACAAAACTATCGAGTCGACTTTCAGTGGATAAACGTTGATACTGGAAAATTAGTTTACAAATAATCGGTGGATTTTCGACGATATCCTCGGAAATATGCGGCCTAGAAGCGCGGGAGTTTCAGTTTCGTAATCAGAAAAATATAACGGATGTTATGATATAAAAATCTCATGACCCATAAGGTAAGTCCCGGGGAGTTATGGGTAAAAAAAAGTGATCTGGTCACACTCCTTTAAGTCTGTCGAATTAAACAATTGCTATCACGTTTTATACTGTTTTTATTACGGTTAACCAAACTTTAATACTCATAGGTCTTTAAGCTATACTGTTTGCTCTACATTTTTATAATTTTATGAAAGCCCGAAACCGGTGATGAGGAAATGAAATATTCGCTATCACGCTTGGCATATTTACAACAAACATATGCGGAACTATTTTGTTTAACCATAGAGCTATGGTTTAACCTTCGCCTGCGGTCGTTGGGTCTGTACAAAACCGTGTAATTGTTTGTACGTGCTGATATGCGTGTGTATATCGTACACACACAACACACCTGTACATTTAGTTCCACATTAGATGAATGACGGAGGTATCTGCCGAATGCGTGCAGCCGATCTATGCCTCAAAAAAAGGTAAGCCTTATTTTCATTTAGGGTTAAAAAGGTAATATCTGTCAGTCGGATTGAATTAAGTTTACTACTATAAATTAGTACTTTTGCAAGATAGTATACACATGATTGGTAAACTGTTACAAATAGTTTTATCCCCCTGTATGCAGGGGCGGATCCAGGAATTTTTCGGACAGGCGGACACGCAAAACATGCATTACATTATATGTTTTGGTGTCGGAGCAGGGGGGGGGGGGGGGGGGGGGGGGTGGGGGGTGGGGGGTGGGGGGGGGGGGGGGGGGTATTGACCCCTAAAACGCCCCCTCTGGATCCGCGCCTGGTATGATTGAAGATATGAATGATTAAAACCAACCTGAGCAAAAACCAGCTCCGTACTTCATCGTCTAACATTTGAGAAAACAGTAAAACAGAAAGTTGCCTGTCATTTCGCCCCAAAACCACTTCGCCCCGAACCATTTTTGCCATGAACCACGGCCTGTGCACGAAGTTATTTTTGGAATTGGCATTAATGGGCGAGGTAGTGTTTGGACAAAGTGGTTTTGGGGCGAAACGGGTTTTGGGGCGAAACGGGCTTTGGGTGAAATGCTTCAAGGGCGCAGTGGTCCAGGGCGAGATGGTTTTGGGGCGAAATGAATTTACGTCTCGCGAGACGAAAACTAATTGTTTTGCTCATTTCTCAAAGACTATAGCACTTCAGACAAAACCATTTCAGGGGAAATGTTCTACGTCGTCGTGTTTATATTGTGTAAGTTATTTGTAAATCTATGATTGAACATTTCTGATTCCTCGAGATACCAATCATGTATACTATACCTTTAAAATTGTATGCATTTTTTGTCATTTTGAGGACCGAATTGTTTTTTAGAACTATAAAGCTTTTTTAAAACATGGAGCATTGTTGGCCAGAACAACAAAAATACACATAACACTAATGCAAGATTCAGGGTTTACACTCCTCGAGTTTGACTTGACTTGGGACTCGAGGGCAGTTTTACTTGGACTTGTTTGCCGGACTCGAGCTCAGGGAGACTCGTTACAACCCTATACATACTGCACGAAAAAAACGAAGCAAGTGATCAGTTCACATGAGGGTGCCCCTGTAAAAACAAATGCTTGAGCACACGCATTTATATAATTTATTTTCAATTTATCGTTTTCTTACAAAGATATAATCTCGTGCGTAATCCCCATTGCACAGTTGGAACCACTTCTATCTTCCATGAGTGAAGTGATTAAAATTCATGATGGAGCGATGCATATGGGCTTTAAAGATATGGGCTTTAAAGGCACAAGCTCTTCAGCAATGCGCGCGCGCCAAATTCGTGCCACGAAATACGCAGCTTCATGCCTTTGCTATGGAGCTGCGTATTTTGTGGTACGAATTTGGCGCGCGCGCATTGCTGACGAGCCTGTGCCTTTAATATGCAATTTGATTTTACATTTTTGTAAAATAAAATGTATAAGTTTATTCTCATATTATTATTTTATTTCAGAGACATATATAAATTAGAATGCGATTATTCCTTTTCCGCTTGGGAAATACCGGCCAGCCTTTTCAAATGTACTTGTTGGAGTCGCTTGTTCCTTGAGCAAAATGGGAGGGATCGTTTATAATGGTTGCTGGGAAACCTGAATTTTGTTTATTGTTAGAGTTGATTGAGTAATAATATGGTGAAAGAGGTCACACTTTTGTGGGCTCGTAACCTCCTTGGTCCAAATGCACACAATGGTTGGACTCTCAGTGACCCGGATCTGAACGTTATACTGGGCAATGATACTGCGAGTTTCAGAAACACCTGCATCTAGTTGGTGCATGGAGCTATAAAAAGGATTATATCTCCATGGTTGTACATGGTGCCAGTGCATGCGTGCATTATATGGATTGAAATACTGGAATTGTTCATACGTACGTGCCGTTTGAGTTCGTTGATCATGGGAAAAAAACAAGAAAAGAGTGGAGTTCATTTTTTTTTTTACCATTGCTTCAGACCTCCTTGGGAAAAAAATCTAAGCGGACGCAATTAACCTTTTTTTCCATGTAGAGATGCAACTTTTTTTTCTGGCAAAGTGCCTTGCCCAACCGAGGACACGCGCCAGTGGACAACGCCATTCTTTATAAACTCCTCAAAAAAAGTTCGGAAAGTCAAGTTTGACTGACGATTTCTCTCTTGTTACTAAATCATTTCCCTTGAATTTGGTATCATTGGAAAGCCCTGTTTTTCCTCTTTACAGTGATGTGTCATTTGTTATGATTAATCAATTTGGAGATGTGCAGTATAGCGGAGTACAGGGGTGGGTGGAAAGTGAAATGTCACAAAATTCACTGCTATTGTCATGCAGTACATTCCCCTTTTGCTTGGAGGATGGGAATGTGTCAATGCACTTTTTGACAATAGCAATGCATTTTGTGACATTTCACTTTACACCCGCCCCCGTATTCAGCTGTGCTGCACATCCCCCATTGCTTAATCATATAACAAATGACATCATCGTAAAGAGGAATAACGGGGCTTTCCAATTATATAAAATCCAATGAAAATTATTTTGCAACAAGAGATAAATCGTCATTCAAACTTGACTTTCCGAACTTTTTTGAGGAGTTTATGTAGGGCTATACAGGCACAAGTTTGACTAAAACCTATTTTACACAACGTATCTTATGCAGTGAAACGCCTTTTCCTTTCAGGTCGTAAAACAACTCGATTGAACTTCTAAAAGTTCTGATATCCGAAGGGTGGTGCACAAAATGGCGCCACCAACGGGGAGACCCGGATGTTGTGCCATTTTCATCGTGCTCTTCCTTGCTGGTATCCTGATCAATCCAGCTCAGTCCGGTTTTATCCGGTTCAAACCGGATACCGAGTACATCTACACGTTCCACTCCTCCACGGAATTGAAGAACGTTCGGACGCTGCATGTTGAATCGAAGGTATTCGGATTTCTTTTAGACTTGCATGCTCGCACGACCATAAAGTGTCATTCTGAGGGATAAACGAAAGTTCGTTATTGGTGCAATCAAGCGCGCTGCGCGTTGGGAATACGCGCGGTGCGCATGCTACACCAACGAGGCAATCATCTCAGCCGCGTCTGTTTCGTCGCAGATCTAAATCCTGATTCTAAAATGTGTAACCGTGTAAAAACGAAAGGAACTGCTTTTAAAGAGGATCTCAAGTCGCGTGAATAGCAATTTATTTGCCTAATTTTTATAAGACGTTCATTGTTATTTTAGAACAAATTTTGTAAATTTACGAGAATTTCTTGCATTGATCTATCTAGTATGTGCTAAAAACTCGATTTCGGGGGTAATTAAAACAATTTTCTAAGAACGAGGAAGTATAGAAACAAACAGGCAGAAGGAAATCCGTTGAGCCTATAGCTTTGGTGTCAAAGTTCGTTTCGTCAAACACCTGGCAAACTTCCAACGACGACAGGTTATCTGGTTAGGGGTGGGTGCGTTCCAGTAGCTTCCTCGAGTCAGCCCTGACCTGGGGAATTTTATCAGGAAGTACTATAGGTGATCATGGAAGCGAGGTCAAATGCGTATCGACCCCTGGAAGCTGTTCGAACGCACATACCCCAATAGATCAGAGCACTAGTAAAAGGTCGCTCTTTGTGTGTTGCTAAGTGAACTGTTTCCTTTCGCTTTAGCAATGAACATTTCAGATTAATACCGTAGCGAATGTCTAAACCCAATTATTATCTATATCACGTGACAAAACTGTTACGTATTATTTTTTCTTCTCGTAGAGCCACGGCCCATGGCCGTGCTTTCTCACCACCGATAAATTTCGGAAGAGTCCGCTACGACAAATAGTTCCTTACATTTTTCCCTTTCAAATTAAGAAAATAATATGTTTGAACTGAACTGAACAGGGCTACTACAAAATAGGTACCAAATAAAAACGTCTGAACAAGAATATTACGGACCTGAAAAGGCAACTAACTGCCGATAATTACATGAACTTAAAGTTGGCCTGAACAAGACAATCTCCCTCCCCCACAGATCGGGTTTATTTTGGTGAAAAATTCCAACCACAGCACCGACCAACAACAGCAAGAGGTGTATCTGAACGTTCACTCCGCGGCGGTCACAAGCGGTGATCTCAAAGGTATATCTCAAAATTACGTGAAAATACTTGTAATTTTACAACTGTAACATAATTGAATACCACCAAGCCAAATTATTATACAAATACGACACGGTACGATCGGAAATTGTTTGAACATGTTAAAAATTCTATACGACAACCCGCGACAGAACTCTACAACAAGCTGCCAACAGACTGTGATTACCTATGAAAAACACATGATCCCATAGTCGTAAATCTTTGGTAATTTCAACAAATCTTAGGTCCTATTTTCTATCGTATCAAGGTTTTGTTAGCTTCCCATACGTTCTGGGTAACCCGGACGAGAGTTAGCACGTCTGCAAACATTGTGACCTTCCCTTGGTATTGTGATTGCTGTATGTACAAATATCTCTTTTCAGATCCGCTGAACGAGGAGAGAGATTTTAGCGAGTGGTGAGTTGTCCATAAGGTTTCGTCCTTTGTTATTCAACAAAAGGAATTTTCAAGTATACCTTTGCAATGGTTAACACTAAAGGGCCAGGATACAAATCTTGTTGGGTCATTCCATGTTACAGCCGAAACTATTTTGACCACATCCTAGCTCACCGGGGTGGGGCAGCACGGGGGAAACAATAAAATGTATAGGTGCATTATTTTCTGGAGTTAAGGCGCCTTTCCATTGTGTACATTACAGTCCGTTTTTTTGCGTGCGTCAGTACGGCAGTGCGCAGGATGCGGACGCTAAACGGACTGTAAACGCGCATAATTTATGGAAAGGCGGCTTTAAGACCTAGTTAGAATCGTAGTACATAGTCTTTTAGATAATTACATGTACATCAGTTTGCATAAAACAATTAATGATGTTGTGTTTGAAAATTCAGCCGGCAGAACTACGCTGGTTTACACGCGATCCAGGTGGTTAAAAGTTACAAGATGGCAGCTGATACTTTCGCGACCATATACGTAAAACATTCCTCTGACGTCATCGCTGGCTCAACCAATTATCAAGTCGGTCGTCATAAACCAAAGCACGCGATTGGTTAAACCAGTAATGACGCCAGAAACAAGTTTCTGGTTATGTGCGCGAAAACTCGGCCATGTTAAAAAATGGACAGCGTTGAATCGGACATTAGCCAGACCCAACTGCAGGAATAAGCTGAATCAGATTAAAATGTTTCGAGATGCCCCAATTTTGTGGTAGGTTTTCCTTTGACGTGGACGCCAACGGAGCCATAACCCACGTGTACTACCCACGTGATGAAAGCAATCACGTGATTGGAGCCAAGAAGGGATTGACCAGTATTTTGGCGAGCAACTTGCAGCATCCTCCTGAAAACGAGGTGTGTTTGCCAGGGCGAAACATTTTTCGTAGCACGCAAAAAATATGTTTTACTTTTGACATATACATCTTTGTAAAAAATAAGGTTTTGTCACTGTAATTGTATGACTATTTCCTGGTTATAGGAATTCAACGACACGTAACCATATGGAGTCGAAAAGGTCTTTTTTTTTCAGAAGCGTTTTTTTCCCTGCGTGTTAACAATAATTGATCCCATTATTTTTCAAAATACAAATATGGTGGAAATGTAGGTATTTTCCCCGTATTGTCCAACATTCTTTACCGAAATTAATTTAAAACTGACCTGGATATGATCATGCAAAGTATAAAGGTACTTAGTGTTGGGAAATCACGGCAACGCGGATAAAATAGTGTCGACCCGTGAAAGATAAACGAACGCACCTTTGGAAAGTTAGAAACACGTTTTTGTACGCGGCACTATTTAGCTTTGAAATTCTTTTCAAAACGACTTTTTTGTTTCTGTTTTATTTTGTTTTGCTTTTTGATAAATTGTTATATTTAGACAAACATTTTCTCTAACTTGTATTCGGAAGGGCATTTTTTTCTGCGAGATTCTCACAAAATAATGTCATTTAAAACCATGTTAAATGCATCTTGTTAAAATTGATAAAATAGTCTGTTTACCAACAGGTTAATCCAATAAACGGCTGGAATTACGACTGCAACGAGACGGGTCACGAAGGTCACCACGAGGCTTCTTACTCGGCTAAAATGGCGCCTGGAAATGACGGCATCATCGTTTTTACCAAGACCAGACGTACACACCCGATCCCATACGGGAAATCGAGCCATCAAAAGGCAGGCGGAACCATAATCATGATAAATTTTGGGGAAATAATAATTTTAAAAAGAAAGAAAAAACTACATCCGAAATATTAAATATACGCTGTACATCTATTTTGCTAAAGATTTAGTCGTGAACCATGTACTATTACTCGAATGCAATTTGAAACTGAATCCTAGTGACTCGAACGCAACCTTTCTCTCAAATAAATGCTAATTTAAAATATAATTCTACGCACCGCAACCCTCAACCAACCCCCCCCCCCCCTGCCCCCGCCCCCACGCCCCTCCCACTTTTATATTGAAATGATTTAAAGTTGAAAGAAAACTACCCCACATGATGGGTATACATTAGACCACACTCGATCAACTCTCAACTTTCAAATTAATAATGAGACCGGCGCACCGATCTTTGCCTGTATGTAAGATATAATTAAGAAAGTATCAACCGCCGTGTGTAAAAATAATCAAAATATAAACACACAGTGGTTGCTGCTTTTGCATAAAAGGTATTGATTTTTTTAAAGAAAGTATGACAAAACATTTACCGATTTTGAACCGTAGGAGATTCACTACCATCCTGGAATGCAACTTCCGACCATTGTGAAGATTGTGGATCAATTTGACGCTCCAAGAGAGTCGGTGCCAGGGTAAGAATCGTTCGCCACGGCGATTTGGACTCAAAATTGTGTCCCCCTTTTTTTTCAAAGTTAGAAGAACTAAGAGCAGTTTCAAACATACAGTATTAAAACAGAGGACCTTATTTAGCTTGCGCATCAATACTTTTCCAAGTTAGACGAAAGGTGTTATTTAGCTAGCGTATTGATATTAAGCGGCGAATCGGCAGTGGTAACCTAGCCAATCACGTTACACGCACAGCCTTGTTCCCGCATGCGCAGTGCCACGTCAAACTTTTAACCAATTTATAACAGCGGTAGGCCTACCCTATATGGCGGTACCCCATAAAAGGGTGTACAAAAACACACCATGAACACGGTTGAACATGTGCTTGTACACATGTGGAATGGAAGGGTGTCTTTATTATAATATTTTGTAAAGTACAAAAATAGACGATGAAAAGCTACAGTTAGAAACTATATGTGCTCTCGGGTGCTCTGCATCTTTAGTCTTCGTTAACATCCTGAATAATGTACGTATAGGCTACTGCGATGTTTCTGCAGTGCGTATGGTATTTTATTGTGAGTGTATATTTTTATGGAACGTAACATTTCGTGCATTGCCTAATCAGGGACAGGGTAGGTGTGAAATAGCGTTTTCCGTGCTACATTTACGATCCATTGCCAGTTGGTAATCGTGATCTTGCTATAGTACCGGACCGTGTCCCGACTGGTGCCCCGTGAGGTTGTGCACAGTGCAAGTCCTAAACGAAATTTATTTAGTTCGACCATGGAGGAAGGAAACGACTTCCTCCATGTTTTAACGCTCTGTGTTCGCTTCTGTTGGGGGCTGCAGTTAACTTGGTGGCGACGGAATTCAATGAATGCTCGTCGAGGCGCGGCGGCCCTTGGGGCAGCACGGTTTGAATAAAGCTCCGACTCCGCTCTGAAACTGCTTGTATTTGAAGGAATAGATGATCGGGTTGATGCAGGAATTTAGTTGCACCATCACTATGGTTATGTAGTAGAAAGCGCCTTTGACATCCAGCTTCATCCCAAAGTTATGATTGGGCGACCAACAGATGGTGTAGGTCACGAATTAGACGATGAAGAGGGTCTTCAGGGTGTTTCGCCGGGCGCGGAGCAGAGAACCACTCATGGTGTTGTCGCCTTGTTGGCCGGTGGTCGTTTCCGGGCCAACGTTGGACGAAGCTTTCTTCGCTGAAGGATTAAAGCATTCGCCATTATATTTGATTTTTCATTGCCAATTTTTGAACTTAACGAAATACCTGCGAATATGGTCAAATTTGGCACACAATGAACATTTATAACACGGGGCCAAACTATTTTATTTCGGCAAGCCTCGCTTTGGTTACGTTAATTTTAATAGGGGAAAAGGGAAGATGGCCGCACCGTGATAAAGGTCTATTGAGGGCGCTAAAGACACCAAAACGTTGCGTTCGATGTGTTTCTTCGAGTCAGCGCTGATCTGAGGGATCATGCAATTGGTGTGATGAGTCGGGGAAAAACAAGGAATCGAGGTTAAACACGTGTCAACCCATATCGAACGCCACCTTTATTTACAAACACATATGATACATAATACATCGCGACGGCTGGTAAAGCGTATAGTCCAACATTTGTCTCTTTTGTTAATTTAAAACATTTCTAGTTAATTACGTGACATTTTGCTATTTTTTTCTTCACAACGACCATCGAAATATTATTGTCAAGGATGCTAACATTATGTAAACAGTAAGCCGGTGTGTCCCTTTAAACATACGTTTAAAACCGGCTAGGGTCCTTGGCGCTGATAATGGCCCGAGCCGCCAGCCAGGTTGCAATTTTAATGCAACATTTGTATTATTGTTTTATTGAATCTAAATTGTCATTTTAATTTTTTTTTATTCTAGTCTACTAAGAACCAGTGGAACTTGTAAAAAATGATTTTGTTTCTACGAAATTATGAAAAAGTTGACATCGATTTTTAAAGGTTAATATTAGGCATATTTTTATGTTATAACTGTTTAATTTCAGATCAGGCAGCATATTACCCAGTTGTCTGATATAACAGCAAATAAAACTTTACAAATGCTATAAACTACACATAAATTGCACGTTTTATAGACGGAAGACTATCTTTAATCAAATTTGCTTCTATGAAGAAAGTAGCATGTCTTGGCCACCGTAGTTTTCAGCCTTTAGCACGTACGGTGCGTCATTAATGCCAAGTTTTGCACAACGCGCACGATGCAAAACTTCGCTTGTGCAGCAGAAACTAGATGACCTTGAGCCTGGAAGATCTTCGTGATACGAGATGATACTTTACTGAAAAGAAATATAATGTAAAAGTATCAATACATTCATTAGTTTTCCGACATTTTCAAGAGAAACTCTAAAGTGCGTCATTATACCTTACTCGTAGATATTTTATTACGCGGTCTATTTACCCATGTTACCTAGCGTATGTGGGAAAACCGGATGTTGGTAAAACGCGGAACGCGGAATGGAACGCGGAACCGTTCCGTTCCACTGTACATGTACCATGTTCCGCATTCTGTTTCACCCTTCCACCCCTCTGTTCCACCGTTCCGTTCCACAGTTCCGCGTTTTACCAACGTCCGGGAAAACCTACGTGCAAAAAATGCAAGGTAACTTAACGGTGTGAAGTTGGTTACTTATTCGACGTTCGACGTTCAATATTCAATAAGGAGCTGTTACTTATTTAACATTCAGTAAGGAGCCGTTACTTATTCAACATTCAATAAGGGGCTGTTACTTATTCGACATTCAATAAGGAGCTGTTACTTATGCACCTATCAATTGGTTCCGCCCCCCCCCCCCCCCCCTCCCCCGCGCTGCCCCATTCCCTAGGTGGGGGTTTGGTCACGTTTTTCATGCCCCACCCGTTGACCCTTTAAAATAAAATTGTCTGTGTATTTGTATGTCGAATAAGTAACAGCTCCTTCTTGAATATTGAACGTCGAACGTCGAATAAGTAACCAACTTCACACCGGTAATTAAACTTTTGTTTTTGTGAAACCCTCATTTTCTCCTCAGATTTGAGCACAAAAACAAATGGGATGATGCAGAAGGAGATTATGTTGGTAAGTATGAATTTGACTGTCACTGCGAAAAAGAACATCTTAAAATAATTTTAAAAAGAAAAGGAAAAAAAACATGGACCATTGAATATAAAAATTAAAACCTTATCGATCATTAATATTTTTCTATACAAATGTGGACAAATGTCCATATGAGTTTAGGAATTCATAGCTCAATGCATAGTTCCGACCTGTCAATCAAGCTGAACCCGCGACCAATCACAACAGAGCTAGCAGACGGCGCCCACAAAGGTCAAAGTGATGCAATCATCACAAACAATCCGCGATTTTCTGCCCATACAGTTTGTATGTTGTATGCGCCATTGACCGGGTGAATTTTGGTTTCAATGTTAGGCGATTCGCTGTTCAAAGGTAGGATAGCGCATTTTTATGAAAGATATGTCATCCCTGCATTACTAGCCCTTCGCTCAGTGTGTGCTACGGTAACCGTCGACGCTAAAACATAAATACCTTTGGGTTTTCTCCAATGAATCTGTGATTTTCATGCCGAGTCCCGTTGCTTTGTACGTAGTCTCGCCATTTTTTTCCGATGGCTTGTGAGCACATAGCAACAATATCCAAGGGGGCGGGGTTAACTGGGCAATCTCGGAACTATGAATTGGTAGGGCATCTGCACGTAAAGCAGAAGGTCCGCGGTTCGAATCCCGGTGGAGCCAAGTTTCTTTTCACCGCATCTAGATTTCCCAAACTCGTATGGACATTTGTCCACATTTGTATCGAATTCATTCCCCGGCGGTCCCTGGGTTATAATCCCTAAAAATAATCACTTATTCATAATTAATATTTTTCTTTAAAATGACTTTTTGTCAAGCATCGGTCAATACATATTTCATAGAAAAACCCAAATTAATGTGTGGGGAAAATTAAGGATTTCCTTAGAAAACAATTAATTTTTGTTCAGTTAGGCTAAGGCCTAACATTTAATCTTAAGATGTGCACAAGGTCTGAAGCCCTGATCAAGTGCTCAACTATCCCAAGTTAAAAATATAAAAGTTAAAAAAATAATAAATAAATAAATTAAAAAAATAAAAATTAAAATTAAAATTAAAAAAATAAACTAGTGCCCTGTTCTCGGCGTAAATTCATTAATACATTATATTTTGCATCATTTCTCAGAACTGCCGGAGATGCAGAGTTCTTCTCAAGGCCAGCTGACGTTTATTCGTCAAGTTTACCATCCATCTCCCACGACACCACCTGCTGATGAGGATCTGGTTACAGACTCAATACACATCACAGCGGTAAGTATGCATTATCGTAGACCAGTCCATTGCAAGGGCCTACAAGTCCTCACAAGTCTGTGAGTCTTGTAAGATGATTACAGGATCGAAAAACTGTTACAAACAGCTTTATCTCTGTGTGATTGAGGATGCGAATGATAAAAACCAACCTGTGTATAATAGGCTTGGGCGACTCTAACATTTTCGGAGTCGACTCCGATTCCAAAAAAGAATCGCAATTCCATTTTTCACGGGAAACCTACATTAAGACACGCAGACACGGACGGAAACTGACGGAAACAATCGGCAAAGTTAAACTTGATTCAACTTTGACGACTGTTTGCGTTGCAGTTTACAACTAGTTTGCGATACTGTCTGCATTTGTTGCGATGATATGGAAACCAGGCTTACGTTGACCATACTGCATATTGTGCAGATGACGGCCTATTCTTTGGCACCAAGCGGCACTTAAACGTCTATAAAATAATGTCGGCCTGTGCCACACACACGTTTCTATAATGTGTAAATTATCAGAGGCTAAATACTCTGGAATTGGCCAAATTCATGCCACGAAATACGCAGCTCCATGACTTTGCTATAGAGCTGCATATTTCGTTGCGCGAATTTGGCCTCACGCGCGCATTGACGAGCCTCTGCCTTTAAGTTGTTGCCCTGTAGCCACCTAGGAGGTTTTTCAGCTTGGCCACGAAAGGCGAGAGAACAGGAAGACATTTTCAGTTTTAGAGGTGGGAGGAAAACCCCACACACCAACGTGTCGGGAAAACCCACAGTATCAAGCAGGGACTGAGAACCCAATCCACATACTGACCGGGACGGGATTCGAACCAGGGCCACATTGGTAAAAGACAAGGAAGGAACCGCCACGCCAACCTGACTCCCCCTACAGACCCTGTATGCACCAACGTGTGGCGAAAACCCACGAAATCAGGCAGGGACTGAGAACCCAATCCACATACTGACCCGGACGGGATTCGAACCAGGGCCACATTGGTAAAAGACGAGGAAAGAACCGCCACGCCAACCTGACTCCCCTACAGATTCTGTATGCATGCTTTAAATATAAAATCTGAAAACTCAACAGAAATAAAATATTCTTTTTGCAGCCTCCGAACAACCACCTCAACTTCAACACAACAGAGCTGAAAGAATTCATTTTTGGCAATCTGACTTGTATGCGGAATGCACCTTTAAAAGGTATAAATTAGACCCCGTTCACATTTCATTCGACAAAGATTCAATGGTAATTCAACAGAAAGATCTCCTAATGTGAACCCATGCCTCTTCATTCAATGAAAATTACAATCTTTGTTCGATAAAGCCAAACAGCTTCATTTGAAAAAAAATCACTTAATTTGACAAAACAAAATGCGCTGCCTTTGTTTCACGAAGCATTTTTCACTTGGTACATGGATTTTGCATCTGGTAACCAAAACTATGGCTGACCTATCATGCCAAATGCCCTATAAAATAAGATCTTTTCCCTCTCGAACAACAATCCCTGGGGCGAACCCAGGGTGACCCACCTCCGAGTTCAACCCGTGTCGATTCACACTAGTTGTTCTGAATCTCGCCCCGGGTCGAACTCATCCCAGAGATCGGCACCTCGTCCCTCACTTGAACAAGTGAGAACTCCCCCCTGCTCTTTTCCCACTACCGTTCTCGCCCGGGGAAAGTGTCTCGCCCTGGGGTCATGAGCAACTTGATCACCCCGGGGAATGAGCAATCTCGGGGGTGGCACGGGGTGAGACTTGCAAATGGGAGTCGGGGCTCATTTTCACCCCGGCGTCGGCCCGGGGCCACCCCCGAGTTTTTGTCTAGTGGGAAATAGCCTATAGTTCATCCATTTCAATCAAAATTTCCATTTTCTTAATTTCTTTCCGACAATTAAACAGGTTCCCGCCAGCAAAGCATGTGCTTCGAAGATCTAGTCGAAACCTTACGTGCCATTCCCGACACTTTGCGACTGGCCCAAATTGTGACCCCAGTCTACAAGTTGCCTCTCTCGAAGTAAGACATTTCCAACAGAAAATATATTAATTCTTTCTAACACTAAAAACCAAGGTTTCCTCGATAGTCCCCGAGACATTCGTAATTCGTAAGCCTGAAGAAACCTGTGAAGAGAAGACGATAAAGAAATGCTCAGTTTTAGAGGTGGGAGGAATGAAAAACCAAATTGTTCTCGGTGTTGCATGGTGGCGCAACTGGGCAAAGTAACGAATGCAACATCTGGTATGGTGCCTAATCACCATTAAAATGAAACAACCAAACTTGGGATGAGAGAAACATCGTAAGAGCCTTCATTTATGATCTCTGTGTGATCATAAATTTTTGATTTTTACTTCTTGTCCAGACGTGGTCGTGATAAAGAAGACAGACTGAATTTGTTAGATGCTATTACGGGGATACACACGGACGCCTCTCAATCTCTACTGGCCGATATGATTCTCTTATCTCCGAGACCAAATAAGGAGCTTGTAGAGAGACTACTCATAGCTTCTGCTGGTTTTGTACACACCGTATCGCAGGTTAATTAATTAACTTTAATTATGTGATTTTTTTAATTTGGTGGAAAGGTAAACATGATAGAAAAATTGTAAGAACTCTGGATGCAGCAATAGGGCGACATTTCGGGAAGACTCTCCCCGGGGACCACCGAAATTTCGGCAAGAATCACTCAAAATGACACCTTATTTTTCTACCCGAAGCTTCCAAAGATGGTTACAGACCTAAGAGAGACGGTTCTAGACCTAATAAAAATGGTTCTCGATTTAAAAAAAAAATGTTTTTTGACCTTAACAAAATGATTTAATAATATTAGGGCGACACCAAAATGTCGCCCTAATATACCCTTTTTACACACAAATTGTCGCCCTATCCTAGCATCCATAGTTTTTATCGGAATTAAATATGAATTTTACTCGACAGAAAAGAAACTTACATTTATTGTCATCTGCAAATTTTGTAAAAGTTACATAACACATGTATGGCAGACCCAACAAGGTCAAAAGCCCAGACAATTGGTTCAGATGACATTTACAGTGTAAAATTTCGCTGCTCCGTGGTGGCTAATTTGAAAAATATTGTTAGATGTAAAAAGTGCATTTATTTGTTAGTATAGTTATTAATTCTATGGTAGCATTATGAACTTTCTCTGTAGTTTAATGGTTGCCTGTAAAACTAAAATATCCAGGTTATATTTGTGACATTTTAGCATTAAATTTTTTATTTCAGCACTACTTGGAAACAGTTGAAGACATTGTCTTTCAACCTGGAAGATTCCCTTGTAAGTTAACATTTTTATTTTGTGACCCTCCAGCCCAACAGCACGAATCCAGTAATACATGGGTCAATCTTTGAAAAATGAGATTTTGGGCTCTTCTGAAATGGAATCCTGTGCTAAATTGTTTACTATACACAATGGGGGAATCCTTGTTTGTCTAGTGATGGTGACCGATTGTTTTAACACGCTCTTTGTTTTTGAACATTTTCTGTTTCTGGGAGAATCCCAGGAAAAACCAGACAATTTGTTTTTTTGGGTTATCAACCCGATTAAACCTGCATGGGATGAGCTGACCACTGCATCTGTGTGTCTCCCAAACAGGGGCTCAGGGAGGCACTTCAGGCAGAGTGGCGCACCCTGCCTCAGTGGCTCTTACAGAGGCTGGTGCAGTCAGCCTTGCCACAAGAGGTGTTCATACATGTTATTGACCGATAAAATGTTACATCTGTCAGCCTCCTTGATCTTTCGATCAGAGTTTAATTGACCTTTATCACGGTGCCTCCATCTTCGTCCCTGTACGTACGTGTTGGGCATGATCAGTGCGTCTGCGCGACCTCGCGATAGCCCGTGTAATCTAGCGTTGTTTTAAGAGAATCACTGTCCGCGCTGCGCGTTGTTTTGATAGCGCTGTAGGCATGTCATTGTGATGCACACAATTAACAATTTCAACAGGGGATAAAAAAAAAATTTCTGCAAGCCTTGCTTTGGTTACGTTTATTCGAATAAGGAAAAGAAAACATGGCCGCACTGTGATAAAGGTCTATTTGCATTTCTCTGTCCTTTATATTTCAATCTATAGCTTGTATGAGAGAAACGGAGATACAGAGAGTTGCCGTACTGGCACTCGGCGCATTAGCCGGTAACCTGTGGAAAACTGGACAGAAAGCGCAGGCCGAGAAAATCGTGGTCAACATGGAGGACAGACTAGGTGTTCATGGTAGGTTTAATAAAAATGTCCTTTTTGTAGCAATTTCTATGAAAACAAATCAAAGCCCCTGCTGTTTTTCTGCAAAATTAAATTTATAATTATTAACAAGGTGGTTGTTTTATTTTCTTATAAATATGAAACAGGGTCATGAAAATATCTAATGCCAAAATTAGTCACTTTAAAGACAGATTACACGATTGGAAATTATTAAAAATTAGGAACAACAGTGTTACATAACTATGTTTATAAACTGCCTTGTAAAACTTTCAGCCACATAGATGCAGTAATACTTCAGAAAACCTGAATACGATGGCTACCCGTGTAGTGGTCGTATAGTCATCGCATGTTGTCGAATAGCCATCGTATTGGGGGTACCCACGGTCACCTGATACGACTGCTATATGATCAACGCGATGGCTATACGATCGCGACGATGGTTTTACGATTACGACGATGGTTTTACGATTACGACGATGGTTTTACGATTACGACGATGGCTACCCGATCGTATACGATGACTATTCAACCATGTGCGACTGACATTTTGGTCGTGTTTAAACACGATTTTTGTTTAACATGTTCATAAAAATTGTGCTCGATGAAGATCACGCACGATTCGATCCACGCCAGTGAAGTATGATGGCTATTCAACCATACACGATCAATTAGAAGACCACTGCACGGCCGCACTTTTTTGCTAGATCGAGTGTGGTTGTATTTCAATCTACCTCTGTGGAAAAGGGGCTTTATAAAGTCATATCTATTTCTAAAATTACACAAAATGAAAATGTTGTCGATCTGGCATCATTAAACACATTATTGTTTATCTATCAGATCCCTGGGCCTATGACAAAACTTTGACATCACTAACCGACATTGAACAAGACGATTTTCATCACGACACGGTAGCATGGATTGAAGCACTTGGCAATGCTGGGCTCCATCGGTCATTCCCTCACATTCAGAGCTATACAAACTCCAGCATGACCCATCCGCTGCTGAAACGGGCTGGCCTACACTCCCTCAGGGATTATCATCATGATATGGTAAAGAAATAAAATATTGTCTTCATTTAAAGGAGTTGATTAGATTTTTCCAGAAAATGGATTTCATTCTAACCTAACAATCATATAAAATACTTCCCCAAAATACTATTCATGGGAAGGAAACAGGAAATTTGTAATCTCCAATTTGCATGTGGAAGCAAAAACGGTTGGTGTAATCACTGCACTGCTTTATATAACTGGATAAATTAGTTTACAAAACATCAGTGTTTTCTTTATGATATCCTTGGAAATATACGGATTGAGAATGCGAAATTCCAGAATGGTAATGAGAAAAATATGACAAATGGGGGCCTAAAAAATGTGATCTGGACACGCTCCTTTAAAGATAGATTACATGATTGGAAAACTGTTACAAACGGCGTCATCTCCATGTGTGATTGAGGATGTGTATGATAAAAAACCAACATGTGTGTAAGTCAGCTCAGTACCTCATCTGCGTTCCGAGAAAGCAATGAAAAACTCTGTCCATGCTTTCAAAAAAATGGTGTGAAGCCACCGTCCTATTTAGGCTTGTTCCTTGGCTATACTGCATGAAAAATAAAGCCATAATACCAAAGTAGTCAGGGGACTAGTTTAGTCCAAATGAAGATGCCCTTTGTAAAAAAATGTGTACGCACACAATTTTATAAATGTTCAATTACCGTTTTCTTCTTTTAAAAATATGAACTCAAATTGATAGGTCTGATTTTTCATATTGATAATGGACTTGTTTGTTTGTAATTGTTACATTAACAGGCAGCAGAAGTCCTCCTAAAATCTGCCCTCGATGAAAACGAAGACACAAACGTGAGATACGAAGCGTCGCTGCTCTACAAGGATCACCCGCACGGTGGCTATGAAAACGTCTCCAAATTGATCAATACAGAGGGGTGCGTTTAGTTGCCTGTTTGGCAAACTCCAGGTGGAAACACCCTAAGGTTTTGGGCTTGAAGCCTGTTTTATTATTACTGCTTAAAGTAGAAGTATGCCCAAAAAATGAAGGACGTTGTGTGCAACCCATACATTATTGTTATACATGCATGTACAAAGAACAAGAAATATGGCCCACTGAGGAATGGATACGAACTTCAAAAAAATGGCAATTGCATAAAATGCCTTGTGGTATGGAGACATGGTGGTTTAGTGGATAGCGAGTCGGACTTTCGGTCGAGAAGTCCATGGTTCGAAACCTGGTCATTGCACCACGTTGTGTCCTTGGACAAGACACTTCACTCCACGTTGTCTCTCTCCACCCAGGTAAAATACATGGTACATTTGTACTCAGGCAAGGAACTTTGCCATAAAGTCTCTGTTCATTTGCATAACTTCCACAGCTATTCCGGCTCAAATTCCTCCCATGATTTGATGACAGCGACTGAAGTGACTAGCCTTCCTTCTAGGCATCGCGTGCGCCGTGGCTTCTTTGAAGAGATCAAGTTTAAACTGGCCAGTCCATCGGTGGACTGGAAAAAGACTATCGGCAGTTCGCAGACAGGGTCGCGGTTTGGTGTGACGGTTCGAAACCAACTTGACATGAGCATAGGTAATTTTAATTTTAAATTGTGATCAATTAATTTGTAATAATTATAACCGAGCGTACATCGACCTTGCAACTGGAAGCAACTCAACTGATCAGTTGCTGTCGATGAGTGCGTAGCGTGCACATCGACAGCAACTGATTAGTTGTACAACTAGCGGCAACTGGGAGCATCCAGCCATGTCTACATTTCCAGAGCGCGCACATCGACACGGCAACTCGGTAAAGCCTAGAGTACATTGACCTTACAACTGGAAGCAACTGTTGCTTGCAGTTGCTGTCGATGTGTGCGCACGTTAATAGATGCACGCATGCAACTGACATTTTTGTCATTTTTTCCCCCTTGTTTAGCTCCACTGAGCGGTTTCCTTCGCGTTGACCTTTACGATGAAGCTTACGCCACGATCCTTGTCGGTTTGGTCGGTGAGAAGGTTGATATTGCACGCGCACGTTTCTGCTTCAACGGCCACATCGAATACAACCTGAACATACTTCAGGTAATTTTCGTCATTCAGTACATATTCCTTTTAGACTTGCATGTATGTCTACTTTCATGTCTTATTTTTCCCCCAAGACAATGAAAAAAAAAAAAACGGGTTTTATGTTTAATTGCAGGGCATGTAGGTCTTCACATAAAACCGAAAACCAATGTTTGACATTTTGATGCACTTGTAAAAAATTTCAAGTTTGGCTTGAAATAACTGATTTTTAAAATTCATGTTATTTTGAAACATCCCAAATTAAATTTTTAAGAGCTGTAACATTATGTGACCATTTTCATTTACTAATGCTGGATCACGTGTAGACAAAGTGGTCTAGTGGATAACGGGTCGGACATTCGGTCGAGAGGTCCATGGTTCGAGACCTGGTTATTGCACTGTGTTGTGTCCTTGGACAAGACACTTCACTCCACGTTGTCTCTCTCCACCCAGGTGTATGAATGGGTACCAATAAATACGGTTGGGGAAATCTAACTAGTTGCTGGGGGTAGACCTGCAATGGACTGGCATCCCGTCCAGGAGGAGTAGCAATGCTCCTAGTCACGACCTGTTAGGAAAACCCAATCAGTAGACCGATCCAGTAAGCTCCGCCCATTTAGAAATTGCCTAGCAACATGCCACGTAAGGCACATGTGCAGTAGAGTCGCGTGGCCGTGCCGTGCGTCAGCGCCCTGGTCAGCGCGTATTGAAACACACACACGCACACAGAAACTGCACGCTTGAAAGCAAACTGTGCACTTAAGTATCCAGTCGTGTGCGTGCACGTAAGACACGCCTGCAATACGTGTAACGTGCGCCATCGAACAACAAACATCTCGACACACAACTAGAACGCAGTGAATGCACAACATAGCAAAACGACAAGCTAATTTTGGTGAGTTTTTCCCGTTTACACAAAAACATTTATGAAGGGATTAAAAGTAGGTTAGGATAGTCTTAATAATACAATTCGTTTTAAACCGGCTAGGTTCCTCTGCGCTGCAGATCGCCGTAGCTCTGTGCAAAAAATTTTAAGGACTCGGGTAACCAAAATGGAGATCCACTTTTTGGTTACCTCAACCTGAAGCTGTGATTGGTCAATTTCAAAATGGGCGGAGCTTACTGGATCGGTCTATTGCTGGGGGTAGACCTGTGATGGACTAGTTTGGCATCCCATCCAGGAGGAGTAGCATTGCTCCTAGTCACTCAATGCCACAGAAACTGGGGATGAGTACCGGCCGTATGGGCTCGTAAACGACTTGCCTACCAATTGCTGGATTACGCTTGTAACATTTTAAACATGTTTTATTCCAACTAGGAGTTTGGTGTGGAACGCCTGAATGATTTGGCCAAGGCCTATGACATCGTCATCGGTCAAGTCGTGGGCAACGTTGTACGAGGAGTTGACATTGTCGTGGGTCTTTTCAACGGAGACGTCAGCATTAACCAACTATTTGATCAGTTTGTGCAGACGCTTGAGGAAATCCCACAACGCATCGGTGTAAGAATATGAAATCGTCACTCTCTTAAACCAATTTCCCCTGAATATTTGGATCTTGAACTCATTTCTTTAAATTGTGAGACACTCCTTGTTGAATAAAATTAGTTGAAATATAATCTAAAAATAGGGTTGGGAGAAAGTGAAGATTAGTAATTCCAGAAGATCATATTTACATTTCAGAGCTTATAGGGCAGTTTCACGCTGTCACAGGTCACTAAACCCTATGTTTGTCCTCCAGATCGAGGAGAGAACAACAGAGCCACGTGCAGAAACGCACATGGCTGCTAGCAGAAAAGCACAAGTCTCTTTTGTTCTCTTCCCGATTTGGAGGACAAACACGGGAGATGTTCAGTAACCTGTGACAGCACTCTATAATGCTTCACGTTTTCAAGTTGTTTGATTTCAAAAGCATGTTCTTTAAGTATCCTTGATGGAAGTGTAATTCCTGAAAAATTAAATTTGATTCCATTTTCAATATGAGTGGCACATAAAAATAAAAAAAATCCTCATTTTTGGACATACTCAAAAAAGATATTTTGTTCGATCTATCATGCTTTAATATTAAACATGGCATTGCAATCAATTTTTAAATAGTTACGCTTCTACCACGGTTACATACAAGAAATTTGTGAAGCCTTGTGGCAGCCTATTACGCAATTACAGCCAGAAATGCATTGGGCTTGCGCACTACATAAACAAGTTCTGCAAGGGAAAAGTTGCCAAGGTTAGCAATGTACTACATTTAGTCTGCGATATTAACATTACGTTGCATTGCGTTCTCCTGCAGAATGTGCGATCCGTTTCTACAAACGCTGTGGCGCGACTATCGCGATTTGACCCGGACCAGCTCCCACCCTCGATTCGCGGTGTCATTAACGTAGTCAACAAGGCAGCACAGCTATTCAGCGATATCAAGACCGACGTCATGGAATTTTATCAGGTAATGTTAAAAGACAGATTACATGATTGGAACGGCATTACATATTAAGAAATATGTTGATAAACTGCCTTGTAGAAATTTCAGCCACATAGATGCAGTAATACTTCAGAAAACATGAAAAATCCAAGCATGGTTTTTGTGTATGTAGTATTATTTTTATTTTTTTTGTCAGGCCGTGAATGAAGCAATCACAGTGACTCTACCCTGGGCTGCGGAGCAGATCTGGGACTCCATTAATCTAATCTCAGACACCATTGGAATGCTGCTTGAGTCACCCTTAAAGGCCGTTGGAGATATCTTTAAGGGAGTTTTAAAGTGAGTTTGCATTGTCACCAATAGAACATTAAAACAAAAAAACTGCTGAACAGTTTGGGACGAAAGGAGGTACGCAGTATGATTTTATTATTGTACTTTTCTCTAATGTGAACGGAGTATTAGACCAATTTTATCTTTTAATATAACCGAACATTTTTTAAGATTGTCAGTTAAATTAATCCCATTTTTATATGATAGCATTAAGACGGCTGTTGACGCAGTATTGGAAGCTAGAATGGAAGTCGAGGAAGCTAATTTCTTCAAGGAAGGTAAGACCTTAAGATTGACGGGAAGAAAATCTTAATGATTTGCCTCACAAATGTTTTCCTCAACACTTTACTCCTATTGACCCCTTTCGAGTACGTTATTTTTGGAGTCTATTGTTGAAGAAATATGCGTGCGCATTGTGTGTGCCTCTGATTGGCGTATCGCGGTTTGTTTCACCAATGGGAGCCTTAGTATAGCACGTTACGCCTGCTATGGAAACGCACAACGCACACGCACATTGCTTCCACAATGACGCGCAATTATTTCACTCCCAAAATGACGTCATAAGCACAAGCTCAATATGCCTTGTTCTTTTTTTTTAAAGGTCAACGACCCTACTGGTTCGACCTACCGAAAGTCATTGGTGATATGCTCAAAGAGTTGAGAGACCATCTCAAAAACATCCGGAGTGACCTCGCGACCTGGGTCAACGAGGTTAAGAGTGCCGATGACCCTATAAAGAAACTCACGGGTGGTGCAATCGATACGGTAAGACAATATTGGATTTTGTTATTGGCCAAATTGAATTTTTATTGATTTTGTCAAAAAGAATAAAGGAAGATTAGAAAATAACAAATGATTTATTATTTATTTCAAACAGGAAACTCTGCGAAGAGAAGTCCAAGCTGAAATTGAAGCAATCATTGATGAGCTGATCGGTCCGATTGAGCCCATTGAGAACCTGTTAGCCCCTTTCTTTGAGCTTTACGATCTCGTCTTCAACACCATCGAAGCGATTAAGGAAGCATATCAGACACTCAAAGATGGGTATGTGAAATTGATTTAGACGAGGCTTGAACAATTCCAAACAATTTTATAGTTGATTCCATTTTTACTGAGCAATCACAGTTCCATTCGGATTCAATTTTCGAAACAAAAAATAAGAGAAAAAAATCAAAACAAATTAAAAAACATGAGAAAAATAATAATTTTTCTTAATGCTGCAAACGGTCGACACCACGGAAAACCTTTCCAAAACGACCATGGAATGTTCGGCAAGAGTCACTCAAATTGACACCAAATTTCTCTACCCAAAGCTTCCAAAAATGGTTCTAGACCTAATAAAAATGGTTTTTGACCTTAAAAAAAATTGTTTTTAACCTCCAAAATATTGGGGCTACACCAAATTGTCGCCCTAACCGACCGTGTCGCCCTAACATAACTTTCTACACAAAAAGTGTCACCCTATTGGATAAAATAGAAAAATTAATTTAGCAAAAATTAAAATTAGAAAATATCTTGCATCCTGATAAAAACACTACTGGAATTTTGTAATTTCTGCATCTATTAAAGCCTATATCACACTAGGAATTTGCCGACTTCTGCGATCGTCTTGCGGTCTAAGCACTACAATCTATTTTTAAAACGTCTTTTCTTGTCCTAGGTACCAGAAATCACAAGCCCTTGTCATGAAACTGTTTGGACCTAAAGCCCATGCGAGTTTCCCAAGGAAGTATCGTGAGCCAGGCTCCGGGTCCTGCCAAACGGGTGGGTTCTATCCAACCAACTCTGGCGGACGTTACACGGAGCAAGGTGTGGATCTGGAGATGCCGCAGGGAACACCGGTATGAAAATCAAGTTTGTTGAATTTATGAAACGGGATAAGAGAGAAATCATATGGTCCTCGTTGGGATTCAAACCCGAGACCTCTGACACACCGGGCAGATGCTCTACAAGCTATACAGCCTCCTCGACCTTTTAGTTAGAGTATAACTTGGTTTTGTTTTGTTTTTTCTGAAGCGTATATTTTCTGAATTTTTTTAAGTTTTGTGGCAGGCGTAAAGAAAATGAAAATGGGCAAGTTTAAGGTAGCCCACAATCTGCCAAAAACCAGCACAATCGATTGTGAATTATATATGGTGACGTAGGCGCAGGGACACATGTCTGAATAAAGCCGAACTTTTTTGTCTCTATTTTAACAGCTGGTGGCCCCCTTTTCAGGCCTCATCTACCGAAGTCCCGGCAAGCCCAACCAGGTCACACTTGAAGCACGAGGAGGCGCCTTCCGAAACATTAAGATTTTTATTGACAACATCACACCCAATAGTACCCTTTCAGAGACTCGAGGGGTTAACGTAAGTTACAGCTAGTCACATTGTGCATTGTCCATTTCACTATATAGTTAACTTTAGTTAAACTATAATTGATCTAGATGTCACCCGAATGCTGCGTAGTTCGACTGGATTTGACTCTAGTCTTTCCAAGATGGCAGAAAGTTAAACATAATTACAGTCAGTACCTGTGTCCTTGGGCAAGGCACTTAACCACAATTGCTCCTTCCTTCAGAAGGGATGTAAAGCCATTGGTCCAGTGTGTTGTGTAACGCACTTAAAAGATCCCAGAGCACTGCCAGAGTGAAGGCAGTGCTCAAATTAAATTAATAGTCGGCGCCCAAACTTGCTTCTTAATGATCACATTTTTCTGTTATTCGCAGGTAATTGCCGGCACCCGAATCGGTACAGTCGTTCGTTCAACTTCCTGCACACCCCCAAACTACATCCATTTCTCAATGAAGACGTCGCAACCGAACCGCCTCGCCGCGTTACTAGACAGCAGTCTGAACGATGAACCGACACCCAGTGATGAGGCCGCGAAGGAAGGCTACGTGGACCCGACCAACTACCTCGCAAAACGACCGCTGGAAATACCAAAGTGGATACAAGTTTGCGATGACTACAAGATGGTGTGGCAGGTAAACAAGGATTTCTATTTACACTTTTAAATAAAACTTAAAAATTTTGCATTTTAATTAGGGGCTGTCCAAAGTTGTCAACATTTTCACAGTTCTACAGAGCATAGTATTTTTCAAGACCCCTCCCTCCCCCTGAAATACTACTTATCAACATTTTACAGTGCATTCAAAGCCGTACGCGGCCCTCACCTTCGAATCAAACCCCTAGATTTTGGTCTCGCGTCGGCGGAGGGTCGAACTCCGAGTTTGGGATCAGTTTGCGGTTATAGATAAGCGATAAATCCTTAGTTTCTTTACTGCATCCGCTCCACAGCCGTAGCGGGGGAAAAGCCCGCGAAATTCAAGTGGCCTTGCACACTGTACATGCACACATTGTTCTGTACATGCACACACAGAGCATGACCTTTGACTGCAACTTCTGGCACCGCGCTCGAGATCAACTACAGAATGTAAACGCGGCACTCCGAATAACTGCAGTTAACACTGACGCATTCTTTTTAAGGGATCGATCTTGATCCCGAGCTCGGGACCAGTGTAAACACGGTGTAAATTTGACAGCCTGATTAAGTTTCATGATGAACAACAAAGACGTTATTCTTTTCAGGGACGTACTGTAAAAGAAGGCTCACTGCTCAACCGAGACAATAAAAATGGACAACAAAAGGACACCAGCCCGTCACGTAAAACGTCACCGTCGACAACGACCACACGACCGGACACAAGCAAGAGACCTCCCAAACCAACGTCGTCTCTGGGTAGCGCCGTTTCGAAGGGTAAGGGGAATATTGATTAGAAAATGGCCTATCAATGGTCTGTTTTTTTTCATGTATATGTATGTATATATGAGTCTTTCCACGGTAAAGGGGGCATTTTGGCAACACAGACCATATTTTCCAGAAAATACCTTTGTCTGGTCTCAAAATAAAAGAAATAAATTTCAGTTGTTCCGAAGAGATAACGCAAAAATTGAAGATTGAATTTTACGCATCAAATCACTGTCGAACGGTGGGAGCATACACAATGGCCTCATGCCCTGCTGAGTTGGCCTCGATGCTCCTTCAAGATATACACTATATGAGGCCAACTTGGCCAACATGCCCTATCACAGGCCTTGACATTAACCAAGGCCACCAAGACCAATGGCCTCATGCCCTGCTGAGTTGGCCCCGATGCTCCTTCAAGATATACACTATCTGAGGCCAACTTGGCCAGCATGCCCTATCACAGGCCTTGACATTAACCAAGGCCACCAAGACCAATGGCCTTATGCCCTGCTGAGTTGGCCCCGATGCTCCTTCAAGATATACACTATCTGAGGCCAACTTGGCCAGCATGCCCTATCTGCAGGCCTTGACATTAACCAAGGCCACCAAGACCAATGGCCTCATGCTCTGCTAGCTTACTTGGAGGTCATCATGGGTTCTAGTTTTCAAATCCTGTTTTAAAAAAGTACTGATAATCTGGAAAGGTAAAGTGATTTTTAATTAAAACACTAGTTGACATTTTTTATCTTTTTTCCTTTTCTTTAGAAAACAAAGAAAAGACCAAAGAGGCCCTGGACCTACCAGAACCAAAGATCGGTTCCGGATCGCCCTTCAAGAACTTCACTCTGCGAAACCTGAAGATTGGTTCCATACTGGCGTTTGCGCGCAAGCTCGGATTAGAGGAAACGGCGGATGCGCTGCTAACCGTTGTCAAAACGATTGTTGTGAGTTTACTCAAGTTCTTTGGGTTCACCCAGGTCTCGACTACATCCCTGAGTTTCGGAAAAGAAAAGTTGGATAAAAATGTCTGATCCACAGAAAACAATGTATATGAATACGTTTTTAAAAGATCCCATATCACTCTTTTGTGAAGAGTAAGGGGATTCCCCAGTGTCTCTGGCCGTCAGCTGCCAATGCGCCACCCACCTAAAATATCTCGATGTTTAGGTGGAAGACACTTGTAAGCTTCATGCAATTCGGCTTACGGACTGCAAATTAAAGTTTCACAATTTTTTTGTTAGACTTCCTGTGTTGATTTGAGACTTTATTTTACTTCAGAAACTCGTGAGTGACAAGCCCTGTGTTCTCCCCGAGTCTCTCACGAGCGACTCTTTGCGAATCGAGCTCCAACAACGTGGCTTGAGCGCGCAGGGAGACAGAAAAGAGTTACTGCAGCGTTATAAGCAACCTGAAGATCGTAAGTCGTCGTCAATGAATTATGTTTCTCCATCGCAATATTTTGTCAGACCCACCTTTTGTAGTGGATATGTGCACTATAATAAACTCCAGCATTATGATTTTTATTTATAGATACCTTATTATATAGATTCCTATGGGTGGTCTTAAACGCACGACAAAGTTTGACGTGCGCTCACAATTTGGAGCAAAAAAATGCACTGAAAACCACAGAATCAACTTGGGTGGAAAGCAGGGTTGTCGTCGAGTCCAAAGCCGATAAAATCACAAGTCTGTGACAAGTCCCACACAAGTCTGTCACTATTCTAGTAACAAGAAGCAAAGGATGAACACGCACAAAACAATGCTTTTGTTGGAGTTCATTTGAAAAGCTTGTGAATTGAATTAAGACCCAGAGACTTGTGGTGGACTTGTGAAGGCTTGTGAGGACTTGTGATGGACTCGACTACAACCCTGTAATGCACCTATATTATTACAAAGAGAAATAATGACTTTCATGAAAAAAAATATAAAATTTCTTCTGTCAGGTTGTCCGTTGCTCCAAGTTTCCCTTCCCAAGAACGTCTACTGTAAGATTGATCAAAGTTGCCTGGGGGTGGAGTGCTGTATGAACATTAAACTCTTCATGGTGTCGCTGGCTTTCAAGGCATTTATGCGATTTGACCCCTGTGAATTCCAGTTTGTACTTGGAGTCAACTCGTGGAACTATACGCTCCAAATATTGGACGCTGAATTCGGTAGGTCAGATGTCTTTATTACAAAATTTGTTCCTAAAAAAGAAGTACGTAACAAAGTGGTAATGGATAAAATAAGGAAACAAGGGACGCGCGAACAAAGGAAATACAAATGAGCAAAATGGGAAAAAAAATTGATTGTTTTTAATTTATTTTTATATAAAAAGATATAAAAAAATTATAATAAAATAATAAAATAAACAGCAGTCGACCTGCAGCGTTTTCATTACTGGTCAAGTATAGCCAAAGAATTGTTTTAAAAATCTTTCCAAAGAGCAAGAAATATGACGCTAAAAAAAGCAGATATGAACTTCATAAATGGCAGTTGCAGCGATGCATTTAGTATGGGAATGCTATTTCGCCTAGGGCCTTATTGTGAAGAAATAAAAACAAATTGAAAACTTGTTTGAATGTTTATCCCCAGGACAAGAAGTGGATGTCCCAGTGCCATTTGACATCCCATTTGTGGACGATATGGAACTTCATCTCAGGTATTAAAAGCTCTAGTTTTTCTGATTTCTTTTTCCATTTTTAATTCCTTCGATCCCGAAGCAATTTGTAAGAAAAAACGGGTCCGCATTTGACTTGATTTTCGGGAGGTTTTACCAAGACGATGGTAAAATGAAAAATTGCTAAATTTTACTGCTGTCCGCATTTGGAATTTTTGACACGAGAAAATTTTACCAAGACCGTGGCAGAGCATGCGCAGTGTCCATTCGCAGTTTGACCTTCACGGCCCGGACGTACGCTTCCAGAGGGCTTTTACCTACTTGCTGTGTCCGCAATGGACTTAAGATTGCTATTATTATCGTCTCGGGAAAAGTTCCCTGGTCCATTTTCCTGGTTAGCAGTTGGCCAGGCAAAGTAACCGCTGGACTCGGGAAAAGTTACTGAGAAGAAAATGTTCTAGGCGTGCGCACCCCCCACCCCCCATGAAAAATCGTCGGCCCCTGTCGCTCCCCCACTCGAAATTTGGCAAACAGTACTTCACAGTAATAACTAAGTGGCAGCAAGGGGGGAAGGAGGTCACTCCCCTGTTACCCCACTGAGCGAGTCCAGTGCTCGCATGGCCTCCCCTGGCGAAATTTCTCGGTACGCCACTGTTAACGGGTATAAATTGAGCTCCCTCCCACAGTAACATCCAGTCCCCCCCAGTCACCCCCCTATGGAGAAAACCGAGGCTACGCCGCTGCCAAATAGGAAAACATTGACCATTTGATAGAAATAAAAAAATCTCGCACTTTGTGTATCAACTTCACAGAATGACTCCTTCAGCCGTTAATTGTGACCTTATTCCTTAGGTTCGGCATTGAGAAGACACGCACCCAACTACTGGCCAGCATGTCGGTTGGTTTTTGCCCGACTGTCGGCGACGCAGACTGTTTACCATTTATTGACGTTCTCAAAGACTCGGCGATTCCCCTCCCTATCTGCCACCCAAATGGGACTTTTACATGGCCAGACAGTAAGTTTTGTGGACAAATTATTAAATTAACCCTTTCTCTTTGAATTTGTCAGTTTCAAGGATGTGATGTATTTAAATGAAGGACAGGTTTAGTTATGTTGTGATTGGCGCACTACAGCAGAAGAGTTAAATCAAATTAATTATTATTAGTGAGGTTTCGGTGTGCACGGTTAGTGATTACGACTACGATTAGCCAAACCTCAAAATCGTTACCTTTCGCTGTCCGTTTTTTACTAAGGTGTAGAGGCGTTGCTATCAGTGTAAACAACAAAACAACACTTGGAATATTTGTGTAAACGCCACAAGTACGCACAAATCGATGACGTAAAATTCACTAATAGTCGTTGTTTTGCCTAACCATATGCAACCGAAACCTCACTATTAACAAACTAATACTTCTTTCTGGTACTGAAACCAAGGATTCCTCAAAAGTGCCTGAGGGCACTGTAGCTCACAAGCGTGAGGAAACCCATGTGGAGAAGACGATGAATTAGAAACAGCCAGAGACACCGGGGAATCCCCTTGCTCATCAAAGCGACCGTTTCGGCAACGGAAAAGAGATTTTCACCTTTTCTTAACCGATGGACATGTTTGGTTTGGAGTGGAAAAGCACATTCTGAATATTCAATTCGGTAAAATGCTATTCGAATATTCGATGGACGATCGGATATTCGAATATTCAATTCGTTAGGCACAGCCTTAGTTCCCAAAGAATTGTGCATTTCTTTTGAAATGCTTCCTTAAGAGTCTCCGTAACATTTTTGCAACAATATATCTCACGCCAACATCTCCACATTTTTCTTTCATAGTCGATCTGGACGATTATTTCAGTCGTGCCGCTCTGAAAAAGCTGATCAAAGACACCGGAGAGGAACTCTTAAAAGCTGGGGCAGAGGCGGCTCTTAATTACGTCCTGGAAGAACTTGGCATTCCCAAAGTAAGTGTTTCTTTAACATGATTTGATTGATTTGATTTGATTGATTGGATCAAATTGATTGGATCAAATTGATTAGAAATACTTACTGTTAGATCCGGAGCAGAGACGTCTTCAAGTCATTCCATGTAAATTGTTTCTCTAACATGATTTAATTTGACTGATTAGACGATTGATTACATCTATTTGACGAGATATGATTGATTAGATCTAAATTATTAGAAATGCTTGATTAGATTTGGAGCAGGCCCCACCCCCCCCCCCCCCCCCCGCCCCCCCCCCCCCAAAAAAAGAAGCATGTAAGTCTATCTCTGATGTGATTTGATTTTAAGTGATTAGAAATAATTGATTAAAATCTTGTTGATTTTAGGAATTTTTGGAAGGCAAGGATCCATGCCCGACACCAACTAGCCTGAGTAACACACAGTTAACAGCAGCCTTGGAAGAACGTCAACTAGCAGTCATAGGGACTAGAATGGACCAAGAGGCTAGCCTGTCATTGGATGATCGAAGTGAGTACGGTCGAAAACTTTACCATTAGGAACTATTTGTTAGTTCTTGTCGAGAAAAACAAGTCCATGCCAAATTGGTTTGGGACCAGAATTTGTCTCGTTAATGCCAAGCCCAAAAATGATAGACTGATTATATCTTGCCTTCAGCTAGCTTAAATTTTAAGACTTGTCTAAGAATATGATCTTGCAAGCAGACAAAAA
Organism: Henricia sp. BOLD:AAB3569; assembly: GCA_037783545.1. Classification (NCBI taxonomy): domain Eukaryota; kingdom Metazoa; phylum Echinodermata; class Asteroidea; order Spinulosida; family Echinasteridae; genus Henricia; species Henricia sp. BOLD:AAB3569. The sequence goes on from JBBELK010000219.1 coordinate 1,875,432, forward strand.
ATAGCAGGACTGTCGTTTCAAGATCACCTTGAGACGATAGTTTGCACCATTACCCCCATGAACATGGAAGAAATGCAGGGCGGTTTAGGGCACTTTGAGGACTAATAGACCGATCCAGTAAGCTCCGCCTATTTGTGAGGCACGTGTGCAGTAGAGTCGCGTGGCTATGCCGTGCGTCAGCGTCCGTGCCCTGGTGAGCGCATATTGAAACACGCACACAGAAACTGCACGCTCGAAAACAAAATGTGCACTTAAGTATTCGGTCGTGTGCGTGCACGTACAACACACCTGCATTACGCGTAACGCGCGCGATTGAACAAAAACATATCGACACACATCTAGAACGCAGTGAATGCACAACATAGCAAAACGACAAGCTAATTTTGGTGAGTTTTTCCCGTTTACACAAAAACACATTAATGAAGGGAACAAAAGTAGGTTAGGATAGTCTTATACAATCCGTTTTAAACCGGCTAGGGTCCTCTGCGCTGATAAAAATGATGTTTATGGTGTTTTTGCGTCACTCGTGCTGCATTTCGCCGTAGCTCTGTGCACAAAATTTTTAGGGCTCGGGTAGCCAAAATGGTGATCTACTTTTTGGCTACCTGAACCTGAGGCTGTGAATGGTCAATTCCAAAATGGTCGGAGCTTACTGGATCGGTCTATGAAAGGTATAGACCGGTATATCAATCCGCCACAGCTGTTTTATCATAGAGAGGTAAAATTGTTCTTTTCTCTTTAAATCTCCATAGCCTGTCAATTCTTCACGCTGCCAGCATTTTCACCCGAGGTGGCCAAAGTAGCCTACTGCTCCTTGACTGAGAATTGCCTCCGTTTAGACTGCTGTCTTGAACTCAACATTGAGCGGTTCAAATTCCGTCGATCGTTCAAAGCTTTCGTAGAAGTCGATGCTTGTGACTTCACTTTCTACCTGGCCTTCCAGCATTTGCAGTACAAAAAACTTTTACTGAGCTACAACTGGGGTAAGTTTTGACCAAGTATTTTTATTTTTTATTTAGTTATTTTTTTGGCTTATAGATCAGTGTTTTCCATGCGTTCATTTTTTGGCAGGATAATATCTCTAATTTTTCCGCTTGTGGGAAATGTGGGAATGGGCGGCACGATGGCATTTCTTATTTTTGGACCTATTGACCCCTTTCGAACATGTGCGAATACGCCATTTTGGGAGTCAAATAATGCTGAGTCATTGTGGAAGTGATGTGTGTGCGCGTTGTGTGCGTCTCTGATAGGCGTAATGCGGTTCATTTCACCAATAGACGCCTTAGTATAGCGCGTTACGCCTGCTATAGACACACAACGCATATCGCTTCCACAATGACCTGGCATTATTTGACTCCCAAAATGACGTTATTGGAAAGGGGTCAATAGACTACTAAAGTGAAACCGTCACCATTTGTGTGTTGCCAAGATTACTGTGTCGACACTAAAACCAGTGAACTGTTTCCCTGTGCCTTAGCAATGGACGTTTTAGATTACCAGCTAATGTTTAGAGCCAATTACCATGGCAACTCACGTCACACTTAATTGAGAATGGCATTACAATCAGTTTTTCAGGAATAATAATAATAATAATCGAAGATCACTCCTAGATCACGAACCTTTTCAGCAGGTTGGGCCTGGTAGAGGTTATGGGAGAGATCATTACGCTCTGTCTTACACTGCCATCCAGGAAGCTTGAAGAACATGTGTTTAAAATCAAACAACTTGAATACGTGAAGCATTACAAGCCCTCAAAGTCTCTCAAATGCAAATCTGAATTTCTGGAATCACCTGGAAGTGTTGTCTGAGACAAATGACTATTTACGATACCTCTTTATTGTATTTGACACAGGCCAACCGGAACAACAGCAAATAGGAGCGATTACCCTGAGTTATTCCATTGACAAACTTGATGCGGACAAGGTTTTTGAGATAGACTTTGGAGCAGCTATTTGTCCCAGTGGCGAAGACTGTATCTTTGATATCGAAATCGTAAAGGATTATCGCGTGCCGATTCCGTTCTGCAATTCAAACTTCTCGTTTGCTCTTCCCGGTAAGAATTCCTAAAGATTTACCACAGGATTGAAAAACTGCATGTTACAAATGATGTTGTCTCCATGTGTAATATAGAAGATGTGTATGACAAAAAAACAACCTGTGTATAAGTCGGCTCAGTTCTGAGAAAATAAAGAAAAATGTGTCCATGCTTTCAAAGAAATTGTGCGAAGCCACCGTCCTATTTAGGCTGGTTTCCTGGCTGTACTACAATGGAAAACAGCAATAATGCATTATAGTCAGGGGCTCACATGTACTTTTATTCACATGAGAGCACTCTAGTATCTTTCCACGGTAAAGGGGGCATTTTGGCAACACGGACCATATTTTCCAGAAAATACCTTTGTCTGGTCTCAAATTAAAAGAACTAAGTTTCAGCTGTTCTGAAGAGATAACTTAAGCCCCAACATGCCGTTCTAAAAACCCTGTGTACAAATTTCCAATATACGCTCGTAACCGGGATGGCCTAAAAAGTAACACATGTGTCAGCTCTGGTTACGCGCGTATATTAGAAATTTGTACACAGGGTTTTTAGAAAGGCATGTTGTCACACTATTTGTAACCCTTTTTGGGCCTAAGTTATCTCTTTAGAACAACTTAAACTTATTTCTTTTATTTTGAGACCAGACAAAGGTATTTCCTCGAAAATATGGTCTGTATTGGCAAAATGCCCCCTTTACTGTGGAAAGACCCTAATGTAAATGCTTGTGCACATGCATTTATATAAAATATATTTTCAATTATTTTGTAAAAAAAAAATCATCTCATACAGAATCACTGTATAGAGCCTTTGCACAGCGGCCATGACAGGGGGCAGTCACATCGTCACCGTGTGTCATGCATGAGTAGGTGCTTTGTGGGTCTATTGTTACATCATTTAAATAAGAAAACCTGCCCCCTGTCATGGCTGCCGGTGCAGACGCTCTATTGGACAGTTGGAACTACTTCCATCTTCTATTTGATTATAAGGTTATTATATTTTCCAAATAATTAGGCGGGGATACTTTAAAAGATTTCGTGGAGCAAGTCGGCCGGAATGCCGCACAGGAAGCCGTCAACATCTTGCTAGAATACATCGGACTAAGGGATAAGATTACCGATGGACCGTGTGGATCAACGGCACCACCCACTGGGGAAAAAGGTAACATTAGCATTTTTAAATTTTATAATGGCATTATCAGTCCAAATTCTCTGAAACCTCTATTCTCTTTTTAGGCCAATGTTACAGGTAGCGGGTTCGAATCCCGATGCGGCCTACATGAATTTGTTTATATAGTGGTTTCATTTTCTTTGGTAATGATTACAAAAATTAATTTGTTTTGATCTGTCATGACTTTAGCAACTCTTGATGATAAAATCAAATAGTGTTATTCGAAAAGTAGCGGCAAAACGTTTGAAATGGTTCAACCAAATATAACCACGAGCAACCAGATATGAAATTAAACATATCAGAAATTTTTGAGACAAAACTGAAGATAACCAGTTATGAATTTGAATGAAAAAGTTTTAAAATGTACGGAAAAATCGATAATATATCAAATTGCAGAGACACACATTACATTTTTTTTAAAGGAGCGTGTCCAGATCACATTTTTGAAAACCCCATTTTTTCCATATAATGTCGTATTTTTCTCATTACCATTCTGAAGTTTCATACTCTCAATCCGATATTTTGAAGGATATCCATTGGCGGATCCAGTCTGAGGGCTGAGGGTGCTATAGCACCCCTTAAATTGTTTTTAAAAATAAAAATAAAAAAGAAGAAGAGAGAGAAGGAAAAAAGAGGGGAAAATACGTTAGTAGACCAGGTAATATATCGTTTTGAAAATGTTTTGGCTCTTAGGCCCCCTCTCCCCCCTACAAAATGTTCTGGATCCGCATATGATATAAAAAACCACCAATGTTTAGTAAACTAATTTATCCAGTTTCATAAAGCAGTGCAGTGATTACACCAACCTTTTTGCTTCCACATCCAAATTAGAGATTGCAAATTTCCTGTTTTCTTCCCATGGATAGTACTTTTTTTTATACGATTGTTTAAATCCATTTTCTCAACACAGTGTGCACAGCCCTGACTTTGCCATCTCTACCCAGCACAGTAACATGCGACCTATCCGATCGATGTCTCGGCGTGCGATGTTGTGTGGAACTTGACCTTAAGATCACCGTTCTGTCAGCCAATATGTGGTTTATGCTTGACCCCTGCGAATTTACGTTGACACTAGGATTCGGCTTGTGGTCGCTGAAGTTCACCATCTTCGATTACCACTGGGGTAAGTTCTAGTGGTATCTTGTCAAAATTTTATTACGACCTCATATACATTTTTTAAATTTCCTGAAGTCATTACAAATAACCCTCTGAAAACTATTTTAAATTCTTAAAAAATTGGGTTTTATTTAAACGTTCGGCAAAACCGGTTTTTCCTTTGTTTTTGTTAATCGGTTAAACGGTTTTAAAAACGTCCCATCCCTACCATAGGTTTAGTTGTCTGAAACTTCCAAGTGTCGTTCACGGTTTTCCATCTAAATAGATACATAGGTGGGTGGTGCCATTGGCAGCCGACGGCCAGACACACCAGGTAATCCCCTTTATACTCTTCACGAAAGAATGCTCCGGGATCTTTTAATTGTGTTAATGGCCGTCCAAAGTTGTCAATAATTTCACGGTTCCACAAAGAGTAGGAAGTAGGGTCAAGGGCCGCATAGGACTTAACATGCACTGTAAAATGTTGAAATTTCATGGTACTGCCAGAAAAATGCTGATAAGTAGTATTTCGGGGGGAGGGAGTGCAGTCTTGAAAAATACTACTATGTAGAACTGTGAAAATGTTGACAATTTTGGACGGCCCCCTACACAACACACTGGACCAACGGCTTTACATCTATTCCAACGGATGAAGCAATTGTAGTTAAATGCCTTACTCAAGGGCACATATGTGCCTCGACCAGGTGTCGAACCCGCAACATCAAGTTTTCGCCCAAGTTTTGTGAGATAATGTACCGACACCCTTATTTATTTGATGTTTATCGCGTTTTGTGATAAAACTGGTCATTTTGTGTTTTGTTTCTTTAATCAGGCACCCAAGAAGAAATCAAAATTGGCAGTGCCCTGACCGTGTTCTACACCATTGACAAATTGACGGAAGAAAAAGTGTTTGTGCTTGATCTGGCACTGTCCGTATGTCTGCCGGAGTCCGAGTGTGATACGCCCTCTATTGACATTCTCAAGGGAACTCGTGTACCTATTCCACTGTGCAACGAGAACGCGACTTTCGCACTTCCGGGTGAGTTTGCAAGTTGGGTTAAAGGTCACATTACGCAGGGGGTCGCGTCGCAAGGAGTTGTTCAAAATAATACTTATATTAATACATTTTAACTCGTTCACTAGTGACTATGGATTTTTATCAGTCTGTGGCAAAACTAAACAAATACCAGATTTGTTTGATTACAGCGAGCCACTGCCAGCGACTTTTCAGCCGAAAGTAGACTTTTCTCAAGCCGCTTTATTTGGCATGCCATAGCAGAAGAATTAAACCACTCAATGAAAAAAAATGCCTGAATAATTCAGTTTTTAGAGTTGTCACTTCCAAATGAACGATAATTTTCATGCAAGATTTTGTCCCTGAAAAAAATTATGAAACTCAAGGTGCAGCCATACTTTAGTTAGACCGGTTTATTGCACTGGGGTAAACCAGTGACTAAGGCCCGCTCCAAACGTCGCGCTTATGCCATGTCAAATTAAATTTAACTTGATTTTTTAAATTCGACACGGCACAAGCACGACGTTTGAACCCATTTGGCTCGGCAAAATGAGTTCGACACGGCAGAAGATTTTAGCTCGACAGGGTCTGCCGTGCTAACTCAATTTAGTGCGGCACAAGCACGGCTTGGCTTCAAACGTCGTGCTTCTTCCGTGTCGAATTTAATTCCAGTTCAAAGTTGGTCCGCAATTTTGTTCACAACTAGGAATGCGCATGCTCGCAGCGCATATGTGAGTAAAGAAATAACCAACAAACAAGTGCATCAAAATAATAAAATGGCGACGTACAATGGACAGAATGGAAAACGCACGTGTACAAAGTCCATGACGTGCACAATACTCATCCGCCATGTTGAATGTATTTAAGCTCGACTGGGAGTTTGCAATTAAGTTCGACGTTTAAAGCCACTGCTGTGCTAACGTCGTACCAACGTCGTGCCAAGTTGAATTTATTTCGACACGGCATAAGCGCGACGTTTGAAGCGAGCCTAGACTTCTTCTTCTTTCACATGATCCCTTCAAAGGGATCTGGTTGCTGAGGTTAGCCGACTCAAGTCGTTGCCCTGTAGCCTCCTAGGTGGTTCTTCAGCTTGGCCACGAAGTGCGAGAGAACAGGAAGAAATTATCAGTTTTAGAGGTGGACGGAAAAACCAATGGGATCAAGCAGGGACTGAGAACCCAATCCACATACTGACCCGGACCGGATTCGAACCAGGGCCACAAAAGCGGAAGGCGAGGAAAGAACTGCCACACCAACAGGATTCTCCCAGTGACACAATAAATGACTTGTTTTTAAATCAGTGGCTGAGATGATTTTGTTGTAGTGTACCCAGGTTTGATTGTTGCCATGTTTGTTTTGGTAGGGGATGGAAGTATAAAGGGTTTTCTACAGATGGTCGGACAAAACGCAGCAGACTCTGCAATTGATGCCATTCTGGAGTACCTTGGATTGGCCGTAAGTTGTCTGTAATCATAACATTTCCAAACACGTTGCTTTTTTGTTAAATTGATGTAATTTGCCTATTCACAACACGGTATATGTGACCTGCCACGGCAAAATTGGCAATGTCCCCCAAATTTGACTTTTTGAGATTTATACACGAGAAGAAAGACCAATTCTTCAGCTTTCTAATGACACCAAATTTATTTCTGTAACTTACTGTATTTGGGAAATATAATGCAATAAAGATGACACAACGCACTGTCAGAAAGACTTTTCCAGAAAAACGGCTTAGAAAAAAACTTGTCATGCAGCTGCTGCAGATCAAAATAAAAAAATGTCATGCTTTAACAGGTTTATTGAACATTTTGACAAAAACAACTATGCTAAGATGAATCTTAAATACTTATGCAATGCAAATATGCAAAAAAAAAAAAAATGGATTATGGCCTAATTGTTCACGTATATTTCACTTTAGGCGCCGATTACGTAGTTTTGATATTTGGGGGACATTCCTCATTTCACATATGCACTATATAAAAGTGTGTTTCCCGAGAACATGTTCAAAACCTATAACGTGCTCAGGTGGGACTCGAACCCTCGACCTGCATACTAGGCAGACATCCTAACCACTCGACCACCGAGTGCTTTTGTTTTAAACTACAGTATGAAGACACATTTTCATTAATTCTCGGGCCTTATCTATGGGAAGTAATAAATACAAATTATGCAGTAGAATATCTTGAATACCACAGAAACCATTATGTTCTGTTTGTGCATGTATACAGGATTACATCAGTCGTGAGCCGTGTGTCCGTCCGCAAGTCACTCAGAACGGATGGAATCGAAGTAAGCATGTCTATATAGCTATCTGCATTTGATTTGTAAAAGATCATTATTGCGTATTACATTTTATTCATAAACACTATAGCCTTTCATATCGAAATAAGAATGTTAGTAAACATGCCTGCAGAAATTTACACTGCATAGATGCATCAATGCTTCAGAAAACCTTTAAAATCCATGCATGGTTTTTATGTCAAATGGATGTAAAAAAATGAGCATGCACACTCGCCTTTTAAAAAAAACACCTTCAGTTGTTAATTTCTCACAGAAAATGTACTATTTTGGACAGAAATAAACTTATATGGCACTTGTTACCTTTGCTATCAACACTTTGAAAAATATTATTCTTGTCAACTCACGAAGTAACATTTTGGGGCATTGCAACTGATACAATTAGCTTTCAATCCGGTTTAACCCAAAATTTAAACTTATTCTTTTAGAAAAAGTTGACTTGAAAACCCATGATAATTTTTGTCAATGTTTTCATTCCACCCCAGTTTGTCCCAGAGATGTCAAACTACCCCCTCTCCCAAAAAACTTCATCTGCACCCTTCCGGAGAAGTGTCTGGGGTTCGATTGCTGTCTGGAGCTTCCTATTCCAGGAATCGCTCCGATCAGTACCAGTTTTTCGTTCATCTTCGACCCCTGTAACTATGTCCTCTCCATGAGTCTCGGCAGTTGGAGCAAAGACCTTAAAATCTTCTCCTATCAGTGGGGCCAACTGGAGGAATTGACAGTTGGGACAGCCATTACATTCAGGTATTAAGTATAAACAGCGTCATCGTCCAGACTTTTCAAGAAAATGGATTTTGTTCTAACTCTACAATCATATAAAATATCTCCCCAAAATACTATCCATGGAAAGAAAACAGGAAATATGCAATCTCCAATTTGGATGTGGAAGCAGAAACGTTAATGTAATCACTGCACTGCTTTATGAAACGGATAAATTAGTTTACGAAACATTGGTGTTTTTTTTACGATATCCTTGAAATTATACAGATTAGGAGTGCAAAATTTTAGAATGGTAATGAGAACAATATGACAAATGATATGGTATCGAAATCTCAACACCCATGAAGAAATGTGATCTGGACACGCTCTTTTAAAATCAAACTTTTAGGGCAATTTCAGAAATTCAAAATTACATTTCAGAGACTTTACGTGCTTGTAATGCTTCACATGTTCAAGTTTCATTTTAAAGGAGCGTGTCCATATCACATTTTTGAGCACCCCCATTATTTCATGGGTGTTGAGATTTTGATACCATATCATTTGTCATATTGTTCTCACTACCATTTTGAAATTTTGCACTCCTAATCTGTATATTTTCAAGGATATCATCAAAAAACCACCAATGGTTTGTAAACTAATTTATCCGGTTCTATAAAGCAGTGCAGTGATTACAACAACATTTTTGCTTCCACATCCATATTGGAGATTGCAAATTTCAGGTTTTCTTGATATGGGGAGGTATTTTATATGATTGTTAGGTAAGAGCAAAATCCATTCAACCTCCTTCAAACACATGCTTAAAACACTTTTTGTCGTTTCTAGTGTGTCATTTTACTCCAAACTCCCTCCAAACCGCTTTTTTTCCCAAGGTGACGAGTGTTAAATTTACGCGCAAAAAGGCTTAACGCTCATATTTCTTTGCCGTCACAGCATAACCATTGACAAGCTCGACGCCATAGAGTCCTTCCAAATCAACCTAGACATCAAAATCTGTATTGATGATGACTGCACTGTCACACCGGTGCTTCAAGATTCTCTCATCCCAATTCCGTTTTGCAATCTCAACGCGTCCTTCACGCTTCCAGGAGATGGGAGCTTCGCGGGGCTTGCCCGGGACCTCGCTGGAAATGTTGGCGAGTTGGCGATCCAGGCCGGACTACGTAGACTTGGAATCCAGGTGGGTGTATGATCGTGTCTGTGAAAACACGGACCAAGTCAAAATTTTTAATAATGCAGTCAAATTTGTTCGTTTTATATGCACTCTCCCACCAAGGAAACACAATTTTCTTAAAGTATCAATTATTCTTGAGTTTTACTTGGCTTGACAACGGTTGCTAATCGCCATTACTGTGTCCATACTATGGCACGCCAAAGCGAAAAATAATTCAACACTGATAATTTAATGTTGACGTCTATTTTCGCAAATGTTGTGCAAGAAAAAAAGTTGGCAGACTTTTAAATGTTGATAGACTGTTTAAAACTGGCATACCGTGCTTTTGTTGGCAAGTTTTAAAAAATGTTGAGACTTGTTTTTTAGGGTTGATGGCAAAATTATCAGTGTTGAATTATTTCCGCTTTGGTGTGCCATACGCGTGACGTCAACAACTATCATATCCGTTATTACTGTGTCCATACCGTTGTCCAGCCAAGTGAAACCCAAGAATTGATCGGAACAGAAGTTTGTTGAACACAGTGAACTTGTGGATAACAAGGCACTGATCGACCAATCACTTTGGAATCGCTTTTAAGACTGTTCTGCTTCAGTGATTTTCTCCAGGTCCACTTGCACCTGTTTGATTAGTGATTCCCAGCAGATGTTAGACACTCATGAGCTAATCAAACACATAACAATTTCACTGCCCTCACAGGTACCCATTTACTCTTATGTGAAGAGAGACAGTTTAGAGCAAAGTGCCTTGCCCAAGGGCATATACCATGGCGTGGTCCTGATTTGAACCCACAACCTGTTGAATTCAAGACGTTTTGAGTACAATGCATCAGCCTGCTCGGCCACAGTTTTAAGCTAGTTTTTTAATAAGATTATTATTTTATTTTTTTTTTCAGCAATACGTGAGCAACCAAGATTGCGATATGGAAATTCTTGCACCAAGTGAAAACAGTAAGTAGATATTGAATATTCTATACCATCGAATATTCATGTGAATATTAATAATATTTATATGAATATTAATGGTATTCATATTAATGGTATTCAAATTTTATCGTAAATATCCTTGTTTTTTTGTACAGAATGCCCACTCTTGAGAGCCCCTCGCCCCACCAATATTCTGACGTGTACAATTGACGACCGGTGTCTAGGAGTGACATGCTGCGCTGCACTAGATCTGATCTTTACGCAGTTGTCAACGACTGCATATGCCGTCCTAGACCCCTGCGAATTCCGGCTGTCTGTGGGTCTGGGCTTGTGGTCGCACAACGTGACACTGTTTGAAGATATATGGGGAGTTGAGAGGACTTTAAAAATTAGCGACTCGGTGCAAATAATGTGAGTACTTGTCCAAACAATTATACGGTTAAAAAATAGAATCGCAAATCATAGTATGACCAAAAGATTGAGAAGTCTGAAAGATGTAGCTTATTTTATCAGTAACGTGTATGAACAACTCTTCTGGCAAGGCTGACTGCACCGGCCTCTGTAAAGCCCGCCGCACACGAGAGCTATGTGCTGAGCCAAAATTCATTCGTGGCCGATGGCGTAAGGAGATAGCTCTCGTGTGCGGGCAACTTTCGTGAGCATTTGGTCATTCATGCCACTTGAGGCAAACGTGTTTGATAATTTTGGCCTCGCGTGCCAAAAGTCTCACCGTGTGCGCTGAAACGAAAGGCAAGTGCTTACGACTCATAGACTGGATTCACGGTTCACAACGTTTAACCCACTGGTAAAACCACTCTAACACACGTCAAAATAATTGTGCGGAGTGCCAACCAATTGACCTCAAGTTGCATCGTTCATCAACTCACTGTGCGCAGCCATTTTGCAGTGTCAGGACGCGCTGCCCCAGGAGTCAGCCGATCTTATACAGGTTCAGTCAGGTTGAAAACAAATGACACATGTTTAATTTTCCATTTAAATATGACTTTTCCAAAAAGTTAAGAAATACTCTTGTCTCAACCAACTTTCCACAACGTTTTTAAAACTTTTTTTAAGTTTGTTCATTTATTATTTTCTTATTTTCTAACTCAGCTTCAACATCGACAAGCTGACAGAACAAAAAGAATTCCTCGTTGACCTGTCCGTAATCCTCTGCATCGACAGTGCTTGCAACCCAATCACTCTACTCCAGGGAGCTCACATTCCCATCCCAATCTGCAACCCTAACGCTACATTGACCCTCCCCGGCGACGGCACCATTGCGGGCTATCTGGCCGACTTAGGAGGTCAAGTGACTGATGCGGCCATCGATTTAGTGCTTGAATATCTTGGACTCAAGGTATTGGTCAGACAGTTAATTCTTGAAGCAAACTTTTTAACCTACTAAAAATGGTTTAAAGCCTATTATTAAATCATTTAAAGTTAACCAAAATAAGGAGTTCATCTTGCAAGAAATATGTTCTCCCAAAATGTAATTCGTTCACAAAAATATCTACTGGTGTTCAGCCCCAACTGCAGACCGATCACCCAACTTGGCGACCTCAGCTCTGAGGGTTGCAGGTTGCTCACCAGTAAATGGGGCTCCCATAGGAACCAATGCTAAATGCCCCATTTTCAAAAATCATTTAAAAATACTCACAACTCTCTCAGCTTCTCAGGACAACAACCAGAATACTCATTGAAGTCTCATCTTTTCAATTCTGTTCAATTTTATGAGGGTAATCCGTCACTTTTATTCCCTAATTTCCACTTGAAACAAAACTACCCCTGCAACAGTGAAACTTGCTAATCAGACCAACGTCCATTTTGGTAACAAAGGCACATACGCTACTGGGCAAAATAGGGCCACTTTTAGGAGCTACAGTGTCTAAAATGTTTGTAGTTGGAAGAAAAAATTCCCCACATCGCGGCGATAGTCATATTCTACACAAGACCACACTCGTTCAGCTCGCAATTCTCTCTATTAAATGTAAACGAATTTGAGGGCATACAAAATATTCATGAGCTCGGTGCACTGATCTCTGCGTATTTACTTGGGTTCACCCTGCAGACTTTACATGCATGCTCTGATCTCTCACTCAAGTTTCATGAAAATCACACCCCCAGGCCCAAACCAGCTTATGCCCTTAGACGGTTAAAAAAAAAATCATTTGCAAACTTTTTTGTTACCATTCATTCAGCACAAAAACCATGCATGGATATTTCAGGTTTTCTGAAGTATTACTGCATCTATGTGGCTGAAATTTCTACATTCCTGTGATAATTACGTGCAAGCCTATGGCTTTAATATACCTTTTCAAAAGTTGCGCAAGCTACAACATTTTTTTTGTGAAATTAGCTGCTGAGGTGATATCGCTTTTGGAGACAAAAAAATTGAACATGGTTTTTAAGAAAAAAGTGTGCACGCTCATTTTTTTGTAAAATGTTAAAACTTTTACCCACTGATGTTTCAACATTTCTGGTTTTGTTTCAGTCCTTTGTGTCCAAAGATCCGTGCAGTTTACCCCCAGCTTTGCCGTCCGACAGTAACAGTAAGTTTTCCAAATTTTGTAAAATGGTTCTGCAAAATTTATAAATGTTTTAAATTTTTTTGTTTAACGGTAAAACATCCCATCTTTTTAGTTTTTCCCTTCAAGCCAATTTTCTCAATTTTTCCTACTAAAATGTGCTTAATCTCTCATTTATGTTTAGCGTGCCCCGTACAATTCCCCACCACCCTCGCCCAACTATCCTGTCGAATCGACGGTCTATGCACAAGTCTTCACTGCTGTTTAACCCTGGACCTCAAAGTGACGCAACTCAGCTCCCGCGCCTGGCTCGAGATCGACGCCTGCGATTATAAACTGTCCGTTGGCCTCGAACGCTGGTTCTATAACATTTCGCTGTTTTCCTATGAATGGGGAAACATGGAGAGTTTTATGATCGGTGATGCAATCAGTGTTAGGTAAGATTCTAAGATTTGTTCGTCAAAATACTCTAAAGGTACACACCGGCCTACTGTTTACGTAATTTAGTGATACAGCATCCTTGACAATCATTTTTTGATAGTCCTTGTGAAAGAAGATCGTCAAAACAAAGGTCTCCTTCCCTGTACATCCGCCACAGCTGGGGCGCTTCCACTGAATGAACTGTATGTTTTTGCTGTTGCTGAAGCTGCATTTGTTTACTTCGAACACAGTTGCGCGTCTTTGTAGGGTTGTATGTGCACGAAGGGGGCGCGTAGTGTGTATGCGAAGGAGGTGCGTTCGTGCATGTAATGGATGAGCACTTTTCGTTCAAACAGCAACACAAAACGCACAGCCCATGCACTGGATGCCCCCCAGCTATGGCGGATATACAGGGAAGGAGACCTTAGTTACCGAATTGGTCTATACTGTTTTTAATATTTTATACATTTTGCTTGATATTTTCTAAAATGTGCAACCCAAAAATCATGAGGTAAATAAAAAATATTAAATGCCGCTTATCTGTTTTTGCAAATAAACTCTTCATTTCTTTCCGACAAGGTTTTCAATCGACAAACTTGATGCATCTAAGGAGTATGAAGTCGACCTCTCATTTTCGCTCCTTGTTGACGGCATCACGACAGACTTCCCGATTATGACCAACGAGAGAATCCCCATCCCAATCTGCAACGCCAACTTCTCCCTTACACTGCCCGGAGACGGCACCGTTAAAGGTTTTCTTGAGGAGTTAGGGGACAATGTCGGACAGGCTGCAATTCAATTGGTTCTGCAAAAGCTGAATTTGCAAGTAAGAAATCTTGGTGCTAACTTTAAACGCCCTAGCCCTTCCCACTCCACAAATTTGATAGTACTTTTTGAAATAAAGTTTGTCTTTCCGAAAAAATGAGAGCAAAAGTGACATTTTGAGGCATTTGTAAAAATAGTTTTTCAAGTTATCAACTTTTCTTAAAGAAATTCCAGTGCAATTTATAAACAGTGTAGAATATTTAAAATAATTTAAAAACACACAGAAATGTGGATGAATGTCCGTTGGTTTTGGCTTCACTGGGTTTTGAACCGCAGACCTTCTACCTAACCTTGAGCTATGAAATTTTGCAGTTGCTTAAAAACAGACATGTCTTGAAATCGTAGTTGATAATGTGTAAGAAATATTTTAAACAAATAATGGGGAACATCAAGGCATCGCTTAACTCTCATAATTTTGGATTTACCCCCAATTTTTAGGATATTATTTCTGGGAGATCGTGTGAGTTACCATCAGCAGTTGCGACAAACAATCGTAAGTTTGAATTCTGAATTTATTAATAATAATGTTTCATTCCTGTTAGTAAAAAGTACATAAATATAGTTGTAGAAACCTGTTACTTGATTTAAATGCATGGCCAGGTCTCAGTGGTTAGTTGACAATTTGTACTAACTCGAGAAACCTGTTATTTCATTTAAATGCATGACCGAGGTGCGTTCCAAATGCGAGAACATTGCAAAAAGGTTTGCCAACAACAGGTACCCAGCCTTCTATAGATGAGTGCACAAAAGCACTGTAACCAGTGACGAACGTCGGCAACAAGGTAAAACGCAGCCCAGGTGTACTTGAAATGTCAACATGCCTCTGAAGAATTAAGCCGCGTGATCCCGTTGGCCAGTTAATCATAATTCTAAGGGCAAACACTACTTGATTTTTATGTTGTTATTTTCTCAGATTGTCCCCAGATCTCTCTCCCATTCTTGCAAAACGTCATCCAGTGTTCAATCGACGATCGATGCCTCGCCATGCAATGCTGCGTCCATCTGGACTTCATAATCACCAGTCTCTCGCTTAGTGCCAAGATCGAAGTCGATCCTTGCGACTTCTGGCTTTACGTGGCCTTCGAGAACTGGGAACGCAACTTGACTCTTTTCAGCTACCCCTGGGGCCAAGTTGAAACCGTGCCCATTGGAGATGGGGTCACTTTGAGGTATTAGAGTTGTAGTCGAGTCCATCACAAGTCTATCACATGTCCAGAGCCGATAAAATCACAAGTCTGTGACAAGTCCTGCACAAGTCCGTTACAAATCCTGTAACAAGAAGCAAAGGATGAACACGCAGAAAAGAATGCCTTTGTTGGAGTTCATTTGAATAGCTTATGACTTTAATTAAGACCCAGGGATTTGTGGGACCAAGCCCTTGCTCGGTGTGCTTGGTTTGGTTTTGGGTCATTCTGTGAAGTTGGAGCACAGTTTCCATGTTACATCTGAAACCCATTTGATTCTATTTTTTTGCCCTTGATGATAACCACATGAATTAAAGGTAGAATACATGATTGGTATCTCAAAAATGTTCACATATTTACACATAACTTACACAATATAAACATGAAGACGGTGGAAAACTTCCCTTGAAATGTTTTTTCTGAAGTGCTATATTCTTTGAGAAATGAGTAAAACAATTAATTTTCGTCTTATGAGATGAAAATTCACTTCGCCCGAAAGCCACTTTGCCCAAAAGCCACTTTGCCTAAACGCCACTTTGCCTAAAAGCCACTTCGCCCAAACACCACTTTGCCCAAACGCCACTTTGCCCAAATGCCACTTTGCTCAAAAATCACTTCGTACTCAGGCCGTGGTTCAGGGCGAAGTGGTTTTTGGGCGAAGTGACTGTAAAGCTTTTTTTGACCGTTTTCTCCAAAGTTAGACGAAGTACGGATCTGACTTTTACTCTGATTGGTTTAAATCATGCATATATCTTTAAACACATATAGATAAAACTCTTTGTAACCGTTTACCAATCATGTGTTCTACATTTAATAGTACGTAGCCTCGAGCATGCCTAATTGTATGCAACATCTTGTCTTGTTTAGAACAATATACTGCCATAAGCCGTACTATTTTTAAAAAAATTCTCACCATTTTGAGTTTAAATTTTCTCTATTTAGTTATTCCGTTGACAAGCTAACAGACCAGAAAGTATTTTCTGTGACGCTAAACATCGGGCTGTGTATCGACGACACATGCACCACAACACCAGTCCTAGATCACGTATGGGTCCCTATTCCCCTGTGTAACACCAATGCGAGTGCGTTCACCCTGCCCGGTGATGGTACGGTGGCCGGTTTTATCCAAGAGTTAGGCGGGCGCATTGGGAACGCTGCCATCGACCTGGTGCTTGAGAAATTTGGCCTGAGTGTAAGTAGGAAAAATATTTAGGACCCGTGATTAAAGGCCCAATGTATCATTTGCAATAACCCCAAAGTTAACCAACGAGTTGACAGGGAAAACCTTACTCAAAGTAAAGATTGAATTGGTAGAAACTATCCAATGAAATGTTTCTGCCCGAGATGATATGATTTTACCAGAAAATAATCCATGAAGATGGAATTATTTAGATCGTTTGCAAATGACTTACTTAGTTGGTTCGCATCTGGGCGGTCTGATATGGGTGCTGTTTACTGCGTGTGTGCTGTTCCAACACGATGCATTTAAAAAATATATAACCCTATGGGTTGCGCCCACACGCAGTATGGACTTGCAAGCCACAGAGTACGCGACTGACTGAGAATGAAGAGATGAATTAAGAATAATTATTTTAAAACACCCCGCCAAGACCGGCAAAATGCAGTTTAATTTGTTGACACTTTTAATGCAAATTCAATTTTATTTTACAGGAATATCTTGAGAGTTCACCATGTGACAGAGGAACGCCAGGAACTTTAAGAAGCAGTAAGTTAAGAATAATTATATAAAAAAATGTTGTGTTATAACTTTATTCATTCTTTGTTTGATTCTGGGCTCAAAATGGGCTTGTTTTGTAAATCTAAGAATTTTACTTTAATTTTGGCTTGAGCAAAATTCTTAGCCAAAATCTGTATTCAGTTCCTCAGTGGCTAAGTTTTTTAACTTAAATAAACAGAATAAAGCACATGTAAATACTTGCATCTATTTGGTATTGAAATGGTTCTCTTTGGCTGTTTAGCTTATTAAACTTTGAGAATAGCATAGGGTTAGCATACTGAAGCAGATTACACATACACCTCAAACACTCTGTAACCGGTTTTGTTTGGGCGCATCAGTAGCGCATTTTGCGTAAAAAATATGCTCATGAGAAGGCGCGGGCTATATTTGGTTCTGGATATTAATGAAGTTAATATGCCCTGCATAAATTTGTGATGTCCAAGTTTGTCTTAGTGTTTTATGAACTACAGTTGTAGTCAGAAGTTTATATACAACTGTGTTCAAACTGGTGTGCTTAAACTTGCGTTGTCACCATTTTGGTAACAGTCTTTACTAAAGTCGTGATTTTGTGGAATTCCTCACGTGCTTGCAGTACTTAAAACATAGCTTGCACACCTTGCAATGGTTCCAGTAGTCCTGTTTACCATTTTGGGTGATGATGGTAGTGGTGTACATGTATTTAAACTTCTGACTTCAACTGTACATGTAATAGGGTTGTAGTCGAGTCCATCACAAGTCTATCACAAGTCCAGAGCCAATAAAATCACAAGTCTGTGACAAGTCCCACACAAGTCCAGTAACAAGAAGCAAAGGATGAACACGCACAAAAGAATGCCTTTGTTGGAGTTCATTTGAATAGCTTGTGACTTGAATTAAGACCCAGAGACTTATGGTGGACTTGTGATGGACTCGACTACAGCCCTGACATGCAATAAAAATTGGAACTCGGGTGAAGCTTGGTTGGGGCTCATAATTGAGACCTTTTCAATCTTGTTTAGGTTGTCCAGCTGTCCATGTCGGCCAACTTCCCGACTTTCTATCATGTACTGTCACGGATACCTGCCTGGGTATCAGGTGCTGTCTTGAGATGGACTTGAAGATCACGACACGCAGCGTCAATGCTTGGATCATCTTAGACCCTTGTAACTTTAACCTGTCCATCGGCTTTGAGAAGTGGGAATACGGCGTCACGTTGTTCCACTATCCCCTCGGCGATGTTAGGGAGGAAATTGTGAATGATGTTTTGAGTGTTAGGTGGGTGCTACGGCATATTTGGCCAAGTAGTCTAGGGCAGCAAATTTGAGTCACTTTATGTGTCGGGTCAATGTCTGGCAATGATGGTTAGTTATCCCTGGTGCGATCAAGAAAAATCAGTTTGAAATTTTGAGATTTTAAAATTTATTTTCAGTGAGTCAAATACAGGCTTCTTTTGGAAATGATTTCAATTTTTTTGACAATCATTGAAGCCGGATAAGGTAAAAAAAAATCCCTTTTTTATAACTTTCCTTCTGAGTTTTGTTAAAACGGTTATTTTCATGCGTGAAAGGAGAGAATGTTTTCCCCTTCTGTTTTTGTAAAAGAAAGTCGGTTTTGATTTTTCCGCCTCTGAGAATGTATTTTGGCCCATATTTCAAAACAAGGATTGCCAAGTTTTGACTGATTTTTGCTTTTATCTCAGCACCAATAAGAGAAGCATTTGATTGTTCTGGAAAGAGAGAGTAGTGCACTTGTCTTGTTTCAAAGTTAGAGTCCAGTTTCTCCTCACTTGATTTTCATACCAGTTATCCAAAGTGGCCATTTAGAAGTTTAGTTGCTGGTTTGGTTTTTCTGATTTTTAAAAATTTTATCTTGCAGATGGCGTGTGGCGAAGATCACTGAAGACAAGCAGTTTGAGATAGACCTGTCTCTAGTCTTCTGTGTGGATGGATTGTGTGATGTGCTGACCGTGTTTAAAGCAAGTCGCCTTCCGATACCATTATGTAACACTGAGGATGCATTCACCCTGCCTGGTATGCTGACATTGTGCATTTTTTAAGGTTTAGTTGCAGTTTGTAATTAAGTCGGTTGTAAGTTGCGACTGACTTGCGACTGACTTGCGACTGACTTGCGACTGACTTGCGACTGACTTGCGACTGACTTGCGACCGACTTGCGACCGACTTGTGGCGGACTTGCTGCTGGCTTGCTGCCAACTTGTGACTGACGTGTGGCTGACTTGTAGCCGACTTGCGACTGATGTGTGACTGACTTGCGACTGACTTGCGACTGACTCACAGCCAACTCGCAAACGAACTCGCAACCGACTCGCGATCGACCAACTTGTGACCGACTCACAATCGACTCGAACACCATCTCAACACCGACTTGACACCAATGCAAATTTACACTCGACACTTTTGTTTTTACATAATTTGGTAATTTGTTTTCTTATTGATCAGGTGATGGAACTGTATCTGGCTTTCTAAGCTACCTCGGTGGGAATATCGGCCAATTCGCTGTTGATGCTGCCCTGCGTCATCTCAAACTAAAAAATTTCCTAACTGGGAGAGCTTGCACATTTCAAAGTCAAGGTCAGTGTGTGAAATATTGAAACAAGTCGATAAAAACAATCCTTTCTTTTCTGGCTGGTACATTTACACCGAGCTCGGGATCAGCCCAGGATCACAAACTGAGTGTAAACACTCTCGGGACCCAATTGGCCGCGGATCAGATCCCGAGATTTTGGTCTCGCGTTGGCGGAGGGTTCGATCCCGAGCTCAGGATCAGTTTGGGGTTAGATACGCAATTAATCTTTATACCGCATCCGCTCCACAGCCGTAGTGGGGAAAAATCCTGCGAAATTCAAGTGGCCTTGTACACTGTACTTGCACAACCCATGCACACGTTGAGCAGTACATGCACACATAGAACATGACCTTTGACTGCAACTTCTGGCACTGTGCTCAAGATCAACTACAGAATGTAAACGCAGCACTCGGGATCATTGCGGTTAACAGTGACGCATTCTTATCAGGGGATCAATCTTGATCCCGAGCTTGGGACCAGTGTAAACACGGTCGTGGAAACCAATGAAAACGAATAAAGCATTGTCCTTGCCCCAGGCTTGTAAATTAGTCGCCTTCATGGTGTTCCTCATTACGTCGTTGAAAAATTTTCTCAATAATTTGTAAATTATTTTAAATATTCTACACTAAAAATGTTGGTATTACTTAGAAAATTCATTTCTACAAATGCA
This sequence comes from Henricia sp. BOLD:AAB3569, assembly GCA_037783545.1. Classification (NCBI taxonomy): domain Eukaryota; kingdom Metazoa; phylum Echinodermata; class Asteroidea; order Spinulosida; family Echinasteridae; genus Henricia; species Henricia sp. BOLD:AAB3569. The sequence continues at coordinate 1,895,789 of JBBELK010000219.1, forward strand.
TCGAAATGTCACACTTTTTTAAAATATAGAATGACCCTAATAAAACATTTTGTTTCATGTGACCATTACTGAAGGTATTTTTAAAAACTTTTTATTTTTCAAGATGTCTGTGCCAGTGTCTCTAGTCCGCTAGGCAACTGTTCCATCATCGGTGAAACCTGTACAGAGCTTCGCTGCTGCCTAGACCTAGACCTCAAGATAGCCGATGTGTCTGCTACGGCGTGGTTCAAGTTTGACCCTTGCGACTTTACGTTCAGCTTGGGTCTGGAGAAATGGTCGTTCCACGGGTCGGTCTTTAGTTATGTGTGGGGTAAGGTTTCCTTTCTGTTTCTCAAGTTTAGTTTGGGACCAATAATGTGCAAGTTTGATGATTTGAAGCGTTGAAATATCAATAACTTGTTCATTTGTGGAATTATTTAAGTCCTGATGTGAAACAAGGTCTCTTAGTCCTCTTGGTATTTCAGACACTCGGTGCCATTGTCCCTTCATCACCCGGAGGTAAGCGGACCTGTAAAAATACCGGCGGGGCCCGGGCCCTTAAACTGCAAGGGAAACGGCCGACCTTGCGGGATTATTTAGACGCGGTGCCGTGTGTCTGGGGGATCCACTATGACCGGCCTCCTCGGGGTTGCCTTGGAAAACTACCCAGATTCCACGTAGTACTTATATACAACGTTTCTTCAATTTTATTGAAATATACCACTTGTTATTTATACAACTAATTCCAAGATCATATATTTTCCACAACTTACATGATTTTATCAATTTTAATCAAAACCAAACATTTTTATATATTAACATAATCCCGCCATGAATATGGCCTCTGATGCCGGCATGGCGTTAAACCACAAACTCACTCACTCACTCACTCCTCTTGGTATTTCAAATATTTTTTTATGTTTTAAAATGTGTCGTTCTATTCTTGGAAATCGTTTTAACCGTCATGTTTTTAGGTACAATACACCTTTATCACGGTGTGGCCATCTTTCCTTTTCTCCTATTAAAATGAACGTAACCAAAGCGAGGCTTGCATAAAAAATTATTTGGTCCCGTTTTGAAATTGTTCATTGTGCGCATCTCAATGGCACAGGCGTTGCGCGATCAAGAGAGCGCGCAGCGTGGACAGTGATTCTGAACGGGGATTACATGTGCTTTCACTCAGACGCTCTGATCCTACCGGACACGTACTATGGGGAACAAGACAAAGATGGACCCACCGTGATAAAGGTCTAAAATTCTTGGGTCTGTCATAACATTCATTTATGTGCATTTGTGTACCTTTCTGCTTTTATATAATTTTAGATAGTTTTATCTTTTCCGATTGTGTTTTATCGCTCACCTTTCATCAATTTCTTTCTGGTGTTTCTAATTTTCATTTTTGTCATTTAGATCACCCCCCCCCCCCCCAGAGCCCCATGGTGTAGACCACTTTATAATGTGAAGGGACTACCTTTGTTAAAAATCAGAAATATATCAATTTGTAAAAAGGTAGACATTTGAAATTAGCGTAAAATTACTCTACCTATTTTAATTTTAACCGTACATGTATTATAATATTTTGGGTCGATTTGTTTTTTTGTTCATCCAACTTCCAGGAACTGTAATGACAGAGCCGATTGCGTCCGGAATGAATTTAAGGTAATAATAACGACGATGATGATAATTTGATTATTCAAATGACTTGACTTGACTTGAGACTTGAGCCTCAAATGACTTGACTTGACTTGACTTGGGACTCGAAGGCAGTTTGACTTGACTTCGGACTCGAGCAGAGGGAGACTCGTTACAACCCTGTAACAAGGTAATCTGTAAAGTCCCGTGCAGGGACCTCTTATAAACAAGGCTAGGCTATAATCCATTACCATAAAAATGATACCAACAAATTTGACCGTGTTTTAAATACAACAATTCTGTTCAACTCCCTCACAGATATTCCATCAACAAGCTTGACGACACCAAAGAATTTGCATTGAATATGAATCTAGAATACTGCATTGACGGATTGTGTACAGACATTGATATACAGCAAAAAGTGCCTATCCCAATCTGCAATCCGGCCTTCACTAATTACACTTTATCGGGTGAGTTATGACTAATTTGTGGATTTTGTGACACTTGTATATATACAGGGTGTATCAGAAAAAAAGTATACACTCATAAAATTGTAGATAAATTGGAAATTGTATTATATTTAGAAAATTGTCTCGAATATCGGTAGACATAGGTTTCATGTTTTCATTAACGTCGTCATCATGTTGGGGATTTCACGCCTGACTGAACAGGGGCTAGTTTTGTAAACAAAGCTAAAAATAACTTGCGCCTAAAATTGGAAGATGCAAAACAGGATCAAGGAGCATGAGAGGTCAATTTGACATGTCCTTTCTTTGCTATAAGCTTTTCGGAAAGTTTAGCTCGCCCCTCAGTCCTCTACTTGACTGTCTTTTTTTGCATACATTTGCACACTCAGCGTAACACCAAAGGCACGCCTGATCACTGCTCCGTTCTGCCTGAGAAGGGCACCTTTGGTTCTTGATCCTTAAGCATGCACGTGCTTGGAAACGGGTATTGTTGCGTCACTGTCTTAAGAAAATTTTGCCTCTGAAGCTAGCAAACGTTTTACGGTGCTTAAGGTTACGGTCTACATGAAAAAGCCGGAGCCTCCGTTAGCGCAAAATCAGCTGCTAAACAGCTCCATGAAATGCGCCTAAGGTTAATTCCATTGTTTACAGTGCGTCGTTTCCAGCTGGTCGTTTCACACCAAAATCCGTCTATGTTGCATTTTCGCAGAGCGACGCACACCAAATCTACGTGCATTAACGCGTGAAAATCGGTTTGTGTGAATTCAACCTAAATATTGTTTCTCCTTGTTTTCCCTTCAGTGGATGGCTTCATAGAAACGGTCACAGGACAGGTTATCGAGGGAGCATCACTAGCGCTTTTGTCGCAACTTGGTATAGACCCGGACTTCTTCAGCAGTCAGCCTTGTGTTAACCCAAACGGGACCCAGTCCTTTGGCAGTAAGTTACCACAATATCCAACAAATATTTTATAACATTGCCACATTTTTGTCACAAAATATAGACATCCCAAAAAGTAACTAAGTCGTTGTAAATATACTTGCAGCTTAAAACACGTAGATCATATTAGACAATAGACTACTACAAACCTGTTGACAGATTTTTCAACAGATTTCTCGGAAAATGGCTGATCTCGTGACTCCCCGACACGGATAAAAACCCTCCTGGATTGTCAATTAACAACCTCAGAGATTTATAGATGTATCTGAAGTCACGAGATCAACCTACGTTTTTATGTGACTTCTTTAAAATCTGGGAAATTCGGCAGCTCTACTACTAAAGTCCTAGGGGAACTGGGTCTAAATGTTCACTCGTAACCTGAAATGTCCATTGCTAAAGCACAGGGAAACAGTTCACTGCTTTTAGTGTAGATACAGTAACTTTAGCAACACACAAAGGGTGACGTTTTCAATTTAATACTCTTTAAAGGTAGTATACTTGTTTGGGTAAACTGTTAAAAACGGCATGATTTCCACTGGTAATTGAAAGCATAGGTCAAGAAAACTACCTTGTAGAAATTTCAGCCACATAGATGCATCAATACTTCAGAAAACCTAAAAAATCCAAGTACGGTTTTTGTGCATGAATGAATGGCTCCAAAGTGGAGATTCAAATAATTTTGTCATTTTTCTCATGAATGGGGGCAATTCAGACGAAATAATTTCACAGGATGATTACTGCCATTACCATCTTGATAACAAGTAAGCTTAAAGATAATAATTCAGAATTTGTTTTAGAGGGTAATTACCAAACAAGTAGACTACCTTTAACGATAGGGCAACATTGGCCACATGTGAACCATGGACCACTAAATTGCAAGTATTCACCAGGGTTGTAGTCGAGTCCATCACAAGCCTTCACAAGTCCCTGGGTCTTAATTCACGTCACAAGCTATTCAAATGAACTCCAACAAAGGCATTCTTTTGTGCGTGTTCATCCTTTGCTTCTTGTTACTGGACTTGTGACAGACTTGTGACGGGCTTGTGTGGGCCTTGTCACGGACTTGTGATTTTATCGGCTCTGGACTTGTGATGGACTCGACTACAACCCTGGTATTCACTTGAAGCATCAATATTTTTTCCCTCCAGACTGCCCCAAAATGCAACTTCCCAGTGCCCTAAACTCCTTAGCCCACTGCGGAATCCTCGATACTTGTTTCGGTGTCCGCTGCTGCCTGGATTTGAACCTCGGACCACTGCATCATTCGTTCAGTGCCTCTTTAGATATAGACCCGTGTATCGGACAGATGAAACTACAGTTTGGCAACTGGCAGTACGTCAAATCTCTGTCACATCTAGACTTCGACACCAGCAAAGAAATCACGATTGGAAACTTTGTAACTTTGAGGTAAGTACAAAACAAAACAAATAAATCTGACACATAATGAAGACATTAGGCTTGGGTGACTCACTCATTTTTGGAGTCGACTCTGATTCCAAGAAAAGGATTGCTATTTCATTTAAAATCGATTTCCATTTTTTACAGGAAAACACTAAATATGCTGAGCGTTTTAAGTGTACATAAACAAAACTACATATTGTGCAGATGATGACCCAATTATTGGCACCGAGCGGCACTAAACGTCCATGAAATGACACTCACACATTCCTTATGTGGACATTATTACAAACTAAATACTCTTGCAGAATTCAAGAATTTTGGCTTTGGAATTGCTGGGTAATTTCTGGAATCAATAAAAGTATTTTAATAAACTTTCAAAAGATGGCACTAGTTTATTGAATAATTCTCAGCCTGTGTACACCTGATCCCGAGCTCGGGGTCGAACACCGAGCTCGGGGTCGAACACCGAGCTCGGGGTCGAACACCGAGCTCGGGGTCGAACACCGAGCTCGGGGACGAACACCGAGCTCGGGATCACAAACTGCGTGTAAATGCTTTGGGGACCAAATTGGTCCTGGATCAGCTAGACCCCGAGATTTTGGTCACGCGTTGGTGGAGGGTTCGCTCCCGAACTTGGGATCAGTTTGCAGTTAGATAAGCAATTAATCTTTAGTTTCTTTACCGCATCGCTCCACAAGTACAGCCGTTGCAGGGGAAAAGCCTGCGAAATTCTAGTGACCTTGCACACTGTACATGCACACATAGAGCATGACCTTTGACTGCAACTTCTGGCGCCGCGCTCGAGATCAACTACAGAATGTAAACGCAGCACTCCGAGTCATTGCGGTTAATACTGGCGCACTCTTATCAGGAGATCAATCTTGATCGCGACCTTGGGACCAGTGTAAACACGGTGTCTCATCATGTTTCTGAAATATCAATAGGAAAAGGTGTTAGGGGTTGTCCCAAGTTGTCAACATTTTCACCCCTCCCCCTCTCCCCGAAATACTACCTACCAACTTGTTTTGTCACTACCATGACAAAATATACATTTTACAGTGCATATAAAGTCCTATGTGGCCCTCGACCCCCTTCCCCCCTTTCTACCCTTTGTAGAACCGTGAAAATGTTGACAACTTTGAACCCGTCTGCCAAAATTTGTAAATTGATGTCCTTGCGTATTTCCACATTGCAGGTACACGTTAGCCCTTATGAACAGCCAGATATCCATTAGTCTATCTGTTGATGCATGCGTGGATGGTCACTGCACTGGGGAAATCGCGCTACTCGACGGGGCTGTGTCACCGCTACCGACATGCTACCCTAACGGAACAGTGTCATGGCGCAATCTACCTGGTAGGAATAAAGTCAAATTTATTTATATATTTCATGGGCTTTTACGGAATTCAATTTGCAAGGTAGGTGACGCCGTTGGCTTGTGCGTGTTCCATACGTGCTGACTAGGGCACGGGCACAAACGTGGGCTAGCGACTGGCCACGTAACGTGCTCTTAGCCAATGAGGATGCGTAAACTGTTTTAGGTATTTATGAATGTCCAGTAGTTACTGTTTGTAGTTTGCCTTAAATTTGTTATCTATCTGCGCCACTTTGTCCATCTATTAGATATAGTGACCAAATCTTTGTCTTTTTCTAGGGATAACCTCGATTTCTCAGCTGGGCAGTCTGGATGTTGGCTTCGAAGCTGTGGCTCAGGCTTTGGGATTGCCGTCACATCTGATATCTGCTTCACCATGTCCTCCTGTTTTATTGGCAAGTCAATCTGGAGGTAAGGATTGATAAATATGACTCTGCGACTCGGGGGCGCGACTCGGGCGCGCAAGTCAAGGCGCACAACTTGGGGCATGTGGTTAGGGGCATGTGGTTCGGGGCAAGCCAAAATTCCTCCTTATAGACAATGTGCTCTTTGTTTATATCTAAAGCGCCCTCTGTGGAAATTTGGTTGTCGTTATGCACACACATCTTGTTTTGCATAAATTTGGTTTGGTAGTGATGTCAAAGGTCACAAAATTCAATTTGACATGCAACCTCATTCCTGAACCACATTTATTCAAAACACTATGTGTGCGCATAACACCGGGCATGTTTTGGTTGGCTGTGGCGCCAGAGGGCACATCGTCTATAAGACCCACATGTCAATGCATTTCAATAATCAAAATGTTATTTATACGTGCAGGAATTGAACAATGTTTAATAATTTTAATTTGTCCCTTCAGTCTGCCCACATTTGCCCCCATTACCCACCCTCGGATCGGGCGGAGTATGCCACTATTCCGATGCCTGTTTGGGTGTGGAGTGTTGCCTCGTAGCTGATCTGGGCATCATAAGTCGTACCGTGAGGGCGTGGCTCATTGTAGACCCCTGTGACTTCAAACTCAGCGTCGGATTTGAGAATTGGAGTTACAACGTCACACTGTTGAGGTAGGACATTTGAAATTAAAAGGAAAAAAACGTGGACAATATTTTGGAGATCTATAAAAATGAAAAACCCTGTACACAAATGAGTAAGAACACCAAATTTAGGATTTAAAGCCGTTGGTCCAGTGTGTTGTGTGACGCACTTAAATAATCCCAGAGCATTCTTTTGTAAAGTGTAAGGGGATTCCCCGGTGTCTTTGTCCGTCGGCTGCCAATGGCACCACCCACCGATGTATCTCGATGTTTAGGTGGAAGACACTAAATGCAATTCAGCCTACGGGCTGCCCATTTAAAAATGCTCATCTATGACCCATGGAGTTGTAAGGACTGTAGTATGTTTTATTAAATTCCTTGTTTCGTATACAAGTCCCAATATATAAAATTTGCAGCTGCCCAAAATTTTACTTCACAAGTTGACAAGAACAATCTGACTAAAGTGTTGATAGCAATGGTAACAAACACCACATGATTTTTTCCCGTGTAAAGTGGTATCATTATGGAAGAAATTGCCAACTGAAGGTGCTTTTAAAAATAAATTCTGCAGACAACATTTTTACCATTCATTCAACACAAAACCATGCATGGATTTTTCAGGTTTTCTGAAGTATTACTGCAGCTATGTGGCTGAAATTTCTACAAGGCAGTTTATCAACATTATTCTTTAGTTATGTAATGCTGTTTTTAAAGTTTTCTAATCATGTTATCCGTCTTTAACAGTTACAAGTGGGGCAAAGTGACGAGGGAAAAACTAAGCGAAGCCGTGTCGCTAACCTTCACCATCGACAAGACCGCGGACAATCGCAATTTCCTCCTTTCACTGTCTGTCCAGCTCTGCATAGCCGGGGTTTGTGCTCCTGATATCGCCATTTTAGAGGGTTTCTCCGCTCCTATTCCATTCTGTAATCCCGACGGAACACTCGAGTGGGCCCAAGATTTGGGTAAGATTTACAAAGTACACATGGACAATTTTGCTGTAATTAGCAGAAAAAAAGGTTGAAATATTGATGCTAAAAGTAACAAAATGTCCCCTTTATTGGTTAATTATATAATATTGGATGGCTTTATGAAAATACGGAACGAGCCGAAGCGAGTTCGGTATTTTCATTCACGCATACACGTTCGTCACAAAGACAGACGATTGGCCCAAAATGTCTGTCCAGTGACATACGTGACTTATTTGGCACTGTAATTCTAAGAAATCAACACACAATTGGTTTGGGTTAATGTTTCTTTAATCTTTTAGAGCTAATACATATGTGTGTTTTATTTTAAGATGGCAATGTCTGTCCCTGTTACGAACGTGACATCTTCAAGAATACCCTGTAAAATTTCTTAGAATTTTCACAGAGAACAGCTATTTTTGGTCATCACAGAAATAAGTGATTGGGAATGTAGGCCTACTCAAGGCCAAAAGGGGGCAAATATTTTGCCGTTTAGTCACTTTTTGTGTCTCGCTCTTCAAGTTATCAATTGTACACATTAGTGTGGACAGACCCATTTTCAAAGTGTAGTCCAAAACATCTTTTAGTTAATTGTGTAAATTTTTGAGCTGCTTATTAAACACTTTTTCTGTTGCTTTTGCCAGCTGGAAACATCGGAGATTACGCCAGCGGTTTGGTTGTCAATCGACTCGAAGTCAGCATAGATGTCCTTTTACCTCAAGCTTGCAGTGGACCCCCGGAGCAAATCGCACCGAGAAGCACCGGTAAAAATCGCTTCTCTCATCCATAATGACTCTTTGAAAGTTGACATCTTTCTAGTTAATACTTTTGAATGCCGCATTCCTCGGTACGCAGCGATCGACCCCACAGTTTTTGTATATTTGCATACATTTCTTTAATATTCCATATTTGTTCTCATTCTAGGTTGTGGCCCTTTCTCCGTACCAACGGCTATAGCATCCTACTGTTATCTGGACGATTCATGCCTTGGGGTCGGCTGTTGCTTGAACTTTGACCTCGGCATAGTTCAAAGGTCATTCTCCGTGTGGGTCAAACTTGACCCCTGCGCTCGGACGTTCTCGTTCGGATTTGAGCGTTGGAGTCATACCGAGGCGCTTGGGATACAACTATTACAAAGTAAGTAATCTTTGACAATTTGCTTTAATGAATTGATGAGGCTGCTAACAGTATTGGACAATAATCAACATTTGAGAGTGGATTGGGATTATGATGACCGGGGGTCAATTTTATGGAGCTGTTAAGCAGAGAAATTGATTCGCCTTGCAAGAATGGGTTACCAACCAAAATCGTACGTCAACTTATGTTTATATAGCAACAGTAGCGGAATTAGTCAATCGTAATGGAAATCACATGTTGTAATACACATCATTTGTTGTAATTTATATTTTATAATAATTTTAAATTTCTTACAGGTCACTCTTTTGAGAAGATGATCGGTGTCATAAAAATAAGGTAGGATTTTCAAATTTCAAATACCATGTAAATGAAAAAATAAGTGTATACATCATATATTTTTATTGGTTTTATTTTGACTGCTTCGCAAAATATGTTTTTAATTTGTTTTTAATAGCACATCGGACTTTCGGGCGATATGTCCATGGTTCGAATCCTGGTCACTGCTATCGCGTTGTGTCCTTAGACAAGACACTTCACTCCACGTTGTCATTATATAGTGTGTCGGTGTCCATATTTAGACATGCACTCAAATATTCATTTACTAAATATTACCATAATTGTTCAGCCTAAAAAGTACTATTTTGGCAATGAGTCGACACAAATCAAACCTGCTATTAAGGCCACCTTGATAAACAGGCCACCTGCTTATAGTGGCCACCTGTCTTGGGTCCCAAATGCCATGTGTATAATGCTAATCCAACCTTTATAAAGGAGTCCCGGTTTTTATAGTGGCACGTTTTTACAGTCCTGAGGGGAGCGCCACTATAAGTTTCACTGCTCTTTTCTCGCGCAGGTATGATATAGAGCGCCCCCACACCAAAGTTTATGACGTGGATCTGGACATCAGCTTATGCTGGAAGGGCGAATGCGATGAGCCAATTGTCATCCTACGAGACGCGATGTTCTCGGGATCGCATTGCGTGGACGGCACAAGCGGCGGAGGTGACGCGAGGCGGAAACGGCGAAGTGTGGCCGACCTGTGAGTTACTGATAATGATTGGTGTGTCACATGGAGCATTTTTGAATTGTCTAATTTCAGCAGAATATAGGTGTAAAGTTAAAACGCACTGAAAGTAATTCAGTACAAGTCAATTTAATTAATTATTGCCAATAGTTCTTTTTTATTTGTCTTTAGTTTATCTAAAAATCTTTCACCCAAATGGGTAAAAAGAATTATCATCTAAAATTAAGCTTTTGTGGATGCCGTGCATTTATTTTATTTTTTTTATTTTATTTCATTTCTCTGGAGAATTACAAGTTACATGGCAACATCTACCAAAAATTTTCACAGAAATGCCCACAAATGGTTAATTTTCTCCCTAAATTGTATTTGCCCCCTCATCAGTACCAGCGAATCTGAAGAAAAATTGGAAAACGTTGAAGACTTGACCTTCGGCCCAATTGATAAAGCCAGGGCATACTTCAAGGATTTATTGGCTAAAGGATCGTCAAAGTTTGGCGCTGATGACAACACCATGGTACAACTACAGCCAGAAAATAAAGTCATGCCAAGTAAGTTTTATTTTTTATTTTTTTAAAGTGAGTTAGAAAGTTACCAAAATTAATTTTTTCCCCCAAAAAACAATTACATTTGACTCTAAGAATTAAAAAGAGCATGTTCTTCCACACATCACAAAGAAAAAAATCGCTGAAATTGGTCCTTGCTATCAGGAGTTATGCCCGTTTTACTTTTTTATAGTCACTTGCAAAAAGTTTGGATATCATGAAATTCAGTCACAACAAATACCTTATAGTGAGGTAGTGTGCCAAAAAGTTACATCATGATGACGTCATCAGGTGTCAGATTACAAGCATCTGAAATTCAATGGCTTAAATATTCCAAAAATCTGTATAACAAAAAAAACCGTTTGAGACACAAACTTTATTCCTTCGGCAATGGTCATGACTAACCAAGATCGAAATTTCATACACATAATCTTGTTCTTTGCCAATGTATTTTGGTTTAACCAGTTAAGCCGGCATTATTATTTATTTATTTTTAAAAATGCAAATGTGATTGGCCAAATGTTATTAGACCAGGGGCCAATTTAATGGAACTGTTTAGCAGCCGATTTTGTGCTAATTTCATGGAGACCGTAACCTTAAGCACTGGCAAACGTTTGCTAGCTTCAGAGGCAAAACACTAGTGACGCAACAATGCCCGTTTCCAAGCACGCGCATGCTTAAGCACGCCACGGCCGTGAAATAGCCTTAAAGTTAGCACACCTTTTCTGCTACAGTAAGCACACGTTTTCAGCTGGCGCTTAAGCAGCGCCATGAAATTGGCCCCAGGTCAAGCATTACAAATACTGACTTTTGAGAGTCATTTCTACATTGCACGAATCTTCTCTCCTAAAGATCATACACAAGTACACTCCAAGTCAACCGCCCATGTGACTATAAAATGTCAGAACGTATTTACACGTCTTCCGGAGTCAAGTGGTTAATTTTCCTTTTCCAACAGTGCTCCCTGATTCGGGAACTGCCAGCCGTCGCTCCATGGGACTTCTCGTTTTTGGGGACGAAGATGAAACTCCCATCTCAAGAAGACGAAGGCGAGATCTAACTCTCTCTGCAACCTCGGGTATAAATTTTGATGAATCTTGGCCCCCAAAAAATTAATCTGCACTTTGTAAATCATTACCTGTTAATTTACTTTTCTCCCTGTATGATTGAAGATATGCATGATTAAAACCAACATGAGTAAAAGTCAGCTCCGTACTTCGTCTAACTTTTGAGTAAACGGTAAAAAAAAAAAAAAAGCTTTCCAGTCATTTTGCCCAAAAACCACTACGCCCTGAACCACTTTGCCCTGAACCACGGCCTGTGTATGAAGTAGCATTTGGGCGAAGTGGCTTTTGGGTAAAGTGGTCCAGGGCGAAGTGGTTTTGAGGCTAAGTGAATTTTCGTCTCATGAGACGAAAATTAATTGTTTTACTAATTTCTCAAAGAATATAGCACTTCAGACAAAACCATTTCAGGGAAAGTTTTCTCCCGTCATCATGTTTATATAGTGTAAGTTATGTGTAAATCTGTGAACATTTCTGATTTTCGAGATGCCAATCATGTGTGCTACATTTAATGAGAGTTGTAGCAGTTAAAAAACATAAGTGTGAAGTTTTAACTATGTGTTAGGGCAAATAAACTATTGTATGGACAACCACAATAGTTACATTAATTTACATGTAATTGTTTTCGGTATTTAAATTGAGACTTATTACTTTGTTCGAATTTCTGCAGGTGGAGCCAGTCTATTTGACCTCAGTTTGACCCCTGGCGCCGACTCGGGAACGTGGCAAGGAGACACTATTATTGGCGGAGGATTAACGCGTAAGAAATTACACATTATTATTCCATCATAAATACCTTTTTGTGTAATTCAGAAAAAAACTCAATTTTTTAATAGTAAACTTGGGTCCTTTGACTTTTAACTCAGATTTCCAACATTTACTTATAAATATTCAGATTCTGTGAACTGTAACTACACTACTAAATATCGTACATTTTAAAACAAGCGTCATTTTAAAGCTTGGGGTCTGTCCAAGATTGTCAAAATTGTCCTGATTCTACAAAGCATAGTAAGGGAGGGCGGGATGTTGAGGGCCGCGTAGGACTTTACATGCACTGTACAATCAGAGCTACCAACCCTCTCGGATTTTGGGGAGGACATCTGAGAAAACAGGTTCATTTCGTGACTCCAAACACATCTAAAAATCCCCAAGGTTGTTAATTGACAATCTAGGAGGGTTTTTATCCATGTCAGGACTCACAAAATTAGTCAGTTTCTAAAGAATATGTTGCAACTCGGTTGGCAGCTTTGTATTAAAAATGTTGACTTTTCATGGTACATGTACTGACAAAAGAGTTGATAAGTAGTATATCGGGGTCAGGGAGAGAGAGAGATCTTGAAAAATACTAAGCTCTGACGAACTGTGAAAATGTTGACAACTGAAGCTGTAAAAGCTCAAATTGATTTAAGGGCCAATTGTACATTCCGTGTATGGGTAACGTTTTTTAATACAATCAAGCCATTTTTCTGAATGTTGTCTTCCTCTCTTAGTCAAGGGTCTAGATGCTCTTGGTCAACGCATTGCCAACATGACCATCGGAGAGCTAGAAGCTATGTTAGATCTTCAGAACATTGACCCCTTCACCGTGGTTCAACTCATGAAGGACTTACGGAGCCTCTTCAGAACTTTTGTAAGTTGGATAAAGGAACCTCTCCAGATCACATTTTTTACCCACCCATTTTTCCCATGGGTGTTGAGATTTTGATACCATATCATTCTTCATATTTTTCTCATTACCATTCTGAAATTTCACGTTCTCAATCCGTATATTTTCAGGGATAATGTCAAAAAACCACCAATGTTTTGTAAACTAATCTATCCGTTCTATAAAGCAGCGCGGTGGTTATACCAACCTTTTTGCTTTCATATCCAAATTGGGGATTGCAAATTTCCCGTTTTCCTCCCATGAATCGAATTTTGGGAGGGCATTTTATATGATTGTTAGATTAGAGCAAAATCCATTATTTTCTAGAAAAATCTGAACAATCTACTTTAATGAACCCGAATTCACAATTGGAAAATCTTAAAGTAGTCTCCGTTAATTTTGTTTGTTCTTTGTCCCAAAGGTTGAAGAATTTATTGACGTTGTGACGAGCGGTATTGCCGAAGACGCCTTTAACCAGTTTGATATCGTTCTGAGCGGAACTGTCCCTTTTCCAAGACGAAATGCGGTTTTCTTCCGTTACATATATCAGACATCGCTTGGCGGACTGATTTGGCTGGAGTTTAGTAAGTGGTGTTCCGTTCCAAATTCATTACCGTGGTCTAGCATATTAAATTCAAGAGTTAGACTTCGACGGGTTGTTGGTTAAAGTTGTGTCTGCTTCTTCAATATGTGTGTGTCCTTGGGCAAGGCACTTTGCCATAAATTGTCTCTCTCTCTCATTAATTTAATTTTTCTGGTTTAATTTATGTCTTGGGGAGGTAGCTTGTTTGGAGGAATTCATCCTCCAATATGGTTCCCTACCACACAAAATGAATCGGATGTTGCGCAGTCTTGGCCGAGTTTTTAAGACCGGTTCCAGACATCGGCAGCTGGTCCAGGATCAATAAAATATGACAATTCCCGGCGGTCCCAAAAATTCCAGGGCGGTACCCAAGTACTGCCCAGCAGAATGTGTATTATATTTTCTCATTTTAATTGGCCTGGGATGATTTCACAAAAGTTAAGTTGTATACAATGATCCTAATTCCCATACCAACGTCCCAAGATAAGAAGAGTGACCTTCCTAAGACGCGTCTTAGTGCTTTGTGAAATCAGCCCCTGGTCACATAGACCATCTAAAAATTATTTTTATGCAGCATTAAAATTGTAGAAACTCGAGCAGAGTCTTGTCTGCATAATTTAACTTGGAATTTATCACATTTTTCTCTGTTTCAGCTGTTACAGCGGGTGGATTCTTTGACAATGAAATACCGGTGTCCGTCTCCCTAGTTCAGATGCAAGCTGTGGTATGGTTGCCATAGGAATGCTCGATTTAGCATTATATTTGTCATCTATAAGGCTAATGAAACTCTATGTTATGTTTCCCGTAACCAGGGAAATGGTGAAAGATATTTTAATAAATACAAATTTGTCTATAAGTTGATCAGGGTTGTGTTTGAACACACTATCAGAGGGTATAGAGCGCGCTAAGTTTTGATCAAATAGCTGTTATTTTGCAAATAATGAAATGCTACAAAATAATGAATAATGAAATAGTTTCCTCATTTGGGCTGCACAAAAATGTTACGGGAAACATAACATCGAGTTTTATTAGCCTAATCTGTACCACCTAAATGTGATGGTTTTCAGTATTGTAATTTTGTTTAATGCTATGCTTGTTCAAAATAACTCCATGTCATTAAGAACACCTGTGTCTCAAAGAGTATAGAAGTGATTTAAAGGCAGAACACGTGATTGGTAAACCGTTGCAAATAGTTTTATCTCCCTGTGTGATTAAAACCAACCTGAGCAAAAACCAGCTCCGTACTTCGTCTAACTTTTGAGAAAACAGTTAAAAAAGGCTTTATGGTTACTTCGCCCCAAAACCATTTCGCCCCGAACCACTTCGCCCTGAACCACGGCCTGTGCATGAAGTATTTTGGGGCGAAGTGGCATTCGGACGAAGTATTGTAAGGACGAAGTGGTTTGGGGGCAAGGTGGTTCAGGGCGAAATGGTTTTGGAACGAAGTGAATTTTCGTCTCATGAGACGCAAAAATAATTGTTTTACTCATTTCTCAAAATCTATAGCACTTTAATAGAAGAAACTATTTCAGGGGAAGTTTTCTACCGTCATCATGTTTATTTTGTCTAAGTTATGTGTAAATCTGTGAACATTTCTGACTTTCGAGATTACCGTCATTGATTCTGCCTAAGATGGCATCTTTTTTATAGGAAAACGAAAAGACAAATTTATAGAAATGCGTGTGCGCACACATTTTTTAAGAGTGCCCTTATGTGAATGAAACTAGGCCCCTGACTACTGTAGTATTGTGCCTCCACTTTCTATACGGTATAGCCAAGGTACCAGCCTAAATAGGACAATGGCTTTGCACAATTTCTTAAAGCAAGGACAGTTTTTCTTTTTTTTCTTTAAAACGTTGATGAGATACTGAGCTGACTTATACACAGGTTGGTTTTTATCATGTATACACATCCTCAATCACGCATGGAGATAATGCTGTCTGTAACAGTTCTCCAGTCATATTTTGCAAAATGCTTCACCGTTGTTTGTTTGTTTGTGGTAGGGAGGTGTAACGCCCATGGTTGGTGCTAATGTCAGGGCCACTGTAGCTGTGTGTTACGGCCCGCTGTGTGGTGAATTGGAACTATTGGCTGATGTCATGCACACAAGCTTCCCCACAGTCGCTGAGATAAGCTTCTCCAAATTCCCATTGGACGTTGGGTAGGTTTAAGGCCCGTCTCACACGAGCCAACATTTGTTGGCCAACAAGGTCCAACAACTGTCCGGCGATGTCAGCTGACCGAAGGTTGGATGGTGTGGACGCCACTTTTGGGCGTGTTTGTTTCATGACAGATCCGAATCCAGATCCCGATCTGTTTTACTGCGCAGAAACAAATGAAACCGCTCTCAACTTGTATCTCAAATCACGTGAATTGCAATTTATTTACCAAATTTGTCAAATTTCTGTTCCAAATTTCTCCCACGACATTCGTCGTAAATAAACCAGCATTCTAAATTTGTTTGTATCGTGTGTTGCCTCTGAAAACCAAAACGACACGGTTTTACTCACACAAAATCTCCGCGATGTTTACGTCGCCATTTCTCGATCAGGATTCCACAGATCACAGATCTCGATCAGGATGTGCGCGAAGTGAACGAGTTCACCTTGGATCTGCGCGGATCTGAATCTGGATCCGTCCGAAACAAACACGCCCTTAGACAACGCCTAACATCATCCACCAAGTTGGTCCATGTTGGAACATGTAGCTATCGCCTGACTTTGTTGGAACTTGTTGGAGAAACGGGCCAATAGCAGATTAGAACGTCTGTCACGTGAAGGCAGCAATTACCAACTGCAGTCGAGATATGTTGGAACATGTTGGTTCGCGCGGTCGAAGCACATCCATGTACCGCCCAACAAGTTCCAACTTCATGTTGGTCCTTGTTGGCTCGTGTAGATGGGACTTTAGACTTCAGATTTAGGTTTTGGGCGAGTTGAAGGGTGGCATATTGGAATTCTTTTGGATTTTTGGAGTACAGGCATTTTGGACACTCGCATCCCCTCAATATTGAATCCTTTGTTTTTCTGGCCTACTCATAAAATTAGAGGTTGCTTGAAAACTGTTTTCAAATATTTGTTTTTGCAAGCTATTTGTTTTAGCTGTTTCCAATTTTTTATCAAATGTGAACAAAGTCAAAATCTTCAAGAATGCAGCTGAGTGTATTTTATTAATCCCCTGAGGAAATCCACGCAAATCTGTGAAGTTAAGGAGCTGTTACGCTTAGCGAATGCACACATGAGTCATTTTTATGTAGTTTAATAAATTTACAAAATTTTATTTATTCATGTTAGGATGAAGAGAAATAATGTCTATGCTTTCCAAAAATTGGATTGGGTTTTTGTTTTTCATGACTATCCCTGACTACCGAAATTTTCGGCGATGTTTTTATTTACTCAAATTACTGGCGTAATTTACTTTTCAAATTAATAACAGGGATGCATGATGACAAACGTGAATTTAACGGATTCCCCTGTATGCTTTAAATAGCAGCCAATTGCTGACGTGGACACGGCCGGCACTAACGAGTACATGTATTACACACTGTACTGTGTAAACTTACATGTACAATCTGCGTGCGTGTATTCGAACGCCCGCAATGTACTGCCAAGCATCCTGATTGGCTCAGAGCGGCGACAAGATTTCTGTCGCTGCTTCCACAGCAAAATGGGGCCAATTTTAACAGGGCCTTGGGACGCACAATCAGGGTAGTGCGTTAAAGAGGCACTGTTGCAGGAGGATGCATAATGCTTAACATACCAACACAATACACATGCTGTTCTGCTAACTTTAGTTTTTGCATTAAAGGGGAGGAAACTCGTGTTTGGAATTACCGACAAGTTTTATAAAATTGTGGTTGTTATAGGGCCATTGACATTAATATTTTTCAATTTTTTTTACAATTTTTTATATCAGGTTGAAGCTAGATATTGAAATGATTCCACTAACGCTTCTCCTTCGAGGAAAAGTCACGATAAAGATTCCGTTTTTCGGAAAGAAAACGCTCTATAAGAAAGACTTGTGGCGCTACCAGGCTTCCAAGATCAGCGGCAACATTTTTTACTACTCCACGAAAGACCCAGATACATCGCCTCCGGAGATTGCACCCTACTCTTCAGCAGTAAGCAATAGACCGTATCAAATAGCTGCCATCTTGTAGGGCAGTTTCTTTGTTCCTTGTAAACATTCATGGTTGCACGTTTTGTGCTTAAGCTGTTGACTGATTTCAAATGACACAAGTTGCCCTACAAGATGGCAGCTATTCGATACGGTCTATATGTAATGCTCCCGGCAGCACAAATGTCTGAATTTGTTCAACTATTTCCTGTTCGACAACCGTGATTTTGTTTGAATTAAAAAATTTTGCTCAGTGAAAAAACACTAAAATTTACAAAACAAAACAAAATTCTTTTTGCAATGAATAAAGCAAATTCCATCCCGTTTCAAAATACATGTTATTCGCTTTTTATTTATCCTGAAAATTTTGAACATTCACATTTTTCATTCCCAAAACAGGATGAACAACCTTCTTCGGGACCCAAGTGTGGCGTGGAGCAAGTCTATGGACTAGACTACACGGAACCAGCGTTTCAACTAGAGATGGTGGCCGCTGATGACAAAAGCTTAGTGACGTTTGAGTATCAAGTTGGTACATCGCTCGGAGGCAACGACGTGTTGTCTAAAACGGAGTTTGGTGGACCATCGGCTATCATTTCACAGGTGGGCTTCGAAACAGCTTAAGACACATGTTACTCTCCAGTACAAAACCAGTTGAAAATCACACTGCTGTAGTTATGTGTCAAAATTATAGAGATATGAATTTTTGCGTTACGAACTAGAAAAATGTCTTTATTCCACTCTGCAGTGTTTTTAAAAGATCCTTAAAAACACCTACTGCACTCCAAAAATGGCGTGATTTCAGCGTTCTCCACTACCAATTTTGTCCAGGCACGCCGCCCGGACAAAATCATCAGATATACCATTAGTGCCTGGAAAACAATTCGCCGTCCAGACAAAGTCACCAAACATGATTCGCTAGCCACTGGTGTCGGTATCGTTCACTTACCGTGCATATCGGCGACCCAATCTGTGGTCGATAACGGCCATGGAAGTTGCATGCATTCGTTTTGAACAGCGCCCTCATGCGGCGAACACTGATTCGCCGTGTGAGGGCGCTGTTCAGTGCGCGCGGACAAAATGTTTAGCAGTGAAGAACACTAAATTTGTAAAGCCAACTTGCGTAATAAAAAAAAATTGGGGTCACAGGAAACTTACTCCTTTGGTCTGGTACCTAAATTCTACTTGCAGTTGCCTCTCTTTTTATCTGGTACCTAGACTCTCCTAGGTGGTCGGGCGCTACACTTCACCGTATACGCAATGAACAACGGGGGTGGTACATCCACAGCCACGTGCAGCCTGCCAACGTTTGACGTCACGCTACCTACGGGTCGCATTACGCCAGACTTTACATCCACCAGTCATCCAGGCATACTACGCGCTTCGGCCGTCATTTACGACGATTCCGTGATCTTGATGCAGAAAGAGGCGGTTGGGTTTGGCGTGGATGTATGGGGCGATCAGATCGTGCCGTGGAATACTATTGATATTACCGAAAGACAGCACTTGGGTTCGTCTGGTAAGTAGGGCGTCGTTGTTGTTAATTAATTCTGTGGCATCTTGTATCATAACAATATGGCATGAGCTTTATATCTAGTAATTGGTATAGCAACTAACTGCTAGGGGTAAACCTGTGATGGACTGGCATCCCATCCAAGGCTGCTTTCGAGCGCTCGTCCCTGGTGCACCTTGGCGTTGGGAACGTTACGTCACACACATGCGTACACACAATCGCGCTCGAAAGCGTTATCGGGATCCCTGGTGCACCACGGTCATTAAACATTACATTCCCGCTAATAAAATCTTGGTTTTCCACAAAATAAATCACAGATATCTGATGAAAATAAATCATGAAAATGTTTACAACATTTGCATTCGATGTGGAAGCTTGAACATTCAAAATATCAACCCAAATTTCCAGAATCATTCTACGACGCGCCAGTCATTTTTGCCGATTCATGCATGAGTACGCGCATCTGCACATGTCTCCCACTGTACCGACGACTCGGAGGTCGGGAGCAGTTGGTGCCACCATCTAGTGCACCAACACGCTTTCGGGCGAGCACCATGGAGCACCAGGGATCCCTGGTGCCGCTCTCGAAAGCAGCCCAGGGGGAGTAGCAATGCTCCTAGTCACTCCATGCCATGGAAACTAACAACCTGTTGGGGAACCCAACTAACTGCTGGGGGTAAACCTGCGATGGACTGGCATCCCATCCAGGGTGAGTAGCAGTGCTACTAGTCACTCCATGCCATGGAAACTAACAACCTGTTGGGGAAACCCAACTAACTGCTAGGGGTAAACCTGCGATGGACTGGCATCCCATCCAGGGGGAGTAGCAATGCTCCTAATCACTCCATGCCATGGAAACTAACAACCTGTTGGGGAAACCCAACTAACTGCTAGGGGTAAACCTGCGATGGACTGGCATCCCATCCAGGGGGTGTAGCAATGCTCCTAGTCACTCCATGCCATGGAAACTAACAACCTGTTGGGGAAACCCAACTAACTGCTAGGGGTAAACCTGCGATGGACTGGCATCCCATCCAGGGGGAGTAGCAATGCTCCTAGTCACTCCATGCCATGGAAACTAACAACCTGTTGGGGAAACCCAACTAACTGCTAGGGGTAAACCTGCGATGGACTGGCATCCCATCCAGGGGGAGTAGCAATGCTCCTAATCACTCCATGCCATGGAAACTAACAACCTGTTGGGGAAACCCAACTAACTGCTAGGGGTAAACTTGCGATGGACTGGCATCCCATCCAGGGGAGTAGCAATGCTCCTAGTCACTCCATGCCATGGAAACTAACAACCTGTTGGGGGAAACCCAACTAACTGCTAGGGGTAAACCTGCGATGGACTGGCATCCCATCCAGGGGAGTAGCAATGCTCCTAGTCACTCCATGCCATGGAAACTAACAACCTGTTGGGGAAACCCAACTAACTGCTAGGGGTAAACCTGCGATGGACTGGCATCCCATCCAGGGGAGTAGCAATGCTCCTAGTCCATGCCATAGAGACCGATGAAGACAGGGTTTAAATTTAATTATTTAAATATTTGAATATTTTTCTAAAATTTTGAATCCAGTAAACGACTTTGACTACTTCACTGCTGCCAAGAAAGGTCGCCTTATCTCCAAGCCGATTTCAACCATTACGCACCGAAATGCCAATTTCTGTGCCCGAGACTGCTTAGCCCTTCCAGAAACCAAGTGCCTTAGCATCAATTACGACTATGGAGATTTTACTTGCGAATTGTTGGAGGAAATCGAAGGGCATGGGGTCGAAGTTCATGAGGTATAACATCATCTCTTGCCCCAAACATTAATAATCAACCTGTTTCAAATTTGAATTTTTTTCCATAGTGCTGCAAAAAATAGTTTTGTTGGTGTTGTGGATCCATTGTCACAAAAAAATCATAAGGGCCTTATCAGGATTCGAACATGAGACCTCTGACTCACCGGGCAGATGCTCTACCAGCTGAGCTATAAGGCACAGTTGGTATACTCCCTCAGCTTTTCCCCAAGACCTCTGACACACCAGAATATGCTCTACCAGCTGAACTATAAGGCACAGTTGGTATACTCCCTATGGTTTTCCCCAAGACCTCTGACACACTAGGCGGATGCTCTACCAGCTGAGCTATGAGGCACAGTGTTATACACCCCCAGGTTTTCCCCCAAGACCTCTGACACACCAGGCAGATGCTCTACCAGCTGAGCTATGAGGCACAGTGGTATACTCCCTCAGGTTTTTCCATTTTTTCCAACGTCTCGGTGTCGAAATTAACGATTAACAATAAATTACGTCTTTTGTTTCCCAGTCCGGTCTCTTCTCTCATTTTGAACGTCTCGGCATCGGCCACGCCGTCGAGTTCAACCACGAATCCCTTCAACTCATCCACAACAATCTGTACAACTTTAACATTGAACTTCTGAACTTCGTTGGATATGAGAATATCATACCATCGGTCGGTATCATTGCTGACTTTACCCCGCCGGCGCCAGGGTTCATTGCGAATGCGGCGAGGGATGAAACCGTCCGTGAACCGTGTTCTGACTTTACGCCAGATGAGTGGGAGAGACGGTGCATTGAAGACACGCCACTAGATAACCATCGGTAAGCCAATCGGGGAGATTTGGTACCAGACAGGCAACAATTTCAAAATATATATGCCAGCATGAAACCATGTTTAAAGATAGTATACATGATTGGTAAACTGTTACAAATAGTTTTATCCCCCTGTGTGATTGAAGATATGCATGATTAAAACAAACCTGAGCAAAAACCAGCTCCGTACTTTGTCTAACTTTTGAGAAAACAGTCAAAAACAGGTTTGCAGTCATTTCGCCCCAAAACCACTTCGCCCTGAACCATTTCGCCCTGAACCACGGCCTGTGTGCGAAGTGGTTTTGGGGCGAAGTGGCATTTGGTTGATGTAGTGTTTGGATGAAGTGATTTGGGGCGAAATGGCACTCGGGCGAAGTGGTTTGGCGGCGAAATGGCACTTGGGCGAAATGGTTTTGGAGCGAATTGAATTTTCGTCTCATGAGACGAAAACTAATTGTTTTACTCAGTTCTCAAAGACTATAGCACTTCAGACAAACCATTTCAGGGGAAGTTTTCTAATGTCATCATGTTTATATTGTGTAAGTTGGGCATAAATCTGTGAACATTTCTGATTTTCGAGATTACCAATCATGTATTCTACCTTTAAAGGAGCTTGTCCAGGTTTTTCAAGAAAATGGATTTCGTTCCAACCAAACAATCATATACAATACCTCCCACAAAATAATATCCAAGTGCTCCATTATGCCCCATAATTCCCATTAAGGATTATGCATCGAGCAATACATAGGTAGCATTTTTAAATTAAATTTCTCAATAATTCCAAACAAGTGTTTCCTCTCTTTGTAATAATTTCAGATATTTGGTTGACGGAGCTGGTTCAATGACGGTATTCAACGGCCATGAAGAACTCGTAGATATGCTGTACACAAGAAGCAACACCTTCATGGCAGGTATATATAATGAAAACAACTATGGGTGTTGAGATTTTGATACCGTATCATGTCATATTTTTCTCATGAAATTTCACGCTCTCAATCCGTATATTTTCAAGGATATTATAACAATTTCACCAAGGTTTGGCAAATCAATTTATCGGTAACGTTTTACGTGTATTCTTCACTTTCAAAGTGAGGCAGTTTAGGAAGTCTACATACTATGCTGTTGTTGCTATGTGGTGCAGGCCATTGCCTAGCAACCAACAGTGTGGTCATGCCTTATGCCATTCTCTCCTACCATCAACACAGTATTAATTCTGTACTTCACACCTACCGCGTGTACCCGGTCACATTACATAGTAACAACAATTTAGTCTGGTCATCTGGATACTAAGTATGCATGTGAATCGAAGTACATCAGTACACCAGACGCAATTTTAATTCTTTAAGACGCTGGATGATTCTTCAAGCTGTGACGTAAAATTCAATTTTTTGTTGCCAGCTAACTGGGATGGTTTTCATGACAATGAAACTGGTATCCATGGCTACACGTGGTCAATTGGTAACAGCCTGTGCAATGATGACGTCAGCATGCATATCGACCCCCATGCACATCTGTTTGACGAGTCAGAATGGACGCACCAAGGACTTGTTGTCAACATCAATTTGCCAGGTTTGTCACATTAATCATTTTTTGCAGTAAGTGACATTTCTGCAGTCTGGCATTTGAGCAGTAAGCGATATTTGAGCAGTAAGCGACATTTCTGTAGTAAGTGACATTTCTGCAGTAAGCAGCATTTCTGTAGTAAGCGACATTTCTGTAGTAAGCGACATTTCTGTAGTAAGCAGCATTTCTGTAGTAAGCAGCATTTCTGTAGTAAGCAGCATTTTAACAGTCGGCCGTTTTAGCAACAATATTTGAGGAATTTGCTGCACAATATTAAAGTGGTATCATTGAAGTAAGCGACAATTTAGCATTAAACTGTATTTCCCCAGTAAGCAGCATTTCTGCTGTAAACAGCATTTTGAGCAATTTTAAGTGACAGTAAGCAACATTTCTCTACTCCTACATGTAAGTTACACCCACTACTTTTTATACCAATGTTGTAGTCGAATCCATCACAAGTCCTTACTAGCCTTCACAAGTCTGTGGGTCTTAATTCAAGTCACAAGCTATTCAAATGAACTCCAACAAAGGCATCATTTTGTGTGTGTTCATCCTTTGCTTCTTGTTACTGGACTTGTACGGGACTTGTCATGGACTTGTGATTTTATCGGCTCTGGACTTGTGATAGACTTGTGATAGACCCGACTACAACCCTGTACTTTACATTTCAGATGGTCCATATTACATTACGGTCCGAGCCCTCAACAAGGTTGAATTCGGCGGCCCCATGGCCCTGTCCGTATGTCACAGCACCCCACTCATTATTGACAACACCCCGCCCATCATTTACAGCATTTATGACATCACCTACGATTCGAAAATCGGTAGAATTGGACTGTACGTCAATGCAACGTGAGTATTACAACGTTTGCTTGGATTACTATAAACTAAAAATAGAACAACATCCTTGCAAATTGTATTTTACTCTTAAATAACTGTTACACAACCATGTACCATATGATGGTTCAAAATTGGCCAAATGTTCGAAACAGGCAGGTTTGTTTTCTCTCTCTCTATTTATTTATTCATTTATTCACCACATCCAACAGCGGAAGGACCGCCAATTACAGGAATGGGATCAATTAACATAGATATTCGAATAACTATCAACTTCTAAGTTGAATTAGAAACGGCCAGAGACACCGGGAAATCCCTCTCCTTGCTCTTCACGAAAGAATGCTCTGGGATCTTTAAAGTGCGTTACATGTAGCACACTGGACCAACGGCTTTACATCCCCTCCGAAGGATGAAGATTATAATAATAATCCCCTGAAATCGATGTGATAAATTTTTGTTGTGGGGGAGTAGAAGTGGGATTTTCTTTGTGTGAAATCGCAAATCAAATATTTTATCCATTACCAATATTTAAGAATCTCATTTTAAAATTGCCATTGATGTTACAGTGCTGTAGTTTGCTTTTGTAAGAAACTCAACCATGCATAGTCAATTTCAGTCACTTATCAAGTTTTCTTCAAAAATCTAAATTTGCAAGCAAATGTCAGAAAACATGGCTTCTTTTTATTGTACTTCAGCGATCCCGACTCATACTTGTATGGCTATCACATCGCGGCTGGCCGGACACCACGCGACATATCGCTGCGTGATTGGGAAGCTCACGAACTGGCCGAACAACTCTTCATGAACTTCCAGATTCCTAACGGAATCCCCTGTTGGATGAAAGTTAGGGCGGTCAACAATGGTGAGAGAAATGTTTGAACTGCAATATAATGCAGATAACAGCCAGTTTAAAGCCATACAATTGCAATAAACTGTTTGACTGGAAAAGCCTCACTTAAATGGAAGAGTATACCACTGTGCCTCATAGCTCAGCTGGTGGAGTATCTGCTCGGTGTGTCGGAGGTCTTGGGGAAAACCTGAGGGAGTATATCCCAACTGTGCCTCGTAGCTCAACTGGCAGAGCATCTGTCCAGTGTGTCAGAAGTCTTGGGGAAAACCTGAGAATGTATACCACTGTGCCTCATATGGCTCAGCTGGTAGAGCATCTGCCAGGTGTGTCAGAGGTCTAGGGAGAAACCTGAGGGAGTCTGCCACTATGCCTCATATAGCTCACCTGGTAGAGCATCTGCCTGATGTGTCAGAGGTCTTGGGGAAACCTGAGGGAGTATACCACTATGCCTCATAGCTCACCTGGTAGAGCATCTGCCTGGTGTGTCAGAGGTCTTGGGGAAACCTGAGGGAGTATACCACTGTGCCGCATAGCTCAGCTGGTAGAGCATCTGCCCAGTGATTCATTGGTTTCCGGTTCGAATCCCACTGAGGAACACACTATCATTGTTTTGTCGATGGTTTCTGTTGTTTAGTTGACCTGAGGACAATCGACTCTGCTGACGAACCAATTCTTGTTGACGACACGCCACCAATTACCGGAGACCTATTCGATGGTTCGTATGCTGGAAGGGACCTGGTTTACACAAAAGACAGAAATCAGGTAAAAATGCAGTTAAATTCTCCCATCCCACATTTTTATTTATTTTATTTACTACACAAAGCAAACAAAACAAACGCAAAAAATTAGGCAGCTAAATTCCTTCGAATGACAGGTATTTCCATTGTTTGAGGTACTCTAGTCAAACTATAGTTAACAAAAGTTGACTAGAGTACCTCAAACGATGGATAATGTCCTTTGTTTAAGGGACTGATCTCGATGACCTTTAAAGGCACAGGCTCGTCAGCACTGCTCGTGCCATATTCGTGCCAGGAAATACGCAGCTACGTGTAGCAAATGCATGGAGCTGCGTATTTCGTGGCTTGAGTTTGGCGCGCGCGCATTGCTGACGAGCCTGAGCCTTTAAACTTGGACAAATATTGTGAAAAGCTTTCATAAAGTAATCTTTGATTTTCAGACAAATTTATATACACATTGTATTTATTTATGCTCTGTTTTGACGATAACAGATATGCGCCAATTGGCACAACTGGTACGACCCCGAGTCTGGGATATTCGCCTACCAGTTGGCCTACGGGACGCGACCCGGACTTAATAACGTCATGGACTATGTCTCAATTTCTCGTCGCGAGCACAGCGGGTGCTCAGACTACGTGACTTTGCAACACGGCGAGACGTACTATGCAACACTTGTTGCAATCCACGGCGGTTATGACAAGCTCAACGCCTCTTCTTCGTCAAATGGAGGTAAGGCAACTTTGATGAATCAAAAGTTTGATAACTAAGGTTAAATTCCTTCTTGTGATAAATCTGGCTGCATAATTTAATCATTTTCTGGTACTGAAACCAATGATTCCTCGAAAGTTCCACAATGCACTGTAGCTCATAAGCCTGAAGAAACCTGTGAAGAGAAGATGGGTTTATAGGATGGGTAAAACCAGCTCTACCTTTCCCAAAAAGGAACTGGTCAAGAAGTCCTGAAGTGGCAATCGTAACAGTTGAAAAATGCCTTAGTGGCCCCCGTACATCATTAAACAATTTTCTGCTATTAGCAAAAATATGAAATTATGACATATCTGTTCATAAATTGTTTACAATTTTTTATACTATTCAAAAAATACATAATATCTTTAGAAAGTTTTTGTAATTTTGTTTTTACAAATACATAATAATTTCACACTTTGGCTCTCGATTTTATGGAAAGATCCATTGATATGTATACTAAAATAAGATTGCATAATCTATTCTTGTGATTAAGATTTTTTTCATATTTTTTTCCCTTCGCAGTCACGGTCGATTTAACGCCCCCAGTCCAAGGCAGTGTTTACGATGGCATACTCCCAGGACCCACTGACCTAGACTTCTCTTCAAGGCCTGCTACAGTTGCCACTCAGTGGCAAGGATTCTCCGATCCGGAGTCTGGAATTGAAGACTATGAGATCACGGTCTATCGTAAACATGACGGGTACGTCTTAAAAGCACTGAACCAAGTATGCGTAGAATGTCAAACTCTGGATGCATAAATGCCGCATTTGGGCGCCCTTACAGCCAAGACAATAGAAGGGAGCTTTCGATACAGGACGGTGGTAGAATCGACAGTTACCGTAGCACGCACTCAGTAAAAGGCCAGTGATACAGAGACGTCATATATTCATAAAAATTTGCTTTCTCACCTTTGAACAGCAAATCGCTCGACCTTGAAACCAAAAATTTACCCGGAACAAAACGTATGGGCAGAATATCGCGTGATGTTGTTTGTGAGGCAATGCACTTTGACCTATGTGCTAGCTCTGTTGTGATTGGTCGGCGGGTTCGGTTGATTGACAGGTCGGAACTATGCATTCTAAAAAATGCATGTGCACATACATTCAGCAAAGTATGTCACTTTCAACAGTGTGTGTATTAATTACCTATTTTATCTTTTCAGTGAAAACACCACCAGCGAGTTTGAGGTAATTCACGAAGCAGAAGGCGTGGGGAAGGACACGTCTTTGATCGAATGGCATCACTTCCACCTTCAGCACAAAGACCGCGTTTACGTCAACCTTCGTACGATAAACCAGGCTCTGAATCACATTGATACACCCACAAACGGGTTCTTGATTGATCTAACCCCTCCGATGCTAAGGACACTTGGGGATGGTCTGGTGGTCGGACAAGATGCAGATTTCCAGGTGAATTGAATCATCAAATGTTTCAAATAGTCAATTTTTCCAAAAAAAAAAATAAAAAATCTTAAATTTTTTGCCAATAATTTTCAGACTCCAAGAAGCATGGTAAGCACACTTTTAAGCCCCGTTAAAAGCTTCACACAAATATTCCACGGCAACCCCAGATTGTCTGGCAGGCCCCATCTTTGTGTAAAAAAAACAAATGTCATTCATTCTAGACATCCTTGTCGATTTAAAGTCGATTTATAATGTGTACGGTACCGCTCTTCGTTCGATCTTCGTTAAGTGATATGTGAATGCATGTTTCATAAACTAACGATGATTAACTAATCTTCGTCGAACGAAACTATTGATATTGGGTCATTTTAAAGTTCATATGAAATAGGAACAAAAACTAAAGTTCCGCAATAGTTTCAAGGGTAGTGCAAACTTCTAACATGTCTTTTTTTTCCCCACCATCACTTTTTAGTCGCACTCTGACAGTCTGGCCGTACACTGGGACTACTTTGATGATGAATCGGGCATCGAATCTTTCGAGTTAGCCATCTACGAAATGCGACAAGGGAACAAGATTAAGATCTTCCCGGCCGGTGAGTGTGTGAAAACGACAAATCCGAACGACTTGCTTTCATCACTGATCCATAAATTAACGATTAATGAATTCTTGGGACAGCACTACATATGTGACCCCCTCTGCGAAAAGGGCCAATAAGTCATGCAGGCCAGGTCGGGTTTCTGTGTACACCCCACAATATCCCTAGCTTTTTGTAAGAAGTGTACAATGAAGACACTTTTTATATTAATTCACATCATTTGCCATTTGGTTTTCCTAGATTCAAATCCTAACAGTTTTGAGGAGATTTCGGACGCAACCACAAAGTCACATGTCCAGACGGGTCTAGCATTACGAGGAGGGTCTATATACATCACACGTATCAAGGCCCGGAACCAGGCTAAACTGATCGCATCGCATGAGACTAGCGGTATCCGCGTGGATCCCACACCACCTTTGGTGAGTGTTTGTCGCAGACAATTTTGTCAGTGAAAAAAATCTGTGCGAGGACAATTTTTGTATTCAACTCAATTCATTTCAATTCAAAATTGGTTTATGTAAAAATCTATATGTGGCGGCACAAGGCCCATTTGGATATGGGTTTACAAATAAATATAATCAAATATAAAAATAAATAGAGATATACCTTACAATAAAGGAATAAGACAGTAATTAAAATTGAGGTCCAGAATCAAGATTTACAAACCTACTTTTAATCCCATTCATAAATACCTTTTTGCGTAAATCAGTAAAACTCACAAAAATTAGCTCGTCGTTTTGAATTCACTTTCTACACCCATATACAGTGTCATCACCGCATTCGTACAACTGCTAGCTGTGCATCGATATGTTTTTGTTGGATCTCGCGCGTTACGCGTAGTGTAGGCGTGTTGTACGCGCACGCACACGACTGGGTACTTGTCACCATTGAACTCCATATATGTATGTAAATATTTACTTGTCACAGTGCACAATTTGCTTTCGGGAGCGTGCAGTTTCTGTGTGCATGTACGTGTTCCATACGCGCCGACCAGAGCGCCGGGCCGCTAGCCAGGCTCAAAAGTCTTAAAGACCGACTGTGCCTTTATCACTTGTTTAAAACTGCCCAGGAATGCGTAAACTGTCTAAGGTATTTATGAATAAGAATATTTTTAGAAAACCACCTTCGCTTGGCAATTTTTCTTACAAGGGTACCATTTTACCAAAAATAAATAAAATGTGGTGTTTGTAATACCATTCCTACATGTATCAACACTTTTAGTAAAGTTTTCTCGTAAAGTAAATTTAATGGGCTCTTAAACTTGGTGTAAAAATAGGAATTTCTTTTTATCGTCAGATGAGATATGTTCATGGTGGAAATCTAGATGGCGAAGTCGAAGAAGTGATCAATGGCTACATTCACCAAAACAGCCAAAGCACGATCCAGGCCTCGTGGCTTGGACTGGATGGACAGAGTGGAATTAAGAGTTACTGGATCGCTGTGGGCACAGCGCCAAGTAAGTAGGGTCTCTGTGTTTCAATGTCAAACAGCCGCAGTACGATCCAGGCCTCGTGGCTTGGTCTGGATGGACAGAGTGGAATTAAGAGTTACTGGATCGCTGTGGGCACAGCGCCAAGTAAGTAGGGTCTCTGTGTTTCAATGTCAAACAGCCACAGTACGATCTAGGCCTCGTGGCTTGGTCTGGATGGACAGAGTGGCATTAAGAGTTATTGGATTGCTGTGGGCACAGCGCCAAGTAAGTAGGGTCTCTGTGTTTCAATGTCAAACAGCCGCAGTACGATCCAGGCCTCGTGGCTTGGTCTGGATGGACAGAGTGGCATTAAGAGTTACTGGATCGCTGTGGGCACAGCGCCAAGTAAGTAGGGTCTCTGTGTTTCAATGTCAAACAGCCACAGTACGATCTAGGCCTCGTGGCTTGGTCTGGATGGACAGAGTGGCATTAAGAGTTATTGGATCGCTGTGGGCACAGCGCCAAGTAAGTAGGGTCTCTGTGTTTCAATGTCAAACAGCCGCAGTACGATCCAGGCCTCGTGGCTTGGTCTGGATGGACAGAGTGGAATTAAGAGTTACTGGATCGCTGTGGGCACAGCTAGCGCCAAGTAAGTAGGATCTCTGTGTTTCAATGATGATTCCATGATGGCAGTGATAATAATAATGGCCACGGCAC
The DNA here is from genome assembly GCA_037783545.1 of Henricia sp. BOLD:AAB3569. Classification (NCBI taxonomy): domain Eukaryota; kingdom Metazoa; phylum Echinodermata; class Asteroidea; order Spinulosida; family Echinasteridae; genus Henricia; species Henricia sp. BOLD:AAB3569. Next base: position 1,926,672 of record JBBELK010000219.1, read on the forward strand.
CTTTGAATCACAGTCATATGTTATATACATTGCGCCTTATAAATGCTCTGCTACTATTATTATTAATCCAATTGGCAAAAAATGAAAAAATTTGTGCGACAACAAAATTGTGACTCGAGTTGAAATTGTTTAGTTTTTAAAGCCATTCCAACCATGCTGCATATTGTACCATTATAGGTACTTTTTCAATACCTTTTGAATAGTTTTCCAGATACTTCACTCTTTACAAATGATTTGACATTTTCAATTAATTTGGTCTCCTTAGATTCTGAAGATGTACGACCGTTCACCTCCATGGGGCCCAAGAATGACGGCGTCCTGTCGGGCCTAACCCTTCAATTGACAGACCCCACGACATGCAGTGATGACGAATTCACAGCAGCCTGTCGTCCCGTTTACTACGTTTGCGTCAAGAGTGAAAATGGCGCTGGAGCCTTCAGTGATGTTGTTTGCTCGTCGCCGATTCGAGTCGTTGAAGAAGACCAAACTGGTATGGAAATTACGGGGCAAAGACGGGGGCCAAAGATGGCTGGTATAGTTGGGGAAAATGTGACCATGTCTGCGAAAATCTGGACAAAGTCAAAATCTTCAAGAATGCATATGAGTCTTTCCACGGTAAAGAGGGCATTTTGGTAACACAGACCATATTTTCCAGAGAATACCTTTGTCTGGTCTCAAAATAAAAGAAATAAGTTTCAGTTGTTCTGAAGAGATAACTTGGGCCCAAAAAGGGTTACAAATAGTGTGACAACATGCCTTTCTAAAAACCCTGTGTACAAATTTACAATATACGCTCGTAACCGGGACGGACACTTGTGTTACATTTTAGGCCGTCCCATACTTTCAGTATTTCAAAATTGAAATATAAACTATAGTCTGAATCAAAATTCTGAATTCTCATTTTTCAACATTTTAATTTAAAACTTATATTTTTGTAAATCAAAATTCATATTTTTGTTAAAATTACTTGTGTTTAGTGACTTCAAATGAAAATTACTCCAAGCAATGGTTTGGTCACAAATGTTAACAAATGTCTGTTTAATTCTGTTCTGCCCAGGCTACGTTACCGATGGTCCAAGCATGCTCCAAGATATTGATGCACAGTTGGAGCGGACGACAGTCACGATCTGGTTTAATGATTTTGAGGTTTGTGGAAGTCTGTTTTTAATACACAATTTGGTTTTTGTATATGATAGGATTGACAATTAGAGATGAATTTAGAAACACGAGAAAATTGCAGTGCCCCGACTCGGATTCGAACCCAGGTCCTTGGCATACATGGCCAACTGCTCTACCAACTGAGCTATCTGGGCATCCCGTCGGAGCATCACAGCAGTGGGGCAAATCCATGCCAACCAATTTCGCTACACTGATGGCCTATCGTGAAGAGAGGTCTTTGGGAAAAAGGGTTGGAAAAAGAGTGGCAAGCACGAGATTGTTGTGATGCTCTGGCGGGATGTCCAGATAGCTCAGTTGGTAGAGCAGTTGGCCATGTATGCCAAGGACCTGGGTTCGAATCCCAATCGGGGCACTGCAATTTTCTCGTGTTTCTAAATGCATCTCTAATTTGGTTTTTAATGAAAGTTAAAAACCTCTGGTTTTGAACCTAGGACGCCTGAGGTGAAATGTGAGAAAAGAGCTATGCTAACCCAACCACATAAACTTGCCGAAAATTGTTGTTTTTTTAAAAATATTACTTTAAAACATTTAGGCTTGTTGTGTTCTCTTTTCAGAGCCAGTTGCACGGCATTTCCCATTACGAGTGGGCCGTGGGTACGACCACAGGCGGCGAGGACATACAACCTTTTACTTTTGACGGCATTGTTCCTGACAGCGATACAGATGCACCAGGTAAGATTTGCAGTACAAACCTATTCATAATCGACTTGTGTGTATGTGTGTGTAGCCCAACTTTATTTCAATAGGATTAAAATCCCAGTTACAATGAGTGTGTCCTGTGACCTTGGTCGTCATTGGAAATATTACAATCAGATCACTTGCGTATTACAATCAAACTTGGGATGAAAACAAAATCGTAAGGGCCTTTTAGGGACTCGAACCCGAGACCTCTGACTCACTAGGCAGATGCTCTACCAGCTGAGCTATAAGGCACAGTTGGTATACTCCCCCAGGTTTTCCCTATAGACCCAATGGCGATCAGGCACCATACCAGATGTTGTGTTCGTTAATTTGCCCAGTTGCGCCACCATGCAACACCGAGAGAAGAATTGAAATATCGTGGTTTGAAACACATACATAACTGGCATCTTTTCAATCGACAGTTTAATTGCATGCCATAAAACTATTACGAGAATCGTCCCATGTAACCCCAGCCTCACTTTCATTCTCTCCCAGGATTGGCTGGTCAGGGCAAAGCCCAATCCCCGCTGCCCCTTCAACACGGTGTGACGTACTACAGTACGCTACGCGCCATCACCAACGGTGGCAATGTCTTGGAATCTACGTCCAATGGATTCCAAGTCGACATAACACCACCAGAACTGATGATCACGGAACTCGGACTCTTTGATACGAGTGTGGCTTTGGTGAGTTCCTGTGCAGATTCTAGAAACCTGGAATTTTTAAGGAAATATGGTCCATTTTTTAAAAAAAATGGAAAATTTGGGCAATTATACGACTGTACTACATTAGACATAGGCAATTCCAACATTTTTTAAATAGACTCTTTGCACCGGCACCCATGATTTTCACATTTAAATGATGTTACAATACATCCTCAAAAGGCCTCAAATGACAATGTGAATGCCCACTGTCATGGCCGCACCTGCAATGGGTCTATTGATTCTAATTCCACTCAGATTTGATTTTATTTTCTAAACAAAATCGGCAATAAGATCAGAAAAATGATCTCACAAATCTGAGACAAAACACAACAAAACTCCTAAAATTTTGCAATTTCTGCTTCCATTAATATTCAGAATCGCCAGGAAGCTTCCTGGAGTCGTCAAGATAACAGGATTCAAATCCTTCTGAATATTCATGTTAGGGGCTATCCAAAGTTGTCAACATTTTAACGGTTCTATAGAGCATAGTATTTTTCAAGACCCCCTCCCTCCCTCGGAAATACTACTTGTCAACATTTTTTGTCAATACCTTGAAATGTCAACATTTTACAGTGCATGTAAAGTCCTACACTGCCCTCGACCACCCTCCCCCTTACTAGGCTCTGTAGACCAGTGGAAATGTTGACAACTTTTGATATACTCCCAATACTTTATTCATGCAGACTTTGGCTGGCGGAGTCCCACTCTACCAACCCAACACCGATTCCATCGACGCGACGTGGGATGTACGCGACACCGAAAGTGGCGTTGTGGCTACGTACTTCTCCATGGGACAATACCCAGGAGGACACGACATTTATCCCATAACACCAACGAACAAGTCCTATGTACCGCTAGCCCTAATTACTCCTGCTGATATAGGTAATAATATAAATAATAATATCTCTTAATGCTGCAAAGGGGCGACCCACCGGTAAAACTTTGCCAAACGATCACCGAAATTTCGGCTAGAAGACATCGATTGGACACCAAATTTCTGTACCCAAAGCTTCCAAAAATGGTTCCACACCTAATAAAAATGGTTCTAGACCTAATAACAATGGTTCTCGATTTTAAAAAGATGGTTTTTGACCTCTAAAATATTGGGGCTATGCCAAATTGTTGCCCTTATAGGACTCTCTACACAAAAAGTGTCGCCCCATTGGATAAAATAGAGAAATAATAGATAGAAATCCTCTTATCTCGTGTTTTCCACCATTTTGTGTGGCATTGGTTTGTGTAGAAGCAGATTTTCTGCTTGTGTGTGGTCTATCGCGACGTGCTAAACGTTTTGAGCTGGGTCAAAGTTCAAATTTGTTGAACTTTGACCGTGGTGCGCTGACCTTTCCAACGCGTAGCCAATGAGGTATCAGAGAAGCCCCAAGTTAGCGGGGTTGAATTTTCAATTTTGGAAAGATCGACGATTGGGACCTCATGCAATGCGGTGAGCGTAGCGCGGCAGTGTTATTTTTCTGCGATAGTGTCAACGCCCCTTATGGGGCATTCCCAGTGTCTCTGGCCGTCGGCTGCCAATAGCGCCACCCACCTACAGTCAGAAGCTTACATACATGTACACCACTACCATCAGCACCCAAATTGGTAAACAGGACTACCCGAACCATTGCAAGGTGTACAAGCTATGTTTTAAGTACTGCAAGCACGTGAGGAATTCCACAAAATCACGACTTTAGTAAAGACTGTTACAAAAATGGTGACAACGCAAGTTTAAGCACACCAGTTTTAACACAGTTGTATGTAAACTTTTGACTACAACTGTATGTATCTCGTTGTTCATGCAATTTTGCCTACAATTAGTCTTGAACTGGATGCACCCTGCCATGGTAAATATACATGGGACTTTATTAGAGAGGTCTAGTTACCAGATTGGTTTATTCAAATCAAAATACACAATCAACTTTTTCTTTTCTTGTTTTCAGGTCTGCCCAACATTTTAACTGTACAAGCAGTAAACAGCGTTGGACTGAAGATGACGGCGTACACCACTAGCATGACTGTTGATAATACCCCTCCGAGTGTTGGCCAAGTATGTTAAAGGCCCTATGTATCATTTGCAAGATAACACTTTTTACAGATTCGTGGAATAAGAGTGTAACATATCTAAGGAAGAATGTTGGTAAACTAGCCTGAAGAAATTTTAGCTACATAGATGCATCAATGCTTCAGAAAACCTTGAAAATCTATATATGGATTTTGTGTACAAGTGAATGGTAAAAAAGTCCTGTGCACGGGACTTTTTTACCAAACTACCTTTAGTTGTCAATTTCCAACATGGACATAACAAATTGGTGGAAAAAAGAAAAGAATTTGGTGAAAAAAAATTGGGGTCACTGCAAATGAGGTACTCTATCTTTTAGTCTTCCGCTTTTTTTTTGATGATCAGATCCAATGCCCAGCGTTCCTGAATGCAAACAGCGCCCTCTTGTGTAGCTGGTCTGATTTCATTGATGCAGAATCCGGAATTGGGCATTACCGTTTCCTCGTCGGCTCGGCGCAGGGGCTCAGCGACGTGTTTCAGTCTGGTGACTTGTCTGGATACCTGACTCATTACAGCGTTAGAGGTAAGACTTATGGTAAGGCATATGCTTTCTATTTGAACCATAAATGCATAGGAATGCTGGATCCTATTCAAAATTACACAGCATTTCGTGATTTGCGCAGCATCCAACTAAAACAAAACTGGGGGAAAATTCACCTCTCGGTATAGGGATTTTGAGCGCAGTCAAACAGTTCTCGTAAAAAAAATGAAGCCATTTTTCAGAGAACCCTTAATAGCAGGATTCTCCCAGAAGAAGAAAATGTCACATTTCATTACTGTGGGAATCACTTTGTTCAAACAGGTCCTCTTGGACCTGGAGGAAATCACTGAAGCAGAACAGTCTTGAAAGCGATTCCAAAGTGATTGGTCGATCAGTGCCTTGTTATCCACAAGTTCACTGTATTCAACAAACATCTGTTCTGATCAAGATTTTATATTTTAAGAAAATTACATTTTTTTTGAAGGGTTTAAAACCAACCTATGTACAAAAACTCTGGATGCAGCAATAGGGCGACAATTTGTGTGTAAAAAAGCTATATTAGGGCGACACGCTCAATAGGGCGACAATTTGGTGTCAAAAACCATTTTTTTAAAATCGAGAACCATTTTTATTAGGTCTAGAACCGTCTCTCTGTAACCATTTTTGGAAGCTTTGGTAAGAGAAATTTGGTGTCAATTTGAGTGATTCTTCCCGGAATTTTGGTGGTCCCCGGGAAAGGCTTCCCGAATTGTCGCCCTATTGCTGCATCCAGGGTTTTTACAAGTCCGCTCAGTGCCTCGTCTACGCTCGAAAAAAACAATGAAAATCTATTTATTTTTTTCCTCTTTTCGTAACAGATCTAAATCTCATCCACAACAAGATTTACTACGTGACCGTAGAAGCATTTAATGCCATCAACCAAAGCACGCTGGCGTTCTCAAGCCCCATCGAAATCGACGACACACCACCGACCTACGGCGTCGTTGTAGAACTCTCGGGACTACACAAGTTAAACGTCAGCGACCCGTTCACGATAACGAGCCCACCGGAGTGGGATTGTTCCAACAGTGACGAATGTTTGAGTTTAGACGGCGAATGCCTGGTTTCGATAACTCAACTACAGATTCTTTGGGAACCGTTTACGGATGAAGACACTCGAATCGTCAAGTATGAGGTCGCTTTGGGGACTACGCCCGGAGGATCGCAAATCAAACCCTTCTACGAGGTTTCCAAGGACCAGACTTCGGAACTCGTCACTAATATCGATTTGAGCAGTGTCCAAAAGGTATTCAGCATAATTTTTATGTTTTAACCACTTCGCAGCGGCTAGGCATTTTCCAATGTATTCCCCTGGAGCGGGAGACTGCACTAGCAGTTTTGGTTATGCAGTATACATGTATGTCTCTGGGGCTGGAGACTTGATGACTAGTTTTTATTTCAAGTCGTAAATCAATCTTATTTCCCAAGTCCAGTCACAAGTCATTTTCTCCAGAGTCAAGTGAAAGGTCAAAACCAAAAACTGACTTGACCCCAAGCCAACAAGATAAGAGACCAGCTCTGCCCTGGTCTAATTCATGGGCTAATTCCGTATAACCGCCCCCAAGACACTCGCACTTAACTACATATGCAGTTTCCTGTCGGAAGTGGTTAAAGGCCCTTTGGGGAAATTCCACGTTTAATAACGTTACAAAGTTAGCAATTTACTGGAGTTCTATCCTCTGTTATATCAACACGCAAGCCTGTCAGTTCTCCATTTTGGTACCATCAATGCATCTCACCAACATCTACTGAACAGTAATAACTAAAATCATTTTGCCCCATTTTGTGAATTGTAATAAAGATTTTAATCTTGGTTAGTAACGTTACGAAAAAGGACATGGAAAAAAATGCATGTTTTGAAACAAAACGTTTCCTTAAATGTGACCCGCTCTGCAAAAAAGAGTCACAAGTCGCGCTGGCTAGTATTCTTTTTGCGACCATAAAAAGAAATCTGTGGCATTTCTACGCTCATTAAAATACCTAAACACAAAAGAAATTCCAGGGGGAACACAGACATTCCAGGCGGTATCTGGGCACCGCCAGGAATTTCCATTGTGTTTTGGTATTTTATTGAGCGTGGATTTGCCGCGGATTTCTTTTTATGGTCGCAAAAAGAATACTAGCAAGCGCGACTTGTGACTCTTTTTTGCAGAGCGGGTCACAAATGGGACACAACTGAAACAAATCATTATATTTCTTCCATTGCTTGTTTACTGACGTGTGTTTTTGTAAATGCCAAGTCACACCTACTCTCACCAGTTTCAAGAACTATTGAAAAATCATGGTTAATAATGTTACGGTTAGTCATGTTACAGCTGTCCCATGCCTACAAATTTTCCACAACAATTCAACACAAACACGTTTTTTCATATGCTATCATTCAAAGACAATTTTATACCCAAATATATATAATTTTTTTGGCAGGTATACGCAACAGTGAGGGGCTACAACGAAGCTGGCCTGACCAGTACTGCGGTTTCTAACGGCATTTACGTCAGTCGTTTCAGCGCCGGCCTTCAGCCACTGCGACCTTTCCGGGTCAAAGATGGCGTCACCGAGAGTTACGCAGAGGACTCAGATTTTCAAACATCACTACGCGAACTCAGCGCGTCGTGGGATTTCACCGGGGACCCGTGTCCGTTTACAAACTACAAGTGGGCCATCTATCGAATTGACGAGAAAGAAATTCAGCCACTAACGGATGTTGGAGGTACTTAACTGTTTATTGTATCTATTCTCACATTCTTAAAATATGAAAATCTGCCCACTGTCATGGCCGCCCGTGCAAATGTAAGATTTAAATTCATTATAATTATATTCATTTTTTTTTTTTCAAAACAGACCGAACGTCCGACACAAACACCGACGTCAAAATGACTGACGGTGAAACCTACTACACCATCGTACAGGCGACCAACGCCCTGGGTCTAACCGTAACGGTGCGATCAGACGGGATCACGGTACAGCGAGATCCATTAATCCCCGGCCAAGTTTTCGATGGGCTTTTAGTAGGGTTCGATTTGACCTCGCAGAAGGGAACGGACACCATCTCGGCAAGCTGGAATGGTTTTGGACAGGGGATGCTGGTGAAACAATCAGTTCAACACACAGGTATTTAATTCGGCAACAAAAGAATTTTCAGTTTAATCAAAATTTGAATTTTTTAAAAATGAAATTAAGTTTCTTTCGGCGAGTCCATTTTCTAACTGTGTGGTCGATATCGGTGTATTCATTCATTGTACAACAACAACAGATTTGATTTCAAGTTGAAATAGCTGATTACGGTTGAAGTTTAATAGTAACATGTATCTGGCAGACTCAACAAGGTCACAAGCCTAGACAATTGGTGCAGATGAAATATACAATGCTTCACATGAATGGTGTGAAATTACACTGCTTCGTAATGGCTAATTTGCAAAATATTGGCAGTTGCAAAAATGTGCGTTCCTTTTTAGTTGAGTATAAAAAGATCAAATATCAAATATCAAAGCGAGGTTGTCGAGGGCCACATAGGACTTTACATGCACTGTAAAATGTTGACATTTCATGGTAGTGACAAAAAAATATAGATTTTTGGGGGAGGGGGTCTTGAAAAATACTAGTCTCTGTAGAACTGTGAAAATGTTGATAACTGTTTTCCTCTGTGACCTCCCCAATTTAGGGAACGCTGAAGTTGACAAAGGCACCACCACCCAACAAACTGTCGATTACTACGAGGTTGCTGTTGGAACCGATCGTCGCTACCCTAAAACCAGAGACAACGTGGTCCCGTTCACGTACGTCGGTAAAAACACAACGGTCACGTTCAAAAATCTCGACCTGACAGCTCTCGATTCGACTTACTACGTAACCGTCAGGGCACATAGCGCAAGTTTCGCCACAGCCGAAGTAACATCGACCGGAATCAAAGTTGGCGTGGAAAGCACAGTGACCAGTAAGTTTGTGTCCATAGGCATGACACTTAATCTCAATCGCCTCAACAACCTGGGCAACATTTGGGAGATGTTAGTGGGAAATGCCACAATCTAACTGCTCATAGAGTTGTGCGCTTTGGCCAGGCAGCCACCTAGTTGAAGCGAAATGGTTCTGGTATTTTATATGATTCTTAGGTTAAAACGAAAGGAAAGAATTGGGAAGTTGATCATGGCTTCCGACCTTGTGTACAAAACATATGAGACAGGCTGAATAATTTCAAGTGTTTCCTCAAAAAATCTTACATTTTTCCCACCCGAAATTTTGGGTTTTTCCATTAAATCTGCACATTCCAATGCTAGATGAGTCATTTTAAAGAGAAACAATTTCTGATCAACTCCCTAACTCTTACCAAACGAAATCCATTTTCTGGACACACTCCTTTAATTGAGTTTCCCCCATTCCGCCTGAAATGTCCACAGTATTTTTGTATTTTAATAATGCCGAATGAGCCGCTGAATTTCTAGAACTGGTTGCAAACTCTCGGCATAGACTGCACAACATCCAATTAATTTTGCCAAAACAAATCACACATTTTTATAAAACCACCTCAAAAACAGCCAAAATCACCCTTTTTGATTTCTTCATTTTCCCCAAAAAACCACAGTCACCGATGTTGAAATCCCCAATTTCGTGAACTCGCTCTCCGAAATCCAACTCCAGTGGGATGAATTCGAGTCAACGTTCCCCATTCTACTCTACTACGTCGGCGTCGGAAAACCTTCGCAGTCGACGATTCCTCCCGAGGACATTGATTGTTTGGACATGTTGCTCGTAACCGACCAGTCAAAAGCAACTTTCAGCGAGAGACAAATGGAATTTGTTGGCAAGGACACGTATGTTCAAGTCACGGGTCTGAACTTAACGCACAAAGGATCGTATTACGTCACGGTTGTGGGTGAGTGAATTCTGTTTTCAATTTTTAAATTTTCCAATTTTGACACTTTAACTTGTGAATTTCATTCATGTTAACATACAGTTGAAGTCAGAAGTTTACATACATGTACACCACTACCATCATCACCCAAAATGGTAAACAGGACTACCCGAACCATTGCAAGGTGTGCAAGCTATGTTTTAAGTACTGCAAGCACGTGAGGAATTCCACAAAATCACGACTTTAGTAAAGACTGTTACAAAAATGGTGACAACGCAAGTTTAAGCACACCAGTTTTAACACAGTTGTATGTAAACTTCTGACTACAACTGTATACTCTCCCAAAAAAGATTTTCATAGAATTCCTGATCGGAATAAAACAAATTGTTGAATACAGTGAACTTGTGGATAACAAGACACTGATCGACCAATCACTTTGGAATCGCTTTCAGGACTGTTCTGCTTCAGTGAATTCCTCCAGGTCCTAGAAAACCTGTTTCAACTAAGTGATTCCCACAGTAATCAAATGTAACATTTCCCCCGTTTCTAGAAGAATCCTGTAACATTCAAATTCTTGAGGTCTTTTCTAAACTTCCTTGACTATCCTTTCCTTCTTTCAGGCATGAATGAAGCTGGCCAGTGCAATTCCTCTACTAGCTATTTCTCCGTCGATGTCACCCCTCCTACCGAGGGCCGACTGCGCGCTGGGCCGTTCTATGATATGGTAAGAAAAGAACACATTTCTACCGCAGTTATTGACATTAAACGCTTTTTACAAACACACTAAGCAACACATTTAAATATTATCTTGGAGCAAATTGCTACATCAACTCAATACCTGATGGGTACCAGTGACCAGCGCAACTTGTGAGCTGGTTCCAAATTCTCGACCAGACACGACTAACCATTGTTAACTAGACTGCGTTCGGTTGGAAACAATTAAATAATAGTGAATAAAAGTTGTGAATCCAACTTGCCCTTGTCAGTTTCACTGCAGGCAAAATACCAATAAAAATGACACCCTCACATACAAAACATGGATGGAAAGAACTAAGGGCCAATTTCATAAAACATGTTAGCACCCGATTTCTGATTAGTAAGCAGAGCTCTCTCTATTTCATAAAACTGTTTAAGCACTAGCAAACCAAACCGCATGCTAACCTACCGATTTGTTTTGCTAACGCGACGCCATCATTTTTCTTCGCCATACTCAGCAAAATTCGCGACACATATTCCAACAGATACACAACTTTCAGCTGTTGTTGAAATATTCCAATCAGTGACAGGCAAGGGTCTTCTGTGGTAGTGATAATCATCCCAAATTTAAAACATTATCGATTGATGGTACTTGAACATTTTGACGTTGACTTATAAAAGCAGACGATGAACGTGTTCAAACAAAACAGACGACAGCGTTGCGCGCGCACTCTCTACGCGCGCTTAGAACAAAAAGCTTTATGAAATAGGCCCTTGCTTGAGCAAATTTTCGTGCTATGCTTAATCCAAATTTTTGATTAAACGTAACATGTTTTCTGAAATTGGCTCTTGATTACTTCAAGAAAGTCGTTGTTCTAACTAAATCTAATCAAATTTATACAAAATGACTAAAAAAGATCTCTACATTTCTAGATGTTATTAAAGCAGTTTTAGGCTCTGAAACTTTGCAGAATGTCAGCTTAAGTTTTGAACTTTTGAAAAAAACAAAAAATAGCCTTATTGCATGTAACCCTTGCATTGTGGCTTATGCCTCAAATTCATCACTTTCAAATGAATGTGCAGTTTAGAAGTCCACATACTATGTTATTGTTGCTACGTGGTGCATGCCAATGCCTAGCAACCGGTTGCATGGTTTCATGGTAGATATGTTGAAAAGCTCCCACAGGAACATTACTCAATTCAGGTGAGGTAGAGGTCAGCATGAGACAGACCTGTTCTGTCCTACCATGAACACAGTATTGATTCTGTACTTCACACCTGCCGAGTGCACCACATAGCAACAAAAATTTAGTCTGGTCATCTGGATACTAAGTGTGCATATTAGAGAAAGTATGTCAGTACAAACACGCAAACGGCCATTTTATTTTTTTCGCAGCCCGTGGCATATACCGACAGCACCGATTCTATTTCTGTTACGTGGGAAGGCTACCGTGACGGTGAAAGCGGGCTGAAATCGTTCAACCTCCGCCTCGTAGAATCCGTATCGTGTGACGTTAACGACGTAACCAACCCGACGCCGGTACCCGGACAAGAATGGTTGGTGCTCGGCGCCGACATACGGGAATTCACGTTTGTAGATTTGAGCTTAGTGGTAAGTTCAATATTATTTTTTTAAATATTTTATATAATGGGTTTATTGAACTTTAAATTGCAGCCTGTTGGCTGAATTGCATGAAGCTTACAAGTGTCTTCCACCTAAACATCGAGATACATAGGTGGGTGGCGCCATCGGCAGCCGACGGCCAGAGACACCGGGGAATCCCCTTTTACTCTTAACAAAAGAGAGCCTCTGGGATCTTTTAAGTGCATTACTCAACACACTGGACCAGTGGCTTTACACCCCTTCCGAAGGAGAGCAATTATGGTTAGATGCCTTGCTCAAGGGCACAGGTACCACAACCGGGTATTGAACCTGCAACCCCAAGTTTTCATCCGAATATTGCGAGTCAACGACCCAGACCACCCAACCATGGTACCACACGGAACAAGGGGTATTTGGTCATTCAAATACACCCCTCAACAAATGTTCAAATTTTTTTTTTTTAATCACACATTATATATTTGCTTAAAAATCTTGGTCGGCAAATTCTTTTTGTGTGCCAACTTAATTACTTTTATCTTCATTGCTTTCAGATGAACCACCCATACTTTGTTCAACTTTTGGCCATCAACAATGCGGGAGACAGTGTCCAAACCCAAGTGGGACCAATCTTTGTCGACTCCTCGGAGCCTACGCCAGGATTGGTCGTCGATGGTCCAGACTTTATGATGGACGAAACGGACAGTGGCGACAGAAGCCAAGTCACTGGTAAGCAAAAACTAAAAAACTAAAAAAAGAAAAGGAAAGAGGAAAAAAAACACAGGGATCCCCAAAAAGGAAATCGAGATTTAAATTCTAATTGACAAATTTTAAATTGACACCGGCAGCCTCGTTTCAGATGTTGACCCATTGTATTACGTCACGTGTCTTTTTATTTGCAAATTGTATCACAAAAGAAAGCACTGAGCCAAATCGCCATTTAAATAGACAATATTTCTTTCTCCGATTTTTATTCCAAATTCGTTGGGTGACAGTATTGTTTAAAGTTTGCGAGCATCAGGGAATTTGATGGTGCAAGTCTATAAACAATATTCGGTGCGCATGCACTCGGGATAAAATATAAATTATAATTCTTCATGGGTTTCCTCACGCTTGCGAGTGACAGTGCAATGAGCACTATTGAGGAATCCTTGGTATGAATACCAAAAAGAAATAATAATAATAATAATAATAATAATAATAATATGCAAAATTGGGGATCGAATATTTGAGTATTCAGTTTTCAAAATCCAAATATTCGGTTTTTGAGATATTCGGTTTTTCCCAACCCTAGTAAGAATATCAACCATAATATTAAACTCCTATTAATAATCTTAATCCATCCACTTTATTTCACCAGGCACAATCCTACATTTGCCCAATCCCGTTGGGGCACCGTGCCCTCTCAGAGACGTAAAATTCACGGATGCACAGTGGACGGCGCTAGACTTCAACGGACTATGGAACATGAACAGGGATAAATGGGATATCGAGTACCAGTCTTCACAGGTAATTGATGTGTAAATCTAAAATAATAACGTAACATATGGATCTAGAGTAGACTTGGACGACTCCAGCATTTTCGGAGTCGACTCCGATTCCAAAAAAGAATTGCGATTCCATTCGGAATCGATTCCATTTTTCGCGTAATGAGCATGTTTATGTACATGGACATCGACGATACTACTTATTGTGCCGACGACTACCCAATTATTGGCACCGAGTGGCACTAAACGTCCCCGAAATGATGCCGGCCTGTACCACACACACTTTCTTAATAATGTGGAAATGATCAGAGGCTAAATATTCTTACAAAAAGTGGAGTTTTGCCTTCAGAATTGCTCGGTAATTTCTGGAATCGGCAAGCTATCACTGGGAATCAAATCTAAATGAAACGGAATAAATTTCTACTGGGAATCTATTCCGATTCCTAAAATGGAATCGATTCTACTCGATTCCGGCGTGGAATCGCCCAAGCCTAATCTAGAGTGGTTTCACATGGCCCTACATTAATCAAGGTCACTTTTTACCTGGTGACTTTTACCCTGGTGACTTTCACCTGAGTAACTTTACCCACCTTTGAACCAGGGTTAATAGTTACCCGGGTTTATTAAGTGGCATTTTTTTCCACACCTTGCAGAGATGCCAACATTTGCGATTTAGGTGTATTTTATATGCTTCTCTTTTCATCCAATTACATTGGTTGTGATATACTTGTGAAATGCATGAATTTGGGGAATTTCTTGTCGAAGGCGGGTGTCAAGCTGCAAATTACTCTTTTTCAATTTGCATTATTGGCATTTTTGCACCGTTGTTAAAAGCGGTCGAAAGCGGTTACACAAATGGTTTCCACGCTGTCACAGAAGTTTTACGTAGTCATTAAACCAACCAATGGGAAGCTTTCTTAACATATAATTTGAGTTCTTTGGGTCGGTCATGTTTAATACCTAATCATTTAAAACTTAAAAAGATGGTAATTCTTGCTATTTTTGTTCAGGTGTTTGCATCCGATGAAAGTGTTACGCTAAAGATGGAGCGAGACACACGAGGGCCTCGCATGCTGTCCGGTGCTTACGTCACTAATGCGCAAATCGTCAGGAGTACGGAATATGAGGTTGGTTCATTACTAAGATAAATTGCTTTTTGCTTGGCATGTTTGTCAGCCACTGTGATCTAGTTTCTGCCTCATTCTTTCCAAAGCAATATAATCTACAATATACTTTAGGCTTGTTCAAAATTATTACTATCATTTTTATTTTTTCGAACGCCCCTAATATGTGACATGTTCTTGACCAATAAGAATGGGAAAACTGTTTTCGGTATTGTGTATTGTTTTTCCTTATAGTTTGACCTAAAAGCCGCGCCTCCTGACCTACATAGTGTGACCAGCGTTCTATTTTGGGATGGCCCAAATGACGTTATCGGAGAGTTTGACTTCCCGGGATCTGAGAAGTGGCAAGAAGGGATATGCCAATGTTGCTATTTACAACCGCTTAACCAGGTAAACTCAAGAAAATTCAAGAAAATATCAAATGTTTCAAAATAACGGCCAGATAAGACGGTGGCTTTGCACAATTTCTTGAAAGCATGAACACAGTTTTTCATTCTTTTTTCGGAACGTAGATGAGGTACTGAGCTGACTTATACACAGGTTGGTTTTTATCATACACATCGTCAATCACACGTGGAGATAACACCATGATCGGTGGTGTTGGTGCGGGGGCCGTGTCACAGTCCGGAACGTGGCCATGCGGCGTCTGTGGCAGGGGCGTTCAGGCCAACTCCATTGAGTGTACGAGATGCAGGAAGTGGGTCCACAGGAGGTGTAGTGGTGTGAAGGGGAGCCTGATAGCAGCAAGAGGTGCGATGTTCGAGTGTAAGAGGTGCAGGGCTGACCTGGAAGGCCTGGCGGTGGATGCGGAGTTGTACGAGAGGGTGGAAAGCTTCTGCTATCTTGGAGACACGTTGGATGCAGATGGTGGTGTGGAGTCGGCGGTGACTGCCAGGATTAGAAGCGGTTGGAAAAAGTTCAGGGAGTTGGCATCATTTCTTACATCTAAGGGGCCACCCCTGAAAATGAAAGAGCAGGTGTACGCAGCATGTGTTAGAAGCAGGATTGTGTACGGGAGCGAGACGTGGGCAATGAGAGTGGACCAGGAGGAGAAGTTGGAAAGGACAGAGATGAGGATGGTGAGGTGGATGTGTGGTGTGACGCTGAGGGAGAGGAAGTCCAGTGAGGAGCTGAGGAGGAGGTTGGAGGTGGAATCGATCAAGGTGGTGATGAGGAGGAACAGGCTGAGGTGGTATGGACACGTGGAGAGGAAGGACGAAGGTGACTGGTTGAAAAAAATCAGCAGCAATGGTGGTGGAAGGGGCGAGATCTGTGGGAAGGCCGAAGAAGACCTGGCATGATGTGGTGAGGACTGATATGAAGTTACTGGGCCTCAAGTCGACGGACGCCCAGGACCGAGCCCAGTGGAGACGCGCCATAAAGAGACCCAAGTAGGACCCAGCGGAGACTGGACAAGCGACTTAAAGCCGGATATGATGATGATGATGTAGCAATTTTTAAATTCTGTATTCTAACTTTAACATTGCTCTATTGTATACTTATTTTTTTGTCTCATTCAGTCTGCATGTCCTCAGTGCGACTGCCTGGATTTCCTCGGCATAACGGACGAAAACTCGACCTATTCTGGTCCGATTAATGAGGCCGCTACTACACAAGCCCCAGCTCAACCGTTAGTCATGATGACGACAGTCGCTAGCCCCTGGGCGATTAGAGAACCGGGACAAATCGGGGAAAATGTTGATAGTGACGACTCCGCAAAATGGACACCGCAGAGAGCTTGCGGTTTCCAACTTTATCCGAGTAAGTAGGATTATACACTTAAAAAATTAAACACTTTTAAAAAAAGAAGCGTAAATGAGCGAAACATCGAGGAGGCTGAGAGATGAAACATTTTATTGGTCAGTAACACATATGAACACCTCTTGTGGCAAGGCCGACTGTACCAGCCTCTGTATGAGCCACTGAGGCAGGGTGTGCCACTGCCTCAAGTGCCTCCCTGAGCTCCTGCACTTCTAGGGCTGTTTGGGAGACTTGCAGATGGAGTGGTCAGCTCATCCCATGCAGGTTCAGTCAGGTTGAAAACCAAACAAAACGATCCGGGGGAAACCCCGATCAAGGCATCAAAATTATTATTACCCCTGACTATAGGGCTCCATTAAATCACTCCATATACAATCTCAGCTCCCTGGGGAGTATACAGCCCTGGCTGCCTATCAGGTGCTCAATGGCTAATCAAACACATCAACATTCACTACCCTCTCAGGTACCCATTTTACTCCTGGGTGGAGAGAAGCAATGCATGGCAAAGTCTCCTGACCAAAAGCACGCATACCATGGACGGACAACCTTTAGAAAAAACCAAGGTTTTGATTACGATGCACTAGACCGCTCCGCCATAACACTACACTTTTGTTAAATTGTTGTGATTTGTTTGTCCCCCTGCAGATGGCAACACATCGCAAGCTGTTCTATGGTGCCAATATTTCCAGGACATTTGGCCAATGACATCGCAGCATGTAGATCTAAACTTTGACCCCTCTGCCGTGGAGCGCCATTACTCCATTAGGTTTAAAGTCACTCCTTTTGATGCTAATGAGGTAACTTTTCCTTTGTTTGAGGTATTAATTTTCCTTCGTTTGAAGTGACTTTCCTTTGTTTGGGGTAATTTTTTTAAAGGTAATTTTCTTTTGTTTGGGGTGATTTTCCTTTGTTTGAGGTGTTAAATTTCCTTCATTTGAAGTGACTTTCCTTTCTTTGGGGTAATTTATTTTAAGGTAATTTTCTTTTGTTTAGGGTGATTTTCCTTTGTTTGGGGTGATTTTCCTTTGTTTGAGGTGTTAATTTTCCTTTGTTTGAGGTGTTAATTTTCCTTCATTTGAAGTTACTTTCCTTTCTTTGAGGTAATATTTTTAAAGGTAATTTTCCTTTGTTTAGGGTGATTTTCCTTCATTTGAGGTGTTAAATTTCCTTCATTTGAAGTGACTTTCCTTTCTTTGGGGTAATTTATTTTAAGGTAATTTTCTTTTGTTTAGGGTGATTTTCCTTTGTTTGGGGTGATTTTCCTTTGTTTGAGGTGTTAATTTTCCTTCGTTTGAAGTGACTTTCCTTTCTTTGGGGTAATTTTTTTTTAAAGTAATTTTCTTTTGTTTGGGGTGATTTTCCTTCATTTGAGGTATTAATTTTCCTTCATTTGAAGTGACTTTCCTTTCTTTGGGGTAATTTTTCACTCACCCTTGCACACACCCCAGAACCTGCTAAAAGCGTTCATTCTCCGTTTTCTCCTCTTGACAGGATGAGTGGTCCTTTGAAGTGTACGTGGACGGGTCTCTGTTATCGTCACTCACCGGTATACCAATTTTGACTCCAGACACCAAACTCATTTTGCACGTCTTTAATCGCGACAACAACGTTGCCGAACTTCTCGACCCTTTCAATCCACCGTCCGTTTCCGCAACTCTCAGGAATTTGAGGTTTGTGAAAAAACCAATATGTGAAAATGTTGAAGGAGCTTGTTCAGATTTGTCTGGAAAATAAATTTCGTTCTAACCCTAACAATCATATAAAATACCTCCCCAACTTGAAAATACTATCCATGGGGAGAAAACAAGAAATTTCCAATTTGGATGTGGAAGCAAAAATGTTGGTGTGATCACTGCACTGTTTTATGTAACCGGTTAAATTAGTTTACAAAACGGCGGTATTTTTTTACGATATCCTTGTAAATATGTGGATTTGGAGTGCGAAATTTCAGAGAATGATTGTTTTGACGCATTTTTTTACGTTTCCTTTTCTTAATTCCCACAGAATGCCACCAGATCAGAGCGAATTGTGCCGTTATGGGGCACCATTCCGAGCAGGTACTAGCCCTGTGTCTCGGTACTTCGCTGGCGTTGGATCCGTCGCGGGGGCAACTGATATTGTTCCATTTCAAGAGGTAGAATTAAATATCGCATTTGCAAATTCTGACATTAATTGTTCCGTGGGAAAAAGTTCTATCTTCCATTTGAGTGATGTTTTTCGGCAGTTGATTAAAATTTTTGGATCTTACAAATTCTTGTATATTTGGACTTTAAGGTGAAATTTTATCTGTCGCTGTTTGTATTTGTTCGCAGATCGCGAGACCGTGCGTCCCCTGCATAAATCCCTGCGATCGTTTTCAGTGCGATCCAGCGTGCTCCATGGACGCGACGCCGATCACGTTCACTCTCGTGGACCTCGATCTACCAGTTTTGGAACTCTTGAACACGACGAGCGAAAATGCAACGCTAGTTACACCAAGCCAAGATGGATTGCTATATCCATTTTACTTGACTGGTCAGTGGGAAAAAATTTGCTTCTGAGCAATTTCAAACATTCTAATATACATTTCAGAAACTTTGGGGGCCTGTAATGCTTCACCTATTCAAGTTGTTTGATTTTAAACACGTTCTTCAAGTATCCTTGATGTATTAGTGTAATTCATGAATAACTTATTGTAATGCCATTCTCAATAGGCGTGATAAGCCATAAAGCCTGCCGCACACCTTTGCGATTTACCGGATAATCGGATCATCGGACCACACACCGGAAAGATGTGCGCTGAAACAATTCGGGCCGGTCTGACCGTACACCATAGACCGGAGCAAATCAAACTTGTTTGACTTTTCCGGATTCGGTGGTCCAGTGTCCGATGGGCCGGTAAATCGCAAAGGTGTGCGGCGGGCTTAAAGACCCTCTGTATTTCAGACATATTTTATTGAGTACGCCACAGTTCTAAAATTTGTTCTCCCCCACACTTTTTTTCTTGCAGTCAAATCGTACCTTGGGAACGGCAAATCAACGATATCGTCTTCTAACGGATTTTACATCGACGACACTCCACCAGTATTAGACGTGTTCTTTTACATTGATAACAGTTTCAATGAGTTTGAGCCGACTGAGTTCCAGTCGTCCAATTCGACAATCAAAGTCCTGTGGAGCTTTGTGGATATGCAGAGTGAAATTAAGGTATAGTAGAACATCTTTTAAAACGCATTATTTTAGTTAAAGAATTCATGCAGGAAACTATTAGTTTATTGGTTTTGCATTTTAAAAAAAAAAAACAGAAAAACTTTAAAATCCATGCATGGTTTTTGCGTTAACCGTCAGATTCTTACAAGAAATATCATCTTCAACAGAAATAGATCGAAATGTGATGTTTGTTACCGAGTTGTTGAAAGGTATTTTTTGGCTCGTATGAGGTAAAATTTGGGTCATTGCAAATGATACACTGACCAAATCACATGTTTGACCCCTCCATTTTTCCCATGGGTGTGAGATTTTGAAACCATATTATAGGTCATATTTTTCTCATTACCATTCTCAAATTTCGTGCCCTCAATTTGAATATTTCCAGGGATATCGTCACAAATCCACCTATGTTTTGTAAACTAATTTATCCGGTTACATAAAGCAGTGCAGTGATTACACCAACCTTTTTGCTTCCACATCCCGGGTTCCACATCCAAATTGGGGTTGCACATTTTGTTTTCTTCTCATTGATAGTATTTTAGGGAGGTATTTTATAGATTGTTAGGTTAGAATAAAATCAATTTCTTTTAGAGAAATCTGGTCACGCTCCTTTAAGCATGCCACTGTGTTTAACAATCGATGCCACTCGTAAAAAAGTGGAAAAAACGAAAATTTAAATGGTACCCCAATTTTGCACGCAAGTAGAAGTGCGCGAAAAATGATGCGCAATAAGAGAAATTGAAGTCAGTTACAAATTAAAGACACGATTCTTGTCTCTTTTTTTATTAGGAGCACTACTGGGCCATTGGAACTTCAAGGGGCTCTACGGATATACAAGATTATGTCAACGTCGGTTTAAACCAAACCGCTACCAATAGCGGCCTGATAGGATTACTGCATCACAACACGACGTACTACGTGACTTTAAAGGCTGTTAACGGTGCCGGCTTGGAGACATTGGTTGAATGTGATGGTACGTAAAAACCAGAAAAACAAACATGTACAAACTGCGATGTGACGAGATTACGACATCATTACAATTCAGTCATGTCCCCAGAATCAGTTCTATAGAATTCAGATTGCTGATTGGAAAGGTGCCAGTCACGTATGCATTGCAAATCTCGATAGGAAGGCATAACAAATCTGGCACCTTTTCAGTGAGCACTTTGCACTCTATATGACTGATCAGGGAACAAGTTTGAACTGTCCTTCCGCGTGATCATGGTCTTTATTATTATTATTTCTTTCTGGTATTCATACCAAGGATTCCTCTCAAGTGCCCATTGCACTGTCACTCGTAAGCGTGAGGAAACCCATGAAGAATTAGAAATTAGAAATGGCCAGAGACACCGGGGAATCCCTTTGCTCTTCACGAAAGAATGCTCTGGGATCTTTAAAGTGCGTTACCGTTACCTAACACACTGGACAAATGGCTTTACATCCCTTCCGAAGGATAGAGCAAGTGTGGTTGAGTGCCTTGCTCACACTATGAACATCTAACAATGGAAATTGGGCACACACCATTGTTACTAATAATGGGGTTACAATGAACATGTACATGTTTTTGCTCATAGTGTCAAGGGCACAGGTATCACAGCCGTGGGGAGGTTCGAACCCGCAACCCCAAGTTTTCACCTATGATTGCGGACTCGGCCACGGTACCCCACTCTATGTGTGAAATTTGCTGTGAAAATAGTTTTTGGGAAAGCATATATGCCTGAAATCAAAGTTCTTTGGTGGTAAAACGACACAACCGATATATTTTTCCGATTGAAAATGACCTTGATAAAGACTTGGAAGTTTGTTTACACAGAAATTATCACACGGAAAATATCCGATAAATATTTTGCGGTCGGAGAAATTTTCCCAGATTCCTACTTATGGGATTTTGACAAGATTTCGTACAGTGCTGACAAATTATATTGAGAAATGGAAAGTTTTTATAAACTCAAGTTCTAAAATGCCAAATTTCCCAGGCGTGACCGTTCTTCTGGAACAGCCATCGGCGGACGATGTTAACACTACCTCATTGTTCAGCGAGAAGTTTGCGGAAGAAGTCTACCCACCGGATGTTGAGAAAACCACAGACCCGACAAAAACGGGCGCATCTTGGACCGAATCCAGTGATAAATCGGTTACTCGTTATGGTAAGATCTAAAATTGCAGATACGTTTGAAAATGTAGAACGAGAAAGATGGTTTTGAATGGAAATCCAATAGGGGAATATTAATTATTTTCCTCCCATGTGGCTGGATGGTGCGGAGTCGTTTAATCCAAACTTTCTCTCTGCTGATTCGACCGGAGTCTGGGTGGTGGCCAAAAGCCTCGATACCCTGTATGGACATGTCAGAAACATGATTAACAAAGTTGAAATGTTCTCCAACTGGAGTGTTGGTCTATTTTCAATGATTTTCAAATGCTGTATCATACAATTTTTGGCAAAAAAAAAAATGATAAAAAAATTCATAATTTTACTCAAATTTGGCAAAAAAATTACTTTTTTAAAAATGTTATAGAACTGGCTTATAGACCATATCGAATAGCTGCCATCTTGTAGGGCAACTTTTGTTGTTTAGATTGGTCAACAATGTAAGCACATAATGTGCAACCATGCATGTCTTCACAAAACAAAGAAACTGCCCTACAAAATAGCAGCTATTCGATAGTCTATAATTTGTGTGGCATGTATTTTCAAATTTACATAACACATTTTCAAATATTTAATTTTAATTTTTGGCCAAATAACTCCTGATGTTTGAAACATTCCTTTCCGTTTTAGAGTTCTGCGTGAGCAGTTCAGCTGATCTCCTAGATGACATCATTCCCTGCATACCAGTCGGAGCCAACTCGTCCGGCTCGGTCGCAATCGAAGGTGGCTTAATCATCGTAAGAGCCGGCGATGTGGAGGAGAGATACAGCCTAACGGACTTCCAGATTCCAAAATACCCTCCAACGAACACCGGAACAACGCCAACATTTAATATGGAACCGGGAAAGTAAGTCTTGGATTGGTTAAAGGAGACCACATTTTTGAGCTCCCCATTTTTCCCCCATGGGTGTTGAGATTTTGATACCATATAATTTGTCATATTTTTCTCATTACCATTCTGAAATTTCACACTCCCAATCCGTATATTTTTATAGAATGTTGTCAAAAAACCACCAATGTTTTGTAAGCTAATTTATCCGGTTCCACAAAACAGCGCAGTGATGACGCCAACTTTTTGCTTCGACATCCAAATTGCAGATTGCAAATTTTCGGTTTTCTTCCCATGTATGAATGGTATTTTTGTGAGGTATTTTATGTGATTGTTAGGTTAGAACGAAACTTAATGAACACCTTGAAAATTACAAATGAACCCTTTTTTCTTTTCTTTTTAACAGGTCTCTCTATAACTGGATGCAATTGTGCAATTCGGCCCAAATCTGCAAGACCGTTTCAGCCGGAACGACCACTATCATAGGTCAGCTCACTTTGAAACATAGCTACAAAATTCCAAAAATTTATTTTTTGATGGTCCCAACATTTGTTTCCATTTTGGCATATTACAGTATCCCATTCTTTTAGTGCATGAACTGTACGTTGTATATTGTTGCTAATCAAAACAGTGTAAACCATCTTACAAAAATGCACATTGTCACAATGACATGCAACAGCTAAACAGTAAAACATACAGTCCATGCACTGGGTAGCCCCACTAATGGCAAAAATACAGGTTCTAGCTTATCAAATGGTTCTTGATTTTTTGTGAAATAAGTCGTATTAATGTGTCAAAATTCATGTTTCTTGTGACATTGCCTAGTGATGAGCTATTTCATTTACCTGTTACTTTAAATTCGATTTCTACGGTTGGAATTCATTTTACATACATTAGTTGTTGCTAGGTAGGATAATCCCTAGACAAGTTTTGTGGTTGTTAAGCAACCTTTTGTTTTTAAACAAAAATTTGCATACATTACGAAAATCCTTTATTAGCTTTAATATTTTTGTGACCGTATTTTTTTTCTTCAGTTTTGTTCCGTCCTCTTTTTTCAGTTTTGCATCCCCCACCCCCCCCCCCCCCCCCCACCAATAAAAAAGTAGAAACTTGCTTTGGAAATCAGTTTTGTAGATCCTAGTTTCTTCTGCTTTTAACAGAGGATGGCGATTCGATGATGACGTCAGTTGACGGTGAAGACATCATCATGACATCACTGACTGTTCAGCGCAGGCGCCGACGGCGATCAGTAAATAGCCGTTTTGATTTCACCGTCGCCACAAAAGGAGGTAAACAAACCCACCCACTCCCAAAAAAAGCAAGTTATATTCTGACTAAAAAATTGAGGAGGCTGACAGATGTAACATTTTATCGGTCATTAACATGTTTGATCACCTCTTGTGGCAAGGCTGACTGCACCAGCCCTTGTAAAAGGCAGTGTGCGCCACTCTGCCACAAGTGCCTCCCTGAACTCCAGCACTTCTAGGGCTATTTGGGAGATGCGTCAGCTCATCCCTTGCAGGTTCAATTATGTTGATAACTCCCCCCAAAAAAATGGCTTTTTGAGAGCCCTAATTTTAGGATTCTCCAAGAAACGGAAAAAGTCATATTTCATTACTATGGAAATCACTGAAGCAGAACAGTCCTCAAAGCGATTTCAAAGTGATTGGTCGATCAGTGCCTTGTTATCCACAAGTTCACTGTATTCAACAAACTTCTGTTCTGATCAAGAATTTATATTTTAAGAAAATTTTTCTTTTTTTGGGAAAGTTTATTTTAAAATTCTTAAGGGCACAGGCTCGTCAGCGCTAAATTCGTGCCACGAAATACGCAGCTCCATAGCTAAGGCATGGAGCTGCGTATTTTGTGGCACGAAATTAGCGTGCGCGCACTGCTGACGAGCCTTTGCCTTTAAATGATTTAATTTTTAGCACAAGTGACACATGTTTAATTTCCCATTTAAATATGACTTTTCTAAAAAGACAAAAAAAATACTCTTGTATGAACAGTCTCGAAAGCGATTCCAAAGTGTTTGGTCGATCAGTGCCTTGTCATTATACACAAGTTCACTGTATTCAACAAACTTCATTTCTGATCAATAATATTTTCTTTTTTGCAGGTCTGCACAAGGGAGGATCTCTAATTGTCGGTCTACTGGATGCAAATCGAACTGATCAAGAATTCTCGTCGGATGCCGCCATAGATTACAAACCGTACATTACCAATCCGCTGTATTCGATCGAGTACACATCAAGATTACTCCGGCAAAGGTGGGTTGCAACTTCAGAATTCAGTTTCAGATGCATAAAAATGACTTTACAGGGTTGCTGTGGTCGTAAACTTGAAATCAACTGTAAGACTTGTTCATATTTGGGAAATTGTTTTGTTCGACAAAGATTCGATGATGATTCAACCAAGAGATTTGTTGATATGAACGCACGCCTCTTGATTCATCGAAGAATTTTTTTTTAATGAAGTTAAATAGCTTTATTTGACAATAAGATCGCTTCATTCCACAAAACAACATTGGTAGAGCATCTGCCTTGTGTGTCAGAGGTCTTGGGGAAACCGGAGGGAGTACACCACTGTGCCTTATAGCTCAGCTGGTAGAGCATCTGCCTTGTGTGTCCGAGGTCTTGGGGAAACCGGAGAGAGTACACCACTGTGCCTCATAGCTTAGCTGGTAGAGCATCTGCCCGGTGTGTCAGAGGTCTTGGGGAAAACCGGAGGGAGTATACCACTGTACCTCAGCTCAGCTGGTAGAGCATCTGCCTTGTGTGTCCGAGGTGTTGGGGAAACTGGAGGGAGTATACCACTGTACCTCATAGCTCAGCTGGTATAGCATCTGTCCAGTGTGTCAGAGGTCTTGGGGAAACCGGAGGAGTACACCACTGTGCCTCATAGCTCAGCTGGTAGAGCATCTGTCCAGTGTGTCGGAGGTCTTCGGGAAAACCTGAGGGAGTATACCACTGTCAATCTCAGTTCAGCTGGTAGAGCATCTGCCTGGTGTCGGACGTCTTGGGGGGAACCTGCCAATGTTTCGCTAAAGCTTCATAGCTCAATTGGTAGGGAATCTGCATATTTAGCAGAAGGTCCGCGGTTCGACTCCCGGTGGAGCCAAGTTGTTTTTAACTGCATCCAGATTCCCCATCAGAACCTACGGACATTTGTCCACATTACTATTAAATTAATTATTCTCCAAAAATCCCCATTATCCCCCCTATAGAATCAGTTTCGTCTACGAGCCAACGTTTTTCATCACCAGTCTCGGACAGACCAAGCTCCGAGGACCGTTAATGATCAACACTACTCTAAATGCACCAGGAAACTGGGGAGAGGCCAAACCTAGACTTCTGTACTGGAATAAATGTAAGAAATCGTCTTTTAATGGTTGAAATTGAAAATCGGATAATCCGCAGCGAATGGCTTAATGGAGTGTGTTTAAGATTTTTTCGGAAAATATATTTCGTTTTAAGCTAACAATCATATAAAATATCTCTACAAAATAGGAAATTTGCAATCTTCAATTTGGGTATGGAAGCAAAAAGGTTGGTGTAATCACTGCATCGCTTTATGAAACAGATAAATTAGTTTACAAAAACATTGGTGCTTTTTTAACAATATCCTTGAAAATATACGGATTGGGAATGCCAAATTTCAGAATGGTAATGAGAAAGATATGACAAATGATATGGTATCAAAATCTCAACACCCTTGAAGAAAAATAGGGGTGGGGGTCAATTTAAAATATTAATGACGTACTTTTGGGGCAAACTGAATTGTTCTTAGACACGCTATGTTTATGCTGTTTTCTTTTCGGAAATGAAAATAATGTCAACATACGACAAAACACAATAAATCCTGGCTATTATAGTGTCTTTTTTATTTTATTTCCTTTACAGACAAATCTGAGTGGCATGACGCGGCCAAAACATGCGGTGGTAAAGATCGAGTCACGTACGATCAAAATACAAACCAAGTTAACGTGGAGGTTAGTCATACATTTTATGTATTGTGTTATTAAGTGCATTGAAATTTCCATTGACTTTTTGAGCAGTGACCGTCTTAAGCGGGCCTCCCACTGTGCCACGAATTTTCTACGATTAGGTACGATTTGGTACTAAACCAGAGACTGTCCATAGACTCTTTAAAAATCGTACTAAATTGTAGCTAATCGTTGGAAATTTGTGGCAAAAAATCGCACAGTGGGAGGCCCGCTTTAGTCATGATTTATATTTTTATAATTGACTTTACTTTGCTTAGATTTGAACATTTTTTACTCAAGTCTGCTAAAAAGAGTATTTAATTTTTTTTGCAAAAAGACTGCTTACTACGTCATTTTAGGAGTCAAATAATGCCACATAATTGTTGAAAGGATGTGCTTGCAAGTTGTGTGTGTCTGTAGCACGCGTAATGCGCTATACTAATTAAGGTTCCCATTGGTAAAATAAACCGTGTTACGCCCGCCAGTGGCACACACAACACGCACGCACATGGAGTCAACATTGACGCGTCATAATTTGACTCCCAAATGACGCATATGCAAGGGATCTATACAGTATCTTCAAAAGGTGTTGAAAACCAACTGGGCCTTTTATCTTTCATTGAAAACTACCCATGTGACGTGCTTTCAACCAATAGGAATATGTAGCCAGCACGAAACCAGCCAGACATTGTACATGTACAGCTGCATTTTTAAATATAGCCACAAATACATTGCTTTTAATGAGAGGATGTAGCATATTCTGTGACAAAATTTCTCAGAAACGTAAAATAAGTGTCAAAACAATCGGTCATCATTAAAAAAAATGATTATCCCATCGTATCTGGTATCAAAATTTAGCTCAGGATTCCCTTTTAGAAGAGCCCAAAATATTGTTTAATTGTTTTTTTTTTACCCATTGACCCATGTAACTGGTTTTGTGCTGGAGAGTCATTTTTATGAATATGGGATGAAGACTAAAAATGCTATTTTTTATTCGTGCAGGTGTGTGCTACACAAGTATCGGCCACGCCTCAATCTGCGATGAGTCGCAAACGTAGAGCCGCAGAAGAACAGCCCGTCTACTTCAGCCATGAAACACAATTTGCTCTCGCGGACGTCCTAGAACTTATCCCAAACAATCCACCGGAAATTACAAATATCCCAGAAAATATCTTCATGAACGAAGATGCAGGTATGTCATTTTTTCAGACTCCATCCTTTAAAAAAGTTCTGTAATTATAAGAATGTGATACCAGTCCATCACAGGTTTACCCCCAGCAGTTAGTTGGGTTTCCCAACAGGTTGTTAGTTTGGATGGGATGGAGTGACTAGGAGCATTGCTACTCCCCCTGGATGGGATGCCAGTCCATCACACGCTTACCCCTCACCAGTTAGTTCGGTTCCCCCAACAGGTCGCTAGATTTTGTGGATTTTTTAGACGAAATCCAAGCCCTATTTTTGTATCAATTTTTACTTTATGTATTTTAGGTACTCTGGTGTACACATTTGAGGCCAGCGATCCTGAAAATGACGCATTAGTCTTTGAGCTTGGTCAAGTTGCAAACATGAAAGGAACTGCTAATATAACCGAGAACGGCAGGTTTAGCTTCACTCCCTGTGCAGATTGTAATGGGAGAGTCGACATTCAACTCATTGGTGAGATACACTTCTCATAATAAGTTAGGGATATTGTGGGGTGTGCGCAGATATTTCTTTGAGGGTATGCATTCTGCTTGAATGATTTTGTATATGATTAGACAATTGTATCTGCATGACAGACATACATTGTCACAGGAATAGGTGAAAACGGTCATTTGAAAAATTCCAAAATATTGAACCACACCAATATCCCTAAACTTTAATGCATATTGTGTTTTGCTTTGTGGATATCGAACATTAAAAATGTCACCTCGTGGAATTATCCATACTATTGCATTCATAAATATTCATTACACGTGATTGTATATTAAATAAACTCCTCAAAAAAAGTTCGGAAACTCAAGTTTGACTGATGATTTCTCGCTTGTTACCAAGTCATTTTCCTTGAATTTGGTATCGCTGGAAAGCCCTGTTATTTCTCTTTACAAAAAGTCCCGTGCACGGGACTTTTTTACCATTCACTTGTACACAAAATCCATATATAGATTTTCAAGGTTTTCTGAAGCATTAATGCATCTAAGTAGCTAAATTTTCTTCAGGCTAGTTTACCAACATTCTTCCTTAGATATGTTACACTCTTATTCCACGAATCTGTAAAAAGTTTTATCTTGCAAATGATACATAGGGCCTTTAATATCACAACCATTCTTTATTTGTATACCACAACATTGCAGTCACTGTTAATGGGTTAACTTCATTTTTGTTTGTTTTATTTTCAGTGAGAGAGGTGCAAGAATCCAGTGAAATTGAGCCCATTTCATCAACGGTCACAATTTCCATTGATGTCCGACCACTCAATGACAACCCTGTTGTGTTCACCGCCCAGGGCGGACAGAAAATCGGCAATGGTCGCATCGCACTGGTAAGTTACATTACTGTGGCATTATTGGGGTCATTTGGGATAATGTGTCCACGAACCTGTTGCGAGATTTTAAAATATGATAGAATACCGTGGTTGGGGTTTTTAACTTGCAACTATTTGCCTTGCATTATTTTCTTTCGTACAGGTAACCGTCGAGCAAAACACAGGTGCAAATGTCGCGTACAAAGACCTGTCGCTCCAACTTGGAGCGTACGACGTGGACATGAGTGACGATTTAATCATCGTGACGCAGCCACCGACTTTCGGCACGCTCACAGTAATGCGCAAGGTCAACACCATGCCATTAACGCAAGACTGCAGTCAACCTCAGCTTGCCAGTGAAGAGTTAAGCGTTCCGTGCGGGTTAGACTTGCCACACAACAAGGCAAGTCCCTGTATTATTTCTTTGATTACATTAAAGATAGTATACATGATTGGTAAACTGTTAAAAATAGTTTTATCCCCCTGTGTGATTGAAGATATGCATGATTAAAACCAACCTGAGCAAAAACCAGCTCCGTACTTCGTCTAACTTTTGAGAAAACAGTCAAAAAAGGGTTTGCAGTCATTTCGCCCCAAAACCACTTCGCCCTGATCCAATTTTGGATTTCTTTTTTTCTTTCCAAATGACCATTTTCACCTATTTCTGTGACAAGGCGTGTCTGTCATGCAGATACAATGGTCTATCATATACAAAATCATTTAAGCGGAATGCATACCCTCAATAAAACGTCTGCATACACCCTACAATATCCCTAACTTATTTAAGTGTAAGTGGCAATCTTACAAAATGGAGCAGGTGTAAGCTTCATTTTATACAACAATGATAATATTGGATGTCTTTTCGGGTAATGAAAATACCGGGTCATGAAAATACCAAACTTGCCTTCAGCTCGTTCAGTATTTTTGTGACTCGTACAGTATATTCTTATATCACCCTCAAAGCCATCCAATATTATATAATTGTCAACCTTTCCATTTCAGGATGACATGAGTTGGGCAATCACTTTGGTGACCTACACCCCCAACCCTAATTACCACGGAGTGGACAGTTTCTTAGTCTTAGCCGAAGACTCTTCAGGCGTTGCGTCTCAGCTCTTAGAAGTTCAAATTGCCGTTTTAGTTAACCCTTGCATCAACAACGGCACGTGCAGCGGTAAGTTTGGAAAATTTAGAACCTGTACTACAAAGCGGCTGTAATGTTGATAAACTGTGGTTTTTTTGTGTTTAGTTTTTATGCAGTTGTAACGTTTGAACGCGTCAACCGCCCCTGTGACTATACATTGCCAGAAAGTGTTTACATGTCCTCAGGGCCCAATTTCATAGAGCTGTTTAACAGCCCATTTTCCGTTAACCGAGCGTCAGGCTATTTCATAGACATCGTTAACGGTAAGCAACTGAAAACCTGCCTTAACAGCAGAGCCAAATTTTGCTTAAGATAGTGACTCAACAATGCCCGTTTCCAAGCGTGCGCATGCTTAAGCACGCCGCGGCCGTGAAATAGCCTTAACGTTAGCACAACTTTTCTGCTGCAGTAAGCACACGTTTTCAGCTAGCGCTTAAGCAGCTCTATGAAATTGGGCCCTGGTGTCAAGTGCTTAACAGGCTTGTCAGCAATGCGCACGCGCCAAATTCGTGCCACGAAATACGCAGCTCCATAGCAAAGGCATGGAGCTGCGTATTTCGTGGCACGAATTTGGCGCGCGCGCATTGCTGACGAGCCTGTGCCTTTAATGCAGATGCTAGCAGTAGAAACACGCCTTTTATTTATGATGCAGTGTCACAATTTATTAGTCCACATGCTTTGGGTTATTTTTGGCTAAAAATGCCCAAAAAAAGGCAAAAATTACAAGCAAAATATACTCTCTTCCAAAATAATTCGCTTCCTCTCCTCCCGTTTGTGATCTTCGTAGGCCCAGCAGAGGATATTGACTGCACCTCGCCCGATCGTAGTCAGGGGTTCGACTCCTACTTCTGCGATTGCGAAGCTGGATGGGTCGGGGACACCTGCGAGACCGACTACGACGAATGCCAGTCCACGCCGTGTGAATATCCCTATGTGTGTTACGACCAACTAGACGGGTTTAACTGTGCATGCCCATTTATAAATCCATTCTGCGATAAGTTGACCTCGAGGTTAGTTCTAGTAGGCAATTACTGTGTTGCATTTGTTTTGTGCATTTCTGCTTAAAGCCCCAATGCATAATTTTCAGTTGCTCAATTTTACTTCACGAGTTGACAAGAAAAAAAAGAAGAAAAAAAAGTGTTCACTGCATTGGTAACAAACACCACATGATTTTGTTCTGTTTAAAATGGTACCTTTGTGGGAGAAATTGCCAAATGAAGGTGGGTAGCAGACAACTATTTTTACCATTCGTGCACACACACAAAAACATGCATGGATTTTTCAGGTTTTTTGAAGTCCTACTGCGTCTATGTGGCTGAAATTTCTACAAGGCAGTTTTCTCGACATGGCTTTTAAATACGAGTGGAAATAACGCCGTTTTTAACAGTTTACCAATAAAATGTACCTTTGAGATAGACTCAGTTTCGGGTCAAAACATGAGGCCATATTTATTTGACAGAAAGGGTTTGCGCAGTGTTACAGACTGAACTGTGTTTTCTGAATTCAAAGGCCCTATGTATCATTTGCAAGACGAACGATTTTACGGATTCCTAGAATAAGGGCATAACATATCAAAAGAAGAATGTTGGTAAACTAGCCTGAAGAAATATCAGCTACATAGATGCAGAAATACTTCAGAAGACCTTTAACATCCAAGCAATTTTTATTGAGTGAGTTTCATCAGTTTGGGACAAAGGGTAAGATTTAAAAGCCATACAAATAAAACCCTAAATTTCAGAATTTGCTACTTTCGACTTGTTTGAGGTCCTATACACCTCTTGATGAGTTGTGAGAAACGATCAAGATGGTTTGCAATAACATTAGGGGTGATCCTGCATTCCTTCAGAAGCTTTTGGCTGTAGCATGCATATTCATCAGTTGCCAGCAGTGGGCTACCGTGGCCGAGTGGTTTGGGTCACTGGCTCGCAATCATAGGTGAAAACTTGAGGTTACGGGTTCGAACCTCGCCCACGGCTGCGGTACCTGTGCCCTTGAGCAAGGCACTCAACCACACTTGCTACATCCTTCGGAAGGGATGTAAACCCGTTGGTCCAGTGTGTCAGGTTGTCGAGGGCCACGTAGGACTTTACATGCATTGTAAAATGTTGACATTTCACGGTAGTGACAACAAATGTTGATAGGTAGTATTTCGAAAAATACTACGCTCTGTAGAACTGTGAAAATGTTGACAACTTTGGATGACCCCTTACATGGAATGTCTCTTTTTATTTCACAGTGCCAAAGTTATCATTGGCGTGGTCGTTTCCTTGGTTATTCTGCTCATTATCATCGTAATTCTTGTCATCTTGTACCGAAGGCGTTTTGTCAAAGTGTGAGTATATATGTATTTAAACCTTAAGTGCTGTATTTAGCTATTTTACCTTATGTGTAGCAAAATTTCAAATGTCTTCGGCTCGTTTCATGAAGTTGAGGCGAAATTTTAGAATGGTAATGAAAAAACAAAACAAATCTCAACACCCATGGGAAAGGTGGGGGGTGCGAGCCTCACAACCCACATGGCTCTTGACCAATGGGAACGTGTGAATTGTTCTAGGTGTTTTTGGCCAGCGTGTCTGTGTCCTTGGGCAAGACACTTAATCTTAATTGCCCAGTCAACCAAAGCAATCATTGGGGGTGCTGATAGGGTTGTGCGCCTTGGCCAGGCAGCTAGCCGCCTAGTTGAAGCGAAATGGTTCTGGTGATTTCCTGATGGCAGTGGTAATAATGGCAACAGTGCCAGGAGTACCCTGTGGGCTATAGGGGGAATGCCACAATCTAAGTGCTGATAGGGTTGTGCGCCTTGGCCAGGTAGCCACCTAGTTGAAGCGAAATGGTTCTGGTGATTTTCTGATGGCAGTGGTAATAATGGCAACAGTGCCAGGAGTACCATGTAGGGGGAATGCCACAATTTAAGTGCTGATAGGGTTGTGCGCCTTGGGCAGGCAGCCACCTAATTGAAGCGAAATGGTTCTGGTGATTCCTTGATGGCAGTGATAATAATGGCAACAGTGCTTTCATACTTTGATATAAAAAGCACTTAACGCGAACCAACTATTGTATTTTTGGGAATGCAATTTAACGTCATTGCTACTATACAGAAATCACATAAGAAACTATAATTGACTAATTAATAAAATCACTTTTAATTGTCTTAATTAAATGGTAATTCAGATAATTGTCTCGATATATCGGCTTTTGACAATTTCATTGCTTAAAAATTACGTTGAATCAGGTGGCGCTTGCACAACAAGACTGCTGATGACGACGACCATGTATCTGTGTCCGATCAAGCTGTTGATAGTCCGTTGGTCGTAGCTACCGGATACCACAGCGGGGAGCCAAAAGGCGCCGGCATCGAAAGCGACACTAAAGCAGGCTGTTCCACTTCAAAAGAGGGTCAAGAAAAACCCTCTGGGTCAGGGAAACCTTTGACTGACGAAGCTAAGGTGTCGACTTCTGGAAGCAAAAAGTCTTGGTTCATAGGCCTCCTTAACCGCTCCAAGGTTGAAGGTGCTTCCCCGATCGCGGAAGAAGGATCCCAGATTAATGAAAGTCTACTCAAGACATCCGCACAGCCAAGCCCTTGTCCTTCACCAGGGTCAACTCGATGGGCAGAGCCGGCTGTTTCTGTCCGGAGCTCGGCCGAAAATCTCAAAGATCATCCTAGCGATGATGACCGTCAAAGCAAGGCTTCCTCGGGTGCGGCTCCTGAGCCAACAGGTTCATCCGAAAGTCCCAAAAAAGATGAAGCTTGCGCAGATCTGGCAGATGAAGACAAGTTGGCACTTGAGATGGAAACTTTGCCCTCTCAAGGAGAGAATAAGGCCTCGCAGGAAATTGAGGTAAGAAAGCAGATCAACACTGACGCATTCAATTAGTAAAAGTGACTTGATTTGACCAATTTAATACCTTTCTTTTAAATTTTTCTGGTTATTTTCTGAAAGGCAAGACAGAAAAGCTTGAGGTTCAAGCATAATTTTGAACGGCACTTATCTGTTTTTGCAAACGAACTCTTCAAATGCACACCTACTCTTATCTGAAATTTTGTTGACATTTCAACTTTCTATTATATTTTCTTTAATTGCCAGCTTCCCGGAGCTCTCGATACGTTCAAAGACTTCCGAAAGACCGACTTACTTGAAGACATAGGCGAGTCTGCCTTGTAAAAGGCCTTAAAGATGCTAGCTACCTCCTTCATAACGGAAAATTGAACTTGGAATACTAACGGACATTTCAACTGTGAAGCTAAGATTGCACGAAATGTTGCTCCCACAATCCAGAAACTAAGTTAATTGTACCTTTATAGGAAATCCAAACTGTTGAAAGTTCAAAATCTTGGATAAGGCGATAAAGCATCCTTAATCATGCCCCAAATTGTTTTGAAGTAGGCAAATTTATCAGGATGATATCTCACTCAGAAACTTGTATTTACTCAGAATATTTACTCAGAGCGAGTAACACTTTAGTTTAATTTTGCTTATCAAACCAAGTTTATGTCAATATGCGAGTTCAGAGTATTTCTTTGCTATGCACACTTCAACTCGGGAAGAACACACTACTTTTTGCTTTATGCACATCGCTTTGTGCACACTTCAACTCTGGAAGAACACGCCACTTTTTGCTTTATGCACATCGCTTTGTGCACACTTCAAATCGGGAAGAGCACGCCACTGTTTGAGTGCAAAATTAATTGAAGGTACCATTTTCTTTTTGTTAGCGCTACTGATTGTTAATGTGTTTCCCGACTCAGTTTGTCAGAGAACACTTTTTTCCTCGAATGGTCACTGTTCTTTCCATTTGTTTGTGTTACATTTCTATTGGGCTATTATTGACTTAATTCATTGGTCAACTGCCAAAACTACCATGTTGCGTATGTCAAGTAAAAACTCTGAACTAATACTTAATGTAAAACCAAATTTTTAACATTTTAACCAAGATTTGTTCACATCTGGGCCCAATTTCATGGCGCTGCTAAGCACAAAAATTTGCTTAGCACAGGATTTGTTTGCTTTATTTTGCAAAAATAGATAGCCAGCCAAAATCGTAAGTGATGTGTTTTGAAAGGTATTCTCCCGTACTCTTGCGAAGAACACAAGTTGGCGTATAATTTTGGCTTGTAATCCATTTTATAGAGGAAATAAATCCTGTGCTAAGCAAATTTTTGTGCTGAGCAGCGCCATGAAATTGGCCCCTGGTGATAAACTGCCAAACATTGATTGTTAGTTTACAAAATCTGGGGTGACTGCCTCTGCCAAACTCCTATTCCCCACCCCTCCCCACCCCACACTCCCCTCCCTCACCCCCTACCCCCTCCCTCCCCCCTACCCCCTCCTCCCTCCTCCCCCTACCCCCTCCCCATCACCCCCTACCCCCTCACCCCCTACCCCCTCCCCCCCACCCCCTCACCCCCTTCCTCACTGCCACCACACCCCCACCTCTACAACACAGCTGTGGATGGTGTCTCGAATTGTGACAAAACATAACATGATGCACTATTTCACTTCACAGAAATTTCGCAACGCAACTAAATGATTTTCATAACTAAATGATTTTTAAAAACAAAACATTAGATAGTAACGTATTAACACTAACAAATAATAGCTACGTGGGCATTGCAAGAGGGAGGGTGGAGTCCCTTCCTCCCTCTGAAAAAACCCAGTGGCGATAAAATGGTACAGAATGACAGAAAAAGGAACAAACGAAAGTTTGTTGAAAATGTGTCCGTTTGCTAATGGCAAGTGTTTTATTTGCATTTCGCCTCCCCGTTCTTCGCAAACGGCATTTTTGCAATTCTTGCAACGCCCATTTAGATTGTCATATTTCTATATTAAAGGACTTTTGTACTCAGAATAATTGATTGGAAATTATCTGTAGTTTAGATGGTTCTTTTCAAGTCGTTGTGACATTTCAAAACATTTAGGGTAAAAAATTGAGGATGGTTTGACAAATTTTAAAAATTATCAAAGAAACAGTGCGTAACTTGCGCCATAAACGGTTATGGCGCAAGACTTACGCCATCAAGTTATGCCGTAGCTGCGCAATTACTTAAAATCGATTTCACGAAACTCTCCTTAGCTGCGCAACGTTTATTTTTTCACTTTAGCACTTGTAACTTCTAGGACGAGGCTAATTTCTAGTTTATCAACGACTATTTGATGCTTGCGCTTGATAAAATAGTCGTACATAAAACATACGTCGTTGTTTTTCACAAATTTTGCACGGTCATCATGGCTGCCGTCGCGAGTCATAATGCGTCGAGTCGCAGATTTCACCGATAAAGGCTGTTTTCTACAAACGGAAGGCTGGGGTTCAGTTCGTTGACGATGCGGTAAATAAGCACGTGTAGCTAGCTGCATTATCGCCATTTTCCACTGTCCTTCGACACATTTTTCCAACTTACGCCACCAAAAACCATTGCGCAAGTTAAGCCACATTTTATGGCGTAAGTCGGCGAGTTGCGCCACATTCTGATGTGGCGCATCTTTCGTGAAACACTTATTGCGCAAGTTACGCAATAACTTATGGCATAAGTGGACTTACGCAATTGCGTAAAGTTTCGTGAAATCGGCTGCTGGAACAATAAACATTATCGACGACGTTCTCAATGCATCATGGGATTGGATGACGAATATTTCCAGCGAAGTTGTTCTTGAACTCTTTTTGGTTTTTGTGAAAAAAAGTGAAAAAGTTGCCAAATTGGCGTCCGCCTCATAGGTTTACGCACACTTCACTGGCAATATTTGTCATCCAATTCCATGTATGATGCATTGAGAACGTCGATAGTATTTATTGGATGCCTTTAAAGATAATTTGAAAAATGTGCCTTGATTTTTTTAGAAATGTTGAAGTAAATGAATTAATGTCGCAAATACACCATTCATTATCGTCAAGTAAATTGGAGTATAAGTAATTTTTTAGGTAATTCATAGATAGAATAGATAAGTCTGCAATAAAGATTTTTCATAGAAAAGCACAATGTAGTAGTGTTTTTATTTTATATTAAATTCGATTTGGACGTTCAATTCAGCATTTCCTAATTAAAGGCACTGGCTCGTCAGCAATGGGCGCACACCAAATTCGTGCATGGAGCTGCGTATTTCGTGGCACGAATTTGGCGCACGCGCATTGCTGATGAGCCTGTGCCTTTAAAAACTTTAATTTTAGAAACAAAAGGTTGAAACTGCATTTTTTTTTGTTTTTCATACATATATGTCAAAGAAATTTGTTGGCGCAAGGTTCAAATGAAGCTTTATTTAGGGCGTTCTGGTCGATATTTGCACGCCCAAAAGGTCAATATGTATGTATCTCAAAAAGTTGTGCAATGAAATAATTCTGCTAATATGCCTGGCTACAAGGAGTTGGTTTCTACAGCACGAGACAACGTACAGCAATATGGACGTAAAAATAAGAAGCTTTTTTTGGATTTTGGCTGTCGGAGGTAAGTATACAACCACATATCACTATGAGCAAAAACATGTACATGTTCATTGTTACCCCATTGTTGGTAACAATGGTGTGTGCCCAATTTCCATTGTTAGATGTTCATAGTGTATAGGGTATTAGGGAGACACGAGAAGGTTATTATCGGGTATTAGGGAGACACGGGGTATTAGGGAGACATTGCCATGTCTCCCTAATTCCAAGAAGGTTAAAAACCATTTTTATTAGGTCGAAAACCATTTTTATTAGGTTCTTAACTATTCTTTTTAGGTCGAGAACCATTTTCGTTTAGGTCGAAAACCATCTTCTGTAAGCTTTTTTTCGAGAAAATTAGTGTTTTTAGAGAGCTTTCTACCCAGAGTTGAGTGGTCCTAATTAAAACGCTTCCCGAAAATGTCTCCCAAATGCACCATTGTCGGTAATTATTATTTCTAAAACGATTAAAGCCCAAGTACATTATTTGAAGTTAACCAAAACTTTACCTCACAAGTTGACAAGAAAATCCAGATTAAAAGTGTTGACAGCAATGTTAACAATCTTTATATTTTTTACCATTCATTCAACACCAAAACCATATGCATGGATTTTTAAAGTCTGAAGGATTTCTATGCATCTAATTTGCATGATGATTGGACACATTTTTGTGGCGATCGGAAAAGTAATGCCACGATTTGGACATTTTATTCAGCTGAAGTTTTAAATAACCTGTTTTTTTTGTCACCAGCATTTGCTTTGATACGTTCTCAAACCGTTTCTAATGGTACGACCGCCCCAATGGAAACTTCGAGCGGGACACCATCCACAAACGGGACACCATCCACAAACGGGACACCATCCACATACGGGACACCATCCACATACGGGACACCATCCACATACGTGACACCATCCACATACGGGACACCATCCACATACGGGACACCATCCACATACGGGACACCATCCACAAACGGGACACCATCCACAAACGGGACACCATCCACATACGGGACACCATCCACATACGGGACACCATCCACATACGGGACACCATCCACATACGGGACACCATCCACATACGGGACACCATCCACATACGGGACACCATCCACATACGGGACACCATCCACATACGGGACACCATCCACATACGGGACACCATCCACATACGGGACACCATCCACATACGGGACACCATCCACATACGGGACACCATCCACATCATACCGGACACCATCCACATCATACGGGACACCATCCACATCATACGGGACACCATCCACATCATACGGGACACCATCCACATCATACGGGACACCATCCACATCATACGGGACACCATCCACATCATACGGGACACCATCCACATCATACGGGACACCATCCACATCATACGGGACACCATCCACATCATACGGGACACCATCCACATCATACGGGACACCATACGGGACACCATCCACATACGGGACACCATCCACATACGGGACACCATCCACAAATCGTGCCAACGTAAGTTTTACTCTTTCTTGATAAACCACATTTGATGTGTTAGGGCCTAGGCCCATTTCAAACATCATGCTTATGCCGTGTCAAATAAAATTAAACTTGGTGTAACGGTAGCATTGCGTAAGTACGGCAGTGGCTTCAAACATCAAATTTAATTGCACACTAACAGTCGAACTTAAACATCCAACATGGCTTGTGCTCGTCATGGACGTTGTGCACGTGCGTTTTCTATTCTTCACATATTCTTTTTTTTGTAAGGCTGGATCCGAATTAGTGGCTGTGGCTGTGGCTATGCTGTTTCTAAGGATTGTCATTGTCCGCCCATAGCAACAGCATAGCAACAGCCATAGCCACAGCCAAAGCCACTAATTCGGATCCAGCCTAAGTCACCATATTTATTATTTTGATGTGCATGTTTGTTGGTTATTTCTTTGCTCACATACGAGCTGCGAGCATGTGCATTCCTAATTGTGAACACAATTGCAGCTCAACGTCGAACTGGAATTAAATTTGACATAGCAGACGAAGCACGACGTTTAAAACTGCTCCGTGCTTGTGCCGAGCCAAGTGGTTTCAAACGTCGTGCTTGTGCCAAGTCGAATTTAAAAAAAATCAAATTTCATTTAATTCAACACAGCACAAGCACGACGTTTTAAACGGGCCCAAATGAACACACATATATATATATCAGCAAAAGTGACAAAACTTGCACTCTTTAAAGGCAGTATCTCGAAAATCAGAAATGTTCACAGATTTACGCCCAACTTACACAATATAAACATGATGACCGTAGTAAACTTCCCCTGAAATGGTTTTGGCTGAAGTGATATAGTCTTTGAGAAATGAGTAAAACAATTATTTTTCATCTCACGAGGCGAAAATTCAATTCGCCCCAAATACCTTAACTTTGTCATGTACAAAAAGTTACAGGCCAACTCTAACTCGTTGCTGAGATATGACCTCCAGAAAATAAAAACCCTACCCACTTTTTTCAAATCATAGCCGGCCGTGCCATTGAAGTGTTTTTGCAATTTTGGAGGCCTGTATCTCAAAAATAAATGCTTGGGAATTTTTACCTGAACATTTATTGAATGGCATCCAATCTGCAAGATTCTGCTATCAAAAGTACTGTACATACCGTTTTTACTTTACAAGATGTAGCTTCCTGAAAAACCCTCATTTTTTATTCTCGTGGTAACTTTTTCATTTTTTGGCCACCCTTGGTGCCCACATGCATGGTTGGATTGACTTCATATTTTATATGCGCACACACTAGGCACATGAGTTTTGACTTTCGATAATATGTTTTGTACATGAGCCCTTGGGTGGTGTCTGACTTTGGTGGTGTCTGATTGGTTGCATTTCTGATTGGTTGCATTTATGTCAGTTGCTAATTTTCGTTTTTTCATGTATTAACAGATTGGAGATGGAGCCTACAGACTGTGGAGCTTGATATTACACACTACACAAATGGACGTGTTGCCGTGGATACCGAAAACACAGGAGAGGTGAGTTTTTGGCCATCATTCCAATGCATAGTTCCGAGATTGGCTATTTAACCCCGACCCTTAGATAATGTTGCTATGTGCTCACAAGCCATCGCCAAAATGGCGAAACACAATGCATGAAGCAATAAGACAGATTCATTGGAGAAAACTGAAAGCTATTTGTTTTAGGGTCGACAGTTACCGTAGCACACACTGAGTAAAGGGCTAGTAATGCAGGGATGCCATATATTCATGAAAAATGCGCTTTCGTACCTGCGAATCGCCCGGCCTTGAAACCAAAATTCACCTGGATCACTGCATACAACATGTGCAAACTCTATCGCGCTCAAGCACGTAAATGTTTGTTTGTGAGAAAATGCACTCTGACCTATGTGGGTGCTGTCCGCGTAGCTCTGTTGTGATTGGTCGGCGGGTTCGGCTTGATTGACAGGTCAGAACTATGCGTTATTTTACAGTGGAAATTTGCTATAATTAACGCCATAAAGAACATTCAAAATCTCATGTAGAATTAAATTCATTTTTACTCGTAAAGTTGTTAAAGAAACCAGATTTTCTACTAATTGCATTCAAATTTATGCAAATAATTGCTCATTTACATATTACTGCATCATAAATTAATACTGAGATCTTGATGTACTATTCTTGCCATAATCAAAATATGCAAATATTTTGCTTATTTACATGTCACTGCAGCATGCTCTCTATGTTTATTCATGCATGCTGTCCCCCTGAAGTTAAGTTCCAGTTTTGTTTTTTAGAAGTCACCTAATGCCCATGGTTTCTTCATGATGTTACCCAGAATGCCCTAATACATTGATTGCTCCAACACATGTTTTCCTCTCTTGCCCTTGCTCATGTTTATTCATGCAGGGTGTACCCCTGAAGTTAAGTTCCAGTTTTGTTTTTTAGAAGTCACATCATGGCCATGGTTTCTTCATGATGTTACCCAGAATGCCCCAATACACTGATTGCTCCAACACATGTTTTCCCTCTTTTGCATTTGCTCATGTTTATTCATGAATGGTGATTCTCTAAAGCTGAGTTCCAGTTTGGTTTTTTAGAAGTCACATCATGCCCATGGTTTCATCATGATGCTACCCAGAATGCCCCAATACATTGAATGAAATACTGACATCTGGGTGTACTATCCTTATTTGAATCAAAATCAAAAAAAAATGTAAATGCTCATTTACATACCTGTATTATTGCAACATGTTAATTTCCCTCTTTTGCACCCATAACAAGGAAAAGTTTAGATCCAAATCCTTTGTTAATTTTTTGTTTAATACAAGGTTCCTGTTAAAACAAGGTAATCTGCAATGTCCTCTTATTAGCAATCAGCTGTATACTTTTTGCATTTCATACATGCATCTGGTATAGAAATATATCAGCTACAACATTTTTTTTCAAATGCATTTGAAATAATTTTTGTAACTAAATACGAACAAATTTGAAATCATTTAATTACTTCCAGTCAGAAAGCTGAAAGAGTTAAACACATCTTTGAAAATAAATTTCCAGACTTCTAAGGAGTAAACTCAACATACTCATGTATTTCATTTGATTTCCTTTTTAACAGGACCAGTTTGTGAAGCTCCCTTGTGTTGCTGCCCATGCTTGGCCTCACCTAGACTATTGGACTCCACGTACATGTCTCTCTCCTGTTGGAATTCATTTGTCATCACGAGCAGCTTTCAGGTATTGTAATTATCAGCTTGTTACTACATGTACTTCTCTTAATTAGGAATAGACGAATTTCACATTAGCCCGTTCTGCGCACTTCCGTATTGAAGCCGAGTCTCTTCATGTCAGCAGTACGCATGCACTACAAGTACAGTATTGTACAGTGACTGAGTGTGTACTGTTCTGCGTGGCATGTAGGACTGATTGTGTCTTCACGTGTGTACATTAGTTCACTTCTGAGTTTGATAAAAAGGCTCTTCGTGTTAAGCTACATAAGTGCACAGAATTGGTTAATTTGGGATTCGTATGTAGCTTGCTCTTTCCCAGTATAATGTATCAGCACTTTTGCTCAGTGCTTTCCCAAGAACTATGTCAACAATTTGCACTTGGGGGGGACTTGAACCCACAACCTTCTGCATTCTAGAGCAGTTGCCTTTA
Source organism: Henricia sp. BOLD:AAB3569 (assembly GCA_037783545.1). NCBI lineage: Eukaryota > Metazoa > Echinodermata > Asteroidea > Spinulosida > Echinasteridae > Henricia > Henricia sp. BOLD:AAB3569. Next base: position 1,969,685 of record JBBELK010000219.1, read on the forward strand.
CTACTCGACCTCTCAGTGTGCTGGTGTCAAAGGGCCTGCTTGATTTTTGCAACAGTTGGTATCACAACTAATCCCTTGCCCTTTTCCGATAAGAACGATTGAAAACATCAAATTGTTCTTGGGTGGGACTCGAACCCATATCCTCATCCTCCAACAGTTGACTTTGACCACTCAGTGTGCTGGCTCAAATCAAGGAGTAGTTGTCTTAACCATTCAGTCAATCAAGTGCATGTTTGGATCATGGACTGATCTCTTGCCCTTTATTCTCAGGGCTTTTCCTGTGCTCGGGTGGGACTCGAACCCACAACAACTGTATTATAGAGCAGTTGTCTTGACCAACTCAGTGCGCTCGTGTTGGAGTGTCAGTTTAAATCATTAGACACATGTGCTTGGGTTGGACTCTTACCCACAACCTCCTGTAAGGCATATTTTTCCGCCCCAAAAATTGTTAATTTATTTGTGAATTCAAAAACTATCCACCTTCTGGTTTAATACCTGTAAACCTGCAGCATTTTGTAACATTATATTTTCTTTGTTTGCGACAGGTGACGAAGACGTGAGCTGTGCTCAAGATTTGTTTGTGCTTTGGCAGACCTCACTGCATCATCTTCAGAGTGGCCAAGATTGACCCATAGAAAGTCCCAATACACTCGCATTAAAACGCAAAAACAAATTCAGACTCATCTCTTTCCACAATGTGCCATCTACGTTGTTTAATCACCCTGAAGCTGAGTTCCAGTTTGGTTTTTTAGAAGTCACATAATGACCATGGTTTCATCATGTTACTCAGAATGCCCCAATACACTGATTTCTCCTTTGCCCGATCGTGTTTTTTTATTGCAATCCGTCTGAAATTAAATTCCAGTTTGTTTTTTTAGAAGTCACATAGTGACTATGGTTTCATCATGATGCTACCCAGAATGCCCCAATACACTGATTGCTCCAACATCAGATGGATTTATTTCCAGAATGTGCCATATACGTTGTTTAAAAAAATCAAGTCAACTCGACCTATAGTTTCTGAATCCAACAGTCAGTTCTCAAGTAATTCGATTAAGTCTCCAAAAATGACTAACAGTTTGTAAACAAACCCAAAGTAAGTGTCAGCAGTCTTCCATTTGATTCATTTTCTCACCCTAAAAAAAAAAACCTAACAGTTTGTGAACATTGACTTGTACTTAATATTCTTGTCTTAGGTTCCTGAATCTAACAGTCAGTTCTCAAGTAATTCGATTAAGTCTTCAAAAATGACTATCTGTTTGTAAACAAACCCAAAGTAAGTGTCAGCAGTCTTCCATTTGATCACCCTAAAAAAACCTAACAGTTTGTAAACATTGACTTGTACTTAATATTCTTGTCTTAGGTTCCTGAATCTAACAGTCAGTTCTCAAGTAATTCGATTAAGTCTTCAAAAATGACTATCTGTTTGTAAACAAACCCAAAGTAAGTGTCAGCAGTCTTCCATTTGATCACCCTAAAAAAACCTAACAGTTTGTAAACATTGACTTGTACTTAAGTTCCTGAATCTAACAGTCAGTTCTCAAGTAATTCGATTAAGTCTTCAAAAATGACTATCTGTTTGTAAACAAACCCAAAGTAAGTGTCAGCAGTCTTCCATTTGATTCATGTATTAAAAAAAAAACCTAACAGTTTGTAAACATTGACTTGTACTTAATATTCTTGTCTTCATTTAGCAACAACCAATTGTATTTATTTCTCTTGTAGCATTGTTAAATGTACTTTAACAAATGTAGTAATTTGTTTGTAAACAATCTTATTTAAAGTGTTATATATTAAAAGTACTTCCAAAGTCAAAATAAAAGTCACTGACAACAAAGGTTTCAAATGTAAACAAGTCTCATTTTATTCTGTACTCTAAATACACCAAGTAATATATGCAAGCAAAATGTTCATTAAACTAATTTATGCAATGTCCAAATTGCTATTGTCTTTACAGATAGGTTTTGCCCTGGCGGCCAGAACAATAAAAAATCGAACAGGGGTTGCCCCCTGTCCGATTTTTCTAATGTATTGAAATGGAGGTTCCCTCCCTGGCGGCCAGAATAATAGAAAAATCGAACAGGGGTTTCCCCCTGTCCGATTTTTCTAATGTATTGAAATGGAGGTTCCCTCCTCTACCTGTTTAAAGAGAAAATTAATCCTGTACAAAAAAATATGATTTATTAACAAGGAAAGATTAAAGGCTCGTCAATGTGCGCATAAGGCCAAATTCGTGCCGCGTATTCCATCTGGAACCAGACTGCTTATTACGGCCTCTGGAGCTGCCATTTCTGAAAAAGGAAAATAACAAAAAGTTAATTTTAGATTAACACTTTTACAATGACTTTACTTTCATACCAAAATAAATTGTCAGTTAAATTTCTCATCAGATCATCATTTGCATACAAAAAAGTGCATTTTATCTGAAAATAATTACAGGTTTTTTTATATGTAGGTCATTCCATGTCAATTCAACGAGCTTTTGGACCTGACCCTTACAGATTGAAATGAAATTTGGTGTGCTGATTGGACTCCTTGAAAAACCCCGAGAACTAAAATTGTATGTCATTTGGTCAATTAATTTGAGATACGGGTCAACGAAACTTGACTAATTAGCATGACCTGCTAGGTTTAGACAGTTATATCTCTAAAAGTAAGGGACATAGAGAGATAAACTTTACATCATTTTAAAGATCTTGAAATGGCCTTCATTTTATAAAATAACATCAAAATTGTATCTCGTACCACAAAAAAGTTATGTAAATTTATAACCTTTGTCAAAATGCGCAATTTTGTTTTTATATGTTAGCTTAATGTGTAAGGAACATTTCCAGAAAGATTTGGGATGGGCACTCTTACAGTTTTTGAGTTATAATAATTTTAACATTGGCTAACATGTAAATAACATGTAAATACCATGTAACTGTGTATGTTATTTACATGGTATTTTCATGTTAGCCAATGTTAAAATTATCATAACTCAAAAACTGTAAGAGTGCCCATCCTAAATATTTCTGGAAATGTTCCGTACATCTTAAGCTAACAAATAAAATAAAAATATGCATTTTTGCAAAGGTTATAAATTTACAAAAAAATTTTGTGGTACGAGATAGAATTTTAATGTTATCTTATAAAATGAAGGCCATTTCAAGAGCTTTAAAATGATGTAAAGTTTATCTCTCTAGGTCCATTACTTTTAGAGATATAACTGTCTAAACCTAGCAGGTCATGCTAATTAGTCAAAATTCGTTGACCAGTATTTCAAAAATTAATTGACCAAATGACATAAAATTTTAGTTCTTGGGGTTTCTCAAGGAGTCCAATCAGCACACCAAATTTCATTTCAATCTGTGAGGGTCAGGTCCAAAAGCTCGTTGAATTGACATGGAATGACCTATATGTGCTATACAAATTTAAACGTTTTCGTGCTCGTGTTGACAGTAAAATGTCAACATGATTTTTAGTTTTATTCGTAAAAGTTAGAAAATGATTATCAGTTTATAGGTAGGAAGTTAATTTTTTTTCTTATAAAATGACGTGATGAGTGCATATTTGACCAAAACAAAAGTAGGAATAATTGGAATTCTCTTAAACAATTAGTAGCCATTTATGTTTTGTACAAACTTCAGGTGCAAATACCCGAAGGTTGTGGTTTTCAGACTAGTTGTGCCCTTGAGCAAAGCACTTGATCCCAATTGCTCAATCCTGTGGATGGGATGTAAAGCCCTAGGTCCAGTGTCTCTAGCTTAGCTGCCATGCACTCGCCGACCTATACATGTATCAACATTGAGGTGGTTCCTAATAGTTGTAAAATGCATTGAGATGTCAAGAGACATGAAATGCACTATTAAAAAACGCCATAAATTTGTCAGTTTACCGGTACACCGATTTCTCAAGCAATGAATTTGCGAAAGTGCCAATAATCAAGTTATTTTCCTAATTTAGCTTTAGAATTTTCAAAAATATTGGTTTCCGTTTTACTTTTTGCCACAAGATTTAAATTTGGAGGTCAGTTCTTTCCTTAAATACACTCAACCAAAAAAGTTCTGGGTATTTTTTTCGTATACATTGAACAAAGATTGAGGAAATTACCTCCTAGAATCAAAAGATAATGTAATTTTAAGATATACTTCCCACTTGCACTTTTGTCGCAAATGTTGCTTTTCTGTAGAAAAATCACATTTTCTCCCTCAAAAATTGCCTTTAGTTAGTGCACAAGATAACCATTCACGCGCACGTGCAGCGCCCTCTGTTGTCGCGCTTACACACAGACCACTCACCGCGTCATTTTGTGCATTGCTTTATGCAGTAATTTTATCGTTTATTTATCTAAAAAATGCAACATTTGCGACAGAAGTGCAAGTGGGAAGTATATCTTAGAATTTGATGATCTCTTTATTCCAGGAGGTAATTTCCTTAAAATCTTTGTTCAATGTATACGAAAAAAATACCAAGTTCTGTCCCCAGTAAGACATTTGTAGATATTTATTATGAGATTGGATTTAATGAAGGAAAATAAATATCAAATTTTAGCTGAACATATCACTCAAATGAATAGAGCTCAACGGAGTCCATGATGGCAAGCTTTACGGAACAGGAATGCAACAAAGGAGTGTGGGGTCAGAATGAAAAACACCAAAAAACAACGATGTCAACTTTATTGCACTCAAGCAAGGGGAGTTACAGTTCAGTATTTTGCTTCCACCATAGTACCTAATGCAATGGCACGATTCAGATTGGACAATTTAACCATTTTGATTTGGATGTTTTTGACAAGACATTGATAAATCCAAACTCACTTAAAAATGTCCTAATTGTCTACACACAAATTGCCCAAATCACAAGTTGCATTGTTCTTTGGTGTTTTTCATTCTGACCACACACTCCTTTGTTGCATTCCTGTTCAGTGAAGCTTGCCATCATGATCTCTCTTGAGCTCTATTCCTTTGAGGGATATGTTCAGCTAAAATTTGATATATTATTTTCCTACATTAAATCCAATTTAATAATAAATATCTATAAATGTCTTACTGGTATATGTGCTCGGGTCCAATTTTACAATGAAATTTTGATATTCAAATCAAACAGTCAAGTGTCATGTATACTCAATACCCTGGCTTGGTTAATTCAAAAGGTTGTAGATGTGCCTTTGGGCAAGGCATTTTACCATCTGCCTCTCGACACAGAAAAATATGTACTACTTTGGTAGTGAATGTATAAAACTCCAGTAGGCTACTATTGTTATCATTTACATTAAACTGAGAATTGCCCAGATTGTCATGGTAAAATTGGCTCCAAGCACAAACAATCACCTTTAAAGTTACAATAGAGACTGATACTTACATTTAAACTGGACCCTTGGCTGGTGATCAAAACCTGAGGAGAAAAGACAAAGTATTGCTGTTAATGAAATAAATAAAAAGTTCCCAAAACCCTTACCACGATCGTTCAAAATGGCGTCATTTTGTTGAATTATTGTTTTGTGGTAATTTAAATTTGTTCCTAATTCTTTCATATGTGGATTAAATGAGAATTCTATACATTGACACCACCAGAAGGGGTAGAAAATGTACAATTTTAGGTATTTTGTTCGTATACATTGAACAAAGATTTTAATGAAATTACCTCCTGGAATCAACAGATCATCAAATTCTAAGATATACTTCCCACTTGCACTTCTGTCGCAAATGTTGCATTTCTGAGATAAATAAATGATAAATTACTGCGTAAAGTAATGCACAAAATTACGCGACGAGCGGTCTGTGCGTAAGCGCGACAATAGAGGGCGCTGCGCGCGCGCGTGAATGGTTATCTTGTGCAACTAACTGAAGGCAATTTTTGAAGGAGAAAATGTGACTTTTCGACAGAAAAGCAACATTTGCGACAAAAGTGCAAGTGGGAAGTATATCTTAAAATTACATTATCTGTCGATTCCAGGAGGTAATTTCCTTAAAATCTTTGTTCAATGTATATACGAAAAAAATACCCAATTTTAAAAAGAAAAATTTGAATTTTGAATATTTGAGGGAAATCGTTCACAAGTGGATACAAGCACAACATTTTGCATGGATATCCCTCTTGGACCACTTATTTGGAAAAGCCCGTTAGCCACTTAAAAATTCAAAATTTCATTGATTTCATTTATAAAAACACCATTTCAGGAGCCCTTTAAGTATTTTCAAGTAAAATGGTCAATGTTTTTCACTCCTAAAATCACTTCCCATTCAAATATTAACACATTTTGGTGGTTATTAAGTCATTTATCAGGAGAATATAAAGTGGCGACCAGTAAACGGAATTCTTTCCGAAAGGTGGTTATATACTCATGGAGCTATACTTCCATGTTCCAAGGACCCCTACCAAGGCTTGGAAGGAATCACACACACAAAAATCTCATTTTCCCCTTCAAATTCACCCATTTTACTCAACCCACGTGTCCTATAAAATCCCGAACCCCACAGAAGTATGTAAAAGACCCAGAAAAACCTTAATCTTAACTTTTCTCACATAACGGAAAAACCGTTACAATCGTCGAATATTATAAAGTCAATTTACGTACCTAAAAAATCCCAGCAGCGTAAATTGCCGAGGACGTCCCTGGGCGCGGGCCCGTATCACCAGCATCCTGACCGGCCGTCGGCAGTTCGTCTTTTGCAAAATCTGCGTGCTGCTTCCACGGTTCACTGCTTCGTCTGGAATGCTGTGGTTACGTAACCAAAGAATGGACAGGCAGGTTTGGGCGACTCCAGCATTTTCGGAGTCGACTCCGATTCCAAAAAGGAGTCGCGATGTCACTCGGAATCGATTTCATTTTTCTTTCATTTATATTGGAAAACGATACTAAGTGTGTACCCGATAATGTAAACATTTCAGGAATCGGCAAGGTATCGCTTGGAACCAAGGCCTTTTTCCAAATCTCGACTTGGGCTCAGGCTCAGGCTTCGGCTGCATGTAAACTACATGAAGACGGAGCCGGAGACGGAGACGAAGCAGATATTTGGAAAAGCCCCCTAATCTAGATAAATGGAACCGATTCCTTAAAAAGTGGAATCGCGATTCCGATATCTAAAGTGGAATCGCGATCCCGATATCTAAAGTGGAATCGATTCCATTCGACTCCGGCGTGGAACTATATTCGGACATCTTATAGTATTTATTAACGTGTGGGATTAATTCAATACGCCGTTTGAATGCGCTACCTTTGTGGCTCATACGTAATGATATAATAAGAATGGAATGACATGCAAAGTATAGTACAGTGCAGCCTGCCTTTCCCATCCCGAAATCCAGATGGGACACGGGGAGAGGGGTGCAAAATAGGTTCGGATGGGCTTACTTACGATTCCAACAATTTTCAAAATTGCAGGAAATGTTGCTAAGAGCCCATAGATGAATTTTACCTTGACTGCTCGCCCAGGAAAAGAAATATGAAATTTCGAAATGTACATATTTGGCAAACATTTCCATTTTTCTGAGAAATTGCCTCCGGAAAATGACGAAATCGGTTTAAAATGTCTCATTTCTAAGACATTTTCAAATATGTAGATTTTTGGCCAATTTTATAAAAATCGCTGGACTAACCCCTTACAATATTTCAATGTTTGGCCAAAAGATGATATTTCTTGAGAGCCCATAGATTATATTTCTTGCGAAATGACCTTGACTATACTCACCCAGGCCATAATATATGAAATTTAAAAATGTTTAGATTTTTAGAAAAATGTCAATGTTTGGCAAAAATTTCCATTTCCCTGAGAAATTACCTCAAGAATATGACAAAATCGGTTCCAAATGGGCTACAATATTGCGCTATAGGAATCATTTCTGACACATTTTCAAAAATATCGATTTTTGGCCAATTCGGAAACCCAACTATTTGCCGGGGGTAGACCTGCGATGGACTGGCATCCCATTCAGGAGGAGTACATGTAGCATTGCTCCATGCCACGGAAACCTTATTAAGTTGAGAAAAGACTTGAGTAGTTGATCATGGCTTCAGACCTTGTGTGCAAAAGGTTTTTTTCTAAGAAAATCTTTTATTTTCCCACTCTTAAATCTGGGCTTTTCCATCAAATTCACACTTACCCATGCTTGATGAGTCATTTTAAAGAAAACAAATCTGATCAACTTCTCAACTCTGGGCTGGCTGTGGAAAACTACAGACAGGCGAAAACAGAAAATCGTAAAGCCAAAGCCTGCGAGCCGAATCGAGTCTTGTTTTCGCGACCACGACTAAAAACATCTCTCTGACGCAATTATACGGAATCAACTACTGGTCTCAACGCCAGACTTAAATTGCACTGAAGACGAACAACGTTTAATACCGAGAATAATTCAAACTTTGGTATAGTCGACAATCGACGTCGTTCATTGGTTGAAACATTAATTTCGTCAGAAACATGTTTTTGATTGTGATCGCGAAAACACGCCTCTGTGTTGACATACAATTAAGAACGTATCTGTAATTATTAACAGTGATCGACTGTACTAGTATATAACATTTTCCACATAATTTATGCAGTACTAAAAAAAACAACCTTTGTACCCACATTTTCATCGGTAAATACCTGCAGCTGCTTATGCAGTGAAAGCAAACATTGCGATATTTGTAGCTACGTAACACCCATCTCCAGAATCACTATACGAAACGCTGAAAGAAATTGCGATATTCCTGTTTTTGACATCCAAATACTGAGCAGATCACCATGTATTTCGGACTGTTTGTGTTCGTCCTTACTCTTGTGGCCTGTGGTAAGTTTTTCCCCTTTTAATTAATTTCATTTTAATTTTTTATTTTATTATATATTTTAATTAAATTTGTTTACTTCTTCTTATTGCGAATTTTACTTTGTCAGCACGCACTGTGCATATGGTCATTATATAAATTTGGGGTCCAACGTGTGACGTTTTTCTGTCCCCGTTATATACCTGACATACTGCTATTTGCCATACAAGTATCATTAAAAATGCCTTCAAACCATGAATTGTATTTTATGTATTCACTCTTTGAAATAGAAGGCATTTAAAGAATATGTCCTGAATTTACAAAATACAACATTTTACAAGATATCAGATGTAACGGGGACAGAAAAAGTGGACCCCAAATTTATGGAATGACCCATGTGCTATTTGGAACGCATTTTTGAATGTTCGGGCGAGTTTTGTCCTATTGCATTTATAGCGCACAATTAGTATGAATATGTTCATGCATGTTCGTGTGCACATTAACATTTATGAAGCTAAGTATCGTTCACCTGAACATCGAGATACATAGGTGAGTGGCGCCATTGGCAGCCAGACAGCCAGAGACACCAGGGAATAATTTTGTTCTTCACCAAAAAGTGCTCTGGGATCTTTAAAATGCGTTACACAACACAACACAACACACTGGACCAACAGATTACATTCCTTCCAAAGGATGGAACAATTGTGGTTAAGTGCCTTGCTCAAGGGCACAGGTACCACGACCGGTGTCGAACCATCAACTTCAAGTTTCCATCTGAGCGTTGCGAGTCAACTATCTAAACCACACGGCCCCGGTATACCCCATGTATTTACTATATGTTTTCGCGTTCAGTTTTAATAAAATACCCTCCAAGTTCGTTTAAGATGCATTCGTTTTAGCGGAAATTTGAATTCAGTTTGGGATCATCCTTCAATTATTTAAAGAGAGCATTCAATTTGGTTTTTCGAGCACGCAATCGGGAAACTTCCGCAATTCAAATTTTAAAATACGCGCAATCCATTCAATTTTGAAATACCAGCAAAAATCATTCAAATTCGCCCAAACCCCGAGGCGAGCTTGTGCTAAATTGTGAATGAAGATTCAATGCTTTGTATTTGAGTGACGCAAATTCTAATCTCATGTAGCAACAAATGTGAATGTCTTCAAACGAAATTGAATAACGTGCAAATGAATAAGAAACAGAGAAATGTTTGCGTCCTGATCAAAATCACTTGAATACGTACTTACACAAACGAAATCGAATACAATTCTGATGAATTCGAGCTATTATTATAACCTATATTATGTACTATTTTCCTCAGGAATTCAGGCAAAAGAATTTGTCTTTAAAGATGACAGTAAAAATGTATGCATGAAGATGAACTTGACCGGAGAGTACACCTTTTCGAACTCGGTAAGAGCCACTGAAACTCTGAACATGATTTCCCTTCTTTATTATAAAAAGGCAGAGGTTCGTCAGCAATACGCGCGCGCCAAATTCGTGCCACGAAATACGCAGTTCCATGCCTTTGCTATGGAGCTGCGTATTTCGTGGCACGAATTTGGCGCGCGCGCGCACTGCTGACGAGCCTGTGCCTTTAATGTCGTCAGAAACCCAAAGTTTTAGCAACGTTCCTTTTTATAATGTGCATGCGTTCGTTTAGCTTTCCGGTATCTTCGCGTAGTACCCTGATCGGGAATACACGAGTCATGCCATCTGGAGTTTTGCTTCGAATTGTGGAAAAATTTTAATATTAACATAAAGCCGGAAATTACGTAGTTTGCTTATACATGTAAGCTAAACGATCGCACTTCAGAGAGTTACGTAATAAGCGGTTGGCCGACGCCATTTTGTCAGCATACTGATGTATTTTATTGAATGTTCGTATTTTCGAGTCTGAAAATGTTTTATAAATGTTTATTCTACTGACCAGTTATAAGTTACACAATTTTCTTTAGATTTCTTTAGATTTTAAGAATATTTTCAGATTCTCTTTAGGTTTTAATAATATTTAATTTAACTGTCAATGATAGCAGTTGTTTAACTGAGGAGGCTGTCTTTTAACATACCTATAACTGTAAAATTATATACACAATTTCCTTTTTGGTTAAGACGTTGGATCTGGACACTGCGTCTGAAAGTAGCCTAAACTGTACAGAGGACATACGCACTGCGGTATTTTCCTTCGAGCCAGACGACAATCAATTTAAGCTGACCTTCCAGAAGTTTAACAATTTCTGGGTCATGTCGGAAATTGAAGTGGCCTACGAACCGACAGGAGGTAACCACCAATCTTTAGCCTATGGGTCATTCCACGAAGTTGGGGCAGAAGGGGTGACATTTCTTCATTTGCACAAAAATTAATGGCCACTTAGTGAACAGCATGTCGTCATTTATATAATATTGATGTTGCACGATATGGTTGCTTTGCCTGCGATATTTAATGAGAGACTTATTTGACGAAGTAATGATCATGTAACGGGGACGTCGTGCCAATTTATCCCATTTCACTCAGGCCCTCAAAGGTGATCATGTTGAATTTGACATTAGCACACTGTTTTTGATGTAAACAATCACTTTAATTTAATCAAAATTATTCTACTTTGAAATTGTGTGGTTCAAGAAAATCTGTTGAAAAACACCAAATGTCACACCAGTCCTGCATTTACACAAAATCCTATTTAATTGAATGTTTCTTCTCCGTCGATTTTGTTAAAAATAATGGAGGTTTTTAATTTATCTTACCTAGCAGCTGGTATTTCTGTGTCCCATGAAATCCAAGTTTAATAATATACGGTTAAAAAAGATCACTGGTGTAACAGGGGGGACGCCGTATCCCAACTTCATGGAATGACCTTTATAATTTATATAAAACAACACGCTTCTAAATTATTATTGGAAATTGTGAGCCGCTCCATGCACCGAAAGTAGGCGCTTGTCGCACATGCAGGCCAGAACTGAGATAATGGCTACTACATGTCAAGTAGGGAATTTTTTCTTTCTTTCGATACCAGGATTTCTACATGAGACCACCTATTGAGTATCAATCAATCATCTAAAGAAGTTAGAGTGAATAAATACTATCAGAAAACAGTTTTCAGTGTTTTTCTAAATACCTTCATGAGAATAGGCTAATTTGGCTAAAACAATGGGAAAATCACCGATATTCCCATCCTGAGACATCAGGGAATTTCCACTCTGCAAAGCGACGTAGGGAGTGCGTTAAAGGGGCACTGTTGCAAGAGGATGCGATATTCCATGCTTATTTTTGTATTGCCTTTGGCAGGGGTTGGCACTATATCCCAAACACCAGAAGAACACATGTTTTCCTATAGGTATAGGGCTTTTGGAGTCAGACTTTATGCCTTATACAGCAGAAATACAATCTTTTACACCATTTTTCTCTACAAAGCGCTTCTTTAAAAGATGTGCTCTTTGTCATCACGGAAATGGTCATAACTTGGTCAATTTTTGACGGATTGACACAATGTTTGTAGTTTTGTGAAGCTTATAATATACTATATCTGATTAAGTCATTAGCTCCAGTTTCATTTGTTTTATGCAAGAGCCTAATTTTGGTGGAATGGCTCACAATTGGATCGTATTTTTACATCAACAAGGTCCTGCAGCCGATTTCACGAAACTTTACGCAATTGCGCGAGTCCACTTACGCCATTACTTACGCAATAATTTATGGCGTAAGTGGACTTGCGCAATTGCGTAAAGTGTCGTGAAATCGGCTGCTGCACCGTGCCATTTTAACTTGAGCTATTTTTACTTTAATTGGTTACATATTGAGACCTTCAAACAAATATCCACATGCAGTATTTCCAACGACACAATAATATGTTATGTAAATGTTATATACACAGTATCAAACGTTCACCACCCAATGTTTGCAAATGTTTGCACAGCGTTACATATCATTATCCAAATATTTTATCCAAATCACAGATCCGGCTGAAACTGTTGTGAACAAAGAAGAAAATCTCCTGCCATATTCGGTCAAACTTGGCTGTTATTTCCAAAAGGACGAACAGTTGGTTTTCGACGTTTCCGATGCCTCCATAACACTGACAAACGTGACGAGCATACAAGCGTTCGCTCAAGATGCAGGGGGCGATTTTGGAGGTGGGTATACCATTTTACTGGGTTGATGGAAATTAATTCAATTTGTAGCCGGTAAGCCGAATTGCATGGAGCTTACATGTCACCTACCTAAACATCGAGATATTCGAAGTATTCTCAGAACAATATACAGTAACACCAAATTTGCAAAAATTAAGCCTCACGTCCAGGGATGCATGCTATACCGTTTTTAATATTTAAATTTTTCCTCTTTCTGTTAATAAAAACGTGTGACATGCTTTTAAAGATTTTCAAGTGTATTTAGTGATTGAAAGTGGTTTTCCAGTAGAAAATATTTATTTTTATTTCCATAATGCTAATTAAATTTAACGTTTGTGTGTGAATAACGTAACCCGGGACACCAAATTCCTATTCAATATAATGGAACAAATTATGAGCCTTTGTTTCAAATATTTGTCGTTAATCACAGAACAAAATGTTCAAGAAATTGATGCTGTCCCCTGTAATCGCACAGCTTTTACTGAGAATCTGTAATCATGAGTGGCGATTTTTGATGCACAGGGTGTCGTACATATACATGTAACTGGGACACCAAAGTTTTGGACCCCTAATTTTGGGAATTACCCATAAACGAAAATCGGATTAACCATCAAAAAGTGGGCGTGTGAATAAAACGTTATTTCCTTGTGTGATACAAAATTCATCTCTGTTAAAGGAGCGTGTTCAGACAAATGGATTTTGTTTTAACTTATAACGATCATATAAAATACCTCCCCAAAATATATGGAACCAGATTAACTAGTTCGGAAAAACTTTTTTTTTTTTGACGATATATCCTTGAAAATTTTAAAAATGGGTTAGTCGAAATGTGATGGACACACTCTGTTAAGTTGAAACATGTGCCTTGTTTAATGGTTTGTTGTTGATTTTTCGTCCACAGATTGCCAAGACGCAGCCACGGTCACTCCTAGCGGTGTGAAACGTCTCGGAGCTTCCACCATCTGCCTGGTGTTGATCACCGTTGGTGGCGCTTTTCTGGCTTACTAGCAACGGAGAACGTGCAAAGTCGAGCCGTGATTATACACGGAGCAAATACTTAAATTCGTAACCTATAAGCGAGATATATCTCGTACTCAGACCTGATAAGCGAGTTCGGAGTGGGTTCCCAATCCTATACTTTCGCGGCGAAAACAATTGCAATAAGCGATATGATCGGGAACCAATCTGAGTTCGGAGTTTTAACTGGGCATGCGCACATGCAATTGACCTCTAAGGTCATTTGGTAATGAGAAAAATACGGTCACCAGCCATGGAAAAAAAGCCCATTGCCTCAGAAACTGACTTGACTACCAGATATGAAGTTTCTAAAATTATTATTAATTGGAACTCCCAATTTAATTTGTAAGCAAGAAGTGATATAAGTATGCGCAGTACGATGCGCACAAAGCAAACTTAAAACTCAGTCTGAACTCGCTTATAAACTGACTGATAAAATATACTGTATTCAATAAAAGGGTGTAACCTCTGACGTCACAGTAGGCGTCAAAACATTGGGGGCGTGGCTATCACACTGTGCGCACGCATCTGCTGTGCATAAATTTGTTTTTACGATTGAGGTCGCCGGTCAGATTGGCTTTGAATTGTGTGACCTTTGACATCGTTCCCTCGGCAACTTTATGCAAAGCATTGCGTACGCACAAAAGGAGGCATTATTTCACTAGATGGCGCTTTATAGATGTAAACAAATCAGTATAGCATTTCAATTTATTTAGCAGACAGCTGCAGTGCGTCGACCATCTTCCTCTATACATCAGGCAAAACAATCCTTTGTCTAGACTGCTCCCCACTTACATGTACTCCAGGAAAAGTATAACCAGTCCAGATAAAATCATTGTCTTTCCTAAAGTCTCAAGATGGCAGACGGATACTTCAATCAAGAAATTGTTGTTGCTTTTGTCACTTTGATTAATGTCAAAGCTTGTATCTTTAAAGATTCCGTCTATATAAATAACAAAAAAAATCATGGTGATATGCAGTTGAGGTCAGAAGAATAAATACATGTACACCACTACCATCATCACCCAAAATGGTAAACAGGACTACCCGAACCATTGCGAGGTGTACAACTTAAAGCTATGTTTTAAGTACTGCATGCACGTGAGGAATTCCACAAAATCAATAATTTAGTAAAGACTGTTACAAAAATGGTTTAAGCACACCAGTTTTAACACTTGGTTGCATAAGTTGTATTTTAACTTCTGACTTCAACTGTATATTATATAAATATATGGTATTATATATGATATCTTGATATTATCTGTTAGGATAGTTAAGTAAACTAGTTTGGCCAGGGTTTATCCATAACTACTGAGGATATCTGAACAATTCTGACTGAAATGCCATCATTACAACAACACACCACTTTAAGAATATCCGTTTGTAATTTCAGTGGAATATTCAATTCATATTTTCCCGAAAACACGCTAAAACATTTTTTGAATGTTTTGTAACCTTTCTGTGTTCCATGTTGTCAGTATATAAAAACGGGATTGAAATTGTTGCGAGTACAGTTTAAAGGAGTGTGACCAGATCACTTTTTTTTACCCATAACTCCCCGGGACTTACCTTATGGGTCATGAGATTTTTATATCATAACATCCGTTATATTTTTCTGATTACGAAACTGAAACTCCCGCGCTTCTAGGCCGCATATTTCCGAGGATATCGTCGAAAATCCACCGATTATTTGTAAACTAATTTTCCAGTATCAACGTTTATCCGCTGAAAGCATACTCGATAGTTTTGTTCATTTTGTACTGGAAATTGCGAATGTTTTCGGGTTTTTGGGACATGGGAGGTGTGTATGGGAGTTACTTGATAATATTGGTAAGTTACATCGAAAACTATTTTCCAGAAACTCTGGTCACGCTCCTTTAACTTGAATGGTAATGTGATACCTCTGGTGGGTTCCTAAAATGAAGCGATCATTAGAAAGATTAAAGATGATAAAATAAGATAAAACCAGCTTATCATATTTTATTTCACACCTTAATTAACACTTACAATGCTGTTAATACTATACTGCAAAGAACGAGCCTGAATCTACTATTTATTTCTTTAACTAACCCTACCGGTAACTTTAACACGAATGCATACATTTAAGGTTTTATTTCT
Source organism: Henricia sp. BOLD:AAB3569 (assembly GCA_037783545.1). Taxonomy (NCBI): domain Eukaryota; kingdom Metazoa; phylum Echinodermata; class Asteroidea; order Spinulosida; family Echinasteridae; genus Henricia; species Henricia sp. BOLD:AAB3569. Next base: position 1,985,674 of record JBBELK010000219.1, read on the forward strand.
AAATGTTAGGCGCTAGGCCTATTTATATAAATGTTCGAACTTTGAACTTTGGCACTTTTTATAACTCATTATCTCACGTATCACGTTTCGTTGCGTCACACCATGGAGATATGGTCACACAAACCGTGTTCACTAATTTGTAAGTTAGTAGGCCTACATGTATAATATAAATCAGTGGCCTTGCGCACGCAGCGACCGAAACATCGTATACGGGAAGTGTAAAACAAAAACCGCCATACCGGATTTTTGCACTATAGAAACTGAAAGAATTCGTTTATGCACTTTTCGCAGTTCATTTGTTATGCGACGTCAGTTACATGTAGACCTACTGTGACGATGCAGTTCTCAATGAATTCGTCTCTTTTTATCCTCTTATTTCTCATGTCAGGTGAGTCCATGTTTTTTAGTTGTATTCGATGCCATTTCAAGACATGACATCACGCCATAGCTATCTTCGGTAGTACCACAACGCCGCCTTTATAAATTTCATCATTACATTCGCCAATTTTATCATTACATTCGCCAATTTTATCATTTCATTCGCCAATTTTATAATTTCATTCGCCAATTTCATCATCCATTCGCCAATTTCATCACCCCATTCGCCAATTTCATCATTACATTCGTCAATTTCATCATTCGTTCGCCAATTTCACCCTTACATTCGCCAATTTCATAATTTCATCATCTTATTCGCCAATTTCATCATTACATTCGCCAATTTCATCATTACATTCGCCAATTTCAACATTACATTCGCCAATTTCATGATATGATCATTGCATTTGTCAATTTCACGTTGCATTCGCCAATTTCACCCCTCCATTCGCCAATTTTACCCTTTCATTCGCCAATTTACCCTTTCATTCGCCAATTTCACCCCTACATTCGCCAATTTCATCATTACATTCGCCAATTTCATCATAACATTCGCCAATTTCATCGCGGGTTTTACATGGCGATTTGCCCTTGTTTGCTAGTAATCGATTCCATATTATTCGTTTTTGCGAGTAATCATTGCACGCGACGAGTTCGCCGTTTCATTCTTCAGTTTCATCATGCCTAGTCTTTACTAAAGACGTTAACTGTCTGTGTTTGTCACACGTTCATGTGAGCACACTCAATTGCATGCCCAATAGAGGGCGCACTTCAAGTACTTGTATTTGGACTGTCGTACGTGTGGATTTCGGGACCCAGTTAACGTCTTTACGATCTTGGCATTTGAGGGCGGGACCAGACTATGCTAATATCAGATGATGTTTGCATTATTCATTGTCGTGGTTGGTGAATGACGGAAGATTGTAAAATAATGTATGCATCAGCAAAGAGTTCACAACACGTAAGGTCAACAGGTCAACTGTTCGGTAAACATACATAAAATTTGCCGACCATGTGAGCCGTTTTACGGGCGAGTTTCCCGGTCCAGCTTCCGCGTTGTGAACTGAGCCTCAGATCTAGAATGACTGAAGCGTACGGTATGCCAAATAGGGGAACTAGAATCCAGAAAGGAAGTGAGGTCACTCCCGCCCCCTGACCCCCGATCTGAGTAACAAACAAAGTAAAATTCTCCTAATATAAAGAAGAGATGACATCCAAATCAAACAATCAAAGTCTTAATTTTTTGTTTTTCTTGCTCTTATGATGATATTTATTATTCAACTCACTGCTTTCATCTGCCTTACTCGATCATTAAACTACCTTTCCTATGTTTAATGTTGAAGATAACATTTGTATTTTATTTTGATTTTAAATTCTCATAATTTTGCGTTTGCCCCTTTGTCTGCAACACTTTGATCTTCTGATTCGTGTATAAAAACAAATGGTTGATAATTTTTACTTCACTAAACCTTTAAGAATATCCGTTTGTAATTTCAGTGGAATATTCAATTCATATTTTCCCGAAAACACGCTAAAAAATTGTTTGAATGTTTTGTAACCTAGCTTTCTTCGTTCCATGTTGTCAGTATATAAAAACGGGATTGAAATTGTTGCGAGTACAGTTTTAACTTGAATGGTAATGTGATACCTCTGGTGGGTTCCTAAAATGAAGCGATCATTAGAAAGATTAAAGATGATAAAATAAGATAAAACAAGCTTATTATCTTTTATTTCACACCTTAATTAACACTTACAATGCTGTTAATACTATACTGCAAAGAACGAGCCTGAATCTACTATTTATTTCTTTAACTAACCCTACCGGTAACTTTAACACGAATGCATACATTTAAGGTTTTATTTCTAAATGTTAGGCGCTAGGCCCATTTATATAAATTTTCGAACTTTGAACTTTGGCACTTTTTATAACTCATTATCTCACGTATCACGTTTCGTTGCGTCACACCATTGAGCTATGGTCACACAAACCGTGTTCACTAATTTGTAAGTTAGTAGGCCTACATGTATAATATAAATCAGTGGCCTTGCGCACGCAGCGACCGAAACATCGTATACGGGAAGTGTAAAACAAAAACCGCCATACCGGATTTTTGCACTATAGAAACTGAAAGAATTCGTTTATGCACTTTTCGCAGTTCATTTGTTATGCGACGTCAGTTACATGTAGACCTACTGTGACGATGCAGTTCTCAATGAATTCGTCTCTTTTTATCCTCTTATTTCTCATGTCAGGTGAGTCCATGTTTTTTAGTTGTATTCGATGCCATTTCAAGACATGACATCACGCCATAGCTATCTTCGGTAGTACCACAACGCCGCCTTTATAAATGTCATCATTACATTCGCCAATTTTATCATTACATTCGCCAATTTTATCATTTCATTCGCCAATTTTATCATTTCATTCGCCAATTTTATAATTTCATTCGCCAATTTCATCATCCATTCGCCAATTTCATCACCCCATTCGCCAATTTCATCATTACATTCGTCAATTTCACCCTTACATTCGCCAATTTCATAATTTCATCATCTTATTCGCCAATTTCATCATTACATTCGCCAATTTCAACATTACATTCGCCAATTTCATGATCATTGCATTTGTCAATTTCACGTTGCATTCGCCAATTTCACCCCTCCATTCGCCAATTTTACCCTTTCATTCGCCAATTTCACCCCTACATTCGCCAATTTTACCCTTTCATTCGCCAATTTCACCCCTACATTCGCCAATTTCATCATTACATTCGCCAATTTCATCATAACATTCGCCAATTTCATCGGTTTTACATGGCGATTTGCCCTTGTTTGCTAGTAATCGATTCCATATTATTCGTTTTTGCGAGTAATCATTGCACGCGACGAGTTCGCCGTTTCATTCTTCAGTTTCATCACGCCTAGACTTGGTTCCAAGTCCGAGATCCTGTTTTGTTTTCCGTTTCCGATTTTTGAAATGTATGGACAGGGAACTAGTCTATTTCGGTTCAGGATCTCGGACTTGGGACTTCTGCACGCCAGCTACATTCATGTATTCACCAGTTGGATTTACATACAGCGCGGTTTCCGTAGCGACGGCCAATTGGAGCGTATACGAATCCGGGTGGTCGGGTCTATATGCTTCACAGGTAAGATGAGATTTACCATTTTCGCAGCCTTCTTCTTAAAACTGTTTCTGTGGTTTGTTGTTAGAAAGAATTAGTGCCATAAGCATGAAATGTTGTAATATTTTGAATGGAAATAAAACTAAAACGTACTCCTAACACTTACTCGTGTCAAAATACACATCTGTTCCCTTTTGATAGAATGGAATAGTCGCTTTGTAATCCTCTCAGTGCATGTATTTTAGTGCAACTGCGAACATGGGTGCGATAAACTTGTTTTCAAGGCAAATGCCGAGACCAAAACGCGAAAAATAAAAGCAGGTTTCCCGTATACATGTTGTATTTATGGTATTTGTCAAAACTGGGGACACGCAACAGCAGAACCTTTCTGATGACAAAATCTATATTCTTTTGAAGCGGTTTGAGAGTGATCGTTACCGATTTGCCCGGCCGATTTGATAACGCGTGGCGCCCGGCGAGCTCCCCGCACCCGTACAAAAGACGAGGCGACCGTTTGCCAACTCGACCGTAAACCGAACCGACCGTAGTTCAAGTTTTTCTTTGAAACTTGGAATTTTTATGTCCAAAAATAGTGCCACTATTAATGATGTGTCACTACACCCGGTCAGTTACTTTGGACGTAAAGCAGTGACTTAATTGTTGCATGCACTGTACGGTGGTCGAGTTGGTTCACGGTCGAGTTGGGCAAACGGTCGACTTGACCCGAGTCAGTATTATACAGCATCCATTTCGTAACAAATTTACCTACTTTCCTGATGAAGGGTTCGACGTCACATAAGCCCTTCTACATTTAAACCTATGAGACAATTCAAGAAGACTTTTTTTCTACCCTAAAATCTCCACTTATTTTAAGAAAAAAAAGCTTGCAGTGAGTGGTCGTGGCTCTAATTCATGGGTTAAGAACACATTCAAAATTTATCTTGACAAACTCCTTCAAATGAGAGGTCTGCAATTTTCAGGTTATTAAAACTGATGTTAATGTGGATTTTGATGCACAAAATCAAGGTTGTAACTTGTCTCCTTCTGCTCGAGTCCCAAGTCAAGTCAAGTCAGGCATATTGGTCAAGTTTGCTCGTTAAGTCCGGTAGTCACGACAATAAATTTGTCAAACTAATTTCAAATTGAGTCTTAACAATGGAACTCACATGCTTTTAGCCAAGGTTTTTTTAGTGCTGAAATTCGGTCCCCAAAATTACGAAAAATGCATAAAAAAAATAATTTTATTTTTGGCTGAATCAAATAAAAAAAATCTGACTCATGTCAAGTCTTTTGAGGTTTGAGTCTCAAGTCAGCCATATCATTTGGGGTTGGAGTCTCGAGTCAACTAGAGTCTGAGTCTCGAGATCGCCTGCACAAAATAAGGCACATTTTAGCAATCATGTTTAAGATCAACATTTAAACGGCATGAGGAAATATGCTTGTAACACTGTTGTAATTCAGATATTTAGTTGGTTTTATACTGCGGTATTCCTTTTTAAACAAAAAATGCTCTACATTAAACATTTTATACATGTATTGCTTTTTATGTTAGTAAATTCTACTTTAAAAAATGTTAGATACCTCAGTGAAACAGAGTGAAATAGATATATTTTAATCTGGGGGCCTCTTCAGAGGCCCCAGAGACATAAAGTCTTGGAGAAAAATATTGGACCACCTATGTCTTGAATTATTCAACAAGTCCCTCAGCAACCAGGCTTATGTTTATGATATTTGGTCTTAGACAATAGTCATTAGCTCAGGAGGCTTACAAGGCATCAAATATGTAAGACATTCCTTAAACAATTCTTACATACTTATTTTTGTTGTCTATGCAGGTTGTAGGTGGTCCAATAATTGTTTTCCCAAGGCTGTGTGTTGGAGCTAGGATGTTGCAAAGTACTCAAATTGTGCTCTAATCACCGTAGGAAAATATCATGCTGTCCATATCATGCTGAACTCCTCTTTACGTTTTGTGGCAGTTCCTTCAATCTTGTACTTGTGAATAGTCCCTGAGAATCTGCAACTCATCACAAAGGTATTGCCAAGGCGCAGATCCGCCAAGGCTTCCTGCAGTGAGTTCAAGCTGAGCTCTCGAAGTAGTCCTGCCTCAGTTGGACTCTGTGCACAAATACAAGTAAAAAGGTTATTGGTATAAATTACCATACTTTGCCTTTCCTGACATATACATGCGTCACAGGAGCTAATTAACAGATGCAGTTTTTGGATGCATGTTTCTGAATTCGAGCATCTGACCAAAATAATAGACAATTTCCCCACACACCCCTCCACCGCCCCCAAAAAGTGAATCTACGTGAATCTACCTGCTTCTGCTTCTACTAATTAGGGTAATATTTCCCCTTAGGTGGGGGTTTGGTCACATTTTTTCATGCCCCCAGGGTGGGGATTTTGACAAAAGGAAATCATATTGTCTGTGCACATGGGAGCAAAACGTGCATTATTTTGCATCGCACACCCGTACCCCTGGGTGGGGATTTTGTCACCTAGATTTTGCCCCGCAGGAGTGGGATTTTGTCACTCGAAAAGTGACAATCCCCTTCTCTGAGGTGGGATAGAGCGGGGAAGTGGTTGGGGAAACAATTCATACCTGTAGGCCTATGTGCATAGGGCCTACATCATGACATGTAATTGTTTTGCCCTTTCCCAATTATGACAAATACACTAAATGTTTTCCCCTAAGACACTATCAGGAAAACTTCAAGTTCATAGCATACGTGCTCGGATCAGGTGGGATTTGAACCCACGACTTCCTGCTAACAAAGCAGATGCCTGCTTCTAGCTCACTAGCATGCTTGCTCAAGTTTGACTTTTTGGCAGGATTACCCGAAACTGGCGAAAGAATGGAGAACTCTGGCTTCAGTCTTCAGACAATGTCAGACCTCAGGCCTATTATTACTTATTTTATTAGGACAACAAATGAGAGATTCGTATTCCTAAATTTGGGTTTTTCATTAAATCAGCAAGTTACTGAGGTTTGATAAGTATTAACATTTTCAAGATTTTTTTCTGCTCAACTTCTCCATTCTTACTGCATGTAAGTCTTAAGCTGGATCCGAATTAGTGGCTTTGGCTGTGGCTATGGCTGTTGCTATGGGCGGACAATGACAGTCCTTAGAAACAGCATAGCAACAGCCACAGCCACAGCCAAAGCCACTAATTCGGATCCAGCCATAGTCATATGTTAACATATCAACGTACCGTGAAACCGGGTAGAGGCCGCCTGGCCCCGCGCCGCAGCCGGGCGCGGCCCACGACCGCCCGGCCCAGGCAGCGCTAGGCCAGCCAGGCATGTGCCGGCACAGTCCGCGTATGGTAATCTTTTCTAATTTTAAGTGATTACCTGTTGAAGATTCAATTAATTCAGGTGATGTTATAACCATGTTATAACCATGTCATGTACCCCCAGATTCTTTCACCATCTCAACCATCTGCGAATGTCAGTAAATTGACACGACTCGCAAATACATCCTCTAGAAGATTTCTAATGAATATTCATTACAACGTAAGGCTCCCTGTGACTTCGACCAATCATATCGTTACGTCCTGTTTTGGACTTAATTCCCATAGACCGTGTACAACTGGCGTGCAGAAGTCCCAAGTCCGAGATCCTGAACCGAAATAGACTAGTTCCCTGTCCATACATTTCAAAAATCGGAAACGGAAAACAAAACAGGATCTCGGACTTGGAACTGAACCGAAATAGACTAGTTCCCTGTCCATACATTTCAAAAATCGGAAACGGAAAACAAAACAGGATCTCGGACTTGGAACCAAGTCTACATCACGCCATGCGGCAATTTCACCGTCCCATTTGGCAATGTACCATTTCAACTCAGCACTAGGATTCAGCCTAAGATTTATCCTATAATTCGATATCTAAAATACATACTCCAAAAGATTTTTAAAAAAGTGTGTTAATAAAAAACAAGTCAACGAATTTTGAAACTCCAGACAAAAATGCACATTTTTGCAATATAATAATTATTTCAAACAATCTACAAGTTTAATAATACTACCAATTACGTACGTGGGGAAAATGTGCAAAAACGTGTTAACATCAAGCCAACCGGTCTTCTTCAATGAAAAAGTGTACCCTTTGTGTTTACGATTTTCAAATTTTTAGAATAAACTTTTAGAACATTACCATATCTTTAAAAAAAAATTGGAACCGGCTGATTCGCACCACTAATTAGTGCCTAATTAATGAATGGGTGTAGTTAAAGGCCAAAAAAGAAGGTAGCTCATTTCCAAAGACGTGGATATACATACGTTTGTGAGAGGCCTGAAGAAAGTACAGTGAAACGTGCTCTTCAGACCACCTCTATAAAGAGGCCACCTGTCTAAAGTGGCCACATTTGTTTGGTCCCAAACAAGTTTGTACACAAACATATGGAGGTGGAACCTTGATATTAGGCCCCCTCCATAACGCGGCCAGTGGCCAGGGCACCGGGACTTCTGTGTGTACAATCCTATGGCAGTTGAACCTGGATAATCTGGCCACACACAGTAAATTAATCAAGCTGCTCTAGGAAATTTTATGAAAAGCTTTAACAAATTAAACAACTGAACAATGTTCAACTTTTTAATGAGGAAACCTTTCATACACTTTTTCAACTATAGACATCCACTGTGGTATATGTTTTTTGATGTTTAAATATTCCTGCATGTGTACGCTAAACCTCTATATAAGGGCCACCTGCTTATACTGGCCACGTTTTGTCGGTCCCTTGGGTGGCCACTATATACAAGTTTCACTGTACGTCCGTACTGCAGTTTTCAGTTCAAACGTCATTATGTTGCAAGTAAGCAAAGTCGTGAAAAAAAAAACGCTTTTACCTCGTGGGGCTATTGCAGTTTTACTGATTCCAGTTGTTGTTGTTGTTGTTAAAGGAACACACCGGCTTTGTTGGGCTATTTTGGGCTCGAAATAGACCATACATTATTCTGAAGTGCTTTCCAGAGTAAATTAGATATATCCTGAAAAGACGCCGTCAAATTTGGCCATTTTTGAGCAATTTTCAAAAATTCAAGGTCACTTGACTTTTCGGAACCAGATTTTGGTTCCGAAAAGTCACATGGTCTTGCGAGTTAGTTTTGTGTCCAGCCGCATGAAAGTTTCTTACTGCAGAACTGCGCCAAATTTAAAAGTAAATATTTAAAAGTAATTGACAAAAGAGAGACTACTATACAGGTATGAAACAAAGTTGAACATAGGTATGAAAATTCGAACATAAATGTTTAAGTTGTTTCGAGAATCCGGAGACGGGAGCGAGCGCGTGCTACGGCAGACTACCGTAGAATGTAGGATATTTGACCCGCGCAGCACGGCAAATAGCCTGAACGCACACACGGCCGGGTGCGTTGCTCCGGTGTACGTTTGTGAAGAAAAAACATGATGCCAACTCTTCAAAAGAAAACGGAAATTCCTATTCGGTCGTCCGAAGTTTTAAAAATTCGTTGACTTGTTTTTTTATTAACACACTTTTTGTAATCTTTTGGCGCATGTATTTTAGATATCGAATCCTAGGCTGAATCTTAGGCTGAATCCTAGGCCTACTTTACTTTGGTTCACCAGACATCTGCCACATGGAACGGTGAAATTGCCGCATGGCATGTAGTCTTGGCCCAAGACTACTCTAGTCGATATTGTTTGTGTACGCGTTGGCCATATAGTGCGCCCTCTTGCAGCACTAACGGACCAGTCTTTGCTCACTAGAGTAGTCTTGGGAACTTCTCCCGGAAGGTTTAACTTTTTCTTTGTTTTTGCCTAGGCTTTCCTAGGGAACCAATCAGCGAGTGACCCAAATAGAGCAGCGCGTCGGAATGCAGCGAGTGACCCAAATACAGCGCGTCGACCGCAGAGCGTGACCCAAATACACCACGTGCACGCGCTTCGAATGGTTTGAAAAATATAAGGCGGCTTACAGGAATCATCGAACATGACCGTTTTATCGTTGCTAACATTTTCGGTGGCATAAGTTTCTTGGCAAATGTTTGCGAATATATTTACAAACATATTTGCAAAGGCGTATGACATCGCAAAATACATTTGTTTATGAAGAAAATTGCGACATTGCAAATATTTGCAAAGATATCTGTGGTATGCCATGTCCCCTGTGTACCATCATAAAACCCTCTGCAGCTATTTACATAAAACGGTACCGCCCCCAATGCTGAACTTCCGGGAGAAGTTCCCAAGACTACTCTAGTGAGCAAAGACTGGTCCGTTAGTGCTGCAAGAGGGCGCACTATATGGCCAACGCGTACACAAACCAATATCGACTAGAGTAGTCTTGGGCCAAGACTACATGGCATGATGAAACTGAAGAATGAAACGGCGAACTCGTCGCGTACAATGATTACTCCTAAAACCAATAATATTGAATCGATTACTAGCAAACAAGGGCAAATCGCCATGTAAAACCGATGAAATTGGTGAATGTAATGATGAAATTGGCGAATGTAATGATGAAATTGGCGAATGTAGGGGTGAAATTGGCGAATGGAAGGGTAAAATTGGCGAATGTAACGTTGAAATTGGCGAATGTAACGTTGAAATTGGCGAATGTAACGTTGAAATTAGCGAATGTAATGATGAAATTGGCGAATAAGATGATGAAATTATGAAATTGGCGAATGTAGGGGTGAAATTGACGAATTTAATGATGAAATTGGCGAATGGAATGATGAAATTGACGAATGTAATGATAAAATTGGCGGATGGAATGATGAAATTGGCGGATGGAATAATGAAATTGGCGAATGGGATGATGAAATTGGCGAATGGGATGATGAAATTGGCGAATGAAATGATGAAATGATAAAGGCGGCGTTGTGGTGCTACCGAAGATAGCTATGGCGTTCCATACGTACCCACCGCCATTAGATGACGCTGGGACAGGCTGATGCGTCTTCACCATAGAGTTATATACAGTATAAACTAGAGTGTGCACTGTGATGTGCTATGTGGACCGGTCCATACGATCGCTATGATATTCCACATAAAGGCACAGGCTCGTCAGCAATGCGCGCCCGCCAAATGTGTGCCACGCAATACGCAGCTCCATAGCAAAGGCATGGAGCTGAGTGTTTCGAGCACGAATTTGGCGGGCGCGCATTGCTGACGAGCCTGTGCCTTTAACACGTGTACTCGAGTGAAAGTAGCATACTAACCAGTCTAGGCAAGTCTTTCCTGGACTAAGATGGCGGACGATGCTTCCGGTTGTTTATCCAGTCCACAGAGTACTAAAGTGATAACGTCACCCCATTGTGTGTAGCCAATGTTACTGGGTCTACAATAAAACCAGTCAAATGTTTCTTTGCGCTTTAGCAATTAACTGTTCAGATTACCAGCGAATGTTTAGACCCGGTTACCCTGGCAACTGACGTCACACTTCAGTCTATAACATCGATATATAATCACTGGATGAAGTGTGCAATAGCAGTTAGCTATACGATAATTGAAGCCATGCGCCGGCCGCCATTGTACCCCACGAACAATGCTTGGCCTAGACTGCTCCCCGGTCCATGCGATCGCTTGCATTCCACTTAACACATGTGGACTAGTGAAGACAGTATGACCAGTCTAAGCAAGGCATTGTATTTGTAGGGGTACAATGGCGACGATGGCTTCAATTTTAGATGTCGTTGCTTCATCCAGTGATTATATATCGTTGGTCTATAACAGAAAATCATGTGACTTTACCACAGGTTATGCATTTGGGAATAATGGAACCACAGTGACATCTCAACAGTCAACAGCCGTCGAGACTTCCAGTATCTCTACGGTGTTGCAAACAACTGCAGATAACATGTCGTCAACCAAACAACAAACGACCGGAGACGCGTCTACAGAAGGCTCAATAACCACAGCCAATGTAACAGAAAATTCGACAGGTCTTCCTGCCACAACCAAAAATACCAACACTCGTGGTCCGCCCCTGCAATATATCACACCGAGGTACCTTATGCCCATAGACTGGATTAGCAATGTCCCAAAATTTTAATAAACCACTTGTCCAGAAAAACTGTCTAATGCAAAGACTTCGCCCGAGAAGTCGTTTTACACGAAAACGATAACCGAGGATAAATTTATTTAAATGCGTGTGCACGGACATTTTATTACAAGGGCGCCCTCATGTGAACGAAAGTAGACCCCCGACTACCATGGTATATTATGACTCCGTTGTTTTGTGAAATATAGCAGAGGAACCAGCCTAAATAGGACGGCAGCTTCACACAATTTCTTTAAAGCATTGACACAGCTGTTCATTGTTTTCTTGGAACATAGATGAGGTACTGAGCTGACTTACACACAGGTTGGTTTTTATCATACACATCGTCAATCACACATGGAGATAACGCCGTTTATAAGAGTCTTCTAATCCTGTAATCTATCGTTTATTTTGCAGTTTTCGAGTCAATAATACAGCGGGTGATGCATGCATGTTGATGATGTTCGATGCCTATACTGTAGTTAACTACGTGGTAAGGACTTTTTAAATTTAATATCTGTAAGACTTAAGGCTATGCATGGTGGAAATCAACGTGTGTATGGGTATAGCATATCATGGTGCTACCGTAAACCCATACACACGTAAATTTAATATCCTTTGAGATGAATTTAACAAATATATAGGGTCCTATTTTTAAAGTCCACTGAAAAGGCTCAGTGCATTTTGACTGCAACACGACATAAATATTTGCAAAAATATTCTATATTTACAAAAATATTCTATGACTGGAAAAATTCTGCATTTTTAAAAAACAGCTTCCTCTACTCATTGAACTGACAACAAATCCCGAATTTGAGGGTTCGTGTGCCCAGACAACCAAGCGACAGTTCACCCTGTGGCATCCTAAAAAGGATGGCTTCTGCGCGAAGCTGGTTCTTACGTTCACGACTAAAAATCCAAGTTACATCATGACTACAGATTTGACGATTCGCTACATCGAGCAGTGTTTCCCGCCTAATACAACAGTAAACAGTAAGTACAGTTCCAGTTCACCAGTTTATGCCGGGATTCTTTTTGGCAAAAAATACAATTTTTAAAAGCTAACCTGATTGCCAAAAGTTAAGACCACGCAGGTCAAGCACCACAAATACTGACTCCTGAGAGACATTTCTACATTCACTGTATGAAACTTCAGATTTCTTACAAGTCTTCAAATTGTTGAGTTCTAATAACAGACGAAATCTAACGTACAGCACCAATGCAATATTCAAAGATTCTTTAATACGGCCCGTGCATCGAATGAAAGAACAATTCTCAGAACTGTGGCCAACCACTTTGGGACAGTTTCACAAGCTACCGCAGTTGGTGGGCAATATACTTAAACTATCAGTTTACTATCGAAATTTTGATTTATTAATAATCTTTACTGTTCTTGTTTTCCAATTTTTAGATGCAACGATCACGCATGAGTTACCACAAGTAAGATATGGTTAGTATTACACATACATTAATGTTTTATAGTATACCAAAAAATTGCGTTATTAGAAAGAAAGAAAAAGTGACTTATAAATATCAGCATTCCTCACAGAACGGTGTTAAGTGGAATGGAAGTGATGATAGTACTAGGGAGCAGTCTAGGCAAGGTTTACTGTATATAGGTCAGTATAGGTCATGTACAATCAGATAGCCTGACGTAAGTGGTCACGTGACTAATGCCTTTTTACCCCACCTCTTTATCTCTTTACTAGTTGGTACCATCGGTAAAAGTTTCCGATGTAAAACTCTAGCCACGCCGGGCATATTCCCTGTATTAACGCTGCGTAACATCTTAATACAGCCCTTTGCCGATACAACGGGTGGACAGTTCGGCCCAGGTAAGAATAGAATAAACTATTAAAATTAATTCAGTACCACCGATGTATTACAATTATATTGTTCCTTAAACCTCAATCCCCAGCCCAGGGGAGCCATGCAGCCCCAGCTGCCTGTTAGGCGCTTGTGAGCTAATTAAACACGCACGTATATACCCATTTACTCTCGGGTAGAAAGAGGAAATTTAGTATATGCAACCTAAATTATAATTACTTCGTAGATGCAGCTTTGTGATTGGCTGACTTAAACTGCAAATGCTGCGTATTAATAAAGGCTGAGTGGTGATTGGCTAAATACAGATCGGTTGCCGTGTTTTATACACCAATGACCATAAAATAATTATAAGTGGCCGGATTTGGGTCGAGATCTTTTACCAGTAAATCCCTATTATCCAATCAGAGAACAGCTATCATTCTGCAAGCAGCCGACCAGCAAGCGAGTTACATTTCATTGGCCAACCAAAACATACCACGCATATTGCGGTGAAAGACCGTTAAATCACCGTACGCACAGTATAAAAAGAGTGACGTCATTTAACAAGGTAACTGGGTCTAAACATTCGCTGGTACTCTGAAACGTCCATTGCTGAAGCGCAAGGAAACAGTTCACTGGTTTTAATGTAGACTTTTTCGCTTTAAATTCACTTCGGTTCTTCTGTGTTTTGTATCTCACAGAGGAAACTTGCCACAAAGCAACTGCGCCTGCGCCAACAACACCACCCTCTGACGACACATCTGGAATGAGTCCGGTCGTCATTGCAGCCATTGTTAGTGCTGTCATGTTGGCCCTAGCCCTTTGTCTTGGTTTCACCGCGTTTTTGATAAGGCGGCGACGTGCAATGTTGGCCTATGGACACCTCCAAAACATTCGCGATATTTGATACTCTACTGATATTGCAATTAACCATTGATACCACTGATATTGGTATCGATTATTTGCAATTTGCTACTGATGTCATTGCAATGCTTTACCCAAAGTGATTATACCACTGAATTAGTCAGAACTTGATATGAAGTTTCCCGCTACAAAATGGTTTATATTGAAAACCAAAACAACATTTCAAAAGAAGTGTAATATTGCATATTAAATACCAAAATATACTAGCCATCAAAATTTGTGGTTTTATCAAACTTACGCGGCCTGACGTTTATACCTTTTTATCAAAGTCAAAAATCGCAACGTCTAAAAGTACAGATGCAAGATATCTTATACATGCAAGGGAATTTGCCTGCTATGAATATTTTATTTTAAAATATGACGGAAGCTCTGATCGTTTATGGCAGATTTATAATTTTTTGAATTGTGTAATTATGTACGATATTCTGCAAAAATGTTGGCTATACCTCAAAATAAACCATTCTACATTTTTTTCCAAATATAATTGAAGTTCTAACCCGTTTATGGTAATTTTTAAAGTTTTGGATAATTTATAATAAAAAAATAATGTAAAAAGGTTTGTTATATAGGCCTACGGCAGAATAAACCATTCTATATAATTTAAAGACAAATGTATACCCTAAATCGTGTTTTATATAGCACTAAATCGTGTCATGGTTTTTTTATGCAGTTGAATAAAGTGGACATCAAAGAACAAAATAAAATATTCGAATGAATAAAATATAAATAATATGAGAATTATATGCCAAGGTTCAGATTGCGTTCGTCATTGCGATTTAAGTCCGGACTCTGGATGTTTTATTTTGCAAGTGGAGTCGTTATCTCCCGGCTATTTTTACTTCTATAGTCTCTGGTCAAGTCTTATCATGAATATGGACCTTTGTACTTTAACGAGTTTTTAATTGTGCTCGCACAGAACACTCGTACCCTTGCCGGTGGATTTCAGTGATGAACTGCAGTTCAAAGGCAACATTGTCGCTCGAAAATCTCGTGACAAAACGGCTAGTCTGGTTTCTTGATTTCGACCAGTGCTGTATAGTCGAGAGCGTTTTCCTCAAGGCATTAAAATAAACTCCTTAACAGTGTTCTCGAGTGCAGAAAATCGGTCAAGTCAGGCTGCACACGTTTAGTTGTAACCAAACGACGATTGAGCTTTCATGCGAGGAAAGAGCCATTTACCAGCTGCATGCAGCCAGAGAGGAAAGAATATCCGAGGACAAACTAACTGGCCTGACCAGATATCTTAAAGGTGGGTAATATTTCCTTGGGGAAAATGCTTTAAGGACACAATATCTTGACAAAATTTGGAAGAATTTGTAATTTAAGAAAAACGCATTTATATTTTCTGGTCTGTTTATTCACTTCAATGGTCATTTAGGCACCATACCGAATATATTGCGTCCACTACTTTGCCCAGTTGCACACCCAAGCAAAATACCGAGAGAAAAGTTGGATTCTTAGTGAAACCACATTTTTCTATACCTACATGTATTTTCTATAACTCTATGTTTAAACAAAAAAATAACACGACAAAATGCACCAAAGTTAAATGGATATTTCTGCAAAATATTAAACATAAAAGTATTTTTAACAATTACTAGAAGATTATAACCGTTTAAATAGACTATTCATTGTCACGTACAATCCTTTGGGAACTGTTGAAAAGGTCAACACTGCAACAGCTGATAGACATTTTAATCTGTAAAAAAAAATCTGAAATTTGGAGCAAAGGTCGCTTCTCCGCCTGTTGAGATTTAGAGATCAAAGATTAACACGTAATGAGCAGCAAATTACACTCATATGCCATGTGTTTTTACAATTTATATCTCGCATTTTTTACATGTCGCAAAGATGAGCGAAGAGGGGGACGAAAAAACTCTACTTAAGTTAAATTTTGCCAAAGCGGGCGATGGCAAGAATAATTATGGATCAACGGACGACAGTTCGGAAACGGCGGTGAGTGAACAAAGAGAAGACATATTTATGAAAATTTTATCATAAAAAAGTAGCTTCTTAGTTTATATATTAAATAGTAGTTTATCATCTGAGATTTACAGGCCATTTACAAATGAAAGCTATACAAGTGGTTCCAACTGCCCAATGCAATGGTTACACCATATGCATATGGGTTTGTCCATGAAGTTGGGGCACAAAATACAGTGGTGTCCATGTAGCATCGGTATAAGTTGTATCAATTACATACTGAAGATGTTTTTTTTAAAAATGAACATTGACTGACATTTCTAGGCTGGAAATGAGACATAGTTTTTGAGATATGGTATGTCACAAAATGTGACCCAACTTCATGGACATACCCATATATGCAACAAGTCGCGCAGGCTAGATCGAGTTTATGCGACCATAGAAAGAATTCTGTGGCAGATCCACGCTCATTAAAATACAAAAACACAAAAACGCGACCTAGCCTGCGCGACTTATTCTACCTTTTTGCAAAGCGGGTGATATATATCCTCAGCAATCACACTTGTACTTGAAGATAACACCGTCTGTAACACTTTTCCAATCCTGTAAGTTATCGTTAAAGGCACACAGTTTTCAAATAATGTCCTAACACCTGTGAGATCGGTTGAGTATTACAACTAGGGCTCTAAGTGACCGTTTTTGTTCCGACATTTAGGTAGCGAATGACTCGCCAACTCCGCCGGTTAAAATGAAAACCCCTGATGGCAGTCTTTCTGACGTCGAAATCAGCAGCAACGAGCCTGCCACTAAACAAGCTAACGGGCGGCCTTTTTGCCTCAGATTTTTGGTCGGCGGACCTAAGGCCTTCGCGTTCTGGTCAATGCTGTGCAACATATGCAAAGTTTCGGGTATTTTATACCTCGGCGCTGTCATCAGTACAATAGAGAAACAGTTCCGGTTGTCCAGGTAAGTAAATATGGCTTTTGTGGTGCGTGTGTCCTTGGGCAAGACACTTCGTCATACACTACCCATCAAAACTTTAGAAACACCTTGAAAGTTTTAAGGAAGTATTATTTTGTTTATTCATAATAAACCAAGAAATGGCCAACCAGCCAAGAAAACCTCTGGAGAGTCTTAAAAGAGGCGTATTTCCGTTGAATGTTTGGAAAAACTGACAATCAGGATGTAGAGATTGTGTGTAGGGGATTCTTTGATGAATATCAAGTTAGCCGTTACTATTTGCATGCTGAGGCCGAAGATGGCACTAAAATTAACATGTATATATTGCTTTTTGTTAGCTACATTTGCTTTCACAAAATTAACATTCGCAAAATTATACGTTTTCTTCTCAAAAACCTGAAACTTTCAAGGTGTTTCCAAAGTTTTGATGGGTAGTGTAAGTGTCTTGGCTTGGCTTTGGCTTTGGCTTTGGCTTTGTCTAGACTGCTCCCTGGTCCATTCGACCACTTGTATAATACATTTACTCTTGTGAAAGTATATAGTATAACCAATTTAGGTAAGGAATTGTCTTTCCAGTCCACTGTATAAAGGTCAGTTGGGTTAGTAGTTTGACTTTGCTAAGTGCTTAAGCAGATAACGGTTTTAAAGAAATTTTAGCCTACTGCTAATGTAAATGTCTTTTATAAGCGGCCTAACCCGATTGCGCTTATATCTTTATTAAACTTAACCCATTTTGTTTTGTAATTCAACAGTACAGAGTCAGGCGCCATCGCCATTTTAACCACCGCCATGGACGCCATTTTCGTCGTTTTTGTTTCGTACTTCGGCCACAAAGGTCACCGGCCACGCATCATATCCCTAGGGCTTATAGTGTCCGGAATAGGCTTCGTCGTGTGCAGTTTACCCCATGTCATGATCCCGGCTTATACCGACGCTATCGGGGAATGTGGCAACGTAACGGGACAGTTCGACGATGTGTGTTTTTCCGATACACCAGCGGACGATATATCGCCGTCGTGTTCACACGAAGCGAAAGAGAAGCCGATTTTTAATCCGGTCGTGTGGTTGATATTGGGTCAGATACTTATTGGGATTGGTAACGTGCCTGTCAGACCGCTGGGATCGACGTACATCGATGATGCGGTTGGAAAACACACCACACCGGTGTTTGTGGGTAGGCCAAAGAGAAAGTCTGGTTTTTAGGCCCTTTCACGAAACAGTCGTAGGGCAATTCCAAAATTCAGATTTACATTTCAGAGACTTTGAGGGCTTATAATGCTTCACATATAATTTATTGATTTTTAACACAGGTTCTTTAAGCATTTTGATGAAAGTGTAATTCCATTCGAGTACCTCCATGCAGAAGGTTCGCTCGATTTCCCGAAAATAGTGTTAAAGGAGCGGGTTCAGAACAATCCTATAAAATACCTCCCCAAAAATACCAGCCATGGGAAGAAAACAAATTTACAATCTCCAATTTGGATGTGGAAACAAAAAAGATTGGTGTAATTACTACACTGCTTGGAACCAGATAAATTAGTTTACAAAAGATTGGTGTTTTTTGACGATATCCTTGAAAATATACGGATTGAGAGTGCGAAATTTCAGAATGGTATAATGAGAGAAATATGACAATTATACGGAATCAAAATATCAACATCTGGAAAAAGGGTGGGTCAGGAATGTTGTCTGGACACGCTTCTTTAATATGCTTGCCATTTTGTTCCGCAGCGTTCGTTTCGATTGGAGGCACTCTCGGCCCAATGTTCGGACTGATACTAGCGACCGTCTGCCTTATGATCTTCGTGGATTTCGACCGAGTACCCCCGGAGGACAGGCCCGTGCTCTCGACCGAAGACCCGCGGTTCATCGGCGCATGGTGGGTGGGGTTCGTCCTAATCGGCTGCGTGACTACCATGCTCAGCATTCCGTTGGCGTTCTTCCCGAAGTATCTGCCGAAGACTGCCGAACGCATACGCGAGGAGGGAGAAAGCGCGACTGGCCGTGAGCAAGCGGTGAGCAGGGGCGCGTTTTGGCAATCACAACTAGAAAATGTTTTGGACCTAATTTACTAATTCAACCAATGGACAGATTTGGCCGTCCGCAACTAAAGCCGCTTATTGGCTAAACCACTAATTTTGTCAAAATATGTTTTGGTTATGATCTCGAAAATACGCCCAAGAATTTGATAATGTACACTTTAAAAAAATTCTTAAAATATCAATTCTTGCTGAGCTGAAAGGGCATATAATCAGGGGAAATAATAATGCAGGCACTTTGAGGGAATTTACTAAGTGCGAAATAAAGTCCATGTTATTTTTTAATGAAACAATTAGGCCTATAGGATTAAACACACACAAGCAGTACATGTGGATAATTATCAGTTCTCAAACACAGTTTCCTACGTTTAAAAGAAATAAATAAGTAAAATCTTCATTCCCCGCCCTCCCCCTTCCCCGCCCTCCCCCTTCCCCGCCCTCCCCCTCCCCCTTCCCCCGGCCAACTAGGATGAAGTTGTCGAGGCAACAGAGGACGCCGATGAGCAGATTGGGTCACTCTTGCCGGACCAAGCGACTGGAGACACGGCCAGGCTAATTTCAGACAACGAAACAAAAACCCGAGGTTCAGTGTGTGCTAAGGCGTATTCGGTGTTAAAAAGTAAGTAGGCCTACAGCAGTATTATATTCTGCACTTTTCGCGAAAAGCGCGCGCAAGGAATTTTGCTTTTTGTAAACACGTTCACGGCGTTATAATTGCTCAGAGATTAACTAAATAAATGGTAAATACGTAATTAATTAACAAGAAGTTATTAAACCAAAAAGTGGGATTTTATTCTCAAAAACAGTGAATTCGAAGGACCAAAATAAGTCCAACTAAAAACGCGAAATACTCGAAACTGCAGTCCCGACTGGGAAAAACGCGACGAAATTCGTCACCGCCATCACGAAGAGACACAAGTGGCCAAATATCGCGTTTTCATCGATTTAAAGATTTTGGCCGAAAACGACTTAGGCCTATAGTACTGCACGGCCTACAACCTGGTGAGGTCCATTTGTCGAAAATATAACGAGAAGTCTAATTACTGTAATTAGCCACGTGGAAAAATTTCACAAAAGTCCCATTTTCCGTTTTCACGAAGAGAAAAAGATCACTTTGCTTGCTGTGAAGATGGAATTAACACAGGCCCGCGCGCTGGGACAAAAACAGCGTTTCGCGTTTCACGAAGAGACAAATGTCTTTGGAAATTAATTACTACGATTGTAATGGTTAAGTTAATATTTTATTGTTACAGATTTTAAATTGAAGATCCCAACTTTTCATACAGATCATATATTACTAAATATACCCTGAAGAAATGCGCGAAATTTTAGTTTAAAAAAGTGACCAACTTCAAACTCGATTTTCTCAAAAACACTTTCTGACGCTCAGCGGGCAATTGTGTCGTTTCGTGATTCGCGACGCCGATTTTATGACTCGCTGATTGGCTAAAAGAAAATCGGAAAAAAATGTTATTGAAAGAAATCTTGATAAAATACCTGTTTATTTCCTTTTCCGTTTTACAGCTATGTTGCTGAGTTGCAAGAAAATACTGTCCAACTTGCCTCTTTGCCTGTTGTGTCTGGCCACGGCGTCGTCAGTTGCCGCCATGTCGGCACAGTCTTCGTTCGGTCTGAAATATTACAACGTAGAATTCCAGATGCCTGCGTCAAAATCTTCAGTTCTGGCAAGTGAGGACATATTGTTATTATCTATTTACATAATGTCCTCGTTAGTCCCAGCATATTTGTTTCTATTGCGTCATCTTTTCCCCCTCGTTTTCGAAATCATTTTTGGATACATGTACACGCTCATTCGCAGGGGCGATAATATCGCAAGGGAAGGGGAGATAATATCGCAAGGGAAGGGGCGATAATATCGCAAGGGGCGATAATATCACAGGGACGGTAATATCGCAGAAGCGATGTGCGTTATCGCCTCTGCCCGAAGTACATTTGGACAGAGACAAGACCGTTTTCAAAATGGTTTATCTTTTTGCAGTGGTAATTTTACCCTTCCTCATTGGCGGGAACGTGACCGGTGCAGTACTCATCCGCCGCCGGAAGTGGTCCCCAACGAAGTGCGCCCTCTTGCTGGTGTGCGGTGATGTGGTCGCCATTTTGGTGGTTCCCGTACTGCTGATAATAGGTTGTGACACCAATGCTATAGCGGGCGTGTCCGTTCCGTACGAACCACCGCCCCCTTACAACACGCTGCCCCCGCTCATAAAGTAAGTCAATTTTTAAAAACATTTATTATCTTTTTTTTTGCCTAAAATTCATGTCTCATTTTTGTGTTTTACATAAATATGTAGGCTTCTTGTAAAACAGTTTAAAAAGCAAAGTTTAAAAGCAAAGGCGGACCAGCTTTTTTGTTGTTATTTTTACAGTGTAAAAAACAAAATTGAAATGCTTGTAAAACATTGCCTGATAACGACTTGGGGCCTAGGTGTATTGTGTACATTGCATTATGCATATTAGTTTTTACTACATGTATAAACACCAGCAACACTCTTTAGTGTCGGCCGAACGGTTAACCGACACTTGAAAGAATTGCAAACTGGTTTCTGAATTAACCGTAAATTCCCATCCTTAGTATATGTTTAACAGTTATACCAAACTGTATCCTGATTTCCAACTTTTATTTTCTCAAAACACTAAACCAGCCCAATAACGCTCCCTTCTTCGGCCCAAATGGCGAGATCGCAATGCAACGCTAACTGTACATGTGGTTATGATTATAACCCTGTGTGCGGAACCGATGGCTTGATTTATGTGTCTCCATGCTATGCTGGATGCGAGGAGGTCGACCATGCGGAGGATAAGACTCAAAGAAGGGTACGTGTTGCATAGTCTTTCCCCATAGTCTTTAAAACACACAATTTATACGACATAGTTGTATACTCACTCAGGTTTTCCTAAGACCTCTGACACACCGGGCAGATGCTCTATTAGCTGAGCTATGAGGCACTGTGGTATACTCCCCCAGGTTTCCCCAAAGACCTCCAACACACCAGCAGATGCTCTACCAGCTGAGATATAAGGCACAGTGGTATACCCCCTCAGGTTTCCCCAAGACCTCCGACACCTCAGACAGATGCTCTACCAGCTAAGCTATAAGGCACACCCCCTTGGGTTTTCCTTGCAAGGTTACACAACTAAGTAAAAAAACTAATTGTGACGTCATCATACCTTTTCGTACACCCAAACTCATGAACGTTTTTTGTGACATTACCTAGTGATGAGCTATTTCATTCACCTGTTACTTTCGATTTCTATGGTTGGAATTCATTTTGCATACAATATTTGTTGCTAGGTATGACAAGCCCTGGACAGCAACCTTTTGTTATTAAGTATGCTTAGAATTTGCATACATTCCGAAAATTTACATTATTTTCACTCCACAGAGCTTCAGTAATTGCCGTTGTATCGACTCAGTTACCGCGAGTAACGCAACGGCCACAGACGGCGAGTGCCCCGGAACGTGCCCGCCATGGGAAACCTATGCACTCGGCCTCATGATAATTATAAAATTCTATTTCACGTCGCTGGGAGGAACCGCTTCAATCCTTATTGTTCTTCGGTGAGTATGTGCCTCGCCTCAATAAATACATTTAAAATAAAAACCTGTAATTAGCTGTTTTTCATAAGCACCTTCGTACACTCTTGCAAAAAGGTTGCTTAAAGAAGTAGGCTATACCAGGGGAAAACGACGCGCTGAAAAAAAAATGTACAATATTTTTATACAAAAAACAAGAAATGTGGCCCACTTAATAATTTACACTTAGTTTCTTAACTACATTAAATACAAAATTATTAATTTTTTTGGGGAAAGAGGGTAGGGATTTGAGTTTTGACGGAAATTTTAGGGCAAAACTGGTAAAGTTCAATATTGCATTGCACGCTAAGTAAATCGCAAGAAATGTCGCTCTTGATTGGCTGAGAAAAGTTCCAGGCTAATATTCCTGCCTCTGATTGGACAATAGGCAAAATACTGGTAGAGTCAAATTTGAGCAACAGCACTCCTGAAGAAAACTGACAAAAGAAAGTCAACAAAAATATACTTTTCGTTTATAATGATCGAGGAAACTCAATAGTAGGAAACTACGAGTTGTAAGAATGAAATAAATTAAATATTACCTGTTTATGTCTGGTATTTTGGATTTATATGCTTTTGATTATTTTTCATTTAGGATCGTTGAGGAGGATTTCCGGTCAACAGCCATTGGCCTTGCTAGTCTTATAAATAGTGTATTAGGTAAGGGAAGAAAAAAAAATATTCTTGTTATTCTCGTCTTTTTCGTGAATTATTGTCACTGTTCTATAACAAAAAATATAAAACGTTTTCGCGACCATAACGAGACATTTGTGATAATTTGTGACATCGTCATGACATTGTCAGAAATGCAGTTTTCTTTCAATTAAATCAATTCTTGATCAGAACAGAAGTTAGTTGAATACAGTGAATTTGTGGATGACAAGGCACGGATCGACCAATCACTTTGAAATCACTTTCAAGACTGTTCTGCTTCAGTGATTTCCTCCAGATTCAAAAAGAACTTTTTGAACAAAGTGATTCCCACAGTAATGAAATGTGACGATTTTTTTCTGTTACTGGGACTATCCTGTAGCTAAGGGCTTTCAGAAAACCAATTTTATTGAGTTTTGAACTCAATAAACCTGCGTGGGATGAGTTGTAAACAGCTCTAGCAGTGCAGGAGCTCAGGGAGCACTTAAGGCAGAGTGGCACACCCTGCCTCAGCAGCTCTTACAGAGGCTGGTGCAGTCGGCCTTGCCACAAGAGGTGTTCATACACATTATTGACTGATAAAATGTTACATCTCTCGGCCTCATCGATCTTTTGGTCACAGTATAATTTCTTATAATTTATTTGAACCGTAAATTCCAAGAAAATTTCAACTTTTTTGGCAATCTTTGGACACCTTATATATAATTATAGGGTCTCTACCCGCACCTATATACATCGGGGCTGCTCTCAATGCCGCTTGCATACTCTGGGGTTATGATGAAGATGGCCAGAGGGGCAACTGTTGGGTTTACGATAGAAGGAGTTTCCGCTACGCTTTCCAAGGTCTAGAAGGATGTATTAAAATGGTTTCTATTCTGCTCTACACTGCTGTGTTTTTTGTCTTGCTTCGAAAGCAGGTAATTTGTATAATTTCAGTAATCATAACCATTTCTAAAGGCCCCATGTATCATCTGCAATGACCCAAAATGTTACTTTGTGAGTTGACAAGAGAAAGACATATTCGTGTTGATAATGGCACCAAACACTGTTTAGATTTATTATTACTGAAGGTATTTTACAAAGGAAAGGAAATAAAAACATAATAAAATAAAATGAGTTTAACCATGTTTTTTTTAATGTTTTTAAAGTAAGTTTGGTTTGTAGCTTTATCTAATCAAAATCAAAACAGCAAAACAGAAAAAAACACAACTGTTTTATATTTTAAAGTTTCCTTGCCATGCAAGAGAGGGCGCTGTTTGTGTCAAACCACTTTTAGGAATCCACCAGTAAAAAGTAACAGAAAAACCATCAGAATTTAAACTAAAATCAATAACTCAGAAGATATAATGATATCTTCTTTTTTTTCAATACAAATGTGGCGCGGTTCGAATCTCGGTGGAGCCAAGTTGCTTTTCACTGCATCCAGATTTCCCAAACTCGTTATGGACATTTGTCTACATTTGTATCGAAATAATTCACCCCGGCGGTCCCTGGGTCATAATCCCTAAAAATAATCACTTAATCATTTTTTTTTTCAGAGAAAAACGCACAAAGATGTCAACAAGGAAATTCTTGGTAAGGCATCAGGATACAAGAGCTCCAAAAACAGCAAACGCCAAGTCTAAAATAAGTGTCATTTTTACAATGACATTTTTGGTGAATCACATTTAGTGGTACTTCACTCCCCTTCCACTTCTGTGGCCCGGGTTCGAGTCTCGTCTGGGTCAATACAATGTACATGAATTGGGTTCTCAGTCCCTGCTTGATCCTATGGGTTTCCCCCACATACTTGTGTGTGGGGGGTTTTACTCCCACATTTTCTCTGAAACACTAATCTGTAATTGGTGGTCATGATCCTGTTGAATTGGTAAATGAAATAAACATTTACACTTGATCCCGAGCTCGGGATCAGCTCCGGATCACAAACTTGAGTGTAAACACCCTCGGGACCAAATTGGCGGCGGATCAGACGCTGAAATTTTTGTCTCACGTCGGCGGAGGGTCCAACTCTCGGGATCAGTTTGCAGTTTAAGCAATTATCTTTACCGCATCCGCTCTGCAGCCGTTGCAGGGGAAAACATGTTTTAACTTGTTAACGGAGGAAAGTAATTTAATTAATTCAGTACAGTATCACATAATATTAAATCTGAGAGGCATGGTGCTATTTTAAATAATTATAACTTTACGTAGCTGCGCAAATTTCATGCAAATGCAAAGCCCCTGATTATTTCGTAAAAATTTATTTCAGCAACATTATTTAAAGTTGAAAGTATCGATTTGAAAATATACATTTGTAGCCAATCACTAAAACGAATGTAAAAATATAATTATAAAAGTATAATTTAGTCTTTGGAAATGCCAAATATTAAATATTGGCCAATTGTATATGTATTTATAATGTTCAATCTTCTGAAGTTTGAAGCATTAAAAAATGTCCATATAAGCAAAAATTTACAAATTTGATTAAGTAACCTGTTTAAGAAATACGCAGTTGTTTATATTAAGTACTGTAAAAATGAATTTGTGCTTACTATTTTCGAGCAGAATGTTCACTGAATTGAAAAATAATGACTTTTTACAGCTTAAGTAAGTTCCATTAAAACAATACATTTTAATTACTAACTTTTTGGTATTATTGCATCACTTTTAAGATTGGTTTCTTGTTTCTCGTTTTTGTTTGTTTAAAATATTTATCAAGCCGAGTGTCGTCGTCTAACAAAATATAAAGGCGCCAAATGTCAGTGTGGTTGCCGAAACTGCATTCAAGAACAAGATAAAAAAGACAGTATGTACTTCTTTTGCAGGTAAAGTTCCAATCTGGGTTTCAATATTGGTTCCAAAATTCTAAGGGGAACGGTAATTTCTGTTTTATTTCAACTGGCCAGCCGGACCATTTGGGGAGGATTTCCAACTGGCCCGAGACAATTTCAACTGTCATTTGGCCAACGGACCAGTGCTAATTCGAACACTGGTGTTGCACTTGTAAACATATATTTGTTGCTTTGGTTTTAAAAATTGAAGGAAAACTATTCGGTACTCAAGAATTTAAATATTCGGATTTTGGGATCTTTATTTTGGCCAACTTTAATGCAGTTTATGCATTTTTCAGGGCTAGTCGGTTCACTGTAAACCGTTTGGTAAACGGTTTTATTTGCTAAGCAATATCTTTAGACCTACCTTACATTTACAGCTTATTGTCTGCCGATTGTTTCGTAGTATTTGATGAGTTTTTGTGCCTGCTGTTGGCCTGTACTCATGGCTCCATGAACAGTTGTAAACCATCTCTTTGAGTAGGCCTCGCCCGCAAAAAGGAGAACAGGATGCTATTAAAAAAGAAGAAAAACAATCTGTTAAAATCTCATTTTCTAATGACCCAAAAATATACTTCATGAATTGACAAGAAGAAACTTACTCAAAGTGTCGACAGAATTGTAACAAACACCACATGAATGTATTTCTGTCCAAGATAGTACTTTCTGTAAGGAATTAACTCATGGTGGTTTTAAAAATGTGTTCACACACGCATTATTTTACCATTCTCTTAAGGGGTCATCCAAAGTTGTCAACATTTTCACGATTCTACAAAGCGTAGGAAGGGGAGTCGAAGGCCGCATAAGACTTTACATGCACTATAAAATGTTGACATTAGGTAGTATTTGAGGGAGGAAGGGGGGTGGGGGGAGAGGGGTGGTCTTGAAAAATACTACTCTCTGCAGAACTGTGAAAAATGTGGACCACCTTGGAAGTTGTATTTGAAGATGGTATACATGATTGGTAAACTGTTACAAATATCCCCCTGTGTAATTGAAGATATGCACGATTAAAACCAACCTGAGCGAAAACCAGCTCCGTACTTCGTCTAACTTTTGAGAAAACAGTCAAAAAAGGGTTTGCAGTCATTTCGCCCTGAACCACGGCCTGTGCACGAAGTGGTTTTGGGCAGAGTGGCATTTGGGCGATGTAGTGTTTGGACGAAGTGATTTGGGGCGAAATAGCACTTGGGCAAATTGGTTTGGGGTCGAATTGAATTTACGTCTCGCGAGACGAAAAATAATTGTTTTGTTCATTTCTCAAAGACTATAGCACTTCAGACAAAACCATTTCAGGGAAAGTTTTCTGCTGTCATTATGTTTATATCATGTAAGTTATGTGTAAATCTGTGAACATTTCTGATTCTTCGAGATACCAATCATGTGTACTGCCTTTAAAGGAGTGTGTTAAGATCACATTTTTAAACCTCCCCCTCCTCCCATTTTTCCCATGGGTGTTAAGATTTTTATACCATATCACTTGTCATATTTTTCTCATTACCATTCTGAAATCTTGCGCTCTTAATCCATATATTTATCCGTTCGATAAAGCAGTGCATGCATTGATTACACCAACCTTTTTGTTAACGACTATAATTAATGACAATAATGATGATAATCTATGACAAATGCAATTTATAAAATGATAAAAACCCTTAAAATTGATTTTGACATCTACCTGGCTTATTTTCCCGTCTTTGACTCTCTGCTCTACACAAACTGGGCGCAGCATTTCTGCGGAATCGTTCCCGGTTGCGTGCACCGGACGAGGCGATGAGTAGGACCCTCTGATGTATGGGTTGCTATGCCAACGCGATGCAACAACTTGAGTTGGCTTGGGGATTTTTTGCTTCAAGAACTTTTGCAAGACGTCGATACACATCTGGGGAAAAGTATATTGAAATTTCAAATTATTGAAGAAAAAAAACTCAAATTAAAGTTTCCAAAAAACTTTTTTTCCCAGCCTTAATTGTGAAAAATTAACAACTGAAGGTGATTCTAAAAAAGTCCTTTGCAAAAGACGTTTTTACCATTCAACTGAACACAAAAGCCATGAATGGATTTTTCAAGTTTTCTTAAGTATGTGGCTGACATTTCTACTCAGCAGTTTTATCAACATGGGCTTTTAATCTGGAAATAACGCCCTTTGTAACAGTTTACCACGGTACTCTACCTTTAACAGACTTCTGTTCGATCAAGAAATCATTTTTTTAAGAACTTCATTTCTTTTTGCATGAGGGTGTATTTTTCAAGGCAAAAATTAAAATGGTCTCTGAAATGGACAAAAAACCTTTTAAGTGCAAATATATAGTACCTTTTCAATTTCTTCGTCGGACAATTGTTCCATATGCTCAGCTTCGACTCCTGAAATCCAGGCACATAGCACGTTGTCATGGCCCTCGACAGTATCAAAACCTGTACATGTGGTAGGAATGGGTCGTGAAGATTTTAAACAAAAATCTTTACAAGCCCTCAAAGTCTCTAAAATGTAAATCTGAAATTTTGGAATTGCCCAAGGTACTTGTAACTCCTTAACCCTGATTTGGGATGTTTGGAAGAGGTTGGAACCTTTCTTGGTCACTCCCAAGAACTCCAAGACAAGCTACCTATGATGAATAACTGGGTAGATATTACTTGAGCGGGGGATAGCCATTTCAAAATGACTATGCTTTTAAAACTGCTTGTTAGGGGCCGTCCAAAGTTTTCAACATTTTCACGGTTCTACAAAGAGTAGAACCTGCAAATTAAAGGGGGGTCGAAGGCTGCATAGGACTTTGCATACACTGTAAAATGTTGATAAGTAGTATTTCGGGGGAGGGAGGGGGGAGGGTTCTGAAAAATACTATGCTGTGTAGAACTGTGAAAATGTTGACAACTTTGTGCGGCCCCTTATCAAATTGTGAGAAAAACCAGAAAAAATGAAATTTTGTAATTAGCAAAAACCAACCTGTAAACCTTCTCACGATATCCATTGGTTTGTTCACGTCGTCAAGTTTCTTTTTTCTTTCCTCGGTTCCCACGTTAACCGGTTCCCCGTCGTGCCACGCATCCGTATCCCACAGAAGCTGCATTCCATCGATGTCTCCTCTCCAAATCCGTTCCCAAAATGGTTTCTTGAACTTCAGGAAGACTTTATTGACGGTTCCAAACTGCAGCATTTTGATGGCTTCTTGTTTTCTTGAAGGAAGAGGCGGATCAAACATTGAAAGGTGGTTCTCTTTCAGGTATCCGAGAGACGAAGTGAAGATCACATGATCAGCTAAGATGTCGTGGTGATGACCTTTGACCTTTAGGGTGACTGGCTGCATTTTATCCGAGTGTTCAGTTGCTAACGAGTCAGGATTCCAGACCACTTTCTCTACGGGCATTCCAAACTTGATCACGCCTTCAGGAAGCTTCTTAAGGAGCACATCTAGGACACCTTGGTACCCTTTCTTACCGAGACACGTGTAGAAATCCCCAGGAAGGTCCTCGTAAACGTTGTAATGTGCCAACGACAAATCATGAATGCTCTGACATGCGCAGTCTAAACAGTCCACGCGTAGACACCACTTGGCGACCAATCGTATGACGCGTTTTTCTGCCTCACTTATTTCTTCCTCCGCCAATTTCTTTTCCAATTCCATCTTAATATACCTTCCGACATTCATCATTTCGTCGGTATCTGCGACGCTTCGAGACTTTGCGATAAATTGGTCGTACCACAGGCACACCTTGTTGGACATTGCGAAAGGTACTATGGTGCCTTCTTCTAAAATGTGGATTTCTTTGTCCGATTGACTTTTCATGACATTCCCACGTGCCTTAGGACTAGATAAGTCGTCATCACTGGAATCGTTACCACTGCTTGGATCTTGTTTCTGCAATGTTTTAATCAAATTAACAAATTCCAAAGTCGCCATGTCAAGTGAATAGCTGGATCAGATACCGCAATGCCAGATCCAATCCTTCAATTTACTGGATCAGTTTTTACAGTTTTAAACCAGTTCCTTCAATGCCAGATCTAATCCTGCAATTTGCTGGATCAGATCTTACACTGTCCAATCAATTTGTACACTTCCAGATTAATTCCTGCAGCTTGCAGGATCAGATCCTTCACTGCAAGATCAGCTTCCACACTTCTAGATTAGTTCACTAGATTAGATTAGTTCAATACCAGATCCAATCATGCAATTTGCAGGATCAGATTCCACTAATGCCAGCTCAGTTTCTACACTTCACTCTAGTTCCTAAAATGCAAGATTTAATCCTGTAATTTGCAAGGCCAAAATGAAATCAGATCCAGTTAGATCCTGATGGATCAGATCTCACACTAACCCAGTTTTGCTTTAAAGGTTTGACTCACCAAGAGTAATCCATTTTCCTTGGCCAGTTGGTAAAGTGGATTTCCGTCCTCTCCATGGATCCAATTTGCACCCATTTCTATCAATGCAGACCCTGTAATTTACAAATGAAACATTCCTTTTGATAGTTTAAAGATAGTACACATGATTGGTAAACTGTTACAAATAGTTTTATCCCCCTGTGTGATTGAAGATATGCATGATTAAAACCAACCTGAGTAAAAACCAGCTCCGTACTTCGTCTAACTTTTAAGAAAACAGTAAAAAAAGAGTTTGCAGTCATTTTGCCCCAAAACCACTTTGCCCTGAACCATTTCGCCCTGAACCACGGCCTGTGCACGAATATCAGTGGAGCCAAGTTGCTTTTCACTGCATCCAGATTTCCCTAATTCATATGGACATTTGTCCACATTTTGTATCGTATAAATTTTTCTCATACAAAAATTTGGGTTTTTCCCATCAAATCTGCACTTACCGATGTTTGACGAGTCATTTTAAAGAAAAAAGTTCTGATAAACTTCTCAACTCTTAGGCCTACCGCCTAAACAGTGTTTTTCTTCATTCAATCTTTGTTTAATCTACGTTAAGTGAGATACGTATGGTGCACACTTCATTAACTAATCTTTGTCGAACGAAGAGATTTAAGCACGGTACTTACCCATTTGCCAGGAAGTGTGAATCCGTCCCCCTGGTCGATCCATTGCTTCCAGTATCGTGATGTCAAACATGTCTGTCTGCACGAGTTCAACTGCGGCCGCCAAGCCCGCCATTCCAGCACCAATAATCACAACTCGTGGCCTTCCCCTAGTAGTAGTAGCCATATTGGATCTGTAGCCATATAAGTAAAGTGAGTAGGCCTACAATATATTTACCATAATCGTATGTTGTATGTTTGTACTTTGTACAGTGTTGTTGAAGGCTAAATAAATAATATTCCATGTATAGTAAAACTTGACACCTCAATATATCTTTGATTTGTACTTCGTCCGCAATGAAAGAGTTTGGGCACAAAGTGTCTATTTCATAAACGGGTTAATTACCATGCATGGACACTCAGGATTTTGGAAAGAATTCCGTACTAGGACGTGACAAATTTTTCCTTAAAATGGCTTATTAAGCATCAACAAGTGCATTTATCTGATCAAAAAAACAAAATTTGGAGGGGAAAAATATGAAGACTTTGCTAGGAATGTTTTGAAGTTGTCCTGTAGGTTTAGGGTTACATGGTATATGTGACGTCCGACTTGTAAATTCCTTCCAAAGTTAAACCATGTCATGAAACTTTTCGGAAAACATTTTTAAGAGCTGTCGCATAGGTTTAGCGCATGGGGTTTTGGAGGGTGTCCGTGCATGGTAATCAATTCATGAATGGTAATCTTGCCCCAAAAGGTGTTTAAAAGGGATAAAAAAAGAGTAAATTTAACACTTACAAATATTTAGTGTGTCTGCATGATGAGAGCACACGGTCAACGGAGTTCAGTAAGGGTAACTAGTACAACACAAATAAAATAGACACCTCATGACTCTTGGTGGCAGCAAACACCAATAACATCGTTCTCCGGCGGCCTTTTTCAAACGAATGTCTCTACTATTGGCTTCAGCTCGATCTAAACTCCTCAACGAGTCATGTTTGACTGACGATTTCTCTCTTGTTACTAAATCTTTTCCCTTGAATTTTGTATTATTGGAAAGCCCTGTTATTCCTCTTTACAGTGATGTGTCATATGTTATGATTAATCAATTGGGGGATGTGCAGTATAGCGGAATACAGGGGTGGGTGGAAAGTGAAATGTCACAAAATTCACTGCTATTGTCATGCAGTGCATTCCTTTTGCTTGGAGGATGGGAATGTGTCAATGCACTTTTTGACAATAGCACTGCATTTTGTGACATTTCACTTTACACCCGCCCCCGTATTCAGCTGTGCTGCACATCCCCCAATTGCTTAATCATGACACATCATCGTAAAGAGGAATAACGGGGCTTTCCAATGATATAAAATTCAAGGAAAAGTATTTTACAACAAGAGAGAAATCGTCAGTCAAACTTGACTTTCCGAACTTTTTTTGAGGAGTTTATTTTAAAAAGTACTATTACAAATGGACAAGTTTCAATTTGTTGTACGCAAAGAGAAAAGCGAAACCAAACAAACCGGAGCGTCCCTAAAAAGACGAAAATGTCAAACAAATTAAATAGATCTTAAATTTCTTTATTCTAGAAACTACACATCATCACTGGACCAGGGAATTAAACAAATTTAAATAAAACGGGCTATACAGCTAATTAAAACAACTGATTAATTTTCGTTCCTTGTAATTAATATATTCAGCGTTTTAATTTTCGAGAATTTTAAAATTAACAATCACAAAAAATACACACTCGAACAACGGATAATACCCGTCGTTTGAGATATTGTAGTTGAACTTGTGGTTGATCGAACTAAAACTGGATTTCGAAAATAAGGTCACACAAAGAGCGCGTACAAACGAGGTAAAAAGCTTGCATGTACTTTTTACATATAACCAAAACTAGCCCTTGCCTCGTCTTTTCAGAAGAATAACCTTTAATTTCATGTAACAAATGGGTCTGAATTGATAGATAATTTTAGACCTTTAATATGTCAGGACTTATTACTGAGCATGTGCAGAAATCTTATTAACATAAACCATGCAATCCGTTAATTTTACAAATACCAAATGAAATATACAAAATGTACTACCAGGTCGTTTCAACAAATGCAAGTTATACATCTACACTCGACCAAAAAAGTTCTGTCACCAGTAAGACATTTATAGAAATTTATTATTAAATTAGATTTAATGTAGGAGAATAATATATCAAATTTTAGCTAAACATATCACTTAAAGGAATAGAGCTCAATGGAGTCCATTATGGCAAGCTTCACGTAATATGAATGCAACAAAGGAGTGTGGGGTCAGAATGAAAAACACCAAAGAACAATGCAACTTGTGATTTGGGCAATTTGTGTGTAGACAATTAGGAAATT
This sequence comes from Henricia sp. BOLD:AAB3569, assembly GCA_037783545.1. Lineage (NCBI taxonomy): Eukaryota > Metazoa > Echinodermata > Asteroidea > Spinulosida > Echinasteridae > Henricia > Henricia sp. BOLD:AAB3569. Next base: position 2,019,247 of record JBBELK010000219.1, read on the forward strand.
TTAAAGTGAGTTTGGATTTATCAATGTCTTGTCAAAAACATCCAAATCAAAATGGTTAAATTGTCCAATCTGAATCGTGCCATTGCATTAGGTATGATGGAAGCAAAATACTGAACTGTAACTCCCCTTGTTGACATTGTTGTTCTTTGGTGTTTTTCGTTCTGACCCCACACTCCTTTGTTGCATTCCTGTTCAGTGAAGCTTGACATCGTGGTCTCTCTTGAGCTCTATTCCTTTGAGGGATATGTTCAGCTAAAATTTGATATATTATTTTCCTACATTAAATCCAATTTAATAAATATCTATAAATGTCTTACTGGTGACAGAACTTTTTTGGTCGAGTGTATATGCATTTAAACAAAATCTTACTTCCCAATTTTACCCAACATATACAGCTTTAATTTCAGTAAATAAAAATTTACTGTAAATATAGTTTTGGAGTTTATTAGGAGCTAATTACAAGCAATGAGAAAATACAGTGGTAGAGTCGCTCGACTTTTGACAGAAAGGTCACATGTTGACATTTGCTCCATCCTTTGGACGGGATGTTAAACCACAAGGCCAGTGCATAAAACAGATGCGCATTAAAAATTGTTTGCAGAGAACATTTTTCTTTGAGATTTTGTATTTTCAAACTTTTGGGATAAAGTTGAAAGTCCGTCATACTTGACATTCCACATAACATTTTCAGGAATTTACGAGGGCCGTGGACGGAAACTTATGTTCACACTGACAAGTGAACTTTGATCACTTGAACTGAGCTAAAACAATCTACTCTTTCAGTGTTCACACGGACAGAACTACTTCAATAATTATTGATATAGACCTTTCTCATTACCACGGAAACCTTCCATGTATGTCCGCCATAGCTGGGACGCGGTCAGTGCATGAACTACATGCGTTATGTGATGATGCTCATTGTGTCATCACTTCAAACAATTTGCGTTTGTTGTAATGTTGAATTTACACCGAGTCTTATTGTGACGCGCGTCGCTTTGAGACAAATCGATGTGGAGGAATTTGTTTGTGAAACGCTGCACTGAAAATCACATAATTATGAAAACACTTTCCGTTAAATATGTCCAAGCTAATTCTGTGGTTTTCGGTGCGTTGTTTTACGCCAAATTCCTTCCACAGCATTAGCTTAGACGGAAAGTGTTTTCAAAATTCAGTGATTTTCAGTGCATCGTTTCACTCAAAATTCCTTCCGCACCACTTTTTCTCAAAGCGACGCGCGTGGCAATCACGCGCAAAGAGGCTCAGTGTAAATTTGTGTGTGTGAAGAGCGCGTTGCGCGTCATGGATGCATGCCGTTCGATTTAACAACAACGCAAAATGCACAGTCCATGCACTGGAAAAGCTGCGTTCCTGGTCTATAGGATGCAGGCACAAAACACTTTGCATGCCATAAAGAAATATCGTACACGATTGTCGCGGTCGAACATGATGTTGAAAAATACATTACATTTTACTCATTAAAACAGAAAAGAATCATTACAGATCGTCTTCTGCATATTACTTTCATAATTAGAAATATCATGTTATGCATATATTGTTTAAATTTACACAGTGCTTTTATCCCAGGACGTTTTGTCCACAAACTAAATACCAAGTATTATACATGTGTTTGTCACACTGGGCATTTTCAGCTTGTTAAATATTACTCAATTTAAAAAAATGAGTTAAAATTATATAAAAATAGTCCATTACAAATGAACGAAGCAAAATAACATTACGTGTGTGACATGGTTTCTGTTGTGTTTTTAAAGCCCGCTGCACACCTTTGCAATTTACCGGCCAATCGGACACCAGACCATCGGATGCAGAAAAATCAAACAAGTTCCGGTCTATGGTGTATGGTCAGACCTGCCCGAATTGTTTCAGTGCATACCTTTCCGGTATGTGGTCCGATAGGCCGGTAAATTGCAAAGGTGTATTTAGGTATGTCATTACTTCGACGCATTTTTAAAAAGAGTATTAGCATAAATTTTCAAGAAGTTTTACAATAAAAAAAGGTGTAATGACGACTTGAGAGGGAGACCAGTGCCGGAGGCTAGCAGCAGTAACTAATAATTTTTGTGGAGACAGATTGTTGGAAGTCTGCTATGGCGGCTGGTAATAGAGACTAGTGGCGAGAGCTAGCCTCCTTTGCAGCCAAAATAAGAGGCACCAGAGAAGTCAAAGGTTTGGACATCTTCAGAAATGGATGCTGTTAATAGGAAACAAGAAAAAACAATCAGTACTTCCGGCTGAAAAGCCACTGCCAATGGCTGCCTGCAAACAAACTTGGCCTTCAATTGAAGGTCCACTGTATCATTTGCAATGACCCCAAACGTTAACCAACGAGTTGACATGGAAAACCTTCCTCAAAGTAAAAATTGAATTAGTAGCAACTCTCAAATGAAATGTTTCTGCCCGAGATGATATAATTTTACCAGAAAATAATTTATGAAGATTAAATTATTTAGATCGTTTGCAAAAATTTACTTAGTTGGTTTGCATCTGGGCGTTCTGAAATGGGCACCGTGTACTGCTCCAACGCGATGCATTTTTTTCTATGGGTCACACGCACATGCGGGCCACAGAGTGCATGACGCGAGCCACAGAGTACGCGACCGACTGAGAACGAAGAGACGAATTGGGAATAAGTTATTTTTAAACACCCCGCCAAGACCGGCAAAACACATATGGATTTTCATGTTTTTGGAAAACGTGGTAAATTTGACGGAGCTGAAATTTCTTCGGATGAGTTTGTTGGTGTCTTTCTTTTGATTTATAATGGTTTTATTCCCAGATCATCTACAGGCCTTTAAGTGCAAATCAAAAGTTTTCCGATAAGAACTAAAGACTAGTATAAACAGTGTTTAAAATTCCAAATGTGCCTTACCAGTAGAAGTTCACTACTGCCCACTCGCTTGTCCACATCCGTTTCCAAACATTGGGTCAGGAAATCCTTAAAAACGGGAGACAACCTCTCCGGGTTTTGGATTTCGGGCGTGCCGTTGGTTGCAATCAGGTAAAGTGCCTGTAGGAGGTGCAAAATCAATATTGGAGTAATTATAATGATGCTAATATTAGGCCAAAATGAAAAGAACTATGTTTAGCGTTAGCGCGCGTCACTTTCAACCTTGAGCTTCAAACGTTTTTGTTTTGTTTTGAGTGTTTTGTTTAAAAACATGCCTGTTGACTTCATGTCAACTTGACTTTATTGCTTAGAATCCACTTCTGGGAGACTTCAACTTACGCTAAACATATATATATTTGTTGTGCCTAAATAATATTAATGTGTAATCAATACTGCACATTCAACCAAGAAACCTGCTCAAGGGACCTTTTTAAACTTTTAATTAATGTTTAATTAGTTTTTTTATTAATAAAATATTTTTGGGCCAATTCTGTTCAAGCTCAATGTAACCTTGATTAAACCCTTTCCTAGTGTTGAAGAAACCGCAAAAGTCCCCACTAAATGTAACTGCAGCGCATGCGTGAGCTGTTAGATGTTGCTGCACTAGTGCCAGATTGGTCAATTAAATCTAGTACACTGCGGGCACCGCCCCAAGGACACTCAAATTGCCGAATCTGTATTCGGGTAGCGTTTACACTACAAACGACCTTGACGATTGCAGGGTTCAACCCCGCAATTGCGGGATTCAATCCTACCAAAAAAGTGACTTGAAAAAGGCAAATCAGACCCGGGTCTGATCCGCCTTTTTCAATTCACCTTTTGCGTTTACACTTAGTGCCTACCCGGCTTCAACTCCCCTTTTTGGAAATTGCGGAGTTCGATTCGGCAAAGGCGAATCGAGTGTAAACGGGCTGTTTGACTCCTTGTATAATTTTATGTGCAGTGTATGTTTCTTGTTTCTTGGGTATACTTATAATTCAAAGCAACTTACCCTCAGTGGATTTTCGTTCAAGTAAGGCGGTTCTCCTTCAATCATCTCAATAGCCATAATACCAAGGGACCAGATGTCGACCTTTGGTCCATATTGCTTGCGGGTCACGACCTCTGGAGCCATCCAATAGGGCGTGCCAACCATGGTTGTTCGTTTGCTCTGCTCCGGGGTTATTTGAGCGCAGAAACCGAAGTCGGCTGTCAAGTTTCAAACGATACAATTAAACGTAATAATAATTAGAGCTTGTTTTGCCCTTACATGATGCAACTTGCACAGATGACGTGCTCTGTGGTTTATATCCAAAGTGCCTTCTGTTGAAAGATGGTCGTCGTTATGCGCACGCATCCTCTTTTGCATAAATTTGGTTTGGTTATGATGTCAAAGGTCACATAATTCAAAGACAATTTGACATATGACCTCATTCCTAAACCGAATTTATGTAAAACATAATGTGTGCACTTAACGGCGGGCATGTTTTGGTATTGTTGTGACGTCAGTGTGCACATTGTCTATACTCTGTGCTTCCACAAGACACCGAGGAAAACTCCATGGTGTGCTTGGGTGGGAATCGAACCCACGACCTCCTGCATACTAGTAAAGTAATTCATCAGATATGCAATACAGTAAACTGACATTATAGCGCTCCTCAAAGGACCGAAATAATTTGAGCTATATATATCGAGAGAGCGCTATAACCAGTGCATACGCAATGCAGGGAATAATGGCTAGGACTTAGAGAAAAAGGAGCTTTATATCGAGAAGAGCTTTATATCAGGGGTGTTATAACGAGAGTTTTCTGTACGCATGTTTCATTGCAGATCCAAATCCAGATTTTGTAGTTGTGTTGGGACTGTACGTTTGACAAATTCTTGTTTGCGTGAACAACATTTGTAAGTCAGGAGATTTGGCCTAATATTTTAGCCACTTCATTTTTCAAAGTTACACTAAGTTGAACAATTCAATGAAGTTCAATAATTCAAGTTCAATATTTCAACTTACTGAGTTTAACACCGCCGTCCATTCCAAGCAGAATGTTGTCGCTCTTGATGTCTCGGTGGATGACGTGATTACGATGGAGAAATTCCAAGGCTTGCAAACACTGCAAAATTGGAAAGAAGTTTCACTATGTCTCAATTCTTGTTTCTAGAAAACTGCTATTGCAGTATAAAACCTGTTATAACACGCCTCTTTCTGACTAGCCGAAACGCAGTCACGTGGGGTTTAATAAATATAAGCTATATAGTGCATGAAATTTGCAGCAGCGTGAACTAGACATGCGTCAAAACACGCGTATACATGATTGGTATCTCGAAAATCAAAAATGTTCACAGATTTACGCCTAACTTACACAATATAAACATGATGACCGTAGAAAACTTCCCCTAAAATGGTTTTGTCTGAAGTGCTATAGTCTTTAAGAAATGAGTAAAACAATTAGTTTTCGTCTCATGAGACACAAATTCAATTTCGACCCCAAACCACTTCGCCTGAGTGCCATTTCGCCCCAAATCACTTCGTCCAAACACTACATCGCCTAAATGCTACTTCGCCCCAAAACTACTTCGTGCACAGGCCATGGTTCAGGGCGAAATGGTTCAGGGCGAAGTGGTTTTGGGGTGAAATGACTGCAAACAATTTTTTGACCGTTTTCTCAAAAGTTAGACGAATAGAAGTACGGAGCAGGTTTTTGCTCAGGTTGGTTTTAATCATGCAATTGTGTATACCAATTATGTATACTATCTTTAACCACTGTGCCACACAAGTTTGTGTTTTTCTCACCTCTCGGCAAACGCTAGCTATCTGGCCTTCATCCATGCAAGTTTCTGTCACAACGTCCGTCAACGATCCACCAGCCAGAAATTCCATCACGACCTAATAAATAAATAAAATTAAAATTACACTAACAAGCTAGTCTACAGCTTGCTCAGTATTTTCATGACTTAAGCGGTATAAGTATTGTCATATTGCTTCTAAAGGTATTCTACATTTCTATATTTTTATTTCATCAAATCATGCTGAAACTGAGTAAGGCCTGCGACTGCTTATTTACACTACTTACAATAAGTTAGGGATATTGTGGGGTGTACGCAGATATTTTATCGAGGGTATGCATTTCGCTTGAATGATTTTGTATATGTAATGACAATTGTATCTGCATGACAGACACACCTTGTCACAGGAATAGGTGAAAACAATCATTTAAAAAAAAAAATCCAAAATTGACAACATACCAATATCCCTAACTTATTGTGAGTAGTGTAATTATCCTAAACTGCAAGGCCAGTTTTTGTTGTCAAATAATCAGATCTGGTTCATAAATTAGGGTGTGCCTTATGCTGCACAAACAATGACATAACTTCCGATTGTCTTGACTGATTTTCATGAAATTAAGACTTTTTATGTAAGAGGATCCCCTATCAGGATCTGGGGAAACCTGGATTTTGAGATCGCTTGGTTTGGCAGACGACGGCCAGAGATACCAGTTAATCCCTTACTCTTAACAAAAGAGTGCTCTGGACCAATGGCTTTACATCCCTTCAGAAGAATGGAGTAATTGTGGTTAAGTGCCTTGCTCAAGGGCACAGGTACCACGATCGAGTGTCGAACACGCAACACCAAGTTTTCATCTGAATTTATTTTTTTTTCTATTTATTTTATTTTATTTTTTTCTCAAAGTATTTCTTACCCAAAGTTCATCCGCAACCAGGTAGCTGTCCAGATAGTTGACGATGTTAGGGTTCTTGTTCTCTCGCATGACCAAAATCTCGTTAATAATCAGCTCTTTTTTGGGTTGTTGCTGCAAGTTCATCTGCTTAATGGCAACCTAACGGTTCATCGAAGAAAGAACAATAAAAAAAATGTCTTATTCATTTGGAATTTCAAAAAAAGTGGAAAAAAAAAAAAAAAAATTAACAATTTTAACAATTCTAACGATTAAATTTCAAGTCTTTTTGACCAGTTCTTTTTTAAATAAGCAGATGTAAACTAAATAAAAAATGTTGGTGAAAATAAAATGCATGTGTGACATTTTGTGTTTTTCGACATTTTCTTTAACCACACAGAAAGTCTGGTTAAATTCCTCCAAATTCAAATTAAAAAGGATTGTTTAATTTAGAGTCAAAGTGAAAAAAGGTTAAACTGACGTGGTGTCTCGATTACACCCACAACCACCACTTTGTCAAAAAATTCAAAATGGCTGCACTCCGTCAAGACTGAATACTTTAAAATTACCCCCAAACAGTGTAAGCCACCACATCATGCAACATCATTATACAAATGGTAATTCATTGCTCCGTAAAGCCTGGAGCAAACGGGAGGCACGAAACAAATTCGTTTACCCCCCGTTTCACGTAAACACAAAATGCCACATAACAAAACAAAAATGCTACCGAAACGGATACAGCGCCGCCAGCGGCGACAATAAAGCAGTACAGTCACATGATATCTTGATACTACGTGATCCGGAATACGAACGATGATTGGTCATCGCTAAGTCTCCGTTTCTCCAGTATCGAAACAAGTACCGCAGACGGTAGACCGAAACGTCTGTTTCAATGAAAACATGTTTCGCGGAACAACGTTTCGCGAAACGGTGCTTTCTGTTTTGGGGTATCGCAGACGAATGTTGCGCCTTCCGTTGCGCCGGGCTTTAATGACGATTTTGTGGAAATAAAAATATGTCACACTTTGTGCCTTGACTTAATGGAATGAGTCATTTTGGGAGATTTTCCCAACCCTAATTCTCACTCTCATACCTCCTGGCCAGTTGCTATTTCTATTGCTGTGTACACTACACCGGATGCCCCCTGTCCGATCTTCTCACTTTCTTACCTCCTGGCCAGTTGCTATTTCTATTGCTGTGTACACTACACCGGATGCCCCCTGTCCGATCTTCTCACTTTCTTACCTCCTGGCCAGTTGCTATTTCTATTGCTGTGTACACTACACCGGATGCCCCCTGTCCGATCTTCTCACTTTTGTTGTATTTTTTCTTCGGGTCTCCAACACTCACAATTTGCCCTGGAGAAGAAAAAAACAAGATCAGGTAAATGTTTCAACTTTAATCTCTGAACGTCCATACAATAAGAAAAAAGCTCCCTCAATACCATAAAATTCAAGTTAATTTCGACCGAACAAAACTTACTGAGTTTTTCCAGGATTTCATCATCGCTCATTTTCTTCTTTCGCTGTCGCTCCCTGGTCCGGTGCGCGCTGCTATCGGCGTTATTGGCAGGTGCCGTAGGCGCTGGCGATACGGGCGGCGGGGTGGGCTCGGCGGGGGGTTCGATGCGCGAGTAATACTTGGACTTGGTGTGTTCCGGTCGTGGAGCGATGGCGGGCGCTGGCTCGCTGTCATCATCGTAATCGTCATCGTAAGGCGACTTGGGAGGATGTTTCTAGAAAATGAAAACATTTAAAGCCCAATACATCATTTGCAGTTACCCAAAATTTTAATTCACGAGGTGATAAGAAAAAAAACCGACTAAAAGTGTTAATAATAACAAACACCACAATTTATTTTCCCGTGAAAATGGTATCTTTGTGGGAGAAATTGCCAACTGAAGGGGCTTTATTAGAACATTGTACGCAGACAACTTTTTTTACCATTCATTCATTCTAAAAAACCATGCATGGATTTTTCAGGTTTTCTATGTAGCTAAAATTTCCACAAGGCAGTTTATTAACATTATTCTATGTAATGCTGTTGTTCCTGTGCTTAAACGTTTTCTAATCACATACTGGGCAATTCCGGAAATTCAAATTTACACTTCAGAGACTTTGAGGGCTTGTAATGCTTCACGTATTCAAGTTGTTTGATTTAAAACACATGTTTTTCAAGCATCCTTGATGGTAGTGTAATTCCTGAAAATCTGATTGTAATGCCATTCTCAATATGCGTGGTACATTCACAAATATTTCGGTTTTGGACGTACTCATTGAGTACGTCCGAAACCGAGAGTTTTGGGAACCCTACACACTTACTGAGAATGGCATTGCAATCACTTTTTTCATGAATTGCACTTCCATCAATGATGCTTGAAGAACATGTTTAAAATCGAACAACTTGAATACGTGAAGCATTACAAGCCCTCAAAGTCTCTGAGGTGTAAATTTGAATTTCCGGAATTGCCCTACTCTGTCTTAAAGTCATTTAGCATGTCAGGGCACTTTAAAATCAGCAGCAGTGTCTTAAACAGGGACACTTTCTCTAACAATTTGTTAATTTTTTCATTTCGGGAATAAACAAAAAAAAAGTAGAATACTCACCGAATGGATTGATGTCTGCTCAAAAGCGTCCTCTAGCGATCCTTTGTTATTTCCTAGTACAAAAATATTCAGAACAGAATGATATGTACCGGTAAACCTTCTTATGCAAATGAGCATACTTGTTTCATAAACTCATTACAGTTTCAGGCGCAAAGTATGTGTAACACCACCAAGACTAAAGCCTAGCGTACATCAACATTGCTGTCGATGTGTGCGTAGCGCACTCATCGATAGCAACTGATTACTTGTGCAACTACCGGTAGCTGCAACTGGAAGCATCCAGCCATGTCTACATTTCCAGAGCGCGCACATCGACACGGCAACTCGGTAAAGCGCAAAGTACATTGACATCGCAACTGTAAGCAACTGTTGCTTGCAGTTGCTGTCCATGTGCGCGCACGTGATCAGATACCGTGAGCGACTAGTTGCAAGTACGCACACATCGATGCAACTGACCGCAACTGGGTACAACTAGTTGCCAGAAAGTAGAACATGAGCAACTCGCGACAACTGGGATTTTTCCAGTTGCCAGTAGTTGCAAGTGCGCGTACATCGACCTTTTTAAGCAACTGATCAGTTGCTCCCAGTTGCCGCGAGTTGCTTCCAGTTGCCGAAAACATCAGTCGCCACTAGTTGCAATGTCGATGTACGCTAGGCTTAATACAAGCCAAAACCATGTTTCACAAGTTGAGTTGTAAAAAACTGTGAAAACTGTGCAAGTTTGCGGAACTGCAGAAAAGTGGCATGCTTGAAATCAAAAGGAATTTGTTTTTAAGTTTTTGAAAGTACAGATGAGGGGGAAAATATATATCTTAAGAAAATCTTTTAAAAATATTTGCTTGCCTGTACTAAGAATAACTTTCTGTTGCGTCATAAACTTCTCGTTTCTATGGGTATTGCTGTCGTCGTAGAATTTGAGTGCATCCAATACAGCTTGTGGGTTGTCTTTCTGCTCTTTCTTTGAGATCGAAGATGACATCAACAACTTGGCCCAATGCTCTGGCATTCCCTGTAAAAATGACAATAATTGCATGCAATCAGAAAACTTCTTGAATTTGTTTTGTAATTTCTAGATATTGTCAGGAATTTCAACTGTATTTTAGTATTTTAAAGGTAGAATATATAATTGGTATATCGAGGAATCAGAAATGTTCACAGATTTACACATAATTTACACAATATAAACATGATGATGGTAGAAAACTTCCCCTGAAATGGTTTTGTCTGAAGTGCTATAGTTTGAGAAATAAGCAAATCAATCATTTTTCGTCTCGCGAGACGTAAATTCATTTCGCCCCAAAACCACCTCGCTTTGGACCACTGAAGCACTTCACCCAAAGGCCATTTCGCCCCAAAACCACTTCGTCCAAACACTACCTCGTAAACTATTTTTTTGACTGTTTTCTCAAAAGTTACGGAGCTGATTTTTGCTCAGGTTGGTTTTAATCATGCATACCGTATCTTCAATCACACATGGGGGATGAAACTATTTGTAACGGTTTACCAATCATGCAAACTACCTTTAACCCTAATGATTCCAAATCGAATTTGCACATGATTTTCCATAGGACCAAGGAGTTAGGATCAATGAGCCGTGATCCGCCGCTGATTTCTAGATATGGTAACAAAATCTTAGCCAAGAATGTGGGAATCATTTTACCGTGAATTCACCGGTGATGCTGTCGAACCCCACATGTACGGTGTGCTCAAAACTGGTTGGGTAAGAAATCTCTGGTCTTTGTCTTGATGCTAAACATGAAAGAAAAGACAAGACATTTTAGGCCAGGGTCACACGAGAAGAATCGCGTAATTACTCGGATATGATACGATTGTAATAATTCCAACGACGACCGAGGTCAGACGACAAACTCATTATAATCGAGTTGTAATTTACGGCAATAAAGTGGGTCACACGAGCAACATAATCTCGTCATTGTATTGTAATCTATCTCACAGTCCCTTGCGGTGGCTCTCCCCGTATTGCGTGTGCGTGCTTGCTGCCTGCAGTGTGCCGCGCGCACGCCTAGCGCCCTGGGAAAAGTAGGCCAGGTACGCGCGGTAAAGCAGAAAGTACGCGTGCGCGCGTGGGGAAGGTTACCGCAGGGGCTTTATGGAATGGACTGTAATATGATCACGAGATGGGGTCACACGCGTGTTTTGTCAATTTATTGTAATACGATGACAATTCTGGTCGTTGACCGATTGTGAGATGATTACAATAGATTTGGGGTCACACGCACAAAATCTCGTAATCGTACTATAGTAATTCATCTGACCCCGGCCTTAGTCACAACGTTGAATAAACATGTGGATCATTCAATGAAAACATGACAGTGTCCCCCTTATGATGCGACACTTATGGAGTGGATTTAAAAAAATAAAAACCAGGCTCCAAAGAACAATAAATTACCCTCAGCATATGAATATAAGGCTTTTTATATTAACTAAACAACATTTTTACCTTTTAATACTACCCAAAACATAACTAAAACATTTTAATAAACTAGTGCGATCTTGTAATAGTGTGGTATTTAGAAACTTTTATTGAAAAATGTATTGATTATGTGATCATCATAATCTAAATTTAATTACTAAAGTCAATTTTTAATTTTTTTCTTCAAATGACTGTTTTCACCTATTCCTGTGAAAAGGCGCGTCCGTCATGCAGACAATTGTCTAATCATATACAAAATCATTCAAACGGAATGCATACCCTCAATAAAATAACTACCTACACCCCACAATATCCCTAACTTATTGTGAGTAGTGCAGTTTTCATTTCTGATAATACAAAATTCCTGTTATAACAAGGTAAGTCCCAAGTACCGTACCTCGTACATGTACATGTACTAACGAGGTGTGTGTTCAGGAAATGACAATGCATATATACCGGTAGTTCATCCTTGTGCACTTTTACACACAGTCATCGTGGTTTGGTAACTGGGGCATTCCCACATACAGGCAAACATCATTTACCTTGTTATAACAGGAACCTTGTATTATCAGGAATGAGAACCATAAAGAACGAAGGATTGGGAGATAAAATCTTCAGAATATTGTAATAGCAATGCTCTTATTATCGAGGTTTGACGGAAATTTGTATGAACACTTTTCCCTTAAGCCCGGTGCAAACAGGAGGCAAAAAAGACGAAACACGAAACAAATTCGTTTAACCCCGTTTCGCGTTTCAGTGTATCCAGCCCGCAAACAGATAACAGAAATGCCACACAACGAAACAAAAATGCCACCGAAATGGATACAGCACCGCCAGCAGCGACAATAATTCAGTACAGTCACATGATATCTTGATACCACGTGATCCGCAATACGATCTACGATTGGTCATAGATAAGTCGTCGTTTCTCCAGTATCGAAACAAGTACCGCAAACGGTAGACCGAAACAGGTACCACAAACGGTAGACCGAAATGTGTTTCGATAAAAACATGTTTCGCGGAACAAGCGACGTTTGTTTCGGGAAACAGTGTTTTCTGTTTTGGGATAATGCAGACGAATGTCAAAGTCACGAGAAAAACGTTTTTGTTTTGTGTTTCGTGTTTTTTGCCTCCCGTTTACGCCGGGCTATAAACTCAGGTTAAGATTTATTTTCTTTGTTACCCAGTGGAGGTAAAAATCATTTATTAAAACAAGATTCCTTAGTGTACTGAAAGCACCCCTGAAGGAGGGCTTTTTTCCCTTAAGCCATGTTTAGAGGCTCTACACAATGAAATATTTTTAATAAGGGAATTTTCCTTAAATTTTGAAATAAATCTTTGCCTGCATTTAAGGGAAACATGGCATGTTCGCTGCGATTTAGGGGTAAAGTTGCTCACATAGAAAACAAAAAAAGTTGATAAGGAAGGTGGGGAACGGGTTCACTGTTCGAATGAAAAAAAAGCAAAGGGGTGCTTGAAAAGGTCCCTCGTCAGGAAAAGGTTCATCTTGTGAGGTCGTCTTGAAGGTTGAAATCTGTCAAATCGTTGTGAGTAATCACGCAATGTTTACTATTGAGTCTCCGTCGAGATTCGGTGCGACACATCGAAACTTCCGCGTCATTTCCTGCCTGTCAGGTAAAGGCTTCACCAAGGCCAGATACACACGGATACAGGTCTTCCCTTCAAAACGGGAGAGTGCATCAAAAGTGTGACTTTTGATGCACTTATAAAAATGGGTTTCCTAAGTTACTAAGTATTTTTAAGAAATTGCCTCTGAAGTACCGGTACATGTAGACACTGTTTGGCTCGAAATATCAGGCTGATAATTTTACAGTACAATTTCTAGGGAGTGTAGAGTATTTCGAGTAATTTATAAACAGCTTAAAATGTCTTGGTATCACAAATTTGAAAATATAATCGTAATATTTGGTCAAATTTAGCAAGACAAGGCCAAGAAAAAAAAAATTCCTGTGTTTCCTATTACATCATACAAATATTCAGGGTGGGTACATGTAGGTATACATACATTTTTTTATTTTGCTATAAATTGTTTCAGTCAAAAATATTAGGGTGGGATGACGGTCAGTATTTTTTTTACCACTTGCACATTACAACATTGCAAATACGGGTATACAATAGTGAGCCACTTTTTCATGCTTTAAAGGGGTAAAAAACAAAACAGGCTATGTAAACAAAATTTAGGTTTTAGGTAGACACAATAACTTGTTATTTTATATTGATTTTTGAGCAAAAGATATAGGTTCTGCATGATTTTCTAGGTTGGGGCGGGTAATAGGAAACACGGCTATTTTTTTGTTTGCCTAATCCGATATTTCCCACCTCTTAACCTCAAAAATATTGATGTAATGAGAGAGAACCATTTTCTTTCTTTATTGTCTTAAATTATTAACTATATTCACTTTTAAAACGAAAGATTGTTTGGTTATACCTCAAGAGAGTAAAAGAGAAAGAGGGAAACCGCTGATTAAAAACTGTAAAATTTTAAAGAAAATAATTCTTCAAGTTTTTTTTTTAATCCTATTATTTCATTTCAAAAATGAAACCACTTGGATAAAGTCACTCCATTTCAGTTACTTTCATTTCCCGGAGACTCCAACACGAACCTTTCCAGATTCTGTCATTCTTTATTTAACTTTACAAAATTGTTTTTTACAGATTACACACCTATGTTATTTGAGCCAGTTTAAATTTCGTTGAAAGTCGGAGGGAAAAAATTAAGGCCTACATGCAACAGGGTTCATGGAATTTTAATGTGTTTCTTGGGAAAAGGCAAATATATCGCATCCTGTACGGGGCTCGAATTTCATGAAAAAATCTGCTAGACCACAGGGTTAGTAGCTTAAACCATTTACTGGACCGACGCTATTTTTACAAGACCAAAGCTACAAGGAACGTGGATTTACTGTTCGTTAGTTTAAAAATGCACTGGACCACTGGTCTAGTATGGTAGAGAAAGCACTAGACCGAGGCTTAAATTACTGGCCTCGGTCCACCGGTCCAGTGGGTATTTTGAGCCCTGCTGTACGGGCAAATCCCGTAAAAAAAATATTCAATGCACTTAAATTGTCCACACATACATGCACGTACGATGTGTGCACTGAAACGACCCTCGACAATACAGTAGCTATTGTTAAAATCTGTCAACTAAATGCACAGAAGCATTCATTCACATATTGGGAAACCCCAACAAAGCACCTTACACTATAAAAACAGGAAATAAAAATGGCAATAGTGATACCCGTACCTGTATTTTCTACCAATACAGTTCTAGTAACGAGCAGCAATAACTGAACAAAAATGTTGAAATTGTGTCTTTCATTAAAACAAGATCATAGATGCAAACTGTGACATTTTCATTAAGTAATACAATTATTTTTTTCATATAATAGCTGACACTTAATTGGTTCCCTTTTTTATTTTAATTTTATTAATGTATCTAAATATTACAAGCATTTAAGTCTGAGGTACGATAATTTCAGTTACATTCAATAAAAAATGACATAACAGGGGACATCTTAAGCCCGGTTTCCATATAGACGTAACAAACGCAGAGAGTACCGCAAACAGTAACGCAGACAGTCGGCAAAGTTAAACCAAGTTTAACTTTGCCGATTGTTTCTGTCAGTGTTTGCGTTGCGGTTGTTTGCGTCTAGTCTGCGTGCGCGCGTTACAATTATATGGAAACTAGGCTTTACTTTTTTATCTAAAATATTTATTTCAAGTCCCTACTAACCGATTCTTGTCACCAACAAAATTTCTTGTCTAAATAACTATATGAAAGGTTTATTTCATGAAATAAAACGGAATTTTTGTGATAAGTCATGAAAAAAGTGTAAAACAATTATTTTTCGTCTCATGAGATGAAAATTCACTTCGCCCCAAAACCATTGCGCCATGCACTACTTCGCCCTGAACCACTTTGCCCCAAAAGCGTGCACTGGGAAAATACCGTAACCGCAAAGTTGAGAAAACTTGCAGGGCTTTGTTAAAGACTTGACCATAGCACT
The DNA here is from genome assembly GCA_037783545.1 of Henricia sp. BOLD:AAB3569. Classification (NCBI taxonomy): domain Eukaryota; kingdom Metazoa; phylum Echinodermata; class Asteroidea; order Spinulosida; family Echinasteridae; genus Henricia; species Henricia sp. BOLD:AAB3569. The sequence continues at coordinate 2,034,873 of JBBELK010000219.1, forward strand.
GAGACCCATGGAGTTGTGAGGACTTGCAGGGCCTTGTGATGGCCTAGTGAAAGCCTCGACTAAAGCACCGAGACCCATGGAGTTGTGAGGACTTGCAGGGCCTTGTGATTGCCCAGTGAAAGCCTTGGTAAAGACACAAGTTGTATGCAGCATATATACTTACATTTGTCTTCACTTTTTCCTTGCCATGGCATCTTGATTTTTCGTTTCTTTTTCTCATCTTCTGTCGGGGTGAGTGGGAGGGGTTTAGAGCCTTGGCTAGAGGAGTCGGCTTTAAGTGTCCCTCCAGTGCTGGTGTAACGTAGGGGAGGCGCTGGTGGGCTTTCCTCCATGTCGTTCATTGGTGATTCAAATCAAGTTTTAGTCTGGAAACAGAACAAAATTGATCAGATTTAAACATTTGTGCTCAAGGCCGATTTCTAGTTTGCGACCATTTCCTTGCGATTTCTTTAAACCTTGAATTAATCTGAAAGAATAAGCGAGTGACAATTACTTGAAGACCTAAGGGTCATTCCATGAGGTTCGGTATATACAAAAAGCGGTGTCCATGTTGCATTGGTACAAGTTCTTTTATTTAAATATTGGAGAATTATTTATCTGGTGAAATATTTGTTGTACTGAATATGACCAATGACCAATCTCTCACAGATTATGAAATATTTGTCTTACCTATGCAACATGGACACCACATATGTTTAACACTACGAGTACATTTTGGAGGTCTGTAGTTTTGTTACAATGTGATGTAAATACACATGTACTTCTATTGTAGTGTAACATGCGTTTCTTTACGAAATGAATATACTTACACTAAAGTAGCTGGACTGGAATGTTACTCATATTTAAGATCTGGTATGTCACACTTTTTGTACCCAACCTCGTGGAATGACCCCTAACTAACTACTGAAATGGATTACATTGGATTCATGTAACTCCATTCCTCTCGCTCCCATACTTTCAGCACATACATGTACCGTAAATGTTTACATGTGCACACATGTTGGCGTACATGTACATACATGTACACATAGTACATGTGCGTGTACTCCCTATACTGCATGATGTACATGTACAGTGTACATGTACAGTGTACTGTACATGTACAGTATACATGTACATGTAACACAGGATGGGCATTATTAACATGATTGGGTGATTCACAGCTTTGGCTTGCTATAAAACAGTGTAAGGTACATGTACTGGTACATGTACTACACATGTACAAGTACAGTCTTTGAAAAGGTAGAGTACTGTAAAAGCTGAAATATTCGCGGTGGTTCTATTTTCGCGCATTTCGCGCACCAGACAGAGCCCGCGAAAATAACAACCCGCGAAAATATTGTTTGCAACAATTGTGGCGATCCCTGAAACAAAATATAATTTCCATCCGCGAAAATAACAACTCGCGAAAATGTCAGTGATGTTGAAATGCGCGAAAATATCTGTACGCGAAAATATTGGCTTTTACAGTACATGATTGGTAGACTACATGTATTACAAAGGGCATTACATGTATTTCCACTCGTAATTAAAAGCCCATGTTGATAAAACTGTCGTGTAGAAATTTCAGCCACATACATGTAGAGGCAGTAATCCATTCATGGCTTTTGTGTTGAGTTGAATGGTAAAGAGTCTTTTGCAAAAGACTTTTTTGTTTGTTTTGAAAATCCACCTTCAGTTGTTAATTTCTCATACAAAATACCATTTTGGACAAAAATAAACTCATGGTGTTTATGTACCATTGTTACAGTGTACATGTATTAACTCTTTTAGTAAGGTTTTTCTCGTCAACTCATGAAAAAAATGGGGTCACTGCAAATGATGTACTCTACCTTTAAATGGTTTATTTGAGCCGCGTTTTGAATTTAAAGCCGGCCGTACACCCTGCGTTCTGACTCAATTGTGATTGCACAGACACACCAAATTTCGAGCATTTCTGCGATTGCGTTGCGACGGACACGTACACAAAATCGTGACCACATCGCCATCAGAACGCATCGCAAAACCCGTACACCTTGTGATGCGACTGCACAACATGCGCTATCGTGATGGTTCCGATGGCGATGTGGTCACGATTTTGTGTACGTGTCCGTCGCAACGCAATCTCAGAATTTTGAGTATGCTCGAAATTTGGCGTGTCTACAGTGCAATTGCAACGGAGTCAGAACGCAAGGTGTACGGCCGGCTTTAGACGGATTTGTTATAAATTTTTGTCATTTTGCTCCTACTGGTCAACCAGTAGGAAATAATCGGCCGATGTTGTCAGCCGATAATGTTGTCAAATTCCGTCACTCAGCTCCGCAAACTGCAATAAACACTTTCAAGGTTATCAACGCCATCTTACTCCACAGGTCAAAAGAACATGCATTACTATGCTCCTATGTTGGGTGAAATATTTTTGTGATGTTACATCACTGTGCACTCATTACGATCCGTGCACGCACACAGTAACGCATGTTCAAACTGCCCTGTGAACAAGATAGCGTCGGTAACTGTAAAAATGTTTATTTCAATAAAACTGCATTGGAAAAATAATGCAACATTGTAGTTGATTTCGACATCATCAAGGCTTTGCTGGAAATGAAAGACTATTACTTGCTATGGAAAGAATAAACCCTTTCACGGTTATCGACGCCATGTTGTTCACGGTGCAGTTCGAACACGCGTTGCTGTGTGCGTGCGCGGATCGTATACGAATGCATTGTTAGGTCACTGTGCATTAGCTACGATCCGCGGACGCACACAGCAACGCGTGTTCGAAGTCCCCCGTGAACAAGATGGCGTCGATAACTGTGAAAGGGTTTATTGGGAAGTTGATCATGGCCTCAGACCTTGCGTGCAAAACATACGAGACTGGCCGAAAAATTTCTCTCACAAAATCTTGAATTTTTCCCACTCGAAATTTTGGTTTTCCATCAAATCTGCACATTCCAATGCTAGATGAGTCATTTTAAAAAGAAAAACATTTCTGATCAACTTCCTAACTCTTGCCCTTTGCTGAGCCTGTGATCTCAAAAAGACAAATTCACATTCTCGTTCACTTTTGCGTTAAGTATGAACAAGGCTTTGAGGATTTTCTCAGCCAGAAAACACTTTTTTTAGCAAATCATGTTTTTGTTTGTACACAAGGTCTGCAGCCCCCTTCTCCATAAAAACGTGCACAATTTCCTTGCTCTATGTAGGCCTAGGTTTATTCTAGTCTATGAATTTAAACACACGCACACTGCACCTGACCTGTGGACATTTTCTACCCCTAGAACTATGGGGGATATAGTATCCCCCATAGGTGATGTTGTTTTTTTCCAATATGGCGGCGCCTGAACTTTAAGATCGGACCGAAACGTTTTCGGCTAGCGCAATAATCCGCTGCCCAATCGCCACCAAACTCCGTCTGATAGTTCTTGAGACACTCACCTTGCGTGTGTCTACGGAATTTCGGTACCATTTGTCCACTAAATTCTCCGAAAATAATGTTGGGAAATGAACGGGAACATGTGCGATGCATCCACATGCATCGCACCGAATGCCTCGATCATGCATCCACATGCATCGCACATGTTCCCGTTCATTTTCCAACATTATTTTCGGAGAATTTAATGGACAAATGGTACCGAAATTCCGTAGACACACGCAAGGTGAGTGTCTCAAGAACTATCAGACGGAGTTTGGTGGCGATTGGGCAGCGGATTATTGCGCTAGCCGAAAACGTTTCGGTCCGATCTTAAAGTTCAGGCGCCGCCATATTGGAAAAAAACAACATCGTCTATGACCGGTGTGAAGTTGGTTACTTATTCGACGTTCGACGTTCAACATTCAATAAGGAGCTGTTACTTATTCAACATTCAATAAGGAGCTGTTACTTATTCGACATACAAATGCACATAATTTTTTTTTCAAAGGGTCAAATGCCCCACCTTGGGGCATGAAAAACGTGACCAAACCCCCACCTAGGGGATGGGGCAGCGCAGGGGAAGGGGGAGGGGGGACCAATTGATAGGTGCATAAGTAACAGCTCCTTACTGAATGTCGAATAAGTAACAGCTCCTTATTGAATGTTGAATAAGTAACAGCTCCTTATTGAATATTGAACGTCGAACGTCGAATAAGTAACCAACTTCACACCGGTTCACCTATGGGGGATACTATATCCCCCATAGTTCTAGGGGTAGACATTTTCCAATGACATGAATGAGTGAGGTTGAAGTTAACCAAATGTTCACAAATTTTGGGTCCCAACATGCTAAGTTTCCAAATCAACAAGAATTAAGATACCTATCATAAAACAGCAGCTCCTCAGTTTTAGCCCCAAAGTGTCTTTTTTCCTAGAAAACTTACAACAGATTTGCAGAAATTTGCCCGAAGTATCCGGAAGTATCTTCCAAAATATTTCACGTCTCGCACATGTACACCTCCGCCGCTGGTATTTGTTTGTGCACAGATGCATAGTTTGATAGTTTGGATACCAGCGAAACTCAAGGAAAATATCAAATTCTCGAAACGCCTTGCGGAGATCTAGGCTCCGTCAAATTTAAAGGTTAAAGAGCCATGACATGCTAAACAACTTTTTGCCTAATCTTTGCTTCATATGATAGATTACTTGTTCAGCAAGACATGTTATTGTTCGTTTGGATGTAAAATCAATAAAAGGTTTAATTTTTCAACTTTGAAGATTTCATTGCAATAAACTACAGACAGAGGGCGCTGTTTGGAGTGCACACGTTAGGAAGACCAAAGGGCTTCAAGTTGGACTTGTGGTAAATTGCTGCAGTTTTCTCCCCCAGTTTCGTCATGGCTTTCAACAGGAAACATGTAGAACAAACTCAAACAGTCATGGATTACAAAAGTTCCGGGACGTTTGAGAAAAAAGGTGAAATCTTTTGTGCACAGTTGAATGTGATTTTCCTGTGTTTGCCTCTTGTGACATCATGACCTTGGTCATGAATATGCATATTCTCATTAGCTTAAAAACTTAAAACCTTTGTTTTAACCCCCAAAACAAGCTCCAAATAGGATTTTTATGAATGTAACTGAGTATATTGGTTTTATAGCGTAGATTTCATTGATAAAAATCCCAAATAAGACCCTTTAAGGCTGAAAGTACGTTGCAAATACATTTAGCGGGCTATCATCGATCTGTGTCTAATTTTAGGTCGTAACCAAGTATTCGGCTGCAGAATTTTATTGTCATTTTGAGCAAAGCCGACATTTAGTTCGACCATATCCCTCGAACAAGGGTTTTTCCGTTGTTTGAGGGACTTCGTTGTTATTATGATGGTCTACAGAGGACATTTCAAGTCGCGAATTTATTTATGACGTAATTTGTTTTTTGCGACAGGTTTATTGCCAAATTATTTAAAGTGCAATACTGACACACAGACAGACTGTGTTTTTTAAGGAGCAAATACCAAAGCGCTGCCTCATGCCTCTTAAAGAACACTCTCTGATGAATGACAATGAACAGTCAAGAGTATGTTTCTCCAATGACATAAGTAGAGATCATTAGAAATGTCAGGCGTTTGAAGTGGGAGTCCCCACTATGTGTTTAAGAGCCACACTATGTGTTTAATAACGATTTTTTTTTAATGACATGTCTTCATTTTATGCTGCCAACCACAAATCTTTCAAAAACTGAAGTCAAGGTATAGGCGTACATAATAATAATAACATATTTATAGAGCGCCTTTATAGAGCGCCTTTACGTTAGAGGCCTCCACCTTCAGTACCGACAAGTATTTTTGTCAAACACATTAATCTAGACTGTGAAGTGAAGTGAAGTACACTCGAATAGCATTCATTTCCTTTGCACAATACAATTGCCCCATTTTAGTAGGAGTATGCAATTAGGCATGTCGTGCAACATCTAAGAAACAGTCAATTTGTTCAAACATATCAAACACAAACTGCCCCAGTTAGGCTCTTTACTCTAAAAGCATGCGAATAAAGTATCTTTGTACATGTCAACAGTACGTAACTACGGACCCAGTTTTATTTCCTCACACACTAATGGGTTACTAAAACATTTGTCTTTGTCTGACGTATTAAAATTTAACAGAACTTTGCCAAGACATGACAACAACTTCATAAGTTAATATGATCGGGTGGAAGTCGAACCTACGACCACCTGCATGTAGCGCTGATAATATCGCGTTTGTCTGGAAAAAGCTTGCTATAATACGTCATATATTTATCATTGGTTACAGTTTTTGCAGGGGTGGGGGCTCGGCCGTTGCGTCTGGTAAGTATAAATTCGCCATCGTCATGCTTGGTGGTCGAGTGGTTAAGACATCAGTCTAGTATGCAGGAGGTTGTGGGTTCGATTCCCGCCCGAGCACGCTATGACTTTTAGCGTGTCGTTGTTGTTGTTGTAGGTTTATGGCACTTATGGCAGACGGTGTGCCCTTTGTGCCATGCGCATGCTCAGCTTAACTCGTCAGTACCGATACTGTCTTTTCGATTATCACGAAACTTAGTGAACTCGGATACGTATACACAGAGTGAATATGGCTGCGAATAAATGAGAGCGTTACTATTTGAGAGTGCTAATAATGAAAAAGATATAGCATGGGGTTAAGGGGAGAGGAGCGCCAGCAATCTTCCAGACAACAGTGCCACAGAGGGTCCCGCAATTTTAGCGTGTCCTCGAGAAGCGCACTTATTAGGTGATCGGGCCAACAGCCCGATCACCTATTACTCTCGTACGATTTCTTTGTCTTTTTTTTTTTTTTTTTTTTTAGGTGATCGGGCTGTTCCCCGATCACCTATTGATATTGTACGATTTCTTTGTCTTTTTTTTTTATTTTTCTTCTTTTTCCACTCAAACGTTTCCAGAGCTTTTCTTCGAAACGGTTCAAGCTATCAACTTGAAACTTGGTAGGAACATCAACCCCAATGTGAAGGTGTGCATACAAGTGTGACGTCACCGTGACGTCATCGGGTATCAAATTACAACAAAAAAATGACCAAAATATGCATGTTTTAAAATGCTTCCGTCTGGAAAACCACGTGACTCATGATCTTCGTATTTGGCAGGCTTATATATCAGATCATGGCCAACAATTTTCTTTGTGCGGGCATTTTCATCTGACCCTTCCTTCTGGGGTCAATCTGAGGTCAAAGTTCAACGAAAACGAAAATCTCAATTTTTGCACTTATTGAGCAACAATGCCCATCAAACCAAGCTGAATCTTTAAGTAACTAGGTACAGGCATAGGTCCTATGGCAGACTTTCACCAGCGTGTATAATATTATGATGGCATCAAGCGTGACGTCATCGTGACGTCATCAAGTATCAAATTACACCCTCCAAAAAACCAAAATATGCATATTTTAAAATGCTTCCGTCTTGAAAACCACGTGACCCAGGATCTTCGTATTTGGCAGGTTTATAGGTGACATTCCGTGCTACAATTTTCTTTGTGTGGGCATTTTCATCTGACCCTTCCTTCTGGGGTCAATTGGAGGTCAAAGTTTAACGAAACTGAGAATCTCAGTTTTTACACTTACCAGCAACAATTAATGCCTATCAAACCAAGCTGAATCGTTAGTAAATTAGATACAGACATAGGCCCTACGGCAGACTTCCACCAGAATGCATAGTATCATGATGGCATCAAGTGTGACGTAATCATGACGTCATCAGGTGTCAAATTACAAAAATTCAAAGGTTATTATTTCAAAAATTCATATCTCAAGAACCGTATTAGATACTTGAACAATTCTTTCACAACATGATCAGTCTAAATGAACTGAACAAATCATACAATGTCATGACCCCTGTGTGACGCCTACTTCCGGTCCAAACCGGAAGTTGTTCGAAAATGTGCATTTTTGTAAGCGTTTTGAATGGAAATAGATTCAAAGTGGTAGTGAATTTGACCATATTTCTACGGAACGAAATGTTTCCACACATTTGGACTTTTTGACTATACCGTTGGTGACGTCATCACATGGACGGTAGTTACGTAATGTGGTGTCAAAATACGCAAATTTGGAGCTGAATTGTTTTAAAATGCTGTATCTTGAGAACTACAGCAGATATTTGCATGATTCTTTCGCCACATTTAAGAACTTGACGTTTATCAAATTGTTGAACAATTTGTGCACAACATTGTGACGTCATGATATCGTCACAGGTGTCAAATTACAAAAATTAAATGGTTATTATTTCAAAAATTCATATCTCAAGAATCGTAATAGATACTTGAACAATTCTTTCACAGCATGATAGGTCGCAATGAACTGAACAAATCATACAATGACACGACCCCTAGCTGTGTGACCCAAACCTCCGGTCCAAACCGGAAGTTGTTAAAAAATGTCCTATTTTTGGCATTTTGAATGCAAATAGAGCCAAAGTGGTAGGACATTTGAAAACGAAATGTTCTCACACGTGGACTTCATGACTATACTAATGATGACGTCATCACGTGCTTCGTGGTTACGTAATATGATCTCAATTAGATGACAACATCTTGAGAACTGTAATAGATATTGGAAAGATTCTTTCACCACATATTATAGCTGAGAACTTATTCTTCAGTAGATCATTACACAATTTGTGCACACAATTGTGACGTCATGATAAGATTGACTGTGCCAATAATGACGTCATCATATACACAATTTTAGCATTGAATAGTCATGTCTTGACAATTCCAATACTGGCAATCGATATGTGAATGTTTCTTTTCAAAATCGACCAACTCAAATTTTCAACCAATTTCAACCAAGTGTGACGTCATAATAAAGTCAATATTCATATCGCCCGATCACCTTGCGTTTTTTTAAAAAAAACGCCAATGTCTAGTTTTTTCTTTTTCTTCTTCCACTCAAACGTTTCCAGAGCTTTTCTTCAAAACGGTTCAAGCTATCAACTTAAAACTTGGTAGGAACATCAACCCCAATGTGAAGATGTGCATACAAGTGTGACGTCATTGTGACGTCATCAGGTATCAAATTACAAACCAAAAATGACCAAAATATGCATGTTTTAAAATGCTTCCGTCTGGAAAACCACGTGACCCATGATCTTTGTATTTGGTAGGCTTATAGATCAGATCATGGCCAACAATTTTCTTCGTGTGGGCATTTTCATCTGACCCTTCCTTCTGTGGTCAATTTGAGGTCAAAGTTCAACGAAAACGAAAATCTCAATTTTTGCACTTATTGAGCAACAATGCCCATCAAACCAAGCTGAATCTTTAAGAAACTAAGTACAGGCATAGGTCCTATGGCAGACTTTCACCAGCGTGTACAATATTATGATGGTATCAAGCGTGACGTCATCGTGACGTCATCAAGTATCAAATTACACCTCCCAAAAAAGCAAAATATGCATATTTTAAAATGCTTCCATCTCGAAAACCACGTGACCCAGGATCTTCGTATTTGGCAGGTTTATAGATGACATTCTGTGCTACAACTTTCTTTGTGTGGGCATTTTCATCTGACCCTTCCTTCTGGGGTCAATTGGAGGTCAAAGTTCAACGAAAACGGAAATCTGTTTTTACACTTACCAGTAACAATGCTCATCAAACCAAGCTGTATCGTTAGTAAATTAGATACAGACATAGGCCCTACGGCAGACTTTCACCAGCATGTATAGTATCATGATGGCATCAAGTGTGACGTAATCATGACGTCATCAGGTGTCAAATTACAAAAATTCAAAGGTTATTATTTTCAAAATTCATATCTCAAGAACCGTAATAGATACTTGAACAATTCTTTCACAACATGATAAGTCTAAATGAACTGAACAAATCATATGATGTCATGACCCCTGTGTGACGCCTACTTCCGGTCCAAACCGGAAGTTGTTCGAAAATGTGAAATTTTTTTGCATTTTGAATGCAAATAGATTCAAAGTGGTAGTGAATTTGACCATATTTCTACGGAACGAAATGTTTCCACACATATGTGGACCTTTTGACTATACCATTGGTGACGTCATCACATGGACGGTGGTTACGTAATGTGGTGTCAAATTACGCAAATTTGGAGCTGAATTGTTTTAAAATGCTGTACTTGAAAACTACAACAGATATTGGTATGATTCCTTCGCCACATTTAAGAACTTGATGTTCAACATATTGTTCAACAATTTGTGTACAAAATTGTGACGTCATGATGTCGTCACAGGTGTCAAATTACAAGATTTCAAAGGTTATTATTTCAACAATTCATATCTCAAAACGGTACAAGCTATCAACTTGAAACTTGGTAGGAATATCAACCCCAATGTGAAGGTGTGCATACAAGTGTGACGTCATTGTGACGTCATCAGGTATCAAATTACAAACCAAAAATTTTCATCTCACCCTTCCTTCTGGGGTCAATGCATACTAGTTCCGACCTGTCAGTCAACCGAACCCGGCGACCAAACACAACAGAGCTAGCAGATGTCACCCACATAGGTCAAAGTGCACTGTACGCTCACAACAACATGATCACGCGATATGTTCTGCCGGCCCCATACAATTTGTACAGTGTTGTATGCGACGATCCGGGTGAAATTTTGGTTTCAAGGCCGGTCGTTTCGTTGTTCGAAAGCTATATTTCGTGATATGATATCCCTGTATTACTGGTCCTTTACTCAGTGTGTTCTAAAATAACTGTTGACCCTGAAACATAAATACCTTTGAGTTTTCTTCAATGAATCTGTGCTTTCTGTTGAAAGTCCCATTGCTTTGTGCGTTGTGTGTCGCCATTTTTGACGATAGCGTGTGAGCCATAGCAACAATGTCCAAAGGGGCGGGGTTAACTGGGCAAAATCGGAACTATGCATTGGAGATCAAGGTTCAACGAACGCTAAAATCTCTATTTTTTTCACTTACTGAGCAACAATGCCCATGAAACCCATCCTCTTGCAACAGTGCCCCTTTAACGCACTCCCTCACTCCTGCGTACAGTGGCCCTGTTGAAAAAGGCCCCATTTGGCGGTGGGACTAGCGACAGAAATCTTGTCGCCTCTGCTGGACCAATCAGGACGCTTGCAGTGCATTACAGCATGATTGCAGGCATTCAAATGTAACGCGCGCAGATTGTAAACACCGTGCATGCATGTGATACATGTACTCGGTAATGCTGGCCGTTGTCCGCGTCGGCGATTGGCTGCTATTTAAAGCATACTGGGGAATCCGTTCCACTACATTCGTCAGCATGCATCCCTGTTATTAATGTGAAAAACTGCGGAGTAAATAAAGTTCGTCGTTTGAAAGTTTGGTAGAAATGGGACAGTCATAAGGAACAGAACCAAATACAATTTCTGGAAAGTATAGAAATTGTTTCTTTTCGGCATAACATGACCGAATTGATTAAATTACATCAAAATGCTCGGGCGTGAGTTGGCTCAAGACAACATCCGGCTCGCTCCACAGATTCGCGTGTATTTCCTCAGGGTATTGTTACGTCGCTTTGCAGAGTGGAAATTCCCTGATATCTCAGGATGATGAAACCAAGCTGAATCTTTTAAAAAAAATAGATACAGGCATAGGCCCAAAGGTAGCCTTTTGTCAAGGCCTCGTGAATTTGACGATTTTGGTGACTTATGCTTGAGCAGAGTCTACACGCTTCAGGGGGCGGTCGGGTTGGCGTAGCGGTTCTTTCCTCGCCTTTTACCTCTGGCGTCCCGGGTTAAAATCCGGGGCGTGTATGTGGATTGGGTTTGCAGTCCCAACTTGACCGCGTGGGTTTTCCCCTAGGGGTTTCCTCCCACTTCTAAAAGGGCCTTAGTTGCCGAAGATACCATAAATTAACAACAACGGTGCTAGCTTTGGGGGTTAAAACAAAGGTTTTTAGTTTTTATTCTAATGATATGCATATTCATGAACAAGGTCACGATGTCACAAGAGGCAAACACAGGAAAATCACAATCAACCGTGCACAAAAGATTCCACTTGTTTTCTCAATTTTCCTGAAACTTTTGTAATCCATGGCTGTTTGAGTTTGTTTTACATGTTGCCTGCTGTATGCTATGACAAAACTGGGGGTAAAAACTGCAGCAATTTGCCACAAGTCCAACTTGAAGTCTTGTTTTTTCTTAACTTTTCCCTTCTGTCTTCCTTATGTTATGCACTCAAAACAGCGCCCTCTGTCTGTGATTTATTGCAATGAAATCTTCAAAGTTAAAAAAGGCCAGCTTTTATTGATTTTACATCCAAACGAACTATATTATGTCTTGCTGAACAAGTAATCCGTCATTATGAAGCAAAGCTTAGGCACAAAGTTGTTTAGCATGTCACAGGCCCTTTAACTCAATCTTATTAAACAAATACATGTATGCTTATTTAATATTCACAGATGAGATTAATTGCAATGATAATCAATATAGTCGAGTAGTACGTGAACACAACGTCCAGTATTTTGTAGTTATTTATTTATTTATTTATTTATTCACCACATCCAACAGCGGAAGGACCGCCAATCACAGGAATGGGATCAATTACATACATGTACATGTAGATATTCGAATAACTATCAACTTCCAAGTTGAATTAGAAACAGCCAGAAACACCGGGAAATTCCTCCGCTTGTTCTTGACGAAAGAATGTTCTGGGATCTTTAAAGTGCGTTACCGAAACACACTGGACCAACGGCTTTACATTCCTTCCAAAGGACGGAACAAGTGTGATTAAGTGCCTTGCTAAAGAGCACAAGTGCCACAACCCGTCACGGCCTGGAATCGAACCCACATTCTAGTACTGGCACAGGAACTTGAGTTTGACGCACTAGACCGCTTGGCCATAACACCGTATCTCAATATGGTGCCTAATCACAAGTGAAAGGAAATAACCAAACTTGGGATGAGAGAAAAATCTAGTAGTACAATGTACGTATTATAACATAATTACTTTGCACACAACGAGCTCTTTAGAAAAGCATTGATATTTTGAGGTTCAAAGTGCTGTTAGTCTTACGAATTCTAGTAATACCTTTACAAGTAATAACAAATCAAAAAGAAACGGAAATTAATTGCAAAGAGCTTTTCTTAATTTCTCGCATGAGTTTTGGGTGCTTTTTTGTCCCACCTGTGACATAGCCTTAAAAAACACACCAATGCACTTGACTTTGCTTTGACTTGATATAAATGACAAGAACTTTTGTCTTATTAAAAAGTGTGAACTGTCTAATTACGTTACAGGTATTATGAATAAATATACTGACAGTCAATAAAAAAGCATCACCGGTATCTTGGCAATTTGTGAAGTATAATGCATTCCACTGTATTCATTAAGTCTAGGCACAATAGTCTGAGTATTGAAACCAGTGAATTTTACGCTTCAATGTTTTTGTGGTTTTTTTTTCTTTACACGTTCCATTAAACTATTTTCAAATATTAAAGGTGATGCGTTTTCATTGACTGTCAGTACAGATCTGGGCATAAATGGAGTGAAGCCTTTGGAATGAATAAAGCAGTTACTATTTTACATATTGTTTATATTTTAACATGGAAAGTATAAAAAGGTTGTTTTGTTACTTGATTGCAATTTGTTACGTATATTGCCCATTAAAACAAAGACATGTGCCTCTCTCTCTCACACACACACACCCACCGAAACAAAACCGGATTTATACCAGTCTCTTTATGATATGAATGGGACTGGGAGTGGTAACCAATTGTTTTCAAGACAATCAAGTTACATCTTTGTTTATTTAAGCAATAATAAAAAGACTTGCTCAAGAGCCACCATTGGCTGTGGCCAAGATTTGAACCTACATTCCAGCTATCTGGCACAGCAATTTGAGTTTGATGCAACAGATCATTATGCCATAGCATGCACATGTGGAGTACTATGTTTGTATATCACTTACATCATTAAAAGCACTAATAAATAACATTTCAGAATGTTCATAAATGAGGTGCCCTTGCATACACTGTCGTCCATGAATAATCCTCAACATAATTGTCAGGCAATACAAGTCTATGATAGGTCTTCAAGATAAATACCAGTCAAAACATCGTGAATGGCGTATTGTAGTCCTTGACATGTACTGAAGACAATCCCCAGCCAATACAAGCTGGAGATAAAATGGCATGAGCTCAGATGAATGGCATATAGTCCATGGCAGGTACTGAAGACAATCTCGAGCCAATACAAGCTGGAGATGAAATTACATGAGCTCAGATGAAAAGCATAGTCCACAGCAGGTACTGAAGACAATCCCCAGCCAATACAAGCTGGAGATGAAATGGCATCAGCTCAGATGAATGGCATAGTCCATGGCAGGTACTGAAGACAACCCCCAGCCAATACAAGCTGGAGATGAAATGGCATCAGCTCAGATGAATGGCATAGTCCATGGCAGGTACTGAAGACAACCCCCAGCCAATACAAGCTGGAGATGAAATGGCATCAGCTCAGATGAATGGCATAGTCCATGGCAGGTACTGAAGACAATCCCCAGCCAATACAAGCTGGAGATGAAATGGCATCAGCTCAGATGAATGGCATAGTCCATGGCAGGTACTGAAGACAACCCCCAGCCAATACAAGCTGGAGATGAAATGGCATCAGCTCAGATGAATTGCATAGTCCATGGCAGGTACTGAAGACAACCACCAGCCAATACAAGCTGGAGATGAAATGGCATCAGCTCAGATGAATGGCATAGTCCATGGCAGGTACTGAAGACAATCCCCAGCCAATACAAGCTAGAGATGAAATGACATGAGCTCAGATGAATGGCATAGTCCATGGCAGGTACTGAAGACAATCCCCAGCCAATACAAGCTGGAGATGAAATGGCATCAGCTCAGATGAATGGCATAGTCCATGGCAGGTACTGAAGACAATCCCCAGCCAATATAAGCTAGAGATGAAATGACATGAGCTCAGATGAATGGCATAGTCCATGGCAGGTACTGAAGACAATCCCCAGCTAATACAAGCTGGAGATGAAATGGCATCAGCTCAGATGAATGGCATAGTCCATGGCAGGTACTGAAGACAACCCCCAGCCAATACAAGCTGGAGATGAAATGGCATCAGCTCAGATGAATGGCATAGTCCATGGCAGGTACTGAAGACAACCCCCAGCCAATACAAGCTGGAGATGAAATGGCATCAGCTCAGATGAATGGCATAGTCCATGGCAGGTACTGAAGACAATCCCCAGCCAATACAAGCTGGAGATGAAATGGCATCAGCTCAGATGAATGGCATAGTCCATGGCAGGTACTGAAGACAACCCACAGCCAATACAAGCTGGAGATGAAATGGCATCAGCTCAGATGAATAGCATAGTCCATGGCAGGTACTGAAGACAACCCCCAGCCAATACAAGCTGGAGATGAAATGGCATCAGCTCAGATGAATGGCATAGTCCATGGCAGGTACTGAAGACAATCCCCAGCCAATACAAGCTAGAGATGAAATGACATGAGCTCAGATGAATGGCATAGTCCATGGCAGGTACTGAAGACAATCCCCAACCAATACAAGCTGGAGATGAAATGGCATCAGCTCAGATGAATGGCATAGTCCATGGCAGGTACTGAAGACTATCCCCAGCCAATACTAGCTGGAGATGAAATGACATGAGCTCAGATGAAAAGCATAGTCCATGGCAGGTACTGAAGACAATCCCCAGCCAATACAAGCTGGAGATAAAATGACATGAGCTCAGATGAATGGCATAGTCCATGGCAGGTACTGAAGACAATCCCCAGCCAATACAAGCTGAAGATGAAATGGCGTGAGCTCGGTTGAATGGTGTAGTCCATGGCAGTTATTGAAGACAATCCCCAGCCAATACAAGCTGGAGATGAAATGGCGTGAGCTCGGTTGAATGGTGTAGGCCATGGCAGGTACTGAAGACAATCCCCAGCCAATACAAGCTGGAGATGAAATGGCGTGAGCTCAGTTGAATAGTGTAGTCCATGGCAGGTAGTGAAGACAATCCCCAGCCAATATAAGCTGAAGATGAAATGGCATGAGCTCGGTTGAATGGTGTAGGCCATGGCAGGTACTGAAGACAATCCCCAGCCAATACAAGCTGGAGATGAAATGGCGTGAGCTCGGTTGAATGGTGTAGGCCAAGGCAGGTACTGAAGACAATCCCCAGCCAATACAAGCTGGAGATGAAATGGCGTGAGCTCGGTTGAATGGTGTAGTCCATGGCAGGTAGTGAAGACAATCCCCAGCCAATATAAGCTGGAGATGAAATGGCAAGAGCTCAGATGATTGGCTTTGTCCATTGCAGGAAATTAAGACAATCCCCAGCCAATACAAGCTGGAGTGAATAATGTAGTCCATGGCAGGTACTAAAAACAATCTCCAGTCAATACAAGCTGGAGATGAAATGGCATGAGCTCACTTGATTGATGCAGTTATGACAGCTACTATAGACAATTCCCAGTTCAATCCATTTTGAGATCTTTGTTTTTGATGTCCATGTTGATGAGCTGAAGAAGCGCGGATTTCTGTGATAGTTCTGGTCTTTTGCTGGTTAACCATTAAAGATACTATCTTCCTCAGTAGAAGCAGGAACATGGTTTTCTTGACTGCTTTTTGGAGCTAATAAATAAAAACAAAATCATACATGTACACGGTAAAATCAAGTAAATATAAAATATAAATGTCAGTTATTTCTGATACACACTGTGGACCCGTTGCACATTCTAAATAGTATTAATCTCTTCATTATTTTAACCGCTTTGATGAGTAACTTCTAAACATGTTGTTGCTGGTGTGATGTCATTAATTTGTTAAGGCTCAAGATCAATTAAAGCTTCAAGATCAATAATGTGTTTAACAAAAGATTTTGTTTTGAAACTCATGCATTTCTCATCTCGAGTGTCTTTTTCACTAATATCTCTTCTTGGCTATCTCTGTTATTTAATGTTTTTCAAATATTTCAAAGACTTGATATTATTATCGTGAACACATATTGCTGGCACTTTGATATTTGTTGCTGCATCTTGCATTGCAATAAAAAAATTACCCTAAGTGGTGTTGTCAAAGTGTGTACGAAATCCTGACATTTCAAGACCTGTACCAGACATATACATTTACTTAATCCGACAGCTATGTAAAAACGTGTAGATGATTAGAAACAAATTTTAACACTTTCATGGTAACTATAATATGTAGGTATTACAGATGTTTCAACATCAGTCAAACCCCGTACATAAATGTGATCTATTAGTGTTCCATTCTCTGTAGTTGCCTCTTTTACACACTGCGTATATCCTTGCTCTTTCATTGCTTTTTCAATTGACGATTCCCTATCAAGAATATTGTCATTGAAATCACCCATGACAATGCATCTGTTGCTGATCTTATTTATTTCACTAACCAACTTGATCAAACTGTTAACAAAATCCTGAATGCCATATGATGATGGTCGATAAATAACAACAATTACAATTGATGTGTTAGAAATTACATGAAATGCAATATACTCAACATTCTGTACTAGTATATTCAATCTACTAAAAGATCTGCTTTTCTTGCCATACACCGCAACACCACCATGACTCTGTTCCTGCAAATGTTTCATCGACCCATTATATGACATGCCTCTTACTTGATGATAGCACTTGAAATTTTCCATGTGGAACTGACTTACTTGTTCAGATTCAACCCATGTCTCTGTTAGGCAAATGAAATCAGACTGCATTATTTCGCATTGGGATTCCATGTCTAAAAAGTGTGCTCTTAAGCCTTGTACATTATGAAGGGTTACTACAGTACATGTATTAGTTGTATCTGTTATATTTTGCTGCAAATTACTGGTAACAAATGCAGGCATGATATCCAAAGCTTCAGTAACTGATCTATCACAATACACATATTTAGGATCAAACCCCTCAATGACAAGTCCATTTAATGATGTCACACGACTTAAACCAACATATGCTTGACCTGCTGCAAATGTACGATTCAGACACACTACTGCTTTATTCACTGTCATACCTTGTACTTTATGTACTGTACATGCCCATGCAAGTTTCAGGGGAAATTGTCTCCTTGTGCATTTCTTTCCAATTGATTCTTCTTCCATCTTAATTAAAACAGAATCAGTATCATTTAGTGGCACTACCTGTCTCTTAAGTTTTGAGCCTACATTTTCATTATCAAATCTTACTTTGATATATTCAGCGTCCAATTGATCAGGCAACATTTCAATATGAGTAACAGTGCCAAATGCACCATTTACTAATCCATCTGACACATCAATATTTTTTGTCAACATAACTCTTGCACCAATAGCAAGCCACAATGATCTGCAAAGACTGCCACGATTTGATTTTAGGGGTTTTTCTTTTAGCTTCAATCGTCCACTGCCATCTTTCTCAAAATCTTTTGCTTCTATACAAATGCAGTTTTCACATGTCTTATGTAAAACTTGGACATTGTGGTTGTCAACCTGTTTATTTGTTGGATAAATATGAATAGCATCAAAACAGTCTTCCCCAGTTTCACGACTTTGCAAAATTGCAATAGTCTCATCATTTAAATTATCTTTCTTCACTTTCACCCGCAATTCATTTAGAACTAATGTAAATTTCTGATCTTTTTGTCTCATGATTTCCGTCAGTTCTACTTTTTGGAAATTATCATGCCACAATCCTGATTCAACAGTGTTATGATGTAACGATTTTCCTTTTACAGGAGGCAATTGATAAAAATCGCCAACTGCAATCACACTCACTTTACCAAAAGGATCTTGAAATCTTGTTTGTTTGATTTGTCGAAGTCGCCCATGTATGTAACACAGCATCTTTTGATCAACCATTGAAATTTCATCTACGATTAGAATTTGTAACTGACCTAATTCATTACGCAAGGTACTCATTTTCTCATCACCAAGTGGTTGATAAGGCAGTGATATGTTGATTCCAATTGACAAAGCACTATGCAGGGTTAAACCATTAATATTGTGTGCAGCAACACCAGTGGGAGCAGTTAGTAACACTGTGACATCATCTGGATTATGGGTTGATCGTCCAAGTATTCGCACAGCTTCACTGTAAATACACTTAATCAAATGACTCTTGCCTGTGCCTGCTCCTCCTGTTACAAATACGTGGAAAGGTTCTGGCTTTTTACCATTCACTTTATCTAAACACCACTTTCTGATCTTGTAGAAAACTTCTTTTTGTTTGGCATTTAACATTCGCATTAAACACGAAGCTTCATTCACAGTTATTCTGCGTGAACGGTATTCAATACCTTGTCCTGCCTTCTCTTTATCATTACATTTTAGGTCAGGAATATCATACTCATCCTCACTGGCTTCATTTACTGGACCTCTTTCATTTTCACATTCAATTCTCTCTGATTCAACCTCTGGTGAAATTAAAGCCCATGCATCCTCCTGTGGTCCAAACTTGTGCAAGTACTGTTCAACATCTTCCATAGATTCTATGTTAGCTTCAAATTTTTGACGATTAGTATCCACAATTAAGCTTACACGTTGTGTACGATCATCACACTCATGAAGTTTGACACTTGCAATGTTATAGAATTCTTCAAACGTTTCAAAGTGCAAAGGTTTTAATTGTGCATCAATACGATAAGGCAAGAAAAGCTGCAAGATGCTTTGATAGTATTTCTCTGAAGTCTTTGAAATGGAAAATCTGGGATATTTAATCACTGCATATTGAGTCCGAGTACGTTTTCGTATATATCCTAAACCATTCTGTAATTCATGAATATTGGAATTAACTTTTCCTTTTTGAGCTTTTAGTGCTTCTGTACTATATAAAATTCTGTAATTTGAACAAAATGAAGCCAGACACATTTCATCAAAATCATGCGACTGTGGCCTTGCTTTATATCTATCAATCTTACTGTGGAGCCAGATGTCTTCATCATCAGCTTCTGACTTATTTTGAATTAACTTTAGAGGTAAGCTCATTCTTACTGGATTTTCTCCAACGGGTATAAATTCTACTTTTCTTGAGCATTCCTTTAACCTTAAGTTACACACACGATACACTGCCTCTTGAGCCGACACTTCACGATTCTGCAAATATGCATAGCCAACTTCCTTCATGCTTTGCTTTGCATCAAGATTTCCTTTCTGTGCTTCACTAGAAACATTACTCAACAGCATTCCCATCTCACGTTCTGCTTTTGACATGTACGATGCAACATATGCCACGCATCCAAAAATATCCGTTATGTACTGAATATCTAAATTTGCATTCCATGCTCGTATCAAGTGAGAATTGTATTGATTTACCCAGACATCTTGGGGATTACGCTTTAACACAATGCTAAGTTTTTTAGTCAATAGCTCATTAGCCTTTTCAAATTCTTTTTGAGTGATCCCGGCAGCAGTGAACAGTTCTTCAGTAGACGTATACTGTTTCTCTTGATTTTGTACCTCATTCCAAATACTCTTTAATAATTCCTCTGCTTGAGCTTTACTAATAACATCATTATAAAGTTCATCCAAATCTGATATCTGACTCATGCTATCAATGTCACTATCATCAGCACTAAAATCATTTGTCTCGGCAGTAGTTGGTTCAACACGTCTGATTATAAAGGTTCTCTCAGATGGTGGTCTCGGAAAGTTAAACCTACATTCAGTACCCTTTTTTTTACAACTTTTTGAATGTTTTTTACTATGTACCTGTACATTATTGATAATTTCATGTAATTCTTCATCCTCATCTTTAGAAGGTAAATTACAGGAGATATATCTGTCTATAAAGGCAATGACGTCTTCATCAGAATCAGTGTCCAGTTTAGGAGCATCTTCAATCCAAAATAAACAATGCGTGTGTGGTGACCCTCTTTGTTGGAATTCAACTCGATAAAAATAATCTTTCACTTTGCCAATTGGTTGAGCTTCTGACATTATCACTTCCTTCAAAAACACATGAAATCTCTTATCAAACATTCGAGCTGCTGTAACAGGATTGCTCCTCAGTAACATACATTTGTCATTCCAGTCCAATTCATCAAAATTTCTAATGTCTCCCTGTTGTTTCATTATTGTACCAATTACTTCAGACCATCTCATATCAGCAGAGGAGAATGAACAGAACCATGTGGGAAGTCCAAGTTGTGTAATCATTGCTAACACATCTCTATGAGCACATTGCCAGTATGGTGGTGTGCCTCTTATAGGCTTCAAAAACTTATATCCTTTGTCAGATTTCAGCATATCTCTGAGTTTTTCTTTATTGTTAAGCATTGCTGATGTTATACTCTTCCCTTCCCGAGTTTTAGCAGTTCCTTTGCGCAAAGCAATAGAGACACTAGACATGACTTGTTGTATTTCTGACAAATATTGAGCATAAAATATGTAGTCTGTATTTTGAGCAAATCTGTGATCAGCATTCATCAATCGATTATGTAAATATCTACTGAGTGTTATCCTGACATTCCGTTTGTCCTTAAATATTGGTGTTCCAGTTGGAAATAATATTGGAAAACACTTTGCCTCATTCCCTTCTTCCATTAATAATCTTACAGGATTATTACCTTCACACGGAGCAACACAGAATATTTCATCAAAATACTGATCAAGAACTTCTTGCCCTATATTTACTGGTTGCAGACAAGTGTCAAGTTGTACCCCACGCAATCGGTCCTCATCATCATCCTCAACATCACTTTCATCCTCAGTTTTAATGCTTGTATCTTCTTCATTGTTTACTTCAATGTTATTTTCAACCTCTTCCTCTTCATCATTCAAACATTCTGGTACATGATTTGCCCAATCTTCTTCTATTTCAATATCATGATACCATTTATTATTAGTTTTTAAATAAAACAAAGCTTGTTCTACATGCCATCTATTCACATATTGATACTCATGGTAACCTTTGTATGACAGTTTTCGTTTCAGTTTGATCCGTATCATGTCATTCTCATTTGCACATCTAGGTAGTCTTTGTACTGTCTCCATGGTATTTGATGGTACACAAACACAAGGTCCATAAATTCCTTTTTGACCACCCTTTGGACGATTTACAATTTTCATGAATGCGATATTTCTTGCAATTAAATGTTGTTCTAAACTATTCAGTCTCTGCAACTCTTCTGGAATGTCTATCAAACTTAGAGTATTCATACATGCTTCTGCTGGTACTCTGTTAGCAATTAGTTTTCTATGACATGTATAGCAAATCCACAATGTTCCTCTGTTTGATGTAGCCAAAGCACATGGCATATTACAATCTTCATTACATTCATGTAAATACTGATCACAAATATATTGAAAGTATTTGTATTTCTCTTTACTACATTTTTTTACCTGACTTTCAAAGAGCAATCTCTGACACACAGCACAAATACAGTCTGGACCACTTTCTGTTTTCTTTTTAAAATTCTCAATTACATTTTGTACGTGAGTTTTCATAGCCTTTACTTTCAATTGTCTTTCTTTTGACATTTTAACTTTATCCTTTCTGTAGTTGTCATCTGTATTGTATTTATTTTTATTTATCAATGTTATTGCCTGGATTAACTTCTTTCTGTAATATGTATTCCTATGATATTTGGTATTCCTTGCTTGTCGTTGTTTTTGTCTGTACTTTTTATTCCCATGATACTTTCCCTTCTGTGCCTGAATTACCTTTCTTTTGTAATTTACATCTCCATGATACTTTCCTTTTTGTCTTTCAATTACGTGTCTTTTGTAATTTACATCTCCATGATACTTTCCTTTTTGTGTTTCAATTACGTGTCTTTTGTAATTTACATCTCCATGATACTTTCCTTTTTGTGTTTCAATTACGTGTCTTTTGTAATTTACATCTCCATGATACTTTCCTTTTTGTGTTTCAATTACGTGTCTTTTGTAATTTACATCTCCATGATACTTTCCTTTTTGTGTTTCAATTACCTGTCTTTTGTAATTTACATCTCCATGATACTTTCCTTTTTGTGTTTCAATTACCTGTCTTTTGTATTTTGCGTCTCCATGATATTTACCTTTTACAGTTTGGATTTTTTTGATCTTGTAATTTGCATCTCCATGATATTTATCTTTCTGTTTCTGCATTTGTTCGATCTTGTAATTTGCATCTTGGTGATATTTATCTTTTAAAGTCTGAATTTTTTTGCTCTTGTAATTTGCATCTTTATGATATTTATCTTTCTGTGTCATAATTTTTTTAGTTTTATAATCAACATTTGTATGATATTTAATCATGACACTGTCTCTTTTCTGT
This sequence comes from Henricia sp. BOLD:AAB3569, assembly GCA_037783545.1. NCBI lineage: Eukaryota > Metazoa > Echinodermata > Asteroidea > Spinulosida > Echinasteridae > Henricia > Henricia sp. BOLD:AAB3569. Next base: position 2,058,013 of record JBBELK010000219.1, read on the forward strand.
TTTTTTAAAACAGGATTTCCATGATAATTGAGTTTATCATATAATTTCTTTGCAGTGCTCTTCACATCGTCCTCATCAACGCATCCCGACAAATTTGACACATTTGCTTCATGTTGATTTTTCTGTTTTTTTCTTTCTCTGTCAATATTTCTCTTTGAACGCAAATTGTGACGACACTTTCTCTTTTTAATTACCCCTTTTCCAACTGCAATGTCTCTAATTACACTTCGTACATCCGACTTCACATTGTAACTGTTACATGCACCAATATCACTCACACTCTCTTGCCCTGCTTTATGGGAATTATTTTCTTTGGAGCACCCACCATTGTCCAGGATTGGTTCAATCAAAGCATTGCAGTTATTACTAATTAACTCATTAACTGATAACACCACATCATAATGTATCTGCTCCGTATGCATCAGGTAAATTCCTGCATCAGATGTCACAGTACCCACTTCACTCACTTTTCCTGAAAATATCAACCATCTATTGCTGTATGTATATATGTCTGTTCCCAAAAAATGTGCCAATGACATAATTTCAATCTCTGTTGCCCAGACACCAGAACACATAACTTTCCTCTTTAAAACATACTCTTCAACATTACTGAATCCTTCAGGCAAGAAAGACTTGTATTGGTCCTCATATTTCAAAAGGTGATTCACAGCAGCCAATCGTAGTCTCATATGATTCCGTTCAGATCCAGATATAGCATAGGAAACAGCTCTGAAAAAACAATTTCCATCACCTCTGATGTTCTTTGTACAAGCTGGCTGACCCATATGGTTACACTGCCGAGGTATTTCATCGACTTTTGAAGTAATGTGAGCAATTCCAACTTTTCTACTTAATGCAAACTTATGTTCATGTCTTAATGGAACAAACCTAAAACTAGTCATTTCAGGTACTTCCATCATTTCAATATCACTACCTTCATTTACACATTCAACATCCCCAGTATTTATTGACACATTATTATCTGTAAAATCCTTAACTTTTTGATTTTTTAAATCTCTATCTTGTTTGCTTCTTTGGTTTTCCTTATTGTCATGTACATTCACTTCACCTTCTCTTTTCTCATTTATTTTTCCCATCATAACACCTGTAATTTCAAACTGATCATTGTCAGTTACATTCATTGATCTACCCAAATCAGTACAATACCTGTGTACATCTTGCAAGGTTGCTGCACTTTTTATCAAGCTCCTGCCTTCACTTACTTGGCAACCGTTATGATCTCTGGAATGGGAATCAAATATATAATACATACCACTTTGAGCAATAGCAGCAAATGTATTACCTTTGAAACATATGAAGCAGGCATTGTATTGTTGTAGTGTTTGCTCAAGTGCATCATTCAATGTTATCATATTGAATTCCAATAAACTTAAGTTCATTCCAAAAGTACCACAGACAGACTCATGGTAAATCAAGCTAAAATGATGATTGAACACACACAGTTCATTTGGCAATTCATTGATTAACAAAAAATCATTATGCATAGTAGAGCTTTGTGACAAATGGCCATACAACTCATCACCAGTATTCAGTACCAAATCCATATCATGGCATGTCCACCTTTTCAATTCCTTTACTTGACTGTACATCATTGAACACAAACTATTAGCAACACATTGCTTTCCGCTATTCAAACCAAACTTTGCATGACCCTGGTGATAATTTCCCTGTATAGTAACGTATTCCACAGCTGAGCATGGTGTACTCATGTACATATCTTTGCTAGTATGCATTTTTGAGTCCATTTTATCAGTGCTTTGGCATGATCGATGTTGCATTCCACATGTATTACTTGAATTTGCCTCATTTTTTTCTGCTTGCTGATCAGTATCAATGTCTACATGTATGTTCTTCTCTTCTACTTCCACTTTCCTCTTTTCAGTAACTGCCGACCTTTTCTTTACCTTTTCGAACAGTTGTTTATCAGCTTCCATATCAGTACTCTCTTTTCTATTCACTGTTTGTCTTTGTTGTTTACTAATGCTCTCACTAGCATTTGAATCATTACTCTTTGTTTCAAGTTTGCTTGCTCTTTTTGTCTTTTTAGATATTCCGTTTGATTTAGCTGCATCAACTACCGTAGTCGATTTTCTTTTCCTTAAAAAATAACCACCAGTTTGTTTCTGCTGGTACAATGCATTGCTACTTTCTGTACAACGTTCATGCTTCTGCGATTTCTTGAAAACCTCTCTCACCTTGTCAAAGACTTTCAGTTGTTCTTCAACTGCACTGGAACATTCTTGTACTGTATCCTGTCTTGTCCATTCATATAGATTTTTATCTGTAGGAATACCAATGTCATAAAACAAACTGTCACTGTAGTTAGATTGTCCGCATTTACAACAAACCCACGACACTCTCTTATCAATCAAATATGGCTCCATCTTCGTGAACTTTGTGCATGATAAATGAAATACCACAAGACACTTGTTACATCTTATTTGCCTTCTACCCGTTTCATGTCCGTCAGTATTCTCACAAAGCCAACACACATTATCAAACTGTTCAATGTGGATGTCCTCCAATTTAGATTCATTTTGTTTACACTTCATCTTGGGCTTTCCACTTCCACATTTCTTGGGGACACTGACACCCTTTAATGTTTGTTTCTTACCTCCCTTTAGTTTCTTTACAAGTTTACTCAAAATTCTTTTAGTGCGGTGACAGATGTATTTCTGTGCTTTTTCATGAATCTTTTTATCTTCCTTGCTCACTTGTTCCTGTATAATACGACCATTTCTCTTTCTGTTGTATGTCACAACTGTTTTGTCCTTTCCAGGTTTTGATATTTTGCACTTTTTGTCTCTTCTCGCTACACCAACTTTCTCATTTCTCTTGAGTTTTCCTTGACAACCCACATACTTCCCATTTCTCTTGCTTTTTCCTTGACAACCCACGTACTTGTATGGTGATGCCTTGTTTCTGCAATGTCCTTTACTTACAGTCCCTTTCTGTTCTCGTATCATCAAATCAACTTCAAAGTCATTCAATTTACTTTTCAGTATGTCCAGGTTTTTCTCTTTTTCAAGAAATTTTTTTTCTTTAGCATTTATTTCCATCTCTTTCTTTTTTCCCCAACTTATTTGTCCACAGTTTTTCTTACTCCTTTCCTTCCCATTGTTTAAGTCAACATGCTTAAGTACTTTACTCAAACTTCTTTTAGTACCAGAGTAAATTTGTTTCCGTTGCTTCTCATACTGTGTTGAACCTGCTTCTTTAGTTTCAAAACACATGTCCATGTACCTGCTCTTAAGTTTACGTTCTTTCCTCCTGTTGTACGACTTTCGTTTCCTTTGCTTACACTGTAGCCTTCTGTCTCTTTCATACAAGTTTTTCTGTCTATCTTTCAATTCACACTCCAAACACTGTAGTCTTACTTCAATGTCATTAAGCTGCATCACTCTGTTATTTATTTCAACTTTACTTCTGCTCATGTTATTCCTCAAATCTGTCTTAATGTTTTGCATATCGTCTGTACACTTGCCTTTCCTATCTTCTGCAATTATCTCTTCTGGTTTTTCTCCAAGATTACTAATCTCAGTTATATCCATGTGTTTAGCCTTTATCCTTTGTTCACTGTTATCTCCAAGTATGGACTGTTCACAAGTTTCCCCATGTTCAATGTTATCTCCAAGCATAAACTGTTCACAGGTTTCCCCATGTTCAGTGTTATCTCCAAGTACAGACTGTTCACAGGTTTCCCCATGTTCAATGTTATCTCCAAGTACAGACTGTTCACAGGTTTCAACATGTTCAGTGTTATCTCCAAGTATAGACTGTTCACAGGTTTCCCCATGTTCAATGTTATCTCCAAGTATAGACTGTTCACAGGTTTCCCCATGTTCAGTGTTATCTCCAAGTATAGACTGTTCACAGGTTTCCCCAAGTTCAGTGTTATCTCCAAGCATAGACTGTTCACAGGTTTCCCCATGTTCAGTGTTATCTCCAAGTATAGACTGTTCACAGGTTTCCCCATGTTCAGTGTTATCTCCAAGTATAGGCTGTTCACAGGTTTCCCCATGTTCAGTGTTATCTCCAAGTATAGACTGTTCAAGGGTTTCCCCATGTTCAGTGTTATCTCCAAGTATAGACTGTTCAAGGGTTTCCCCATGTTCAGTGTTATCTCCAAGTATAGACTGTTCACAGGTTTCCCCATGTTCAGTGTTATCTCCAAGTATAGACTGTTCACAGGTTTCCCCATGTTCAGTGTTATCTCCAAGTATAGACTGTTCACAGGTTTCCCCATGTTCAGTGTTATCTCCAAGTATAGACTGTTCAAGGGTTTCCCCATGTTCAGTGTTATCTCCAAGTATAGACTGTTCACAGGTTTCCCCATGTTCAGTGTTATCTCCAAGTATAGACTGTTCACAGGTTTCCCCATGTTCAGTGTTATCTCCAAGTATAGACTGTTCAAGGGTTTCCCCATGTTCAGTGTTATCTCCAAGTATAGACTGTTCACAGGTTTCCCCATGTTCAGTGTTATCTCCAAGTACAACTCTCCCTCCTTCAACAGCAACAGTCGCAATCATATTTGGCATCAGATTTCTAAAATACAATCAAATACAAATGCAAATTTTAAGCCATAAGTGCCATTTCAAATTTCTACAAACAAATGCATTTCAGCTGTTATATCATACACAAGATTCATTCCATGTTATTTTGACACACTGCCAGGCCTGAATGTCACAGATTGAAATGAAATTTGGTGTGGTGATTGAACTCTTTGACAAACCCCTAGAACGAAAATTGTCATTTGGTCAATTATTTGTTCACTTACCATAGAACAAACTTAACTAATTAGCATGACCTGCTATATTTGGACATCCATAATTCCACAATTGAAGTACCAACAGATATAAATTTTATATCATTTTAAACTTCTAGAAATAGCATTCATTTAATAACACCAACATTGTATCTCGTGCCACAAACAAACAGAGAAATGTATAACCTTTAACGAATGAAGATTTCTTGATACCGGTAAGTGAACATGTTTTAAAAAAGGTCTGATTTCCTCTATCTGTAGATTAGCTTCTTTACATCTTTTGTCTAAATTGGTGAATGCCTACATTGTATTTCTTCTTAAAGTACATACTAATCACTCTATTTTATCACCCGGCTGGAATCTTTAATTGTCTATCATATCTCCAGTACTCAACTGTGACAAACGAAAGCACGTCCAAATGACACTTTTACATAAATTGTCCACTCATAGCCTTAAAGGAACACACGGGCTTCGTTAGGCTATTTTGGGTTCAAAATAGACCCACACATTATTATGAAAGTCTTTCCAAAATAAACTAAATTAATCTTAAAAAGAAATCATCAAAATTCGCAATTATTGACAATTAAACAAAAATCGATGTGACAATTTATCCGAACCGGATTTCTAATTCGGAAAAATCCAGTGGTCTTGGACTTAGTTTTATGTTCAGCCATATAAACCACTACGAAGTGCAAATTGCTATTCTCATTTGGAATTGGTTTATCTTCTTGTTTCAAAATATTGTGCAACAAACACTATATATGTGCATACTGTATTTTCCAATTTGTACGCTAATCTGCCAACATATTTCATAATAAAGGTTTCGCTGAACGGACAAAAATAAAATAAAAAGCCACTGGCTCCTAAAGCAATTAGGGCCGAGTCAATCTGGGTCTGAGTTTGTACACAAGGAAAGAGGGGCTGAGTCAGTCTGGGTCCGAGTTTGTACACGGGGCAATGGAGGCCGAGTCAGTCTGGGGCCAAGTTTGTACACACTTAGTACACACACGGTCCTTAATCTGAAACAATCTCACTCACACTCTTTATGTACCAAAATCCAAGCAATTTTGCACTCGGATATGAATAGGATTATACAGTTTCCTCTACCCCATGGGTGCAAATCAACTTATAGACCTTTATCACGGCACGGCCATCTTCCCTTTTTCCATATTAAAATGATCGTAACGAAAGTGAGGCTTGCCAAAATAAAATAGTTTGGCCCCATGTTGAAAATGTTCATTGTGTGCATCACAATGACATGCGCAAGGTGCAATCAAGGAAATGCAGTGCGGACAGTGATTCTCTCAAAACAATAACGGAAGACTGCACGCACTATTGCGCAGACATGTACACATGCATACTATACAGTGGGGAACAAGACAAAGATGGACACACCGTAATAAAGGTCTATTGAACCAACTTAACATGTTCTGTATACATGGTGTACATGGCATTTACATGTTATTTATTATTTAAATTATCGTAACTCAAAAACTAAGATTACCCATCTCAAATCTTTCTAAAAAAAGTTCCTTACATTTTAAGCTAACAAATAAAAAAAATTACACATTTTGACAAATACGCATTTGTGCAAATCAAGGTCAAAGGTTATAAATTCACAACTTTTTTGTGGTACAAGATACAATTTTGATGTAATTTTATACAATGAAAGCCATTTCAAGACCTTTAAAATGATATACCGGTACATATAAAGTGTATCTCTGTAGACCCATTACTTTTAGAGATATAATTGTCCAAGCATAGCAGGTTATCCTAATTAGTCCACAGCACTGTACACACATGTTAAAGGCACAGGCTTGTCAGCAATGTGCGCGCGCCAAATTCATGCAGCAGAATATGCAGCTTCATGCCTTTGCTATGCTATGGAGCTGCGTATTTCGTGGCACGAAATTAGCCTGCGCGCATTGCTGATGAGGATGTGCCTTTAAATGGTTATCTTGTGCACTAACCATGCCAAGTGAATGCAATTTTTGAAGGATAATATGATTTTTCTACAAAAAAGCTAACATTTCTGACAAAACTAAGTCAAAAATGCAACTGGGCAGTTTTGACGCTGTACAGAAATGCCAAGTGTACTGCCGAAATCCGAGAAAGTTTCACTACAAATATCGTCTGAAGCACATCAGACCAGACCACTTTCACATACATCATTGCAATTCTGAGAGTCTACTATTTCAGAAAATAACAGTAAAGCTTACGGAATCATCAATTTGGCCATCTACGGCATCTTGAAATATTGGACAAAATTCAGACAACATTCTGACCTGCATGCCCTGTGCGCCGTCATTTTAGCTGATATGCTGGACAATAATGGCACTTCTAACTCGATCATCAGACGTCAAGGAGCCCGGCTAGCTGTGCAATATGCATAATTCATATTGATGTCGCATGTGTTTATCCCAGCTGGCAAGTACATCACAAAATTGGCCATAACTGCACTGCGCACATGATGTACTTGCCAGGTTGGATAAACACATGGAACATCAATATGAATTATGCATATTTCACAGCCGCGCTCCTTCACTTCTCATGATCGAGAAGCGCCACCATCATGACCATCGTCCAGTAGGCCTATATTAGCTAAAATGGTGGCACACAGGGCATGCAGGTCAGAACATTGTCCGAATTTTGTCCAATCAATGTTTCAAGACACCGTAGATGGCCAAATTGACAATTCGATAAGCTTTACCGTTATTTTATAAAACACTAGACTCTCAAGACTGCAATGATGTACCAGTATGTGAAAGTGCTCTGGTCTGATGTGCTTCAGACGATATTTGTTGTGAAACTTTCCCAGATTTCAGCAGTTTGACACTTGGCATTTCCATACAGCCTCGTAGTACGGCTATAATAGCGACAGTAATAAGTCAGATTTGAAAAGCGAGCTATTTACAGCCCTTTTTGTAGGGCTAGTGGGCAGTAGTTCTAAACATTACATTATCTGTTTATCGCAGAACGTAATTTCCTTCACATCTTTGTTCAATGTATACGTAAAATATTTCACTTAGCCCAATTTTAAGCTTTACGAAACAGCGCCCTCTTGTATTTTTAGCTTTTCATGATAGGCCTATAGGGCTTGCGAATATGTGATGTCATGCAACGTCACAATGCAGTGCTTTCCGCCATGTTTGTTGCCAGTAACGTGCACGATGTACGTTCAGCTTGTTTTGTTTTCACGCGGGCAGGACGCACGCGCCGCGACATGTCATGTCAAATTCAATTAGGCCTACATGTAGTACTAGTACTAGTACAGTGTAGTACTAGCCTACTGAAATAGCAACCTGCCGTCCACATTAGTCATTACACACAAAAAATTGAAATCTATGTTCATTTTCCACATCTCCTTCCAATTACACCGAATAGGCCTATCTTTCGCACCTTAATAATCCAATCTGAATGATTTCTTTCCAAATTTCGCCATTAACTGCCCTAAAATGTGCCAATATTTACAACGTTTTCACAAAACCAACTTACCACGCACGCAATCACGTTAAACTGGTTCCCGATACCCAAACCGCACACGACCACCTTATACGTACCGAGTAGTCTACGAAGACGAACATTCCTGTTCACGTGTCGCCTTGCAACCAGTCAGTTCTCTTCACACGCATGCGCAACCAAAATCCTTTTCTTAATGAGGGCGCTATGACAAATCTACGGTAGATTTTAATGTCGCTAAACATTCGAACACAAACTGAGCCGCGACGGAACGCCAATGATGGTCCAACTTTTCAAATCTTATTTTCTTATCCACATCAAAATACAAAGGTTTTTTTTTCTAGACGCAATCCAATCATACAAAAACAACATTTATAATAGTTTGATTATAATAGTTTGATTAAAGGCACAGGCTCGTCAGCAATGCGAGCGCCGCCAAATTCGTGCCACGAAATACGCAGCTCCATAGCAAAGGCAGTGACCTGCGTAATTCGTTACACAAATTTTCCGCGCGCGCACTGCGGACGAGCCTGTATCTTTCAGCCTTGTTCAACCTTATGTGGGCCTTTTTCAGGCCCCGAGTTAAAAAAGATGTTCTCAATCACCATGCAACTTGACATCCTGTAATATATGGTGTCGAATAGACCCGAAGTGGTAGAAACTTTGACCATGGTTCAACGAAACAAAATATTCCCACACGTACACGTGCACTTTATGACTATACCAATGATGATGACGTCATCACATGCACGGTGGTTACGTAATATGGTATGACATTACGTAGGTATTGCAGCTTATTTATTTAAAAATTCACATGTCAGATTAAAGGTGCATGATATTAAGGCCCCCTTCAACGTTTGAAGCAGGCCTTAATATATTCAATTCTGACAATTTGGTAAAAAAATCAACCATTTGGCCTACATTCTTCATTCCCGCGCCACATCTGATCATTAATGTCTTCATCTGAGACCACCATGATGACGTCAGACAAAAACACCCACGTGTTCGTTATCACAACAAACACAAGTCTCATTTGTCTTTTTTTACAAATTTGATAAGAACATCCACCACCCTGAGAAATTGACCATGGTTCTATCTAACGACATTTTATCACACATGTAGACTTCATGACTATGTCAATGATGACGTAATCACTTGCACGTTGATTACGCAATGAGTTCAAATTACACAACATTTTGGAGTTGAATCGCTGCAAAAGTCATATCTCGACAACCACAAACATTATGTGCACTATTCTTTCGCCGAAACTAAAAACTTCAACAAATTGTTGTACATACCATGGTCAAATTACCAACCATATTAGCTCCATTTGCTTTCAAATAAACACAAAAACTATTTTTGAATAGCTTCCACTTTCTACCGGAAGTTCAGATCACACAGAAATCATGTCTATCTACAATTTCTTCAGTTCTCTCAGACCTATCATAAGAATTTGTCACATACCTAGTACAATTCTTCAGATACAATTTGCCGCAGGTCTTCTTCCCTGTATATCCGCCATACCTGGGGGGCTTCCACTGAATGAACTGTATGTTTTTGCTGTTGCTGAAGCTGCATTTGTTTACTTCGAACAAGTTGCGCGTTTTTGTAGGGTTGTGTGCGCGCAAAGGCGGGCGCGTCGCGTGTACGCAAAGGCGGGCGCGTCGCGTATACGCGAAGGAGGCTCGTTCATTGATTTACATACATATACTGGATACGGCATCTGGGAGTGTTTGTGTAGAAATGCGCGGCCGAACAATGGCGGCGCGTCGGGAGGGTAAACGCATGTAGCACTGCACGGCCTATTAACATCATTAATTCAAGAACCGTGAAATATTATGTTGTTTACCCTACTTGAAAACGCACGCGCGGACGCGATTCCAGCCAGATGCCGTCTCCAGTTATATATATAGCTCAATGGGCTCGTTCGCATTGAGCTATATATATATGTATGTAAATCAATGCTCGTTCGTGCATGTAATGGATGAGCGCTTTTCGTTCTAACAGCAACACAAAACGCACAGCCCATGCACTGGACGCCCCCAGCTATGGCGGATATGCAGGGAGGAGATATTAGTTACCGGATTAGTGTATACTTCCATTTTGGCCATTCCACGGGTGATAACAACGTCTGAAATTCATCACAAAATGTTCATTTAGCCCGATCACCTGGCGTTTGTAACAACAAACGTCATACCTCTAGTAGTATATTTAGTGCATACCGCGTCGTGAATATGGGCAAAACATTACTTCCACTTTACAATAATACTGTAAAACAGCTTCAGTGATGTGGTAAATATTTCGTGAACAATGTTGAATCGTGTTGACGTAATCCGTGCTAGTGCTTGAAATGCAAAAGAGTGTTGAGTACTAAGTGAACCGGATGAGTATTCTTGGGTTTCACTTTCTTGACAACCGGTTGCTATCCGCTATTACTGTGTCCACTGACTATGGCACGCCAAAGCGAACATAATTGTTAAAAATGTTGACGCATATATTTGCGCAAGAGAAAAACATGTTGGCATGACTTTTAAATGTTGATAGACTGTTTGAAACCGGCATACTGTGCTCATGTTGGCAAGTTTTTGCGCGGTCTGTGCTTCAGCGCGGGCTAACAACATTGATCGGGGGAGCGGGGGAGGTGGCCCAACCATTTTGGCCAGGGTTGTAGGTATCCGTCAAAGCCATTGCTTGTGTGTATGGTCGTCGTAAAAAAAACCGGTAGTATAAAGTAGTGCGAAGAAACCGTGTAACCGAATGCCCTCTTGGTAAAGTTTTTTTAGTCAAATTGTATCTTCCAGGGTCGTCTTTCATTGGTTCTCGTGAGATTGACTTTTAAATACATGTAGATGAAATGGTAGATGCTGTTCCAGCTTCATATGTTGGCCCAAGCTTGGGGAAACACGGTTTGAGCAGAAAGCCGAAAGATTCTGTGAAACTGCTTGTACTTTAATACGTAGATGACGGGGTTTATGCAGGTATTCAGCTGCACCTGCAGGACTAGGGACGTGTAGTAGAAATCCCTGTGAAGTTTAGCTTCAGGCCAAAGTTGTCCAAGAAGAAGCAGATGGTGTTGGACACGGAGTCGATGAAGAGGGTCTTCATGGTGTTTCGCCGGGCGCGGAGCAGAGAACCAGACGGGTAAAGGGAAAGTACAGACCAGACCTGACTCTGCACTAATTGTTAAATTCTGTTGGACAAATTCAATGCTCACTCCATCTTGTTTACGAAGAAACGTTGTTCGTCCTGAGTGGATCGGTATTATATATAAACGAATGTTTCCTAACTCTTGTTATGAAGAAGTGTTGAGGAATCGACCGTTAGTGGTTTATAGACCGTGCATGGTGGGGCTGGTGGTGGGGCCGTTTTTCATGCCAAGCGACGGGAAGTCATCGTGAGATTATTCGACAGTTTTCATCTTACGGTTCAGGCAGTGCTTCTAGTTTACCGAAGGAGGTCAACTGTCCTGTAGACTACACTACTTTCTTTAGTTCATGTGAGATATTTTTTACGCGCGTAAAGCGTTTAAGGTACTCTGGATGAAACGACTGATGCTGTTTCCGTCTCGTCTGTGGGGCCAAGCTGAGGACAGCACGGTTTGACCAAAATACGAAAGCCTCTCTGAAACTGCTTGTATTTGAATGCGTAGATGATGGGGTTGATGCAAGTATTCATTTGGACCAGGATCACAGAGATGTAGTAGAAACCCCCGTTAAAATTCAAACTTAAACCAAAATTTCGCAAGAAGAAGGCGATCTGGTTGGGCGACCAGCAGATGGTGTAGGACACGAAGACGATGAAGAGGGTCTTCAGGGTGTTTCGCCGGGCGCGGAGCAGAGAACCACTCATGGTGTTGTCGCCTTGTTGGCTGGTGGTCGGTTCTGGGCCGACGTTGGACGAAGCTTTCTTCAGCTGAAGGATGATGTGGATGTAGCAGAAGGTCATAAAAGCCAAAGGGATGAGGTACTGGATGAAGAAAGATATTATTCCATGAGCAATACCCGATGCCTTTGGTAGGCCCACATACTTGCATCCACCATCAATATTTTGACGGAAAATGACAACGTGAGACGTGTACGCTGTGGCTAGGACCCACACTCCAATCAGCATGCACGTGGCTTGCTTTCTACCGAAATAAGCCAGGTACTTGAACGGGTACGCGATGGCGACGTATCGCTCTGTCGTCAGAAGGACCAGGTTGAAGGTAGAAGCGATGAACAAAATCCATTGAAAAACATTCGAGTCCCAAATTTGGCACTGGATGGCTGCTAGTATCCCGTTATCGCTCAGAGGTGAAGGTACCCTGATGGCGGTCAGAAGTATCGTGAAGAGCGACCCCAGGAAATCAATGACGGCCTGGTTGAAGATGAAGGCGTTGGTCAGTGTCCTCATGGCCGGAACCTTGGCGATGACCACACAGACCAGACCGTTGCCAATGATCCCCACGACGCCAATCAAGTATTTCAAAATTCCACTGATAGTTTCAGCATCCATGACGATAGGGTTTAAGCTTGACTAGTTGCTCCACCTCGAAGTGTCACCAGAGTGAGTATTTTTAGGACATGAACGAGAAGTATGAAGAGAAGAGCTCGATGGTTACTGTTGTAGCAATAAACAACCGACCGCAGGATGTCTTGACTTTGATAGATGTGGATGGAGACAGCCTACTCGAGAATTTATAAATGAACAGTTAACGAATGCACCGTGATCAAGTCGACGACAAGGCGCATGTGCAACCTCGCCTCCACCCTCTTTTCGGCAGAAAAATATCAAAACCGTAGTTATAGGCTGTCACAAAAGCACGTAGCTTTGTTGACATCGTTCAGTACTGATCAGCATATATTGGTAGAGAACAAATAATGCCTTGACTAAGAAATGTAATTGACCAGGGTACCATGTCCTTCTTGAACGAGTCCATCTTGCTAATAATTTAATTTCTTTGAAAGATCAAATCCGCAGTGAAAGGCCACCATGAAAGTAAATATATTTTTCGTTGATGAAATAACTGCTTGCAGCCAGTTTACGGAAAATTGCACGACTGTGAACAATATGATATTCACTAAATCTTCCCCGTCTCGAATGAGCCCTAGTTCTGAAACCTTTCAATCAACCTTCAAGATTTCTTGCATTTTCAAGGGAATAATAAGTTCAAGTCGGGTTCAACATGTGAGGCATCGTACAATAATGATAATGGTCATTTCTGACCAGGCACCATACAAGATATTGCTTTTGCTAGTTGCTACATAATGGGGAAATATGGATTATATTTCTCGGTACTATCGTGGGTTAAAGGTACACACCGGCCTACTGTTTGTGTAATTTAGTGATACAGCATCTTTGACAATAATTTGTTGATGGTCCTTGTGAAAAAAGATCGTCAAAATGTCCAGTAATTATACCCACAAAAGCTTAAAATTAATAAGAAACGGCCAATAGTCGAGTTATACGCTTTACCAGCCGTTCACTATCGCGCGAGACTCGTTCACGACTTTGTCTATGAACTGCTACGAAAAGCGACCCGATGAAATCGATGAGGGCCTGGTTGAAGATGAAGGCGTTGGTCAGTCCTCATGGCCGGAACTTTGACGATGACCACGCACACCAGACCGTTACCCAGGACTCCTACCAAGCCGATGATCGTCTTAAAAATCTGCACTGCAGTTGGATCGCCCATTTCGAGTGAAATGAGAATACCGCATATGCACGAGATTAGGTTTGTATATTATTTTAAGTTGTCGGAGACACGGGAATCGGCAAGTTTAGCACTAACGCTTGCTAAGTATTATTCTGACTGTGTTTTTTTCTTTAGGAGTAAATTCCAAAGCGCTGCCTCTCAAAGAACACTCTCTGCTGAATGACATTGAACAGTCAAGAGTATGTTTCTCCAATGACAGGAGAACTGTCACGGTCAGGCGTTTGAAGTGGGAGTCCCCGGTAGCCTTTTTAAGCAAAAGCCACATATGTGTCTATAAAAATACAAACGTGCCTAATAACGATTTTTTTCAATGACATGTCACATTTTATGCTGTCAATCACAAATCTATGCTCTAAAAGCATGCGAATAAGGTATCTTTGTACATGTCAACAGTACGTAAGTATACGGACCAAGTTTTATTTCCTCACACACTAATGGTTATTAACACATGTCTTTGTCTGACGTATTAAAATGTTACAGAAATTTGCCAAGACATGACGACAACTTCATAAGTTCATATGATCGGGTGGAAGTCGAACCCACGACCACCTGCATGTAGCGCTAATAATATCGCGTTTGTCTGGAAAAGGCATGCTATAATACGTCATATATTTATCATTGGTTACAGTTTTTGCAGGGGTGGGGGTTCGGCCGTTGCGTCTGGTAAGTATAAATTCGCCATCGTCATGCTTGGTGGTCGAGTGGTTAAGTAATTAGTCTAGTATACAGGAGGTTGTGGGTTCGATTCCCTCCCGAGCACGCTATGAGTTTTAGCGTGTTGTTGTTGTTGTAGGTTTATGGCACTTATGACAGACGGTGTGCCCTTTGTGCCATGCGCATACTCAGCTCAACTCGTCAGTATCAATACTGTCTTTTCGATTATCACGAAACTTAGTGAACTCGGATACGTATACACAGAGTGAATATGGCTGCGAATAAATGCGAGCGTTACTATATGAGAGTGCTAAATATGAAAAAGATAATGCATGGGATATAAGGGGAGAGGAGCGCCAGCAATCTTCCAGACAACAGTGCCACAGAGGGTCCCGCAATTTTAGCGTGTCCTCGAGAAGCGCATTAGTATATTTAGTGCATACCGCGTCGTAAATATGGGCAAAACATTACTTCCACTTTACAATAATATTGTAAAACAGCGCCTCAGTGATGTGGTAAATATTTCGTGAACAATGTTGAATCGTGCTGAGTGACGTAATCCGTGCTAGTGCTTGAAATGCAAAGGAGTGTTGAGTACTAAGTGAACCGGATGAGTATTCTTGGGTTTCACTTTCTTGACAACCGGTTGCTATCCGCCATTACTGTGTCCATACTATGGCACGCCAAAGCGAACATAATTGTTAAAAATGTTGACGCATATTTTCGCAAATGTTGCGCAAGAAAAAAAAAAGGTTTGCATGACTTTTAAATGTTGATAGACTGTTTGAAACCGGCATACTGTGCTCATGTTGGCAAGTTTTTGCGCGGTCTGTGCTCCAGCGCGGGCTAACAACATTGATCGGGGGAGGTGGCCCAACCATTTTGGCCAGGATTGTAGGTACCGTCAAAGCCATTGCTTGTGTGTATGGTCGTCGTAAAAAAACGGTCGTATAGTAATGCGAAGAAACCCTGTAACCGAATGCCCTCTTGGTAAAGTTTTTGTAGTCAAATTGTATCTTCCAGGGTCGTCTTTCATTGGTTCTCGTGAGATTGACTTTTAAATACATTTATATGAAATGGTAGATGCTGTTCCAGCTTCATATGTTGGCCCAAGCTTGGGGAAACACGGTTTGAGCAGAAAGCCGAAAGATTCTGTGAAACTGCTCGTACTTTAATACGTAGATGATGGGGTTCATGCAGGTATTCAGCTGCACCAGAACCAGGAACGTGTAGTAGAAATCCCTGTGAAGTTTAGCTTCAAGCCAAAGTTGTCCAAGAAGAAGCAGATCATGTTGGACACGAAGTCGATGAAGAGGGTCTTCAGGGTGTTTCGCCAGGCGCGGAGCAGATAACCAGACGGGTAAAGGGAAAGTACAGACCAGACCTGACTCTGCACTAATTGTCAAATTCTGTTGGACAAATTCAATGTTCACTTCATCTTGTTTTAATACGAAGAAACGTTGTTCGTCCTGAGTGGATCGGTATGAAATATAAACGAATGTTTCCTAACTCTTGTTATGAAGAAGTGTTGAGAAATCGACCGTTTGTGGTTTATAGACCGTGCATGGTGGGGCTGGTGCACTGTGGGGCCGTTTTTCATGCCAAGCGACGGGGAGTCATCGTGAGATTATTCGACAGTTTTCATCTTACGGTTCAGGCAGTGCTTCTAGTTTACCGAAGGAGGTCAACTGTCCTTTAGACTACTTTCTTTAGTTCATGCATGTGAGATATGCTTTACGCGCGTAAAGCATTAACGTACTCTGGATGAAACGACTGATGCTGTTTCCGTCTCGTCTGTGGGGCCAAGCTGAGGACAACACGGTTTGAGCAAAACACGAAAGCCTCTCTGAAACTGCTTGTACTTGAATGCGTAGATGATGGGATTGATGCAAGTATTCATTTGGACTAGGATCACAGAGATGTAGTAGAAACCCCCGTTAAAATTCAAACTTAAACCAAAATTTCGCAAGAAGAAGGCGATCTGGTTGGGCGACCAGCAGATGGTGTAGGTCACGAAGACGATGAAGAGGGTCTTCAGGGTGTTTCGCCGGGCGCGGAGCAGAGAACCACTCATGGTGTTGTCGCCTTGTTGGCTGGTGGTCGGTTCCGGGCCGACGTTGGACGAAGCTTTCTTCAGCTGAAGGATGATGTGAATGTAGCAGAAGGTCATAAAAGCCAAAGGGATGAGGTACTGGATGAAGAAAGAGATGATTCCATTAGCAATACCTGAGGCCTTTGGTAGGCCGGCATACTTGCATCCACCATTAATATTTTGATGGAAAATGACAACGTGGGACTTGTACGCGGCGGCTAGGACCCACACTCCAATCAGCATGCACGTGGCTTGCTTTCTGCCAAAATAAGTCAAGTATTTGAACGGGTACACGATGGCGACGTATCGCTCTGTCGTCAGCAGGACCAGGTTGAAGGTAGAAGCGATGAACAAAATCCATTGAAAAACATTCGAGTCCCAAATTTGGCACTGGATGGCTGCCAGTATCCCGTTGTCGCTCAGAGGTGAAGGGGCCTGAATGGCGGTCTGAAGTATCGTGAAAAGCGACCCCAGGAAATCAATAACGGCCTGGTTGAAGATGAAGGCGTTGGTCAGTGTCCTCATGGCCGGAACCTTGGCGATGACCACACAGACCAGGCCGTTGCCAATGATCCCAACGACGCCAATCAAGTATTTCAAAATTCCACTAATAGTTTCAGCATCCATGACGATAGGGTTTAAGCTTGATAGTTGCTCCACCTCAAAGTGTCACCAGAGTGAGTATTTTCAGGACATGAACGAGATATATGAAGAGAAGAGCTCGATGGTTACTGTTGTAGCACTAAACAACCGACCACAGGATGTCTTGACTTTGATAGATGTGGATGGAGACAGCCTACTTGAGAATTTATAAATGAACAGTTAACGAATGCTCCGTGATCAAGTCGACGACAAGGCGCATGTGCAACCTCGCCTCCACCCCCTTTTCGGCAGAAAAAGATCAAAACCGTAGTTATAGGCTGTCACAAAAGCACGTAGCTAGCTGTGTTGACATCGTTCAGTACTGATCAGCATATATTGGTAGAGAACAAATAATTCCTTGACTAAGAAATGTAATTTACCAGGGTACCATGTCCTTCTTGAATGAGTCCATTTTGCTAATAATTTAATTTCTTTGAAAGATCAAATCCGCAGTGAAGGGCCACCATGAAAGTAAATATACTTTTCGTTGATGAAATCACTGCTTGCAGCCAGTATACGGAAAATTGCAAGACTGCGAACAATATAGTATTCACTAAATCTTCCCCGTCTCGAATGAGCCTCAGGTCTCAAACCTTTCCATTAACCTTTAAGATTTCTTGCATTTTCGAGGGAGTAATAAGTTCAAGTGAGGTTCAACATGTGAGGCATCGTACAATAATGGTCATTTCTGACCAGGCACCATACGAGATATTGCTTTTGCTAGTTGCTACATAATGGGGAAATATGGATTATAGTTCTCAGTACTATCGTGGGTTAAAGGTACACACCGGCCTACTGTTTATGTAATTTAGTGATACAGCATCTTTGACAATAATTTTTTGATGGTCCTTGTGAAAAAAGATCGTCAAAATGTCCAGTAATTACCCACAAAAGCTTAACATTAATTTTTTAAAAACGGTCAATAGTCGAGTTATACGCTTTACCAGCCGTTCACTATCGCGCGAGACTCGTTCACGACTTTGTCTTTGAACTGCCACGAAAAGCGACCCGATGAAATCGATGAGGGCCTGGTTGAAGATGAAGGCGTTGGTCGGTGTTCTCATGGCCGGAACTTTGGCGATGACCACGCACACCAGACCGTTACCCAGGACTCCTACCAAGCCGATGATCGTCTTAAAAATCTGCACAGCAGTTGGATCGCCCATTTGGAGTGAAATGAGAATACTGCATAATTTGCACGAGATTAGGTTTGTATATTATTTTAAGCTGTCGGAGACACGGGAATCGGCAAGTTTAGCACTAACGCTTGCTAAGTATTATTCTGATTGTGTTTTTTTCTTTCTAGGAGTAAATTCCAAAGCGCTGCCTCTCAAAGAACACTCTCTGCTGAATGACAATGAACAGTCAAGAGTATATTTCTCCAATGACAGGAGAACTGTCACGGTCAGGCGTTTGAAGTGGGAGTCCCCGGTAGCCTTTTTAAAGGGCCTGTGACATGCTAAACAACTTTGTGCCTAAGCTTTGCTTCATAATGACGGATTACTTGTTCAGCAAGACATACTATTGTTCGTTTGGATGTAAAATCAATAAAAGGTGGCCCTTTTCAACTTTGAAGATTTCATTGCAATAAATCACAGACAGAGGGCGCTGTTTTGAGTGCATCACATCAGGAAGACAGAAGGGAAAAGTTAAGAAAAAACATAAGACTTCAAGTTGGACTTGTGGCAAATTGCTGCAGTTTCTACCCCCAGTTTTGTCATGGCTTACAGCAGGCAACATGTAAAACAAACTCAAACAGCCATGGATTACAAAAGTTTCAGGAAAATTGAGAAAAAAAGTGGAATCTTTTGTGCACAGTTGAATGTGATTTTCCTGTGTTTGCCTCTTGTGACATCGTGACCTTGGTCATGAATATGCATATTGCATTAGCATAAAAACTAAAAACCTTTGTTTTAACCCCGTAAGCAAGCTCCAAATAGGATTTTTATGACTTTAACTGAGTAGATTGGTTTTAAAGCATATATTTCATTGATAAAAATCCTAAATAAGGGGCCCTTTAAGCAAAAGCCACACTATGTGTCTAGTTAAAAATACGAACGTGCCTAATAACGATTTTGTTCAATGACATGTCACATTTTATGCTGTCAATCACAAATCTTTCAAAAAAATGAAGTCAAGGGAAAACCACTCCACAAAAGAGGCATATAAAGGACAGCTCGAAAAAGAGCTGTCCTCCATATGGCTCCTCCTTTGAGTGGTTTTTCCTCTCTTTTTGGAGTAATTGCCACTCTCTTTTTACAGAATATTACTCCTTTTAGAGTGATTTTCACTGTTTCCGAGTGGTTTTATAAGGGAGTCACTCTTTTAAAGAGTGACCTTTTCACTCTTTTGCATCAAACACAAACTGCCCCAGTTAGGCTCTTTACTCTATAAAAGCATGCGAATAAGGTATATCTTTGTACATGTCAACAGTACGTAACTACGGACCCAGTTTTATTTCCTCACACACTAATGGTTATTAACACATGTCTTTGTCTGACGTATTAAAATTTGACAGAAATTTGCCAAGACATGACGACAACTTCATAAGTTCATATGATCGGGTGGAAGTCGAACCCACGACCACCTGCATGTAGCGCTGATAATATCGCGTTTGTCTGGAAAATGCTTGCTATAATACGTCATATATTTATTATTGCTTACAGTTTTTGAAGGGGTGGGGGTTCGGCCGTTGCGTCTGGTAAGTATAAATTCGCCATCGTCGTGCTTGGTGGTCGAGTGTTTAAGTAATAAGTCTAGTATGCAGGAGGTTGTGGGTTCGATTCCCTCCCGAGCACGCTATGAGTTTTAGCGTTTCATTGTTGTTGTTGTTGTTGGTTTATAGATGGTGTGCCCTTTGTGCCATGCGCATACTCAGCTCAACTCGTCAGTATCAATACTGTCTTTTCGATTATCACGAAACTTAGTGAACTCGGATACGTACACAGAGTGAATATGGCTGCGAATAAATGCGAGCGTTACTATATGAGAGTGCTAAATATGAAAAAGATAATGCATGGGATATAAGGGGAGAGGAGCGCCAGCAATCTTCCAGACAACAGTGCCACAGAGGGTCCCGCAATTTTAGCGTATCCTCGAGAAGCGCATTAGTATATTTAGTGCATACCGCGTCGTGAATATGGGCAAAACATTACTTCCACTTTACAATAATATTGTAAAACAGCGCCTCAGTGATGTGGTAAATATTTCGTGAACAATGTTTAATCGTGCTAAGTGACGTAATCCGTGCTAGTGCTTGAAATGCAAAGGAGTGTTGAGTGCTAGTGTACCGGATGAGTATTCTTGGGTTTCACTTTCTTGACAACCGGTTGCTATCCGCCATTACTGTGTCCATACTATGGCACGCCAAAGCGAACATAATTGTTAAAAATGTTGACGCATATTTTCGCAAATGTTGCGCAAGAAAAAAAAGGTTTGCATGACTTTTAAATGTTGATAGACTGTTTGAAACCGGCATACTGTGCTCATGTTGGCAAGTTTTTGCGCGGTCTGTGCTCCAGCGCGGGCTAATAACATTGATCGGGGGAGCGCGGGAGGTGGCCCAACCATTTTGGCCAGGATTGTAGGTACCGTCAAAGCCATTGCTTGTGTGTATGGTCGTCGTAAAAAAACGGTCGTATAGTAATGCGAAGAAACCCTGTAACCGAATGCCCTCTTGGTAAAGTTTTTGTAGTCAAATTGTATCTTCCAGGGTCGTCTTTCATTGGTTCTCGTGAGATTGACTTTTAAATACATTTATGTGAAATGGTAGATGCTGTTCCAGCTTCATATGTTGGCCCAAGCTTGGGGAAACACGGTTTGAGCAGAAAGCCGAAAGATTCTGTGAAACTGCTCGTACTTTAATACGTAGATGATGGGGTTCATGCAGGTATTCAGCTGCACCAGAACCAGGAACGTGTAGTAGAAATCCCTGTGAAGTTTAGCTTCAGGCCAAAGTTGTCCAAGAAGAAGCAGATCATGTTGGACACGAAGTCGATGAAGAGGGTCTTCAGGGTGTTTCGCCAGGCGCGGAGCAGATAACCAGACGGGTAAAGGGAAAGTACAGACTAGACCTGACTCTGCACTAATTGTCAAATTCTGTTGGACAAATTCAATGCTCACTCCATCTTGTTTACGAAGAAACGTTGCTCGTCCAGAGTGGATCGGTATGAAAAAAAAGGAATGTTTCCTAACTCTTGTTATGAAGAAGTGTTGAGGAATCGACCGTTAGTGGTTTATAGACCGTGCATGGTGGGGCTGGTGCACCGTGGGGCCGTTTTTCATGCCAAGCGACGGGGAGTCATCGTGAGATTATTCGACAGTTTTCATCTTATACGGTTCAGGCAGTGCTTCTAGTTTACCGAAGGAAGTCAACTATCCTTTAGACTACGCTACCTCGTGCATTTGAGATATGCTTTACGCGCGTAAAGCGTTTAACGTACTCTGGATGAAACGACTGATGCTGTTTCCGTCTCGTCTGTGGGGCCAAGCTGAGGACAACACGGTTTGAGCAAAACACGAAAGCCTCTCTGAAACTGCTTGTACTTGAATGCGTAGATGATAGGATTGATGCAAGTATTCATTTGGACTAGGATCACAGAGATGTAGTAGAAACCCCCCTTAAAATTCAAACTTAAACCAAAATTTCGCAAGAAGAAGGCGATCTGGTTGGGCGACCAGCAGATGGTGTAGGTCACGAAGACGATGAAGAGGGTCTTCATGGTGTTTCGCCGCGCGCGGAGCAGAGAACCACTCATGGTGTTGTCGCCTTGTTGGCTGGTAGTCGGTTCCGGGCCAACGTTGGACGAAGCTTTTTTCAGCTGAAGGATGATGTGGATGTAGCAGAAGGTCATAAAAGTCAAAGGGATGAGGTACTGGACGAAGAAAGAGATGATTCCATTAGCAATACCTGAGGCCTTTGGTAGGCCGACATACTTGCATCCACCATTAATATTTTGATGGAAAATGGCAACGTGGGACTTGTACGCGGCGGCTAGGACCCACACTCCAATCAGCATGCACGTGGCTTGCTTTCTGCTAAAATAAGTCAAGTATTTGAACGGGTACACGATGGCGACGTATCGCTCTGTCGTCAGAAGGACCAGGTTGAAGGTAGAAGCGATGAACAAAATCCATTGAAAAACACTCGAGTCCCAAATTTGGCACTGGATGGCTGCTAGTATCCCGTTGTCGCTCAGAGGTGAAGGTGTCTTGATGGCGGTCTGAAGTATCGTGAAGAGCGACCCCAGGAAATCAATGACGGCCTGGTTGAAGATGAAGGCGTTGGTTAGTGTCCTCATGGCCGGAACCTTGGCGATGACCACACAGACCAGACCGTTGCCAATGATCCCAACGACGCCAATCAAGTATTTCAAAATTCCACTAATTGTTTCAGCATCCATGACGATAGGGTTTAAGCTTGATAGTTGCTCCACCTTAAAGTGTCACAAGAGTGAGTATTTTCAGGACATGAACGAGAAATATGAAGAGAAGAGCTCGATGGTTACTGTTGTAGCACTAAACAACCGACCACAGGATGTCTTGACTTTGATAGATGTGGATGGAGACAGCCTACTCGAGAATTTATAAATGAACAGTTAACGAATGCTCCGTGACCAATTCGACGACAAGGCGCATGTGCAACCTCGCCTCCACCCCCTTTTCGGCAGAAAAAGATCAAAACCGTAGTTATAGGCTGTCACAAAAGCACGTAGCTAGCTGTGTTGACATCGTTCAGTACTGATCAGCATATATTGGTAAACAACAAATTATTCCTTGACTAAGAAATGTAATTTACCAGGGTACCATGTCCTTTTTGAACGAGTTCATCTTGCTAATAATTTAATTTCTTTGAAAGATCAAAACCGCATGAAAAGCCACCATGAAAGTAAATATACTTTTCGTTGATGAAATCACTGCTTGCAGCCAGTATACGGAAAATTCCACGACTGCGAACAACATACTATTTACTAAATCTTCCCCGTCTCGAATGAGCCCCAGTTCTGAAACCTTTCAATTAACCTTTAACATTTGTTGCATTTTCGAGGGAGTAATAAGTTCAAGTCAGGTTCAACATGTGAGGCATCGTACAATAATGGTAATTTCTGACCAGGCACCATACGAGATATTGCTTTTGCTAGTTGCTACATAATTGGGGAATGTGAATTGTAGTTCTCAGTATTATCGTGGGTTAAGAGCAGTATACATGATTGGTATCTCGAAAATCAGAAATGTTCACAGTCTCATGAGACGAAAATTCATTTTGCCCAAGTGCCATTTCGCCCCAAACCACCTCACCTAAGTGCCGTTTCGCCCCAAATCACTTCGTTCAAACACTATACCTCGCCCAAATACCACTTCGCCCCAAAACTACTTCGTGCACAAAAAAAACTAGGCCGTGGTTCAAAACAACGAATACGTCGTCAAAACAACGAATTCCGTGACCAAACTGACGAAAGGCGCATGCGTAAACGTCTTTTGCCCACTGATGTAGGGAAGAATGTAAATCACGGGGAGAAACTGCCACATTAGTTTTTATATAGCTAAAGTGGATACGTACTACCGATAGAGCCTTTGCACGGCGGCCATGACAGGGGCAGTTACATTGTTACCATGTGTCATGCATAAGTAGGTGCCTTGTGGTTCTATTGTTACTTCATTTAAATAAGAAAACCTGCCCCCTGTCATGGCCGCCGGTGCAGAAGCTCTATATAATGCCACCGCAATGTCAACTTGGTCCCAAGTCAACTCGGTCCCAATTCAACTCGATACCAACTCCTAAACCAAGTAATATCATTGTAGAGATAGCTCGCGAAATGCAGTAATTCCTGAAGGTGCATTTTTCGGAATCATTGAGCTTTTGGATTGGTATGGAAAGTCAGAAAAGAGTTTTCGGGAAAAGATAGGCCTATGCATATATCGTTCCTAAAAAGGAAATCGGTGGAATGTTTTCTTTTAAATCACTGATACTTTTACCTGACAACTTTTCAAAACAAATTGCAAACTGAACGTGCTCCAAATGCATAGTTCCGAGATTGCCCAGTTAACCCCGCCCCTTAGATATTGTTGCTATGTGCTCACAAGCCATCGCAAAAAAAAGGCGACATTAACGTACAAAGCAACGGGACTCGGCATGGAAAGCACAGATTCATTGGAGAAAGCTCAAAGGTATTTATGTTTTGGGGTCGACAGTTACCGTAGCACACACTGAGCGAAGGGCTAGTAATGCAGGGATGACATATATTTCTTTAAAATGCGCTTTCCTACCTTTAAACAGCGAATCGCCCAACATTGAAACCAAAATTCACCCGGTCACTGGCGCGTACAACATACAAACTGTATGGGCAGAAAATCGCGGATTGTGTGATGATTGCATCACTTTGACCTATGTATGTGGGCGCCGTCTGCTAGCTCTGTTGTGATTGGTCGCGGGTTCGGCTTGATTGACAGGTCGGAACTATGCATTGATTATATAGACTACATCTCTAGCTCCACCTACTTTCCGAATATCTAATAAAAACTTAAAATCTTTTTCACTTTCCAACCGCACCTTATTCTTATCTGAATAACAATTAAAATGTGATTTCGTTATAACTACAAGCGCACAAAAAACAAACTTTCATTCACGCAGGAACAATGCATGCACTTATCAATAAAATAACGAATGGCCTTCCCACGCTGACAAATTGTATTATATATTTTTCAGTTCAAAAAGACGATGTAAATTATTTTGTTGGTTTCTTTCCTTGATTTGATTTGATTTTACGGTACCGGGTGCCATGCCATTCGTTGCAACAACTTTAATGAAATATCCCGCTCTTGTATAGTAACCAGAACAATGGTGCGTTTGATCACGAATTTTCGTAGATTCTCCTTGACTCGCTAATTGGCTAATTTTACTACTGCTGAACTTACAGAAAGACGGAAGAGTCATGAATGCATACGTCCAAAATTAATTTGTGTATTGCATAAATTTAATAATTCTGTCAAAATTAAATATGCACAAGCGAAAAGAGAAACTCTGGCGCTGGCTTCACTTTTTTTCTGTTTTATATTTTTTTAAGTTACCTTTTCTCTCTATACACCTAAGATTAATTTTATTAGGAGATACATGCGTGTTGTTTGTAAGAATTAACAGCGCTCGTATATGCAGGTCGTATTGGCCAGAGTGTCAAGTTAAACAGCTGTCCCTAACCCCAACATAGTTTGTGGATTTTTGTTTTCGTCTGTTGTAAGATTACCACAAAGTATTATATGACAGCAGCAGGTCTTTGGATCACAGTAATTGTTACTTTTGTTGCTCCTTTCCTATTTTGTGTATTGCAGGAATGGCTAAATAAATAATAATAATAATATTGACCAAGTGCTGAGCCATTTCGCGTTGATGTTTTACGTGCACCTAAACCTCCCAATTCAGCACTTGCACGGTCGCGTTCAAAACGAGGCTTTCCCGACATACGTCATATTTTACAATGGACAAAAGTCAACGTTATAGCAACCTACATGGTAACTCAGCTGGTACAGCATCTGCCAAGTGAGTCAGAGGTCTAGGGTTCGAATCCCGATAAGGCCCTTCTCTCATACCAAGTTTGGTTGTTTAATTTCAATGGTGATCAGGCACCATACCAGATGTTGTGTTACTTTGCCCATCTGCGCCACCCGGCACCGTGCAACACTGAGAGAAGAATTGGGTCTATGGGGAAAATTCGAGGGAGTATACCAACTGTGCCTTATAGCTCAGCTGGTAGAGCGTCTGCCCGGTGAGGTCTCGGGTTCGAATCCAGATCAAGCCTATGCAATTTTTCCCTCATCCCAAGTTTAAATAAGCTTTATGTCAAAGTTGCACTTTATGTAGCACGGTTTGTTCACTTAGCCTCGTTAAAAATGACTCGGCATGGTCGCTTTTGTGCGGGTCCACGAACCTCGTGTTCTGTCTCTTGCATGGAAAGACTGAAAGTCTCGGCGACTTTGAGCAGGTACCATGGCTTGATGTCACGTGAATAGGGGATGTGTTTTTATTAGTTAAATTTCATTTTGGTTGAGCATGCACTCAAAAAAATGAGACTGACCTGAAGTAAATTTTAAACAAGACAAATTAGTAAATATTACACAAAACTATGTTATTGTTGCATTTACGTTTATAATGGCGTTATACCAACTTGAAATGTTAACAAGTGGATATAACTTGTTATTTCTTGTGTTAACAACACGTTGGATTAGTAGAAGTAACAATATTAAAAGCCAAGTTAACTTTATTTGTTATATTTGAGTAATAATTACTGAAATCATATTGTCGTCTCTTTTACAGTTTTTGTAAAGTAGGAAGTACTGAAATTTTAATATTTTGCGCAACGTAAAATTACTTCTTACGGGAACAAAACCAGTTTAAGTTATAACAAATAGTGGACAAACTGCATAAAACTTACTCAAAGTTATTAACCTTCCGTCGTGCCACTGTACTATTTTTCATAGTCGCTTCGCCGTAAAAATAATATTACTAATTCATCCTGAGTTAAACAAATCCCATATTACATGTATTCCTAGTTTAAAGGGCTGTGATATGCTAAACAACTTTGTGCCTAAGCTTTGCTTCATAATGACGGATTACTTGTTCAGCAAGACATACTATTGTTCGTTTGGATGTAAAATCAATAAAAGGTGGACTTTTTCAACTGTGAAGATTTTATTGCAATAAATCACAGACAGAGGGCGCTGTTTTGAGTGCATCACATAAGGAAGACAGAAGGGAAAAGTTAAGAAAAAACATAAGACTTCAAGCTGGACTTGTGGCAAATTGCTGCAGTTTCTACCCCCAGTTTTGTCATGGCTTACAGCAGGCAACATGTAAAACAAACTCAAACAGCCATGGATTACAAAAGTTTCAGGAGAATTGAGAAAAAAGTGGAATCTTTTGTGCACAGTTTAATGTGATTTTCCTGTGTTTGCCTCTTGTGACATCGTGACCTTGGTCATAAATATGCATATTCGCATTAGCATAAAAACTAAAAACCTTTGTTTTAACCCCCAAAGCAAGCTCCAAATAGGATTTGTATGACTTTAACTGAGTATAGTGGTTTTAAAGCATAGATTTCATTGATAAAAATCCTAAATAAGGGCCCCTTTAAAGCAAGCCAAACAACATGTGGGTGCCGCTTTAACCCTGGTTGAACCGGTGACCCAGCTTTTTGGAAAGCAAAGTGCTGCCCCAAGATTCTTCCACTACTTTGTGTACAAAAAGGAGACTTTGATGTCTGTGTTTTACCGCCAGACCTACCCACGCAATAAATGATACTATGTTGCCTTGCCCCATTCAACAACACCATCTGGTTGCACACAAGTAAATAGGGCCCCTATAGGAACCAATGCTAAATGCCAAATTTTCAAAAATCATTTAAAAATACTCACAACTCTCTCAGCGTCTGGAGACAACAACCAAAATACTCATTGAAATCTCATCTTTTTAATTCTGTTCAATTTTATGGGGGTAATCCGTCATTTTTACTCCCTAATTTCCACATGAAACAAAACTACCCCTGCAAGAGTGAAAATTGCCAAACAGACCATGTGCCATTTTGGAAAAAAAGTCACATTCGCTACTGGGGAAAATAGGGCAACTTTCACGAGCTACATTCTCCAAAATGTTTGTAGTTGGAAGACAAAATACCCCACATCACGATGGTGGCCAGTTTCCCCACAAGACCACACTTGTTCAGCTCTCAATTCTCTCTAATATAGAAGAATTTGAGGGCATACAAAATATTCATGAGCTCGCGCACGGATCTCTGCCTATTTACTTGGGTGCACCCTCTGGGAAGCTTGAACCCTAGTTGAACCCGTGACCCAGCTTTTTGCATGGGAAAGAGACCCGTGCATAATTACGCATGCGCGTAGGGGACGTACAAAGTGTTGTTTCTGCGACGTGCTAACCATGGCTGTTACGTTGCTTAGTTTTGGTTACCCCCGGGCCGAAAGCACTTACGGGCAGGCTCTCTTGGAGCATTGTTTGAGTAAGTAAGTATCGATTCCCCATAAACGACTCTTGGGTCATAGGTCATCCGGTTCACCGAATTGGCAAGAAAATCCAATTGACAAACCTACAAAGTTAAACTTACTATAATTATATGAAGTTGCAATAACTTAAAAACACTGGACATTGGAAATACATAGAATATGAGAGTGAATGCATTATTTGTTTTTTTGAGTTATTTTAAAAAATACAACTATAAGTAATAAATATTTACTAGATTGAGCAAAAAGAACTTACATTTTCACAAGTTGAAATTACTAATTCAAATTTAAAAAGACATCTTAACTTGAAATAATTAAGTATATTCAGTACTGTTGACAACAAGTAATCTTGACAAACAAATAGACATGGCTTTAACTTAAAAATACGTTAAGTTGAAAGGACGTAACTGAATTAAGGCAACAGAGTTGCCTTTATTTTTTTAAGTTTCCTCAACGAAATATTGTTTTGAGTGTGTACAGCTGAGGTTGGCATCACACGGTGTTTTTCGTCTCGCAGGGAAGAAGAAAAGAAAAGATCGAAAAGTAGCAAAACTTGAGCGTACTCACCGTACCGAGCCAGGTGCTGGCATCGGATGACTTTTTTGCTCATTTACCGAGATAGCTCTCGTGCATCATGTGCGGCAGGCTTATAGTCTTTCTTTAAGTTTACCATAGTGAAATTAGCTTATTCGCGATGCAAGAAAAGCTCGTTGTCGAACAAACCTTTGTTGTGGTTGCTATAGAGGAGGCGGTCAAACCTCATTGAAGTTCCTGCAACGAACAGCACCCGCTATCGTAAAATCAAATTAGAGAACACAAACTAAATATGTTCTTTTTTTCAGAAACAATGTTATGAACTTTCCCAGAGCGAGAACGGCCACTCGTTATTGTATTGTGTGCTTTGTTGGTGCGTAGATTCGAAATTAATTTGCGTTCGTAATAAGTGTTTGTAGTTATAAAGAAATTAGATTATGTTGTTATTCAAATGAGAATAGGGTGCGCGGTTGAATAGCGGTAAAGCTTTGAAGTACTTTGTACTAAAAATTTAGAAAGTACAGATGTAGACCTATTATAAATTTAAAGCACATTCGAACAGCAATGGTTAACTAAACATATTTGCAATGAAATTATTAATGATTTATTTAGCCTATACATGTATTGGGAAGGTTGGCACGTACAAATATCGATGGAAAACACTCGTCCGATTTCCTTTTAGCGAAGACGTGGCATGCATGTACGACCAGAGATGCCTGTCCATTTAAGTTACGACAGAAAAGCAATTGACTATGTTATAGCCTTGGTTAGGCGTTCATCGATAGTCCATGCAGGGCGTAAGCTATTATAGCACCATACCAAACAGCAAACTGGATGGATGATGAAAGGAAATAATGTGTTTGTTTCAGACGGGTCCAAATTCAGATCTGCGCAGATCTGAGGTACACTCGTTTATTTCGCGCAGATCTTGATCAGCGCTATAGATCCAAAATGGCGACGTCAACGTTGTGAAGCCACAAACTAATTCTTAGGCCGTGTCCGATTTATATGGCACCTGTTGTAGCCTTGTTGAAGATATATGCACCACCTCGCGAAAATGTTTTGCCGACAACTCTTACAAATTGAACTCTTTTCTAACTCTTCCACAATAAACCAAATGCGCAGTAATTTGAAAAATATATATTACGAACTACTGCTTTTCATAATTTCTGCTCCCAACAAAATTGCAGGGTTGACTAAAGTTCAGACCGAGTTGATCTGCGACCGAGTTGACTTGGGATTGCGTTGACTTGCGACCGAGCTGACTTTCGAGTGTTTTGGGACCGTGTCGGTTTCGCATCAAGTTTGTCTGCAAATGATTTGCGTACACAGTATAACAGCATGCATCGACTTCAATTTTAAGTATACAAAACTAATGTGGCCATCTGATTCTACGGTTTAAACTATTCCCCAGTGAGCAAAAGACACATCAGTGAGCAAAAGACGCATGCGCATTTCGTCAGTTTTGGTCACGGAATTATTTGTTTTGACGGCGTACCGGTATATACACGTCTGTATAAACAACAATCTAAGATCAGAAGATTTGGTTAACTTATGAACTCTCGATACACTGTGCATGTGAGGCATCTATAAACGAAGAGGCAACCGAACTTGTCTCTATCATCGATAATTCTTGTTCTGAAATCCCACGCAAGATCTCTCTTTGACGCAAAGTGACCATTCAAGGCCTTCAAGCTGCCATGGATGCCGAAAGAATTTCTACATTTCTAAAGATTTTAACCGGCGTGGTGGGGATCATTGGCAACGGTCTGGTCTGTGTGGTCATCGCCAAGGTCCCGGCCATGAGGACACTGACCAACGCCTTCATCTTCAACCAGGCCGTCATTGATTTCCTGGGGTCGCTCTTCATGATACTTCTGACCGCCATCAGGGTACCTTCACCTCTGAGCAACAACGGGATACTGGCAGCCATCCAGTGCCAAATGTGGGACTCGAATGTTTTTCAATGGATTTTGTTCACCGCTTCTACCTTCAACCTGGTCCTGCTGACGGCAGAGCGATACCTCGCCATCGTGTACCCTTTCAAATACCTGACTTATTTCGGCAGAAAGCAAGGCACGTGCATGCTGATTGGAGTGTGGGTCCTAGCCACGGCGTACAAGTCCCACGTTGTCATTTACCATCAAAATATCGATAGTGATTGCAGGTATGTGAGCTTACCAAAGGCATCATCTATCGCTGATGGAATCATCTCTTTTCTTATCGAGTATATGATCCCTCTGATCTTTATGACCTTCTGCTACATCCACATCATCCTTCAGCTAAAGAAAGCTTCTTCCAACGTCGGTCCGGAACCGACCACCGGCCAACAAGGCGAAAACACCATGAGTGGTTCTCTGCTCCGCGCCCGGCGAAACACCCTGAAGACCCTCTTCGTCGTCTTCGTGTCCTACACCATCTGCTGGTCGCCTAACCAGATCGCTTTCTTCTTGCGAAATTTTGGTTTAAGTTTGAATTTTAACGGGGTTTTCTACTACATCTCTGTGATAATGGTGCAAATGAATACTTGCATCAACCCCATCATCTACGCATTAAAGTACAAGCAGTTTCAGAGAGGTTTTCGGCTTTTGCTCAAACCGTGTTGTCCTAAACTTGCGCCAGTTGATGAGACCGAAACAGCATCTGTCATTTCGTCCAGAGTCCGCTAAACACGACTATAAAAACACAAGAAAACAACAGTCATATCACTGCTTTCAAATTCGTCTCGCTAAAAAAGACATTGTTTTATCAAGTCACTTGTAGCATCTAATGTTAATGTACTATTGTACCTGCATGAATCATTTTAGAAACAGAACTACATCTGTAACTACCCAGACTGGAAGAAGCCCTAAAGCCGGCCGTATACACCTTGCGTTCAGACTCCGTTGCGATTGCACAGACACGCCGAATTTCTAGCATGCTCGAAATTCTGCGATCGCGTTTCGACGGACACGTACACAATACAAACTCGTGACCACATCGCCATCGGAACGTATCGCAAAACCTGTACACCTTGTGATGCGACTGCACAACATGCGCTATCGTGATCGGATCACGGACGAAACGCAAGGTGTACGGCCGGCTTAGGAGAAAAAATGTAACATGTAACACTGAGATTTATCCGTCGTTTCAAATTCAAGCACACTAAATAACATATCTACTGAAAAATCTCCCAGCGACACCCCAACACTGGACAGGAAGGAAGTCACCGACGCGGCCAATAAACTACCCACATTCAGTGTAAGTTGACCCATATACAAATATATAGGCCTACTTGTATTCATTCAGTAAAAACGAAAACACTTTCACAGAAAGATTACAAAACAACCGGTCCATTTAATGCGAACAATGTTTCCCCGTAAAAAAAGATAAATTATATTTTCCCCGGAGTAATCCATTCTTTGTTCGGGAACAGTTCGTTTTGTTGGCCATGTATAATTGGGGAAAAACAGCGTCAGTTCTGCATTCTACTTTTTTCTTTGGCAACCAAACCAAATAAAGGAACACTGACTATTAAAGCCTGGACATGCGCGTTTCTAAGTTACATCTCATACTTGAGTCTCCGCGGAGGATATAAAACGACTCGACTGCAAAAACATCTTCTAAGAAAGAGGCTCGTATAGGACAGAGTTGAAACGTTTTATGCGACCGAATTTATTACAAAAACTTTAGCCGGTCGCTTGCTGAATAAAGCGGTCCAGCGTTTACACGGGAATTGAACGATCCTCCTAAAACTCTGCAGTCTGAGACTAGAAATCGACGGTTTAACTGTTGGGAATTTGCTCGACGTGCGACACCATTCATCATGGATGCTGAAGCTATTACTGGAATTTTCAAAACATTGATTGGCGTCGTGGGAATCATTGGCAACGGTCTGGTCTGCGTGGTCATCGCTAAGGTCCCGGCCATGAGGACACTGACCAACGCCTTCATCTTCAACCATGCAGGCTGTCATTGATTTCCTGGGGTCGCTCTTCGTGATACTTCGGAGCATCATCAAAGTGCCAACACCTTTGAGCGACAATGGACTATTGTCATTCATTCAGTGCCAAATCTGGGACTCGAGCGTCCAGATGTGGGTTTTATTCACCGCTTCCACTTTTAACATCGTATTGCTGACGGCTTAGCGATACGTCGCCATCGTGTACCCGTTCAAATACTTGACATATTTCGGCAGAAAGCAAGCCACATGTATGATTATTGGGGTTTGGGTCCTGACCGTGGCGTACAAGTCTCACATTTCCATTTACCACATAAATGTTGATGGTGAGTGCAGGTATGTGCCCCTACCAAAAGCATCGTCGACTGCCGATGGAATCATTTCTTTCCTCATCGAGTATCTGATCCCTCTGATCATCATGACCTTCTGCTACGTCCACATCATCCTTCAGCTGAAGAAAGCTTCGTCCAACGTCGGCCCAGAACCGACCACCAGCCAACAAGGCGACAACACCATGAGTGGTTCTCTGCTCCGCGCCCGGCGAAACACCCTGAGGACCCTCTTCATCGTCTTCGTGTCCTACACCATCTGCTGGTCGCCCAACCAGATTGCCTTCTTCTTGCTCAACTTTGGCCTGACTCTAAACGTCACAGGGGTATTCTACTACACGTCTCTGGTCCTGGTACAGCTGAATACGTGCATCAACCCCATCATATACGCCTTCAAGTACAAGCAGTTTCAGAGAGGCTTTCTGCTTCTGCTCAAACCATGTTTCCCCAAGCTTGGGCCAACAGATGAAACGAAAACAGCATCTACTATTTCATCCAAAACATGAAACGTTGAGCTCACGGGAACATATGGAAGATATACAGGATTTGAACAAAACTTGCACTTCAAATGAAACGCCAGCAAGAAAGCACTCAGTATATAACCGCGTTTCTTCGCACTAGTACGGCGAGCACACAAACATGAGATTTAACGATACGTACATCACTGGTGAAGCTATACACAATGTAGAATGTAATCTATAAAGCGAGCATCCCACTGTGCGATTTTTGTCACGAATTTCCTAGTTGGGTATACGACTGCATGGGTACGATTGTGTGTAGAGTGTATAGGCAGTCTCCTATAATCGTACCAATTCGTATAATTCGTGGCCAAAATCGCACAGTGGGAGGCCCTCTTAAGATTTGGTGAGACTGTCTATAGACTCTATACCGGTACACAATCGTACCAAATCGTTGGAAATTCGAGGCAAAAACGCACAGTGGGAGGCCCGCTTTAGACATTTTTACTTATCTTGTTATAGGAGCTTGTTCAGATTTTTCCAGAAAATGGATTTTGTTCTAACCTGATAATCATATAAAATACCTCCCTAAAATACTATCCATGGGAAGAAAACAGGAAATTTACAATATCCAATTTTGATGCGTAAGCAGAAAGGTTGGTGTATTTACTGCACTGCTTTATGAAACCAGATAAATTAGTATACAAAACGTTTGTGGTTTTTAGACGAAATCCTTGAAAATATACGGAATGTGAACGCGAAATTTCAGAATGGTAATGAGAAAAATATGACAAACGATATGGTATAAAAACCTAAACACACATGGCAAAAATTGGGGGTTCAAAAATGTGATCTGGACACGCTCCTTTATCAGCACAACTTTATCGATCATTAGCACGAATTACGTCAGTATACGTCAACTGTAATGCTCACAATTATAAATACCTCATCGCACGCTCAGGATGCATCTCAGTGTTGTTTTAGATAGTGTGATAAGACTGAACACCAGCATGGCTGGAGCTCTTATGAATTGCGTGTAGGCGTGATGGCGTACTTGTAAGGGAAATCGCTTATCTTTGCAAGTATTTACGAAGTCGCAGAGCCTTTTGCAAATATTTTCCGCAATTTTTGCGATGCCGCACAATTTCTGCAAATATCTCTGCAAAGATTTGCTATTTCGTACATTTCTTTGCAAATATCTTTACAAATATTGCCTTGTCGTAACTTGATGTCGTAACGAGGTCACAACAACATTTCCGACATCGTAAATATTTTCGACAAAATTTACAATATCGTGAATATTTGCAAAGATATGTGATATGCGATGTCCATTGTATGCCTGAAATCGTAGACGAATGACCTGCTTCCAGAATCTATATATAGACTTGGTATAGAAAAGGATATATCTCACGAGTTAGGGTATTTTATTCATTGGAATGTTATAATATTTTATGGTTTATTTTTCATTCTCGTGTTTTACTTGTTTGTATATTATGTGCCACACGTTTTAACACGTTCATATATAGATTTTATATGTCTATTATATTTTGTTAGTTGGCTGCCATATATTCCTGTTTGTGGAATGGCTAATATTCAGATAATTCATTCAGTATTTTATTGGCCACACATACATAGAGCAGAATTTGTTTTGTTTTTGTGGTAACAAAATAAACATTCAAACAGTATACAAATATTACATATTAGTTACACAAGTACAAAGTTAAACATCACTTCCATAAACCACTCTAGAAACAGAACTATCCTTAAATCCCTAGACGACCCGGTAGATGTCGCATGCACAGTGCAAATTTTGCTGTCGGGAACGTGCAGTTTCTGCGTGCGTGTGCGAGTTCCATACGCTTACTAGGGCGCAGGCAGAAACGCGAGCCAGCTAGTTTTAAAACCGGTCACGTGATGTGTTCTCAGCCAATGAGGATGCGTAAACTGTCTAAGGTATTTATGAATCATTTTTCAATCAAACACAACACGCGCGGTCATGAACAGCACCCTGACGCGTTGACACAGTGACTTCTTTCTGTGACCGATAAAGCACCATACCAAACAGCAAACAGGATGGATGCTGAAAGGAAAGAATTGGGTGTTTGTTTCAGACGGGTCCAAATTCAGATCTGCGCAGATCTAAGGTGCACTCGTTTATTTCGCGCAGAACCTGATCAGCGCTAGATCCAAAATGGCGACGTCAACGTTGTAAAGCCACAATAACTAATTCTTGGGCTGTGTCCGAAGTATATGGCACCTGTTGTAGCCTTGTTGAAGCTATATGCACCACCCCGCGAACATGTTTTGCCGACAACTCGTACAATTGAACTCTTCCACAATAAACCAAATGCGCAGTACATGTAATTCGAAAAATATATATTATGATCTACTGCCTTTCATCATTTATGCTGCCAACAAAATTGCAGGGTTGACTATAGAGTTGGGACCGAGTTGATCTGCGACCGAGTTGACTTGGGATTGCGTTGACTTGCGACCGAGCTGACTTTCGAGTGTTTTGGGACCGTGTCGGTTTCGCATCAAGTTTGTCTGCAAATGATTTGCGTACACAGTATAACAGCATGCATCGACTTCAATTTTAAGTATACAAAACTAATGTGGCCATCTGATTCTACGGTTTAAACTATTCCCCAGTGAGCAAAAGACACATCAGTGAGCAAAAGACGCATGCGCATTTCGTCAGTTTTGGTCACGGAATTATTTGTTTTGACGGCGTACCGGTATATACACGTCTGTATAAACAACAATCTAAGATCAGAAGATTTGGTTAACTTATGAACTCTCGATACACTGTGCATGTGAGGCATCTATAAACGAAGAGGCAACCGAACTTGTCTCTATCATCGATAATTCTTGTTCTGAAATCCCACGCAAGATCTCTCTTTGACGCAAAGTGACCATTCAAGGCCTTCAAGCTGCCATGGATGCCGAAAGAATTTCTACATTTCTAAAGATTTTAACCGGCGTGGTGGGGATCATTGGCAACGGTCTGGTCTGTGTGGTCATCGCCAAGGTCCCGGCCATGAGGACACTGACCAACGCCTTCATCTTCAACCAGGCCGTCATTGATTTCCTGGGGTCGCTCTTCATGATACTTCTGACCGCCATCAGGGTACCTTCACCTCTGAGCAACAACGGGATACTGGCAGCCATCCAGTGCCAAATGTGGGACTCGAATGTTTTTCAATGGATTTTGTTCACCGCTTCTACCTTCAACCTGGTCCTGCTGACGGCAGAGCGATACCTCGCCATCGTGTACCCTTTCAAATACCTGACTTATTTCGGCAGAAAGCAAGGCACGTGCATGCTGATTGGAGTGTGGGTCCTAGCCACGGCGTACAAGTCCCACGTTGTCATTTACCATCAAAATATCGATAGTGATTGCAGGTATGTGAGCTTACCAAAGGCATCATCTATCGCTGATGGAATCATCTCTTTTCTTATCGAGTATATGATCCCTCTGATCTTTATGACCTTCTGCTACATCCACATCATCCTTCAGCTAAAGAAAGCTTCTTCCAACGTCGGTCCGGAACCGACCACCGGCCAACAAGGCGAAAACACCATGAGTGGTTCTCTGCTCCGCGCCCGGCGAAACACCCTGAAGACCCTCTTCGTCGTCTTCGTGTCCTACACCATCTGCTGGTCGCCTAACCAGATCGCTTTCTTCTTGCGAAATTTTGGTTTAAGTTTGAATTTTAACGGGGTTTTCTACTACATCTCTGTGATAATGGTGCAAATGAATACTTGCATCAACCCCATCATCTACGCATTAAAGTACAAGCAGTTTCAGAGAGGTTTTCGGCTTTTGCTCAAACCGTGTTGTCCTAAACTTGCGCCAGTTGATGAGACCGAAACAGCATCTGTCATTTCGTCCAGAGTCCGCTAAACACGACTATAAAAACACAAGAAAACAACAGTCATATCACTGCTTTCAAATTCGTCTCGCTAAAAAAGACATTGTTTTATCAAGTCACTTGTAGCATCTAATGTTAATGTACTATTGTACCTGCATGAATCATTTTAGAAACAGAACTACATCTGTAACTACCCAGACTGGAAGAAGCCCTAAAGCCGGCCGTATACACCTTGCGTTCAGACTCCGTTGCGATTGCACAGACACGCCGAATTTCTAGCATGCTCGAAATTCTGCGATCGCGTTTCGACGGACACGTACACAATACAAACTCGTGACCACATCGCCATCGGAACGTATCGCAAAACCTGTACACCTTGTGATGCGACTGCACAACATGCGCTATCGTGATCGGATCACGGACGAAACGCAAGGTGTACGGCCGGCTTAGGAGAAAAAATGTAACATGTAACACTGAGATTTATCCGTCGTTTCAAATTCAAGCACACTAAATAACATATCTACTGAAAAATCTCCCAGCGACACCCCAACACTGGACAGGAAGGAAGTCACCGACGCGGCCAATAAACTACCCACATTCAGTGTAAGTTGACCCATATACAAATATATAGGCCTACTTGTATTCATTCAGTAAAAACGAAAACACTTTCACAGAAAGATTACAAAACAACCGGTCCATTTAATGCGAACAATGTTTCCCCGTAAAAAAAGATAAATTATATTTTCCCCGGAGTAATCCATTCTTTGTTCGGGAACAGTTCGTTTTGTTGGCCATGTATAATTGGGGAAAAACAGCGTCAGTTCTGCATTCTACTTTTTTCTTTGGCAACCAAACCAAATAAAGGAACACTGACTATTAAAGCCTGGACATGCGCGTTTCTAAGTTA
Organism: Henricia sp. BOLD:AAB3569; assembly: GCA_037783545.1. Lineage (NCBI taxonomy): Eukaryota > Metazoa > Echinodermata > Asteroidea > Spinulosida > Echinasteridae > Henricia > Henricia sp. BOLD:AAB3569. The sequence goes on from JBBELK010000219.1 coordinate 2,096,391, forward strand.
CATCTCATACTTGAGTCTCCGCGGAGGATATAAAACGACTCGACTGCAAAAACATCTTCTAAGAAAGAGGCTCGTATAGGACAGAGTTGAAACGTTTTATGCGACCGAATTTATTACAAAAACTTTAGCCGGTCGCTTGCTGAATAAAGCGGTCCAGCGTTTACACGGGAATTGAACGATCCTCCTAAAACTCTGCAGTCTGAGACTAGAAATCGACGGTTTAACTGTTGGGAATTTGCTCGACGTGCGACACCATTCATCATGGATGCTGAAGCTATTACTGGAATTTTCAAAACATTGATTGGCGTCGTGGGAATCATTGGCAACGGTCTGGTCTGCGTGGTCATCGCTAAGGTCCCGGCCATGAGGACACTGACCAACGCCTTCATCTTCAACCATGCAGGCTGTCATTGATTTCCTGGGGTCGCTCTTCGTGATACTTCGGAGCATCATCAAAGTGCCAACACCTTTGAGCGACAATGGACTATTGTCATTCATTCAGTGCCAAATCTGGGACTCGAGCGTCCAGATGTGGGTTTTATTCACCGCTTCCACTTTTAACATCGTATTGCTGACGGCTTAGCGATACGTCGCCATCGTGTACCCGTTCAAATACTTGACATATTTCGGCAGAAAGCAAGCCACATGTATGATTATTGGGGTTTGGGTCCTGACCGTGGCGTACAAGTCTCACATTTCCATTTACCACATAAATGTTGATGGTGAGTGCAGGTATGTGCCCCTACCAAAAGCATCGTCGACTGCCGATGGAATCATTTCTTTCCTCATCGAGTATCTGATCCCTCTGATCATCATGACCTTCTGCTACGTCCACATCATCCTTCAGCTGAAGAAAGCTTCGTCCAACGTCGGCCCAGAACCGACCACCAGCCAACAAGGCGACAACACCATGAGTGGTTCTCTGCTCCGCGCCCGGCGAAACACCCTGAGGACCCTCTTCATCGTCTTCGTGTCCTACACCATCTGCTGGTCGCCCAACCAGATTGCCTTCTTCTTGCTCAACTTTGGCCTGACTCTAAACGTCACAGGGGTATTCTACTACACGTCTCTGGTCCTGGTACAGCTGAATACGTGCATCAACCCCATCATATACGCCTTCAAGTACAAGCAGTTTCAGAGAGGCTTTCTGCTTCTGCTCAAACCATGTTTCCCCAAGCTTGGGCCAACAGATGAAACGAAAACAGCATCTACTATTTCATCCAAAACATGAAACGTTGAGCTCACGGGAACATATGGAAGATATACAGGATTTGAACAAAACTTGCACTTCAAATGAAACGCCAGCAAGAAAGCACTCAGTATATAACCGCGTTTCTTCGCACTAGTACGGCGAGCACACAAACATGAGATTTAACGATACGTACATCACTGGTGAAGCTATACACAATGTAGAATGTAATCTATAAAGCGAGCATCCCACTGTGCGATTTTTGTCACGAATTTCCTAGTTGGGTATACGACTGCATGGGTACGATTGTGTGTAGAGTGTATAGGCAGTCTCCTATAATCGTACCAATTCGTATAATTCGTGGCCAAAATCGCACAGTGGGAGGCCCTCTTAAGATTTGGTGAGACTGTCTATAGACTCTATACCGGTACACAATCGTACCAAATCGTTGGAAATTCGAGGCAAAAACGCACAGTGGGAGGCCCGCTTTAGACATTTTTACTTATCTTGTTATAGGAGCTTGTTCAGATTTTTCCAGAAAATGGATTTTGTTCTAACCTGATAATCATATAAAATACCTCCCTAAAATACTATCCATGGGAAGAAAACAGGAAATTTACAATATCCAATTTTGATGCGTAAGCAGAAAGGTTGGTGTATTTACTGCACTGCTTTATGAAACCAGATAAATTAGTATACAAAACGTTTGTGGTTTTTAGACGAAATCCTTGAAAATATACGGAATGTGAACGCGAAATTTCAGAATGGTAATGAGAAAAATATGACAAACGATATGGTATAAAAACCTAAACACACATGGCAAAAATTGGGGGTTCAAAAATGTGATCTGGACACGCTCCTTTATCAGCACAACTTTATCGATCATTAGCACGAATTACGTCAGTATACGTCAACTGTAATGCTCACAATTATAAATACCTCATCGCACGCTCAGGATGCATCTCAGTGTTGTTTTAGATAGTGTGATAAGACTGAACACCAGCATGGCTGGAGCTCTTATGAATTGCGTGTAGGCGTGATGGCGTACTTGTAAGGGAAATCGCTTATCTTTGCAAGTATTTACGAAGTCGCAGAGCCTTTTGCAAATATTTTCCGCAATTTTTGCGATGCCGCACAATTTCTGCAAATATCTCTGCAAAGATTTGCTATTTCGTACATTTCTTTGCAAATATCTTTACAAATATTGCCTTGTCGTAACTTGATGTCGTAACGAGGTCACAACAACATTTCCGACATCGTAAATATTTTCGACAAAATTTACAATATCGTGAATATTTGCAAAGATATGTGATATGCGATGTCCATTGTATGCCTGAAATCGTAGACGAATGACCTGCTTCCAGAATCTATATATAGACTTGGTATAGAAAAGGATATATCTCACGAGTTAGGGTATTTTATTCATTGGAATGTTATAATATTTTATGGTTTATTTTTCATTCTCGTGTTTTACTTGTTTGTATATTATGTGCCACACGTTTTAACACGTTCATATATAGATTTTATATGTCTATTATATTTTGTTAGTTGGCTGCCATATATTCCTGTTTGTGGAATGGCTAATATTCAGATAATTCATTCAGTATTTTATTGGCCACACATACATAGAGCAGAATTTGTTTTGTTTTTGTGGTAACAAAATAAACATTCAAACAGTATACAAATATTACATATTAGTTACACAAGTACAAAGTTAAACATCACTTCCATAAACCACTCTAGAAACAGAACTATCCTTAAATCCCTAGACGACCCGGTAGATGTCGCATGCACAGTGCAAATTTTGCTGTCGGGAACGTGCAGTTTCTGCGTGCGTGTGCGAGTTCCATACGCTTACTAGGGCGCAGGCAGAAACGCGAGCCAGCTAGTTTTAAAACCGGTCACGTGATGTGTTCTCAGCCAATGAGGATGCGTAAACTGTCTAAGGTATTTATGAATCATTTTTCAATCAAACACAACACGCGCGGTCATGAACAGCACCCTGACGCGTTGACACAGTGACTTCTTTCTGTGACCGATAAAGCACCATACCAAACAGCAAACAGGATGGATGCTGAAAGGAAAGAATTGGGTGTTTGTTTCAGACGGGTCCAAATTCAGATCTGCGCAGATCTAAGGTGCACTCGTTTATTTCGCGCAGAACCTGATCAGCGCTAGATCCAAAATGGCGACGTCAACGTTGTAAAGCCACAATAACTAATTCTTGGGCTGTGTCCGAAGTATATGGCACCTGTTGTAGCCTTGTTGAAGCTATATGCACCACCCCGCGAACATGTTTTGCCGACAACTCGTACAATTGAACTCTTCCACAATAAACCAAATGCGCAGTACATGTAATTCGAAAAATATATATTATGATCTACTGCCTTTCATCATTTATGCTGCCAACAAAATTGCAGGGTTGACTATAGAGTTGGGACCGAGTTGATCTGCGACCGAGTTGACTTGGGATTGCGTTGACTTGCGACCGAGCTGACTTTCGAGTGTTTTGGGACCGTGTCGGTTTCGCATCAAGTTTGTCTGCAAATGATTTGCGTACACAGTATAACAGCATGCATCGACTTCAATTTTAAGTATACAAAACTAATGTGGCCATCTGATTCTACGGTTTAAACTATTCCCCAGTGAGCAAAAGACACATCAGTGAGCAAAAGACGCATGCGCATTTCGTCAGTTTTGGTCACGGAATTATTTGTTTTGACGGCGTACCGGTATATACACGTCTGTATAAACAACAATCTAAGATCAGAAGATTTGGTTAACTTATGAACTCTCGATACACTGTGCATGTGAGGCATCTATAAACGAAGAGGCAACCGAACTTGTCTCTATCATCGATAATTCTTGTTCTGAAATCCCACGCAAGATCTCTCTTTGACGCAAAGTGACCATTCAAGGCCTTCAAGCTGCCATGGATGCCGAAAGAATTTCTACATTTCTAAAGATTTTAACCGGCGTGGTGGGGATCATTGGCAACGGTCTGGTCTGTGTGGTCATCGCCAAGGTCCCGGCCATGAGGACACTGACCAACGCCTTCATCTTCAACCAGGCCGTCATTGATTTCCTGGGGTCGCTCTTCATGATACTTCTGACCGCCATCAGGGTACCTTCACCTCTGAGCAACAACGGGATACTGGCAGCCATCCAGTGCCAAATGTGGGACTCGAATGTTTTTCAATGGATTTTGTTCACCGCTTCTACCTTCAACCTGGTCCTGCTGACGGCAGAGCGATACCTCGCCATCGTGTACCCTTTCAAATACCTGACTTATTTCGGCAGAAAGCAAGGCACGTGCATGCTGATTGGAGTGTGGGTCCTAGCCACGGCGTACAAGTCCCACGTTGTCATTTACCATCAAAATATCGATAGTGATTGCAGGTATGTGAGCTTACCAAAGGCATCATCTATCGCTGATGGAATCATCTCTTTTCTTATCGAGTATATGATCCCTCTGATCTTTATGACCTTCTGCTACATCCACATCATCCTTCAGCTAAAGAAAGCTTCTTCCAACGTCGGTCCGGAACCGACCACCGGCCAACAAGGCGAAAACACCATGAGTGGTTCTCTGCTCCGCGCCCGGCGAAACACCCTGAAGACCCTCTTCGTCGTCTTCGTGTCCTACACCATCTGCTGGTCGCCTAACCAGATCGCTTTCTTCTTGCGAAATTTTGGTTTAAGTTTGAATTTTAACGGGGTTTTCTACTACATCTCTGTGATAATGGTGCAAATGAATACTTGCATCAACCCCATCATCTACGCATTAAAGTACAAGCAGTTTCAGAGAGGTTTTCGGCTTTTGCTCAAACCGTGTTGTCCTAAACTTGCGCCAGTTGATGAGACCGAAACAGCATCTGTCATTTCGTCCAGAGTCCGCTAAACACGACTATAAAAACACAAGAAAACAACAGTCATATCACTGCTTTCAAATTCGTCTCGCTAAAAAAGACATTGTTTTATCAAGTCACTTGTAGCATCTAATGTTAATGTACTATTGTACCTGCATGAATCATTTTAGAAACAGAACTACATCTGTAACTACCCAGACTGGAAGAAGCCCTAAAGCCGGCCGTATACACCTTGCGTTCAGACTCCGTTGCGATTGCACAGACACGCCGAATTTCTAGCATGCTCGAAATTCTGCGATCGCGTTTCGACGGACACGTACACAATACAAACTCGTGACCACATCGCCATCGGAACGTATCGCAAAACCTGTACACCTTGTGATGCGACTGCACAACATGCGCTATCGTGATCGGATCACGGACGAAACGCAAGGTGTACGGCCGGCTTAGGAGAAAAAATGTAACATGTAACACTGAGATTTATCCGTCGTTTCAAATTCAAGCACACTAAATAACATATCTACTGAAAAATCTCCCAGCGACACCCCAACACTGGACAGGAAGGAAGTCACCGACGCGGCCAATAAACTACCCACATTCAGTGTAAGTTGACCCATATACAAATATATAGGCCTACTTGTATTCATTCAGTAAAAACGAAAACACTTTCACAGAAAGATTACAAAACAACCGGTCCATTTAATGCGAACAATGTTTCCCCGTAAAAAAAGATAAATTATATTTTCCCCGGAGTAATCCATTCTTTGTTCGGGAACAGTTCGTTTTGTTGGCCATGTATAATTGGGGAAAAACAGCGTCAGTTCTGCATTCTACTTTTTTCTTTGGCAACCAAACCAAATAAAGGAACACTGACTATTAAAGCCTGGACATGCGCGTTTCTAAGTTACATCTCATACTTGAGTCTCCGCGGAGGATATAAAACGACTCGACTGCAAAAACATCTTCTAAGAAAGAGGCTCGTATAGGACAGAGTTGAAACGTTTTATGCGACCGAATTTATTACAAAAACTTTAGCCGGTCGCTTGCTGAATAAAGCGGTCCAGCGTTTACACGGGAATTGAACGATCCTCCTAAAACTCTGCAGTCTGAGACTAGAAATCGACGGTTTAACTGTTGGGAATTTGCTCGACGTGCGACACCATTCATCATGGATGCTGAAGCTATTACTGGAATTTTCAAAACATTGATTGGCGTCGTGGGAATCATTGGCAACGGTCTGGTCTGCGTGGTCATCGCTAAGGTCCCGGCCATGAGGACACTGACCAACGCCTTCATCTTCAACCATGCAGGCTGTCATTGATTTCCTGGGGTCGCTCTTCGTGATACTTCGGAGCATCATCAAAGTGCCAACACCTTTGAGCGACAATGGACTATTGTCATTCATTCAGTGCCAAATCTGGGACTCGAGCGTCCAGATGTGGGTTTTATTCACCGCTTCCACTTTTAACATCGTATTGCTGACGGCTTAGCGATACGTCGCCATCGTGTACCCGTTCAAATACTTGACATATTTCGGCAGAAAGCAAGCCACATGTATGATTATTGGGGTTTGGGTCCTGACCGTGGCGTACAAGTCTCACATTTCCATTTACCACATAAATGTTGATGGTGAGTGCAGGTATGTGCCCCTACCAAAAGCATCGTCGACTGCCGATGGAATCATTTCTTTCCTCATCGAGTATCTGATCCCTCTGATCATCATGACCTTCTGCTACGTCCACATCATCCTTCAGCTGAAGAAAGCTTCGTCCAACGTCGGCCCAGAACCGACCACCAGCCAACAAGGCGACAACACCATGAGTGGTTCTCTGCTCCGCGCCCGGCGAAACACCCTGAGGACCCTCTTCATCGTCTTCGTGTCCTACACCATCTGCTGGTCGCCCAACCAGATTGCCTTCTTCTTGCTCAACTTTGGCCTGACTCTAAACGTCACAGGGGTATTCTACTACACGTCTCTGGTCCTGGTACAGCTGAATACGTGCATCAACCCCATCATATACGCCTTCAAGTACAAGCAGTTTCAGAGAGGCTTTCTGCTTCTGCTCAAACCATGTTTCCCCAAGCTTGGGCCAACAGATGAAACGAAAACAGCATCTACTATTTCATCCAAAACATGAAACGTTGAGCTCACGGGAACATATGGAAGATATACAGGATTTGAACAAAACTTGCACTTCAAATGAAACGCCAGCAAGAAAGCACTCAGTATATAACCGCGTTTCTTCGCACTAGTACGGCGAGCACACAAACATGAGATTTAACGATACGTACATCACTGGTGAAGCTATACACAATGTAGAATGTAATCTATAAAGCGAGCATCCCACTGTGCGATTTTTGTCACGAATTTCCTAGTTGGGTATACGACTGCATGGGTACGATTGTGTGTAGAGTGTATAGGCAGTCTCCTATAATCGTACCAATTCGTATAATTCGTGGCCAAAATCGCACAGTGGGAGGCCCTCTTAAGATTTGGTGAGACTGTCTATAGACTCTATACCGGTACACAATCGTACCAAATCGTTGGAAATTCGAGGCAAAAACGCACAGTGGGAGGCCCGCTTTAGACATTTTTACTTATCTTGTTATAGGAGCTTGTTCAGATTTTTCCAGAAAATGGATTTTGTTCTAACCTGATAATCATATAAAATACCTCCCTAAAATACTATCCATGGGAAGAAAACAGGAAATTTACAATATCCAATTTTGATGCGTAAGCAGAAAGGTTGGTGTATTTACTGCACTGCTTTATGAAACCAGATAAATTAGTATACAAAACGTTTGTGGTTTTTAGACGAAATCCTTGAAAATATACGGAATGTGAACGCGAAATTTCAGAATGGTAATGAGAAAAATATGACAAACGATATGGTATAAAAACCTAAACACACATGGCAAAAATTGGGGGTTCAAAAATGTGATCTGGACACGCTCCTTTATCAGCACAACTTTATCGATCATTAGCACGAATTACGTCAGTATACGTCAACTGTAATGCTCACAATTATAAATACCTCATCGCACGCTCAGGATGCATCTCAGTGTTGTTTTAGATAGTGTGATAAGACTGAACACCAGCATGGCTGGAGCTCTTATGAATTGCGTGTAGGCGTGATGGCGTACTTGTAAGGGAAATCGCTTATCTTTGCAAGTATTTACGAAGTCGCAGAGCCTTTTGCAAATATTTTCCGCAATTTTTGCGATGCCGCACAATTTCTGCAAATATCTCTGCAAAGATTTGCTATTTCGTACATTTCTTTGCAAATATCTTTACAAATATTGCCTTGTCGTAACTTGATGTCGTAACGAGGTCACAACAACATTTCCGACATCGTAAATATTTTCGACAAAATTTACAATATCGTGAATATTTGCAAAGATATGTGATATGCGATGTCCATTGTATGCCTGAAATCGTAGACGAATGACCTGCTTCCAGAATCTATATATAGACTTGGTATAGAAAAGGATATATCTCACGAGTTAGGGTATTTTATTCATTGGAATGTTATAATATTTTATGGTTTATTTTTCATTCTCGTGTTTTACTTGTTTGTATATTATGTGCCACACGTTTTAACACGTTCATATATAGATTTTATATGTCTATTATATTTTGTTAGTTGGCTGCCATATATTCCTGTTTGTGGAATGGCTAATATTCAGATAATTCATTCAGTATTTTATTGGCCACACATACATAGAGCAGAATTTGTTTTGTTTTTGTGGTAACAAAATAAACATTCAAACAGTATACAAATATTACATATTAGTTACACAAGTACAAAGTTAAACATCACTTCCATAAACCACTCTAGAAACAGAACTATCCTTAAATCCCTAGACGACCCGGTAGATGTCGCATGCACAGTGCAAATTTTGCTGTCGGGAACGTGCAGTTTCTGCGTGCGTGTGCGAGTTCCATACGCTTACTAGGGCGCAGGCAGAAACGCGAGCCAGCTAGTTTTAAAACCGGTCACGTGATGTGTTCTCAGCCAATGAGGATGCGTAAACTGTCTAAGGTATTTATGAATCATTTTTCAATCAAACACAACACGCGCGGTCATGAACAGCACCCTGACGCGTTGACACAGTGACTTCTTTCTGTGACCGATAAAGCACCATACCAAACAGCAAACAGGATGGATGCTGAAAGGAAAGAATTGGGTGTTTGTTTCAGACGGGTCCAAATTCAGATCTGCGCAGATCTAAGGTGCACTCGTTTATTTCGCGCAGAACCTGATCAGCGCTAGATCCAAAATGGCGACGTCAACGTTGTAAAGCCACAATAACTAATTCTTGGGCTGTGTCCGAAGTATATGGCACCTGTTGTAGCCTTGTTGAAGCTATATGCACCACCCCGCGAACATGTTTTGCCGACAACTCGTACAATTGAACTCTTCCACAATAAACCAAATGCGCAGTACATGTAATTCGAAAAATATATATTATGATCTACTGCCTTTCATCATTTATGCTGCCAACAAAATTGCAGGGTTGACTATAGAGTTGGGACCGAGTTGATCTGCGACCGAGTTGACTTGGGATTGCGTTGACTTGCGACCGAGCTGACTTTCGAGTGTTTTGGGACCGTGTCGGTTTCGCATCAAGTTTGTCTGCAAATGATTTGCGTACACAGTATAACAGCATGCATCGACTTCAATTTTAAGTATACAAAACTAATGTGGCCATCTGATTCTACGGTTTAAACTATTCCCCAGTGAGCAAAAGACACATCAGTGAGCAAAAGACGCATGCGCATTTCGTCAGTTTTGGTCACGGAATTATTTGTTTTGACGGCGTACCGGTATATACACGTCTGTATAAACAACAATCTAAGATCAGAAGATTTGGTTAACTTATGAACTCTCGATACACTGTGCATGTGAGGCATCTATAAACGAAGAGGCAACCGAACTTGTCTCTATCATCGATAATTCTTGTTCTGAAATCCCACGCAAGATCTCTCTTTGACGCAAAGTGACCATTCAAGGCCTTCAAGCTGCCATGGATGCCGAAATAATTTCTACATTTCTGAAGATTTTAACCGGCGTGGTGGGGATCGTTGGCAACGGTCTGGTCTGTGTGGTCATTGCCAAGGTTCCGGCCATGAGGACACTGACCAACGCCTTCATTTTCAACCAGGCCGTCATTGATTTCCTGGGGTCGCTCTTCACGATACTTCTGACCGCCATCAGGGTACCTTCACCTCTGAGCGACAACGGGATACTAGCAGCCATCCAGTGCCAAATTTGGGACTCGAGTGTTTTTCAATGGATTTTGTTCACCGCTTCTACCTTCAACCTGGTCCTGCTGACGACAGAGCGATACGTCGCCATCGCGTACCCGTTCAAATACTTGACTTATTTCGGCAGAAAGCAAGCCACGTGCATGCTGATTGGAGTGTGGGTCCTAGCCGCCGCGTACAAGTCTCACGTTGTCATTTACCGTGAAATTATTAATGGTGAATGCAAGTATATGAGCCTACCAAAGGCATCAGGTATTGCTGATGGTATCATCACTTTCTTCATCGAGTATCTGATCCCTCTAATCTTCATGACCTTCTGCTACATTCACATCATCCTTCAGTTGAAGAAAGCTTCGTCCCACGTCGCCCCGGAACCGACCACCGGCCAACAAGGCGAAAACACCATGATTGGTTCCCTGCTCCGCGCCCGGCGAAACACCCTGAAGACCCTCTTCGTCGTCTTCGTGTCCTACACCATCTGCTGGTCGCCCAGCCAGATCGCCTTCTTCTTGAGAAATTTTGGTGTAAGGCTGAATTTCAATGGGATTTTCTACTACATCTCTGTGATCATGGTGCAAATAAACACCTGCATCAACCCCATCATCTACGCTTTCAAGTACAAGCAGTTTCAGAGAGGCTTTCGGCTTTTGCTCAAACCGTGTTTTCCTAAACTTGCGCCAGTTGATGAAACCGAAACAGCATCTGTCATTTCGTCCAGAGTCCGCTAAACATGACGAGAAAACAACAGTAATATCACTGCTTTCAAATTCGTCTCACTAAAAAAGACATCGTTTTATCAAGTCACTTGTATAGCACCTAATGTTGAGAACTATTGCACCTGCATGAATCATACCCAGACTGGAAGAAACCCCGTACACCTTGCGTTTAAACTCCGTTGAGACACGCCAAATTTCAAGCATGCTCGAAATTCTGCGATCGCGTTTCGACGGACACGTACACAAAATCGGAACACATCGCAAAACCCGTACACCTTGTGACGCGACTGCACGACATGCGCTATCGTGATCGGATCACGGACGAAACGCAAGGTGTACGGCCATTAAGAGACAAAATGTAACATATGTAACACTGAGATTTCACAGTTTCAAATTCAAGCACACTAAAGAACATATATACTGAAAAATCTCCCAGCGACACCCCACCACTGGACAGGAAGGAAGTCACCGACGCGGCCAATAAAGTACCCACAGTCAGTTAAAGTTGACCCACATGTGGGTCTGTCCACAGTAATGGGGTACATTTCTGTAACATTCAAGATCTTAGGTTCTCCTGAGAACAAAACAACGACATTTCTTTAATTCTGAGATAAACTTAAGACATCTGAAAGGATAGGCCTATTAACTTTCAAATGTACCCCACTACTGTGGACAGACCCATATACAAGTACTTGTATTCATTCAGTCAAAACGAAAACTGCTGGTCGCCCAACCAGATAGCCTTCTTCTTGCTCAACTTTGGCCTGACTCTAAACTTCACAGGGGTATTCTACTACACGTCTCTGGTCCTGGTGCAGCTGAATACGTGCATCAACCCCATCATCTACGCATTCAAGTACAAGCAGTTTAAGAGAGGCTTTCGGCTTCTGCTCAAACCGTGTTTCCCCAAGCTTGGGCCAACAGATGAAACGGAAACAGCATCTACCATTTCATCTAGAGGCCGCTAAAACAGCAAAAACATGAAACGTTGAGCTCACGCGGGAACATATGGAAGATACAGGATTTCAACCAAACTTGCACTTCAAATGAAACGCCAGCAAGAAAATCACTCGGTAACCGGGTTTCTTTGCACTACTACGGCGAGCACACAAACATGAAGCGGGCCTCCCACTGTGCGATTTATGCCACGAATTAGGTACGATTAGGTACGATTTGGCAAAAATCGCACAGTGGGAGGCCCGCTTTAGATTTAACATTACGTATAGCACTGGTGAAGCTACACAAGTCGTGTACCTGGATATTTTAAGAATGTATCTATAAAGCAGGCCTCCCACTATGCCATTTTTGCCACGATTTCCCTACGAATTGGTACGATTATCGGAGACTGCCTATAGACTCTACACACAATCGTAGTCAATCGTACCCAATCGTAGCTAATTCGTGGCAAAAATCGCACAGTGGGAGGCCCGCTTAAAGCGAGCCCCCCACTGTGCGATATTTGTCACGAATTTCCAACGATTAGGTACGATTTGGTGAGATTACCAGAGACTGTCTATAGAATCTATGCACAATCGTACCAAATCGTACCTAATCGTTGGAAATTCGAGGCAAAAATCGCACAGTGGGAGGCCTGCTTTAAGCGGGCCTCCCACTGTGCGATTTTTACCACGAATTGGGTACGATTAGCTACGATTTGCTACGATTGTGTGTAGAGTCTATGGACAGTCGTACTAAATCGTAGCTAATCGTACCTAATTCGTGGCCAAAATCGCACAGTGGGAGGCCTGCTTTAGACCTATATACTTATCTTGTTATAGGAGCTTGTTCAGATTTTTCCAGAAAATGGATTTCGTTCTAACCTAACAATCATATAAAATACCTCCCCAAAATACTATCCATGGGAAGAAAACAGGAAATTTGCAATCTCCAATTTTGATGTGTAAGCAGAAAGGTTGGTGTAATCACTGCACTGCTTTATGGAACCAGATAAATTAGTATACAAAACATTTGTGGTTTTTAGACGATGTCCTTGAAAATATACGGAATGTGAACGCGAAATTTCAGAATGGTAATTATGACAAACGATATGGTATAAAAACCTAAACACTCATGGGAAAAATTGGGGGTTAAAAAATGTGATCTGGACACGCACCTTTATCAGCCAGCCTTTATCGATCAGTCGCACGAATTACGTCAGTACACGTCAACTGTAATGCTCACAATTATAAATACCCCATCGCACGCTCAGGATGCATCTCAGTGTTGTTCTAGATATAATGTGATGAGACTAGACACCAGCATGGCTGGAGCTCTTATGAGTTGCGTGTAAGCGTGATGGCGTACAAGGGAAATCGCTTATCTTTGCAAGTATTTACGATGTCGGAGAACCTTTTGCAAATATTTTTCGCAATGTTTGCGATGCCGCACAATTTCTGCAAATATCTCTGCAAATATTTGCTATTTCGTAAATTTCTTTGCAAATATCTTTACAAATATTGCCTTGTCGTAACTTGATGTCGTAACGAGGTCACAACAACATTTCCGACATCGTAAATATTTTCGACAAAATTTACAATATCGCGAATATTTGCAAAGATAGGCTATGTGATATGCGATGTCCATTGTATGCCTGAAATCGTAGACGAACGGCCTGCTTCCAGAATCTATATAGACTTGGTATAGAAAAGGATATATCTCACGAGTTAGGGTATTTTATTCATTGGAATGTTATAATATTTTATGGTTTATTTTTCATTCTCGTGTTTTACTTGTTTGTATATTATGTGCCACACGTTTTAACACGTTCATATATAGATTTTATATGTCTATTATATTTTGTTAGTTGGCTGCCATATATTCCTGCTTTTGGAATGGCTGATATTCAGATAATGCATATTTTATTGGCCACACATACATAGAAAATATAGCAGAATTTGTTTTGTTTTCGTGGTTACAAAATAAACATTCAAACAGTATACAAATATTGCACATTAAGTACAACGTTAAACATCACTTCCATGAACCACTCTAGAAACAGAACTATCCTTAAATCCCTTGACTGGAAAAAAGACTAAATACAAGATGCGGGCATCTTTTGTACCAAGATGGACAAAACTCACCGTGTTCTTCAAGACTTTCGCCAACCACCACATAAAAGGCCATTCATTCATACCGAACGGTACACAAAGCTTAACTCGTGTTGAAGGCTGAAGAACAACCTATGCCATTTTAAAATCCATTAAGAACTAATCTACTTACCGTCATCATGCTAAGGACTGCGAGTACCTGCGTATTATGTAGCACAAAAAGAAAATGTTATACCAAAACTGTACGATATGTTGAACCCAAGTTGAACTTACTCCCTCGAAAATACAAGAAATATTGAAGGTTAATGGAAAAGTTTCAGGACTGGGGGGCTCATTAGAGACGAGATAGATCCCTTGGAAAATGAAACTGTTCTCAGTCATGTAATTTTCTGAGCACTTAATGCAAGCAATTATTGAACCCATCAAAAAAAGGTATCCACTGTCATGGCGGTCTTTCACTGCGATTTTGACCTTTCAAAGTAATTAAATTATTACTGTTGCAAATCAAATTTTAGCAAAATGGACCTGTTCCAGAAGGAAACAGTACCTTTGCAAATTACATTAGTCTTAGCCAAGCAATTGTTTGCTCGCTTACCATGAATAGGGAGTAATTCGTAAACGACCCACCAACAAATAACCAAGCTACGCGCTATCCTTGTACTTGTATACGGATTTGATCTGTCTCTTATCTAAAGGGGATACGTCAGGAGGAGTGCTGCGGAGGGGTGTACGAGGCTGCACATGCGCCTTGCCATCAACTTGGTCACAAAGCTTTGGAAATTGTACTTTCTACTCCTCAGTTTCACTTAGCCAGGGAATTCGGTGGTCGGTTGTTGAGTGCTTCTCTTCATATTTCTCGTTCATGTCCTGAAAATACTCGCTCTAGTGACACTTTCTGCTTTGACACTATTTAAGGTAAAACCCTATCGTCATGGATGCTGAAACTATCACTGGAATATTAAAATACTTGATTGGCGTCGTGGGGATCATTGGCAACGGTCTGGTCTGCGTGGTCATCGCTAAAGTCCCGGCCATGAGGACACTGACCAACGCCTTCATCTTCAACCAGGTCGTCATTGATTTCCTGGGGTCGCTCTTCACGATACTTCTGACCGCCATCAGGGTACCTTCACCTCTGAGCGACAACGGGATACTGGCAGCCATCCAGTGCCAAATGTGGGACTCGAATGTTTTTCAATGGATTTTGTTCACCGCTTCTACCTTAAACCTGGTCCTGCTGACGACAGAGCGATACGTCGCCATCGTGTACCCGTTCAAATACTTGACTTATTTCGGCAGAAAGCAAGCCACGTGCATGCTGATTGGAGTGTGGGTCCTAGCCACGGCGTACAAGTCTCACGTTGTCATTTACCATGAAATTATTAATGGTGAATGCAAGTATATGAGCCTACCAAAGGCATCAGCTATTGCTGATGGTATCATTACTTTCTTCATCGAGTATCTGATCCCTCTGATCTTCATGACCTTCTGCTACATTCACATCATCCTTCAGTTGAAGAAAGCTTCTTCCCACGTCGCCCCGGAACCGACCACCGGCCAACAAGGCGACAACACCATGAGTGGTTCTCTGCTCCGCGCCCGGCGAAACACCATGAAGACCCTCGTCATCGTCTTCGTGTCCTACACCATCTGCTGGTCGCCCAGCCAGATCGCCTTCTTCTTGAGAAATTTTGGTTTAAGGCTGAATTTTAATGGGGTTTTCTACTACATCTCTGTGATCCTGGTGCAAATAAACACCTGCATCAACCCCATCATCTACGCCTTCAAGTACAAGCAGTTTCAGAGAGGCTTTCGGCTTTTGCTCAAACCGTGTTTTCCTAAACTTACGCCAGTTGATGAAACTGAAACAGCATCTGTCATTTCGTCCAGAGTCCGCTAAACACGACGGGAAAACAACAGTCATATCACTGCTTTCAAATTCGTCTCACTAAAAAAGACATCGTTTTATCAAGTCACTTGTAGCACCTAATGTTGATGTACTATTGTACCTGCATGAATCATTCTATCTCTAACTATACCCAGACTAGAAGAAACCCTGAAGCCGGCCGTACACCTTGCGTTCAAACTCCGTTGCGATAGCACAGACACGCCAAATTTCGAGCATGCTCGAAATTCTGCGATCGCGTTTCGACGGACACGTACACAAAATCGGAACACATCGCAAAACCCGTACACCTTGTGATGCGACTGCACAACATGCGCTATCGTGATCGGCCGGCAAGGTGTACGGCCGGCTTAAGAGACAAAATGTAACATGTAACACTGAGATTTAATCCTTTCAAATTCAAGCACACTAAAGAACATATCTACTGAAAAATCCAATTTTGATGTGTAAGCAGAAAGGTTGGTGTAATTACTGCACTGCTTTATGGAACCAGATAAATTAGTCTACAAAACATTTGTGGTTTTTAGACGAAATCCTTGAAAATATACGGAATGTGCACGCGAAATTTCAGAATGGTAATGAGAAAAATATGACAAACGATATGGTATAAAAACCTAAACACCCAGGGAAAAAATTGGGGGTTCAAAAATGTAATCTGGTCACGCTCCTTTATCAGCATACCTTTATCGATCAATCGCACAAATTACGTCAGTACACGTCAACTGTAGTGCTCACAATAAAATACCCCATCGCACGCTCAGGATGCATCTCAGTGTTGTTTTAGATAGTGTGATAAAACTGAACACCAACATAGCTGGAGCTCTTATGAGTTGCGTGTAGGCGTGATAGCGTACAAGGGAAATCACTTATCCTTGCAAGTATTTACGATGTCGCAGAGCCTTTTGCAAATATTTTCCGCAATTTTTGCGATGCCGCACCATTTCTGCAAATATCTCTGCAAATATTTGCTATTTCGTACATTTCTTTGAAAATATCTTTACAAAAATTGCCTTGTCGTAACTTGATGTCGTAACGAGGTCACAACAACATTTCCGACATCGTAAATATTTTCGACAAAATTTACAATATCGCGAATATTTGCAAAGATATGTGATATGCGATGTCCATTGTATGCCTGAAATCGTAGACGAATGACCTGCTTCCAGAATCTATATATAGACTTGGTATAGAAAAGGATATATCTCACGAGTTAGGGTATTTTACTCATTGGAATGTTATGGTATTTTATGGTTTATTTTTCATTCTCGTGTTTTACTTGTTTGTATATTATGTGCCACACGTTTTAACACGTTCATATATAGATTTTATATGTCTATTATATTTTGTTAGTTGGCTGCCATATATTCCTGCTTTTGGAATGGCTGATATTCAGATAATGCATTTATTATTTTATTGGCCACACATACATAGAAAATATAGCAGAATTTGTTTTGTTTTCGTGGTTACAAAATAAACATTCAAACAGTATACAAATATTGCACATTAAGTACAACGTTAAACATCACTTCCATGAACCATAGAAACAGAACTATCCTTAAATCCCTAGACTGGAAAAAAAGACTAAATACAAGATGCGGGCATCTTTTGTACCAAGATGGACAAAACTCGCCGTGTTCTTCAAGACTTTCGTCAACCACCACATAAAAGGCCATTCATTCATACCGAACGGTACACAAAGCTTAACTCGTGTTGAAGGCTGAAGAACAACCTATGCCATTTTTAAATCCATTGAGAGCTAATCTACTTACCGCCATCATGCACAAAAAGAAAATTTGACCAGAACTTTACGATGCCTCACATGTTGAACCCAACTTGAACTTACTCCCTCGAAAATACAAGAAATATTGAAGGTTAATGAAAAAGTTTCAGGACTGGGGGGCTCATTAGAGACGAGATAGATCCCTTGGAAAATGAAACTGTTCTCAGTCATGTAATTTTCTGAGCACTTAATGCAAGCAATTATTGAACCCATCAAAAAAGGGTATCCACTGTCATGGCGGCCTTTCACTGCGATTTTGACCTTTCAAAGTAATTAAATTATTACTGTTGCAAATCAAATTTTAGCAAAATGGACCTGTTCCAGAAGGAAACAGTACCTTTGCAAATTACATTAGTCTTAGCAAATTACATTAGTCTTAGCCAAGCAATTGTTTGCTCGCTTACCATGAATAGGGAGTAATTCGTAAACGACCCACCAACAAATAAGCAAGCTACGCGCTATCCTTGTACTTGTATACGGATTTGATCTTTCTCTTATCTAAAGAGGATGCGTCAGGAGGAGTGCTGCGGAGGGGGGTGTACGAGGCTGCACATGCGCCTTGCCATCAACTTGGTCACAAAACTCTTGTAAATTGTACTTTATACTCCTCAGTTTCACTTAGCCAGGGAATTCGGTGGTCGGTTGTTGAGTGCTTCTCTTCATATTTCTCGTTCATGTCCTGAAAATACTCGCTCTAGTGACACTTTCTGGTTTGACACTATTTAAGGTGAAACCCTATATCGTCATGGATGCCGAAACTATCACTGGAATATTAAAATACTTAATTGGCGTCGTGGGGATCATTGGCAACGGTCTGGTCTGCGTGGTCATCGCTAAAGTCCCGGCCATGAGGACACTGACCAACGCCTTCGTCTTCAACCAGGCCGTCATTGATTTCCTGGGGTCGCTCTTCACGATGCTAGTGACCGCCATCAAGGCACCATCACCTCTGAGCGACAACGGGATACTGGCAGCCATCCAGTGCCAAATGTGGGACTCGAATGTTTTTCAATGGATTTTGTTCATCACTTCTACCTTCAACCTGGTCCTGCTGACGGCAGAGCGATACTTCGCCATCGTGTACCCGTTCAAATACTTGACTTATTTTGGCAGAAAGCAAGCCACGTGCATGCTGATTGGAGTGTGGGTCCTAGCCGCCGCGTACAAGTCTCACGTTGTCATTTACCGTGAAAATATTAATGGTGAATGCAAGTATATGAGCCTACCAAAGGCATCAGCTATTGCTGATGGTATCATTACTTTCTTCATCCAGTATCTGATCCCCCTGATCTTCATGACCTTCTGCTACATTCACATCATCCTTCAGTTGAAGAAAGCTTCGTCTAACGTCGGCCCGGAACCGACTACCAGCCAACAAGGCGAAAACACCCTGAGTGGTTCTCTGCTCCGCGCCCGGCGAAACACCATGAAAACCCTCTTCATCGTTTTCGTGTCCTACACCATCTGCTGGTCACCCGGCCAGATCGCCTTCTTCTTGAGAAATTTTGGTTTAAGGCTCAATTTTAATGGGGTTTTCTACTACATCTCTGTGATCCTGGTGCAAATAAACACCTGCATCAACCCCATCATCTACGCATTCAAGTACAAACAGTTTCAGAGAGGCTTTCGGCTTTTGCTCAAACCATGTTGTCCCAAGCTTGGCCCAACAGATGTGACGGAAACAGCTATTTCATCCAGAGTCCGCTAAAAAAAAACACACAGAAAGTCTACCTTGCATGACCAAGGACACCTACCATACCGAGAAGTGAAATCCAAGTATGCACCAAAGGGAAATTCTTCAGGATATGCTTCAAGATTTTAATGTATGTTTACCGCTCCACTACAGGCAGGCTACCATCATATCTTTCCGACCTAGTCCAAAGGCACCATTCAAATCGTGAATCCATGATATCCAACAACAAACTCCTCCTAGCGAAAGTTTATTTCAAGAGATCGTGGGGTGAAAGGTCCTTTGCCTCAGCAGCTTCATCCTTGTGGAACAAGTTACCAGAACACATCAAGCTATCGCCATCACTTGCAACTTTTAAAACATCACTTAAAACACATTTGATGAAATCTCATTAACTGACTGAACTCCGTGATTGTATTATTATATTTTTAATGTGTCTCGCTGCGCCATGAGCATCTTTTTTGATGGATACCGGCGCATTTTAAATATTTATTATTATTATTATTATTATAATGTAGTTGACTTTGCGCGGTCAACTTTAAGAGGCATCAGATCGCCACGGTTACGAAAATAATTTTGTAGAACGGGTGAATCTTGGAACAACACTCTTATTACCGTCCAAGAAGGCGAGCTTGTGATTGGAGAACGATCACCGGTATGGTATGCAGTTCACCGGCCATATATAACCTCAAACCTCTGGGCTTCAGATATGAACCAATCAAACGAACGAAGAAATTCATAGACACAAGTAAAGAAATAAGCCATCGGTAAACTCAATCAAACGGAAACGTTTTTGCGTAAACAATAAGACATATGTTTTAAATTTTTCTCGTGCGAGCAATTTGTGTTGTGCACTTGCAGTGAACATTGAATTAACAAAAATAATGAGAAGAGACCTAACAATAGCAAACTGCTTCAATATGCCTCTGTGTCCCCTCCAGCGTCGTTTTAAATATATTGTTTGCATGTCCTAATCATTTGACCTTTAAAGAAGACTGCATGTGTCGGTAAAAAGGGCCATCAATTTTAGAGTGTAAATTTAATTGTTCTCACTCATACAACTTTCTGTGCATCGGGCTGTATGTACTGATTTTATCAAAGCATTGTGGCCCTTTTCAATGGTTTTGATATTTTCAGGAAATGAAATTACTTTTTAGCAAGACGAACTGGTTAAAAACGGACTCGCTCATTTCTCGCTTATAAAATAACTATTTGCTCGCAACGATTGACGTGAGCAAAGAAAGCTGCTCACTGTGACGGTATAGTCTGTTACCACGGTACGGTGTTCTTATCTGCCTTCAAGGGAAAGTACATATTGCGTTGATCCGGTGTGTTGCACACGCGTCTTGTCATCGGTTTGGTTTTCTCATGAACTGATCAGTTAGGCTATCTTCAGTCACACTTCAGTCAGGACATTTGATGCCTGGTTGTTTCGTGCTACGACAGTAACCATCGAGTTCTTCTTTTCATATTTCTTGTTTATTTCCAGAAAATACTCGCTCTGGTAAGACTTTGACGTAGCGGAACTATTCAAGCTGAAACCCTATTGTCATGGATGCCGAAGCTATTACTGGAATATTAAAATACCTAATTGGCGTCGTGGGGATCATTGGCAACTGTCTGGTCTGCGTGGTCATCGCCAAGGTTCCGGCCATGAGGACACTGACCAACGCCTTTATCTTCAACCAGGCCGTAATTGATTTCCTGGGGTCGCTCTTCACGATACTTCAGACCGCCATTCAGGCCCCTTCACCTCCGAGCGACAACGGGATACTGGCAGCCATCCAGTGCCAAATTTGGCAATCGGCTGCTTTGCAATGGATTTTGTTTATCGCTTCCACCTTCAACCTGGTTCTTCTGACGGCAGAGCGATACGTCGCCATCGCGTACCCGTTTAAGTACCTGGCTTATTTCGGTAGAAAGCAAGCCACGTGCATGCTGATTGGAGTGTGGGTCCTAGCCACAGCGTACACGTCTCACGTTGTCATTTACTATCAAGTTATTGATGGTGGATGCAAGTATGTGGCCCTACCAAAGGCATCGGGTATTGCTCATGGAATAATATCTTTCTCCATCGAGTATCTGATCCCCCTGATCTTCATGACATTCTGCTACATTCACATCATCCTTCAGTTGAAGAAAGCTTCGTCCCACGTCGCCCCGGAACCGACCACCGGCCAACAAGGCGAAAACACCATGAGTGGTTCTCTGCTCCGCGCCCGGCGAAACACCCTGAGGACCCTCTTCATCGTCTTCGTGTCCTACACCATCTGCTGGTCACCCAGCCAGATCGCCTTCTTCTTGAGAAATTTTGGTGTAAGGCTGAATTTCAATGGGATTTTCTACATCATCTCTGTGATCCTGGTGCAAATAAACACCTGCATCAACCCCATCATCTACGCCTTCAAGTACAAGCAGTTTCAGAGAGGCTTTCGGCTTTTGCTCAAACCGTGTTTTCCTAAACTTGCGCCAGTTGATGAAACCGAAACAGCATCTGTCATTTCGTCCAGAGTCCGCTAAACACGACGGGAAAACAACAGTCATATCACTGCTTTCAAATTCGTCTCACTAAAAAAGACATCGTTTTATCAAGTCACTTGTAGCACCTAATGTTGATGTACTATTGTACCTGCATGAATCATTCTATCTCTAACTATACCCAGACTGGAAGAAACCCTAAAGCCGGCCGTACACTTTGCGTTCAAGCTCCGTTGCGATTGCACAGACACGCCAAATTTCGAGCATGCTCGAAATTCTGCGATCCCGTTTCGACGGACACGTACACAAAATCGGAACACATCGCAAAACCCTTGTGATGCAACTGCACAACATGCGCTATCGTGATCGGATCACGGACGAAACGCAAGGTTTACGGCCGGCTTAAGAGAAAAAATGTAACATGTGTAACACTGAGATTTATAGTTTCAAATTTAACCACACTAAAGAACATTATCTGCTGAAAAATCTCCCAGCGACACCCCAACACTGCATGGACAGGAAAGAAGTCACCGACGCGTCCAATAAACTACCAACAGTCAGTTAAAGTTGACCCATATAAGCCTATACATTGTACATGTACTTGTATTCATTCAGTCAAAACGAAAACACTTTCACAGAAAGGCAACAGAACAACTGCTTCGTAATACCGGTCCAATCAATTCGAACAATGTTTCCCCGTAAATAAGCACAAGCAGTTTCAGAGAGGCTTTCGGCTTCTGCTCAAACCGTGTTTCCCCAAGCTTGGGCCAACAGATGAAACGGAAACAGCATCTACCATTTCATCTAGAGGCCGCTAAAACAGCAAAAACATGAAACGTTGAGCTCACGGGAACATATGGAATAGGTCAGTCGGAATTTCGTCGTCCGTGTAGGACTTTAATACTTAACCAGACCTAAACAAGTTGAGTCCTTATTTATTGTTGAAAGTAGAAATCGATGTTAGAAATTCTGAGGGTCCTTTTCGCGTTTTTGTCGTTTTTTGACGCTAGAACTACTTTGTTTCCCCCGGATTCACAACGAGTGCGTCGCATATAAACAGGAAACCGATTGTTACTTCGCGACAGACCATACCATTATTTGTGGGGTGCGTGGTTTATGAAAATTGAAGCACATTGTCAATGTATACATTATGCAACCATCAGAATTGTAGCTCATAACATTTAAAATGTTTTAACATTATGCTGTAATAGAATAAATTATTCTAGTTTCAAAATTTAAATCGTCGATGTGTTATTTTTCTTGTGCATTTCCTGCTATAAAATCGACCACTCTGATGATTAGCCCTTAAGTCTGGGATCCAGGCCTGTGAAATATATATATACGGCATTTTAACGTCATGTCAGAGAGCCAGACTGAAATGTCCTTTTTGTGTATGGCGCGGCGCCGGCCGGCCAGCAACAATCATGATTTTCATCGATGGATCGCGAAAGATTGCTGTGTATTTGAGCAACAAATTACTCGTAAAAATAAAGTAAGTAATGAAGGTAACAATAGTATAGTAAGCTTTATGTTGCTAGCGGTCCGTGTTTGCTAATTCGTGGTTTAAGTGGCATAAATTCACAACTGAAAAACACACTCCAGGCACCAGCGCAGTGTACACGGTACAGTGAACAAGTGACAGCGACAGTCGTCCCGTTTTAAGACATCTCGACCGGTCACGGTCGGAAAATTCGGAGAGAATTTGGTGGTTGATCATGGAAAAACTATCATGTACGTTCGCGAGTTGAAACTCCATGCACTAAGTCTATGGAGCATGACAACAAAAATCCTAAGTGTTTTTAAAGAAAAACTTGATATTTTCTTATCGTGTTTCCTAACCAAATTTTACACTTTCTGAGGCATTTATGATCATGACATGGTTACTTTTATTAGGAAGAATTAGTGGCGAACGTGTACGGTATTTATACCGTTCATCATGTCTTACGACCTTTTGCACAAAACATATGAGACTAAGTGTTTCCTCACAAAATGTTTGAGTCATTTCAAAAAACGAAAAACATTCTGATCAACTTCTCAACCCTCAGTGCCATTTATTATTAATGTTAACTTGTTATTTATTTTTCAGTTCAACAGTGATGGGGACAAGGCACCAACCACCAGGTGCATTAGGGGTCAGGAAGTGAAGATTTCACTTACCTGAACAGTGATTGGATCAAAACTGTCAAGGAGCGAAGACTTCAGATGCAGCACATACTGTCCACACCTGTACCTACATTTGAGGCTCGAGGATAAACAGGATGACATCGCCGATGAACCCAAACGTATGAGCAAGCGTCAAATGCCAACCAGGTATTCATCAAGTGATCTACAATTGTATTACACTTGTTTTAACGTCTAAAATTGTTTTAACGTCTAAAATTGTTTTAACGTCTGTATTCTAAGCATCGATTTTGAAGAATGTAGATATGGATATTAATCAATTTTTTAAAAATTAGTTAATTGTTTTTTTTCCCTAGATCATTCTCCCGAAGAGGTGTATTTGGCATTTGGAAGAGAGCAGCCAACCCATGTCCACTCATTCCCATTAGGAGATGGACCCGCGAAGGTGAAAGTCGTTCCCAAATGGCATGAAGGTGATACCCACCAGCAGCAACTTCAAAACATTATTTACGTGACTGGAAAACTTTTAAAATTAGGAACAGCAGCATTACATAAGTGTCACAGTACAAGTAATTAATTGTATTTCCTTGTTATCTACACTACTTGACTCGCATTCTTGTCATTCCATTCCCTCATTGTGTGTATTATGCAATCAGTTCATTTCTCCATTGTATGTGTTGTGCAATCACCTATACAGGTACAATAAGAAATCACTGAATTGTCAAAATAATGCTTTGCGGGTTGAAGCTGTTTAATAAAGTGTTACATAATTTGGAACATGTTTTATTTCCCCACAATTACAGTCGTAGTAATATGTTGATAAAGAGCCTTGTAGAAATTTAAGCCAATGCATGAAAGGTAAACAAAAAATATTCAAAACTTAAAACACCTTCAGTTAGCAGTTTTCTTCCACAAAGATACCATATAATGTGATTGTTACCTTGCTTTCAACATTTTTAGTTTTCTTTTTCTTGTCTGCTCGCTCGTGAAGTAAAATTTTGGGGCTTTAAAGATAATGAAGACTTTGATGACGACTGACACTGCAAAAGATGAGGACAGCAGTAATGGTGCAATGAAGTATTGAGAAAAAAGGGAAAACATTTCTGAACTCCAGGGGCCAATTTCATGGCGCTATTGGCACGAAACATTACTTAGCACATAATTTATCTGCTTTATATTGCAAAAGTTGATTGCCTGACAAAATATTGTGATATGTTTTTACATGTGCACTAAAATGTTGATACTGTTTTTAAGCACAATTTGAAAATACAAATTTAGCTGGACCCTCGTCTTACAAAGTAATTCATTAACAAAATCTCCCAAAACGTCCCAAATTGTTTTGTAAATTTTGAGGTTCAGAATGTTTCGATTTACTGATCTTAATTTTCGGTTTGTGGAAATAAAGCAAGAAAATCAATTGATCACGTTCAAATGACGTCACTTCCTACAAATCGCCACGTGCATCAGAATGTTGAACGTAGTTTTTTATGACGCGCATCGGCTGCGCCGTATTTCGAACAAATTTCAAGCAACACGCGCGCGTGTTTGGAACATGTTACAGCGTGTGCGTGCGCGTACTTGATAGCGTTTAATACGCAGTCGCATTTCTTCCTACGAAGATGGCTTTCCCATTCAGTGGCACGTCCGTTCCGATTTTTATATGTGGATCGGAAACCAGTCTACCGCCGTATTCGAAAGGACGGATCAAGTAATATATGGACGGGGGCGGCCGATTTTAGCAGGGATTACACACTACGAACAAACGCAACAAATATTAATATTTTCAAACGGGACGAATTTATTCCTCTCCCAACACGGTTTTAAAACATTCAAATGCAGTTTCAATGGGTATATGATGCATTTATTGGCGGCGTACTTGAACTTTCATAAACTGCATACCCTACAAATAATGGTACGATCCGTCGCGCAATGACACTCGAGAGCCTTGTCAACTGGGCGCGCGGCGAAGCACTCATTTTGCTAATCCGATAGGAAGAAAGTAGTTTAAAGATACAAAACCAGAAAAAAACGTAAAAAAGACCCTTACATTTTCTTTTTAACATCGATATATGTTTTTACCAATCAATAAGGATTCTTACCGTGTAGCTCTGGTTAAGTATTTTGGGTGTTACACGGACGAGGAAATTCCGACTGACCTAGAAGATACAGGATTTGAACAAAACTTGCACTTCAAATGAAACGCCAGCAAGAAAATCACTCGGTAACCGGGTTTCTTTGCACTACTACGGCGAGCACACAAACATGAGATTTAACAATACGTATAGCACTGGTGAAGCTACACAAGTCGTGTACATGGATATTTTAAGAATGTACAGTATCTATAAAGCGAGCCCCCCACTGTGCGATATTTGCCACGAATTTCCAACGATATAGGTACGATTTGGTGAGATTACCAGAGACTGTCTGTAGACTCTATACACAATCGTACTAAATCGTACCTAATCGTTGGAAATTCGAGGCAAAAATCGCACAGTGGGAGGCCCGCTTTAAGCGGGCCTCCCACTGTGCGATTTTTGCCACGAATTTCCTACGAATTGGTACGATTTGGTACGATTATCGGAGACTGCCTATAGACTCTACACACAATCGTACTAAATCGTACCTAATCGTACCTAATCGTACCTTTATGGTTTATTTTTCATTCTCGTGTTTTACTTGTTTGTATATTATGTGCCACACGTTTTAACACGTTCATATATAGATTTTATTAGTCTATTATATTTTGTTAGTTGGCTGCCATATATTCCTGCTTTTGGAATGGCTGATATTCAGATAATGCATTCATTATTTTATTGGCCACACATACATAGAGCAGAATTTGTTTTGTTTTCGTGGTTACAAAATAAACATTCAAACAGTATACAAATATTGCACATTAAGTACAACGTTAAACATCACTTCCATGAACCACTCTAGAAACAGAACTATCCTTAAATCCCTATAGACTGGAAAAAGACTAAATACAAGATGCGGGCATCATGCGGCTTACCAAGATGGACAAAACTCTCCGTTTTCTACAAGACTTTCGCCAACCACCACATAAAAGGCCATTCGTTCATACCGAACGGTACACAAAGCTTAACTCGTGTTGAATGCTGAAGAACAACCTATACATGCCATTTGTAAATCCATTGAGAGCTAATCTATTTACCGCCATCATGCACAAAAAGAAAATTTTACCAGAACTTTACGATGCCTCACATGTTGAACCCAACTTGAGCTTACTCCCTCGAAAATACAATAAATATTGAAGGTTAATGGAAAAGTTTCAGGACTGGGGGGCTCATTAGAGACGAGATAGATCCCTTGGTAAATGAAACTGTTCTCAGTCGTGTAATTTTCTGAGCACTTAATGCAAGCATTTAATGAACCCATCAAAGAAAGGTATTCACTGTCATGGCGGCCTTTCATCACGATTTTGACCTTTCAAATAAATTAAATTATTACTGTTGCAAATCAAATTTTAGCAAAATGGACCTGTTCCAGAAGAAAACAGTATACCTTTGCAAATGACATTAGTCTTAGCCAAGCAATTGTTTGCTCGCTTACCATGAATAGGGAGTAATTGCACTTAATGCAAGCAATTACTGAACCCATCAAAAAAAGGTATCCACTGTCATGGCGGCCTTTCACTGCGATTTTGACCTTTCAAAGTAATTAAATTATTACTGTTGCAAATCAAATTTTAGCAAAATGGACCTGTTCCAGAAGGAAACAGTACCTTTGCAAATTATACATTAGTCTTAGCCAAGCAATTGTTTGCTCGCTTACCATGAATAGGGAGTAATTCGTAAACGACCCACCAACAAATAAGCAAGCTACGCGCTTATTACTATACGGATTTGATCTCTCTCTCTTATCTAAAGAGGATGCGTCAGGAGGAGTGCTGCGGAGGGGGTGTACGAGGCTGCACATGCGCCTTGCCATCAACTTGGTCACAAAGCTTAGGTAAATTGTACTTTATACTCCTCAGTTAATGTTTCACTTAGCCAGGGCATTCGGTGGTCGGTTGTTGAGTGCTTCTCTTCATATTTCTCGTTCATGTCCTGAAAATACTCGCTCTAGTGACACTTTCTGGTTTGACACTATTTAAGGTGAAACTCTATATCGTCATGGATGCCGAAACTATCACTGGAATATTAAAATACTTAATTGGCGTCGTGGGGATCATTGGCAACGGTCTGGTCTGCGTGGTCATCGCTAAAGTCCCGGCCATGAGGACACTGACCAACGCCTTCGTCTTCAACCAGGCCGTCATTGATTTCCTGGGGTCGCTCTTCACGATGCTAGTGACCGCCATCAAGGCACCATCACCTCTGAGCGACAACGGGATACTGGCAGCCATCCAGTGCCAAATGTGGGACTCGAATGTTTTTCAATGGATTTTGTTCATCACTTCTACCTTCAACCTGGTCCTGCTGACGGCAGAGCGATACTTCGCCATCGTGTACCCGTTCAAATACTTGACTTATTTTGGCAGAAAGCAAGCCACGTGCATGCTGATTGGAGTGTGGGTCCTAGCCGCCGCGTACAAGTCTCACGTTGTCATTTACCGTGAAAATATTAATGGTGAATGCAAGTATATGAGCCTACCAAAGGCATCAGCTATTGCTGATGGTATCATTACTTTCTTCATCCAGTATCTGATCCCCCTGATCTTCATGACCTTCTGCTACATTCACATCATCCTTCAGTTGAAGAAAGCTTCGTCTAACGTCGGCCCGGAACCGACTACCAGCCAACAAGGCGAAAACACACTGAGTGGTTCTCTGCTCCGCGCCCGGCGAAACACCCTGAAGACCCTCTTCATCGTCTTCGTGTCCTACACCATCTGCTGGTCACCCGGCCAGATCGCCTTCTTCTTGAGAAATTTTGGTTTAAGGCTCAATTTTAATGGGGTTTTCTACTACATCTCTGTGATCCTGGTGCAAATAAACACCTGCATCAACCCCATCATCTACGCATTCAAGTACAAACAGTTTCAGAGAGGCTTTCGGCTTTTGCTCAAACCATGTTGTCCCAAGCTTGGCCCAACAGATGTGACGGAAACAGCTATTTCATCCAGAGTCCGCTAAAAAAACACACAGAAAGTCTACCTTGCATGACCAAGGACACCTACCATACCGAGAAGTGAAATCCAAGTATGCACCAAAGGGAAATTCTTCAGGATATGCTTCAAGATTTTAATGTATGTTTACCGCTCCACTACAGGCAGGCTACCATCATATCTTTCCGACCTAGTCCAAAGGCACCATTCAAATCGTGAATCCATGATATCCAACAACAAACTCCTCCTAGCGAAAGTTTATTCCAAGAGATCGTGGGGTGAAAGGTCCTTTGCCTCAGCAGCTTCATCCTTGTGGAACAAGTTACCAGAACACATCAAGCTATCGCCATCACTTGCAACTTTTAAAACATCACTTAAAACACATTTGATGAAATCTCATTAACTGACTGAACTCCGTGATTGTATTATTATATTTTTAATGTGTCTCGCTGCGCCATGAGCATCTTTTTTGATGGATACCGGCGCATTTTAAATATTTATTATTATTATTATTATTATAATGTAGTTGACTTTGCGCGGTCAACTTTAAGAGGCATCAGATCGCCACGGTTACGAAAATAATTTTGTAGAACGGGTGAATCTTGGAACAACACTCTTATTACCGTCCAAGAAGGCGAGCTTGTGATTGGAGAACGATCACCGTTATGGTATGCAGTTCACCGGCCATATATAACCTTAAACCTCTGGGCTTCAGATATAAACCAATCAAACGAACGAAGAAATTCATAGACACAAGTAAAGAAATAAGCCATCGGTAAACTCAATCAAACGGAAACGTTTTTGCGTAAACAATAAGACATATGTTTTAAATTTTTCTCGTGCGAGCAATTTGTGTTGTGCACTTGCAGTGAACATTGAATTAACAAAAATAATGAGAAGAGACATTACAATAGCAAACTGCTTCAATATGCCTCTGTGTCCCCTCCAGCGTCGTTTTAAATATATTGTTTGCATGTCCTAATCATTTGACCTTTGAAGAAGACTGCATGTGTCGGTAAAAAGGGCCATCAATTTTAGAGTGTAAATTAAATTGTTCTCACTCATACAACTTTCTGTGCATCGGGCTGTATGTACTGATTTTATCAAAGCATTGTGGCCCTTTTCAATGGTTTTGATATTTTCAGGAAATGAAATTACTTTTTAGCAAGACGGAACTGGTTAAAAACGGACTCGTTCATTTCTCGCTTATAAAATAACTATTTGCTCGCAACGATTGACGTGAGCAAAGAAAGCTGCTCACTGTGACGGTATAGTCTGTTACCACGGTACGGTGTTCTTATCTGCCTTCAAGGGAAAGTACATATTGCGTTGATCCGGTGTGTTGCACACGCGTCTTGTCATCGGTTTGGTTTTCTCATGAACTGATCAGTTAGGCTATCTTCAGTCACACTTCAGTCAGGACATTTGATGCCCGGTTGTTTCGTGCTACGACAGTAACCATCGAGTTCTATTTTTCATATTTCTTGTTTATTTCCAGAAAATACTCGCTCTGGTAAGACTTTGACGTAGCGGAACTATTCAAGCTGAAACCCTATTGTCATGGATGCCGAAGCTATTACTGGAATATTAAAATACCTAATTGGCGTCGTGGGGATCATTGGCAACTGTCTGGTCTGCGTGGTCATCGCCAAGGTTCCGGCCATGAGGACACTGACCAACGCCTTTATCTTCAACCAGGCCGTAATTGATTTCCTGGGGTCGCTCTTCACGATACTTCAGACCGCCATTCAGGCTTCTTCACCTCCGAGCGACAACGGGATACTGGCAGCCATCCAGTGCCAAATTTGGCAATCGGCTGCTTTGCAATGGATTTTGTTTATCGCTTCCACCTTCAACCTGGTTCTTCTGACGGCAGAGCGATACGTCGCCATCGCGTACCCGTTTAAGTACCTGGCTTATTTCGGTAGAAAGCAAGCCACGTGCATGCTGATTGGAGTGTGGGTCCTAGCCACAGCGTACACGTCTCACGTTGTCATTTACTATCAAGTTATTGATGGTGGATGCAAGTATGTGGCCCTACCAAAGGCATCGGGTATTGCTCATGGAATAATATCTTTCTCCATCGAGTATCTGATCCCCCTGATCTTCATGACATTCTGCTACATTCACATCATCCTTCAGTTGAAGAAAGCTTCGTCCCACGTCGCCCCGGAACCGACCACCGGCCAACAAGGCGAAAACACCATGAGTGGTTCTCTGCTCCGCGCCCGGCGAAACACCCTGAGGACCCTCTTCATCGTCTTCGTGTCCTACACCATCTGCTGGTCACCCAGCCAGATCGCCTTCTTCTTGAGAAATTTTGGTGTAAGGCTGAATTTCAATGGGATTTTCTACATCATCTCTGTGATCCTGGTGCAAATAAACACCTGCATCAACCCCATCATCTACGCCTTCAAGTACAAGCAGTTTCAGAGAGGCTTTCGGCTTTTGCTCAAACCGTGTTTTCCTAAACTTGCGCCAGTTGATGAAACCGAAACAGCATCTGTCATTTCGTCCAGAGTCCGCTAAACACGACGGGAAAACAACAGTCATATCACTGCTTTCAAATTCGTCTCACTCAAAAAGACATCGTTTTATCAAGTCACTTGTAGCACCTA
Organism: Henricia sp. BOLD:AAB3569; assembly: GCA_037783545.1. Lineage (NCBI taxonomy): Eukaryota > Metazoa > Echinodermata > Asteroidea > Spinulosida > Echinasteridae > Henricia > Henricia sp. BOLD:AAB3569. Next base: position 2,128,142 of record JBBELK010000219.1, read on the forward strand.
ATGTTGATGTACTATTGTACCTGCATGAATCATTCTATCTCTAACTATACCCAGACTGGAAGAAACCCTAAAGCCGGCCGTACACTTTGCGTTCAAACTCCGTTGCGATTGCACAGACACGCCAAATTTCGAGCATGCTCGAAATTCTGCGATCGCGTTTCGACGGACACGTACACAAAATCGGAACACATCGCAAAACCCTTGTGATGCAACTGCACAACATGCGCTATCGTGATCGGATCACGGACGAAACGCAAGGTTTACAGCCGGCTTAAGAGAAAAAATGTAACATGTGTAACACTGAGATTTATAATTTCAAATTTAACCACACTAAAGAACATTATCTGCTGAAAAATCTCCCAGCGACACCCCAACACTGCATGGACAGGAAAGAAGTCACCGACGCGTCCAATAAACTACCAACAGTCAGTTAAAGTTGACCCATATAAGCCTATACATTGTACAAGTACTTGTATTCATTCAGTCAAAACGAAAACACTTTCATAGAAAGGCAACAAAACAACTGCTTCGTAATACCGGTCCAATCAATTCGAACAATGTTTCCCCGTAAATAAGATAAATTACATTTTCCCCGGAGTAATCAATTCTTTGTGCGCAAACAGTATCTGATCCCTCTGGTCTGTATGACCTTCTGCTACGTCCACATCATCCTTCAGCTAAAGAAAGCTTCGTCCAGATCCAACGTCGGCCCAGAACCGACCACCAGCCAACAATTAGGCGACAACACCATGAGCGGTTCTCTGCTCCGTGCCCGGCGAAACACCCTGAAGACCCTCTTCATCGTCTTCGTGTCCTACACCATCTGCCCAACCAAATAGCTTTCTTCTTGCAAAAGTTTGGTTTAAGGCTGAATATTAATGGGGTTTTCTACCACATCCCTGTGATCCTGGTGCAAATGAATACCTGCATCAACCCCATTATCTACGCATTCAAGTACAAGCAGTTTCAGAGAGGCTTTCGGCTTTTTCTTAAACCGTGTTTTCCTAAACTTGCGCCAGATGATGAGACCGAAACAGCACCTGTCATTTCACCCAGTGTTCGCTGAACGAACACATCCATAACACAGCATTGATTTTACACGAAGAAGTTTGAGAAGAACCACGAAGCGGGATGCGAACGGTATGTAGGCCTAAGGGACTTGGCCAATACAAAATATTCAATTAAGAAAGCATTCAGTTATCGGGCGAGTACCGTGCACAACTTGTCCATCGAAGTTGCAACGACTGGACCTCTTCGGATAGTCACATAGTTGGGATGTGGCGCCATATTCCGCATTTGTAATGAAATTTGCCATTAGTGCATTCTTTAATCTTGATTCTGTTCTTTTTTTTGTCCAAAACGAATACCAGGCTATAACGTTTCCAATCACGGCATTCCGGTAGGCCTACCCTCAATTCAGTTCGTACACATTAAGATATTCCCACTCGATGTGTGCGCAAGCCTGAGCAAAATAACTTCGAACCCACTCAGTACAAACGTATACGTACGTACGTACGTACTAGTATACCTACCGGTAGCCCAGGTTGGACTCCGTACCGCATACTACATGGGGATACGGAGTCCAGGATATGAAGTTCCAAAAACAGGGTGAAAATTTTTGTAACAGAACAAATTAATATTTCTACCTTGTGCTGGAAGCCGGCAATGTGCTAACAAAGTTCCATGTGTCCTAATCTTTGGGATTGCCGGGTTTAGAAATCCACTACACATCACCGAACTGCATATTCCGGAGGAAAACGGCAACAAGTCACGCTAATTTGCTATATATTTGTGCACAAATAATCCACTACTATACAGCCAGCCAAGTTACGTTCAGCTTATTTTGTTCTCACCGGCACCGCGCGCGTAGTCCCGCGTACGTACGTACGCGTGCCGGCGTGGCCGGCCGTGCGCACGTCGCAACTAAACTAGGCCACGGCCTCGGCGCATTGCGTGCCTGAAATCGTGACGCCGCACGCGCAAGCCTATCCAAACTTCACGATGAGTGACGCGACGGCAGCTGTTATTTATTTCTCTGAACTTTAACGTTAGGTTGTGCCTTAGATTTCACTATTTTGTTCATCACATTTGGTATATACGACATTTAAACCTTCCGTTCCTGTAAAGGAAGACGCAAAGGATATATGGACATCAATTCGACGTCCACTAAAAGGTAAAATAGCTCAAAAATTTATGTGCAAGTTTCAGTCCCCCTGTTTAGAGACATCGTGACCTGGACGTCACTCGTAATGCAATGAAGACGACGTCCAACCTGGGCTAACCTACCGGTACATGTACTGATACTATACGCATACAACCTACAAAGTGGTGGCCTAACGTGCCGCTCAAACTCACCAACATTCCGTTTACATTACAGCAAAATCCACGAACAAACTTCACAGCTGATTCCAGGATTACACACTCTCCTGAAAAACGGTCATTCGCAGAGTATCTTGGCCAAGTACAAATGATACAAATAATGCAAACAAACTTTAACTGAAGAAGCACAAGGTTTGGAAATGTTGAACCATCGCATCGTCAACATTTATGGCGCGCGCGCAGACACCGCGCGCTCTAGTTTCAAGTCGCGCGCTGATTGGCCGAAATGTCGAGTACAAGTTCCACGCTACGGTGTCCTTTAACGACCACCTGGAAACGAGAATACTGAACACTACGACAGGCCTTATTTATTTTTAGTCACATGGGAATGATATTACAGGCTATATCGTGTATGTCACGTCACTATATAAAAAAAAACTTTTGGGTAAATTTGTCGTAAATGAATGATTTCTCGTGTTTTGTTAAGCGGGCCTCCCATGTGCGATTTTTGTCACGAATTTCCTACGATTGTGTGTAGAGTCTATAGGCAGTCTCCGATAATTGTACCAATTCGTAGGAAATTCATGGCAAAAATCGCACAGTGGGAGGCCCGCTTTAGAGTAATATTTGTACTTTTTGTTCGATTCATAGTTACTTCTTTATTTTAGACTGACAGTAATTTCTATATTCAAAAGCAAAGCTTTGTCATTCCAACAATACAGGACATCCTTATAGAATTGTGTATAAAAATTGTCATTTGAACTGCATTATAAGCGGGCCTCCCACTGTGCGATTTTTGCCACGAATTAGCTATACGATTGGGTACGACTGTGTGTAGAGTCTATAGGCAGTCTCCGATAATCGTACCAATTCGTAGGAATTTCGTGGCAAAAATCGCACAGTGGGAGGCCCGCTTTAGTTAAATCAGTTTGTTTAGTATGTCATCTGCAACTTACTATCTCCACAAATGCGTAAATTCTCTTGGGTACTACGATGTAGGCCTATAATATAATATAATATACACTACTCACAATAAGTTAGGGATATTTGTGTGGAAAAGTGAATATTGTTAAGGGATTATGACCTAGGGACCGCCGGGGTGAATCAATTCGATACAAATGTAGACAAGAGTTTGAGAAATATGGATGCAGTGAAAAGCAACTTGGCTCCACCGGGATACGACCCGCGGACCGTCTGCTCAACGTGCAGACGCACTATGGATTGAGCTACGAAGCCAACTGGTGGTCTCGAATCACGGTAGTGCAGTTGTTCCTCGCTGATTGGGATTAGCCATCACGTGAGCTTAGCAAGCCCTCATTGAAGGGTTTATCCCTCTGTTGAGCAGTAGGTCCGCTGTTCGAATCCCGGTGGAGCTAAGTTGCTTTTTACTGCATCCAGATTTCCCAAACTCATGGGCATCTGTTCACATTTGTATCTATATATTGGTGTGGTTCAATTTTGGTTTTCACTAATGAACGCGACAAGGTGTGTCCGTCATGCAGATACAAAATTGTCTAGTCATATACAAAACTAGAGGTATGACGTTTGTTGTTACAAACGCCAGGTGATCGGGCTAAATGAACATTTTGTGATGAATTTCAGACGTTGTTATCACCTATGGAATGGCAAAAATGGAAGTTCAGCAGCCGATTTCACGAAACTTTACGCTATTGCGCAAGTCCACTTACGCCATTACTTTCGCAATAGCTTATGGCGTAAGTGGACTTGCGCAATTGCGTAAAGTTTCGTGAAATCGGCTGCTGTATACACTAATCCGGTAACTAATATCTCCTCCCTGCATATCCGCCATATCTGGGGGTTGATAGCTTGCACCGTTTTGAGATATGAATTGTTGAAATAATAACCTTTGAAATCTTGTAATGTGACACCTGTGACGACATCATGACGTCACAATTTTGTGCACAAATTGTTGAACAATATGTTGAACATCAAGTTCTTAAATGTGGCGAAGGAATCATACCAATATCTGTTGTAGTTTTCAAGATACAGCATTTTAAAACATCTCAGCTCCAAATTTGCGTAATTTGACGTACATTACGTAACCACCGTCCATGTAATGACGTCACCAATGGTATAGTCAAAAGGTCCACATGTGTGAAAACATTTCGTTCCGTAGAACTATGGTCAAATTCCCTACCACTTTGGCTCTATTTGCATTCAAAGTGCTAAACAAGTGTACATTTTCGAACCTCTTCCGGTTTGGACCGGAGGTTTGGGTCACACAGGGGTCATGACATCGTATGATTTGTTCAGTTCATTTAGACTTATCATGTTGTGAAAGAATTGTTCGAGTATCTATTACGGTTCTTGAGATATGAATTTTAAAAATAATAACCTTTGAATTTGTGTAATTTGACACCTGTGACGATATCATGACGTCACAATGTTGTGCACAAATTGTTCAACAATTTGATAAACATCAAGTTCTTAAATGTGGCGAAAGAATCATGCAAATATCTGCTGTAGTTCTCAAGATACAGCATTTTAAAACAATTCAGCTCCAAATTTGCGTATTTTGACGCCACATTACGTAACCACCGTCCATGTGATGACGTCACAAATGGTATAGTCAAAAAGTCTACATGTGTGGAAACATTTCGTTCCGTAGAAATATGGTCAAATTCACTACCACTTTGAATCTATTTGCATTCAAAACGCTTACAAAATGCACATTTTCGAACAACTTCCGGTTTGGACCGGAAGTAGGCGTCACACAGGGGTCATGACATCGTATGATTTGTTCAGTTCATTTAGACTTATCATGTTGTGAAAGAATTGTTCAAGTATCTATTACGGTTCTTGAGATATGAATTTTGGAAATAATAATCTTTGAATTTTTGTAATTTGACACCTGATGACGTCATGATTACGTCACACTTGATGCCATCGTGATACTATACATTCTGGTGAAAGTCTGCCGTAGGGCCTATGTCTGTATCTAATTTACTAACGATTCAGCTTGGTTTGATAGGCATTGTTGCTGGTAAGTGTAAAAACTGAGATTCTCAGTTTCGTTGAACTTTGACCTCCAATTGACCCCAGAAGGAAGGGTCAGATGAAAATGCCCACACAAAGAAAATTGTAGCACAGAATGTCATCTGTAAACCTGCCAAATACGAAGATCCTGGGTCACGTGGTTTTCAAGACGGAAGCATTTTAAAATATGCATATTTTGTTTTTTTGGGGGGTGTAATTTGATACTTGATGACGTCACGATGACGTCACGCTTGATGCCATCATAATATTATACACGCTGGTGAAAGTCTGCCATAGGACCTATGCCTGTACTTAGTTACTTAAAGATTCAGCTTGGTTTGATGGGCATTGTTGCTCAATAAGTGCAAAAATTGCGATTTTCGTTTTCGTTGAACTTTGACCTCAGATTGACCCCAGAAGGAAGGGTCAGATGAAAATGCCCACACGAAGAAAATCGTAGGCCATGATCTTATCTATAAGCCTGTCAAATACGAAAATCATGGGTCACGTGGTTTTCCAGACGGAAGCATTTTAAAACATGCATATTTTGGTCATTTTTGGGTTGTAATTTGATACCTAATGACGTCACAATGACGTCACCCTTGTATGCACATCTTCACATTGGGGTTGATGTTCCTACCAAGTTTTAAGTTGATAGCTTGAACCGTTTTGAAGAAAAGCTCTGGAAACGTTTGAGTGGAAAAAGAAAAAAAACTAGAGGTATGACGTTTGTTGTTACAAACGCCAGGTGATCGGGTTAAATGAACATTTTGTGATGAATTTCAGACGTTGTTATCACCTGTGGAATGGCAAAAATGGAAGTTCAGCAGCCGATTTCACGAAACTTTACGCAATTGCGCAAGTCCACTTACGCCATTACTTGCGCAATAACTTATGGCGTAAGTGGACTTGCGCAATTGCGTAAAGTTTCGTGAAATCGGCTGCTGTATACACTAATCCGGTAACTAATATCTCCTCCCTGCATATCCGCCATAGCTGGGGGTTGATAGCTTGCACCGTTTTGAGATATGAATTGTTGAAATAATAACCTTTGAAATCTTGTAATGTGACACCTGTGACGACATCATGACGTCACAATTTTGTGCACAAATTGTTCAACAATTTGATAAACATCAAGTTCTTAAATGTGGCGAAAGAATCATGCAAATATCTGCTGTAGTTCTCAAGATACAGCATTTTAAAACAATTCAGCTCCAAATTTGCGTATTTTGACGCCACATTACGTAACCACCGTCCATGTGATGACGTCACAAATGGTATAGTCAAAAAGTCTACATGTGTGGAAACATTTCGTTCCGTAGAAATATGGTCAAATTCACTACCACTTTGAATATATTTGCATTCAAAACGCTTACAAAATGCACATTTTCGAACAACTTCCGGTTTGGACCGGAAGTAGGCGTCACACAGGGGTCATGACATCGTATGATTTGTTCAGTTCATTTAGACTTATCATGTTGTGAAAGAATTGTTCAAGTATCTATTACGGTTCTTGAGATATGAATTTTTGAAATAATAACCTTTGAATTTTTGTAATTTGACACCTGATGACGTCATGATTACGTCACACTTGATGCCATCGTGATACTATACATTCTGGTGAAAGTCTGCCGTAGGGCCTATGTCTGTATCTAATTTACTAACGATTCAGCTTGGTTTGATAGGCATTGTTGCTGGTAAGTGTAAAAACTGAGATTCTCAGTTTCGTTGAACTTTGACCTCCAATTGACCCCAGAAGGAAGGGTCAGATGAAAATGCCCACACAAAGAAAATTGTAGCACAGAATGTCATCTGTAAACCTGCCAAATACGAAGATCCTGGGTCACGTGGTTTTCAAGACGGAAGCATTTTAAAATATGCATATTTTGTTTTTTTGGGGGGTGTAATTTGATACTTGATGACGTCACGATGACGTCACGCTTGATGCCATCATAATATTATACACGCTGGTGAAAGTCTGCCATAGGACCTATGCCTGTACTTAGTTACTTAAAGATTCAGCTTGGTTTGATGGGCATTGTTGCTCAATAAGTGCAAAAATTGCGATTTTCGTTTTCGTTGAACTTTGACCTCAGATTGACCCCAGAAGGAAGGGTCAGATGAAAATGCCCACACGAAGAAAATCGTAGGCCATGATCTTATCTATAAGCCTGCTAAATACGAAAATCATGGGTCACGTGGTTTTCCAGACGGAAGCATTTTAAAACATGCATATTTTAGTCATTTTTGGGTTGTAATTTGATACCCAATGACGTCACAATGACGTCACCCTTGTATGCACACCTTCACATTGGGGTTGATGTTCCTACAAAGTTTCAAGTTGATAGCTTGAACCGTTTTGAAGAAAAGCTCTGGAAACGTTTGAGTGGAAAAAGAAAAAGAAAAAGAAAAAAAAAAAAAAAAAAAAAGAAATCGTACGAGAGTAATAGGTGATCGGGCTGTTGGCCCGATCACCTAAAAAGAAATCGTACGAGAGTAATAGGTGATCGGGCTGTTGGCCCGATCACCTAAAAAACTAGAGCTACGTCTGTTCGTTGAACAGATCGTAGGGCTTTTTCGCCGCTTGCAGGGGGTTGGGCGAATGTTGCGTTTTTTAGATGAAAATCAATTGTACATGTATTTATTTTGTTGTCTGTTAAATTTATTAGGTGATCGGGCCAACAGCCCGATCACCTATTACTCTCGTACGATTTTTTTTTTTTTTTTCACTAATAATACTGTAAAACAGCTTCAGTGATGTGGTAAATATTTCGTGAACAATGTTGAATCGTGTTGACGTAATCCGTGCTAGTGCTTGAAATGCAAAAGAGTGTTGAGTACTAAGTGAACCGGATGAGTATTCTTGGGTTTCACTTTCTTGACAACCGGTTGCTATCCGCTATTACTGTGTCCACTGACTATGGCACGCCAAAGCGAACATAATTGTTAAAAATGTTGACGCATATATTTGCGCAAGAGAAAAACATGTTGGCATGACTTTTAAATGTTGATAGACTGTTTGAAACCGGCATACTGTGCTCATGTTGGCAAGTTTTTGCGCGGTCTGTGCTTCAGCGCGGGCTAACAACATTGATCGGGGGAGCGGGGGAGGTGGCCCAACCATTTTGGCCAGGGTTGTAGGTACCGTCAAAGCCATTGCTTGTGTGTATGGTCGTCGTAAAAAAAAACGGTAGTATAAAGTAGTGCGAAGAAACCCTGTAACCGAATGCCCTCTTGGTAAGGTTTTTTTTTAGTCAAATTGTATCTTCCAGGGTCGTCTTTCATTGGTTCTCGTGAGATTGACTTTTAAATACATGTAGATGAAATGGTAGATGCTGTTCCAGCCTCATATGTTGGCCCAAGCTTGGGGAAATACGGTTTGAGCAGAAAGCCGAAAGCTTCTGTGAAACTGCTTTTACTTTAATACGTAGATGATGGGGTTTATGCAGGTATTCAGCTGCACCTGCAGGACCAGGGACGTGTAGTAGAAATCCCTGTGAAGTTTAGCTTCAGGCCAAAGTTGTCCAAGAAGAAGCAGATGGTGTTGGACACGAAGTCGATGAATAGGGTCTACATGGTGTTTCGCCGGGCGCGGAGCAGAGAACCAGACGGGTAAAGGGAAAGTACAGACCAGACCTGACTCTGCACTAATTGTTAAATTCTGTTGGACAAATTCAATGCTCACTCCATCTTGTTTACGAAGAAACGTTGTTCGTCCTGAGTGGATCGGTATTATATATAAACGAATGTTTCCTAACTCTTGTTATGAAGAAGTGTTGAAGAATCGACCGTTAGTGGTTTATAGACCGTGCATGGTGGGGCTGGTGGTGGGGCCGTTTTTCATGCCAAGCGACGGGAAGTCATCGTGAGATTATTCGACAGTTTTCATCTTACGGTTCAGGCAGTGCTTCTAGTTTACCGAAGGAGGTCAACTGTCCTGTAGACTACACTACTTTCTTTAGTTCATGTGAGATATGCTTTACGCGCGTAAAGCGTTTAAGGTACTCTGGATGAAACGACTGATGCTGTTTCCGTCTCGTCTGTGGGGCCAAGCTGAGGACAGCACGGTTTGACCAAAATACGAAAGCCTCTCTGAAACTGCTTGTATTTGAATGCGTAGATGATGGGGTTGATGCAAGTATTCATTTGGACCAGGATCACAGAGATGTAGTAGAAACCCCCGTTAAAATTCAAACTTAAACCAAAATTTCGCAAGAAGAAGGCGATCTGGTTGGGCGACCAGCAGATGGTGTAGGACACGAAGACGATGAAGAGGGTCTTCAGGGTGTTTCGCCGGGCGCGGAGCAGAGAACCACTCATGGTGTTGTCGCCTTGTTGGCTGGTGGTCGGTTCTGGGCCGACGTTGGACGAAGCTTTCTTCAGCTGAAGGATGATGTGGATGTAGCAGAAGGTCATAAAAGCCAAAGGGATGAGGTACTGGATGAAGAAAGATATTATTCCATGAGCAATACCCGATGCCTTTGGTAGGCCCACATACTTGCATCCACCATCAATATTTTGACGGAAAATGACAACGTGAGACGTGTACGCTGTGGCTAGGACCCACACTCCAATCAGCATGCACGTGGCTTGCTTTCTACCGAAATAAGCCAGGTACTTGAACGGGTACGCGATGGCGACGTATCGCTCTGTCGTCAGAAGGACCAGGTTGAAGGTAGAAGCGATGAACAAAATCCATTGAAAAACATTCGAGTCCCAAATTTGGCACTGGATGGCTGCTAGTATCCCGTTATCGCTCAGAGGTGAAGGTACCCTGATGGCGGTCAGAAGTATCGTGAAGAGCGACCCCAGGAAATCAATAACGGCCTGGTTGAAGATGAAGGCGTTGGTCAGTGTCCTCATGGCCGGAACCTTGGCGATGACCACACAGACCAGACCGTTGCCAATGATCCCCACGACGCCAATCAAGTATTTCAAAATTCCACTGATAGTTTCAGCATCCATGACGATAGGGTTTAAGCTTGACTAGTTGCTCCACCTCGAAGTGTCACCAGAGTGAGTATTTTCAGGACATGAACGAGAAATATGAAGAGAAGAGCTCGATGGTTACTGTTGTAGCAATAAACAACCGACCGCAGGATGTCTTGACTTTGATAGATGTGGATGGAGACAGCCTACTTGAGAATTTATAAATGAACAGTTAACGAATGCACCGTGATCAAGTCGACGACAAGGCGCATGTGCAACCTCGCCTCCACCCTCTTTTCGGCAGAAAAATATCAAAACCGTAGTTATAGGCTGTCACAAAAGCACGTAGCTTTGTTGACATCGTTCAGTACTGATCAGCATATATTGGTAGAGAACAAATAATTCCTTGACTAAGAAATGTAATTGACCAGGGTACCATGTCCTTCTTGAACGAGTCCATCTTGCTAATAATTTAATTTCTTTGAAAGATCAAATCCGCAGTGAAAGGCCACCATGAAAGTAAATATATTTTTCGTACGATGAAATAACTGCTTGCAGCCAGTTTACGGAAAATTGCACGACTGTGAACAATATGATATTCACTAAATCTTCCCCGTCTCGAATGAGCCCTAGTTCTGAAACCTTTCAATCAACCTTCAAGATTTCTTGCATTTTCAAGGGAATAATAAGTTCAAGTCGGGTTCAACATGTGAGGCATCGTACAATAATGATAATGGTCATTTCTGACCAGGCACCATACGAGATATTGCTTTTGCTAGTTGCTACATAATGGGGAAATATGGATTATAGTTCTCAGTACTATCGTGGGTTAAAGGTAACACCGGCCTACTGTTTATGTAATTTAGTGATACAGCATCTATGACAATAATCTGTTGATGGTCCTTGTAAAAAAAAGATCGTCAAAATGTCCCGTAATTACCCACAAAAGCTTAAAATTAATTTTAAAAAACGGTCAACAGTCGAGTTATACGCTTTACCAGCCGTTTATATCGCGCGAGACTCGTTCACGACTTTGTCTATGAACTGCCACGAAAAGCGACCCGATGAAATCGATGAGGGCCTGGTTGAAGATGAAGGCGTTGGTCAGTGTTCTCATGGCCGGAACTTTGGCGATGACCACGCACACCAGACCGTTACCCAGGACTCCTACCAAGCCGATGATCGTCTTAAAAATCTGCACTGCAGTTGGATCGCCCATTTGGAGTGAAATGAGAATACTGCATAATTTGCACGAGATTAGGTTTGTATATTATTTTAAGCTGTCGGAGACACGGGAATCGGCAAGTTTAGCACTAACGCTTGCTAAGTATTATTCTGACTGTGTTTTTTTTCTTTCTAGGAGTAAATTCCAAAGCGCTGCCTCTCAAAGAACACTCTCTGCTGAATGACAATGAACAGTCAAGAGTATATTTCTCCAATGACAGGAGAACTGTCACGGTCAGGCGTTTGAAGTGGGAGTCCCCGGTAGCCTTTTTAAGCAAAAGCCACACTATGTGTCTAGTTAAAAATACGAACGTGCCTAATAACGATTTTGTTCAATGACATGTCACATTTTATGCTGTCAATCACAAATCTTTCAAAAAAATGAAGTCAAGGGAAAACCACTCCACAAAAGAGGCATATAAAGGACAGCTCGAAAAAGAGCTGTCCTCCATATATGGCTCTTCCTTTGAGTGGTTTTTCCTCTCTTTTTGGAGTGATTGTCACTCTTTTTACAGAATTTCACTCCTTTTAGAGTGATTTTCACTGTTTCCGAGTGGTTTTATAAGGGAGTCACTCTTTTAAAGAGTGACCTTTTCACTCTTTTGCATCAAACACAAACTGCCCCAGTTAGGCTCTTTACTCTAAAAGCATGCGAATAAGGTATCTTTGTACATGTCAACAGTACGTAACTACGGACCCAGTTTTATTTCCTCACACACTAATGGTTATTAACACATGTCTTTGTCTGACGTATTAAAATTTGACAGAAATTTGCCAAGACATGACGACAACTTCATAAGTTCAAATGATCGGGTGGAAGTCGAACCCACGACCACCTGCATGTAGCGCTGATAATATCGCGTTTGTCTGGAAAAGGCTTGCTATAATACGTCATATATTTATCATTGGTTACAGCTTTTGCAGGGGTGGGGGCTCGGCCGTTGCGTCTGGTAAGTATAAATTTGCCATCGTCATGCTTGGTGGTCGAGTGGTTAAGTAATAAGTCTAGTATGCAGGAGGTTGTGGGTTCGATTCCCGCCCGAGCACGCTATGAGTTTTAACGTGTCGTTGTCGTCGTTGTTGTTGTTGTTGTAGGTTTATGGCACTTATGGCAGACGGTGTGCCCTTTGTGCCATGCGCATACTTAGCTCAACTCGTCAGTATCAATACTGTCTTTTCGATTATCACGAAACTTAGTGAACTCGGATACGTATACACAGAGTGAATATGGCTGCGAATAAATGCGAGCGTTACTATATGAGAGTGCTAAATATGAAAAAGATAATGCATGGGATATAAGGGGAGAGGAGCGCCAGCAATCTTCCAGACAACAGTGCCACAGAGGGTCCCGCAATTTTAGCGTATCCTCGAGAAGCGCATTAGTATATTTAGTGCATACCGCGTCGTAAATATGGGCAAAACATTACTTCCACTTTACAATAATATTGTAAAACAGCGCCTCAGTGATGTGGTAAATATTTCGTGAACAATGTTGAATCGTGCTGAGTGACGTAATCCGTGCTAGTGCTTGAAATGCAAAGGAGTGTTGAGTACTAAGTGAACCGGATGAGTATTCTTGGGTTTCACTTTATTGACAACCGGTTGCTATCCGCCATTACTGTGTCCATACTATGGCACGCCAAAGCGAACATAATTGTTAAAAATGTTGACGCATATTTTCGAAAATGTTGCGCAAGAAGAAAACAAAGGTTGGCATGACTTTTAAATGTTAATAGACTGTTTAAAACCGGCATACTGTGCTCATGTTGGCAAATTTTTGCGCGGTTTGTGCTCCAGCGCGGGCTAGCAACATTGATCGGGGGAGCGAGGGAGGTGGCCCAACCATTTTGGCCAGGATTGTAGGTACCGTCAAAGCCATTGCTTGTGTGTATGGTAGTCGTAAAAAAAACCGGTAGTGCGAAGAAACCGTGTAACCGAATGCCCTCTTGGTAAAATTTGTTTAGTCAAATTGTATCTTCCAGGGTCGTTTTTCATTGGTTCTCGTAAGATTGACTTTTAAATACATGTAGATGAAATGGTAGATGCTGTTCCAGCCTCATATGTTGGCCCAAGCTTGGGGAAACACGGTTTGAGCAGAAAGCCGAAAGCTTCTGTGAAACTGCTTGTATTTTAATACGTAGATGATGGGGTTCATGCAGGTATTCAGCTGCACCAGAACCAGGGACGTGTAGTAGAAATCCCTGTGTGTTTAGCTTCAGGCCAAAGTTGTCCAAGAAGAAGCAGATGGTGTTGGATATACGAAGTCGATGAAGAGGGTCTTCATGGTATTTCGCCAGGCGCGGAGCAGAGAACCAGACGGGTAAAGGGAAAGTACAGACCAGACCTGACTCTGCACTAATTGTTAAATTCTGTTGGACAAATTCAATGCTCACTCAGGACGAAGAAACGTTGTTCGTCCTGAGTGGATCGGTATTATATATAAACGATTGTTTCCTAACTCTTGTTATGAAGAAGTGTTGAGGAATCGACCGTTAGTGGTTTATAGACCGTGCATGGTGGGGCTGGTGGTGGGGCCGTTTTTCATGCCAAGCGACGGGGAGTCATGGTGAGATTATTCGACAGTTTTCATCTTACGGTTCAGGCAGTGCTTCTATTTTACCGAAGGAGGTCAACTGTCCTGTAGACTACACTGCTTTCTTTAGTTCATGTGAGATATGCTTTACGCGCGTAAAGCGTTTAAGGTACTCTGGATGAAACGACTGATGCTGTCTCGTCTGTGGGGCCAAGCTGAGGACAACACGGTTTGAGCAAAACACGAAAGCCTCTCTGAAACTGCTTGTACTTGAATGCGTAGATGATGGGATTGATGCAAGTATTCATTTGGACTAGGATCACAGAGATGTAGTAGAAACCCCCGTTAAAATTCAAACTTAAACCAAAATTTCGCAAGAAGAAGGCGATCTGGTTGGGCGACCAGCAAATGGTGTAGGTCACGAAGACGATGAAGAGGGTCTTCAGGGTGTTTCGCCGGGCGCGGAGCAGAGAACCACTCATGGTGTTGTCGCCTTGTTGGCTGGTGGTCGGTTCCGGGCCGACGTTGGACGAAGCTTTCTTCAGCTGAAGGATGATGTGAATGTAGCAGAAGGTCATAAAAGCCAAAGGGATGAGGTACTGGATGAAGAAAGAGATGATTCCATTAGCAATACCTGAGGCCTTTGGTAGGCCGGCATACTTGCATCCACCATTAATATTTTGATGGAAAATGACAACGTGGGACTTGTACGCGGCGGCTAGGACCCACACTCCAATCAGCATGCACGTGGCTTGCTTTCTGCCAAAATAAGTCAAGTATTTGAACGGGTACACGATGGCGACGTATCGCTCTGTCGTCAGCAGGACCAGGTTGAAGGTAGAAGCGATGAACAAAATCCATTGAAAAACATTCGAGTCCCAAATTTGGCACTGGATGGCTGCCAGTATCCCGTTGTCGCTCAGAGGTGAAGGGGCCTGAATGGCGGTCTGAAGTATCGTGAAAAGCGACCCCAGGAAATCAATAACGGCCTGGTTGAAGATGAAGGCGTTGGTCAGTGTCCTCATGGCCGGAACCTTGGCGATGACCACACAGACCAGGCCGTTGCCAATGATCCCAACGACGCCAATCAAGTATTTCAAAATTCCACTAATAGTTTCAGCATCCATGACGATAGGGTTTAAGCTTGATAGTTGCTCCACCTCAAAGTGTCACCAGAGTGAGTATTTTCAGGACATGAACGAGATATATAAAGAGAAGGGCTCGATGGTTACTGTTGTAGCACTAAACAACCGACCACAGGATGTCTTGACTTTGATAGATGTGGATGGAGACAGCCTACTTGAGAATTTATAAATGAACAGTTAACGAAAGCTCCGTGATCAAGTCGACGACAAGGCGCATGTGCAACCTCGCCTCCACCCCCTTTTCGGCAGAAAAATATCAAAACCGTAGTTATATAGCTAGCTGTCCCAAAAGCACGTCGTATCTGTGTTGACATCGTTCAGTACTGATCGGCATATATTGGTAAACAAATTATTCCTTGACTAAGAAATGTAATTTACCAGGGTACCATGTCCTTTTTGAACGAGTTCATCTTGCTAATAATTTAATTTCTTTGAAAGATCAAATCCGCAGTGAAAGGCCACCATGAAAGTAAATATACTTTTCGTTGATGAAATCACTGCTTGCAGCCAGTATATACGGAAAATTCCACGACTGCGAACAACATAATATTTACTAAATCTTCCCCGTCTCGAATGAGCCCCAGGTCTCAAACCTTTCAATTAACCTTTAAGATTTCTTGCATTTTCGAGGGAGTAATAAGTTCAAGTCAGGTTCAACATGTGAGGCATCGTACAATAATGGTCATTTCTGAACAGGCACTATACGAGATATTGCTTTTGCTATAGTTGCTACATAATTGGGGAATGTGAATTGTAGTTCTCAGTATTATCGTGGGTTAAGAGCAGTATACATGATTGGTATCTCGAAAATCAGAAATGTTCACAGTCTCATGAGACGAAAATTCATTTCGCCCAAGTGCCGTTTCGCCCCAAATCACTTCGTTCAAACACTATACCTCGCCCAAATACCACTTCGCCCCAAAACTACTTCGTGCACAAAAAAACTAGGCCGTGGTTCAAAACAACGAATACGTCGTCAAAACAACGAATCCCGTGACCAAACTGACGAAAGGCGCATGCGTAAACGTCTTTTGCCCACTGATGTAGGGAAGAATGTAAATCACGGGGAGAAACTGCCACATTAGTTTTTATATAGCTGAAGTGGATACGTACTACCGATATAGAGCCTTTGCACGGCGGCCATGACAGGGGCAGTCACATTGTTACCATGGGTCATGCATAAGTAGGTGCCTTGTGGTTCTATTGTTACTTCATTTAAATAAGAAAACCTGCCCCCTGTCATGGCCGCCGGTGCAGAAGCTCTATATAATGCCACCGCAATGTCAACTTGGTCCCAAGTCAACTCGGTCCCAATTCAACTCGATACCAACTCCTAAACCAAGTAATATCATTGTAGAGATAGCTCGCGAAATGCAGTAATTCCTGAAGGTGCATTTTTCGGAATCATTGAGCTTTTGGATTGGTATGGAAAGTCAGAAAAGAGTTTTCGGGAAAAAGATAGGCCTATGCATATATCGTTCCTAAAAAGGAAATCGGTGGAATGTTTTCTTTTAAATCACTGATACTTTTACCTGACAACTTTTCAAAACAAATTGCTGACTGAACGTGCTCCAAATGCATAGTTCCGAGATTGCCCAGTTAACCCCGCCCCTTAGATATTGTTGCTATGTGCTCACAAGCCATCGCAAAAAAAAGGCGACATTAACGTACAAAGCAACGGGACTCGGCATGGAAAGCACAGATTCATTGGAGAAAGCTCAAATGTATTTATGTTTTAGGGTCGACAGTTACCGTAGCACACACTGAGCGAAGGGCTAGTAATACAGGGATGACATATATTTCTTAAAAATGCGCTTTCCTACCTTTAAACAGCGAATCGCCCGACATTGAAACCAAAATTCACCCGGTCACTGGCGCGTACAACATACAAACTGTATGGGCAGAAAATCGCGGATTGTTTGTGATGATTGCATCACTTTGACCTACATGTATGTGGGCGCCGTCTGCTAGCTCTGTTGTGATTGGTCGCGGGTTCGGCTTGATTGACAGGTCGGAACTATGCATTGATTATAGACTACATCTCTAGCTCCACCTACTTTTCGAATATCTAATAAAAACTTAAAATCTTTCAGTTCACTTTCCAACCGCACCTTATTCTTATCTGAATAACAATTAAAATGTGATTTCGTTATAACTACAAGCGCACAAAGAACAAACTTTCATTCACGCAGGAACAATGTATGCACTTATTAATAAAATAACGAATGACCTTCCCACGCTGGGAAATTGTATTATATATTTTTCAGTTCAAAAAGACGATGTAAATTATTTTGTTGGTTTCTTTCCTTGATTTGATTTGATTTTACGGTACCGGGTGCCATTCGTTGCAACAACTTTAATGAAATATCCCGCTCTTGTATAGTAACCAGAACAAAGGTGCGTTTGATCACGAATTTTCGTAGATTCTCCTTGACTCGCTAATTGGCTAATTTTACTACTGCTGAACTTACAGAAAGACGGAAGAGTCATGAATGCATACGTCCAAAATTAATTTGTGTATTGCATAAATTTAATAATTCTGTCAAAATTAAATATGCACAAGCGAAAAGAGAAACTCTGGCGCTGGCTTCACTTTTTTTCTGTTTTATATTTTTTTAAGTTACCTTTTCTCTCTATACACCTAAGATTAATTTTATTAGGAGATACATGCGTGTTGTTTGTAAGAATTAACAGCGCTCGTATATGCAGGTCGTATTGGCCAGAGTGTCAAGTTAAACAGCTGTCCCTAACCCCAACATAGTTTGTGGATTTTTGTTTTCGTCTGTTGTAAGATTACCACAAAGTATTATATGACAGCAGCAGGTCTTTGGATCACAGTAATTGTTACTTTTGTTGCTCCTTGCCTATTTTGTGTATTGCAGGAATGGCTAAATAAATAATAATAATAATAATAATGACCAAGTGCTGAGCCATTTCGCGTTGATGTTTTACGTGCATCTAAACCAAAACGAGGCTTTCCCGACATACGTCATATTTTACAATGGACAAAAGTCAACGTTATAGCAACCTACATGGTAACTCAGCTGGTACAGCATAGCCTTGGTTAGGCGTTCATCGATAGTCCATGCAGGGCGTAAGCTATTATAGCACCATACCAAACAGCAAACTGGATGGATGATGAAAGGAAATAATGTGTTTGTTTCAGACGGGTCCAAATTCAGATCTGCGCAGATCTGAGGTGCACTCGTTTATTTCGCGCAGATCTTGATCAGCGCTATAGATCCAAAATGGCGACGTCAACGTTGTGAAGCCACAAACTAATTCTTAGGCCGTGTCCGAATTATATGGCACCTGCTGTAGCCTTGTTAAAGATATATGCACCACCTCGCGAAAATGTTTTGCCGACAACTCTTACAAATTGAACTATTGTCTAACCCTTCCACAATAAACCAAATGCGCAGTAATTTGAAAAATATATATTACGAACTACTGCTTTTCATAATTTCTGCTCCCAACAAAATTGCAGGGTTGACTAAAGTTCAGACCGAGTTGATCTGCGACCGAGTTGACTTGGGATTGCGTTGACTTGCGACCGAGCTGACTTTCGAGTGTTTTGGGACCGTGTCGGTTTCGCATCAAGTTTGTCTGCAAATGATTTGCGTACACAGTATAACAGCATGCATCGACTTCAATTTTAAGTATACAAAACTAATGTGGCCATCTGATTCTACGGTTTAAACTATTCCCCAGTGAGCAAAAGACACATCAGTGAGCAAAAGACGCATGCGCATTTCGTCAGTTTTGGTCACGGAATTCTTTGTTTTGACGGCGTATATATACACACGTATGTATAAACAGTCTAATATCAGAAGATTTTGTTAACTTATGAACTCAGCTCTCGATACACTGTGCATGTGAGGCATCTATAAACGAAGAGGCAACCGAACTTGTCTCTATCATCGATAATTCTTGTTCCGAAATCCCACGCAAGATCTCTCTTTGACGCAAAGTGGCCATTCAAGGCCTTCAAGCTGCCATGGATGCCGAAATAATTTCTACATTTCTAAAGATTTTAACCGGCGTGGTGGGGATCATTGGCAACGGTCTGGTCTGTGTGGTCATCGCCAAGGTTCCGGCCATGAGGACACTGACCAACGCCTTCATCTTCAACCAGGCCGTCATTGATTTCCTGGGGTCGCTCTTCATGATACTTCTGACCGCCATCAGGGTACCTTCACCTCTGAGCAACAACGGGATACTGGCAGCCATCCAGTGCCAAATGTGGGACTCGAATGTTTTTCAATGGATTTTGTTCACCGCTTCTACCTTCAACCTGGTCCTGCTGACGGCAGAGCGATACCTCGCCATCGTGTACCCTTTCAAATACCTGACTTATTTCGGCAGAAAGCAAGGCACGTGCATGCTGATTGGAGTGTGGGTCCTAGCCACGGCGTACAAGTCCCACGTTGTCATTTACCATCAAAATATCGATAGTGATTGCAGGTATGTGAGCTTACCAAAGGCATCATCTATCGCTGATGGAATCATCTCTTTTCTTATCGAGTATCTGATCCCTCTGATCTTCATGACCTTCTGCTACATCCACATCATCCTTCAGCTAAAGAAAGCTTCGTCCAACGTCGGCCCGGAACCGACCACTAGCCAACAAGGCGACAACACCATGAGTGGTTCTCTGCTCCGCGCCCGGCGAAACACCCTGAAGACACTCTTCGTCGTCTTCGTGTCCTACACCATCTGCTGGTCGCCTAACCAGATCGCTTTCTTCTTGCGAAATTTTGGTTTAAGTTTGAATTTGAACGGGGTTTTCTACTACATCTCTGTGATCCTGGTGCAAATAAATACCTGCATTAACCCCATCATCTACGCATTCAAGTACAAACAGTTTCAGAGAGGCTTTCGGCTTTTGCTCAAACCATGTTGTCCCAAGCTTGGCCCAACAGATGTGACGGAAACAGCTATTTCATCCAGAGTCCGCTAAAAAAACACACAGAAAGTCTATACCTTGCATGACCTAAAGGACACATACCATACCGAGAAATATATCAACGGTGAAATCCAAGTATATGCACCAAAGGGAAATTCGATAATGTAGTTGACTTTGCGCGGTCAACTTCAAGAGGCATCAGATCGCCACGGTTACGAAAAAAATTTTGTAGAACGGTTGAATCTTGGAACAACACTCTTATTACCGGCCAAGAAGGCGAGCTTGTGATTGGAGAAAGATCACCGTTATGGCATGCAGTTCACCGGCCATAACCTCAAACCTCTGGGCTTCAGATATGAACCAATCAAACGAACGAAGAAATTCATAGACACAAGTAAACAAATAAGCCATCAGTAAACTCAATCAAACGGAAACGTTTTTGCGTAAACAATAAGACATATGTTTTAAATTTTTGTCGTGCGAGCAATTTATGTTGTGCACTTGCAGTGAACATTGAATTAAACAAAATAATGAGAAGAGACATTACAATAGCAAACTGCTTCAATATGCCTCTGTGTCCCCTCCAGCATCGTTTGAAATATAATGTTTGCATGTCCTAATCATTTTACCTTTGAAGAAGACTGCATGTGTCGGTAAAAAGGGCCATTAATTTGAGTGTAAATTAAATTGTTCTCAGTCATAGAACTTTCTGTGCATCGGGCTGCATGTACTGATTTTATCAAAGCATTGTGGCCTTTTTCAATGGTTTTGATATTTTCAGGAAATTTTTAGCTCATTTCTCGCTTATAAAATAACTATTTGCTCGCAACGATTGACGTGAGCAAAGAAAGCTGCTCACTGTGACGGTAGTCTGTTACCACGGTACGGTGTTCTTATATATATATATATATATATATATATAATATCTGCCTTCAAGGGAAAGTACATATTGCGTTGATCCGGTGTGTTGCACACGCGTCTTGTCATCGGTTTGGTTTTCTCATGAACTCATCAGTTAGGCTATCTTCAGTCACACTTCAGTCAGGACATTTGATGCCCGGTTGTTTCGTGCTACGACAGTAACCACCGAGTTCTTCTCTTCATATTTCTCGTTTATGTCCAGAAAATACTCGCTCCGGTGAGACTTTGACGTAGAGGAACTATTCAAGCTAAAACCCTATCGTCATGGATGTCGAAGCTATTACTGGAATATTAAAATACTTGATTGGCGTCGTGGGGATAATTGGCAACGGTCTGGTCTGCGTGGTCATCGCCAAGGTTCCGGCCATGCATGAGGACACTGACCAACGCCTTCATCTTCAACCAGGCCGTCATTGATTTTCTGGGGTCGCTCTTCACGATGCTTCTGACCGCCATCAAGGCACCATCACCTCTGAGCGACAACGGGATACTGGCAGCCATCCAGTGCCAAATGTGGGACTCGAATGTTTTTCAATGGATTTTGTTTATCGCTTCCACCTTCAACCTGGTCCTTCTGACGGCAGAGCGATACGTCGCCATCGCGTACCCGTTCAAGTACCTGGCTTATTTCGGTAGAAAGCAAGCCACGTGCATGCTGATTGGAGTGTGGGTCCTAGCCACAGCGTACACGTCTCACGTTGTCATTTACCGTCAAATTATTGATGGTGAATGCAAGTATGTGGCCCTACCAAAGGCATCGGGTATTGCTCATGGAATAATATCTTTCTCCATCGAGTATCTGATCCCTCTGATCTTCATGACCTTCTGCTACATTTACATCATCCTTCAGTTGAAGAAAGCTTCGTCCCACGTCGCCCCGGAACCGACCACCGGCCAACAAGGCGAAAACACCATGAGTGGTTCTCTGCTCCGCGCCCGGCGAAACACCCTGAGGACCCTCTTCATCGTCTTCGTGTCCTACACCATCTGCTGGTCACCCAGCCAGATCGCCTTCTTCTTGCGAAATTTTGGTGTAAGGTTGAATTTCAATGGGATTTTCTACATCATCTCTGTGATCCTGGTGCAAATAAACGCCTGCATCAACCCCATCATCTACGCCTTCAAGTACAAGCAGTTTCAGAGAGGCTTTCGGCTTTTGCTCAAACCGTGTTTTCCTAAACTTGCGCCAGTTGATGAAACTGAAACAGCATCTGTCATTTCGTCCAGAGTCCGCTAAACACGACGGGAAAACAACAGTCATATCACTGCTTTCAAATTCGTCTCACTAAAAAAAGACATCGTTTTATCAAGTCACTTGTAGCACCTAATGTTGATGTACTATTGTACCTGCATGAATCATTATTATCTCTAACTATACCCAGACTGGAAGAAACTATAAAGCCGGCCGTACACCTTGCGTTCAAACTCCGTTGCGATAGCACAGACACGCCAAATTTCGAGCATGCTCGAAATTCTGCGATCGCGTTTCGACGGACACGTACACAAAATTGGAACACATCGCAAAACCCGTACACCTTGTGATGCGACTGCACAACATGCGCTATCGTGATCGGATCACGGACGAAACGCAAGGTGTACGGCCGGCTTAAGAGAAAAAATGTAACATATGTAACACTGAGATTTATCGTTTCAAATTCAAGCACACTAAAGAACATATCTACTGAAAAATCTCCCAGCGACACCCCAACACTGGACAGGAAGGAAGTCACCGACGCGGCCAATAAACTACCAACAGTCAGTTAAAGTTGACCCATATATACAAGTACTTGTATTCATTCAGTCAAAACGAAAACACTTTCACAGAAAGGCAACAAAACATCTGCTTTGTAATACCGGCCCAATCCATTCGAACAATGTTTCCCCGTAAATAAGATAAATTATATTTTCCCCGGAGTAATCAATTCTTTGTGCGCACTGAGATATCAGGGAATTTCCACTCTGCAAAGCGACGTAACAATACCCTGAGGAAAAACACGCAAATCTGTGGAGTGAGCCGGCTGTTGTCTTGAGCCAACTCACGCCCGAGTCATTTTGATGTAATTTAATCAATTCGGTCATGTTATGCCGAAAAGAAACGATTTCTATACTTTCCAGAAATTGTATTGGGTTCCGTTCCTTATGACTGTCCCATTCTTACCAAACTTTCAAACGACGATCTTAATTTACTCCGCAGTTTTTCAAATCAATAACAGGGATGCATGCTGACGAATGTAATGGAACGGATTCCCCAGTATGCTTTAAATAGCAGCCAATCGTCGACGCGGACAACGGCCAGCATTACCGAGTACATGTATCACATGCATGCACGGTGTTTACAATCTGCGCGCGTTACATTTGAATGCCTGCAATCATGCTGCATGTGCACTGCCAAGCGTCCTGATTGGTTCAGCAGAGGCGACAAGATTTCTGTCGCTAGTCCCACCGCGAAATGGGGCCTTTTTCAACAGGGCCACTGTACGCAGGAGTTAGGGAGTGCGTTAAAGGGGCACTGTTGCAAGAGGATGTGCAGTATCTGATCCCTCTGGTCTTTATGACCTTCAGCTATACGTCCACATCATCCTTCAGCTTAAGAAAGCTTCGTCCAACGTCGCGTCGGCCCAGAACCGACCACCAGCCAACACTTAGGCGACAACACCCGGTGTGATGAGCGGTTCTCTGCTCCGCACCCGGCGAAACACACTGAAGACCCTCTTCATCGTCTTCCTACACCATCTGCTGGTCGCCCAACCAAATCGCTTTCTTCTTGCGAAATTTTTGTTTAAGGCTGAATATTAATGTGGTTTTCTGGTGCAAATGAATACCTGCATCAACCCCATCTACTACGCATTCAAGTACAAGCAGTTTCAGAGAGGCTTTCGGCTTTTTCTTAAACCGTGTTTTCCTAAACTTGCGCCAGAGGATGAGACCGAAACAGCACCTGTCATTTCACCCAGTGTTCGCTGAACGAACACATCCAAAACACAGCATTGATTTTACAGGAAGAAGTTTGAGAAGAACCACGAAGCGGGATGCGAACGGTATGTAGGCCTAAGGGACTTGGCCAATACAAAATATTCAATTAAGAAAGCATTCAGTTATCGGGTGAGTAGGCCTACCGTGCACAACTACTTGTCAATCGAAGTACAACGACTGGACCTCTTTGGATAGTCACATAGTTGGGATGTGGCGCCATATTCCGCATTTGTAATGAAATTTACCATTAGTGCATTCTTTAATCTTGATTCTATTCTTTTTTTTTGTCCAAAACGAATACCAGGCTATAACGTTTCCAATCACGGCATTCCGGTTGGCCTACCCTCAATTCAGTTCGTACACAAGATACTCCCACTCGATGTGTGCGCAAGCGCAGCCTGAGCAAAATAACTTTGAACCAGCTCAGTACAAACGTATACGTACTAGTATACCTACCGGTACATGTACTGATACTATAGGCATACAACCTACAAAAGTGGTGGCCTAACGTGCCGATCAAACTCACCAACATTCCGTTTACATTACAGCAAAATCCACGAACAAACTTCACAGCTGATTCCAGAATTACACACTCTCCTGAAAAACGGTCATTCGCAGAGTATCTTGGCCAAGTACAAATGATACAAATAATGCAAAAAAACTTTAACTGAAAAAGCACAAGGTTTGGAAATGTTGAACCATCGCATCGTCAAAATTTATGGCGCGCGCGCAGACACTGCGCGCTCTAGTTTCAAGTCGCGCGCTGATTGGCCGAAATGTCGAGTACAAGTACCACGCTACGGTGTCCTTTAACGACCACCTGGAAACGAGAATACTGAACACTACGACAGGCCTTATTTATTTTTAGTCACATGGGAATGCTAATACAGGCTATATCGTGTATGTCACGTCACTATATATATATATGGGTCTGTCCACAGTAATGGGGTACATTTCTGTAACATTCAAGATCTTAGGTCCGTGTTCACTTCAAATGTCTTAATTTTATCTTTAAATTATCAAGCTAAACTGAGGAAATAACTTTTTCACCAAGGAGTAAGAAAAATAATCCTACAACATACATTTCTGAAAACCCCGTGCACAAATTTTCCTATTACGCGTGTAACAAAGACGGAAAAAAATGTCACAAAATGGTCTGTCCACGTTACCTACGTAATAGGAAAATTTGTACACAAGCTTTTCAAAAATGTATGTTGTGGCAGAAATTTTTTACCTTTTTGGGCAAAAGTTATCTCCTGAGAACAAAACAAGGACATTTCTTTAATTCTGAGATAAACTAAAGACATCTGAAAGGAATTATTGACTTACTTTTCAAATGTACCCCATTACTGTGGACAGACCCATATATATATAAATACTTTTGGGTAAATCTGTCGTAAATGAATGATTTCTCGTGTTTTGTTAGAGTAATATTTGTAATATTTTTGTTTGATTCATAGCTTCTTTATTTTAGACTGACAGCAATTTCTATATTCAAAAGCAAAGCTGTAATGTCATTCCAACAATACAAGACATTCTTATAGAATTGTGTATACAAATTGTCATTTGAACTGCATTAGTTAAATCAGTTTGTTTAGTATGTCATCTGCAACTTACTATCTCCACAAATGCGTAAATTCTCTTGGGTATTTACGATGTAGGCCTATAATATACACTACTCACAATAAGTTAGGGATATTGGTGTGGAAAAGTGATTATTGTTAAGGGATTATGACCTAGGACCGCCGGGGTGAATCAATTCGATACAAATGTAGACAAGAGTTTGAGAAATCTGGATGCAGTGAAAAGCAACTTGGCTCCACCGGGATACGACCCGCGGACCTACTGCTCAACGTGCAGACGCACTATGGATTGAGCTACGAAGCCAACTGGTGGTCTCGAATCACGGTAGTGCAGTTGTTCCTCGCTGATTGGGATTGGCCATCACGTGAGCTTAGCAAGCCCTCATTGAATGGTTTATCCCTCTGTTGAGCAGTAGGTCCGCTGTTCGAATCCCGGTGGAGCCAAGTTGCTTTTTACTGCATCCAGATTTCCCAAACTCATGGGCATCTGTTCACATTTGTATCTATATATTGGTGTGGTTCAATTTTGGTTTTCACTAATGAACGCGACAAGGTGTGTCCGTCATGCAGATACAAAATTGTCTAGTCATATACAAAATAATTCAAGCATCCCTCGCACCCCCTCCCCCTGGTTTTAGGGTCATTATATTTCAGGTCTATTTGAGAACAGTGTTCATTTACTAAAAACAATACAAGCGAGTAAATGAAAGCGATTTGAAAATGGTTGATTTGATAGACGCTGTGTTTATTGCATGATCTGATTAAATTATTCCCTAGCACACATTTACACTCAAATGTTGAAATGTTAGAAGTACTGAGACGTTGAGTTTTTGGTTTTGTGGCAGAATAGTACGTCAATATTTTATATCAATATTTTAAGCAAGCAAATGATAATTTCAGTGAAAGGAACTGGTGAATCTTGTTGACAAATGATTCTTTGTGTTGTGCACCAAAGTTCACATTTGGTTTAATAAAAAGAATTAAGCATAGTTAAAATTTATTTCTGCACCTGAATAAAAATGGAAATATATAAATTATATATGTACATATTTGGCAGTGTGTTTTTGTTTTCTTAAAATCGTGACTTTAAATAAAATATAACTACCCATGCACTAGATATATACAAAATGGTACTTTTCTGTGGGAAGGTTGTTTTTAAAAAAGTTGTGCGCACAATAACTTTAAAAAAATGGATTTTTAAAGGTTTCCTGAGAAGCATTGCTGCATCTATGTGGCTAAAATTTCTGCGGAATAGTTTACCAACATTCTCCCGTCGATATTTAAAATGCCGTTGTTCGAGAATTCATAAAAAAAATATTTATCTTGCAAGTGGTATATACAATGGATAGTCACATGTTTAAGTATAGGCTGACTAAAAGGAGTTGTCTTGCATAATGTTATTTTTCAGCTGAGTTAGTTTTGAATCATTCTCTTTCTGACGAGTTTTTTATTTGTTGCTGATATCACCGCCTGTTTAAGAAGTCTGGTGGCAGCGGCAGGTTTTGGACCAGTTCTTGAATTCCTGGTTGGTCGATAATTCTAAATGGGTAAAAAATTAAAATGGTAAATAAAATTTAATTTGCAACTACATGATACCAAGTGCTAAATATTTGCTATGCTCGGGTGGGACTTGGACCCACGACCTCCTGTATGCTAGGCAGACATCTTAACCACTTGACCACTGAGCCTGTTGGTGTCGAATGGCGGGTTCGAATATCCAACAGTTACTCTCTTTTCCCAAGGACAAGCTAAAAACTCAGCGTGCTCGGGTGGGACTTGGACCCACGACCTCCTGCATGCTAGGCAGACGTCTTAACCACTTGACCACTGAGCCTGTTGGTGTCGAATGGCGGGTTCGAATATCCAACAGTTACTCTCTTTTTTCCAAGGACAAGCTAAAAACTCAGCGTGCTCGGGTGGGACTCGAACCCACAACCTCCTGCATGCTAGGCAGACGTCTTAACCACTTGACCACTGAGCCTGTTGGTGTCGAATGGCGGGTTCGAATATCCAACAGTTACTCTCTTTTCCCAAGGACAAGCTAAAAACTCAGCGTGCTCGGGTGGGACTCGAACCCACAACCTCCTGCATGCTAGGCAGACGTCTTAACCACTTGACCACTGAGCCTGTTGGTGTCGAATGGCGGGTTCGAATATCCAAACGTTACTCTCTCCTGATTGCCCTAAATCACATTTCTGAGT
This sequence comes from Henricia sp. BOLD:AAB3569, assembly GCA_037783545.1. Classification (NCBI taxonomy): domain Eukaryota; kingdom Metazoa; phylum Echinodermata; class Asteroidea; order Spinulosida; family Echinasteridae; genus Henricia; species Henricia sp. BOLD:AAB3569. The sequence continues at coordinate 2,155,873 of JBBELK010000219.1, forward strand.
CTTTTTGGCGGAATCGGATTTGGACTTAAAAGCAAAGCAGGGCTGTAGTCGAGTCCATCACAAGACTATCACAAGTCCAGAGCCGATAAAATCACAAGTCCGTGACAAGTCCAGTAATAAGAAGCAAAGGATGAACACGCACAAAAGAATGCCTTTGTTGGAGTTCATTTGAATAGCTTGTGACTTGAATTAAGACTCCGGGACTTGTGAGGACTTGTGAGGACTTGTGAAGGCTTGTGAGGACTCGACTACAACCCTGCTTCTGTGACTTAACACACAGCGTCTTAGTAGTGACTAGGGCCCAATTTCATAGAGCTGCTTAAGCGCTAGCTGAAAATGTGTGCTTACTGTAGCAGAAAAGTTGTGCTAACGTTAAGGCTATTTCACGTCCGCGGCGTGCTTCAGCATGCGCGCGCTTGGAAACAGCCATTGTTGCGTCACTATCTTAAGCAAATTTGGCTCTGCAGTTAAGGCAGGTTTTCAGTTGCTTACTGTTAACGATGTCTATGAAATAGCCTGACGCTCGGTTAACGGAAAATGTGCTGTAAAACAGCTCTATGAAATTGGGCCCTGTAAACAAGGTCTAGAACACAATTCTCTACCTGTGTTGGCGTAGGTCCGTTAGACAATGTGTTTGGTTGTTTTTGCATTGCCTGTCTCTGAGCCAGTCCGCTACCAACTTGAACCCGCGACCAGGGTCGTGCCTGGTTTTGGTTGGCGTTTCTCTGGGGGTTTGCTCCGGGTTGCCTGGGGGGCATTTGGGCAGTGCGGGGGCGACCGGCTGGTTCGAGCTGATCAGGAGCTTGTTCCTGCAAATTGACGGTTTCCCTGGTAATGGCTCTGTTCTGGGCACCAGCTTCATTACCCGGGGCACCACGTTCCCGTCTCAAAAGCTTCAATGAAACGAGAAAGAAAAATATTCAAATATCTCTGTTATGAGGAGTTTATCGGCGAGTTGATAGTTTTTTTTTGGGTGATTTAAAAAAAAATAATTCTTTCTTTTTTGGCCTAACTTTAAGTGGCATTTAAAAAAAAAATTATTTAAATAAACCGTTGCTCACCATTTGTACGTAGTGTTGGAGTACGTTATGTTCCTGACGTGGATTCGCCGACCAATTCAAAAACAAACTTGAGCTGTAAATTTAAAAACATATCTCTTGTTTTATAATACCAAAAAATGAAATGCAATTAATCTTAAAATATAAATTCTTGATCATAACAGAAGTTTGTTGAATACAGTGAACTTGTGGATAACAAGGCACTGATCGACCAATCACTTTGGAATCGCTTTCAAGACTGTTCCGCTTCAGTGATTTCCTCCAGTCCAAGAGGACCCGTTTGAAGTGATTCCCACAGCAATGAAACGTGACATTTTGCGTTTCTCGGAGAATCCTGCAGTTGACGGCTCTCAGAAAACCAATTTTGTTTGGTTTATCAACCTGACTGAACCTGGGTGGGATGAGCTGACCAATGCATCCGTGCATCTCCCACATAGCGCATAAAGGGCAGGAGTTCACAGAGCTACTTCAGGCAAAGTGTCACATCCTGCCTTAGTGGCTCATACGGGGGCTGTTGTAGTTAGCCTTGCCACAAGAAGTGGTCACACACATTACTTATTTCCAGGGTTGTAGTCGAGTCTATCACAAGTCCATCACAAGTCCACCACAAGTCCCTGGGTATTAATTCAAATGAACTCTAACAAAGGCATTATTTTGTGCGTGTTCATCTTTTGCTTCTTGTGACAGACTTGTGCGGGACTTGTCACAGTCTTGTCATTTTATCGGCTCTGGACTTGTGATAGACTTGTGATGGACTTGACTACAACCCTGATAAATTCACACCACACTTTTGGGCATACTGAACTTTTGGGGAACATAAAATTAATAACGACACTACCTGTCCGATGCATTAAGTCCGGAATCCAATTCGCTCATGTCACGCTCACTTAAAATTGACAAATCTGTGCACCAAAAATTAAAAAAAGGGGGAAGCAAAAATGTACTAGCCACATATTTGTAGAGCTTCATCAATTGAAATATTTTTTATTATATGAATGTAGTTTATTTAAATTTTTGACTAAAATACGCAACACAGCATTTATAGATTGATGTACACGTGTACAAAGTACAGAAAGTTGCCTAAAACGTTTTTAAAAATTCTTTTTGGTTAAAACGGATGTCCAATTCTTGAAACGTACCATGAATAACTGAGCTGCTGGGAAAATACATACTAGAATTTTTCCCATTCACTACGTAGTGTACAGGATGGCGATCAGTCTAGATAATGTGAGGTGGTGAGGCAATGTTTTAGCTGCCGAAAAACAAAAAGGATTGACGCGCATGCTTGAAATCGATGCACGCGTAGACCAGAGACAGAACATATGGGTCTTTCTATAAATTAGGGGTCCAATGTTGGTGTCCCCCGTTACATTTTACATCTTGTTTTTGTAAATTCAGGAAACATTCTTTAAATACTTTCCATCTCAAAGAGTGAGTACATAAAGTACAATTCATACAAAATGGTTTAAAAGCCATTTTAATGATTTTTGTACGAAAGAAAACACATATCAGGTGTAACGGGGACACTAAATGTCACACTTTTGGACCCCTAATTTATAGAAAGACCCATATTTTGTTTTGGCCTTCGTAAGATAATTTTAAAGGCGTCATTTATGTATGAGCTTACCACTGAATCTAGAGTCATCCTGTGTTGTCATTCCACTCCTGTAAGTTTTAAAAAAAGGGACAAAAATGGAAAGTTCACATACCCTGTCAGAGGCCTTGAACCCTTTACGTTGCAGAAGTTTTGCGATATTTGCTGCATCTTGCCAATTAAACATTTCCCCTTTATTACTCTGACAGATGCTAGTTTAAATTGCTGACTGCCTCAGCCAACTGAGGGCAGTATCAAAAAATGACATAGGATTTCTCTCCTCTTTCCATCGGAAAATAGAATTAAGTAACAACAAAGATATTCTGAAGCTTTTCGACTTGCACCCATCTGAGCAATACTCAAGAAATGGCGTGGGTGATGCTACCGGTGTAAATATAAGGCTGAAGAGCAGTGATGACGTGATCAGAATGCTACGTGCTGATTGGTCAGCTGGCAACAGCAAGGAATACGCTACTGCGCATGCGCCGTTAGACTAAATATAGCGTGTGAACAAATTCTTTCTGGAATATAAAAGCACATATTACCTGTCACGAATGGAACCGGTTTCCAACTCGTCGACGATCTGATTTATATGAACAGGAGTCATGTCTGTATACCAAAAACACAATAAGGGGGATGGTGTACTAGTTGTTATTTGATAGTCCAAATAAAATGTTGACGGAATATCTAATACAAATGGACAGCATTTAGACTGCTGTACACTTTTTATGCATTCAACGGCAAATGTGACCATTATAGTCCCCGGGGTTGGGCCGTTTAATGGCGAAAAAAGTGCACAGCTCTAATGTTTATTTTATGTTGTAGTACACTTTGGGGCATATGAAAAGGGTATTCTTAAGTCGCCCATGGGGGGCATTTGGCCTACAGGTCAAAATAATAGCTGTTTTAAGCAATTTTTACTAAAAATGACTTAAAATCACGTATCTGGGGCAATGTGCCCCCAAAAATTGTCCCACAGTGGGGTCCTTTCACATTTATCATCAGAATATGATTACAAAACGTTAGAAAAATCAATTTAACCCCACCCTTCAAGGATTAGTGGGTTTTGAGATCAAGTTTTTCCAAGACGAGTTTGAAATTTTGTAACTTAGTCCGAATCCGAGACGCTTACAACTTCTAAAAACATATTGTTTTACCACTGACCTCTTTTGTATGGAAATAGAAATCTGCCCAAGGCCATAAGCTTTGATTTAAGTGGTCATTGAGCTCAATAGTGCAAAAATGTGGGTGCTACGTCGATTTAGGCTAGCCCTACCCCTAACGCTCCAAATGCCCAATATCTGGATATGCGTAAACAAATGAAGATAACTCGACAACCAGTTGCCGTAGACTCTCAAACTTGAGATCTGTGCCTCATTGTTTGGTATAGGCTTTGCAATGAGACTGAAACTGGTGTGTTTTGGTTCCAATTTTAGCTACCAGGGGTCAATTTTGCCTGAAATCATCAGATTTATCTGATATTGCTTCGGAATCTTCAAGACATATAGGGGTCATTCCTTGAGGTTGGGTATGTAAAAAAAAAAGCAGTGTCCATGTTGTGTTGGTACAGTAAGTGCTTTTATTTAAAGACTAGAAAATTATTGATCTGGTGAAATATAAAATATGGCTAGGTGTCCCAATATAATCATGTTGTTTTCACTGACCAATCTCTCACAGATAATGAAAGATTTGTCTTACCTACGCAACATGGACACCACATATGTTTAACACTATACGAGTATACATTTTGGAGGTCTGTAGTTGTGTTACAATGTGGTGTAAATACTTCTATTGTAGTGTAACATGTGTTTCCTTATTAAATGAATATACTTACTAAAGTAGCTGGGCTGGAATGTAACTCATATTTAAGAGCTTCACACTTTTTGTACCAAACCTCGTAGAATGACCAATACCTGTTGGCAAGCCTATGGTACAGAGGAATTAATGCACCCTGAATGGAGTGGACAACTTAATAATTCTAATCGTGGTCAGTATAGGCCCCAATTATGTTTGTCAGATGCGGTGTGTGATGCCCCATGATCTCATTCAATACAAATCCTGCTGTGTAATTACCGAGTGTTGCAGCGATTTCAGGAATACCTTTCACTGATATGTATGCTAATGGGAGCAGAACAGCAATATACATATAGATGGTCTGTTTTAGTATAGTTCGGTACGGTTGCGCAAGCTCAGTCCTCATTTTCATCTGCCCTCCTCCCCGATCTCTTCCCCGTCATCTCTATCTCCGCTCGCCTCCTCTTGACTTCCATCTTGCTCATCAACTACAGTGTCAGCTTCATCCTCACTCTCCTCCATGTCCTCTTCAGCCTCATATAGTACAGATTATCTGGTTCCTACTCCCCTTCAAACCACAGCGGGAGGTACTTCCCCTCAACCATGGATCCAGCCATGCGTACATGGGTCCCACTCCCTGATAGAGGCCAGGTTTGCACTGGCATAGATGTGAGCGACAATGTTGGTTCGTTTGATCTTTTGTGGGATCACTTTCTCGGAAGGGTGGCAGGGTCGAACCCTTCATCATCTTCCAGTCTGCCCTCTTATTTTCTTTGGCATCTTGGCCTTAATGGCGAGATAGCGGGTTTTGTCCTGTCAGGATATATCCTCCTTGCGGCCGTACATGTCACACGTGAACTACATGAGGATGTCCTTGATAGCTAGGCAGGGACTGTATCCCTCTTGCCACGCTCTCCAAAGGCCTTAAGAACCTCCCTGACTTTGAGCATCGCGTCAAAGGGACGAACCTAAATTCCTGTGCGCGGTTAAAGGCTGCTGTATACATGTATACTTTGAGCCAGTGAATGCATGGAACGCTGGTAGAGCTGCACACACATGTAAATGAATTGACCAACACCATCAAGCATGCTAAGGTTTGTAAAGTATAACAACAACTCCAACAACCGATTCAATCGTCATCGGCCCAACGTTTCGTGGCAAGAATGGTCATGTTGATGCAGCGACGGTTGTTTTTGCCACTGCAACCAAGATCAATGAGAATGTCTCCATCGATGCGACAAGCGTGCTTTGCAAGTGAGAAGATCACATCGGAGTCATCACAGCGGATGAGAATGGTGTTCCGCAAAGAGCTAGTGGACCGGTGTCAGCTTCGAGGTGACCTTAGCACTGGTACTCGCCAATCTCGGCACGTGTCACCTCGGACTGCTTGGACTGGAGGTAGGACAGCGCGCTCCACCATGGCTTCCATGCAACCTATGCACCAGACTGGCCTTGTAGGTGGATCAACATGCTGCCATTGAGGTGGCCCAGCGTGACAGCGGGAATGGTGTGAGGGGGTACTTCAGGACCTCTTTAAGTGAAATATTCTGATTCATGGCCGAGGAGAAGAATCTCGCCAAAGAGATCTCTCGAGAAAGTCAGCTCGAGAATCTTTAACATTTGACCTTTGCTTTCACAGCACGGGACTGCAACACCTTCTTAAAGGAGTCACACCTCATTTTTTTTCTTGCAAAGTCTCGTGGTCGGGACTGGGCATGGCCAGGTTTCTCAGAGTAGGAGCCCCTGTGACAGCACCCCGCTGCTCCCTGCAGTTGTCTTTGATCGATGCGGTCCCGTGCTGTGAAAGCAAAGGTCAAGATTCTCGAGCTGACTTTCCCGAGAGATCTCTTTGGCGAGATTCTTCTCCTCGGCCAGGATCAGAATATTTCACTTGAAGAAGTCCTGAAGTTCCTCCTCACACCATTCCCGTTGTCTCTGGGCCACCTCAATGGCAGCGTGTGCTCCACCAACAAGGCCATTCTGTTGCACAAGTTGCATGGAAGCCATATGGTTGAGCGCGCTGTCCTACCTCCAGTCCGAGCAGTCCGAGGTGACACGTGCCGAGATTGGCAAATACCAGTGCTAAGGTCACCTCGAAGCTGACACTATATATGATGGTCCACTACGCAGTCGGTGCTGCCACTGCCAGCTCTTTGCGGAAAACTATTATCATCCGCTGTGATGACTCCGATGTGTTATTCTTACTTGCAAAGCACACTTGTCGCATCAATGGAGACATTCTCATTGATCTTGGTCACAGTGGCAAATACAACCGTCGCTGCATCAACATGACCATTCTTGGCAATAAATTAGGACCCGAGGTAACGTTGGGTCCATGGCGAAGCGGTTGATTGCGTTCTTTTTCTACTTTACAAACCACAGCATGCTTGATGGTGAAGAGTTTCGACCCTGCCACCCTTCCACAATGCAAGAAAGTGATGATACAAAAGATCAAACGAACTAACATGGTCACTCACGTCTATGCCAGCACGTACCTGGCCTCTATCAAGGAGCGGGATCCATGTAAGCATGGCCGGATCATGGTTGAGTACCTCCCGCTGTGGTTTGAGGGGGAGCAGGAACCATATAATCTGTACTATAAAGGACATGGAGGAGAGTGAGGAAGAAGATGACACCGTAGTTGATAAGATGGAAGTCAAGAGGAGGCCAGCAGAGATGAAGATGACGGGGAAGAGAGCGGGGAGGAGGACAGAGATGAAAATGAGGACTGAGCGGTTGTGCAAGTACCGAACTATACTAGAACAGACCATCTCTGTGTATTGCTATTAAGCTCTTTCATTAGCATGCATATAAATGAAAGGTATTCCTGAAATGGCTGCAACACTCGGTATAATTACACAGCAGGATTTGTATTGAATGAGATCATGGCACATCACACACCGCATATGAAAACCGGGTTGGGGCCTACTGACCACGATTAGAACTAGAAGTTGTCCACTCCATTCAGGGTGCATTCTCTGTACCATAGGCTAGCCAATAGGTTTGGATCTTAAATATTCCGAAGCAGTATCAGATAAATCTGATGATTTCAGGCAAAATTGACCCCTGGTAGCTAAAATTGGAACCAAAACACACCAGTTTAAGTCTCATTGCAAAGCCTATACCAAACAATGAGGCACAGATCTCAAGTTTAGGAGTCTACAGCAACTGGTTGTCGAGTTATCTTCAATTTCTAGGCATACCCAGATCTTGGGCGTTTGGGGTGTTAGGGGTATAGGGTTAGCCTAAATCGACGTAGCAACAACATTGTTTGCACTATTGAGCTCAATATGATGGGGGAAGAGATCGGGGAGGAGGGCAGATGAAAATGAGGACTGAGCTTGGGCAACCGTACTGAACTATACTAAAACAGACCATCTATATGTGTATTGTTGTTCTGCTCTCCATTAGCATACATATCAGTGAAAGATATTCCTGAAATAGCTGCAACACTCGGTAATTACACAGCAGGATTTGTATTGAATGAGATCATGGCGCATCACACACCGCATCTGACAAACATAATTGGGGCCTATACTGACCACGATTAGAATTATTAAGTTGTCCACTCCATTCAGGGTGCATTAATTCCTCTGTACCATAGGCTTGCCAACAGGTATTGGTCATTCTACGAGGTTGGGTACAAAAAGTGTGACATACAAAGCTCTTAAATATGAGTAACATTCCAGCCCAGCTACTTTTAATAGTAGATGTAAGTATATTCATTTCATAAAAAACACATGTTACACTACGATAGAAGTATTTACACCACATTGTAACAAAACTACAGACCTCCAAAATGTATAGGCCTACTCGTAGTGTTAAACATATGTGGTGTCCATGTTGCGTAGGTAAGACAAATATTTCATTATATGTGAGAGATTGGTCAGTGAAAACAACATGATTATATTGGGACACCTAGCCATATTTTATATTTCACCAGATTAATAATTCTTTAGTCTTTAAATAAAAGCACTTACTGTACCAACACAACATTGACACTGCTTTTTTTTTTACATACCCAACCTCATGGAATGACCCGTATATGTCTTGAAGATTCCGAAGAAATATCAGATAAATCTGATGATTTCAGGCAAAATTGACCCCTGGTAGCTAAAATTGGAACCAAAACACACCAGTTTCAGTCTCATTGCAAAGCCTATACCAAACAATGAGGCACAGATCTCAAGTTTAAGAGTCTACGGCAACTGGTTGTCGAGTTATCTTCAATTTGTTTACGCATATCCAGATATTGGGCATTTGGGGCGTTAGGGGTAGGGCTAGCCTAAATCGACGTAGCACCCACATTTTTTGCACTATTGAGCTCAATGACCACTCAAATCAAAGCTCATGGCCTTGGGCAGATTTCTATATCCATACAAAACAGATCAGTGGTAAAACAATATGTTTTCACAAGTTGTAAGCGTCTCGGATTCGGACTAAGTTACAAAATTTCAAACTCGTCTTGGAGAAACTTGATCTCAAAACCCACTAATCCTTGAAGGGTGGGGTTCAATTGATTTTTCTAATGTTTTGTAATCATATTCTGATGATAAATGTGAAAGGACCCCACTGTGGGACAATTTTTGGGGGCACATTGCCCCAGATACGTGATTTTAAGTCATTTTTAGTAAAAATTGCTTAAAACAGCTATTATTTTGACCTGTAGGCCAAATGCCCCCCATGGGCGACTTAAGAATACACTTTTCATATGCCCCAAAGTGTACTACAACATAAAATAAACATTAGAGCTGTGCACTTTTTTCGCCATTAAACGGCCCAACCCCGTGGTCTATTACAAGAAGGGATGTAAAAATGAAACACATCAATTAGGGGATTTTAAGCGGACAAAATAGAGCATGTAATAGAGCCTAAAAACAGGGGTAGACCAGCTTAATTGGTTCTGTAGCTTAACGCTCCGGCATGCACTGCTTATAATGTTCACTTGCCAGTCAGGGCGACCCTGAGAAATCTGGGCCTCAAGCCAAGCCCCATTCATTTGTGTACCATGCATAACTGAAGCTATCAATCATCCTACTTCTGGCCCAGTGACACAATGTAAACAACAGCTGTTTGCAACCAATGGCCTGACAGAGAAATAGCCCCAGAGTACAGCACTTTCAGAGTGTAATTTTATCTGCGGTCTATATCAGAGGGTTAACAGTGAGCTTACTAGTGAGCAGAGTGTCGTCCAGTAGAGTATCGTCCAATGACAGTTGAGTTTCCTCAGGCTCGACAATGGTACCAGTGAGTAGAGTGTCGTCCAATGACAGCCGACTTTCCCCAGGCTCTTCAATGGTACTAGCAAATAAAGTGTCGTTAGACTCCTCAATGGTGCTACTTCCCCTACCCCTTAGTGCCAGTACACGAGCCAGGTAACGTTCGTCTAGGCCTGGGGGCAATAGATTTAATAGAGTACATAATTTGCAGTGACACCAAACCTTACTAACAGTGTTAATAACAACGGTACCAAACAACACACAAATTTTTTTTTGTGCGAGAAATTAACAACTGAATGTGGTTTTTCTAAAACAAAACAAAAAGTCCTTTGCGAAAGACAAAAGCCATGAATGGATTTTTTCACATTTTCTGAAGTATTACTGCCTCTATGTGGCTGAAATTTCTACCGGCCAGTTTTAACAAAATTTGCTTTTAATCATGAGTGGAAATAATGTCCTTTGTAACAGTTTACCAATCATGTACTGTACCTTTAAGGATTACATGAATAAGGTAGAAAAAAAAATGAGAAACTTTGCCTAAAAAAGTGCTCAGAAAATGAGTTTTGTGGCACCCGCCTCGTATCTACCTGAAAATGCTTGAATATGACGTTTTTAGCACGACAAATTCAATGGTCAATGTTGTCTTTTCCACAACTAGTTACAAAAGGGTGAAATTTTGAGTTAAAATCTGTCGTATCTCCTATAGAATCTAACGTATTTGATAAGTATGGCCTGCAAAATTTCATGATAAAACGATTTTTGAAAATGCAGTTTTTCTCTCTCCAGTAGCTTCTCTTCGAGAAATTATAAGATAATTTTCTATTTTGAACAATCAAATGTCGATCAGAGATCATCCCGTTGTACGTTTCATCCTTGTTTGTGAAATTCTGTTTCCTCCATTACTTTGTAAGAAATTTTAGAGGCGTCCTTTACGTATGAGCTTACCACTGAATCTAGAGTCATCCTGTGTTGTCATTCCACTCCTGTAAGTAAAACAAAAGTAAAAAAAAAAAAAAGTTTTGCAATTTTTTCATGCTTCCTACCAATTAACGTTTCCCCTTTAGCGCATTTGAGTTGTTAAGCGGAACAATGCGCATTCAAGTGGTGCTGTGCATGGCAAACTCAGTTATGAACTTGCAAGCGAGGGCGTGCTTGTGCATGTCGGGCCGAGCGGATGCAAGTGGGGTATGCACACCACAGGAGCACAAACAAATCCACACGGTACTTATGTAACTTGCTCAAACTTTTGGGGTACATAAAAGCACATATTACCTGTCACGAATAGAACCAGTTTCCAACTCGTCGAAGATCTGATTTATATGCATAGGAGTCACGTCTGTATACCAAAAACACAAAAAGGGGGTTTGTGTACTAGCCAATTAGTTGTAGGGCTTTATCAATAAATAATTTACCATTTGAATAGTCCAAATAATTTATTGACGGAATATCTAATAAACATGTACAGCATTTAGACAGATGTACACTTTTTATGCATTCAATGGCAAATGTGACCTATTAAAAGAGGGGTAAACCAGCTTAATTGGTTCTGTAGCTTAAACCTCAGACATGCACTGCTTATAATGTTGAGTTCACTCACCAGTCAGGGCGACCCTGAGAAATCTGGGCCTCAAGCCAAGCCCCATTCATTTGTGTACCCTGTATAATAGACGCTATCGGCTAACATGGCTAACAGCTGTTTGCAACCAATAGCCTGACAGAGAAATAGCCCCAGGGTACATCGCTTTCGGAGTCTCCCCTTTGAGTCCTCTTGTAATTTTATGTGCGGTCTATATCAAGGCGACCCTGAGAAATCTGGGCCTCAAGCCAAGCCCCATTCATTTGTGTACCCTGCATAATAGAAGCTATCGCCCAGTGACACAATGTAAACAACAGCTGTTTGCAACCAATAGCCTGACAGAGAAATAGCCCCAGAGTACAGCACTTTCAGAGTGTAATTTTATCTGCAGTCTATATCAGAGGGTTAACAGTGAGCTTACTAGTGAGTAGAGTGTCGTCTAGTGACAGTTGAGTTTCCCCAGTCTCGTCAATGGTACCAGTGAGTAGAGTGTCATCGAATGACAGTTGAGTTTCCCCAGGCTCGTCAATGGTACCAGTGAGTAGAGTGTCATCGAATGACAGTTGAGTTTCCTCAGGCTCGTCAATGGTACCAGTGAACAAAGTGTCGTCCAATGACAGTTGATTTTCCCCAGACTCGTCAATGGTACTAGCGAATAAAGTGTCGTTCATTGACAGTTGATTTTCCCCAGGTTCCTCAATGGTGCTACTTCCCCTACCCCTTTGTGCCACTACACGAGTCAGGTAACGTTCGTCTAGGCCTAGGGGAAATTTGTGCAGGGGTGCAAAGGAGTTAAAGGTAGAGTACATCATTTGCAGTGACCCCATTTTTTTTCATGAGTCGACAAGAAAAACCTTATTAAAAGTGTTAATTACAATGGTACCAAACACCACATGAATTTATTTCTGTTTCAGTGTCGTGCAATGTCATGAGCTGTACGCGCTTGCAGTATAACAAAAAACATGCAGTGCATGTGCCATGCAATGGAAACAGACGCGCAGTGCAATGAAAAAAACGTATGGAACAAAAATGCACAGCAAATGGAATGAAACTGGAGTAAATGAATTAAATATTGAACGATTGTTTAATTGGATGACAAGAATCTTCTTTTAAAGTAACATTTCAGGTTTTCAGTGCCAAACTGAACCCCGTTTTATCAGATTTTCATACCTGAAGTATTGTTCATGGCATCGGCACCAACACTAGCGCCACTCTTTTCTGGTGATGTTGGGGCAGTGGCCATGGCGCCATCTTGTGGTCTGGTATCCTGTGTTCTCTGAACGATTTGGGCAGTACGGATGTCAGGTTTTGCAGTTGGCGCTTCGGAAACGGCTTGAGCAAAAGCCATGAACTGTTCACTGCTGGATTTCTTGGGAGGGACGGAGAGCTCAGGTCCTTGAACGATGCTGGCAATACGAATGTCGTCTTTTGTCTTTGGCGCTTTGGGAACGGCTCGAGCGTAAACTGAGCCTTGTTCGCTGCTTAATTTCCTTGGAGGAACAGATAGCTCGGCTTCTTGAGTTGGTCGAGCGAAACTTTCGGCCCATCTAATCTTGGAACGAACGGCCGGCTCATGGCCGATAGGAGGTGTTTTTAAGAGGTCCGATAGATTGATTGGGATTGGGATTGCGGGTGGCTTGTCTACTACGGCTTGTTTGGAGCGTTTTGGAGGGGAGGTCTCAGGGGGAGGTTTCGGACCACCTGCGATAACAAGGAATAAATACGTCACTGACATCACAAAGTAACACTCAAGTGCAGTTTGTGATCACGTTGGTACATGTATATGTGAACTGTCACAACAAAATGAGCGTAAAGTTGCACACTGCTATTTACCTATAACGACGGGTTTAAAGTCAAAAATTGAAGGGAAGGTCAGTTTTAGAGCTTTGTAATATTTGAAAAGAGTAACTATTATTCTATTTGATTTCAAATTGTTAGCGTCATCCATTCATTAAAAACATAATTTTCAGACAATTTTTGACGACAGCTTTCTTCGTGCCTCCTAAGAAAGTTTGTTTGAAGATTTGTACCACATCTCCAAGTTGTGTTGCGTTAAGGAAATAGTGTTATATATCATCGGAAAGCTCTTTTTCTGCTGAATTCAAAAATACCGCTATCACATTTTTAAAATTCTCTCTTTCAGCACATTTTGTGGTGACAGGTCACATACGAGAGAAATGGGTTACCAACATTAAGAATGTAGAGGCCAGTTCAAAACCCTAAATTATTTTTAAAATAAACAACCCTAACCCTAAGTCCTAACATATTATATAGTCTCCTCTCTAGACACAATAAAAAGGTACAAAACCCCTTGTTTTTTCCACGCTACGATGTCAAAAACAATTACGCCTCCTGGGCTAGGAAAACAACAAAAGAGTAAAACATATGTATGGTACCCTGTTTTAACATTTCCCAGTCGATTCCGGCAGCACCTAGTAGATTGTCACCAGCGGATTGAGCGATGATTTCTCTGACTAAACTTGTTTCCAGTGTTTCTTTGGCAGCGTCTACGGCGCCATCTTGTGGTGTGGTACCCGGTGTTCTCTCCGACGAAACATTCTGCATTGCAGCAGCAACGATATTTTCGATGATCTGTTCTGGTGTCAGAGCAGCGGCCCCGGCGCCTGCATCTTGTTGTCTGGCACCCGGTGTTCTCTCTGACGGAACACTCTTCATTGCAGCAGCAACAATATTTCTGATACTCTTTTCTGGTGTTGTCGGAGCAGCTGCAGCGGCCGTGGCACCTGCATCCTGTGGTCTGGTACCCTGAGATGTCGTTGCTTGTTGCCTGCTCCTGGCAGCAGCAATAACAGCAGCGATGATATTTTCCAGGACATCAGCGCTAGCAACAATGCCGCTCTTTTGTAGCATTGTTGGGGCAGCGGCCGTGGCGAATTCTTGCAATCTGGTACCCTGTGGTGTCCCTGGCTGGACCATGGGCATAACATTGGTAATATCCTCGATAGGTGGTGCCATGCTGGGCTCCTGTAAATGGATAGATTCTAGATCAAATTACAACACAACTCCGTACTAAGTAGGGAAATCACAATTGATTTCCCGACATTTGATTTTAAACATTATCATGGCTTCGAAAGGCCACTCATTGTTTTTTTGCATTGTAAAGACACACATTTTCATAATTATCTTATGCCCTTATTTCTTATTTCGCAAAAATTTTATCTTTAAATCAAAACATTGAAACTTTAAGGAAAATCTGTACCACTATGCTTCATAGCTCAGCCAGTAGTGTCTGCCCAGTTAGTCAGAGGTCGTGGTTCTCTCTGAACCAATTCTCTCTAAATATAACCGACTCTGGCAAATTGAGCTGGGAGTCGCGCAATCTAGACCTTAAACAGAAATAATCGGTAGATACAAGCCTATTAAAACGGACATTCCGGGTGTTTCTAATCCAAGACGTTCAACACGTACCTTAACAGTTGATATTGAAGAAGACAACTGAAGGGCATCTGTGCAGAAGGACTGCACGTTTTGCAACTGTCTTATACACTCGTCCCTGAAACACAAACAATACACTCATATCTGGGTCTTTCCAAAGGGGGCATTTTTGCAACACAGACCATATTTTCGAGGAAATACCGTTGTCTGGTCTTAAAATAAAAGAAATAAGTTTTAGTTGTTCTGAAGAGATAAAGGGTTTAATACAATAAAATGTGGATCGCGGAGCACGCAACAAAAAAGCGGAAATCCGCTAAAAATAAGAGATTTCACAATTAAAAACAGAAAACTCTCAAATCCGGACGCGTCGGTAAAATTCCGGAAATCCGGAAAAATCTCACCCCTGATCCTAACATACCAACATAGACTTTGTTGCGTCATTATCATTCTAAGATGAGTTTTCTATCAAAACGAGGACACAAACCTTTGGTCCTCTACTGTTTCAAAAGACTTTTTCCAGTTGTAGAATTCTTGATGATGTTCCCCCAGCCTAAAGAAAAAACGTATTTAAAAAGCAGAATGAAAGAGAAATAAAGCAAACACCTTTAAAGATAGTATACATGATTGGTAAACTGTTACAAATAGTTTTATCCCCCTGTGTGATTGAAGATATGCATGATTAAAACCAACCTGAGCAAAAACCAGCTCCATACTTCGTCTAACTTTTGAGAAAACAGTCAAAAAAGGGTTTTCAGTCATTTCGCCCCAAAACCACTTCACCCTGAACCACGGCCTGTGCACGAAGTGGTTTTGGGGCGAGGTGGCATTTGGGCGATGTAGTGTTTGGACAAAGTGATTTAGGGCGAAATGGCACCCGGGCGAAGTGGTTTGGGGGCGAATTAAATGTTCGTCTCACGAGACGATAAATAATTGTTTTACTCATTTCTCAAAGACTATAGCACTTTAGACAAAACCATTTCAGGGGAAGTTTTCTACAGTCATCATGTTCATATTGTGTAAGTTAGGCTTACCAATCATGTAAACTGCCTTTAACGATGAGTTCGCACATTTTGTGTATTGGTCTACCCTAAAATCAGTAAACATTTCCCTTTTTTAAAGGCCCAATGTATCATTTGCAAGATGAACCATTTCACTTGTTTTTTTCCAAAAAGTAAAATTTTAGTATAGTCACTTTTAATATTGAGTTGACTTACCAGTCAGGCTAACCCCGGGAAATCTGGGCCTCAAGCCAAGCCTCATTCATTTGTGTACCCTGCGTAATAGAAGCTATCAATCATCCTACTTCTGGCCCAGTGACACAATGTAAACACCAGCTGTTTGCAACCAATAGCCTGACAGAGAAATAGCCCCAGGGTACAGCGCTTCCGGAGTCTCCCCTTTGAGTCCCCGCGTGATTTATTAAAAGATCATTTACCTTTCGTGATACTCCCGTCTCAAATCGTCCATTTCTTGAGTATTCAAGTCCATTTCCTGCTTATGGCCTTCTTCCTGAGCGGTCATCCGTCTTCTATGCTCGTCAATACAGCCTTGGAATTGCGCGCGATAATCCTCACGGATTGATAACTCGACTTCCTTGCTCCGCGAGTGGAACTCGCGTAAGCGTTCGTCGACGCGTTGTTCCAGTTTGGCCTTCCATTCGGCTTCCAAGCTCTGTTGGCGGGCTTCCCAGAGTGCCTCCTGGTGGTTAAGGTCTGTTGAAATCGCCTCCTGTTCATTTGAGGGATAAAAAGTAAACGCATCACAAAATTAATTCCTTATGGATTAAAGACAGATCGGAAAACTGTTACAAACTGCATCCTCTCCATGTGTGATTGAAGATATGTATTTCGGCCTTTACACAGTAAAGGGGGCATTTTGGCAACACAGCCCTTCGACACAGATTTTCGAGGAAATACCTTTGTCTGGTCTCAAAATAAAAGAAATAAGTTTCAGTTGTTATGAACAGATAACTTAGGCCAAAAAAAAAAGGGTTACAAATAGTGTTAAAACATGCCTTTCTAAAAACACCGTGTACAAATTTCCAATATACGCTCGTAACCAGGACGGACACTTGTGTTACATTTTAGGCCGTCGCCCAAGACACACATAAAGTCAATTTCTCCAGAGTCAAGTCACAGGTCAAAAACCAAAAACTGACTTGAGCCCAAGCCAACAAGATAAGAGACTACCTCTGCCCTGGTAGTACAGACCCATGGGATAATTATGTATAACCGCCCCCAAGACACTCACACTTAGAACTGCATATGCAGTTCCACATTGCGAAGGGGTTAAACAGTCAGTATCAAACGACAATACTATTCCTACCTTATCCTTTCTGGCAGTTTCCAGTTCCGCTTTCAGCTTGTTCACTTCGTCTTGTTTAGTGGCCAAGAGCGCAGCATTTTCCGTTTTTTTTGCGGATTTTGCCTTAAGAAAAAATAAAAAAATTAAGTAATGACAAAGACATGCTAAAAAATGGTATGGGAATTAGGACGCATTGAATTCGCTAACTTTTGTGAAATCAATCCCAGGTCTCAGTGGTTAGTTGACAATTTGTACTAACTGGCGAGACCTGTTACTTGATTTAAATACATGACCAGGGGCCAATTTCATAAAGATGTTCAGCAGAAAAATTTGCTTAAAGGTACACACCAGCCTACTGTTTACATGATGTAGCAGCATTGACAATACTTTTTTGATGGTCGTTGTGACTAAAGAAGTGCAAAATTAACAAAAACGGTAAAAAGACGGGTTATACGCTTTACCAGTTGAATTTGGTGCAGTTCTGCAGTAAGAAACTTTTATACGGCTGAAAATACAACTAACTCACAGGACCACGTGACTTTTCGGAACCAGAATCTAGTTCCGAAAAGTCACGTGACCTTGAATTTTAGAAAAATGATTAAAAACAGCCAAATTTGACGGCGTCTTTTCAGGATATATCTATTTTACTCTGGATGGCGCTTCAGAATAATGTATGGGTCTATTTCGAGCCCAAAATAGCCCAACATAGCTGGTGTGTCCCTTTAATCCAAAATTTGTTTGCTTTATAGAAATGGGTTAGCAGTCAAAATCTTATTTGATGTGCATTACAATTGACTGGTGTTCTGCTAATTGCTAATTTTGCAACTTGTTGACATACAATTTTAACTATTATCCCAATTTTATAAGGCTAACAAATTTTGAATTAAAGATAGTCTACATGATTGGTAAACTGTTACAAATAGTTTTTCCCCCTGTGTGATTGAAGATATGCATGATTAAAACCAACCTGAGCAAAAACCAGCTCCGTACTTCGTCTAAATTTGGAGAAAACATTCAAAAAAAAGTTTACAGTCATTTCGCCCCAAAACCACTTCGCCCTGAACCACTTTGCCCTGAACCACGGCCTGTGCACGAAGTTGTTTTGGGGTGAAATAGCCTTTGGTCGAAGTAGTGTTTGGACGAAGTGTTTTGGGGGCAAAATGCTGCTTGGGCGAAGTGGTTCAGGACGAAGTGGCCCAGGGCAAAATGGCCCAGGGCAAAATGGTTTTGGGGCGAATTGAATTTACGTTTCGTAAGACGAAAAATAATTGTTTTGTTCATTTCTCAAAGACTATAGCACTTCAGACAAAACCATTTTAGGGGAAGTTTTCTCCCATCATCATGTTTATATTGTGTAAGTTATGTGTAAATCTGTGAACATTTCTGATTCTTTGAGATACCAATCATGTGTACTGCCTTTAAGCAAATTTTTTTTGTGAACAGCTTTATGAAATTGACCCCAGAGAGTCAGAGGTCTCGTGTTCGAGTCCTGGTGAAGCCCATATGATTTTTCTTATATTCCATTTTTGCCTGTTTTATTTTTGAATGGTGGAAAGGCACATCAAATAATATTGCATCCATTGCTGTTGTAAGGGATTTATTTAGAGGGAATGTAATGTTAGTTGGTCTGACCTTCTGTCCGTCTAGTAGTTGCTGACATTCTACCTGAAGCTGCTCAATTCGGTCTTGGTACTCTGCCTTCATCTTTGGAGTTTGCTGTTGCTCCTGGGGACAGTAAAACGAAAGTAGTCTATGGGACAAAGTAGTTTTCTAAAAGACCAGGCAGTCGGAGACAAAGACCAAGACTGGCAGTCCAGGGGTCTATTTTACAAAAGTTAAGATGAGTTTAATGCGTTCTAATTCAAGGTTAAAGGTTCAAGGTTCATTAATTTTTTTCCCACAGTATCAAATCTTTCAAAATACACAGACAATCAATAATATTACAGTTTAGCCTGGTGGATACAACGGTATAGAAGAATTAGACACTTTGGGGATACTGCAGGGGAGCTCACTAGGAAGCAAAGCTTATAAGCGTGAGCCCCAAACAGGTACGCTCATTGAGCCCCAAACAGGTACGCTCATTGAGCCCCAAACAGGTACGCTCATTGAGCCCAAACAGGTACGCTCATTGAGCCCAAACAGGTACGCTCATTGAGCCCAAACAGGTACGCTCATTGAGCCCAAACAGGTACGTTCATTGAGCCCAAACAGGTACGCTCATTGAGCCCCAAACAGGTACGCTCATTGAGCCCCAAACAGGTACGCTCATTGAGCCCAAACAGGTACGCTCATTGAGCCCAAACAGGTACGCTCATTGAGCCCAAACAGGTACGCTCATTGAGCCCAAACAGGTACGTTCATTGAGCCCCAAACAGGTACGCTCATTGAGCCCAAACCAAAGACCCATGTAACGTTGGGTACAAAGATTGAATGATCAGTTAAAATTCTCATGCCAACGTCCCAAGATAAAAAGAGGGACTCTTTCTAAGACTCATCTTAGCGCTTTGTGAAATCAGCCCCTGGTCGTGTACCGGTATTTCAATCACGTAACAGGTCTCGCCAGTTAGTACAAATTATCAACTAACCACTTGGGAGAGACTTGGGATAAATTTCACAAAAGTTAAGACGAGTTTAATGCGTTCTAATTCTCATACCAACGTCCTCAATGTAAACGTCGAGAAACCTAGGGCTACATGCAAGTTATGTCTTCACGTTGATAGACAAACAAATGCCCATAACCTGTTTCGGTAAGTGTATATCTGCGATTAAAATTACGTCTCGTTTTCAAGAGAATTTCGCCTATCGCGGCAAAGATAAATTCTGCCTGTATGACCGCCTGCCTGCTGGGCTAGCTTCGCGATCAACAAGCAGAAGATAAGCGCCATCGGTGACGGCATTTACTCCATGCATTCGTACAGATAAGACGACCCAAACATCGATCTTAAGTTAGGAAGAGTTGGGCCATGTTGCTATGGGAATTAAGACGAATTTAAGGCATCTTAACTTTTGTGAAATCGGTCCTAGGATTGGTTCCAAGATAAGACGAGTAACGCTTCCTAGGACGAATCTTTGAAAATGATGAATTTTTTTTACCTCGGCCAGCAAGTTTTGCATGTTTTTGACTTGATTCTCCAAGCGATTGTTGTCTTCAAACACGGCATCTTTCTGTTGGCGAAGCTGCTCGTTTAGCCTCTGCCGAAAGGCCGATTGATCCTTGACTCTGGGCAGCTCTTCTTGAGCCGAGACTAGCTGTAATGGGTAAACATTGGTGCAGGTTTAATAGTTCTCATCATTAAAGGTAGAATACATGATTGGTATCTCGAAAATCAAAAATGTTCACGGTTTACACATAACTTACACAATATAAACACGATGAAAGTAGAAAACTTCTTCTAAAATGGTTTTGTCTATTGTCTTTGAGAAATGAGCAAAACAATTATTTTTCGTCTCGCGAGACGTAAATTCATTTCGCCCCAAAACCACCTCGCCCTGGACCACTTCGCCCTGAAGCACTTTACCAAAAGGCCATTTGCCCCAAAACAACTTCGTCCAAACACTACCTTGCTCAAATACCACTTCGCCTAAAACTACTTCGTGCACAGGCCGTGGTTCAGGGTGAAGTGGTTTTGGGGTGAAGTGACTGTAAACCATTTTTTGACTGTTTTCTCAAGAGTTAGACGAAGTACGGAGCTGGTTTTTGCTCAGGTTGTTTTCAATCATGCATACCTTCAATCACACAGGGGGATAAAACTATATGTAACGGTTTACCAATCATGTATACTACCTTTAAACAATGCAATTGATGAAAAACCAAAATAGTTTTTGTTTTGTTTAACGTGAGATTTGACAAATTAACAAAATAATGAGATTGCCAACAAAATGATGAGATTGCAAGACTTTTTATGCAAAATGTTAACCACGTGACACTGAAGGATGTGTAAACCCGTCAATATTTCCGGATAATTTTCCCTGACGAGTAAACATCTGATGTCTACACTCGCAATAATTTCTGAGGGAAATACCCAAGACAGTTCAGTTGTTTTCCGCCATCCTTGCTTAAACTAAAAATAAATACGCGCCTACGGACAGCAATGATTGAAATATTCCCTGTCTTTGAATATTAATAAACAGGATTTTACCTCAATTTGCATGTTTTCGACTTGCTTCTCCAAGCGATTGCGCTGTTCGACCAATGCACCATTCTGCTCCCCAAGCTGCTGGTTTAGCATCTCTTCCGAGGCCAGCTGTTCAGTGACCCTTGCCAGCTTTTCTTGAAGCGAGACTACCTGTAATGGGTTAACATACAGCCTTGGAACAAAATTTTTGGACCACCTACGACTTAACAAAAATACGTACATGAGTCTTTCCCTAAGTTACCTCTTCAGAACGTAGGTGGTACAATAATTTGACCCTTCGTGTTGCCAATGTTACTGGGTCTACACTAAAACCGGTGAACTGTTTCCCTGTGCTTTAACAATGGACGTTTCAGATTACCAGTGAATGTTTAGAGCCAATTACCATGGCAACTGGCGTCACACTTTAGTAGTCTATAGGTCAGTGCGTGTGGGGACTCGGCTTGCGCGGCATTACTGAATGAGTCAATAGAGGGCGCTCCTTTCATGTCAATATTGACGTACCTGAGCGTTGCTTTCTTGTTGCAGTTGCGATACACGCTCTAGCTCCTGGTTCAATCGCTGGCCAGACTGGTCAGGTCTCCCCTACGATTGTCAAAGTATTTCAAAAAACGAAAACCAAGATGAAAAAAAAACATTATTTAAAGAACAATTTTCAACCAAAATATTTCCTTAAATAACACACTGAATCCTGTTTTGGGCAGATTTCAGAAATTCAAATTTACATTTCAGTGATTTCGTTTAAAGGAGCGCGTTCAGATTTTTACAGAAAATGGATTTCATTTTAAACTAACAATCATATAAAATAACTCCCAAAAATACTATCCATAGGAAGAAAACGGGAAATTTGCAATCACCAATTTGGATGTGGAAGCAAAAAGGTTGGTATTTTTACCGCACTGCTTTATGGAACCGGATAAATTAGTTTACAAAACATCAGTGTTTTTTTTTTTGACGATATCCTTTTTAAAAAACGCTTTGACGCGCGGGGTTGAAAGTGACGCGCTTGCTAACGCTAAACATATTTTGTTTTACAAAATTTTGAGCCCACCTTTCTCAGATTGTCGGCCTCGTCTGCAAATTGTTTTTTCTCCTTTGTCATTTTTTTCAGGGCGTCATTATCGTCTTTGTCCTTTTTTCGCCATTCTTCAACAAATCGAGCCAGGGTCTACAAATGAAACATAAATTCTTGATCAGAACAGAAGTTTGTTGAATACAGTGAATTAGTGGATAACAAGGCACTGATCGACCAATCACTTTATTGCTTTCAAGACTGTTCTGCTTCAGCGATTTTCTCAGGACCTGTTTGAACAAAGTGATTCTTACAGCAATGAAATGTGACATTATCTGTTTCTTGGAGAATCCTGCAATTAGGGGCTCTCAGAAAATAAATTTTGTTGCGTTTCAACCTGCATTAGCTCACCACTGGAGCCAAGCATATCCCTGAAAGCCCGAGAAGTGCAGGTTCTCGGGGAGGTACTTCATGCAGAGGCAGAGTGGTGCACGCTGCCTCAGCTGCTATGCAGTCAGCCTTGCCACAAGAGGTGGTCAAACACATTACTGACCGATACAATATGCTACATCTCTCAGCCTCCGCATCCTTTAGTTTAGAGTATATACTCGTGTTCCAAACTTTGTACCTTGTCCAACTGTTTAATCACGGCATCTTTCTTGCGATCGGTGGAAACAGCCATGGCGAGTTGTTGTTGAGTCTCAAGAAGATAGGCTTGTACCTCTGCTACTCGCTCCTCACAATGCTAAGGAGAAAATGGACTAAGATCTGATTCGGTTTGAAATCTAAAATCATCAAAAGCTGTTATGTACTACACATTACGGGGTGATGCCATAAAAACACAACACAGTTTACTACGATTTCTAGTTTTTCTACAAGTAAATGCTGAACAGTAAAAGAAACTTTTATCCACATAAATCGAAGCATTTGCTTGTTCTAAATACTTATACTTTGTAGTAAATGCTTTTTTTGTTTACTTGAACTTCCGAGCATTTGCTAGTTTTTACAAATACTACCCATTGCCAAATTTACCCGAGTAAAATTCGGACCAATAATTCAGACCAAAACATTTCCTGCAAACCTGGCTGAATTAAGCTCTGGTCAATAGTCTCACCTTTCTCCGCAACCGTTCTCTGTCCAGACTATCTTTCAGCATTTGACACTCTGCAAGTAGGATTCCGTAATTCACTGGCGAGTTAGAGTAACTGAGATTCTGCGAGGTGGGCGGACGGAAACCATTGTCCATCTCCAAGGGTGGGATGTTTGCGGGGCCGGGGATGTTTGCGGGGCCACGGATGTTTGCAGGGCCGCGGATGTTTGCGGGCCCGCGGATGTTTGCGGGGCCGGGGATGTTTGCAGGGCCGGGGATGTTTGCGGGGCCGTGGATGTTTGCGGGGCCTAGGATGTTCGCAGGGCCGGGGATGTTTGCGGGGCCGGGGATGTTCGCGGGACCGGGGATGTCCACGAACCCGGGGATGTCTATGGGGCTGTGTATGGAAAAAACAATTTGAATTTGGTATTAAAGGGGTAATATATAATTTACAATATAATTTTTTTTTTTTTTTACAAACACATTTAGGAGCCGTTCAAAGTTGTCAACGTTTTCACAGTAGTATTTTTGAAGTACCCCCTCCCTCCCCCAAAAGACCATTTACCACATGTGCATGACTTGATGGCACGCACCGATTCGAGTTAACTCACCCAAGGAGTATGTCGGTATCAGTGCTGTCCAAAGAGTCTCTGGTGGGACTATTCTCCGTGCTACGTGGCTGAGGTGCTTTCAAATCATCAATGCTTAGCCCGGGTACACGATCTACATCCAAATATGATGAAAAGGTTGATGATTAAAGCTCGTATTTTACAGTGTTCTCCACTACCTATTTCAAAGAAGGTACTACCATTATTTAAATTTGCAGCCTGGACAAAAACTACTGTGGTATTGTGGCTATATTTCTTGTGCAGTATAAACCAGGGAACCAGCCTAAATAGGACAGCAGCTTTGCACAATTTCTCGAAAGCATGTTTACTCGGAATGTAGATGAGGTATTAACCACTCTCACAGATGCCATTTTTGTAGGAATAATGCTTTTGCGTATTAAATGCCACCAAATACGTGTACCCACATCCTGGAAAATGTTCCAAACACATGTGCGTGTTGCTCGAAATTTGTTTGAAATATAACGCAGCCGATGCACATCTCAACAAATTATGCTCGATGCATGTGGCTACGTCGTTTGAGAGTGATCAATTGAGTTAACTTGTACACATTTTAAGTTTTGGTTAAAATATATATATTAATTTTGAGCAAATTATTTATCATAATTTCTCACCAATGCGTTTCGAAGCAATCTGGGGAGACACGTAGGTCAGGAAATCCAAATTGCGTCTCGCTTGTTTATTTTCTTGAATTTCGGGTGCTGCTTTCTCAGGGCTTGCAACCTGTTCGTCAGAAGTTAAAGGAAATAAAGGAAATGTTTAGCGTTAGTGCACACGTCACTTTTAACCCTGGGCGTCAAAGGTTTTGTGGTTGTTGAGTGTTTTGATTAAAAAACATAGCATGCCTGTTGGTTTCATGTCAACTTGACTTTATTGCTTGGTACCACTTACCGAAAAAAGACCAAAAAAATATCCTGCGTCACCGCATCATTTTGGGAGACTTTCACTAAACATAGTTCTTTTTTCGGGGGCCTTAGGCGCGAGGTCAAAATAGAAACAGTCTGTATACCGGTAAACGATTCGAGTTAATCCCTCTTCAAATCGTTTCTCTGTTGACAGGTTTAAAGGGAACCGTTTCCAACTTGCTCGGTTGGTCGATGATTGACAGGTTTACAACTAGCCGCCTGCACGAAGGGAACAAAAGGCTGCTACTGGTTGATGACTTTATAGGGAGCCGCCGGACCCTTCAACCGGGCGCACCCTGGGGCATGAATGGGTTGTGGTTAAACACCCTTGTTCAGTCGGTCTTGTGATAAACAGTGGCAGCGAGTCAGCCAGGAGTAGTCACACAATGGCCCGTAATCCGATAATCTCTTTATTGTTCAGCAAACGTAGGCTAGGTTGAACATTGCCAATTATCAATCGTCTGGACAGACAAGTTGAATCGTTTGCTTGTTCACTGAAAACCGTGCAACGGTGTATCGTTTATGTTCCGTTTCCCGGTATACAGACCGTTTCTATTTTGACCTCGTGCCTTAAAGGCACAGGCTCGTCAGCAATGCGCGCCCGCCAAATTCGTGCTCGAAACACGCAGCTCCATGCCTTTGCTATGGAGCTGCGTATTGCATGGCACACATTTGGCGGGCGCGCATTGCTGACGAGCCTGTGCCTTTAAGTGAACAAATATAAAGTCCATCAAAACTCAATCACAAGTCCATCTTAAGTTCTCACAAGCCTTCACAAGTCCCTGGGTCTTAATTCAAGACATTGAATTTGACACCGACACAAATCTTGTCAATTACCTTTTCTTTTGGTTCAAGATCAAGTCTCCTGACATCATACAATTTCTGCGGCGGAGTATTGGGTGGACGGATGTTGAAGTCTCTTGGAACCAGTGGAGAAGCACTCGAGGGGCGTGGCATCCTTTTATCAATTTTACCCGGAACTTGCTTCAAAACAACCGTCTCTTCTAGTTCTAGTGTCATTCCACCTATCATTCTCGTGGCGGCCTGATGAGGAGTAAGGTTCTTGAAATGAGGTTGTCTTGCGAACGGGTTGCGAGCGAGCCTTTGAGATTTGGGAAGCCTTTGCTGATGTAGATAAGGTTGTGAATTCGGAGAGTTTGGTTGATAAGGAACACCTTTCGTCCACGCGTCCATCTTTCTGTTATAATCTGGAATATTAAGATGTTCCTGACCAGGCGTTGCCTCACGGAAACCCACCTTCCGTAATGCGTTGTGCTGTTTTAGAAACTGGACATTCTCAGGCCAGTTCTCAGCTCCAGCGAGACGATCATGTTCCGTGGCAAACGGCGCGACATTGAGGTGGGGAGCCCTGTTAGGCGCTTCAAAGCAACTCAGATTTCCCTCAGGAACTCTGTCAGAAGCCAGGGGTCTAATAAAGCGTCTGTTAATGTCACCTTCTGCAGTCCCATTCTCCACTAGAAAAACAAGAACAATTTTTAAAAATCAAATAAAAAAATTTAATAGAACTTATTCAAACCTGGATGCCAACATTTGCAATAGTAATCTAACATCAACAATGCGATACCTTTGAAACGGTTAGGGGCAGCAAACAAACCGGACCAAGCCTCCCAAATGTCTCCGATTACAACCAGTAAAAATGCAATATAAACCATTGTTAACGTTTACGTTTTATGATGAGAAAATGTCAAAGATGTTGAAAGAAATAGCCTAGTATACTGAGCATGCGCTGAGTTTAGCTAAGGTTATACTTCGGCCCTAATTTTATCATGTGGTTATTTGTATAGGGCTAAGGAAAATAGTCAACATGGATCGACACAACATTTCAAAAAATTTAAATCCCAAATGTGTCATTTTCTCCCCATGACACACCAATCCCCCCTGGGACTCACCCAAACCTTGTGAGGCATAACCACTACGCACATCCTTGAGGGAAATAAATAACAAACCACGAAATGACGATGAAGATTCAGCCTACAATTGCAGTGAAAAGTGAGAACCCATCAAGTTTTCCTTAGCCCTACAATTTACAATTTACAAATAACCACATGATTAAAGTAAAAAGTTAACTTTGGGCTCAGGTAATTTTTTTAGCTAGCACTGCATTTGGTTAACGATAATTTAATTTACTTATTTTTAGCTAGTTTAGGCCCTGCACCCACCACTCTTTCCCTGCATCTTCGCCACCCACCCACCCACCCTGCACTTCCTCCGGCCCGGGCCGCGCCGGCCCGGGCTTCGACACAAACGGTCCGCCCAGCATGATGCCCGGCCTCCCCGCCGTTCCTAGCGCGCACGCAGCGCAGCTCCGTTCCCACGATTTTGTTCTCCAAAAGTTGGCAAAAAATATGCAAATACCTACCGAAAATGTATCCACCCGTAAACGTCGCCATACAAGCACAGCTTTACTTCACAAATTTCCTGCGATCAGAAACCGATACTTCAGTTTTCACTGTGTTTTCAGACGACAGGATTTAACCATTTCAAACTTCGCTCTCCCTGGACTGACTTTTTTGTTTGTTTACATTGTAAATTCTGTGCGTGTGCAGCATAGCACTAGCACTGGGCAACCGCTATGTGATTAATCCGCAATGGTTTCCAGTAAACAAACAATTATCAGATCCACAAAACAAAAAGGATACCGAAACAAAATGAAAACATCCGATTGTATTTGGATTAGCTCCTTGGACAGTATAATCCAAAATAAAAGTATTAAAATACAGAGAATTTAGCGCTCTATTTTTTCAAATGGTGGAGGAACACATTTAAGCTCAGACACTTATTTTACGATGTCGACGTTGAGGGCGCACTCACATAAAAGCATGGATTCCGAAGATCGAGGAACGAAGAAGTTGAGGTGATTTTTGCCATGTTTGCAGTCCGTTTATTCATGTTTTTACTGAATTTTGCCAATAAAAATAATTCTGCACAGTATGATACCTTAAGAGGAAAAGTGGGTCGAATATATAGAATAGAAAATTGCAAATTTTGGGAACTTCCCCAGTGCATATCATGGCGAATCGTGCAGAAGCAAGTGACAAAACATTTAGACTGGTTCCCGCTCCACATATTCTACTATTTCCACATACAACGACTGAATATGAGGACCGGCTACCGTGGTGTTTAAAATAGCACTAATGGACCTACCGATTGTTTCACATTTCCAGTTAAAATATGTAAGATGTGAAATGTTAGGTTTGGTCCGGAAGTGCCAAGTTCGGTAAAATCCCGTTCGGTTCGTATGTTCGGTTACAGCATTAGTCTGATTTGGACTGTAAGGTGACATTTCTGAGAGAGGTTTTTTGACGACTAAGGTCGTGCAGCAATTTTCAAAATGGCGACTGGGGTTCAATAGGTAAGGAGCTAAAAGTGACTCATAGTCATAGAGTCTCAATGATGTAAGCATCCGAAAATCACTTTTAGACTTCTTAAAGTACCTCCCCAAACCCCCCCCCCCCCCCCCCCCCCTCTTTTGATCGGTATGGGAGCGTTCGGTTAACATGCACACAGAATTCATTTAATTGAAGTAGAGTAAATTTGAAAAGTTTTGTCACATACCTACATCTTACAGCCACAAACAGTACAAAGCGTACATCAAGAAAGAAAAGAGACGTAAACAGCGTCAGGCCGCAGCCAAACTCCAAGATGAACTGGCAGCAGAGTGTGCTGACATGCCCCCTGAGCCCACTCCTGAGGAGCTTGCAAGACTTGAAGAGATTGAGCTACAGCAGGAAAATCAAGAAGAGGAAGAAAGGTATCAATATTAATTATATTGGGTATTTTTTATATATATTCAGCAATAAATTGAAAGAAATTACCTTCTCGAATCAACAGCGGATTTAAAGGCAGAACGCATGATTGGTAAACCATTACAAATGGTTTTATCTCCCTGTGTGATTGAAGATATGAATGATTAAAACCAACCTGAGCAAAAATCAGCTCTGTACTTTGTCTTACTTTTGAGAAAACGGTCAAAAGGCTTGCGGTCACTTCGCCCCAAAACCATTTCGCCCCGAACCACTTCGCCCTGAACCAGCGTTTTGGGGCGAGAGTGGAATTCGGCCGAAGTGGTGTAAGGGTGAGGTGGTTTTGGGGCAAGGTGGCTTTTGGGGCGAAGTGGTACAGGGCTAAGTAGTGCAGGGCAAAATGGTTTTGGGGCGAAGTAAATTTTCGTCTCATGAGACGAAAATTAATTGTTTTACTCGTTTCTCAAAGACTACAGCACTTTAGACCAAACCTTTTCAGGGGAAGTTTACTACCGTCGTCATGTTTATATTGTGTAAGTTAGGAGTAAATCTGTGAACATTTCGAGATTACCAATGATGTGTTCTAACTTCAAAGGAGCGTGTCCAGGGTCGATTTCACGAAGCGCTATGATCCTTAGTAACTCGAGATGCACGTTACTTGAGACACACGTTACAGTGGTTTACCCATCACAACTGGTGTTACAAAGGATCGTAGCACTTCGTGACATTGGTCCCAGATCTCATTTTTTTACCCACCCATTTTTTCCCATGGTGTTGATCCCGAGCTCAGGACAAGTATAAACACGGTCTTAAACACACAGTTTAAGACCAGCCACTGCACCTTTATTCTCTTATGAACATTCCTTTCTTTGTGCTTGACATTCCGCAATCAGGAAGCAAGCCCAGGAAGCCTGGCTTGAGCGAGAGAGACAAGCTCAGGAACTGTTTCAACAACAGAAAGATAAAGAAGAGGCAAGGAAACAAAAACTCTTAGAGGAACAGGTAAGTCTGTCTACAGTAATGGTTTTATTTATTTGACATCTTTTTAATACATCCCAGGTCTTGCAAGAATTGGGCAGGGCTGAGATTTTTCCAGATTTCAGGAATTTTACCGACACGTCCGGATTTCCGCTTTTTTGTTGTTTGCTCCGCGATCCACATTTTATTTTCCGCTTTTTTGCCCTTCCATCATATTTTTTTCAACAAACACCCTCAATTGATTCAGTAATTCTGCGAAGCAACAAGCAAGTCTAGTCGCCATGCAAGTGCCATGACATAGAGCGCTGTACCATGTACATGTATGTACTGTGCCGCTCGGCGAGCAGACTGAGACTGCAACGAGTAGCGAAGCAGACGTGTACAAGCCTAATCCCTAAGCAAGTGCCATCTTTGCCTGCATCGTAAACTGGCAATGGTCGTGCGTTGCGTGTGGTGTGTGATGTGTGCAGTGCGCGGCTGGCATGATACGGCAAGCAGTGGGCAACAAACAAATTTTACTCTTCGCTTTCGCTTCACCGTCTTCAACGATCGATGTTGCCTAGATTCTTTTTAATATAATCCACATTTGTACAAGGTAAATATTTAAAACAAAACTGGTTCTCATGATACCTGGTTAAAATGTTTTTGACATTGCAATTTGCACGATCGTGGTGTTTAAAATGATCCCAAAAGTTGAAGTCTTCGTGGTCTCTACGTACATCTCTCCCCAGCCCCCTCCTCCAAGGAAGCCACGGCCCTTCCGATTTTTTTTCTTCCGGAATTTTTGTTTTCCGCCAATCTCACCCCTGGAATTGGGTTTGAAAATTACAACAGTGTTGTAGGCAAAATGTGCTTTGCTCAATAATACATACAACAGCTGGGCCCGGTTTGGAAGACAGTGTACCCGGCCAATCCACTCAGTTTTGATAACTCATTTCTATTTTCCTGGTTTTCTTTTTTTGCCGTAGCGACGCATCCAGGAGGAATGGGCAGCAAGACAAGAGACGGAGAACCAGGGCCAAAGCAAAAAGGAACGCGAGCTTGAGGTGATCCCGGAAATAACAATCATCATGGTCCTGGCACTGATGAGATATCCAAAAATTGCATTTTAAAAATATATATACTTGGTAAAAAAGAAACGCATGTTTCTGTGTTAAACCATGAAATATACAAGAATATTAGTACAGTGTTTGCCCTCTATTTACTGCCCATTTACTGCATGAATTCGGTTCCAGACTCTGCAGGTCAACTACAAGAATGTGTGCACAACATATACTCTATAAAAAATACATACCATCATCTTGCGTTTCTTTTTTAGTCAAGTACGCATTACAATTTACTGTACCTCATAAATA
Organism: Henricia sp. BOLD:AAB3569; assembly: GCA_037783545.1. Classification (NCBI taxonomy): domain Eukaryota; kingdom Metazoa; phylum Echinodermata; class Asteroidea; order Spinulosida; family Echinasteridae; genus Henricia; species Henricia sp. BOLD:AAB3569. The sequence continues at coordinate 2,186,677 of JBBELK010000219.1, forward strand.
TTCAGCAGACAGCCGCGGTATTTCAACTCTCACACAGGTAGTAATTGATTTAACTTGCGTTGGGGAGAATGAATGTCAATTAGGGCTTGCCCTTACTTGACGTATATTAGCACTGTATACTCAGTGCTTTCCTGAGACACTATGAAAATCTTCATAGCGTGCTGTGGTGGGATTCGAACCCACGACTCTCACACAGGTACTATCACACACTTGGATCAGAGCCTAGATTTGTCCTAGTAGGGCGTAATATTTTCAATGAAATGTACTATTGATGCATGTATTAATTACGTGCATGTCTGTGAAGATTAGTGGTGAGGACAGTTGCACCAGTCTATTAAATAAATCAAAATGACGTCCGGTGGTTCTCAATTGTTTTGCGATATTAGAAATGGAGGTTTAGATCCATGAAAAATCGCGGCTGCCTGAAAGAATATTTATGAGGTATAGTAAAACAAAAACTAAAAACTAATGACCCCTCGTTGTTGGATGGTTGGGACTATCTCCCTCAGCTTGCACCTCAGGAGATAGTTTCACAATTAGATTTGTCAAAATCACCTTCATTCCAAAGTTCCTTTAACTATGCCACTCTGTTAGGGGTGCTGTTGCCCTTCCCCCATGTTGCCCTTCCTCAATGCCGCCCTTCCCCCATGCCCCTCTCACCCCCATGCCCCCTCCAGTTAAAAGGAGTCCATCCTTACTCTCATGTACGGTATAAACCCGGTTTCCTTAACTGGAAGCACTTTCCAGTCACAGATACGCAGTGCAAAACGTCAAGAAACGAGGCTTGAGGCTCAGCGAATGTATCTTTTAAACTGGTTTGGTAAATCGCATACTTAATTAACACCCAGGTAACCTGGTTTTATTGGGTATGTGAATGCTCCTCCTGTTTTAATATGTTGATTTTTGACACACTGAGTTGGTATTTCGGATTTGTTTTGGTCCGAACCTGTGTTTTTGTGTTATTGTATGAAGACAACTTAACCCTATCGTAGCTTGTTCATCAACCATTGATCTCTTCATAGGACATTCTGCAGCAACTAGACAAAGAAATTGCAACAGGTGTAAGTAAAGAATTTAAAAATTATTATTATTATTTCTTTCTGGTATTCATACCAAGGATTCCTCAATAGTGCTCATTGCACTGTCACTCGCAAGCGTGAGAAAACCCATGAAGAATTAGAATTAGAAATGGTCAGAGACACCGGGGAATCCCCTTGCTCTTCACGAAAGAATGCTCTGGGATCTGAGTGCGTTACCATTACCTAAAACACTGGACCAACGGCTTTACATCCCTTCCGAAGGATGGAGCAAGTGTGGTTGAGTGCCTTGCTCAAGGGCACAGGTACCGCAGCCGGATTCGTAATGGAAATTCTGAGCAGTACCTGAAAATTTGAGGCGGCGCTTGAGTATTTGTCAAGAATGTCACTTATTCACATTGTAATGAGCATGTATACACTACTCACAATAAGTTAGGGATATTGTGGGGTATACGCAGATGTTTTATAGAGGGTATGCATTCCGCTTGAATGATATTGTAGATGATTAGACAATTGTATCTGCATGACAGACACATCTTGTCACAGGAATAGGTGAAAACAGTCATTTGAAGAAGAAAAAAAATCCCCAAAACACAACATACCAATATCCCTAACTTATTGTGAGTAGTGGAAATAATTATAGGGCGGCCCAAATACAGAATGAATTTTGGCTTTCAAAGTCTGCAAAATTCATCGAGAAATGGGTAGTTGTGTTTCATTTTTCCCCCAGGATGACAGGCCAACCCATAACCCGGAAGCTCCCCCAAAACCCGAAGAGTTGAAGAGAGAAAACTGTCCCTTCTTTCTCAAAACGGGCGGCTGTCGCTTTAATGAAAGGTACTTTAATTGAAATTAATTCCTTCTTACCATTTTGTGACATTTCACTCACCCACCCCTGTATTCAGCTGTGCTGCACATCTCCCAATTGTTTAATCATAACAAATGACACATTGTAAAGAGGAATAACGGTGCTTTCCAAGGATACAAAATTCAAGGAAAATGACTTGGTAACAAGAGAGAAATTGTCAGTCAGTCAAACTTGAGTTTCCAAACTTTTTTGAGGAGTTTATATTGTTCTTCAGTTATTGATTTCTTATAAAAAAATAATCTTCTTATATCTTTCATCTGAGTTGAATGTTTTTTGGACGAATGGTGAAAAATTTGGATATTGTCAATCTTGTATACAGACTTTTTTTAATGGCTGCTGAGTTGTGAGGACTTGCAGGCCCTCATGATGACCTTAACAAAATATTTCTCTTTCACAATTTCCTCCTTTGCGCAGGTGCTCCCGAAATCACCCCCAAACCGAAACCGGCACCGTCCTTCTTTTCCCCCACATGTACGTTGATTTCACCTTGGAACAGAGCCATCGCGATGAATACGACACCGACATGGGCTTAGAATACGATGAGGGCGATGCCTACGAAAGATTTTTGGAGTTTTCCAAAGATGTTCTGCCGGAAATGAAAGAATACGGGACCGTGGTGCAATTCAAGGTTTGAAGAAATTCAAAGATAGTATACATGATTGGTAAACCGTTACAAATAGTTTTATCCCCCTGTGTGATTGAAGATATGCATGATTAAAACCAACCTGAGCAAAAACCAGCTCCATACTTCGTCTAACATTTGAGAAAACAGTCAAAAAAGGTTTACAGTCATTTCGCCGTAAAACCACTTCGCCCTGAACCACGGCCTGTGCACGACGTTTGGGGGCGAAGTGGCTTTTGGGCGAAGTAGTGTTTGGACGAAGTGGTTTGGGGGCGAAATGGAACTTGGGCGAAGTGGTTCAGGACAAAATGGTCCAAGTGCGAAATGGTTTTGGGACGAAATTAATTTAAATCTCGCGAGACGAAAAATAATTGTTTTGCTCATTTCTCAAAGACTATAGCACTTCAGACAAAACCATTTCAGGGGAAGTTTTCTGCCCTCATCATGTTTGTATTGTGTAAGTTTTGTGTAAATCTGTGAAAATTTCTGATTCTTCGAGATACCAATCATGTATACTGCCTTTAAATAGCGATAGGTGTTCACAAGGCCATTCCAACAAAAATCCCATTTTGGTTGAAATCACCTTGAAATAACACTTACAGCAATTTTTTTACATTTTGATACGAGTAGTTTCATGTTATCACCAGGTTTGCTGTAATTGGGAGCCTCATCTTCGCGGCAACGTTTACGTCCAGTTCAAGACTGAAGACGAAGCAAGCAAAGTGCGGGATGCGTTTCATGGCAGATTCTACGCCGGCAAACAGCTATCGTGCATCTACGCGCCGGTGAAAAGTTGGAAAGCCGCTATATGTGGTGAGAAATTTCTTTTGAGTTTTACTGAATCCAGGCTTGTGAAATCTTGGATTTATAGCAGATTTATGCTTTTTTGATCGAGTGGACCATATTTTAATTTTTGACTAAAGTATCGGCATTTTTGTAATCCAGGCATGTTCCACAAGAACAGATGCTCCCGAGGAAAGAACTGCAATTTCCTCCACGTATTCCTAAACCCACACCATGAGTTTGCGGATGCAGACCGAGACTTCCAGTCGCCTTACAACCCAGGCGGTCCAAGTCACTGGAGAGGGAGACACGACCGCGAAGACGGCCATCAAAACCGGAGTCGCAGCCGCGAAAGACGAGATGTTCATCGCAGAAGCCGGAGTCGCGATCGGAGAGAAAGATCGTCCGAACGCAGAAGTAGAAGCAGGGATCGGAGATCCTATCGGAGAACTCGTAGATCAAGAAGTCCTGAAAGACGCAGAAAGCACAAACGACGATCGCGGTCGCGTAGCAGATCGCGAAGTAGAAGTCCTCGGAAGTCATCGAGGAGGCAAAGGTCTCGAAGCGGTAGTCCTCCTAGAAGGCACTCATCACGGAGTCCCAAAAGACCTAGAAACAGAAGTCCTGATGACTACTCTCGTCACAGATCGAGAAGTCGATCAAGACACAGGGAATCTCAAGGTTCTTTAGACTCTGAACGCTCGGGTTCCAGAAGCCCTAGTCAACCGAAGTCTCTCAGTTTAGGAAGACACGACAGGTCGGAAAATCTAAGAAATCACCCAAGGACAAAAGATGAGAAAGATTCGTCTAGCAGTGAAGATGAAAATCATAAAAACTCTGCGTTTACTTCGTCTCGTTTAGAAAATAAACACCAGTTTGATAAAGACACGAACATCGTCGAACAACACTTTAAAAGCAAGGATAGTGGAAACAATTGTGGAAATGACGTTAGCGTCAAGACCTGTGATTTACGACAAAAAACAGTTGATCAGACACGACTCGGTGTAAATGGGCACGAGAAAGTGACTGAAAAGGTGAATTTACCTTCCACGGCTAAAAATAAGACAACTGAGGATGGTCATGAAATAGTCTCTTGTCCTCGAGATGACCCTGAGCAAACATCGTCCACAAACGTCAAGGTTGGAGGTGAAACTTCATTATCTGATCAACGACGTGTGCCTTGCTCAGATGCAGAGTCAACGAGCGGAGATTCGGGGGAGGAATTTGAGGATTCTAAGTCGCACGTCAGTAGACATTCAAGGTGGGTTTTCTTTATGTTTAGACGCCAATGGTTCTGACATTAGGGGATTGAAGATGTACTTTGACCTTAGTACATGTGCCCCTGGGCAAGGCACTTTGCAACAAATAGCCTGTACTCCACCGGGACTGCTCTACACCCAGGGGAAAATCGGTTCCTCAAAGGGTAGTTAAAGTTGATGCGTTTGATTAGTCCCTGTGCATGTAAACCGCACAGGACTGCATGCCCCCCAGGAAGTTGAGAAGGATTAAGGAATGATATTATTGAGCTCAATGAACAGGGGTAATAGTGACGGTGCCTTGAGCATCATTGGGATGGAAATGCGTGCGATATAAATGTCTATTATTTATTTTAATTCTGGCCTTTTTGAGCAAAACATTTCAACTTGCTTTCAAGGCCAGAAAAAGGTGTAAATATTGGAAGAAAAAAAACGGCCAGCATTTGTCCTCTCTTCAGTATTGGGTTTTCTATTACGTTTCAGGTCCCACAGCAAAGAAAAGCGCACACGGCGTCATCACCGCAGCCATAAGAGAAAGCACAAACACAAAAAACACAAGAAATACGCCCGGTCGTCGCCAATTGCAGACACTTGATTGGACGATATGGACGACACAAAATATAGTCTGTAGTTCTGAGATGGTTGGTAAGTTAGCTGAACAACGCCAATTACACTACTGCTGTTACTCAAAAACTTATATTTGTTTTCAAAAATACATCTACATGCACAGTGTTCTCCACTGCCGGTTTTGTCCGGAAGCGCCGCCCGGACAAAAATCATCACATGTACCGTTAGCGCCCGGACAAAAAAACTCGGCCGCCCGGACAAAAACAAAAAAATTCCCCCTCTAAAACACTCTGAAAGTACAGCCATGTCATTTCAAAGTTAGGTTCAAATGCTACAAACGTGATTCACTAGCCACTGGTGTCATTATGATGATTATCGTTCACTTACCACGCATATCTATCCGATCGGCAACCCAAATCCGTGTCGATAAAAATAACGGCCATGACAGTTGCATGGATTTTTGTTTGAAAACGCCCTCAAGTGGCGATTGTGTTCACCTGTTGAGGGCGCTGCATGCTCATCGCAGCGGCGTAGCTACGGAGGGCGTGTGCACCGCGACCGCTGCTGCATGCTACCGCTACTGCTAAACACACCCAGCTGAGCGACTTCGGCGCGCCCGGACGGAATTTGGACCTGTGGAGAACACTGATGCAGGCCTTAACCAAAGCCACTAAGGCCAATGGCCTCATGCCCTGCTGAGTTGACCCTAATGCCTCTTTAAGATATACACTTTCTGAGGCCAACTTGACCAGCGTGCCCTATCCAAGGCCTTTACATTAACCAAGGCCAATGACCTCATGCCCTGCTGAGTTGGCCTCGATGCCCTTTCAAGATATACATTTTCTGAGGCCAACTTGACCAGCATGCCCTATCCTCTTAAATTTCATGAGGCTTGTATAATACACTAACAACTAGTACACATTTGGAACAGAGTTGGCCATGGTGCCCCTCCAGTTGGCCTTAGCACCCTTTGAAATCAAGACTGGAGTGATCTGCCGGTTATTTTTAGAATGTCAAAGTTTGTATTATCAAGTATATGTATTTATGCATAAATCTAACAACCTTACTTTGTGCTGCAATAAATTACATTAGACGTTCTGGTTTTGGCCAATCAAATTCCCTAACTTTTATTTGATGTGTGCTATTTTTCCCCCAAATCTCCTGATTTTTTGCTGATTTCCATGATTTCCAAAATTTAGTGCATAAGTTGTGTCAATGTAAATTTAAACCTGTCAATTGAATTAAAGGAGCGAGTCCAGATCATATTTTTAATCCCCCTCTGAAATTTTGTGCTCACAATTTGTATACTAGTATGTGACCCACTCTGGCAAAACCCGACGCTTCTCGGCATTTCCCATTACATGATATGGGCCCACAACCTTAAAAAATGGCCTCTGGGACCAACTTGAAAATTTGGCAGAATCAACATCGGGATACATTCAAGATTTGTTTTGTTGTTTGAACTGTCTCAAAATTCCTCATATTATTGAAAAAAACAAATAATCAACAAGTTTGTCAAACTTTAAAGACCATTAGCTCCATTTCACTTTTTCTGATCTGTCATACTTTAATTGGTCATAACTTCGCCAAAAATTATCAGAATTTCCTCAAACATGTTTTAAAAGATACCTTTTTGTATGCACACTAAGCTGATACCAAAACTTAAATTTTGAATTTTCATCACAAGTGTTGGGTTTTGCTGGAGCTGGTCACATATTTTCAAGGATATCGTCAAAAAATCACCTATGTTTTGTAAACTAATTTATCTGGTTCCATAAAGCAGTGCAGTGATTATACCAAACTGGAAATTTCCTCCCATGGATAGTATTTTGGGGAGGTATTTTATATGATTGTTGGGTTAGAACGAAATCCATTTTCTGGAAAAATCTGAACAAGCTCCTTTAAGCTGCGCACCTAGTTTCAAAATGTTAAGAATCTCCCCAAAGTAGACTGCTGTGATGTACGCAACCACTGCACTCGGCGGTTGGCCAACTTCTGCCACCTTAAGAAAATGCACAACAAGGCTGCAAGATTGAGCACTTGATTTGAGGAGTACGCCTGCAGTAGTTGCCTGGCAAGACATGCACAGCCCTTTGCGGCTGATCAATTGTGCTGCTTTTGTGCGCCACAGTCGTTCGTTTAACATTACCTTCATAAGGGACAGAAGCAAACAAGTTGGACCTTGTATGCTGATTAATCAGCCGGCTTACTGTTTATGTGACATGCATTAAAGGTAGAACACAATGATTGGTAAACCGTTACAAATAGTTTTATCTCCCTGTGTGATTGTAGATATGCATGATTATAACTAACCTGAGTAAAAGTCAGCTCTGTACTTCGTCTAACTTTTGAGTTTTCCAGTCACTTCGCCCTCAACCACGGCCTGTGTACTAAGTGGCATTTGGGCAAAGTGGTTTTTGGGCGAAGTAATTTTTCGTCTCACGAGACGAAAATTAATTGGTTTACTCATTTCTCAAAGAATTGCGGCACCAAATGACCGATTCAACCGCAATTACAAGCTTCGGTCGCTAGTCTCCTGCCCTGATCTGACGGGGATGCTCGTCCAGTAAGTCTGGCCACTATAAAACAGACTGCCAAAGTGAATACGTCATCCTTTGTTGGTTGCCTTGGCAATTGGGTATAAACTAAAAATCACTGAACCGTGTCCCTGTGCTTTGCAATGATACTTTTCCTGACGGCCATGATAGTTTAGAGCCAATTGCCATGGCAACCACGTCACACTTCGGCTGTCTATACCCGTGCGGGCTCATTGCTGATTGGATGACACTCGGCCTTTCCCGATCAATAAGGACGAATTAGTGCACTTGAAATCGTACGATGCAGTTGGAGTGAATTTTGGTTAATGATTTACCCAAAACAACTGCCCCGGTAATTTCGGTAGATTGATTACAGTCCAGAGGTGTATCGAAGGAAATGCGTTCCTGGGCCTATGGGATCGATCTCACCAACTACATGTATACTATGTTAATTTATCTGGCGCATGGATCAAGTCCTTGCGAGAAGTGCGGTCTCAGCCAGGTGAAATTATTTTCTACAGAATGTGGAGCATCTACGGTACACGCAACATGGATTCTGTTGTTCTGCGGATTGCTAAAACTGTGATCGGTGCGCTGGGCATTATTGGGAATGGTTTAGTCTGCGTGGTCATCGCTAAGGTTCCGGCCATGAGGACACTGACCAACGCTTTTATTTTCAACCAGGCCGTCATAGATTTCTTGGCCAGTGTTTCTTTGATCATCTCAAGCAACACAGACTTCACGGACAGGTTTAGGCCACCTCTCAGCGCCGTCATATACTGCTACATCTGGCACACGAATTTCTACCTGTGGGTGTTTTACGTGGCTTCGGTTTTCAACCTCGTGGTGTTGACTTTTGAAAGATACATCGCAATTGTGTACCCCTTCAAGTATGCTAAACTTTTCCGGCCGAAGGAGGCAGCTTTTATGATCTCCGCAGTTTGGATTCTGTCTTTCGGCTACAAATCGTACCTCTTCGCCACACGGAGAATCACGAACTCTACCGAGTGTGAGATTCGCGAAGTCGCCGCTCCGGAGTTTTTAGGCGTTGTTACAATCTGTATCGAGTATTTCGCGCCATTGGGACTCATGACTTTCTCCTACGTCCGCATTATTATTTGCCTGAAACGCGGAGCCGCGCGCGTTGCGCACCAGGTGGTCGCGCCACGCGCACACGCGCCCCCCGAGGCCGAAACGCTCCGAGGCTCCCTCGTTCGGGCCAAACGAAACACCGTTAAAACACTCCTCTTGGTATCCATAACGTTCGCGGTCTGCTGGTCCGTCAACCAACTGATCTTCTTCATGTACAACCTGGGTTGGCAGCTAGATTTCAATGGATTCTTGTATATCTTCTCAGTGTCTCTTGCAGCGTTCAATTCTTGCGCAAACCCTTTTATATATTCGATAAAATACCGACAGTTCAAGCAAGGAGCCAGGCAACTGTTTTTGCCGCGTCGTTTTTCTCGCAACGTGCGGCCAATGGTGGCCTCAACCAGCATTAATCTAGCCGCAAAAGATTTTAAATGTACTGAAAGAAAGCGGTAAAAAAAATGATTCTTGTACTATGCCACATGTCTACCCCACAGGGTATACTTTTGGCACTGTTGCCACTATTATCACTGCCACCGAGAAATAACCAGAACCATTTTTTGCTTCAACTAGGTGGCTACCTGGCCAAGGCGCACAACCCTGGGCCCTATCAACACATATTTTGTGGCCTTCCCCCTACAGGGTTACTCCTGATGCCGTTGCCATTATTACCGCTGCCATCAGGAAATCACCAGAACCATTTCACTTCAACTATAGGTGGCTGCATGGCCAAGGCGCACAACCCTATCAGCACTTAGATTGTTTCATTCCCCCTAACAGCTCCCCAAATATCGCTTGGGTTGACGAGGCAATTGAGATTAAGTGTCGTGACCACGGACACAAGCACGTCGGCACTAGTGAGGCTTACCCCAGACAGAGAAAAGTGCCATCCGACTTAAATCTACGACGTGTATGATGTTGCTAAACTGATGACATTGTATAGCCAATGCGTCTTTTCGATACGAATTATTTCTTGAATTCTGAATTGAAGAAATAAATTACACCACTTAAAGGCACACTCTCGTCAGCAATGCGCGCGCCAAATTCGTGCCACTAAATACGCAGCTCCGTATAGCAAAGTCATGGAGCTGCGTAGGCCCTAATTTGGCGCGCGCGCATTGCTGACGATCCTGTGCCTTTAAGCCCAGTTTCCTCATGCCACTCCCGGCGTTGTATATAACGTTCTTCAAAAGTCACCTAAAATATAATTATACATAAAGCAATTTGGACTTTGAAAAAACAAAGCCGTCTAAAAAAATGAGGTTTAGTTTCCGGATTTTTATTGCAATTTAGACAATTTATCATACCGTGCGTTGCATGCGAAAGGATACATTTGGTCTAACGAATACCAAATAAATATTAGTGCGCGGCAACGTAACTTGTGACCACATCCTTTTTTCTGAAGCACGCTTGAAAAAGATAACTCATTTATCTGTCGCAGTTTGAGTGGGTTTTGGCGCCAAAAACCAATCATCGTCTTTTATCATTTTCTGAGGACTTCGTGCCTTGGTTGGTTTCTTGCAAGTACATTGCTTGAATTGGTTTAAGCGGTCGGATTTCAGGGACACGATTTCCCCACTCGACTTCGAAATGATGTTCCAAACGAAGTTGTACTGAATTTGTTGAATTTTGACAGAATAATAATGCCGTTTCATTTTTCCAAAAAATTGTATTCGTTGTACCAATGTCGTGATAAAATGCCGTGACCACCTTATTTCAATCATTTCAATTTAAATACACGTTCTCTTAAAATTATACATTTATTAAAACCTGAGACAGTTTACGCAATCCAATTGGTCGAGAACATGTCACATGGTCACGTCACATGGGTGATCTTAAACGATTGAGTCTGGTCTTGAACACTTTTCAAAGAATTTCTAAAAATAAATACAAATTATGAAAGAAGCTAAATATAAATGTGCCTTTTGTAGCTCAGAAAAAAATCTGGTGTACATTGTATTAAGATATCTGTGTTTAAAACAATGTTTTGTGAAATACACTAATTTCAAATTGTTAAAAAATAAAAATAATTGGTAATAATCTTAACCAAGCCTAAGATGTAGTCTAGTTTCGGGTAGTTTGTATTATTTTGCTTTGTAATGAACAAGGCAGAAACTAGTTCACATTTAGTCCAGATTATGATACTCGTGAATAGACCGTATCGAATAGCTGCCATCTTGTGGGCCACCTTTTGTTACTGAAACTGTAAGCACAATATGTGCAACATACATGTCCTCAAGGAACAAAGAAACTGCCCCACAAGATGGCGGCTATTCGATACGGTCTATTCTAAAGTACAAACTTTAGCATACTGTTTGATTGGGTAAAAATTTATAATTATTTCACTGATTGCGTGTTACATTAATCTGACTTTCTCAAAGATGAAGTTTGGATATGAAAAGATAAAAATGAATCCACGTTGTTTGTTTAAGCTCGAGCGATTTCCATTACATTTTATACTAGACACCATGTTGGTCGATTTTATCACATTCGTGCAAGGTAAATTGAACTCGGCCTCGAGTAGCCTTCTTCTCGCGCAAACAACCGGAGATCTCAAACAAGACAAGAAAGCAAGGCATTTTTTTCTTGGACATTTTCGCGGCAAACGAACCTGCTTTTACAACTGTTACAATTACTTTTGAGAAAACAGTCAAAAAACGGTTTGCAGTCATCTCGCCCCAAAACCACTTCGCCCTGAACCATTTCGCCCTGATCCACGGCCTGTGCACGAAGTGGTTTTAGGGCGAAGTAGCATTTGGGCAATGTAGTGTTTGGACAAAGTGATTTGGGGCGAAATGGCACTCGGGCGAAGTGGTTTGGGGGCGAAATGGCACTTGGGCGAAATGGTTTTGGGGCAAAATGAATTTTCGTCTCATGAGACGAAAACTAATTGTTTTACTAATTTCTCAAAGACTATAGCACTAAAGACAAAACCATTTCAGGGGAAGTTTTCTACGGTCATCATGTTTATATTGTGTAAGTTAGGCGTAAATCTGTGAACATTTCTGATATTCGAGATACCAATCATGTATACTGCCTTTAAATAAAATCACGTCTTATCATTGCCTTTAACGTATGCCACAAACATACGAGAGGAACATGCTAAGTTCACCCAGCATCACGTGGTTTGGCATGTTAAGTCTTTTACTAGTCGGATACCCTAAGGCCATGTCCCACCGATCAAGAAAGAAGGCACCCGATTGGCTGAAAACATCTCGCTGAATCTTTGCCATCCAATGAGCGATTACGTCACTGTGGTAGATTCGGGACTCTTTGCTTGGCTGCTCGCGCGGACGCGGACCGGCAACCACGATCGGTACGTCAGGGCACCGTGCTTTCAACCGCATTACAGCCTCTTTCAAGAATTCTGTGTGCTCCAGATAACTTTCTCGCGTCCAATGAGAAAAGTCGACCCATGAACTTATTGCTACAACGTAGTTACAACCTTGTCCTTTTAAAGCATCTAAAACATCGACTTCGAACGCCAAATCCTCGTAACGGGTGCCATTAGGGTCAAAGGTTAAAGGTTGCATCCGGTAGGTCAAGGAAGCATTAAAAACGGGAAACGTTCGATAAATGATACCATATTCCTTCGCAGTTTTCCTCCTAAAAGGATCACCCAAAAGTACTGACAGTTCTTGCAACCAGTGACGCGCTATGATATCGCCAAGAAAGTACACTTCTTTTCCTTTTAAACAGTCGCCAATTTCCTGTGGATTTTCCCATCTAGTTTTCGCCCGACACAACAGAGAATGCCAGTCGTTCTTTTCCCAGTATCCCTGACCGTGTTCTGGCGGAGTTAGGTCGGGATGGCAAGGTGGAAGGTTGTGTTGAGCGACCAGTAGTTTTTCTCGAAGTGGCAGAGATTCTGAAAATTATCAGATGCAAAACATCTTCACCATATTAATATTTACTTGAATTTGAAACAAAAATATAGGGTGCGGGCGATTAGTTTCCTTGAGTCAGCCCTTATAATTTACTCTTGTCTACTCACGCAAGCTAATCGAACGCGGGAAGTTTCTGAGGCACATAGACAAGAGGTCAAAGGTTAGCTTTCCTGGAGTTCTACCCACAAATAGTCTGGTTCTCCGATTTTATATAATGTTTAATGCAATTACAATGCGAAAACCCAATTACGAGCTGTTGACTATACTCCGGGAAGTCGAAGACTTTCGGCACCAGACCGATGTCGCATCTTCATAGGGCTTTGGAAATATTACGTACTATTTTTGTTTTACATGTATCTACATGCATTTTTACCTTTAATAAAGAGTTTGCTTGGGCCACGCACAAGTCGCCTTTTGAAATTGTCCCTGTAAGAAAACATAAGAGCGAATGAGCGACACGTGACTTCAAACTCACTTTTAATTGGCCTTTACATAGATATTGTATGGTCAGATGACTAAAGGTAATACTCTATTGGCTAATTAGCATACCATGAGAATATATTGTAGTAGTTTCGAGTGATGCTCCTTATTCGCTGGTTAACAGCAGTCATGTTTCCTTTGAGGACTGCAAGATTGTTGCATGGTATCCCGCTACTGGGTGTGCCACAGACAATCACCGTTTGACCCATGACGTCAGGATAGGTCATTACGCAGTCGCGAAGGAGATACGCGTACTGACGCTTTAATACGCATGTCCGAGTAGAACGTTTACCGCCCACCGTCTCAAAGTGCCCCGCCCACTCCATCCGACCCCCTTCGTTCCAAATCACGTTGATCAGCAGTGAAGCAACTTGGCTAGGGTGGACGAGAATGATTTCCAGGGCTAACGAGCCGGACCATCCCACCGTGAAATAGACACTGTATGTACCGTTGTCGTGATCGATTACCCGGCCGGCTGTACCAGAGCTGTTCTGCTTGGTTGCAAGGGTTGCGAACCAAAAATCGCCCCCTTCAATTCTGTCTCTGTTCCACCCATCGCGGGCTTGTATGGTCACGTGTAACGTATCGCCCAATCGTATATTTTCTCGATCACCATTGATCCTGAGAACGAAAAAGCATAACGTTAAAAGTCACTTAAAAAACAACTGGCAATCGAAAGTATTCATTTTCACACACACAATAATAAGTAAATTAATTAAGTTAATTGGTGTTAGAGAAAGTTACGTTTTACCTGTAAACACTTTTGCCATTACTTGTCATTTTACTAATATCTCGTAACGCATATTCCTCTGGATAAACCTGCCGAATGTCGTTGGGGTTTCTGTCAAATTTCGCTTCCTGTAGAACGAAACAGAAAGTAGATGAAAATTCTGCAAAGCCATTCAGCGAAATACATTTTCTTGTGATATGGGTATAACGCTTATTCATTTCAATAAATGTATGCGCTCCGTTCGTTCCATTCTGAAACGTTTACCAACGTAGCGAGCGTTCACAAAATATAATACACAACTTTTATGCATGGCGTCAATTGGGATTTCAGCACCGAATGGCGAACGCACTAAAACGCGTCGAAACGTTTGCAAAACGCGTTAAAACGTGTGGAAACGCGTGTTAACATGTGCAAACGCGTGGAAACGCTTGTAAACGTTTGTAGTTTTTACAGCGCAGCATGTACTGTGTAACTCATACCTCGTGATCCGGCAAGTCTCGTGTGTTCGTGTCATCTTGTGCTCCGTTCACTGGGGGATCAACGATCTTTAACTTACTCTGCAAAATAAATAAAATGTCAACATTTCGTGATCTTCTTGGCTACGGACCGTTTCAAATTGATTGGTCAATACAATCTGGGAGGCGTGGCCTAAATATGTTTAGGGTTAATCCATTGGTCACTTGAAGAAAGCCATTCATATTGGCTGATGGCGTTGTTCAACTGACATACCTTTTGCTTTTTAGCGATATCTTTAGTGATTTCTTTCAGGACGCTCATACCTCGTTGACGATTCGCAATCTGGTATTGAGAACAATTAATACAACCCGTTTTGGGAGTTATAAACATTTACAATGTATACATGTATATCAAATATCATTCTTGTTTGCAACCATTGGACTGGGAGAGAAATAGCTCTTGGGTATAGCGGGCTGGTTGGGGGTAACTGCCTTCCAGAGTTCCCCCCCCCCCCCCCCCCTTCCCCCTCCCCCTCCCCCTTTGCGTCCCTATGTGACAAATTTGGGATGAGAGAAAATAGTAAGGGCCTTATCGGGATTCGAATCCGAGACCGCTGACTCACTAGGCAGATCGGGGGGAGTATAACAATTGTGCCTTATAGCTCAGCTGGTAGAGCATCTGCCTAGTGAGTCAGAGGTCTCGGGTTCGAATCCCGATAAGGCCCTTACGATATTCTCTAATCCCAAGTTTAACTGTAAAGCGGGCCTCCCACTGTGCGATTTTTGCCCGAATTAGGTACGATTGGCTACGATTTGGTACGACTGTGTGTAGAGTCTATAGACAGTCTCCGATAATCGTACCAATTCGTATGAAATTTGTGGCAAAAATCGCACAGTGGGAGGCCCGCTTAAAAGGGAATTTCTTACCTTCACACCAAATTGCTGCTCTGTTCTCAGAATGTGTCTTGGATTCAAGATCATTGTCTAAGTATTGTAACCAAGAAAATAAACACTTGATAGTTGATGAAACTGTGGTATGTAGTAGCAGTACACCATTTTGTTTTTAATAAGAAATCGATACCTGAAGATTGAAGGAAGGTACAACACTTGCCAAGGGAAGCCTAACTCTGTACGCTTCATGTAAGTCGCCATCTTCTGCAGTTCGGCGCTCGGACTCGAGAGAGCATGAGTCAGGACACGACAACTTTTTACATACTTCACGGCGTATGGGAGTCGGGAAACAAGGCTTCAATCTTGATGTCATCCATGCAATCGTTGCATGGTTGACATTGTCATCCCTTTTAAAATTTCAAACATGACGCAGCAAATAGTTGCATTAGTTGCAGAGTTTATCATCAAGATTAATTGGGTTGCCGACGTTGAAAACAAGATTCTGTGATTCTCATGAAGGTTTATGCACCAGGCAATACAGCAGTAATATTTTGATTAAATTCGTCGATAACTTCAAACAAGTGTTGCCCCTTCCTTTATTATATGTAAATGCGTGTGCATGAGCATTTTTTTTTTACCATGGCCCTGACTACTGTGGTATTATGGTTTTCATGCAGTATAGCCAGAGAACCAGCCTATAGAATAGTAGCTTAGTGCAATTTCTTGAAAGCATGGACACATGCAATTTTGCATTGTTTTCTTAAAGGAAAGCAAGGCATAGATGAGGTACTGAGCTGACTTATACACAGGTTGGTTTTCCAATCCAGTAATCTATCTATAATTACTATCAATTTCGTATTTACACTGAGATGCGATACGTACCCATATATAACAGAGAAACAATGTCCCGACCACGATAATAAACGAAGTCGTCAACAGGCCCTTGCGTGAAACATTGACGGTTGAAGTAATTCTCATCCTTGACGTTGTAATTTTAGTGACTTTGTTTTGTGCTGGTTATTCTGAATTTGACGCCAGTTTGAGCCGTTCTCGTATCGCAATCATTTAGCTTGCCGAAATATTGAGTACTGTTGCCGCCATTTTGTAAGTGAGTACGGCTGTACAGGTTAACTAAATAAAACCGTGGCGGCAATTGGCGCCATTTTGAAGTGAGTTTCGAAGCGTTGACATTTCTTTGTAGGTCTAAGCCACTTTTATTACACGCAAAACACTGGATACTGCATTAATATTTAACAAGCTCGATGTTTTCAGCATTCAAAGGTCGTCCGGCCATTGTGGAATGTGGACTTTGAAACCAAGTATTGACATTAGTTTTGAGATATGCTTGAGAAAAAAATAACGGTTAGAGGATACATGTAGTGGGGAGATTTCCGCAGTGGATATTTAGCTGGTGACGAGTTTTCTCTGATTGGTCGAAACTGTCAGCAATTTTTAAACTCTGAATTAAAAATTATGTCATGCTTTGGTTTTGCTTTTTGTATGGAAGTCCCTCTTTACAGTAACTGTTTTACAAAAAGTAGCATAACCTCAGCTACGTAAATCATTTAACAACTCCAACTCATTCAGGATCCGTTTTAGGCGTTCGGCAAACGTAAGACATTAAGAGATTCACGGCTTGCTGAACAACTTCGACCGGCATGTCCAGTTTATTGGGGCTCGGGTAGGCCAGGCTTAAGTCCCACACATCGAGAAAAATGGCACTTGTGTCCCTGAAAGTATCGGCTAGTAAGTCTCTGATGTTCAAAAGTAAGATGTTGTCTGCGTATGCTTGAGATTCGTACGTCTTGTGTTCGACTGGGTAGGGACCGGTTACAACCACCGGCGAATTTGGACATCTTGCCGCCATTCGCAAAATGGCGTTTTTCAGTAGGTTCGTTTTCTCAACAAAACTCACGCGATCCCAGTACGTGTCAGACCACGCACTCACCACAACCACATAGTTACATTTCGGATCCTGCAAACCATCGATTACGTCAACTTCAAACTTGACTTCCTCAAACGGGACCTGGGCTGAAATCGCCTGCATGGGTCTTGCCTGATACAGAGCGGATAGGTTTAAAGATGGGTGGTGGCGGAACAAGCGGTATTGCTTATCGTCGTTACGCATGTAGAACTTTAAACCGATGGATTCTTGGAAGGCTTCGAACCACTGACGGGAACTCGTGTCACCGAGGAAATAGACCTCTTTACCGCGAAAGCAAGCCGTTGTTTCTTCACTTTTCTCGGAATTTATGCCCCATTGAGGGTTGTGACAGCGAAGCGATTGCCATTTATCGGACAGCCAGTAGCCTTCAAATTTCGGCGTTTCCAGACCAGAACGACACACGGGTAACAATGGCGTCCGATAATCATTTCCGCCTGGAATTTAACAGGTAAAACAAATTTACAGATAAGACAAACAAATGTGTCTGTGAAAATACTGCCTGATTTGAAATCATTGAAAACATTGGGAACAAAGCTAACACAATGTCTCTGTCTATTCATAGTTGCTCATAAATTGACATCCAGAAATTAAGTTGATTTATGGAAAGCAAAATGACTTCAGAAAACCGACATGTCATTGAAAATTTGAAAATTGCTGAGATCCAAATATTTTTTGTATCGTTTCGGGAATACACTCAGCCCGGGACTTTCAGAGCCCAAAGACACAGTTCCAAGACCCCCTTGCATTATTACCTTCAATTTTCACGTGCTTTGGTCCATTCTCGACAATTTGCATGATGTTTTCACTGAAACAGAAAAAGACCGTTCAGATTACATTTAAATTATTAATCGGTAAATGTTTTGCAAATTGATCCAATCGCCAAATTCCCAAACGTCTCAAATCAATGGATGTTTGCTGCCACCAAGCGTCTGAACCCTATATATGTTTGCAGCTGCCACTATGGCCAAGTTCGATCAAGCAACTATAGTTCACTATAGCGACTAGAGTCCCTCGAACAACGGGTAATTTCCGTTGTTCGAGGGACTCTAGTCGACTATAGTGAACTATAGTTGCTTGATCGAACTTGCTCCAAGAGTCTCAAACCAATAGAAGTTTGCTGCCACCAAGAGTCTTAAACCAATAGAAGTTTGCTGCCACCCAGAGTCTGAAACATTTACAAGTTTGCTGTCAAGCTACAAACTATCACCAAATTCTTACTTTTCAAACAGGTACTCCTTTTCCTTGATGAGTTCGGATGCAGCTAAGGATATTCTTGCATCCAGACTCTTAAGGGCGTACATGTCACTGCAGGCCAAGTTTTCACGATCAGTGGGCTTGCCACAAATCAGCATGGTTCTTCCCACCTGGTCGGGGTACCAGTATTCGCACTTCTTAGCCCAATCAGTTTCGTTACGTCTCAGGACGCATGTCTCCGTGAGCAGTTTTTTCCCCTGGTTTTTGTCTTTAAATAGCCCCTCCCACACAACACGATCCTCCGCAGGCCACACCTTTTTCGCTACAAGAGAACACGCCTCCTTTGGGTGCACCAGTATAACGTCAATCCTGGCCACGCCCTCCCAGCCGGCGTAAAAAGTGACGTCATACGTTCCGTCGCCGTTGTCATGTACTTTACCCGCGGTACTTGCTTTAGGTTTCAAGGAATTCAACGTAGCGTACCACATGTCACCGCCGGTCTTGGTTCGTTTTCCCGCGCGATTTCTAGCCTCGATTACCAGTCGTAATGTTGACCCTTTCGTAATCACTAGTCCACTGGAATCACCGAGTCTATCATCAAAGATACAACATAAAGGCGTCGTATAAGTATTATTTTTAGGAATTCAATTGAAAAGGAAGATGTAAGCTTTGTAAAATACATGTAAAGAGACCCGAATAAAGTCATTACCGGTAGGACGAACTCTGTGCATGGGTGACGTCTGGCGGTGTCTTTCGCCCTTTCTGCTGTTGGCTAATTCGACGCGGGTTGTACTGGCCCATACTCCAAGTCTTTTTCAATTCGTCAATAGATCGGACCTGTATATGAACAAGCCATTTGCGTATGAACACACAATAAACGAGGTACTGAGCTGACTTAATAGGTCACGGTGTTCTCATAATATACATCCTCATTACGGAGAAAGTTTTCCAATACTGCAAGCTATCTTTAATCAACCCCATGTGTTAATTCGTAATTCTATATTGACGGCATAAACTTGCAAAACTTACGGTTGGTTTTTCGGAGCTCGTGTAGAGAAACATGAACCCAACTGCGCAGAAGCACAATAACACGATGACAACGAAACGCGAGCGACGAGGCAGTGACGTCATAGATTCCGTCCGTTCGTCCATCTTTGCCAGGAGGGTTACGCCTTTCCAGGAAAACTCGTAAACTTGATCCATGGACATTGTTTGTGCGCAGAGGTTTTATCTAAAATACTAAAAATAAGCTCGAAATGTCATGTCTTGGATGGACTGTTTATGATATTTTGGTTCAAGACCACCTCAAGACCTTGGTCATGGTCCCCGACCGTCCGGACACGGCCAGTCTTATTCTTGGTCTGATCGGGTGTCTCGAAATGCCAGTCTTGGTCTTGGTCTTAGACTGACAGTGTCGGTTTTTGTCTCGAAATCGACTGCAGTCTCAGTTTAATTGTGTCTTGGACTTACAGTCTCTCTTGGACTTACAATCTCTTGGTCTTGTGGTTGTTGTTGTTTATTTGCATCTTCGGCAACTATAGGCCCTTTATGCCGTCAACTATACGGTTTTAGCTTTAACTATACTATATTATCAACTTGAGATGACGAAGAAGGAGTTGCAGTTTTAGAAGTGGGAGGAAAACTCCCAGAGAAATATCCCCCAGGGGAAAACCCACGCGGTCAAGTAGGGACTCCAAGCCCAATCCATATACACGCCCCGGATTCGAACTCGGGACGCCACTGTGAAAGGCGAGGAAAGAACCACTACGCCAACCCGACCGCCCTTTGGTCTTGTGTGAGGCTAAACTGAAAGACCCTCGTATAGGGCTACTGCCGGGATCCAAGACTTGGCATATGAAATGACGTCATACGCATTCAAGGAAGGGACAACACTTGCCAAGGGTTGCCTATTTCTGTACGCTTCATATAAAGTTGCCATCTTTTGCAGTTCGGCGCTCGAACATGGTTTACGTCATCACCCCTTTCAACATTTCAAATATGGCGCATCACATATACATGTAGTTGCATTAGTTGCAGAGTTTATCATCAAAATTAATTGGTTTGCCGACGTTGAAAACAATATTCTGTGATTCTCATGAAGGTTTATGCACCGGGCAATACATCGGTAATATTTTTGATTAAATTCGTCGATAACTTCAAACAAGTCTTGTCCCTTCCTTTAGTTTAAGGCCTATCCCCATACTTGGGGATAGGCCTTGCATGGGGATACTACGGAATTCGAACAGGGGCCAAGCAGTCTTCCAATGCATTGCATGGCTAGTCAGTCCAGTGTATACTTTGTACAAATTTTAGTTCGCTTGCCTACATGTACCTACCTTTTTAATCCTCGAAAACTAAGCCCATGAAAGCAGGGTAACATAACTGTCACATTACATCACAATTTCGAATCAAAGTCACACGTTTAACAAATTCGGTAAAACTGTGCAACGATTGAACCTAACGCATTTTTACAGCAGCATATCTCTTCATATTAAAACGCTGGTCGTCTGTGGCTAGCTGTTTATTGCTGGTTTACTTGGTACAAAGTCCAATTTTTCGACGAGCTTTATTTGTAGCGCTAATCTAGCTAGATGCATAGAACGATTGCTGGTGTAAAAATGTTATGTGTTTCCACGGCATGTTAAACGGCTAGTTTCCATCACCTCACGGTTCCCTTATCAAAAAGGAAAAAATGGGTGTGCACACGTATTTATATAGATTCATCTTTAATCATGGTTTTGTGATAAAAATATCATCTGGGGTAGAATAATTACATTGGACAATTATACAAATTTTATTGTGCATTTCAGTATTTTATTTGGTCAACATTTGGTTGAGAGAGCGACAATTTTATTTCTTTTATTCACTTGCCGTAGAAATAATGGATAAAGTGCAGGATTAAAGGTCGGAGTCTGCATATATTTCATCACCTAGTTTTGACAGAAAAGGAACAAAAATATTGTCATTATCTCCTGATGTTACTATTTTAGTAAACTGTAAAAGAAAATATATTCGTTAAGAATATTAGAAAGATGAAATGACGTAATGCCTATTTTAAGTAACATACCACCCTCTACTGTATGTAGTCTGGGAGTACAGTGTGGGTAATATTATTAATTGGCATCGAGTTTTCTCGAGCGAAATGAAGATGGCGGCCCAGTGGGGAAGAAATGTGTTTCGTTTTAGGTTTTTATCGTCTGTTTTCATAGTTTTAGCCTGCTCTCTTTCTACACAAAGTCAGACGACGGATGAGGCAAAAATTGCGCGATGTGACGACATGGAAAACCCGGATAAAGTCGCCGAACAAGAGGTGTCAATGCAGCATCGATATGACAGTCTCAATTTGTTGTTGTTTCTTTCCCTGTTGGTTCTGACGATTTTGACAATATGGCTTTTCAAGGCTCACCGGTTTAGATTTATTCACGAGACAGGGCTGGCGATGATCTATGGTGAGTTTATTAATATTTTCCGGTAAGAGTTGAGGGAAAGAAGTGAGAAGTTGATCATGGCTTCAGACCTTGTGCTGTTGTGTCATTACTAGCTATGTCATATTATGTCATGTGTGTGCAAAACATACGAGACGGGCTGACAAAATTTCTAAGTGTTTCCTCAAAAATCTTAAGATATTTATTTTGTTCACATTGAATTGATAGGCTATATTGGAATCGATAGCTTATTAAATTCTAAGATGTAGGGCCTACTTCCTAGTGCCACCTCTGTCGAAAATGCTGCATTTCTGAGATTTAATAAATGAAAAAGATTACTGCATAAAGTACTGCACAAAATTAAGGCGCGTGTGGTCTGTACGTAAGCGTGACAACAGAGGGCGCTGCGTGCGCACGTGAATGGTTATCTTGTGTACTAACTGAATGCAATTTTTAAAGGAGACAATTTTATTGTTCTACAGAAAAGCAACATTTGCGACAAAAGTGTAAGTGGGAAATGGGCTATATCTTAGAATTGAATAAGCTATCGATTCCAATATATATAAATTTACCAAAATCCGTTTTAAAGGAAACGGAAAAAAATACCAATCTTAATTTTTTCTTACTCCCAAATTTGGGTTTTCCCCATCAAATCTGCACTTTGATGGAAAATTCTGATCAACTTCTCAACTCTTCCATACCGCTTCTTTTAATTTAAAGGTTCCGGTCAAATGCTGTGGTAAAGAAAATTTCCATTGCTTGATGTTTCAGCGCTATAAATGTTTCCTTTTATACATCATGTACAGGATCAGTTGTCGGCGCAATAGTCTGGTACGCGACTAACACCATCACACAGGAGCCAATGCCTTTCGTCTACTCGTCCGAAGAGTGCGACATCTCGCAAGCTAGTAGTAGCATCCACCTAAAGCTACTGTATCCTAGCAACAAGACGTTGACGTTCATGTACAGACGGAAAGGCATCGCGAACGGGAACTATTCGGTGGCTTCGGCGTTTGTTGAGAAGGTAAGTGGTCCAGAATATCGTTAAGATATGTCGCTGTCATTTTGGGGAGGGGTCTATTTGTCAAAACAGAGTTACATGTATTTTGAAAAAAAACGTTCATTTTACAACCAAATGCTACAAGGTTCGACAAATTGCAATGTAAAAGATATAAGTCATGTACTGTACCTGAAGTTAAAGGTAGAACACATGTTTGGTATCTCAAGGAATTAGAAATGTTCACAGATTTGATGATGGTAGAAAACTTCCCCTGAAATGGTTTTGTCTGAAGTGCTATAGTCTTTGAGAAATGAGCAAAACAGTTATTTTTCGTCTTGTGAGACGTAAATTCATTTTGCCCTAAAACCACCTCGCCCTGAAGCACTTCGTCCTGAAGCACTTCGCCCTGAAGCACTTCACACAAAGGCTATTTCGCCCCCAAACCACTTCGTCCAAACACAACCTCGCCCAAATGCCACTTTGCCCCAAAACAACTTCGTGCACAGGCCTTGGTTCAGGGCAAAGTGGTTTTGGGTCAAAGTGACTTGAAACCATTTTTTGACTGTTTTCTCAAATGTTAGACGAAGTACGGAGTTAGTTTTAATCATGCATATCTTCAATCACACAGGAGGATGAAACTATTTCTAACTGTTTACCAATCATGTAAACTACCTCTAAAATAAAATCCACAAGTCTAATATAAAATCCATCTCTTTCTCTTTCATCATTTTGAAGGAAAAAAAAGATGACAAAACATTAATTATTTTAAAATTTTATATCCACTTATCTATTTTTTAGCAAAATGCCACAAATCCAAAATCTAAAATTATGTATATATTTTTACCATTTTGTTTTAATTTGATAAAAATAAAAAAACTAATTTGGTGTGTGAAGTCTTCTTTGACAAACAAATCAATAATAATGCCTTTAAAGGCACAGGCTCGTCAGCAATTTGCGCATGCCAAATTTGTGCCACGAAATACGCAGCTCCATGCCTTTGCAACACGGAGCTGTATATTTCGTTGCACGAATTTGGCGCGCGCATTGCTATGCTGACTAGCCTGTGCCTTTAATAGGGTTTAAATTTGTGTAAAATCAAAGTCTGTTTCATTCACAGGTGAACTTTGACCCTGAGGTTTTCTTCAACATGCTCCTGCCCCCCATCATATTTTATGCTGGCTACAGCCTGAAAAGAGTGAGTTTGCATTCTTTGTTTTTCAGCAAATCACTTTCAGTGTTTTTAAAATTAAGATTAATGTTTGGATGATTTGTTCTTGTTCTTTGACAGCGCCATTTCTTCAGAAATTTTGGCTCCATTTTAACGTTTGCCATGCTCGGAACTGCAATATCATGTTTTGTTGTTGGGTAAGTGAATTAAATAGAGTACTATAGATTAGGCCAAACAAAATAAATGGTGCGTTTACGGTAACAGCCTAAAAAAAATCCAGGTAGGAAGGTAGGTAGGAAAATAATTTTTTTTTGGACTTTTTGTTTTACATTTCAGTTCATGCATTTGCGTGTTGTTTTGCTATGTTTGAAACTCACTATTAAAACTATTAAACATGTTCATGTACAAGTACAGAAAATGTTGGAAATTATTGCAAATGGTGCTCATTTAAAATTATCAACTTGAAAATTGGCAATAAAAAGTTTGAGGTCGGTAATTTTGCCTCAAAAATTCCAGGTAGGTCGGGTTATCGTAAACACACTATTTATTTTGTTTGGCCTTACTAAAGTGTGACATTAATGGACTGAGTCTAAAAAAAAAAAATGGAAACTTTGGGAAGATTTTTTGTGAAGAATTTTTGTGAGCTGTATATTTTCATCTTGTATTTTTATTTCTCTGTAGTGGAATCATGTACGCTTTTGTTGTCAAGATTATGAAGAGAACTGATTTCAGTTTTCAAGATTCGTTGCTGTTCGGAGCGTTGATTTCTGCCACCGATCCAGGTAAAAGGGGACATTTAAAGGCAGTATACATGATTGGTATCTCGAAAATCAGAAATGTTCACAGATTTACGCCTAACTTACACAATATAAACATGATGACCGTAGAAAACTTCCCCTGAAATGGTTTTGTCTGAAGTGCTATAGTCTTTGAGAAATGAGTAAAACAATTATTTTTCTTCTCATGAGAGGAAAATTCAATTCGGCCCAAAATCATTTCGCTTTAAAACCACTTCGTGCACAGGCCGTGGTTCAGGGCGAAGTTGTTAAGGGCGAAGTGGTTTTTGAGCAAAGTACAGAGCTGGTTTTTGCTCAGGTTGGTTTTAATCATGCATTTCTTCGATCACACAGGGGGATAAAACTATTTGTAACACTTAACCAATCGTGTATACTATCTTTATAGAGGTAAACATATCCTTCCAAAACAGAAACCTGAATTTCTTAAAAAAATGAATTCTTGATATGAACAGAAGTTTGCTGAATGCAGTTAACTTGTGGATAATCACTTTGGAACCGCTTTCAAGACTCTTCAACTTCAGTGATTTCCTCCAGGTCCAAGGGGACCTGTTTGAGCAAAGTGATTCCCACAGCAATGAAATGTTTTCTTTTTCTATTTCTGGGAGAATCCTGTAGTTAAGGGCTCTCAGAAAATCCAATTTTGGGGGGTTTTCAAGTTGATTAAACCTGCGTGGGATCAGCTGACCTCTGGAGCCATGCATCTCGCAAACAGCCCTAGAAGTGCAGGAGCTCAGGGAGGCACTTCAGGTAGAGTGGCACACCCTGCCTCAGTGGCTCTTACAGAGGCTGGTGCAGTCAGCCTTGCCACAAGAGGTGTTGACACACGTTACTGACTGATAAAACATGTTGCATCTCTTTTTTTTTTAGACCTTTAGAAGAACTAACACCATTTTGTGATATTAGTTTTAATGTATTTTTGTTTCATTCAAACAGTTACTGTCATAGCAGTTTTTCAGGACCTGCAAGTTGACGTGGACATGTTCATTCTAGTATTTGGGGAAAGCGTACTTAATGATGCCGTGGCAATTGTTTTATCAAGGTACTGTATAATGTGGCACTAATATACAAAAATCTACAAAGTTCTTGACATGAAAACATTAAAGATAGATTGTCCGTGTTTGGTTGAAAGGATTAAAACATGCGATCGGTTGCATTCCACTTAACACATGTAGACCATGATGTAGACTACTGAAGACAGTATGACCAGTCTAGGCAAGGCATTGTATTAGGTGGGGTACAATGGCGGATGGTGGCTTCAATTTTAGACGTTGCTTCATCCAGTGTATATATATCGATGGTGTACACATGTACGCGCACATGTACGTACATTTACGTACATGTGCGCGTGTAAAAGGCAGGGCCTGCCTTTTATTATTTCTTGTTTTTAATCGACTGGCCTTAATCCTTGACAGATTTTTACGTTCTTGGTACCAAATGATAGCTGATAACTTTTTATAATCTATAAAAATAGCAATTTAACTTTTAAATATTTTTTTGACTCCCAGATCGGCCTAAACTTGTACAGTGCAATTTAAAAAGAGATGACCATGTTATCGTAACTTTTATTTTGTAGGACTGTGGAATCCTATGAGAGTACTACTTTCGAGGCCAGTTCCATCTTCAAGTCATTGGGCATCTTCTTTGGTGTGTTTGTGGGTTCATTTGCCATTGGCTCCGCCGTGGGAATTATCACCGCTTTGATATCCTTTGAAATTTTGTTGGTCAGAAGGACTAGTAGATTAGAAAACTCTACTGGTCCTGCTGAAAATTTGGCAGTCCACTGGTGCTTTTTAAAATGGCACCGAGATACTGCAACACTTTCTGGTTTAAGGTCATTGAGTGCAGGATGGATAATAATAATAATAATAGCGCACATATCCACCCTGCAGGGTGCTCAAGGCGCTGTTACCATTGTTACCGCTGCCATCAGGGAATCACCAGAACCATTTCGCTTCAACTAGGTGGCTGCTGGTCAGGCGCACAACCCTATCAGCAGTTAGATTGTGGCATTCCCCTTAACAGCTTCCCATATATCGCTTGGGTTGACGAGGCAACTGGGATTAAGTGCCTTGCCCAGGGACACAGACACGTTGGTCGAAGTGGGGCTCGAACCCCGGATAGGATTGCTTTATGTTCCAACACTAGTACTGAGAGATTGGAGAAAGAAATGTAGTTATCTGAAAATGTCTAAAGCGATCAGGAATTGTTTGCATTGAGTAAGAAATGTTTACTGTGCAATAGGCATCAGGGAATTTTGTTTTCACTAGTCCATTGGACCAGCGTTTTTGACAGATCTAGTGGTCCTTCTGATTTTGTACTGGTCTCGGACCACAGGACCAGTGTTAATTTCTTGTACACAAAGTCCACATATAGATTCTCAAGGTTTTCTGAAGCATTGATGCATCTAAGTAGCTAAATTTTCTTCAGGCTAGTTTACCAACATTCTTCTTTAGATATGTTACACTCTTATTCCACGAATCTGTAAAAAGTATTATCTTGCAAATGATACATAGGGCCTTTAAACCCACATTTGGCATAGAAACTTGAAGAACTATCTATGTGACATCTGTAACATTTTAAACCTTAACATTATTCCTCACGTCACCAAATTCACCCGGATCCGAGATTTCCCTCTTCTAGAAACGGCACTCTTCTTCATCATGTCTTATATGAGTTACTTGATGGCAGAGGCGGCCCAATTGACTGGTAAGATTTTCAGAAAATATCTAAAATATTTGGAAATATGTGCCCATTTTTTTGTGAAGTTACAATGTAGCTTGACACCATGTCATATCGGAATTCAATTTTGTAGATTCCAGCTCAGTGATAAGTTTGTTCACAACAGGGGCTTTTAACCCTTCATAAAATTCCTCAAAAAATGCCTAATTTTTAGAATTTCAATCACCCATGTGGATCTTTCTTCGGTCTACAGGCTTTTAGAGGTTAAGATGATATTTTCCTACAAACGCATTTATCGTCTCTCAAATAAAAGAAATTAATTAGTTTTTCGAAAAATAGTTTACTTAAACGCAAAAAGGTTAACATAGTGTGACAATAGGGAGGTTTCACAAGGTGACGAATACGGTTACGAATACGGATATGATGACGGTAACCGTTCACGTTGATGCGCACACGGAACTGGGTTTCGCACTGTGTGATAAAGACTCTACAACTTCTTCTCCCATCAGGTATCGTAGCAGTGCTGTTCTGCGGCATCATGCAAGCACACTACACCTACAACAACTTGTCGGAGGAATCTAAGAAACGAACCAAAGAGGTTGCCGAATTGACACAGTTCTTGGCGGAGAGTTTCATCTTTTCCTACATGGGGATCTCTATGTTCAATCCCAGGAACCAATACTGGGACGCTGGATTCATATTTTCTGCATTCGTATCCTTGGGAAATAAATAATGATTAGTCACGTCTGTTGTTTTGAAATTTTTTACGATTCAAGACTTTCCAACTTTGGTCTTCCTAATCACAAGTTTCAACATTTTTGTCCAAGTCTTGCCGTCAGGATCTACATTGCTCACAAAAAATTAGACTCAAATGGAATTTTCACAACATTTTTCAGCCTTAAATTTTTGTTTTTGTTTTTGTTTTTTTTAAACAGTAAATTATATAATAAGTCATATATGATGAGTGATAACATAAACTCATCCTTCTGCGGAATATTTTTTCCCCTTGACTACCACCATGACCAGTTCGCCATCATATTGGGCCGATTTCTCAACATATACCCGCTGTCGTTCCTGCTGAACCTTGGTCGAAAGCAAAAAATCTCCTGGAACATTCAACACATGCTCATGTTCTCAGGTTAGTGAGAGTGGATTGGATATTTACATATCTGAATATTCAAGAGATAATTGATTATTCATATTTTTGTGTGAATGCATTAAACTACACAGATTTGAATTTCGAACTGCAGTTTGACTTGACTTGGGACTCGAAGGCAGTTTGACTTGACTTGGGACTCGAAGGCAGTTTGACATGACTTGGGACTCGAGGGCAGTTTGACATGACTTGAGACTCGAAGGCAGTTTGACTTGACTTGGGACTCGAAGGCAGTTTGACTTGACTTGGGACTCGAAAGCAGTTTGGCTTGACATGAGACTCGATGGCAGTTTGACTTGACTTGGGACTCAAAAGCAGTTTGACTTGACTTGGGACTCGAAGGCAGCTTGACTTGACTTGGGATTCGAAGGCAGTTTGACTTGACTTGGGACTCGGAGGCAGTTTGACTTGACTTGAGACTCGATGGCAGTTTGATTTGACTTGGGACTCGAAGGCAGTTTGACTTGACTTGGGAGTCGGAGGCAGTTTGACTTGACTTGAGACTCGATGGCAGTTTGATTTGACTTGGGACTCGAAGGCAGTTTGACTTGACTTGGGACTTGAAGGCAGTTTGACTTGACTTGGGACTCGATGGCAGTTTGATTTGACTTGGGACTCGAAGGCAGTTTGACTTGACTTGAGACTTGAAGGCAGTTTGACTTGACTTGGGCCTCAAAGGCAGTTTTTAACTAGTTCCCTGTCATTTTTCCATTAGGTCTAAGGGGAGCCGTCGCATTTGCTCTAGCTATACGCAACACATCCACAACAGCACGCCAGTTAACGCTAACAGCAACTCTAATCATCGTACTTAGCACCGTAGTACTGTGCGGCGGAATGACCACGCAAATGCTGACTTGGTTAAAAATAAGGTACGGTAGCATCATAGTATTTTTGTTTGCTCGTAGCATTGTTCCCCACATGCACTTCACTTTAGGCCACCTTGTTACATTTCGTGCTGCCTTATTAAATTTGGCCCCATAATTGCAATTTAATAACGGGATTTTATAACGATAATAACACTTGCTATATTAACAAAATTTGCAGATAACAAGCCTTAAACACCTTTATTTTGTTAATTGAAGGATAATTTCTGTTGTTCGAGGGACTCTAGTTAAACTGTAGCCCCTTGAACTAAGAAGGAAAGGTAATTTCCTTTGTTCGGGGTCGGGGGGTTTCTAGTTAAACTATAGTTAATCTTTTTATACATATAGATGGTGCGTCTTGCATGTGCATGTTGGGCATTTCTTGCCCAAAACACCAAGTATCTGCTAATTTACCATTCATGCTTTGAACTGAAATACTTGTGACATTTAGAATCAAATAAGGAATTAAAGACACACTATATAAATTGCACTGACGACAAATTGTACTTCATGACTTGACAAAAAAAACCTTACTCGAAGTGTTGATAGCAATGGTGACAAACACATGACTCGGTACTCGGGACTCGAGACTCGGGAATCGGGACTCGAGACTCGAGACTCGGGACTCAAGACTCGAGACTCGGATTCGAGTCCAGATTTTCACTGACTTCAGACTCGAACCTTAAATGACTTGACTCGACTCGACTCGACTCGACTCAGACTTTTTTTACTTGGGTCTGCCAAAAATTGAATTCACTTTTAAGCAATTCTTTTTCATTTTGAGGACTGAATTGTTTTTAAAACTAAAGCTTTCTTTTAACATGCAGCATTGTTGGCCAGAACAACAAAAATACCCTACACGTATGCAAGATTCAGGGTTTACACTCATTTT
Organism: Henricia sp. BOLD:AAB3569; assembly: GCA_037783545.1. NCBI lineage: Eukaryota > Metazoa > Echinodermata > Asteroidea > Spinulosida > Echinasteridae > Henricia > Henricia sp. BOLD:AAB3569. Next base: position 2,216,998 of record JBBELK010000219.1, read on the forward strand.
GAAATTAACTTGAACATTAACTTGGGACTCGAGGGCAGTTTGACTTGACTTGGGACTAGAGGGCAGTTTGACTTGACTTGGGACTCGAGCAGAGGGAGACTCGTTACAACCTTGAATTATTTTCTGCCCAATATGGTATTTTTTATAAGAAATTAACAACTAAAGGTTGTTTAAAATAATGTATGTGCCCAAACATTTTTCACCATTTATTTAACTCAAAAACCACACATTTCAAAGGTTTTCTAAAATATTGATGCATGCAGCTGAGCTTTTCATGTCAACTCATGAAGTAAAATTGATGCAAATCCGTGCAAATGATATTGTTAGTAGAGATGCCAACATACATGCAGGCACGGGCCATTATCAGCATCCAGGCCCCTATCTGGTTTTAGACGGATTGTTTAAGACCATTCAAACCCACTTTTAATCCCATTCATAAATACCTTTTTGTGTAAATCGGTAAAACTCACCAAAATTAGCTTGTCGTTGCATTCACTTTTTCGCTTCATCTTGTTGTTTGTACGTTCAAACTGCTAGCTGTGCTTCCAGTTGTTTGTTTGTTCGATCGCGCGCGTTACTCATATGCAGATGTGTTGTGTACGCGCACGCAGACGACCCGGTAGATGTCGCATGCACAGTGCAAATTTTGCTGTCGGGAGCGTGCAGTTTCTGCGTGCGTGTGCGAGTTCCATACGCACTAGGGCGCAGGCAGAAACGCGAGCCAGCTAGTTTTAAACACTGGTTATTATCATCCGTTTAAAACCGCCCACGTGATGTGTTCTCAGCCAATGAGGATGCGTAAACTGTCTAAAGTATTTATTAATGTGTCTTTAAAATGCAATGTCATCGCAAATCCCATACACCCTGTTACATGTATCGCTTTTCTCTTTTTTTCATCTTTCTTACACATCTCCCAAAACATTTCACTGCATGTGTGCCTTTATTCTCACCTCTCTGCTAAACACTAAACCACCCAAGGGTTTCCGTGCGACACTCAGGGTCATTCTGGGCGAGCCCCGATGACCCATCTTGGAACGCTGTTTTGGTCGTTCAATCGGAAGACGGGAGTAGCAACTCAACTTCTACTATGATTGTTTCCAGGGTCGGGGTAGCGGATGACGACACTTCGCAACAGGGGATGCAAGTGGTTGGCTCGGTAAGTATTCAAAGCATTTATCATTTGATAATTTGTATAGACGGCATCGAATAGCTGCCATCTTGTAGGGCAGTTTCTTTGTTCTTTGAGGACATGCATCGTGCAGAGTGCAACTTTATGCATATTTCGTTGTGACAGGTCAGAAATCCACACTAGTTTTTGCATTTTTGACATTTTCTTTGCAGCAACAAGCGGAAGTTGATCCTCGAATACGTAAACGATATCAGCAAGCATGGATCGTGCGACAGTGGTACGACTTGGATCATAAGTATCCTTTTTCAAAATTTCAGTGTCTTAAATTTCAAATGATATAAAACAATGCTGTCAGTAAAGTATACTTTGAAAATATGTTGTCTAGGTCTTTTTGCTGTAACACTACCCATTTTTCAAACGGAGGTGCAGAGCGTGATCCAATTCCGTCCCTCACGTGAGGGACGGAAATCAGGAGTAGCCTTTCCTTAGTTAATACAACAAATGAAAACTAAAGTGAACCTGTTTGTTTACCTGCTACTGATGTTAATACACACACCCAGTTAAATCACATGTTGAAATTGACTTTACAGTTTTATGCAGAGGTTGTTTTTATGCGTGAGGGACGGACAGTCATTAAAATTGACAAAAACTACAATTTTTTACATGCATTTTCAACTATTTCTTGAAAATGTGATGGCACAGTGTGTGCCCAGTCAAATTTATTCTGTTAATTTTTGTAATATGATTGTAAAATATGGACATTTCTTTACTGTTCGAGGTATTTTTTTGATTAATTAAAGAAATTTTGTAATTTTCATCCGGTGTTTACCAATTTTGGATCTCGCTCTGCAGTTTAGAAAGTCAGCATACTATGCTATTGTTGCCATGTGGTGCATGCCATTGCCTAACAACCATCAGTCTGGTTACTTTATGCCATTCTCTCCTATTGTGAACACGGTATTGATTCTGTACTTCACACCTGCTGCTTGCATCCGGTCACGTTACATAGCAACAAAAATTTAGTTTGGTAAACTGGATACCATGTGAAACACACACAAGGCTAATTGCAACCCATGCATTTTATCGAACTTTATCAAATTGAAGTTCTTTTTCCACCTCAGTCCACAGCAGGTTTTTCCTTAACAAAAATCTCAGATATTTTAAGCCTATCTTCACGAGGAAAGGCGCGGATCTTAGGGAGACATTGCCAATGTGCTGTTACCCCGTCGCTCGGTGTTTGACTGTTAGGGTAAGACAATTCCAATCTCCAAAATATCAGTTCTTGATCACAACAGAAGTTTGTTAAATACAGTGTAAACTTGTGGATAACAAGGCACTGATCGACCAACCACTGTTCTTCTTCAGTGATTGCCTCCAGGGAAGCACTTCAGGCAGCGTGGCACACCCTGCCTGAGTGGCTCTTACAGAGGCTGGTGCAGTCGGCCTTGCCACAAGAGGCGGTCATGCATGTTACATACCTTGATCTTTTGTTCAGAGGATAATATGCATTTCGTAGTTTGAACCGAATATTTCAAGAATATTTCAAGAATATTCCAAGAATATTTCAAGAATATTTCAAGAATATTTCAAGAATATTTCAAGAATATTTCAAGAATATTTCAAGAATATTTCAAGAATATTTCAAGAATATTTAGTGGATCGTATTCAAAACCTGGGTTTGTTCTAAAGGTAATGGGTTTGAATCCCGGTCCGGTCCATCCATGGTGCGTGTACCCTTGAGCAAGGTACTTTGCCACTCATTGCTTCTCTCCACCCAGGAGCAAAATGGGTACTTGAGAGGGTAGCGAAAGTTGATGTGTTTGATTAGCCGTTGAGTGCCTGATATGCAGCCGGGGCTGTATACTCCCCGGGGAGCTGAGTTGGAATATAGATTGATTTAGATTTAATTGAGCCCTATGATCAGGGGTAATGATAATGTAGGCACCTTGATAGGGTTTCCCCGATGAGTGCGTGGTATAAGTCCATATTATCATATCATATATCATTTCCTGCTTAGGATGAGCATTTCGACGAAGACAGCGACAGTGACCTGATCTTAGAAGAGAGCAGCTCTATGGCCGATGCGCAATCGCCGGTTAACAACGACACGAATCAGCCGCCCAATCATACGGAGGATGACGCAGGTATAGAGGACGATCTCGGACTTAGCGCGCAACAAATTCAGGGAATACATTTAGAGCCGATGCCAACTAATGTATAAATCTGTACACAAAAGTAGAAAATATGCCTCTATATATCCGTATATTCGCCAACTTAGCTGCAATGCATAGTTCCGACCTGTCAATCAAGCCTAACCCGCCGACCAATCACAACAGAGCTATCAGACGGCGCCCACATAGGTAAAAGTGATGCAATCATCACACAATCACGCGATTTTCTGCCCATACAGTTTGTATGTTGTATGTTGCCAGTGACCGGGTGAATTTTGGTTTCAATGTCGTGCGATTCGCTGTTCAAAGGTAGGAAAGCGCATTTTTATGAATATATGTCATCCCTGCATTACTAGCCCTTCGCTCAGTGTGTGCCAAGGTAACTGTCGACCCTAAAACATAAATACTTTTGAGTTTTCTCCAATGAATCTGTGCTTTCCATGCCGAGTCCCGTTGCTTTGTACGTTGTGTCGCCAATTTTTGCGATGGCTTGTGAGCACATAGCAACAATATCTAAGGGGCGGGGTTAACTGGGCAATCTCGGAACTATGCATTGAATTTTATTTTTCATTGTGGTTCATTCCATGAAAATGGGACATAGTGGCCAACGTTGTGACACTTCTAGAGTTGACTTTTTATAAATGCCGGTAATTTGAATTTTTCGAACTATAGGTTCTATAGATGATGCGCCTCTCACGTCACAACAAACCAAAACATGCCCGGCGTTATGCGCACGCATCATGAGGTCGCATGTCAAATCGTCTTTAAATTATGTCCCTGGGCAAGGCACTTAATCCCAGTTGCCTCGTCAACCCAAGCGATATTTGGGAAGCTGTTAAGGAGAATGCCACAATCTAACTGCTGATAGGGTTGAGCGCCTGGCCAGCAGCCACCTAGTTATAGCGAAATGGTTCTGGTGATTTCCTGATGGCAGCGTTAATAATGGCAACAGCGCCAGGAGTACCCAGCAGGGTGGACATGTGCGCTATATAAGAATCCACCATTATTATTATTATTAATTATGTGACCTTTGGCACATTACCAAGCAAAATTTATGCAAAACAGAATGCGCACGCATACATGTAGCGATTACCAATTTTCAACAGAGGGCGCTTTAGATATAAACAAAGAGCACATTGTCTATTGAATGGGTAAAACCAGCAGCTTCCTTTTCCAAAAAAGAACTGGTCCAAATGACTTGTAATGTAATGTTAGAGTTAAAAAATGCATCTAACGATATTTAGCCAAGTACTGAAAGGTAGCTTATAAATTATGTGTTCACCTAAAAATAAATATTATTTTTTTATTTTTCTTTGTAACGAAGGCAAATGATATGCTTTATCCTATTTCATATTTTTATGTAAATATTTTCTTTTCCTACTCAATATCACTCGGTAAAATATTAGCGAAAGTGTGCTTTTGACAAATTGTACTCGGTGGGCAAGCAAAATTATGTATTTATGGAATTGTGTCGAAGTATTTATATATGCATTTATGGGGGTTTACATGTAGTTGAGTCTTTCCACGGTAAAGGGGGCATTTTGGCAACTCGGACCATATTTTCCAGAAAATACCTTTGTCTGGTCTCAAAATAAAAGAAATAAGTTTCAGTTGTTCTGAAGAGATAACTTAGGCCCAAAAAGGGTTACAAATAGTGTGACGGCATACCTTTCTGAAAACCCTGTGTACAAATTTCCTATATATATGCTCGTAAGCGGGACGGCCTAAAATGTAACACAAGTGTCCGTCCCGGTTACAAGCGTATATTGGAAATTTGTACACAGGGTTTTTAGAAAGGCATGTTGTCACACTATTTGAAACTTTTTTGGGCCTACGTTATCTCTTCAGAACAACTTAAACTTATTTCTTTTATTTTAAGACCAGAAAAGGGTATTTCCTCAAAAATATGGTCTGTGTTGCCATAATGCCCCCTTTACTCAGACTCAGTTCTGAAATTGACAAAAGCCAATACATAAAAGAACAGAATTTTCATTTTTATTATGACGTCATCAAAACCGAATGTCTGTGTTTTTTCTCTTACACAGAGAATGTACATATTGAATATGAGGTCTCATGATATTTCTATGTTGTGTAAAAATGTGCGACACAAAATGTCCTTTGCCCCCTTTCACCAAATTATACATGAACCACCAAAATAGCAAAATATTTGGTGCTTTTAAACGTTTAAAATTTGCAAATAAAAGTAATTAATAAACTGATGAAAGCGGGAAGGGAAAAATTTTAAAGATGTTTAGAGAATTGCCACAGTTTTGACCAAGATCTTTCATTTTTTTTCAATCCCAAATTTGCTATATTAGCTGAGAAAAAAAATCATGAAATGTAATTGGTATATTTTTATGACCAGTGAATCGGTCTTGAGATATTGTGAAAAAATGTTCGCTATAATTAATATATGCATTTCCTTTAGTAACAACTGTGGTCTCTAATGTGTCTACATAGCAATTTTGAATGTGAAATGTGTTGCTTCAACAGAACAGGAACTTTACGCCCCGCCCCCGTAGTTACATCAACCAATCATTTTGCAGGACAGTGGTGGTCACGTGGTCCGTACGTGTGCAGTGGTGTGCGCACTTTGAAGTTGCTTTGTGGGCGGGGTTTACTGGAGCGATACATGTACATAAAATGTCATTGCCAAAGCAGTGGATGGATGGACCGTATTAAAATGTGCGAAAGTTTCAGGGCATTTTTTTGGTCTAAATCGTTTCAAAGTCTGTTGGAGTAGTCCGAGTGTTGTGGATTTAAACACTAACTAGTAATGAGCGTTATGACAACACAATATGTTTATTCAGGGTCGTTTTACCAGCGTTTTAAAGACTCGGACTCGAGTCCCGATTGTCACTGACTTGAGACTTAAAAGGCAGTTTGATTTGACTTGGGACTCGAGAAGAGGGTCAGGGAGACCTGAACTTTGTATAAGCCCATGCCTAATGCATTTCCTTCCTCCATATATTTAAGGTAACTCTGTTTCCAAAAGTTTTTTTCTTCTTAATTCCCTTGAAACACGTTTCGATTGTTTCGATAAATCTTTCGAAACGACGTTTCAATCGTTCTTTCGAAACGACGTTTCGATCGTTCTTTCGAAACGACGTTTCGATCGCTCTTTCGATCGCTCTTTTGAAACAGAATTTCGATCGCTCTTTCGAAACGACGTTTTGATCGTTCTTTTGAAACGTTTTGATCGTTCTTTCGAAACGTTTCGATCGTTAATTCTTTCGAAACGTTTCGATTGTTCTTTCGAAACGACGTTTCGATTGTTCTTTCGAAACGACGTTTCGATTGTTCTTTCGAAACGACGTTTCGATTGTTCTTTCGAAACGACGTTTCGATCGTTCTTTCGAAACGACGTTTCGATCGTTCTTTCGAAACGACGTTTCGATCGTTCTTTCGAAACGTTTCGATCGTTAATTCTTTCGAAACGTTTCGATCGTTAATTCTTTCGAAACGTTTCGATCGTTAATTCTTTCGAAACGTTTCGATCGCTCTTTCGAAACGATGTTAACGACGTTTTGATCGTTCTTTCGAAACGTTTCGATTGTTAATTCTTTCGAAACGTTTCGATCGTTCTTTCGAAATGACGTTAACGACGTTTTGATCGTTCTTTCGAAACGTTTCGATCGTTCTTTCGAAACGTTTCGATCGTTAATTCTTTCGAAACGACGTTTCGATCGTTCTTTCGAAACACGTTTCAATCGTTCTTTCGGAACGACGTTTCGATCGCTCTTTTGAAACGACGTTTCGATCGCTCTTTTGAAACGACGTTTCGGTCGTTCTTTCAAAACACGCGTTTCGGTCGTTCTTTCAAAACACGCGTTTCGGTCGTTCTTTCAAAACACTATAATTTGCCCCTTAATTGAAGCACTTTTTGTTACTTAAAGTCACTTTTCAAACGTTCTCTCCAAACACTTTTTCAATCACTTCTTCTAAATTAATACTCCAGGAATTCTTATGTTGGGAAAATATAGAAGACTTTCACAGGGAACACATATTGTTCAGCCTACGTGTAGTATCATTAAACTATGTTTTGCATACAAGATCTCGAAGTCAAGATCGGCTACCCCTCATTTTTTTCTGTGGTGAAAAGTCACCGATATCATCGTCGGTCGACAGACGGCGCAGTTTGCAATCATTGGCTTATTACGCATGCGCGACTTTTTCGTAGTCTTTGTACGTGCACTGTAACGAAGGATTACCCCTCGCAGTGGTGTAAAAAAAAAATGCGCGTCCCGGTGGCTATAGTTGACACTTTTGGACTAACTCGCGAAGCCTGTTTAACCAGGTCTCCGGTGTTAGTTGACACTTTTATACTTCTCGCGAAACCTGTTTTACCAAGTCCTTTACACCCATCGCCATTCGCCACGTCCCTAGAGAAAGAAGAGGCAATCGTTTTGCTAATTATTTTCTAGAAGGACGAACCAAAAATGCTTCGTCCTCTATGATTGTGAAAACGATCGATGAAGATCGAAATTTTATTGTTGCTAAAACTACGGAGGAGGGAAAACTTGCTGTGAACGGCGACCAGTCCACCTGCCGTCTATTAATTATGCAAATTAGGTGAACTGAATATTTATCAAATTTAATGACGCCATTTTGAATATATTAAATATCCTTGGCAGCGGGTAAACTTTAATCAGTGTCATCAGCGATCCGTAACAAATCGTAAGTATTTATCTGTTTATTTATCATTTATGAATGTCACAGTTCAATGACTTAACGATGACTTAAAATTTGCTGATTTGTATGTTGCTGTCATCGTGGTTGAAAGCCGGATAAAGAAAGAATTTGCTACAGTTGCGTGGCTCACACACTTAAAAAAAAAAATCAGTGCACTTGAGTCTTGGCTAGTGTAGTGTAGGGCTAATGTTAAAGCTTGTATTTCCGACACTTGCACTACTCTTGGGCCTGCGCCTAAATTTTCACCAAACGTGATGCGCTCATGAACGGTTTTCTTCGCAATGTAATAACTTTATTAGGGAAATACAATGCAATCATGCAAGTAAAATCTTGCCTTTTTTTAGTAGAATTGTTGACCAGTTTCTTGCCATTTTTGGATTTGTTTCAGCACATTTTAATTTTAAGTCTTAGGTCAGGACGTACGTACACACTGATCATGCACTGATCATGCTGATGATGCAGGAAGGCTGATGAATGGTTGAATTTTGCATCTAGAGTTTAACATGGCAAGTCTGCGTCCTTTCAACACATCAACAAAAGATGCGAAGTCTTTCAAATTACGGTAAGAATTTTCAAACTTTTTTAGCTTAAAGTTGCACTGTCCGATTTTAGGCCAATTTGAGCGTCAATTTAAAAAAAAAAAAAGTTAAATTGCTATTTTTCTAGAATAGCAAGAGTTATCAACTTTCATTTGGTAGCCTACCAAGAATGTAAAAATCCGTCAAGGATTAATGCCAGTCGATTAAAAACAAGAAATAATAAAAGAAAGGCCTGTCTTTTATTCGACAGGGTTATGACGTAAATGTACATGTGCACGTACGTGTGTACATTGTACACATACTATAATGTACATATGAACGTACGCGCACATGTACAACATTTGAAGCCCGTTTTAAGAAAAAGGCTTGCATTTCCAATTACCTAAGTTGGAAATTAAAGTTTTTTATAATTTTCGTTACAGAGACACGTACATGTAAGCTTTCTAAATTCGTTCGCTTGTGTAAATAATTTTTTCAATCCTTTTAGTTACCCAAACACGGACAGTGCAACCTTTGATTTTAGTGCCTACTTAGTACTTAACTGTGTGGGTTTTTCTTCCCAGGAGATTTCTCTGGGATTTTTCCTTCCACTTTTAAAACTGCATAGTCTTCTTCTTCATCATCTTGAGATGATAATAATATTAAAAGTTGAAGCTAATTCTGTATTATAGTAGATGGCAATAAAGGGCCTTGGATGCTGGAGTTGCCATAAAACTAACAACTTGGTTAAAAGTTTACAACAAATTTAATTACTTTTGATGTACAGTCCTTGTTTACTTTTGTTAAGGAACCCACAACTGTCCTCAAAAGAGAGCGAACGTCTTGATACGGACAATTTCAAGATGGAGGCAAGATTACGAGAGCTTAAGCTGAATATGAGACGACAGAAACAGGAAAGAGGGTAAGTACAATGGTGTTTTCAATTAATTACTTAAAACTTCTATACAGGATTTGTAATGCCCCAAAATTTTATTCAACCATTTGAATGGAAAAACAAACCTTTTGGTTGGTTCCAACTGTCCAATGCAATGATTCTTCTCGAGATAATATCTTTTATAAGAAAACGATAATTGAAGATTCATTTATATAAATGCATGTGAACACACATTCTTTTACAAGGGCATCCTCGTGTGAATGAAACTAGGCCCCTCACTGCTGTCAGGCTGCATTTAGAGAGCCAGGGAACCAAGCTAAATAGGACAGTGGTTTTGCACAATTTCTTGAAAGCATGGACATGGTTTTTCATTGTTTTCTCGAAACGTAGATGAGGTACTGAGCTGACTTGTACACAGGTTGGTTTTTCTCACACGCATCCTCAATCACATATTCAGATAACGCTGTAACATTTTCCCAATACTGTGATCTTTTCTTTAAATATTGTTGATGTAATAAATCCCAATGTGAAGTAGTTAAAGAAATGTTAGCAATAGACCTTATGCATGGCGGCCATGACAGAGGGCAGGTTTTCATATTTAAATGATGTGACAATAGACCCACAAAGTGCCTACTTGTGCATGACGCACTGTGACAATGTGACTGCCCTCTATCATGGCCGCCTTGCATAAGGTCTATATTTCTTTCAAATAGAAATCTGTATTCGGACGGCTCTATCTGGTCATCAGGAAAGCCGGGTGCAGTGACCACTCATGGAACAGACCTACTGAAAAAAGAGTCGATTCAACCACCACCAAATGCCAAAACAAAGGTATGGGTGTCAATTATTAAATTAAGACTAGCTGGCCTGGACGTTATGAAAATGAGGGGCAGCAGCTAATTTAGCGAATCCTTACGCACTGACTTTTTATTCCGGTGATAATTACACGCAGACCTATGGGGCTTATGCCATTTTCAAAAGTTGCGCAAGCTACGCAATCGGCTGCTAGTCACTCCGGCCGTGATTTTGTCCGAATTTCAAAGGGAATTGAGGCCAACAGGAGGAGCACTATGGCAAATCTTGAGTCAAATCCCGAGAACTAAAATGTTGTGACTGGTGTACAATGAACACAAGGCTTGAAATGTTGGCCTGATTTTTTTTCAAGTAACTTTTTGATTAGTACATGTAAGAAAGAAGCCCAAGTTTGATCGTGTGTTTAGAGAAAATGGGGTTTGTAATAATTTGTGTTATTTGTCATATTTTTTTATTACCGTTCTGAAATTTCGCGCTCTCAATCCCTATATTTTTAAGGATATCGTCAAAAAACCACCGATGTTTTGTAAACCGATTTATCCATTCCATAAAGCAGTGCAGTGATTACACCAACCTTTTTGCTTCCACACCCAAATTGGAGAATACAAATATCCTGTTTTCTTCCCATGGATAGTATTTTGGGGAGTAATTTGATATGATTCTTAGGTTAAAACAAAATCCATTTTCTGGAAAAATCTGAACATGCTCCTTTAAAGTATACACACAAATTTTCAAAAAGTTTATTCAAAAGTTATTTATGGTTTTTTTTTCAGCCCAGGAAAATTAAAGTTCTCAAAGATGCACCCTTAGGTAAGAAAGTTGCAAGAATTTAACATTTGAAAATTTGGAAACAAAATTGAAAATGCTTATAATTAACCAAAGTTTAACTGACTCTAGTTTTCATGCTGGTAGAGCATCAGCCTAGAGAGTCAGAGGTCTTAGGCTCGTATCCGGATGAGGGACCATGTGATTTTTTTCCCAACCCATGTTTAGTAGTTTTCGGAGTTATTCTAAAGCTGTGTCCGCATTGGATTTACTTTTGTAAAAAGTTTCCGCAAATCACTGTTAACATTCCATTTTCGGCCCACAGAATGTCCTCTCTCACGTAAAACCTTGTAAAACCTTGATGAAACATGTCACCTCATCATTCAGGTCCACACAGAAGTTACATGACCACAATGTGTGTTTTATTGTAACAAGAATCAAAGGATGAACACGCACAAAAGAATGCCTTTGTTGGAGTTCATTTGAATAACCTGTGACTTGAATTAAGACCCAGGGACTTGTGGTGGACTTGTGAAGGCTTGTCAGGACTTAAAATTACAGCGACGAAGCGTACAAATTACAATCGACAGTCCACACTTGACAATTTCGGGTGTTTTCCGGCCGTCCACATTGGACTAAATTTTGTAAAATTTACGGAGATCTCCTAAAGGTTTACCAAAATTACTCCAATGCGGACATGGCTTATGTTTATTACAAATTCTTATTTTGACAATTTTATTTACCCACAGATGTTCCAAAACGCTCCAAAATAGCAGCGACATTTAACGACACAAGTCCAAAATTTAAGGGGCCAGCTTGCGGACAATGTGAGCAAAAAGCTGTTGCGCTGGTGAGTAATGTTGAGCTGAACAAAACTTGACTAAAATATTTTGAAGAATACTTGGTTATACTGATTATTTTGTTCATGTTTTCCTCCCCTACAGACATGTATGGAATGTGGGGAAAACTACTGCACAACGTGCTTTGCCAAATTTCACATGAAAGGAGCACTGAAAAACCATCGTTCCGTGCCATTTCAGGTAAGTTTTTATTTTGAATTCAAGCACTAAGTCATTAAAAAAAATTGTGCACGCACTCCATGTAATGTAGCTGACACATACAATGTACCATGGTTTTTTGGTACAGACCAATCAGCACTCAGCAACTTCATCACATGATATCCACCGTTAGTCTTTTATATTACAGTAGCATATGCCGCCATACTTGTGTTATGCTCGGATTAGTACAAATCAAAACAGTGCTTTAGCATGTCTTATATTATCCAGTTGGGTCTTTCCACAATAAAGGGGGCTTTTTGGCAACACAGACCATATTTTCGAGGAAATACCTTTGTCTCGTCTCAAAATAAAAGAAATAAGTTAAGTTGTTCTGAAGAGATTTAACTTAGGCCCAAAAAGCGTCACAAATAGTGTGACATGTCTTTCTAAAAACCCTGTGTACAAATTTCCACTATACGCTCGTAACCGGGACGGACACTAGTTTTTGTGTTGCATTTTAGACCGTCCTGGTTACAAGCGTATATTGGAAATTTGTACACAGGGTTTTTAAAAAGGCATGTTGTCACACTATTTGTAACCTTTTTCGGGCCTAAGTTATCTCTTCAGAACAACTGAAACTTGTTTCTTTTATTTTGAGACCAGACAAAGGTATTTTCTTGAAAAAATGCCCCTTTTACCGTGGAAAGACTCGGTTTTGTTGCACCAAACATATGGACGTACATGTACAATAGTAGTTTGAATGGTGTAGACTTCTATATGGTTGTAATTCTGTGTTTGTTTGTTTTTTCTTCAGATTAATAGCAGTTCCTCCAACAGAAGTTCTTTCGAGTAAGTACATTTTGTGCTCACTGTATTATATGCTTGGTTTTTTTTTTTTTTACACAGAGTGTACATGTGTGTTAAAGTAGAAAAATTGTTGAGCTTCAAACCAACTTTTGCTGTGCTAGAAATTAGAAAAATCATTTTTTAATCAAGAATTATTAAGGCATGTTTTCTTTCTTCAAAAGCTTGAGTAATGGAATGGCCTCATCAAACAACTCAACAGATATCCTTCCGCCGAGACCAGCTAGTGCCAACCGTAGAACCACGACGTCAACAGACTCAGGCTCGGAGCAAGTCAAAACTCTTTCTGTCAAAGTCAAGGTAGCACAGAAACCTCAAACCTTCATTTCATGTGGCCTGGGTTCGAATCCCTTAGTTGTTGATTTTATTTCCCTGATTATTACGTTTTACACCAAATATTGGTTTTGTTATTTTGTCCAGTTACATAATACCCGAGAGTATACCACTGTGCCTCATAGCTCAGCTGGTAGAGCATCTGCCCGGTGTGTCTGAGGTCTTGGGGAAAACCTGAGGGAGTATACCACTGTGCCTCATAGCTCAGCTGGTAGAACATCTGCCCGGTGTGTCTGAGGTCTTGGGGAAAACCTGAGGGAGTATACCAATGTGCCTCATAGCTCAGCTGGTAGAGCATTTGCCTGATGTGTCAGAAGTTATTTGTTAAAATCTTGATGATTTCTCTCTCATTTTGCAATGAAAGTCGTCATTTCTTTGTCTTAGGATCCAAACAAGATGGCTGGTGGTGATTTTCTACAAGGGAATTTTAGTGAGGAAGAAAGCGCAAGATCATTTGCTCAAGCTTTAGCAGAATGGAGATCTGGAAAACAGAACGATCGCTCAGAGGCAGTAAAACAAGGTGAAGATTAAAAATACAAATTGTAGAAATTGAAATGTATGCATTCATCAATATATGTGACCTGTCACGACGAAATGAGCGTAAAGTCGGAATTTAAAAATAATTAGATATTGGTATTTTTGAATTTAGCAGAAAAACAGCTTTCCAATGGTATATAACACATAATGTAGAACTATTCCCCCAATGCAACACAGCTTGGAGAAGTGGTAGTGTTCAAACAAATCTTCAAACAAATTTTCTTACGAGGCACAAAGAAAAATTGGTCTGAAAATGATATTTATAATTGTTGGATGACGCTAAAAATTTGAAATCAAATAGAATAAGAGTTACTCTTTCCAAATATTACAAAACCCTAAAATTGACCTCCCTTCAGTCTTTGACTTTGAACTGTCCTGATAGGAAATAGCGGAGTGCGACTTTACGCTTATTTTGTCGTGACATGTCTCCTCTTCTTTTAAAGACTTAAGAATTTGATAAATTATTTTATTAACGCATGCGATTTTAACCCCATACAGTTGAAAGCACTGCAAGCGGCACATCTACAGAACCGGAACTGATTGAAATTCATTTCCAAAAGGACACATCTATCAGCTATGCCGATAAACTGCTTATTAAGAAACACCGACGTAGCGAACTGGCATCCCCTTTTTCACCCTCGCCACGCCCCTTCACTGAAAAGGATCTGGGAAAACGCTCCCCAAAATTTAGAGAAGAGTTGGTGAACGGACAAGGAGATATGCTTTTAGGTACGATTTTTTAGGAAAGAATTCTGTTCACTGTTAGCCACTTATTTTCCTAAAAATGACTTAATAACCACCAAAATGTGTTAATATTTAATAATTTTAAAGGGAAGTGATTTTAGGAGTGAAAAACTTTCAACAATTTCCTTGAAAATACCTGAATTTGTTATGCTCTGTTCCATACACTCAACACACGGCGTCTCAATGGCGACCAGTAAACGGAATTCATACCATTTTTTAATTTCGAAGTGGTTGAGTGCACTGACTTGCAAACTGCAGGTATAAAGAGCCCAGCGCCAGGATATACGTGTTATGTGTGCGATATTAAATGTCTACATTACTACTATAAATAATTTATTGTGCTCATACAAAGTTTTACCTAAAAAATATTTTGACCCAAAAAAATTGTTTCAGATGACGAGACACAACTACAGGAAGAACACCAACGTTATGTGGGCATCTTCAGTAAAATGACGACAAAAGATGAACCGAGACTAGAGAGTGCATTGTCGATCGTTGAAGTGACTGAGGTAAGTCAGATGTTGTTTGCTTTGTTTTATTTTGTTTTTTGTTTTGTTTTGTTTGTTTAACCCTCTGACATAATATGTTTTTGGAAGATGGGGCACTTTCATTATACGGGTAGTTTTACATTTTGCAAATCAGGGTTGTAGTCGAGTTAATCACAAGTCTTTCACAAGTCCAGAGCCGATAAAATCACAAGTCTGTGACAAGTCCCGCACAAGTCCAGTAACAAGAAGCAAAGGATGAACACGCACAAAAGAATGCCTTTGTTGGAGTTCATTTGAATAGCTTGTGACTTGAATTAAGTGAATGGTATTTTTAGAAAACCACCTTCGGTTGTTAATTTCCAGCATGAAATACCATTTTGGATGGAAATAAATTCATGCTGTGTTTGTTACCGATAAAATCACAAGTCCGTGACAAGTCCTGCACAAGTCTGTCACAAGTCCAGTAACAAGAAGCAAAGGATGAACACGCACAAAAGAATGCCTTTGTTGGAGTTCATTTGAATAGCTTGTGACTTGAATTAAGACCCAGGGACTTGTGGTGGACTTGTGAAGGCTTGTGATGGACTCGACTACAACCCTTCTTCCAGTTATGCCAACTTTTATTTGTTTCCTTTTTCCCTGCCAATTTTGGAGAAATGTATTTTTTGTTTGAATTTAAGGTCCCACAATCGGAAATATTGGATGTTGGTTCGTCATACAGTGTGGAAGAAATAGTTGAGCCTCAGCTACAAGACAACTCTGCAAGGTAAGAACAGCCTTTTGTGTAAAAACAATAAGCATGTATTTATCAATGATGTTGCCTTTTACTCGTTTTAAGATTATTTTTTTATTACCGATATCCACACTCAAGAAAGGTACATATAGGCTACTTATTTGTTTTTTTGCCCTCCTGTATTTCAGTTCAAACAGACATGAAATTGCACAGTGATTATATGCCAGCTGACTATGTGTGTATAAAGTGTACACCGATTTTTGATTGTTTGCTACAATGATAAAAAAGTAAGCCTTAAGGCTGGATTAGACTTCACGCAAAATTGAACGCAAATCTAACGTCGAGCATTTTGCATCATGAAAACTTCGCTATGACGTCAAATTTGCATTTGTGTTTGTTTTCACGTAAAGTATGAACCTGCCCGTATACACCAGTTTTTACGGTAGTTTCTTTGTTTTTCTTGCAGAGATGACGTAACTATTACTCCGTCCAACAATTACATCCCTGCTACATCATATACGCCCGTAGAGTCTTTCTCCCAAACTAGATCAGAGAATTGTGAAACGGGGTCCGAGGATGCCAAGGTCGTATCTGCCCAGAAAAAACGAGTTGCAAGTTCTGGCACTCCCACCAAAGTTGTATTAACATCGTCTAAAACTTCGACTGATACAAAGTCCCAAAACAAGGAAAAGCAACATGCAACCACGCGACAAAAATCGCCATCCATGAAAATGGCCTCGACTCCTCGGAGAAACGAAGCGACACGCAAATCAAAAATCCCCACCGAAGCACCTCAAAGTGGAAACTCGACTCAATCCTCCGAACGAAACTTCAAAATGTCGGCCTCTGACGAAACAAATTCTGGGCGACATTCAGGTTTAACCAGCATACCTTCACATACCCTTGTCACAACCAGTCTTTTGGCAAAGCAGCCGTTGCATCAGTACTCGACGGGTCTCAGTGATTTCTTTCTGGCTGGCGTAGGAGAGGCGAATGAAGTCCTAAAGAACGAGGAAAGAAATGGGCAAGATTCGGCAAAACTTCTCAGTAAACTACCGGAGTGTTCTTACAAAGGTACAGTCACATTTTACGAATCATAAATTGTTGGCTTATGACCATTTAGCGCAAAACCAGTCACATGGATCAATTATTGAAAAATTTGATTTTGGTCTCTCCTGAAACGGAATTCTCGACAAAATTTTGACACCAGATGGTGTTCGATTGTTTTAACACAATTTTTGAAAAATTTGATTTTGGCCTCTCCAGAAACGAAATCCTTTGCTAAATTTTGACACCAGATGGTTTTCGATTGTTTTAACACTTGTTTTGGTGTTTTAAAGATTGATGTTTCCGTTAACTTTTGTAAAGGAGTTTGCTACACCCTCTCATTAAAAGAATGTTTTGTGGTATTTAAAGTAGGATTTCGTAAAACGGGACTCGGAGTGAAATAATTATAGACATTTTTTCCCAATTTTTGATGCCAAAAATGTATGTACATGCACGACAGTGGAAGGAACGATTTACAGATATCGTTGATCAGAAGGCTATTTTTTTGTTGGACTTGATAAGATTGCATGCCTAGTAGTTACGTATTTTTATCTGATTTTGAGAAAATTATGCCCCATATTTGGATAAAGTGACTTGAATGTTTTTTTTTACAATTTTACCTTTTTTCTAGGAACTTTTTCTGCTTGGCGACCAGACAGCAGCCTTGCCACATCCATCGAGAAAGAACCTGTCAAAACATTCCCTCCCAAAAAACCACTTTCTCCTGCAAAAGCCTTCTCCCCTTCCCCTCCGCCAAAGAGCAGTCGACAGTCTAAACGCGGTACCGCCAAGTCCCGTCTAATCAAGCCCGCACGACCGAACACACAAGGCGAAAATACAGCTCAAAACATAAACCCTAAACATCCAAACGAAGAGAGTAAATCTCGGTCATTCAGCGACGAAAATCGCAACACGCTGTCGTGGACCCTAAGTGATCATCTAACGAAGACGGGTAGCGATTGGAACCACAATAACAACAAGGGTGGAATCGTTGATCAAGGTGCGGATTTTAACTCGTACAGGTCGACGACCGAATCGGACCGCAGTAGCAGCCGAATTGAGGTGGATGGTACGTGTTCCACCATGAACGTTTTTCGATTTTTAGTCGAGATCCCTAAGATTTTTATTTTATAAACTACTGTGGTTATGCAGAATTGAATATCTATGGCGAGTCAAAGATAGATTACAGCAGTTGATTTCACGAAAAAATTCGTAGCTTGCACAACTTTTGAAAATGGCATAGACCCCATAGCTTGCGTGTAATTATCACAGGAATGTTGCGCTACTTACACAATAAAAAGTTACTCAAGTGGGCTTATGCAGTGCTTAAAGGAGAAGGGTACCCAAGAAACAAAAGACCTTGTACTCAAGAAGTACAACTCGTAAATTATTTTAATGCAAAGAAAAAGATATATTACCTACTGAAAAGCTTACAAGAACTTCACAAAGAATCAAAATTTTAGCGATGCGTCGCACTATGGGCGCTGCCATTTTGTCCCAATATTAGGCAAAGAATGACATTTTCGCGTACAAGTCCTTCGTGCATTTCTATGGCAATATACAAAAACGTCCGCAAAAACGTCATCCGTTGGCGACGCATTGCTAAAATTTTGATTCTTTGTGAAGTTTTTGTAAGCTTTTCAGTAGGTAATATTTATTTTTCTTTGCATTAAAATAATTTACGAGTTGTACTTCTTGAGCACAAGGTCTTTTGTTTCTTGGGTACCCTTCTCCTTTAAGGTTTCGTGAAGACGGCTGCAGGATTGGAAAAATTGATACAAAAGGCATTATCTCTGTGTGATTGAGGATGTTATGATAAAAACCATCTACGTTCTGAGAAAATAATGTCCTATTTAGGCCAGTTCCCTGGCTGCATGGACAATACCGTGGTAGTCAGAAGCCTAGTTTCATTCACATTTTTAAAAATGTGTGAGCACATAATAAATTCATTTTCAATTATCGTTCTATTATTAAAAGATATCTCAGCCGAAATTATTGCATTGGGCAGTTGGAACCATGTCTATCATCCATTTGAGTAAGGTTTTTCCTGTCAAATGTTTGATTTATATTTTGGGACACTGCAAATCCTGTTTATGGGTTTTAACACAGAGAATTATTTTTCATTTTCCAGGTGACGATATGACCGTCTATGACCACGTTGGAATTAATGATACAGAGACAGCCGATCAGGAGACTTTGGAGCAATTGACGTGGGAGCTGGCGTCGCAATCCGAAAGACTCACAGGTGGGTTGCAATGCTGGGATTTTTAACTTCTTAACAACTTGAATTCTTTGTTCATATTAACAGGTTCCTGATATACGAGGTAATCTGCAGAGTTCCTATGACCTCTAAATTTGTCAGTAGTACTTAATAAAGACTCAGCTAGCCTTCACAACCCCATGGGTCTTTCGTCAGGTGACAAGCAGAAAGCACTGTTCATTTCTCAGTTTTTAATCACACCGCCAGAGCTTTCAACCCTTCCGGATTGTGGAGAGGACATTTGGGAAAACAGGTTCATTCCGTGACTCCAAACACATCTAAAAATCCCCAAGGTTGTTAATTGACAATTCAGGTTTTTTGTATCCATGTCAGGAGTCATGACTCACAAAATTAGTCATTTTCAAAATCCGGGAGGGTTGGCAGCTCTGCACCCTGCACTGTGGTGCACGAAACAGACGGAAACATTTGGTTCTCGAAACTCCACCTCTGTCGAGAAATTTACAGATAAATGACATATTTTCACAAAAGAAAATGTGTTGAATATTCTATTGGAACACCTTTTCAAATAAAGTTTGGGCAGCTAAAAATAGGCTCAGTTCAGTGGATATTTTAAATGTTATGGAGTAAAATGTTGCACAAGCGGTCTACACAAAGGGTTTTGTGAAATTGGCTGCAGTACTGTCCAAACAATGAAAACACCCTTTTCCTTATTTTCATCTCAGCCGATGGCCGCTTGACCAGCATGTCCCTACCTGACCCTGACGATCCTGATGACGTCATCTACCGTGAAAACACCTTCAGCCAGGACGCTGAGCTTGGAATTTTAGACGACGATGGTTTGGGATCGGGCCTAAGTACGCCGTTTGATTTCACCATGAGGGAGAGCGCGAGCTCGGAGGACAGTGGAGAGGAAAATACAGATGGGACGGAAATTGTGAGGTACACGGCGGAGGTACAGGCTCTTGATTAGATGACGGTTTGGGATCAGGACTCAGTACGCTGTTTGATTTCACCATAAGGGAGAACGAGTTCGGAGGGCAGAATGGGGAAGGGTTGGGATTTCTGAGATACAGAGCCTGCTCTTGATTAGGGAATTTGATCCACAGTTTGCAGCTAAAGAAAGGTTTGGTGTTTTTGGAATTCGTTAATTACTAAAACACCTTTAGGCCAATTCTGCTTAAACTCCGTGGTGAATCCAGCCTCATTAAAATACAGAAATGGGTCATTCCCAAAATTAGGGGTCCAAAATTGTTGGTGTCCCAGTTACGTACGACACTCTCTGCTTCAAAAATCACCCCTCCTGATCACAAATTGTCAGTAATGGACTGTGGGGCAGCATCATTTTCGTCAATATTTTGTTCTCCGATTCCTGAAAAATATTTAAAACAAGACCATAAAAGCTTATAATTTGTTCCATGGTATTGAATAGAAGTTTGGTGTCCCGGGTTACCTATGCCAATGAAAATTGGCTGTAGAATGAGTTTGCATTAACCTTTGTGCCATATTTACACACAAACATTAAGTGGCATTTGTTGAAATAATTATTATCTACTTGGAAATCTTAAAAAGCATGTCACACATACAAATGAAATACAGGAGCTATAGCCCCCGGAAATCCATTGTATTCCTGTATTTTAATGAGCTTGTATAGTCACCTTTAATGTTGAGTTCACTCAACAGTCAGGCCGACCCTGGGAAATCTGGGCCGCAACCCAAGCCCCATTCAAATGAAAAGCAGGAGCTATAGCCCCCGGAAATCCATTGTATTCCTGTATTTTAATGAGCTTGTATAGTCGCCCTTAATGTTGAGTTCACTCAACAGTCGGGCCGACCCTGGGAAATCTGGGCCTCAACCCAAGCCCCATTAATTTGTGTATACCAAATATTGAGACTAATGTGTTTGAAAGTTGTTTACGATTGCAAAACAACTTGTTTTGGATTCTTTTTATTTCATACATTCATGAAAAAGTAAAACTAGGGTACATTTTTTCCTTCTGCTTTGTAAAAGGCAAATCTGCAACGTGCATGACCACCTCTTGTGGCAAGAATGACTGCATCAGTGCCCTAAATTTTACAAGCAGGATGAGTGTAAAGTTACTGTATTTTATTGTAGTTAGTGTTCCAAAATTAAGTTATATATTCAGTTTAAATGTTTGATTCCGTCCATTGTAAATAATTTATCAAATCCGTCCGTGTTTCTTCCGTGAATTAAAAATTAACACTAATTACTAGTTTGAAAAATATATTCTTTCATGATAAATGTTGTACTGAAGTGTAGTAGTCTTCCCTGCAAAACGTTGTTTTTTGTAATACAGTAAACTCATTATAGTGCTCTTCAAGAGACCGAAATGACGAAAGTCTTATTATTTCCAGAAAGTAATGAATAAAGTAACAGCCGAGAGTTTGCTGCAAATCAGCAGTTTTCGACCAGTTGCAAGAAAACTGCCTTATACATGTAGACCAAATTGTTCTTTAGCAAAACTCTTAAAAATATGTTTGGTGCTGTTTGTTGCCAAAGTAAAAATACATAGAAATAATGTGAATTTTAAATAGTATTTGTCAAATATTTGTGCTACAGAAATTACAGTGTCAAAGACAACAGAATGTTATTTATTTGTTGCGGTATCGACATTCATAAATAAAAGATGCAAGTGTGACACAGAAGAGGCTACGCAGTGAAATGAAACAAGCATCAGTCGTCATCTATTTCTCGAAACCCGCTGTCTGAAGTACTCGGGGGCAACGTCGTACAGCCACTGCGGGTCAATCACGCACACGTTCCTGATACGAAAGAAAGATAGGTAAATAGCAGATGGGTCGTCCAAAATGTGAATTGAGGTAAGGAAACATTATTTATAGAAATTCCTCGGCTATATTTAAACTAATTTTACAAACGTGTCTTGGTATCATAGTTTAAAAAATATTTGGGAAATCAAGACTTTTGCTGGTTTTATCTGCCCAATAGAACCTGTACTTTTATCCATTCAAATTGCATTATGAGTGAAGTTTTTAAAAGTTTAAAAATGTCACACTTTTGAAAGATTACAAGTTTTATGAATAATTCTTCTCGTGTTTTGGGTAATAACAAGTAAACAGAGATGCCAACATCTGCGATTTAGGCATAGTTTGGCCAATGACGATCAGTATTGTAACATAATTCTAGAATGCATAGCTTCAAATGTGGGGTTTAAATAGGGCTTATGTGTAAAATTGTTCAATTTTGTCTCCAAAGCAAATTACTCTTTTTCAAATTGCAATGTTGGCATCTCTGGGTAAAGGTGCTGTTCGATTCACAAGGCCATATACTGTTTATTTGCCGAGGGTAACTGTTCCCTGAATTTATAAGAAATCAACTCCAGAAGTTTCACAGCGTCCCATGGAATAATCCATATACATGTACATACCTCATGTAACATTTAGTAGTTTGGACCAGCTCACTGTACACGATGTATGCAGGTTTACATTGGAACAGACATGACGATGGATGAATGCTGACCGTTTGCTTGCGATCAAGCTGTTGGGAAAAACACAGTAAGTAAAAGGGTATGCATTCCGCTTGAATGATTTTGTATTCGATAAGACAATTGTATCTGCATTAACAGACACACCTTGTCACAGGAATAGGTGAAAACATTAATTTGAAGAAAAAAAATCCAAAATTGAACCACACCAATATCCTTAACTTAATTTGAGTAGTGCAGATTACTGGATTGCATCGGAAAACTTATAAAGGGTGTTATCTCCATGTGTATGATAAAAACCAACCTGTGTATAAGTCAGCTCAGTACCTCATCTATGTTCAAAGAAAACCGTGAAAAACTGTGTTCATGCTTTCAAGAAATTGTGAGAAACCATTGTCCTATTTAGGCTGGTTCCCTGTGTACACTGCATTGAAAACGGATTCATAATACCACGGTAATCAGAGGCCTAGTTTGATTAACAATTGGTACATGTAGGTGTATTTTACTCACAGTAAGATAAGTTCCATCCCTCTGAAGTTCTGCCGAGTTCATGAACAATCCCTGTACAAGACATTTCCTAAAGTATGAAGGACAAATTAAGTATGTAAATTAAAAACAAAAATGTCAAAAGGCTATCCCATAAAAATGCATGATTAAAGGAGCGTGTCCAGATCACATTTTTGAGCACCCATTTATTTCCATGGGTTTGAGATTTTGATACCATATCATTTGTTTTCATTACCATTCTGGAATTGCACGCTCTCAATCCTTATATATTTTCAAGGATATCGTCAAAAAATGACCGATGTTTTGTAAACTAATTTATCTGGTTCCATAAAGCAGTGCAGTGATCACACAAACCTTTCTGTTCCAATAACCAAATTGAAGATTGCAAATTTTCTGTTTTTTCCCCATGGAAAGTATTTTGGTAAGGTATTTTTTTATGATTGTTAAGTTAAAACGAAAACCTATTTTCTTTCTGGAAAACAAATTTGTCAAAGGTTTTTCCATAAAGATCCACGTGTATTTTGGCAGACGAACCTTGCGGACGTCGTGTCCTGACCACAAGACAACATCGGCAGGCCGGCCTTGACGCAGAGGTCTCTAAGCTGACCCCGGATCTCAATGGCGTGCCGCATGTTGCGCTGGTGTACAAAGTTCTCAAAACACCAGTCCTGGGAAAAAAACATAAGAGTTCAGAAAACATAAGAGATACTGGTAAAAATAATATAATTATTTTAAATAAAATTGATGGTGCAGTAATGTATGTTTTTTTCTGCACACAAGCATGGCATGGCACCCCCACAGTTTTGCTTCTAACTCTGGTAGTCAGATTCACACTGTATTTCTGTACCTTATTTCCCTTGACGGCTTTGTAGGCTCTGTAAATCGTAAGTGAGGTCATGTGATCGCCTTCGCTGGACAGGAACTTCCTCCACGCTCCGAGAGCCACTTCTCTCTGCGATATCAAGAAGTAAAATCAGCTGTTTAAGGACTACCAGAGGCGTTAGTGGAGAAAACGGCTGCTCACATTAAAACAAGTGTGGGTCATTTCATTTCGAATCACCCAGTGTGTTAAACCCGAGCTTGTCATACTATAGGCCTTGTCCGCATTGGATTTTTTTAAGGAAAACTTACCGAGACGATTGGTACTTTTCCCATTTTAAGTCCAATGCGGACAGCCAAGGACATTTTCAAATCAGTATTCCTTTGAAATTCCTTGGATGTTTGAGACAACAGGGGAACAAACCATGTTATATTTGTATATTGTCAATTGAACGATAAGTTTATAACAGCAAAACCAATTTAAATAGAGCGTTAAAAATGGCACTTGTTTATAAATACCTTGTTAGGTGGACAGTGGTGGATAGATTCGACCGATAACAGTGAAACAATAGTCAAAATCTCCTCTCTGCAGACGAAACAAAAATAAAATATGGTACATGTTGACAATGGTGTTACACTTAAAACTTTTTCATAACTTTTAAAAAATAGCAAATTTGGAGCAATTAAAAAAAAAAATTCCAACTCTTCGTCGAAAGAACTTATTTTGCTTTGAACATCAAACGAAGAGCCTTGCATCAGATCTTCATTGACCGAAGCGCTTTCTGTCATGCGAACAGGGTGAAAGTTACCATGACAAAACGACTGTAGCCCGGAATTGAGATTTCATTGTAATTTTTAAGTGTATTAAAACTATACACTGATATTAAATTTCTCAACTTACAAACAACCATGTTGCTTTGATGCTAGTATAATTCTGGATAATCTGGGCTCCAAAGGGAAAACGGCCATCTGACGGCCAAGTGGGGTTAGCTGGGAATAAAACAAAATCACAGAAATCTTTTTAAAAAAGAATATTTAGGGAAAAACTGGGATTTTGATAATTTTTTGCAGGCTTTTTCATGTAGAAAGAAGTACATAAACTACACAATTACAGGTACATGTACCAAGATAGCGTTCTGGAAATATGTACATCGTACTGATGTTGTTTTGAGTAATGGCCCAATCCACAGCCAAAGCCAGTAATTCAGTTGCAGCCCTACAACTTCCTAAAACTATAAAAACCTGTGAATCGACTTAGCCAAGATTTTCACCCACATACCAATTAATTGGGCCATTACTCAATATGCCATCAGTGACTTTTTCCTGATTACGACGTACAGAGCCACAAACTTATATTTTAACAGTACAGTTGTACATTCACAATTTATGTGAATGAAACACTGCATATTCATGACATGCAAATCAACCACCACAACCTCATGCATATATTCATATTTCTGACCTGTTGCTTGTTCTCTTTATTAACAGCACCGAGTAACTGCAACTGATCGAGGGCGCTTTGCAGGGCCTGGAAGTAAAACAATATGACTAGTTACCGAAGATTGTTTCTTCTAAACTGTAAGTTGCTTCTCAATATTAGTTGGTATAGGGGGACGCAACTTTACCGGAGGTTCCGGTTCTGTGACCTCGAGCGCGGTGGAAACAAACGCCCGCTCGCATGTTGCTCTATTTCAATTGTACATTCAAACCTGTGTCTAGTGGCCAGAATAAATAGGTAGCCACCATACAAAACAATTTTGTACCTGAGAATATGAAATAGCACTTACCTCTTTTGATGGAGGGTCCATGAATTCAAAGTTGAGAACGTCAGAGATGTTTAGCGCTAGTAGTTGTAGGACAACGCTAGCCAGGTTACACCTAGAAATATATAATCAGATAAGAAAACAAATGTCGGATTTTGAGATACAAAATCAGTTTGAAAACAGTGCATAGCTTTAATATGATTTAAGAAAAGAAATGCAATTTTCCTTTTGATTCTTGATCAGAATGGAACTTGGTTGAATCATGGAGTTTCTTCCTCCATGGTTGAATAACTTGTGGATAACCAGGCACTGATCAGCCAAAACTGTTCCGCTACAGTGATTTCCTCCAGGTCCAAGAGGACCTGGAGGAACAAAGTGATTCCCACAGCAATGAAATGTGACATTTTCTGTTTCTTGGAGAATCTTGCAGTTAAGGGCTCTCAGAAAACCAATTTTGTTGTGATTTTAAGTACCTGATTAACCCTGCATACACATGATGTAGGGATGAAAATAGGCCAACAAGTTGAGAAAGTATTCTGGTTTTTTTTTAACGTACCTCTGTATTTCTGGAACTGTGTTCGGAGGCAGACGGACAAATTCATTTTCTGTGTAGAGCCTCCAGCACATTCCTCTGTCAAAACCAAAGTCTAATTTAGACGGAAAATTTGTTGACTTTTTTGCCCTATTTAAAGCATATTCAGCATGATACAAAATAGCACGTGTGGTCAGAATAGTTAAGGTCGCTGGTGTAACCGTGAAAAAAGACACACTATGGGGATAGCTCAATACAGGACAATAAAACTCAATAAAAATGACACCGGGGACCTGCTTTTAAAGAAAGGTTTAATGAAATAACGACACCAAAAATGAAACACTAAACTAAAATCTTATATTTGAAACCATTGCAACTTATAACCAACACAGTGTGAAGCAAAAAGTACTGGATAAACTGTCGGGGAAACCAGCAGGGGGTACAGACAAGTAGTTAGGAGAAATTCTAGCAGAAATAGCTTGGAAACAGTTGAGAAGAGAGGATAAATTTAGACGTCTTTACTCTTTGCTGCCAGGTCTGTACACTGACCATGTGACAACAGTCACAGGCCAGTGACCTCACAGAAACCACAAAGACTAATTTACATAAAAGGGGACACACTACATAAAGGACAAGTTACACACAAAAAGATGGGACACAGACAAGAGAAAACAGAGGGTCCATAGACAAAGTACACAAGGGGGAGGAACTCCTATTAGAATAAGGGAAAAATTATACACGTTAAAGGACTACATTTTCTTCTCCATCACACTGGCTTGCAGCATTCAGATAAATTTAGTGTTGTGGGTTCAATACTCAGTTGTGGTACCTGTGCCCTTGAGCAAGGCATTTAACCACAATTACTCCATCCTGTAGAAGGGATGTAAAGCCGTTGGTCCAGTGTGTTGTGTAACGCACTTAAAAGATCCCAGAGCACTCTATCGTGAAGAGCAAGAGGATTCACCGGTGTCTCTGGCCGTCGGCTGCCAATGGCACCACCCACCTATGAGATATCTCGATGTAACACACTTGTAAGAATCATGGAATTCAGCCTACAAGTTGCATATTGAAGTCCCGTAAACCCATAACTTTGTGGGGTGTTATGGCCGAGCGGTCTAGTGCGTCGAACTTAAGTTCCTGTGCTAGTACTAGAATGTAGGTTCGATTCTGGGCCGCGACTGGTTGTGGCACCTGTGCCCTTGAGCAAGGCACTCAACCACACTTGCTCCCATTCCTGTAATTGGCGGTCCCTCCGCTGTTGGATGTGGTGAATAAATAAATAAAAAAAATAAAAAAATAAATAAATATAAATAATAAAGCAACAAGCCCTATATTTATCTAACCTGTCTTCTCTGCCAGCGCGGCCAGTCCGTTGCCAGGCCTGCGCCTGTGATACCCATTGCACTTTCAGCATGTCCATTCCACTGCCTGGCTCATAACTCCTGATTCAGGAAAAGAAATACTAAATATAGTACACTGGGTGTGTACCATGCAATAGACCCTTTGCAAGGGCGGCCATGACAGGTTGCAGTCACGACAGGTTGCAGTCACATTGTCACCATGCGCCATGCATAAGTAGATCTATTGTCACATCATTTAAATATGAAAACCAGCCCCCTGTCATGGCCGCTGATGCAAAGGGTCTATAGTGATTTGCAGTGTTACATTATGAAATCCAACATTTTTGGAATTAATACAAATTCTGCGTACAACTTTTTGTTGTATTGCCATAGCAGTTACACACAAAAATGTAATTCTTTATTAACGGCTTTGCTGCAGTTGCCATTTTGCGAAGTTAGTATCCACTTTTCAGTGGGTTATATTCCTTGTTTAGTACAATGTATTTTATTTCCTGGGTATACTTTTCTTTTAAATCAAGTTTTTACGGCAATACCCCCCCGACTACGAAGCCATATATTGCACCTACTTTGCCTTAACCCTTCCAGTATCTATCACGTGCTTGATTCCGGGAATTGTCACTGACGTCTCGGCGATGTTGGTTGCAAGGATGACTTTCCGTTTACCCTGAAACAGAAAACATAACATTACAAAACTCGAAAACTGTTTGAAGTGATTCATTTTGTATTCCTAGCATGATGAAACAAAGTTTTTTGTATTTTTATTTTGAAACAGTTATAAAATCAACTGACGGGTGGGGCGGACTGGAAGACTTTCATCTGTAGATGTGGCGGCAGTGCAGCGTACATCGGTGTAACAACCAACCCGGGGCAGTCTGTGAAACGTAGAAGACAAAAAATATATTTAAATCAAGGAACAGGTCATGCCAGTTAGTACAAATTATCAACTAGCCACCAAGACCTGGGATTAATTTCACAAAAGTTCAATGCGTTCTAATTCCCCCACCAATGTACCAAGTCAGTCCGACCCTGGGAAATCTGGGCCTCAAGCCAAGCCCCATTCATTTGTGTACCCTGCATAATAGAAGCTATCAATCATCCTACATCTGGCCCAGTGACACAATGTAAACACCAGCTGTTTGCAACCAATGGCCTGACAGAGAAATAGCCCCAGTCTCTGTGTAAATTTTTTGCGGGGTGAATCTCGGAGGGTTAAACATACATATGCATTGTGTCACTATCTTAGCAAATTTTCATATAGCGTCAGTACATTTTGGTCTTCATCTTGGTCTTGATTCCAAAAGGGTTCAACAACAAAACTGTTTTACGAATAATCTGAAAATCATAAACGTACCGGCTGGCAGATCACGGGCAACTTCTTTGATCGATCTAGCCATAGTTTCAATTTCTTCCTGTCCTGTCAGAAATACGAGCATGTCCTCACTACGAAAACAAATAAAAAATCAAAATCAAAGACCTTGGTCATATCACCTAAGGGCCAAATTTGCATTATCGTTTGACTTGTAATCAAGCATTAACTGCTAACACCAAGTTTAAAAATTGTTATGTCTTACTCGGACGGCTGTTTGCGATGAATTTGAAAGATGGTTACCATCGCAGCAAAAAGGTAGTCATTTTGAGGTTCGCTGGAGTACAAAAGCTGTACAGGGTAAACAAATAAAAATAAATAAAATAATAAAAAGAAATTATAAAAATAGTACTTCATATCTGGTGCGGTTAGTGAGCAAAATACAAATCATAAACATGGATTACTTGGAAACAAATTTTATGATTAAATAAAAAAAAATACAAAGTGATTATTGGGTTATTTTTTTCTTTTTAAAACCTAGCCAATAAACTCATTCATAGTCTGGTACAAAGCTATTTCTGACAGGGTTGCTTTGAGCTATCAGTGCTCAGTTATCCATGAAGGTATTCGGACATGCTGATGTAATAGAAAATGGTTGCCATTATCCAAAATCCTTAGTAATTACCGAAGAATTAGCATTTTAATTTTGGTTTCCTTTTTTAAAGACACCCTGTACAGATTAATTCTCGAGATGCCAGTTTCTGCTAATAAGGGGTTAACATAGACTACAGCATAAAGGCCTCTAGGGCGAAAAAAGGGGAATTTTCATCACCTGTATAGGGTATTGTCGACCGTGTAAGTATAGAACTGGTGCATTGTTGAAATACTGTGAAAAGTGATCGACGTCCATTGTGGCCGACATTACTATAATCTGCAAAAGAGGGAGAAAAAAAATGGGTTTTCCCTCCATAAACATGCAAGAATTAGGTTGTAGTGGTACGTTCCTTGCCTTCTACCTCTGTGGCCCTAGTTCGATTCCCGTTCGGGTCAGTGTGTGGATTGAGTTCTCAGTCCCTGCTTGCTTAAGGGTTTCTTTCCACATCTCAAAAAAGCATTTTTCCAATTCTCTCTTTTTTTCAAACAGAAGCCATATTGTTGGTCATGCTGAAAGCCTTGATTACAGCACTGAGACCCATGGAGTTGTGAGGACTTGGGGGCCTTGTGATGGCCTAGTAAAAGCCTTGACTACAGCACTGAGACCCGTGGAGTTGTGAGGACTTACAGGGCCTTGTGATGGCCTAGTGAAAGCCTTGACTACAGCCCCGAGACCCATGGAGTTGTGAGGACTTGCAGGGCCTTGAGATGGCCTAGTGAAACCCTCGACTACAGCACTGAGACCCATGGAGTTGTAAGGACTTGCAGGGCCTTATTCTCACAAATAACGAAACAAAAAACCTCTTACTTTGAGATCCCTGTGTTCACTGCTTGCTCGCTGCCTTTGCGCCTTTTGGACGACGCCAAACAGAACATCTGTGTGCACCGTCCTCTCGTGAGCTTCGTCTAAAATCACAAAGGTGTACCTAGAGAAAATAAATACGACATAGTCCTGAGTTTAAAGCGATAATTCCGGATAACACCAAAATAGGGCTGGTATTTCAAGTTCAAATCCCGATTTGACCTAAATATCTCTGCTCAAAAATGCACCCAGTCAGTTTCCCTAAAGATAGATAACCATAAATTTAAACCCGAAATATTTTTCAAATATTCAAAGCCAAAATTAATGTAATACCTTGATAGTTTTGGGTCCAAGACTGCTTCTCGTAAAAGCATGCCATCTGTCATGTACTACAGAATGTAGAAAAAGAAAGTCATTCAAAAATATTTCTCAGAATGAAGCTTTTGAACATATTTCCACATTTTATAAAGCAAATTAATTTGATATCAAATAATTTAAAGTCCTTTTGTGGCAAGTCTCAATGCAAGTCTCAAGTCTTCAGGAACAAGTTTTGATTTTTTTCCAAGTCTTGGACATTAAGTCTCAATTATAGAATGTTTTCCAGCATTTACAAATGTAACTGCAGTACCACCTTAATTGTTGTCTTCTGAGATGTTGTGTCATCAAAGCGCACACAGTACCCAACCTGTAAGGAAAACAGTTTAAAATACATTTGTTAGAAGTCACCAACCCTGACAAGTGTTTCAAGTTCAAATGTTATGACCATTATGGTCGCTGCAGAGGACTACAATGTTGATGCCTTGAAAAAAAGAAAAAGAAACATGGTATAGACTGCCGAAGTGAATACGTCACCTTTTGTTGGTTGTTTAGGCAATTGGCTCTGAACTAAAAATCACTCAACCGTGTCCCTGTGCTTAGCAATGGTACTTTTCCAACGGCCATTATAGTTTAGAGCCAATTGCCATGGCAACGCACGTCACACTTCGGCTGTCTATTGCAATTTTTCCCACTTGGCATAAAGTTATGTTGGGAAGATGTTTAAAGTTTAAAAAAAAAAGTTTTACTTTATACATGTACCTCTTCACCAACATTCACATTCATTTCAGTTGCAACTCGTGTTGCAATGGAGATAGCTGCGACACGACGAGGCTGTTAAAAAAAAGGAATAAAAACTTATGTAAAATTATTCATTAAGTATTTAGTACATTGTACTCTCGAAGAAAAACTCCGGTACAGTTTGCGAAGATTTTTTATCACGGTATAAAACGTACTACCTTATGCATGTTTATATTTAGTCGGTCTTTTAAAGCGCTACGACAACTGTCTACTTGACTAACAGCATGGCTACCCACCACTTAAAGATTTTGAATTGTTTATATCTGGGCAAGCGTGACCAGGGGTCGATTTCACAAAGATTTGTGACGCGTCATAAGTACCAAATGCATCGAAACTCGCCGAACCCATGGCAAACTTACAAAGGGTCCGGCGAGTTGCATTGGATTTGGTATTTCTGACACGTCACAAATCCTTGAGAAATCGACCCCAGATCCTTTGAGTTTACCTACCTGGGTACAAGCAATAATGCCACCCCTGCACAAGCCGCCTTCTACCAGATACTGAAAACAAACAGAACAATTAGTAAATTATTGATCACAGGGGCTTTAAAGAATACAGGATTAGAAAACTGTTGTACAAACGGCGTTATCTCCATGTGTATAAGTCAGCTCAGTACCTCATCTACGTTCCAAGAAAAAAATGAAGAAGTGTCCATGCTTTCGAGAAGTTTTTTCTTTTCAACTTTTTTTTCGTCAAATTTTGGGTCACTGCAAATAATAAATGGGCCTTTAATTTACAACTTCACCTGCGGAATCTGCGTTGTTTTCCCACTTCCTGTTTCACCAATCACAATCGAGCTTGCATTTCTCCGTAACTCTCGCATCAATTTCGCCCTTGCTGCGTAGATGGGCAGGCTGCAGCGGTGATGGTTCAAGTCTTCCGATTGGTTGATCCCATTGCCATAAGAGAACTTTTGTCTCTTTGGCAGCGGTCCGACGTCGGTGTTCATAGTGCAACTTCAGATTTTGTCTCGCGACTGCAGTCAGAATATGGAAAATTGTGTAATTGATCATGGCTTCAGACCTTGTGTACAAAACATTTGGCATTGTTTTGGCTTTAAAAAAAATTATAATTGTTTTCTAAAATTAGAAAATCAAATTTTTATAGTCCTAGCTAAATTTGGGTTTTTCTATCAAATCTGATGAGTCATTTTAAATAAATATAATATTTGATCAACTTCTTAATTCTTGTCTTTGAAAATAATCTAGCTCCATGATCTTACCATGGACTCTGATAATGGAGGTAGGAAAAGATCTTACCAATACTCTGAACTTTTGGGACCGCTCTCATCTGCTCATGGATCTTACTTCCGTCTGTACATGTACATATTTTATATGTAAACATGCATGATGCGATGATACACACGTGCACAAACTACACACGCTAATCTTGTGTAGCGCCCTCAAGTGACAAATAGCTTTTCTACCGAGCTGGAAAGAGGCGCTCTATCCTTCGCAGATTTGGCGAAAAGAAATCGCGAATCGTCGCTGAAATATCTCATAAACTCATAACAAAGTAACTAGGTAGGCCTTAAAGATATGCAACAAACTCCAGTTTAATTACCTTTGATTTGCTGAGACCCTTTGGCTTGCGTAGCTGATATAACGTTAATTATTAATGAGGGATTTTACGGTCAGACGATTCGCATTGATTTTGCATGCGCGTGCACGTGCGTGCAGTCAGTGGTTGTGGGCGGGGCAAAGGAATTTGTGGGCGTGGGAAGGAATGTTGATAAAAGATTGTTGTTGCTGACGGAAAACACAAAAGTACAAAGAGGACTTTTTGTATATTCGAGACAGCCTTTGCTCAACTTGTCTTTATGTCTGAAGATTTAAAGTAAAGAAATAAATAGGGCCACTTTCTTTTAACCGGAAGTTCCGGTTCTGTGTCTGTGAACTCGAGCGCGGTGAAAACAAATGCGAGCAGCAGGCATTTTTTTTTCACCACGCTCGAGGTCACAGAAGCAGAAATGAATATAGGAGAGGATTTTTGACTTATTTTTCATCAAGCTTGGTTTTAAAAATAAGCCACAAATTTCAATATTTGCAGTAGGCCTGTGACATGGGGGCGGTCGTGTCCTCAACCAATGGCGGTGATCATGGCGGAATGGTTGCAGAGCTCACACACCCAAGCAAACCTGATTGGCTGTGTCAACACGCGGGAGCTTGCAATGGTAAGGGGGCACGTGAAAGAATTTTTTCCTTTAAATGACTTGTCGATAAGTGCAAATTTAATGAAAAACCCAAAATTTAAAGGGACAAAATGTCCTAGTTGTCTCAATAGACCTTATGCACGGCGGCCATGATAGAGGGCAGTCACATTGTCACAGTGCGTCATGCACGGGTCGAGTAGGCACTTTGTGGGTCTATTGTCACATCATTTGAATATGAAAAACTGTCCTCTGTCATGGCCGCCATGCATAAGGTCTATAGTGCAGTAGTGCTTATTTGACGTCCGACTTGTAAAATGTCCAGGGCTTGTATGTTACAGCATAAAATTAAGTTGGGGTCATTTTTTTCTGGCTTGGTCACAACTAGAATTTAAAGACCGCCTGAAATCTGAAGTTTTTCATGAAGAGCCATTTTGAATGTGTAATTACAAATTTGTGGTTTTATTCTAATGTGAATTTGCATACTCATGACAGCTGTCAATTGGTTTGCAGAAATTTCGAATTGTGCATATCCCATCTGTTTAGTAGTAAAATACACATGTACTTCAAATTCTAATTACTTATTGAAAACTTGTTTTTCCTCTGTAGTTTCCGAGGAAGAAATATCCGATTTGTGGAAACAGTTTCAAGAACTTGGGTGTAACCAAGATGGTGTGATAAGTGGAAAAAAGCTAATTGAAGCCAGTAACAGCAACACAATGACATCAAGGGTAAATTGAATTCCCCCTCCCCTACTTCTAAATTACATTGATTTTGATCAATTTGGTTAAGCTCAGTCTTAACCCTAAACTTCCCAACTCCATCAAACTCCAACACCTGGTTTAGCTTGATTTGGATGGACTTGGTCGCAGACGAGCTCTCGTATCCACAGGCTCAACCCTAAAGGGGCATTCACACTATCGCGGAAAATTCACACTTTCGCGCTGCGCTCACCGCATTGCATGAGTTCCTAATCGCCGATTATTCCAAATAGAAAATTCCACTCTGGTAACTTGGGGCTTCTCTGATGCCTCACTGGCTGCGCGTTGGAAATGTCAGCGCACCGCGGTCAAAGTTCAACAAATTTGAACTTTGACCCAGCTAAAAAAGGTTTTGCGCGTCGCGATAGGCCGCGCACAAGCGGCAAACCAGTTTGTGTACAAACCAATGGAACAGTGTGATTTTTCCGCGATAGTGTGAACGCGCCTTAACACTCCAACTCCATCAAACCCCAACACCTAGTTTGGCTTGATTTTGATGGACTTGGTCCAGTAGAGCTCTACAGGCTTAACCCTAACCTTCCCAAAACTCAAACTTTGCCATGTTTACTGTTTTTCATTTATAATTGTCTAGATTCTTGAGATGATGCCAAGATCTAAAGATAATGTCCTGACTTTTCAAACGTTCTGCAACATGTCACGATGGTTGGCGGATGCTTCGATTGAAAAGAAAATTAGAGGTAAGTTTATTTATGCTAAGGGGTCATTATTCCATGAGGTTGGGGTGCAAAGTGCGACATTTCTTTACAATAACGGCCCGTCTACACGAGCCAACATTTGTTGGCCAACAAGGTCCAACATGTGTTTGACAATGTCGGGCCGACCAAAAGTTGGATGGTGTGGACGCCACTCCAGACAACGTCCAACGACATCCAACATGTTGGAACATGTTGCAGCTATCTCCCGACTTTGTTAGAGTTTGTTGAAGAAAACAGGCCAATAGCAAAGAAGGACGCCTGCCACGTGAAGGCAGCAGCCAACTGCTGTCGAGATGTATTGGATTATATTAGGTTGTGTGGACGACCGCATCAAACAACATCATGTTGGACCATGTTAACCAACAATGTTGGCTCATGTAGACGAGCCTTAAAGATAGTATACATGATTGGTAAACTGTTACAAATAGTTTTATCCCCCTGTGTGATTGAAGATATGCATGATTAAAACCAACCTGAGCAAAAACCAGCTCCGTACTTCGTCTAACTTTTGAGAAAACGGTCAAAAAAAGGGTTTGCAGTCATTTCGCCCCAAAACCACATTGCCCTGAACCATTTCGCCCTGAACCATGGCCTGTGCACGAAGTGGTTTTTGGGACGAAGTGGCATTTGGGCGATGTAGTGTTTGGACGAAGTGATTTGGGGCGAAATGGCACTCGGGCGAAATGGTTTTGGGGCAATTGAATTTTCGTCTCATGAGACGAAAACCAATTGTTTTACTAATTTCTCAAAGACTATAGCACTTCAGACAAAACCATTACAGGGGAAGTTTTCTACGGTCATCATGTTTATATTGTGTAAGTTAGGCGTAAATCTGTGAACATTTCTGATTTTCGAGATACCAATCATGTATACTTAAGGGAACAATTATATTGAGCAGTGCATTTGTATAATGATGTTGCATGATGTGGTGGCTTACTCTGTTTGGGGGTAATTTTTTTCAAAAATTAATATTACTTTGATTTGTTTTCCCCCTCAATTTTCCTTGAAGCTGTTTTCCAGTGCCTGAATAAGGGTCAACCGATAGACCTCAAAGTCTTGATGGAAATTTTGTCTGAAATCTACTGTGA
Organism: Henricia sp. BOLD:AAB3569; assembly: GCA_037783545.1. Taxonomy (NCBI): domain Eukaryota; kingdom Metazoa; phylum Echinodermata; class Asteroidea; order Spinulosida; family Echinasteridae; genus Henricia; species Henricia sp. BOLD:AAB3569. The sequence continues at coordinate 2,252,981 of JBBELK010000219.1, forward strand.
CGAGAGTCAGGTACTGTTTATTTAAAATCACCCATACACACGTAGTATTTATCAATTTTAAAAATATCTCAAAAAGTATCTTCTTTCAAGGTACTAAATATAGAAATAAGTTTTCCTTGGGTATACTTCTTAAATAATTTATGTTTGATAGATTGTGTTTTTATGATGCAATTTTTAGGAAGTCATCGAGCGATCATCCAAGGTTTTTCTACACCAAGCTGGAGACATTTTATCACATTCTATTGACGAGGAACAGTTTGTTGAGTGGGCTTTGCAGTTACCCAAAGATACCATACAAGCTATTATGGACTTCAAATGCACGACTAATGAGAGACAGGTCAGTCTAATCAGTTAAACATTTTTGAATCCCCATTTTTCCCATGGGTGTTGAGATTTTGATACCATATAATTTGTCATATTTTTCTCATTGCTATTCTGAAATATCGCTTTCTCAATTTTCAAGGATATTGTCAAAAAACCACAGATGTTTCGTAAACTAATTTGTATCTGGTTCCATAAAGCAGTGCAGTAATTACACCAACCTTTTTGCTTCCACATCCAAATTGGAGATTGCAAATTTCCTGTTTTCTTCCCATGGATAGTTTTTTAGAGAGGTATTTCATATGATTGTTAGGTTCAAATAAACTCTATTTTGGCAAAATCTGGTCACGCTCGTTTAAAAATAATTAAAAATTTAGTGTTTTGGCATTTTCATGTTTGCAACTTGATCCTGTATGCACCAAAAAGTCCCTCGTATTTCAGATGTGAACACAATATTACAATTTCCACCTTTCTTTTTCTGGTAGACTTCAGACGATACGAAAGTCGCATCTAACAGTACGGGCTTGCCAGGCACCAAGCATTTAATGAAGATATCTCGGATGGCGAGTCGTAAAGACTGGATGCTTTTAGCCAACAAGCTCGGATTCACACAGAACGATGTTAGCTTGATCAAGAAAGAACTACCGGGACAGGAATTGGAACAGGTAAGACTGGATTCACACGGAGCATTTTTCACGTGTTACACTTGTAAATTTGACATGCATTATTGCTTAAGGAAAACTTTGCACAGAGAGGATTTAAAAGTCATAGGGTTTGATAGAATTTCAAAATTACGTCCAATGGGGATCGCATGCAGAACTAGCGTCCCTTTCAAGTAACCACAGGCCGAGATAGTGTGTGAAAACCTTTTGTTGCAAATTTTGTTAAAATTTGAATTGATTAAAGTACAGATTTTTTAAAGATGGGCTAACCAGACCTGAAATGTAACGTAACCGCAAGAGTTGAAAAATGCCTTGGTGTCCCCCCTTATGCCATTTTCTTAAAAATTATCAAAACTATGATACCAAGACATGTCTAACTTTTTCTAAATTACTTTAAATATTCTACACTTTGAAAATTGAAGACTTCATTTGCAAAAAACAGATAATATTCCGCCATCTAATATTTTTATGAACCTCGTTATTTTTTTTTGCACATTTAAGAAAATTTCCAACAATAAGTAAAAAAAAAAGGTATTAATTTGGTATAATCAAGTCACTTCTACTAATTAAATGCAGAGCTGCGAACCCTCCTGGATTTTGGGGAAGACTTCTGGAATAACAGGTTCATTCTGTGACTCCATTCTAAACACATCTAAAAATCCCCAAGGTTGTTAATTGACAATCCAGGAGGGTTTTTATCAATGTCACAAAATTACTCACAAAATTAGTCATTTTTCGAAGAATCTGTTGCAAAATCCTGGAGAGATGCCTAATCAGAGCTGCATTTTGCTGGGTATTTTCTAAAAGGCACAATAGAAAATATTGTTTTTAAAAAGGAACTCTTCAATGTTTAACTTTTAAACGCCATTTTTACAAATGCATCATTTGGCTCCCGTTTTATACATTTTATGCATAGTTCCGAGATTGCCCAGTTAACCCCGCCCCTTAGATATTGTTGCTATGTGCTCACAAGCCACCGCAAAAAAATGGCGACACAACGTACAAAGCAACGGGACTCGGCATGGAAAGCACAGATTCATTTGAGAAAACTCAAAGGTATTTATGTTTTGGGGTCGACAGTTACCGTAGCACACACTGAGCGAAGGGCTAGTAATGCAGGGATGACATATATTCATAAAAATGCGCTTTCCTACCTTTGAACAGCGAATCGCCCGACATTGAAACCAAAATTCACCCGGTCACTGGCGCATACAACATACAAACTGTATGGGCAGAAAATCGCGTGATTGTTGTGATGATTGCATCACTTTGACCTTTGTGGGCGCCGTCTGCTAGCTCTGTTGTGATTGGTCGGCGGGTTCGGCTTGATTGACAGGTCGGAACTATGCATTGTTCTTAGTCTCATACTTTGCATTTTAACATTTTCAGATACAGCAGATGCTGTCTCAATGGATGCAGAAACGCGATGAACAAGCGACCTTGTCTGCTTTGAAGGAAGCGCTGACAAACAGTAACATGGCAGACATTGCAGAGAGTTTGGATTCAAATGCTTGATAACTACGCAACGGTAATAAATCCCCTAAGGGTGGAATTACACTGAACCTTGTCGTGCTTAAATTTGACTCCCATTGCTTTAAGAAAAAGCAATGTTGAGGGAATTTGGACTGAAACGATGCACTAAAAGTCACAGAATTACAAAACAACTTTCCGCCCAAATTGATTATGTGATTTTTGGTGCATCGTTTTACTCCACATTCACTCCATACTGCCTTTTCTCAAACGACGCACGTGAAATTTACACACGTAAAGGCTCAGTGTGAACTCAACCTAAGGTTATTAAAGTTGCACTGTCCGATATTAGGACAATTTTGAGCACGTAATTTTTTTTTTTTTAAAGTTCAATTGCTATTTTTCTAGAATTGAAAAAGTTATCAGCTTTCATTTGGTACCAAGAACATAGAAATCCGTCAAGGATTAATGCCAGTCGATTAAAAACAAACAAAAAAATACTAAAAGACTGTCCCGGTCTTTTATTCGACAGGGTTATGACGTAAATGTACATGTACGTACGTGTGTACGAGCGTGTAGTACACTATACGAACCTGCGGACAAAAGAGGTCCGCATAAATCAGGTAGCACCGTAACTGTGTGGACTTGCACAGGTTCGCAGACGAGTTGCCTTAGCATTTGAAAAAATATTAGGGAGGGGGAGGGGGGTTCAATAAAAAGTATAAGGTGTGTAACGATGCCCTTTGAATTGTAAAATTAGTGCGAAATACTGCGTTTCGTTTTTGAGAAAAAAAAGATTTTCGGCCAAATTGTCTACAGTGCACGAGTACAAAAAGAAGTCCGCATAGTGTATGTGGTAATGGTCTGTGTGCGCGTACGTGTGTACACGTGAACGTACGCGCACATGTGAAGCCTGTTTTAAAAAAAAAGGCTTGTATCTCCAATTCCCAACGTCGGAAATTTAATTTTGTTCTTACAGAGACACGCAAGCTTTCTAAATTCGTTCGCTTGTGTAAGTTAATTTTAAAATCCTTTCACCCAAACACGGACAGTGCAACTATAAATGCAGAGGCTTGTCAGCAATGCGCGTGCGCAAAATTCGTACCACAAAATACGCCTTTGCAGTTCAGAGTTTAAATGCATACTGTATATATGTATCTACATCACAAATTCAGAGACCATTAAATATGGAGCATTCTTGGCCAGAACAACAAAAATGCCCTACACTAATGCAGGTTTAAGCGTTTATTCATTTTAAAATTAGGTTGAACATAGGTAGACTGTATACATGTACATGTGTGTGTTAGACATGTTACAATTGTTAGTACAAACAATGCGTTGCTACATATTTTTGCCAAAAATTCAGGTGCAGTTGACATGTTTTGTTATGGGTCTTTCCACAGTAAAGGGGGCATTTTGGCAACACAGACCATATTTTACAGAAAATACCTTTGTCTGATCTTAAAATAAAAGAAATAAGTTTCAGTTGTTCTGAAGAGATAACTTTGACCCCAAAAGGGTTACAAATAGTGTGACAACATGCCTATCTAAAAACCCTGTGTACAAATTTCCAATATACGCTCGTAACCGTGACGGCCTAAAATGTAACAAGTGTCTGTCCCTAAGTTATCTCTTCAGGACAACTGAAACTTATTTCTTTTATTTTGAGACCAGACAAAGGTATTTCCGCGAAAATATGGTCTGTGTTGCCAAAATGCCCCCTTTACTGTGGAAAGACCCTCGTAATTTTCTAAAGCAATTACCGGTAATTATAAGTATTTTTCTCTATATCAGGAAGATTTGATAAGATTCATTTTAATATCTTTGCTATATGAAAGTTTAAACCTTATGCATGCAATATTAAGGTTGTTAGTTGCTGAAATATTTAAAACTGCCACAACGAGTTACGGTTTTTAGAGTTTTATGAAGTTTTTTTATTGTTAAATTTTAAGGAAATGTATTCATATGTTACAAGTTTATTGCAAGGGAGATGTTTTCTGAAACCGAAGGCTTTTGCTTGACGCTCAATGTGTATGTGTGACCAGGGCCCAATTTCATGGCGCTGCTAAGCACATGATTTATTTGCTTTATAAAATGGATTACAAGCCAAAATTATACGCCAACTTGTGTTCTTCGCAAGAGTAGGAGAATACCTTTCAATACACATCACTTACAATTTTGGCTGGCAATCCATTTTTGCAAAATAAAGCAAACAAATCCTGTGCTAAGCAAATTGTTGTGCTTAGCAGCGCCATGAAATTGGCCCCTGGTTGCCAGATTGCTTTTTGAACATCCACATTACAAATTTGATTTTTTGAATGAAGCGATCTCTTTGATGGATTTTGCTTCATCGAAGGAAGAGATTCTAATTTTCATCAAAGAGGCTTGCATTCTTCACATTAGAAAAATATCAATCGGATCACCGTGAAATTTCTGTCAAATAAAGTCATAGTCGTGAACGGCTCAAGTTTAAACATGTAAAACTCTCGATGAACTAGCAGCAAGTTTGATTCACGACTGTAGTTACCCAAAGTTCAACTATTTCCAACCGAACGCGTCTAGTCAACGATGGTTAGTCGTGTCTGGTCGACCATTTAGAACCATACCACTAGGGCACGGTTGCGCTGGCCACTGGTACCCATCAGTTATCAAGTTGGTGCAGCGTTATGCATGGAACCAGTTGACTAGCATAAGGCGTTTGCACTTGCACGTTAATGCGCATGTGCGTTGTCAGGATGACGTTCTAGTCGTAAATTGAACTTGCTCTAGGATTCCAGGCCTGTTGGCTCGGGTTGGACTGGGACTTTCAATCAGTTGGGTCTTACCCCACCTTGTGTATTTTGTTGTGCAATTTAGTACTATTAATTATGCATTGGCCCTAAGGCTGCTTTATATGTTTTATGTACCATAGTTTATAAGAAAGTTGTTTTTTAGTTAAAATGGTGCTGTATTTGTCTGGGCCCTGCATATGGACATGTTAATATTGCCTTGTATGTTGTCATGTTGCGAAACAAATGATCTGTCTCATAAAACGGCAGTAGAAAATAAAAGTATTTCAAAGGTGTATAAATATTTATGCAAAAGTGCTAAAAAACACTGTCTTTAAAAGATAGCTCTAAATGATATTTTGCAGTTGCGATACGAAGAAAAAGCAACTGATCAAATTGGTGAATTTTTCGCATTGGGGTAATCTAACCTGCTTATGAAAACGGTACATTGTTTCTGAACTTTTTAAAAAGTTAGTTCTTTGTTTTATTGTTGAAAATATATGCTGAAATATATTATTTTCAAGGCTTTATATTGTTTGTTTGGTGTGTTTATGAGTGTTCGTAAAGAAAAAGAGACTAAATGAAAAGAAGTTTTGAGAAATCATTGAACTAGATAATTCCTCTAGTTCATTTTAAATTTCCCACCCCTGCCACACTAAGCCACGCCCATTTAATCTTGACCACTGCGTTGTGCAAGCACAATGGTTGTAAAGTGATAATGAGTGAAGCAACCATCTGCCATCTAAGTCTGCATCCGAATTACTGGCTTTGGCTGTGGCTGTTGATAGCAGCAGCCAAAGCCAGTAAACTCCAGGAAAGACAATGCCTTGCCTAGACTGGTTATACTATCCTCACAAGTATATACATTAAAGGCAAGGCTCGTCAGCAATGCGCGCGCCCCAAATTAGTGCTACGAAATACGCAGCTCCATAGCAAAGGCGTGAAGCTGCGTATTTCGTGGCACGAATTTGGCGCGCGCGCATTGCTGACGTACAAGCTGTGCCTTTAAGTTAAATATGAGCGATCTTGTGGACAAGGAACCAGTCTAGACAGAATTGTCTTACCTGGAACATATGAGTGGTTTGGGTCATTGACTCGCAATCATGGGTGAAAACTTGGGGTTGCGGGTTGGAATCTGGCTGCGGTACCTGTGCCCTTGGGCAAGGCACTCAACCACACACTTGCTCCATCCTTCGGAAGGGATGTAAAGCCGTTGGTTCAGTGTGTTAGGTAATGGTAACGCACTCTAAAGATCCCAGAGCATTCTTTCGTGAAGAGCAAGGGGATATTCCCCGGTGTCTCTGGCCATTTCTAATTCCAATTCTTCATGGGTTTCCTCACGCTTGCGAGTGACAGTGCAATGAGCACTATTGAGGAATCCTTGGTATGCCAGAAAGAAATAATAATAATAATAATAATAAGATGACAAGCTGCTTCAATTCTATCTTGATCTTGATCTAAATGGCTGATAATAATTAAGCTCCTACAGGAACATCACTATCACTAGTATCAGCTTAGAAGAGGTGGACAACTATTGATGGGAACTGGATGATAAGGGCATCAATGAATTGTTTTGTATCTCTTATACCAGTGTTTTTTGTGAGTATTCATTTATGCGAGAGATAAAAATAACTGCTTTTATTAAAATGGCCAGTGATCGGCATTGTTTAATGGATGTGTCAGTTCGCTGCTCATGCTTAGAGCCATCCACTTGTAATGACGTCATATACTCATACTTCGGCCCTCTAATTCATACACTTTCTTCGGATCGTTTTTGTGGTATATCTTTTTTGCGCATTTGAAGGATATCCGAAATCTCTCCACCACGATTCAAAATGGCGCCTTCCTCGCGAGCATGCAGAATATGCGGTCCGGCAAAAATGATTAAAAAGACTGAAGAAATATTGTTTGGAGTGTGAATGACGGTAGAATGGATAATTCTTTATTCAGGGCAGCCGTGAAGCTTCACGGTGCTGAGTTAGAGCGCCTTGTGAAGGAGGAACAGGGCGTTAATTTTGGCGGCGCGGCAAGTGATGTTGCGACCGCTGCGGAACACGACGTGCACGGGACAAGCGCGCCCTCTCCCTCCAACAAGCAAGGGGGGAGCCCGTGCAACAAGTCAACAAATATCGATGATGTTGCCGGAACCTCAAAGGAGCTGAAGTCAATAAGAAAAAAAGATGACAGGAGGGAAAGTTCCGATAAAAATGTCCCTGGGTAAATTATTTGGCATGTTCTTTGGAATTCCTAACACTAGTACTAGTAGTAGTATACTACTACTAGTAACAGTCATGACAGTAACAACACGTTAGTTTATTTTAAGCGAATTCTAGCCTAATTCTATAATATTTTTTTCGTTTACATTGAACAAGGATTTTTGTAAATTTATATAGGCCTATTGGAATCAATATCTTATTCAATTCTAAGTAAGATATACTTCCCACTTGCACTTTTGTTGCAAATGTTGCTTTTCTGTAGAAAAATCACATTTTCTCCTTCAAAAATTGCATTCTGTTGTCGCGCTTACGCACGGACCGCTCGTGCCTTAATTTTGTGCATTACTTTATGCAGTAATTTTATCATTTATTTATCTCAGAAATGCAATATTTCTGACAGAAGTGCAAGTGGGAAGTATATCTTAGAATTGAATAAGCTATCGATTCCAATATATAAATTTACAAAAATCCGTGTTCAGTGTGAACGAAAAAAATACATCATATAGGGTTCTACAGTATATTGTAGGAATTAAACATTTGACAATTTATTGTTCTTTAACAGGGGACAATTCTCAAACAAGCTTTACGGCTTCATCGCAAGAAAAGCAGACCTGGTTTTCCGACAGCAAAATGATGATAATGATGAGAAAATCATTGTTGATGCTGTCTTCTCAAAAGACGCAGAAAAATCTGATTTTTATGCTATCCTACCTCCAATTGAACAGTACCTCGGGGTCTCCCCGGACGTTTCCCAAACGAGACTCTTTGACATTCTTCGAGTCGGAGATGTCGTCATCGGACAAATACTCAGCACCAAGGAGTTTGGCCTCTTCGTTAAACTCCTGGCACTGTGCCAAGGCGCGTCGCGCTTCCTCGAGGAGTGCGAGGTCGTCGCATTTTTGCCGGCGGGGGAGTTGAGGGACAAGTTTGCCCACGTTGCGTCTGTTGATGATTTTCAAATCGGCGATCTCATACGAGCGTTGGTGATCCGAGTTAACGTGGAGGAAGAGAAGATTATAATCTCGCTGCATTCAAAAGACGAGACCCAAGACATTGGATCTTTGGTGAGAATGTTATGTCTAAACTACGCCAGGGGCCCAAACTTATCGCTAAAGGAGCGTGTCCAGATCACGTTTTTTTCCATGGGTGTTGAGATTTTGATAGTACTATCATTTACTGTAAAAGCCAATATTTTCGCGTACAGATATTTTCGCGCATTTCAACATCACTGACATTTTCGCGAGTTGTTATTTTCGCGGATGGAAATTATGTCACCTTAACAGGGATCGCCACAATTGTTGCAAACAATATTTTCGCGGGTTGTTATTTTCGTAGGCTCTGTCTGGGGCGCGATAATAAAACCACTGTGAATATTTCAGCTTTTACAGTATCATATTTTTCTCATTACCATTCTGATTTTTCGCGTTCTTCTAGGATATCGTTTAAAAAAACACTGATGTTGTGTACACTAATTTATCTGATTCCATAAAACTGTGTAGTATAATTACACCAACCTTTTTGCTTCCACATCCAAATTGGAGATTGAAAATTGTTTTTTTTGAATAAACCTTTTGTCATTTCATTTCACTGTAATTTTTCTCTCTTATGATCCTAGGGTTTAATCACAGAAATCGACCTCCCTGTACATTACCAACGTAGCGTGCTTCAGCTAGACACTCAGGAATCATACCAGGAAATGCTCTACAACACAGTGGGGTTCGACAACCCGTTCAATGTCGCGTACCTTGGAACTCAACTTGGGTTGAACGAAGCCTGTCCATTGTCCCTCATGAGAGGCTTACAAAGGTTGGTGTAGATGTACTTTTCACTTGTGTGGCCCGGGCTCGAATCCTTTTCCGGGTCAATATGTGGATTGGGTTTTTAGTCCATGCTTAATCCTGTGGGTTTCCCAGTAAAATCCTGAAGATTTTACTGGAAAAAACCTTTTCAGGCAGTCGCATGTTTTGTACACAAAGTCTAAAGAAATGGTCAGCTAGTCATGTTTTTCCGTGAGATGTAAATTCGTAATTTGTTGCAAAAGAAAATGTCCTGGAAAGTTATGCAAGACACCCCAAAAGTAGAATCATGTTGGCGTAGCGGTACTCATGGGAAATTGGTAGCGGTACTCATGGGGTAGTGGTACTCAAGGGGAAGTAGCGTAGCGGTAGTGTCCTCGCCTTTCACCTCTGTGGCCCTGGTTCAATTCCCGTCCGGGTCAGTTTGTTGATTGGGTTCTCAGTCTCTGCTTGATTCCGTGGGTTTCCTCCTATACAGAATTGTGTAGGGGTTTTCTTCCCACCTCTAAAACTGAGCATTTCTTCATCGTCTTCTCTTCATAGGTTTCTTCAGGCTTACGAGCTACAGTGCCTCAGGCACTTCTGAGGAATCCTTGGTTTCAACACCAGAAAGAATTAATCATAATAATAATAATAGTGGTTAAGACATCTCAGACTATATTATGCATGAAGTTATGGGTTTTTAGCCTGTGTCTTCGGAAATGTACTTTAACCATTTGAAAACATTTGACATGTTAACAAAACTTTCTGTTTTACAGAAGTAACTTCCCTGAGAAGGAGTTTTCAGAACCGTTGAGGAAATGGCAGACAAATCGCTGGTCAATGGAAAGGTATAGCAGGCTTATCCAAATTTCATCATCAGGGGTCGAAATTAACACTGGTCCCGTGGTCCGAGACCAGTAAAAAATCAGAAGGACCACTAAATCTGTCAAAAGTGGACTAGTGAAAACATTTCATGACCCATGGAAACATTCCTGATGCTTAATCCACAGTAAACATTTCTTACTTAATGTAAAGAATTCCTGGTTACCACAAACAATTCCTGTTCGCTTTAGACATTTTCAGATACATGTAACTACATTTCTTTCTCCGATCTCTCCAGACATGCCCCAGTGTTGGATCAAAAAGCAATCCCATCCATCCTACACTCAATGACCTTAAACCAGAAAGTGATGCAGTATCTCGGTGCCATTTTGAAAAGCATCAGTGGACCACCAAATGTTTCAGCAGGACCAGTAGAGTTCTCTAATCTACTGGTCCTTCTGACCAGCATGAAATTCAGGTTAATTTCGACCCCTGATCATGGATGTGTACTCTTCCAAAAAAGCCCGCAATTTTCTTAAATATCAATTCCTGATCAGAAAAGAAGTCTATAATATAGATTTATTTTTTCCCGATAGCGTTGCCAAAGGAGTGGACCATTTCAAAGCAGGCAAGTTACTAGATGCGATGCAACATCTTAACAAAGCTCTGGAAATTGACGAAGAAAATGTAGAGGCATTAGTAGCTAGAGGAGCTCTGTAAGTACACAAACTCTGATTTGTTTTTCATTTTAAAATCTTTTTTACATTATTTTTTAATGGGTTTAAGACCGGCCACATCTTTATTCCCCTTTTCAAGTTGACATTGGGTTTTTTTCTGTCTCTGTAACCACAGCTATGCAAACAAAGACCTGCTCTCCAAGGCGATGCAGGACTTTGGCAAGGCATTAAAGATTAACTCCAACCATCGCAATGCTAATAAGTACCTGTGTGAGACACTCATAGAAAGAGGAAAACAGTGAGTATTGTGTGTAAAAGGAATGTGTTCGGATTTTTCTGAAAAATTAATTTCGTTTTAACCTATGAATAATATAAAATTGGGGGCAGGGGGTTGGGGGGGGGGGGGGGGGAGGGGTTGGGGTTGTTACCAGTAATATTTATATCAGCTTGTTGCGGTCACTGGCGGACACACAGAAAATGCATAACATTTTTGTTTATTAATACATTATATTTTTTGAGTCAAACCCTCCCCCCTCCCCCCACCCCCCTCTGGATGTAAAGCCGTTGGTCCAGTGTGTTGTGTAACGCACTTTAAAGATCCCAGTGGCACACTCTCGTGAAGTGTTGGGGGATTCCCCGGTGTCTCTGGCTGTCGGCTGCTAATGGCGCCACCCACCTATGTATCTCAATGTTTAGGTGGAGTATTAGCTTCGTAAAACCCATTATAATGTGAAGCGCATGTGAAAATATCCCTGGAATATGCGCTATATAAATGTAATAATAATAAGGCTGTGTGAGAGACAACACATCCCACATACAGAGCCCATCACAAGTGAGATAAAAATTCATGGAATGACGTTATCAACGTTAAAATGTGGACATTTTTGTCGACTTTTTTATTTTCAGACACGAGGAAGCGGGAGAAATCGAGAAAGCAGCGGATTGTTACCAAACGGCTCTCGACATCAAACCCGACTTCCTAGAAGCTCAGTTATGTCTCCAAAAAGTCAAGAAGACACGGGTAAGAGTCTGCTACTAAAATATAATAAACTAACTCAAGCTTCAAGTTCTCTCGTCCGTGAAGAATGTGGCTTCTGAGCCAACAAGGAACAAATGTATGTGAAGGCACTATGAGCAAAAACATGTACATGTTCATTGTAACCCCATTGTTAGTAACAATGGTGTGTGCCCAATTTCCATTGTTAGATGTTCATAGTGAGGGCGGTGACCTTTCTAAATTAGAGTTGGCTAAAATTAAAAGACATGCAAAAATTTATCAGAACAGATGTTTGTTTAATACAGTGAACTTGTGGATAACAAGGCACTGATCGACCAATCACTTTGGAATCGCTGTCAAGACTGTTCCTCTTCAGTGATTTCCTCCAGGTCCAAGAGGACCTGTTTGAACAAAGTGATTCCTACAGTAATGAAATGTGACATTTTCCCTTTCTGAGAGAATCCTGTAGTTAAGGCTAAATCTGCGTGGGTTAAGCTGACTCCTAGAGCCTTGTGTCTCCCACACAGCCCTACAAGTGCAGGAGCTCAGGGAGGCACTTAAGGCAGAGTGGCGCACCCTGCCTCAGTGGCTTATACAGAGGTTGATGCAGTCAGCTTTGCCACAAGGGGGTCATACGCGTTACTGACCGATGAATTGTTACATCTCTTAGCATCATTGATCGTTTGTACATCAATGTCTGCTTGATCGTTTGAACCATGTCTGCAGCTACGGTGCAAAGGCAATTTTGAGTTAAAGGCACAGGCTCGTCAGCATTGCGCGCGCGCGAAATTCGTGCCACGAAATACGTAGCTCCATAGCAAAGGCATGAAGCTGCGTATTTCGTGGCACGAATTTGGCGCTCGCGCATTGCTGACGAGCTTTTGCCTTCAACTACATTCACCTTTGGCTTTTGCGACAGCAGAAATTTTCATGTTTCAAAAGTTTGGCACTCTGTTGCTACACTTCGGTTTCCTTTTTCTCTTTACCCCCATGGCAACGCTTCTGGAAACTTCTACTGGACACCGGACTGAAAAACACTGCCTGGATATCTGCACTTTCGTCGCGTACATTGTATACTGTTTGGCCACAAACGCCCATTCTGCCTTCGCAAACTTAAACCGTGCCGGACGTCAATTTTGCATCGACTTTCGTGGTGGATGAAATACAACGTATCCTTTTTCCAAAATTTGATATTGCTGAAAATTTGTTTTTATCACGATTTATTTATATTGTATTGTCTGCGCATTGTCCTTGGATGTTGCTGATAAAATACTCAAATAATGCCAATTGGTCATGTCGACTGAAACTGTTCAAACTTTGTTGTCATTTATGTTCTGTTTCCACTAATTTTATCTTGCATGTGAAATTGAAATTGTTAACCATTAATTAATGCTATATCATCGTTGCTTTGCTTGAATTGTTTGTTTTAATTGAAATACTGCACATTGGTAGTCGCCTGAGAAAAAAGATGCGTCCCCAGAAAATATCTCGTCTCCTCATAGGGCTCAAAAGGTCATGTCTGTTACAGCTTTGAGACAGTTAGTCGAACCTGAGAATGACGTCCCACGAACGGCCAAGAAAAAAGTCAAGAAAAAGAAGAAAAAGAAAGAGAAGGAAAAAGAATCGACTAGAAAAATGAGCATAGAGGGGAGATCTCTTGGAAAGCGGGAAAAGAAATCGGACAAAATGAGAAGAAGCTCGGATTCTTCCGATTCACCGAGGTCAAGGTCACGAAGCCGTCATCGGAGCGGAAAAGAAACAAAGTTAAAATCAAGACGATCAAAGAAACCGTCTCGGAGGAGTTATAGCTCTTTTAGCAATACTTCGGAGAGTTCTGTCTCTGAAGGATCTGGAAGGAGCCCCTATCGTCAGCGGAAGCGTTCTAAACGGGACAAAAGTAGTGATGATGATTTGAGATCAAGGTCTCGAAGTAAGAGTCGGCGGTCAGATAAGAAAAAAGGTCTTGAAGACTCGGTAAACCTTCAAAAATCAACTTATTCTGGAGGAAAGAAACGGCTTTCAAACCATTCAAGGAGGCAAACTGTTTCTGGAAGTCGTTCTCGGTCACCTTACAGTGATTCTAAAAGCTTGTGCAGTTCAGTTTCCCAGAGAAGATCAAGAAAAAGATCAAGATCAAAAGAACGTGACCAAAGTAAGAGAACAGATAAAACTCGCAACAGAAGCAGAGACGAAACTTTCAGGGAAGATACAAACCTGATATCAAGAAATCAGTCGCCTTCGGTATCTCCAAGCTCAAGGCGCAGAACTCTGTCCCGAGAATCTCACGAGTCGAGAAGTAAGAAAAGACTTTGGGGGAAATCTTCAGAAAAACTTGGATACGAGGAATCGAGTCACGAATCAAAGCGGTCCTTGAAACGAGAAAGCAAAGGGGAATACTTTGCAGAGGAGACAATTAAGACTAAACCAAAAGAACTGGAGATATCGCCTGCCAGAAGTCTACCAATGAAGAAAACCAAAATTGTGCAAAAGTCTTCGGATACTCTTAGAGATTTTGGAAAGTCTGAAAAAGCTGGAGAGAAAATTGAAAAGGCCAAATTAGTCGATACCAGTGGTATACAAAACCAACAAATGTCACAACTCTCAACCGATTCAAAGAAAAAGAAATTATCTCGAGAATATGATCAAGAGTCAAAGAAGCACTCTGATTCTTACAGTAGCAGCGATGAGAATCAGTCTAAGAAATTGAAAGTGCAACATTCTAAACGTTCCGAGGCTAGGATCGACTTTAAAATTGCAGCGCATTCTAAAGACCAAAAGGTCACTAAGTCCGAGGACCCGAAGGGCCGTGGAAGAGGAAACAAAGTACGCAGAATTCCAAGTCGTGAAAGTTCTGTAGACCGTCGAAGCAGATCTAGGAGTTACTCTTCCGATCGAAGCTATTCAGATAAAAGTTACTCCAGCTACAGTGTGTCTGGAAGCCGCTCCTACAGTTATAGCAGTTACAGTTCGGGAACTTACAGCAGTTCAGATGATAGTCGCTACAGACGGAAAAATAGCCCCAAGAGACAATCTCGGAACAAATCTCCAGACAAAAAGAAGAGGAAGGGAGAATTTGATACTGATGAAAGTGATAGCGACATTGATACCGGCATCTATGAGATTTCAAGAGACCATTTGGAAATGTACATGGATAGTAAAAGCTATCAGCTTCAGAAGGCCGTTGACAAGTCTCCTTTGAAAGCACAAAAGAAACCAAGAAAAGACGAAGCGAGTAAAGCCGAGAGCAAATCAAGAAGGCGAAAGAAGGATACATCTGACGATGAAAGTGATAAAAGCAAAACACCTGTTCTGTTTCCAGCTGCTTACAAGGAGTCGCACAAGACGTCCAAGCAGGCAAAATCTTCAGACAAGAAACGGACTGAATGTGGATCTTCACCAAATAGTAACACTGCTTCGAGCCAAACTGTGCCTGATCCTGTTGACCACCCTTCCAGAAAAACAGATGTCTTGAAACCTGATCGAGAAGAGGTTTTATCTCCCACACGGGGTCATTCAGAGGTTCATGCATTGGAACCGTCTCATCGTGCTGAAAAACATCAATTAGTAGTCCCAGGAGTGGCTGCCCACGAACTAATGACTCCTTCACAAGAAGTCCTCAGTCTAGAGCCCAATAGAACTCAACGTGGATCATTTAGAGCTGAAGATACAAGTCGTTCACACCATTTGGATGCAGATCAGTTGCTTCCTAATGACGAAAGTCAAGATTTTAGATCTAGTCATACCCTACCACCACCCTCTCACAGAATCCCTGTTCCAACATCAACACAATCCCACGATCATCCTGGAGATTTCTTCACCAATGAGCAGATCTCGTTTATTGAATCCATCTCCAAGCAGCTGGCTGAAACACGTCACAAAACGCCCGAAAGAAAAGCCCTCGATTCTAAACCAATGCAACATGACCTGATGCAATTGGAAGACTACAAAAGGTCATCACATGCCTCAATCGAAGAACAGGTGCATCCTATTGGGGTCGTTATGACACACCGACAGGATGATAGGTCAGATTTGACCAAGGAGTATCATGAAATAGATTCACGGGATGACCGAGGGGCCGAAACACATGGATCTAGTTTTAGCGATGGTCGCAAGAGTAGAAAAAGAAGGTGGGATGTTCAAGAGCAAAGAGGTGAAGGGGATGAAAGTCGGGGAAGTGAAGAGAAAAACAGAAAGAGTGTTTCTCTTGAAGATGTTAAGCCAGCACCCACCTCTTTTGACTACAACCATGGTAGCACTTCCAAACATGCCTCTGCGAGCAGCAGATCTGAAAGCCATTCGCAACGAGAAACTTCCAGGTCCGACAGGCCAAGTGACCCAGGCTATAGTCGGTCAGGCAGTAGCTCTTACAAGACGCACAATTTGGAGAACACGAGAGGGAAGGAGTTCTCGGGTGGGCATGAAAGCGAGGAAAGGTACCGGTCTCGTCAAGGTACGAGAGTTGAAAGATCGGGAGGTGAAAGGTCACGAGATGGGATATACAATACCAGACGTGAACAAGAAGAAATTGAAAGAGATGTCAGCTCGAGTTCTAGTGGAACCAAAATCGCAGTTGTTGATTATCAACACGGAAAGAGTGATAGATACCACGAGAGAGGTCGGGATGGACGCGAAAGTAGACGCCACAGGTCACCTGAGAATAAACACGAAAGCCGAAGCGATCAACGGAGCAGCTATAATCACGGTTCTGGGGATCGACGTCGTTCTGACGAGAGAGATAAACACCGCGATCATGGTCGGCACTCGCACAGAGACAGACACCATGAGACTAGTGGCAGCAGAACCCAGGGGAGTGAAATGCGCATCGAGCCCAAGGAAAGCAACCCGTTCCTCCAACTTGTTTCCTCCAGTAAGGACATGCAAATTGCAGCATTGCACAGTGAAGGGAAATGGGGATATGACTTGAGCCCGCAGGATGATCCTAAATCATCATCAAGACTATGGTGGGCTTAATGAGTATCTTAAACCCCCTTTGTTTAACAAAGATTAATTAGTAATTTTACACGAGATATTCAATTGTGAACACACCTTTTTATTTGATGAAGCAAAATAGTTTTTGATTTAGGGAATAAAAGTAGGTTTGAATGGTCCTAAACTGTACGTTTAAAACCGGCTAGGAGCTTGGACGAGTGATAATGGCTCGAGCCGCAGACGAGGGCCATTATCAGCATCCAGGGCCCAATTTCATACAGCTGCTTAAGCGCTAGCTGAAAACGTGTGCTTAATGTAGCAGAAAAGTTGTGGCTTAAGCATGCGCGCGCTTGGAAACTGCCATTGTTGCGTCACTATCTTAAGCAAAATTTGGCTCTGCGGTTAAGGCAGGTTTTCAGTTGCTTACCGTTAACGATGTCTATTAAATGTGACCCGCTCTGCAAAAAAGGGTTATAAGTCGCGCTGGCTAGTATTCTTTTTGCGACCATAATAAGAAATCTGTGGCATTTCTACGCTCATTAAAATACCTAAACACAAAAGAAATTCCAGGCGTAACGCAGACATTCCAGGGGGAACACAGACATTCCAGGCGGTATCTGGGCACCGCCAGGAATTTCCATTGTGTTTTGGTATTTTATTGAGCATGAATTTGCAAAAAGAATACTAGCCAGCGCGACTTATAACCCTTTTTTGCAGAGCGGGTCACAAATAGCCTGACACTTGGTTAACATACTGTTAAACAGCTCTGTGAAATTGGGCCCAGGTCTCATTCAGTTTTAAGCATACCGTCTAAGTCCAGCCAAACCCACTTTTATTTCCATTCATAAATACCTTTTTGTGCAAGTCTTTAGAACTCAACAAAATTCTTCAACAGTAAACTTGGCATGTTTTGCATTGTACTTTCCTATCCTGTATGCCATGTGGCACTCATTCAAAGTGATGTGTGTCGATTTGTTTGTTTAATTGCGTGCATTGCAGGCATGTTGTATGTGCATAACCATGTACAGTAAACTCTTGTTATAACACCCCTTGATATAGAGCTCCTTTTTCTATAGTCCCAGCATTGTACAATGTATATGCATTGGTTATAGCGCTCTGGATATAAAGCTCAAATTATGTTGGTCCCTTGAAGAGCGCTATGAGAGTTTACTGTATTTATTTTTGGCACAGTTTGTCTAATTTCCTTTCGGGCATGTGCGGTTTTTGTGTGCGTGTTCCGTACATGCTGAAACTAAGGTTCTGCAGAAAGTGTTTAAAATAAAGCCAGCAAGTCTTTATTGTCCGTTTAAGACGTGACGTGCTCTCGGTCAACAAGAATGCGTAAACTTATGAATTCAGTTTATTGGTGGTGGTGTATCTAAGTATGAGAACCGTTTTTCTTTCAGAAATCAATGTAAAAAAGAAACCTCGGTGATAATTATTAAAATGATAAACTGACACTGAATTGGTTAATTTTTATTTGTAACATGCTTTAATATCTTTTAATACAAATGTAGGGAAATCTGTCAGATGCAGTGAAAACAACCGGGATTTGAACCACGGACCTTCTGCTTAACGTGCAAATGCCTTACCACTTGAGCTATGAAGCTAAGGCCCGCTTCAAACGTCTCGCTTATGCCGTGTCGAATAAAATGAAATTTAGCGCGATGGTAGCAAGGCGCATGCACAGCAGTGGTTTCAAACATGGAACTTAATTGCAAACTCCCAGTCGAACTTAAATACATCCAACATGGCGGATGGGTAGTGTGCACGTCATGGACGTTATGCACGTGCGTTTTCCATTCTGTCCATTGCAATCGCCATATTTATTATTTTGACGCACTTGTTCGTCGTTTCTTTGCTCACATATGCGCTGTGAGCATGCGCATTCTTAATTGTGAACACAATTGCGTCCCAACTTCGAACTGAAATTAATTAAGCACGACGTTTGAAACAGCGCCGTGCTACTGTCGCACTAAATTGAGTTAGCACGGCAGACCCTGTCAAGCTAAATTCTTCTGCCGTGCCGAATATAAAATGTTTTAATTAGACACGGCGTAAGTGCGACGTTTGAAGCGGGCCTAACTGGTGGTCTCGAAACTTTGATTAGGGTATAATTTAGCATTAAATGCAAAATAATTGTGCAGTTTTCAATTTGAACTTATTTATTTTAATAATTCTGTCTCTGTATTATAATTACAACATGTAAATCAAGTTTTTGGAAGGAAATACAAATGTTAACAAAATTCAAACCCAAATAAAATTGTGCCCTCTCCTTTTGTTCCGCTATTGGCTAATTAGGAACCTGAGACCCCAGGGACATCTCGCTTAACCGATCGGGGTCAATGAACCGAATTTTGTTCGTTCTTGAATTCAACTCGGAATCAAATTCAAAAGTTAAGCCAAGATCAGAACTGGATTGCATGTCAATCGATGAATCCATAGTATCCATACTTTGGGTCTGAGTACACAGAGATGCCGTGTTCACATGCAGCAGATCAGGATCAATGAACCGGATTTTGTGTGAACACGACTTAGTATCATTTCCTGTTAGCAGCTCCGATGTGGTATTGTTAAGAAATGATTGATCCTCGAGAGTTAACTGTTCGGAATCAGTATATGAAACTGAAGCGAAGGGGGTGTTGATTTTGCAACCAGGTAGAGTATGTTTTTGACTCTGTTCTCCAACTGGCCCAGTGCGAAAAATCTGAGATGAATCTGTCTCCAGCGGCTCACAGAAGCTCAGGGGGTGCGAAGGTCCAACTTTCAACAGATCATTGCCGTCATTGGATAGTCTTAAACCCTTATCAGCGCTGGTAATCCTCTTTTTCAAGGGTCTCCTGTCGTATGAGCAAAAGTTCTTTTCAGTAACCACCTCTTCCTCCCCCTCTTCCGAGTCCCTACTACAGACTTTTGTCCACTTCTCTTTAACTTGAGTCATCTCTTTGAGACGTGTTCTTTCATTTTCAGTTTTATCTCGATTGTCTTGATCTTTGGATGTCGACTGTTCGCAAGAAATCGAAGATATCGATTCTGCAACTTGTGGCGTCTTTTCACTCGAGTGAACCTTTCTCCTCACATTACAGGTTAAGATGCGTCCCTGGTTCAGATCTCTCTTTAGGGTCGGTTTAACCTCTGCTGTGCAAGTAAATGCATTAATAGAAATAAGAGAAGCAAATCAATTTAGTGGATGTGGGTCATTCTGTGAAAACAAGATGCAATCAACTGTGACATTTTTGTTGGTTCAAAAAAGAAATGCAATTTTGCTCCGATCGAAGAGGCTGAGAGATAAAAATTTTATGGGTCAGTAACGTGGTGTAAGAGGCTAAGAGCCACCAAGGCAGGGTGCGCCACTCTCCCTGAAGTGCCTCCCTAAGCTCTTGCACTTCAATAAAGCTTTTGACAGACGTGGATCCAGAGGTCAGCTTTTTCCATGCATGTTCAATCAGTTTGAAAACCCACTATTTGATAGGGGAAACACTTAAGACATTTTTCAGCTTGTCTCGTAAGTTTTGCACACAAGGTCTAAAGCCATGATCAACTTCCCAATTCTTTCCTTTGCCTCGTTTTAAAAAAATCAGTGTACAAAATGCGAAAGAAAGACTTAGAACCCAAAAGTGAGACAAAATAAATCGATGTTCTGTACATGTACCTCGTTCAGGATAATCAGGGCTCCACTTGTCCAAGTCATTGACATTCACATCAGGAGGGCAGCCGGGGTCGGTTGGGCTTCTGAAGAAGTCTGTCAACATCGTCTGTTTCGTTGCATTTGGAACTGTGATCGGCTCAAACTTCACAATGTTCTTGATGCTACTCAGGGGGTCCCTGAGAACTTTTTCCTTTTTGGTCTAATAAAAACGAAACAAGCGGTATTTTGTTTGTATACATTGAACAAAGATTTTAAGGAAATTACCTCCTGAAATCAACAGAAAATGTAATTTTAAGATATACTTCCCACTTGCACTTTTGTCGCAAATGTTGCTTTTCTGTAGAAAAATCACATTTTCTCCTTCAAAAATTGCCTTCAGTTAGTGCACAAGATAAATATTCAAGCACGTGCAGCCCCCTCTGTTGTCTGGCTTACGCACAGACCGCTCACCGCGTCATTTTGTGCATTACTTTCTGCAGTAATTTTATCATTTATTTATCTCAGAAATGCAACATTTGCGACAGAAGTGCAAGTGGGAAGTATATCTTAGAATTTGATGATCTGTTGATTCCAGGAGGTAATTTCCTTAAAATCTTTGTTCAATGTATACGAAAAAAATACCAAACAAGCAATAGGCAAAGAAAGCTCATCATATCTGGACATAATAGACCTGTTCAGGGTTTTTCGCACACAATGGAATTAGCATATATTTTGGTACAGCGGACCTTTGACATACTATGGACCGGTTCCTAATCCTATCGCTTATTGCTGAATGTCATCTCTAGCAGGAACCAATCTAGTATAAATGTCAAAGGTCCGCTGTACCAATTTTTAATGATATGCTATTTCGATTGTATTCTGCTTGGGTTATTTTGCACACTAAACTGTACTTGTACTAGAACTGTCACTCAAGCATAATCTAATACATAACTTACATATAACTAATAAGGCTGACGGGCCTGAATGCTTAACTGAAACACATCTTATCAATATCATTTCCCCCTTCTACTATATTTTATATATATTATAATCGCAAGAACGAATTATGAAATCCATTTCTGGAAAAATCTGGACAAGCTAGATCATGACTGACATGAGATTTACTCTGTTTAATGCCGTTTTACTTACCGGTTTTGGCTTTGCAGTTAGCCAAACATCACACTGTTGTTCGACATGTCCTGTCGACTCCTTCGAGGCCTTTCTTTTGCCCATATTTTGGGGCCCGGCCGCAAGAGTGCACTTCAAACAGTAAATCGTCCAGCACTAGCACCAGCAGGTGTTTTTTACTCAAATTTCCCGCGAGATTCCTCGTCCATGGCCGAGTGGGGGCGCTGCTAATAGCGCGCCATATCTACGGCCTCGTGCATGACCTATCTCCTGATCAAAATCAAATCACCTGATCACGTGCGTAAACAGAAGTTTGCGAAATTCTGCCCTTGGCCCTTCGGATTTGTCCGCAGTGCGAGTAGTGGTCAACGCCGAACATGATGCAATAAGGGGCCGAACTTCACAGTGCACACCCTGACCGTGACCTTAGCTTGTGCAGAACTAAAGCTGAATGAACTGGAGTGATGTTTGGGTAAGTAAGCTAATAACGTGACAATAAAGCAAGTAGAAAAATAACATTTCCTTTAAAAAGATACACGCAAACCGGTATGAATTCCGTTTTACTCAGTTGCCACTGAGACGCTGTGTGTTAAGTCTATGGGACAGGGCAGAAAACGTTAAGTATTTTCAAGGAAAATGTTTTTCACTTGTAAAATTACTTCCCATTAAAATATTAACACATTTTGGTGGTTAATATTATTAAGGTCATTATAATAAGTGGCGACCAGTAAACAAAATTCCTTCCAAAATGCGATATTGTACGTAGGCGTCCAAGTTACTTGGACTAGGCATGAGCTAGTAAGCGCGCGTTCTGTGTATGCGCATTTTTTTCGTGAAAGGTTTTTATTCTCAAAAATGCATCATTTCCGACTAAAGTGCAAGTAAGAAATATATATGTCAAAATTGAGAAACTGTTGATTCCAATAATTAATGATTTCCTAAATTGTCTGTTTAATTAATTTATATGAAAATAATACAAATTTGCATTTTCGTAGGACTGTCACCAACATCTTAATGGCAAGTCACTGAGTGAGGGCGCTGTTTGTACCGGAAACCACCATGACAACAAAGAAACCATTTATCGCTGCCGTCGATATTGGCACAACGACAATACGGTGCCATATTTATAACGCAAAGGCTGAAATTAAAGGATGTGGTACAGAAAAGGTTTGTATGCATTTACTACCTCTAGAACTATGGGGGATATACATGTCCTTATATCCCTCGAGTTCTAGCCTCTAGGGGGTATATATGCATTTGCATAAACATTGTCCTGCACTCTGATTGGTCAAACCAAAGTTCAAACTAGTAAGAATTGAAAGGTTTATCATTAATATTTTTCAAAATGACTTATCAAGAATCAGTAAGCAGTGTTCTCCTCTGCTAAATATTTTGTCCGGGCGTGCTCAGCAGCGCCCTCATGCAGTAAACACTGATTGGCCGCGTGATGGCGCTGTTCAAAACAAATCCTTGCAACTGCCATGGTCGTTATTGATTGCGGATTGGGTCGTCGATGCCATAGATATGCGAAGTATTAAAGTGAACGATAGTGACACCAGTGGCTAGCGAATCATGTTTGGTGACTTTACACCTAATTTTGGAATGACTTGGCCGTACTTTCACAGTGTTTAGAGGGGAAAATATATTATTTTGGTCCAGACGGCCGAGTTTTTTATCCGGGGGACAAATTTTTGTCCGGGCGCTAACGGTATCTCTAGTAGTGGAGAATGCTGGTAAGAGTAGATTTGATAAATAAAAACCAAATTTAGGACTGGGGAAAAAATTGTATTGGCTAGTCTCGTATGTTTTGCACTAATTGCACTCGAGGTCTGACGCCATGATCGACTTCTCCATTCTTTTGCATTATCGTGTCATTTTAGAAAAAATTAGTGGTGAACGTATATATGGAATGTTTCCCGCATTGAAATTTATTTTAAAAATAACACAAGTCTGTCTATTGTATGGAAAGTGATCATCCCCTCTACCTAGCATCTACCTACCATTGACTTGTGTATAAATTCAAGCCACTGCCAATTAATTTGCATATGACCTTTGACATCATATGCAGATGAGTCTTCATTGTCCAAAACAAGGAGTTGTGGAGATACTGCCTGACGTTTTATGGGAGAAATTTACTGCCGTTGTCAGGGAGGCCATTTCAGGTACAACTTAAGTATTTCCCTTCTTTAAAGAGAGCACGTCTGGTCTAGTTGGTATACAGCCTTGCTCGTGATCGAATGGTTATAAATGTTATGCTGAAGAGAAACAATTTCTATGCTTTCCAAAAATTGGATTGGGTTTTTGTTTTTCATGACTATCCCTTACTACCGAAATTTCCAGCGACGTTTTTATTAACTCCACAGTTTTTCAAATTAATTAGAGGGATGCATGATTACAAACGTGAATTGAACCGATTCCCTGTATGCTTTGAATAACAGCCAATTGCCGATGCAGACACGGCCAGCGCTACCGAGTATTACACTGTACTGTGTAAACTTACATGCACAATCTGCGTGCGTGTATTTGAACGCCTGCAATGTACTGCCGAGCATCTTGATTGGCTCTGAGCGGCGACAAGATTTCTGTCGCTGCTTCAACAGCGAAATAGGGCCAATTTCAACAGGGCCTCGGGACGCACGAGTAGGGGAGTGCATCAAAGAGGCACTGTTGAAAGAGGATGCTGGACAGTTAGAACCAATTTTTTGTTTTTTAGGTCCAATGGTTAATTGAAACTTTGGTGCATTGCAAATCCTGTATGAAGGCTTGAATTAAGGATATGGATATCAATTCCCAAATTTGTTTTTAGTAAATTTCTGTAGCAGAAAAAGCAGACATGCGTCCATTTTGTGGCAAGTTATCTGACTGCATTGTCCACGGACATTTCACAAAGAAAGCTTCATAATTCAAACTCTGAATAATTTTTTTTCAGATGCTGGTTTAGAACCGACTGAAATCACGGCCTTAGGAATAGCAACTCTACGAGGAACGTTTATGACATGGAATAGGTAAGGGAACCCACAACTTGGTTTTCCTCTAAATTATAATTACTGGTTCTACTCTAAAACCAGTGTTTCCCTGTACTTTATCAATGGACATTTCAGAAATAACTAAACTCCTGACGGGGACATTTCATTTATAAGAAGATTCTGCCACTTTTAATAAACCGCAAACTCCAAAAATGAGGAAAATTGACTTTTTATCCTTCAGAGAAACGGGAAGACCGTATCATAATTTCATCTGTTGGAATGATACGCGAGCAGAAAAATGTGCCGACGACATCAACAAGTCGTTTTCCTTTATGGTAAGAAGCTAATAGCGTCGGTCCTCCATTCACGTCAAATTTTTAAAGACATTAACCTTAAAACGCACTTAACGAAGCGTGTTAAAAGAACGTGTTCAGATTTTTCCAGAAATGGACTTCGCTTTAACCCAATTTTGTTTTTCATGAGTTGTCAAGAAAAACCTTACTCAAAGTGTTGATAGCAATGGTAACAAACACCACATTCATTTATTTCCGTCCAAAATGGTATTTCATGTTAAAAATTGACAACCGGAGGTAGTTTTTAAAACAAATCCCGTGTACGGGACTTTTTTACCATGCACTTGCACACAAAATTCATATATTTTCAAGGTTTTCTGAAGTATTGATGCATCTAAGTAGCTAAAATTTCTTCAGGCTAGTTTACCAACATTCTTCCTTAGATATGTTACACTCCTATTCCACGAATCTGTAAAAAGTTTTATCTTGCAATGATACATAGGCCCTTTAACCTATAAGAATCATATAAAATACCTTCACAAAATACTATCCATGGGAAGAAAAAAACAGGAAATTTGCAATCTCTTTTTGGATGTGGAAGCAAAAAGGTTGGTGTAATAAACTCAAGGGGTTGTTACATTTTCTCGGTGAGGAAACATTTGTACAGAAACTTACGAAAGCAGATATTTTTCTCGCCAATTGTGAGACAGCCAAAGGGACTTACCTGTTGTCTTACATTAACGCAGTATTATTTTTGTTTTGTTTGTGCAACAGTGTCTTAAAGTAGGTAGTAAGATCGTTCATTTCTTCTCCGGAATTCAACGATACGAGGCCAGCAGTGTCTTCAAATTTATGTCACAGCATGTAAGTTAATTTGCTTGCATTTTGATCATAATGGTTTGCTTGCAGCGATATATAAAGACTTGGGACTTGAATCGAGACTTTCTCTCCAAGACTTGGGACTTGAATCGAGACTTGCTCTCCAAGACTTGGGACTTGAATCGAGACTTGCTCTCCAAGACTTGGGACTTGAATCGAGACTTGCTCTCCAAGACTTGGGACTTGAATCGAGACTTGCTCTCCAAGACTTGGGACTTGATTCGAGACATGCTCTCCAAGACTTGGGACTTGAATCGAGACTTGCTCCCCAAGACTTGGGACTTGAATCGAGACTTGCTCTCCAAGACTTGGGACTTGATTTGAGACATGCTCTCCAAGACTTGGGACTTGAATGGAGACTTGCTCTCCAAGACTTGGGACTTGAATCGAGACTTGCTCTCCAAGACTTGGGACTTGAATCGAGACTTGCTCTCCAAGACTTGGGACTTGAATCGAGACTTGCTCTCCAAGACTTGGGACTTGAATCGAGACTTTCTCTCCAAGACTTGGGACTTGATTCGAGACATGCTCTCCAAGACTTGGGACTTGAATGGAGACATGCTCTCCAAGAGTTGGGACTTGATTTGAGACATGCTCTCCAAGACTTGGGACTTTAATTGAGACTTGCTCTTCGAGATTTGCTCTTCGAGACTTGGGACTTGAATTGAGACTTGCTGTCCAAGACTTAGAACTTGAATCAAGACCTGCTCTCCAAGACTTGGGACTTGAATCGAGAATACGTTTTTATTTTCTGCAAATCACTGTTCCCCAAAATATTAACATATTCTAACATTATGTTCAAATTTATTTTGTACAGGTTTCTGTGAGGTTATATTGGGTGCTTGAAAACATTGAAGGGGTGAGTACGGGTTATGAAACGGTATCACATTCATTGGAAAAAACCAATTTTGCATTTGACTTAATGAATTAGGTTTAAATTATTAGAAAATGTGACTGAACATTTGATTTCCCTGAAATCAAAAATTGCTAATCATATCCTGGGAAAAGTAAAGAAAATACAGATAATTAAACTGGAAATGTGGCAAACTGCTGTAGTTTTCACCCCATTTTTTTTTCTTACAAAAAATGCTTCCAAAACAAGTGCAAACTGGCACTGAATAACGGTTTCCAAATTTTGTTAAAAGTTAATGAATGTATAATTTGAAAATGATTTGTTTTAGGTCAGGCAAGATGCTTTGGAGGATAAAGTCATGTTTGGGACCATCGAAACGTGGCTGGTGTGGAAACTTACCAAAGGTGGGTCATTAAAAAAAAAAAGTGTTTCTACTGAGCAATAATAACTGTTTCTGAAATGCTTTAAGAAACGATATCTTCCAGTAAAATCGGCTTTAAATAGTTAAAATTAGAAACCGTTTCGAGAAGGTTTTTGCACTAAATCGCAGTGTTGTAGTCGAGTCACCAATATCGAGTCCGAGTCTCGAGTCATTAGCCTCGAGTCCGAGTTTCGAGTCATTCGCCTCAAGTCCAAGTCTCGAGTCATTAGCCTCGAGTCCGAGTTTCGAGTCATTCGCCTCGAGTCCGAGTCTCGAGTCATTAGCCTCAAGTCCGAGTCCGAGTCTCGAGTCATTAGCCTCAAGTCCGAGTCCGAGTCTCGAGTCATTAGCCTCGAGTCCGAGTCCGAGTCACGAGTCACTTGTTAAAATTAAACTGAATCTGCTATAGTTTCGTATACTCAATTTGTGAAATGATGACGTGCTCTTCGCCGGCCTGGTGGGGGCGTACATATTCACACGTTGTACTGTGCTTTTTCCCTAAAGAATCCTGCATTAAGCGCGCGATTATATATTTTTTGTCTTTTTTTGTACGAGTCACCATGTACGAGTCCGAGTCCGAGTCATCATGTCCGAGTCCGAGTCATTTTCCAATATGACTCAAGTCGAGTCTGAGTCACGAAAAATGTGACTCGATTAGGACTCGAGTCCGAGTCCAGGACTCGAGTACTACAACCCTGCTAAATCGACATGATGTCCTTCTTTGATTCTGCAGGGAAAGTCCATGCAACAGATTACTCCAACGTTTCCTCGACTGGCTTATATGATGTGTACAAGGCAAGTATATTCAAAATTAGTCGGATTTTGGAGATAAAGTAACAAAAGAAATGCCAAACATTGCAGTCGATCTTAAGGTAGTATCTCACTGGGCTGCGACAGCTCGCGATTAGTTGGAGACACAAAATTACGAGAAAATATGTGAATTAGCGACATTTGCGCGACAAAATTGTAAATTTTTGGCACTTGCACCCGGAATGTCACGTTCTTATTTTTGTCTCCAATCAGTCACAATCTAGTTTCATAGGTCACCAACCCGTCACAAAGTTGTCTCACATTTCTCGCACTTTCTGACTCACGGAAACTAAATTGAGACGGGTTCGAGACACCTGCGACGACTCTGTGACTATTTTGAGAGAAAATTTGTCGAGCGAATTTTGTTAACATGTTTAAAATTTCAGCGACACGAGAGCGAGGCCCTGCGACTCACGCGAAGAAATTGAGAACCCCGGCGAACGTTTCAAGACATTTTGGAAACTCCCTCGCGAATGCCGTTCGCAATTTGTCGCCAACAGTCGCAGCCCAGTGAAATAAGGGCTTTAGAGTAGGGATTTTCAGCGCACAGAAGCTTAAAGTAATAAACAACAAAGTTACATATATGTGAATATTTCCATGGCATCTTAATTAGAAAAGAAATTTTTCAATTTTGATCAAAGTTGAAACCAACACCCCTTTAACCAAACGTGGGATAAGAGAAAAATCATATGGGCGTCATCGGGATTTGAAATAGTATTTTTTTTACCCCATCAGAGAGGATGGAACAGCATTCATGCAAGCTACCTGAAAATTCCTCTTAATGTGATGCCGGAAATCAAAGACACCAGGTGAGATTTTATTCCTCTGTAGCCGGGCTTGCTAAGCTCACGTGATAGCCAATTCTAGTCGGTCAGGAACAACTGCAATACCGTGATTCGAGACCACTAGTTGGCTTTATAGCTTAATTGGTAGGGCGTCTGCACCTTAAGCAGAAGGTCCGCGGTTCGAATCCTGGTGGAGCCAAGTTGCTTTTCACTGCATCCAGATTTCCCAAACTCATGGACATTTGTCCACATTTGTATCAAGGTGAGATTTTGCTGTTTTTGTGAAGTTTTTCAACTTCACTGCTGTGTGTTGTGGAAGTGAAGTTTACAAAAACTACAGGGATCTTTTAGTAACAAAAATAATATACTCTTTGTCTGTTTTTTACTAACAGTGATGATTTTGGATTCTGCAACCCGGAGGTTTTTGGTGCGCCAATTCCAATCAGATGTGTTGTAAGTATATTACCTCAGCATTTACTTGAGTATTTCCACGGTAAAGGGGGCATTCTGGCAACACAGACCATACTTTCCAGAAAATACCTTTGTCTGGTCTCAAAATAAAAGAAATAGGTTTAAGTTGTTTTGAAGGGACAACTTAGGCCCAAAAAGGGTTACAAATAGTGTGACAACATACCTTTCTAAAAACCCTGTGTACAAATTTACAATATACGCTCGTAACCGGGACGGCCTAAAATGTAACACAAATGTCCGTCCCGGTTACGGAAGTTTGTTATTGGAAATTTGTACACAGGGTTTTTAGAAGGCATGTTGTCGCACTATTTGTAACCCTTTTGGCGCCTAAGTTATCTCTTCAGAATAAGTTAAACTTATTTCTTTTATTTTGAGACCAGACAAAGGTATTTTCTCGAAAGTATGGTCTGTGTTGCCAAAATGCCCCTTTACTGTGGAAAGACCCTCTTGAATTATCCAAAGTTGTCAACATTTTCACAGTTCTACAGAGCGTAGTATTTTTCAAGACCCCCTCCCTCCCCCCAAAAAACTACCATGAAATGTCAACATTTTACAGTGCATGTAAAGTCGTACGCGGCCCTCGACCCGCCTCCCCCGTCCTACGCTTTGTAGAACCGTGAAAATGTTGACAACTTTAGACGTCCCCTTGCATGTAATTTACACAACTTTTCTTTTTTTCTGGTCTTCTTTGGATATAAGATTTGAATTTTTCTCTTACAGGTTGGCGATCAGCAGAGTGCGTCCTTTGGACAATGTTGCTTCAAAGAAGGCGATATCAAAATAACTATGGGAACGGGAACGTTTCTGGTGCTCAACATGGGGAAGAAAATCTGCCTGCCCGTCTCTGGTAAGACGAGTTTTTGTAATCAACACAACGAGACAAAATTGAAGGATCAGACTTTCCCCCTTAAAATGTTTGGCACAAATGATCCCTTAAATGCCCATTGTATCATTTGCAACGACCCAATTTTGTTTTTCATGAGTTGACAAGAAAAACCTTCGTCAAAGTGTTGATAGCAATGGTAACAAACACCACATGAATTTATTTCCATCCAAAATGGTATTTCATGTTGGAAACTGACAACCGAAGGTGGGTTTCTAAAAAGGTCCTGTGCACAAAATGCAAAAAGGCTAATTCGGTTGGATCCACCGCTGATTTCTGGAATGGTGGCAACCAAATTTGGGCTGAGAAAAACATTGTAAGGGTGTCATCGGGATTCGAACCAAGACCTCTCACTCAGTGGTATATCCCTCAGGATTTCCATATGAACCCAATTGGAATGGTGGCACAAACTTGCCCCAGACTGTGCAACAGTCGACTAATTTACCTAAAATGATTTTGTTTTCACAGGTGTATACCCCAGCATTGGATGGAAAGTCGGCAATGAAACTGTCTATTATTTGGAATGCAATGACTCGGACGCTGGCACTGTGATCGAGTGGGGCTTGAAAATGGGTAAGAATGCTGATCGCTAAGCTCGTAAAGCACTGCAGCCGATTTTATGGAAAAGTGCGTAGCTTGCACAACGTTTACATTTTTTCCATGGGAAGAAAACAGAAAATTTGCATTCTCCAATTTGGACACAAGGAAGCAAAAACGTTGGTGTAATCACTGCACTGCTTTATGTAACCAGATAAATTACGTTACAAAATATTAGTGGTTTTGGACGATAGCCTTGAAAATATACGGATTGAGAGAGTGAAATTTCAGAATGGTAATGAGAAAAATATGACAAATGATACGGTATCAAAATCTCAACACCCATGAGAAAAATGAGGGGCTAAAAAATGTGATCTGGTCACGCTCCTTTAAAAATGTTGTAACTTGCTTGCAATTATCACATAATTATTAGCAAGCTTACCCAATAAAATGTTGCACACGCAGACTAAATATTAACTTGTCAATATTCTGTATATTTTTATGTTTGCAGGTTTCTATGAGAACCCAGGAAAGTCGACCGAAATGGCTAAGTCTGTCAACAGCTCAGGTGGAGTTTCGTTTGTGCCCGCTTTCCACGGTTTACAGGTGAAATAATCAAACATGCCCATGATTTCCTGAAAAAAGCTATCAATATGGACATTAAACATAGCATAGTTTTCATAATATTTGAGACATTTTTAAGTGGGACACCTAGGCACTTCCCAACTCCTACGATTAAATTTCAAGTCTTTTGACCATTTCCTTTCTGGAAAAGGTAGCTGCTGGCCGAGCGGTTTAGGTCATTGACTCGCAATCATAGGTGAAAACTTGGGGTTGCAGGTTCGAACCTCCCCACGGCTACGGTACCTGTGCCCTTGGGCAAGGCACTTAACCACACTTGCTCCATCCTTCGGAAGGGATGTAAAGCCGTTGGTCCAGTGTGTTAGGTAATGGAAACGCACTCTAAAGATCCCAGAGCATTCTTTCGTGAAGAGCAAGGGGGATCATCCCCGGTGTCTCTGGCCATTTCTAATTATAATTCTTCATGGGTTTCCTCACGCTTGCGAGTGACAGTGCAATGAGCACTATTGAGGAATCCTTGGTATGAATACCAGAAAGAAATAATAATAATAATAATAATAACCACCCTATAGAACTTGTACTTTCAATAAAAGTTATCAAAATCTCGCACTTGAACTTAGAAAATCTAATTTTGTTTATTGAATTGTTCTTGTCATGTTTTGGGTAATATCAACAGATTGTGTTCGATTCATGAGGCCATACACTGTTTATATACTGAGGGTAATCGTTCTCTGAAGCCCGGTATTTATCAAAAATCAACTCCAGAAGTGTCACGACATGAGGGGGACACTGTGTCCTGTTTTTATTGAATGACGGAAATCCTTTTTGAACAGAGAGTTGAAGTATTTTCTCTTGCTAATTTCACAGGCGCCAATCAACGATTTCAACGCCTGTTGCTCACTGATTGGTCTAAAGCCGTCAACGACCCCGGCCCACATAACCCGCGCTGCTTTAGAAGCACTTGCGTTCAGGTAACTTTACCGTCCAAAAAAGAAATAAATGTAATTTACACACATTGTAAATGTAATTTTTTCACACACCATGCTGACCATCTGGCAACACGAGATTGTGACATACCGAAGTACAGTGTTTGAGGAACATTTCGCCTTTTGATTAGTTTCGACGTTAACGTAAAAAAAAAGAACTTTTAAA
Source organism: Henricia sp. BOLD:AAB3569 (assembly GCA_037783545.1). NCBI lineage: Eukaryota > Metazoa > Echinodermata > Asteroidea > Spinulosida > Echinasteridae > Henricia > Henricia sp. BOLD:AAB3569. The sequence continues at coordinate 2,285,009 of JBBELK010000219.1, forward strand.
AATTTTCTTAGACTTGTGTTTGAAGAAAATTTACATTTCTTTTGTTGCTTTGTGTTTTTCTTCACAAATTTAAATTATTTATTTCATTGCCATGATGACTAAAAAATGCTTGTGGTTTAAAACACTGTCATTACATTTTCTCGTTCTTGTTTCAGAGTTGTGCAACTGTACAACACTGCCAAAGACCAAAGTGGAACGAAACTTCGGCCAGGCCTCAGGTACTTAAACCTACATTGTCTCATAAGCTACAATTTCATCGCTACCTGTGTCTTTAATGTGTGTTCAGAATTGTTGCAATTTTTCTGAACTGAAAATTGTTGTCTTTTTTTTTTTTTAATTCAGATTTGATGGCGGCGTCAGTAACAACAATTTTATCCTGCAGTTAGTCTCAAGTTTACTGGTGCAAAAGATTGAGCGGCCGCACAATTTGGACATGACGTGTCTCGGAGCTGCATTCTTCGCAGGACTTGGCGCAGGTATGTTAAAATATAGAGCTGCAACGTTTAAACGACCGAAATTTAACTATCCGTTTAGAAAAATGCTAAACGGATATCCGAAACCAACTTGTGAAAAAACGATCCTCCCTTTTTCAAAGATCTAATGGCTGTTTTGCGCCGCCAGAAATTTCTAAAGCGGCAATTTTGTTCGTAAGAATCAGGCAGCATACCGCTGTGATGAGCCCAACGGTACGTCGGTAACCTTTGTGTTTTCAAGCCGAAGATGTACAGTTACGTTCGCGGGCGGAAGCGATTTTACTGGTTTACGGTTTAATCTTGTTGAATTCAAAGCAGGGCGGTAAACACTGTTTACTATATAGCTGAACTTTCGTGGCCTGCATCATGTAATTATGCTCCAATTCAATGAAGTGTCAGTGGTGCCGCGCGAACGCACATGATACCAGGTCAAAGAACTTTTTATTGTGACCGCGGTAATAAGTTTAACTTTTTGTTATGTTTACTATTCGTTTAAATGTTTAAACGTTTAGAAAAATAAACGGTAACTCCCAGGCGCTATTAAAATACCCCTTCCCTCTCCAAAAAAAACCTCCACTCCAGCACAAATAAATAGGGTTAGGGTTCAATGACTCGACTCTACTCGCCTGGAGTCACATAAAAAAAGTGACACATTATACGCCTGCCGGAACACTTAAAGGACCATGACCAGATCACGTTTTTTACACACCTGTTTTCCCCATGGGCGTTGAGATTTTGATACAATATCATGTGTCATATTTTTCCATTCTGAAATGTCGCACTCTCAATCCGTATATTTTCAAGGATGTCATCAAAAATCCACTGAAGTTTAGTAAACTAATTTATCCGGTTCCATAAAGCAGTGCAGTTATTACACCAACCTTTTTGCTTCCACATCCAAATTTGCAGTTTTCTTTCCATGGATAGTAATTTGAGGAGGTATGATTGTTAAGTTAGAACAAAATCCATTTTCTGGAAAAACCTGAACACGCTCCTTTAAGATAGGGTGGTCAGGCCTAGACCTTGCACGTGGAGACACCTACATACATACGTGCTGAGCACCATAAAATTCTCCCATTTTTCAACTTAAAAAAAGACAACTATTTACTGTCCAAAACATGAAAAATTACACACCATTGGAAAGATTAGAATTTCAAATATCCAAAAATGTGCACAAACAGCAGTTCAGGTACGTGTGCAACCTAGAAATGTATGAATGAAAAACCTTTGTTCCGCCCCGTTGATGATCCGAGGCCGGTCGATGTCTCACTGGCGGCCCCCCATTTTGGACGTGTATTGAGCGAAGGCCTAACTTCGGCTGTATTTCCGCGCTCGGTCGCAATGTGATTGGCAAGCAAACGAATTTTCCTAGCTTCTTGAAGGGGCGAAGAAGTGATTTGTTTTCCCACCATGTTGATAGCTGGTCGTAGAGAAAAGTTACGATGAATTCAAGAAGTGAAGGGAATTTTCGATTTGATGTAGCCACTTAAGAACGTATGTGGGGTCATTGTATGAATTCTACATGTCTGATTTGTCTGATTAGTGTCAATTATTTGCTGTTTTCTGAGGAAAATGGTTTTAATTAGGATGTACAGCGTGCATTTTTGGCTTTTCGCTACCTCCTTGGTGCAATTCACGCGGTGTGCACTGGTGTGTGTGAAGAAGTCCGTACGTGTGTGGGACGATAAGCAACTAACAATGGAAATTGGGCACAAACCATTGTTATTAACAATGGTGTGTGCCCAATTTCCATTGGTAGTTGCTCATAGTGACAAGAGGGTTTGCTTTGGCGCCAAATTTGAGCAATGTTTACTATGAGGATAATGTCTCGCTGGAATGGCAAACTTTTCCCCACAAAATTCATGATATCTCAAAAACCATTTGTCCAAATGTCAAAATTCAAAAAGGAATGCGTTTCAAATGACAGCAGCTTTCAATTGGTGCCAAATTTATGATACTTTGTTGAAAAGCAAATTTTCACCTGACAACCCTATTTAAGAAACACCTTAAGAAAAAAATACTTATATTCGTTTCAACTTGTCAGGGGTGTGGAAAAGTAAAGATGATCTTCTACCTCTAAGGGACATTCAGAGGACTTTCTATCCTGAACCTGTTTTAGAAAGGTACGACCCGGTGTATAGGGAATGGATGCGCGCAGTCAGCAGGGCGCGTAACTGGTATGTATGATACACAGAGGTCAAAGTTCATAGGTCATCCTCAAAGGTTGAGCAGGATTTTTCTTTTGAACCAATAAGAGCCTTTTTACATTTAATTAGGGAAATCGCTTTGTTCAACAAAGATTCGACGAAGAGATTTTCTAATATGAACGCATGTCTCTTCAATCGACGTGCATGTGCAACCATGGGCTAATTCCAGAAAGCGCTAAGACGCATCTTAGAAAGGGTCACTCTTCTTATCTTGGGACGTTGGTATGGGAATCAGGACGCATTGAACTCTTAACATTCGTGAAATCGATCCCAGGTCTCAGTGGTTAGTTGATAATTTGTACTAACTGGCGAGACCTGTTACTTCATTTAAATACTTGACCAGGGGCCGATTTCACAAAGCGCTAAGACACGTCTTAAGAAGGGTCACTCTTCTTACCTTGGGACGTTGGTATCAGAATTAGGACGTCGGCAGTTGCGCAATGTGAATGGTACGTGTACAACTCTTTGTTCGATTAAGTAATCTTTGTTGAATGAAATGATTTCCCGTATGTGAACGGGGGTCTAAATTGAGACCCGTTATTCAAGTTTAGGTGCAATTATACCTGACAAGTATTAAAATAATAATTCAAAAGTTGATAAAATGTCACAATTCAATTTGAATTGCCAATAATTGAACTTACCAAATTTGTATAGTGTGCTGCCGATCGAAAGTGATCAGTACTTTTCTTAAGTTTTATACTTTCATGCAACGTGGCGGTCTTACAAAATTGCACTGCAAGTCAAATTTTAAAGTAAGACATAAATGATGGAATTATATTTTTTATACCAAAAATTCCTATGCATATTCATAAGATCATAAACTCACTAATTAGCTGCATAGTAGTGACATCATACCGTAGTTCCTTTTAATTTTTTTCAATTTTAAAGAATCATAAAATGATTCATATTTAGGATTTTAGATGATTTTGTAATCATTTTCTATAGACTTTTTGTTTGTTTGTTTTTATTTATTTTAGTTTAGCAGGGTTTATTGAAAGGCAGAACACATGATTGGTAAACCATTACAAATGGTTTTATCTTCCTGTCCTTTGCCTAACTGTTGAGATAACAGTCAAAAAAGGCCTTACGGTCACTTCGCCCCAAAACCAGGTGGCTTTTGGGGCGAAGTAGTGCAGGGCGAAAAGGTTTTGGGGCGAAGTGAATTTTCGTCTCATGAGACGAAAATTGTTTTACTCATTTCTCAAAAACTATAGCACTTTAGACAAAACCATTTCAGGGGAAGTTTTCTACGGTCATCGTGTTTATATTGTGTAAGTTATGTGTAAATCTGTGAACATTTCTGATTTTCGAGATTACCAATGATGTGCTCCAACTTTAAGATTAAAACACCACAATTTTATATGTTGCCGAACATTTTACATGCATTGTATGTGGGATAATAGCTGGTCCCCGTGAAACTTTTCTTCAAGCACTTTTTTCTTGTCAAACAGCGCAGCGGTCAGAATAATATTTATTGAATTATTGATGATTCGTTTTAGGGCTCAATTTGCATTATAATACAAATTCTAATCTAATTTTCGTCAGCAAAACCAGCAAAAAAGAAAGAAGAAATAAGGCTGATAGACGAAAATTTGGACCATACTAGAAAATTAAAATGCAATTAGTAACGTAGACCCTCATTGTTCAAAACAAGAACCCCCCAACAAAAAAAACCCAAACAAACAAACTGCCCTACTACATGTGCATTTGACATTTACCTCAAATGTACACAATTTTTGTAAACACTTGTAAGCGTGCATATTAATGATGCGCAAATATTTCCATGGCTGTTTTCAATCATTAAACTTCAGAGGCAAGAGGTAACGTGCATTACGCATTAACCCTTATTCGTCCGCTGTTCAAGTGCACTTATAACTGCGGCAAAAAATTATGAATTTTGATGACATTTTTCCGAGCTTGTTCAATACTTTAGAGGGCTCTTGTACAGGCCAGGGTGTTTTTTAAAGAGCATACACATTTTTAACTTGTATTTTTCGAAAACTACTGAATATTTTGAATAAGTGAAATATATATGAAATATCTCATTCCATTGATACTAGATATGTAATTTGCCATGGATAAATGAACAAACAAGAAAGTTGCAAATACAGTAAACTCTCATTATAGCGCTCTTCAATGGACCGAAATGTGACCCGCTCTGCAAAAAAGGGTCTTAAAACGCGCTTGCTAGTATTCTTTTTGCGACCATAAAAAGAAATCCGCGGCAAATCCACGCTCAATAAAATACCAAAACACAATGAAAATTCCTGGCGGTGCCCAGATACCGCCTGGAATGTCTGTGTTCCCCCTGGAATGTCTGCGTTACGCCTGGAATTTCTTTTGCGTAGAAATGCCACAGATTTCTTTTTATGGTCGCAAAAAGAATACTAGCCAGCGCGACTTAAGACCTTTTTTTGCAGAACGGGTCACAAATAATTTGAGCTTTCTATCCAGAGAGCGCTATAACCAGTGCATACACAATGCAGGGAATAAAGGCTGGTACTTAGAAAAAAGAGCTTTATATCGAGAAGGGCTTTTTATCAGTGGGTGTTGTAAGGAGAGTTTACTGTAGTACTCGTGAAATCGGCACTCTGCCAAAATGTGGGGAAAATGAACAAAGAAATAACACAATCTTTCTGATCCCTTCCCTTTTGTGGCACATTACCTGACATGTTTAACCATTCCTGTTAATGCATAGCTGGCATCTTTGTCTCCTCTGCAATGCAACAAACATTTCAGACAAATAACTGCAAATATTATAACAATTGTGTTTATTCTGTCAAATATACATGCATATCAAGCTAGCTACATGCTGTGAAACGTCAGTTACATGTTTTAGGTATGGTCGTTCAAAAGAACGGGGGCCAATTGCTTAATCCAAATTTTATTGGCTTTATAAAAATGGGTTTTAAGTCAAAATCTTATGTGATGTACACTCGACCAAAAAAGTTCTGTCACCAGTAAGGCATTTGTAGATATTTATTATGAAATTGGATTTAATGTAGGAAAATAGTATATCAAATTTTAGCTGAACATATCCCTCAAAGGAATAGAGCTCAAGAGAGATCATGATGGCAAGCTTCACTGAACAGGAATGCAACAAAGGAGTGTGGGGTCTGAATGAAAAACCACCAAAGAACAATGCAACTTGTGATTTGGGCAATTTGTGTGTAGACAATTAGGACATTTTTAAGTGAGTTTGGATTTATCAATGTCTTGTCAAAAACATCCAAATCAAAATGGTTAAATTGTCCAATCTGAATCGTGCCATTGCATTAGGTATGGTGGAAGCAAAATACTGAACTGTAACTCCCCTTGCTTGAGTGCAATAAAGTTGACATCGTTGTTCTTTGGTGTTCTTCATTCTGACCCCACACTCCTTTGTTGCATTCCTGTTCAGTGAAGCTTGCCATCATGATCTCTCTCTTGAGCTCTATTCCTAATTGAGGGATATGTTCAGCTAAAATTTGATATATTATTTTCCTACATTAAATCCAATTTAATAATAAATATCTATAAATGTCTTACTGGTGACAGAACTTTTTTGGTCGAGTGTATTTTACAATTGACCGGTGGCCTGTTATTCTTGCTAAAAACACAAATTGACATACAATTTCGACTATTAAGCAATTTTTATAGGCAATTAAGGAAATTTTTCTGCTAAACGGCTTGATGAAATTGGCCACTGATCACAAAATAAAACCGCCTAAAATAAACAATTTTTAAAATTCGAATGCTGTGGTACCCTCTGTTCGTTTTGTTCCAAAAATTGGCTTTACATTCCCGAGTCGAACTGTGTGCAAACAATACACCAAAAACAAAACTAATACTCTTAAATCGGTTATTTCTAGGTGTTTTTTTTTTATCTAAACAAAAATCAAATTAAAAAGTCTTTTCAATCAATTAAATAAGACTTAGTTATTGTCATTGTTTTCTCAAAACTAATGGCGTGACTATTCTGTCATCAGTCACCGAACGTCACTTCCAGTAGGGCTGGAGTGAAAACAACGGTGTGCCCATGGTGACAAGCGAAGGAACAAAGGCGTTGTCTACGCAACACGTACACGTATCTAAGCATGAACGAATTTGTTTTCACTCCAGTCATGATGCTATGCCCGTATACAAAGCCATATATGACACCGGGTCACAAAAGTGCCAGGATGTGCGACCGACAGAATAGCTGCTATATTGGCATTTATGATGTAAAATTTATTTAAATCAATTATGTACATGCATCTTTCAAATAATCTACAAAGTTAAGAAATAGTGGGACATTATGGAAGAATTTTGAAATTTGTATTGCTGTTTATCTTTATGAGTAATATTATTGGGTTTTACTTTCTTGACAATCAGTTGCTATCCGCCATTACTGTGTCCATACTATGGCACGCCAAAGCAAAAATAATTAAACACTGATAATTTAATGTTGACGCATCTTTTTGCAAATGTTGCGCAAGAAAACAAAGTTGACTTTTAAGTGTTGATAGACTGTTTAAAACTGGCATACCGTGCTTTTGTTGGCAAGTTTTTAAATGTTGAGGCTTGTTTTTTTTTTTTTAGGGTTGATGGCATAATTGTCAGTGTTGAATTATTTCCGCTTTGGCGTGCCATAGTATGGACACAGTAATGGCGGATATGATAGTTGTTGACGTCACGCGTATGGCACGCCAAATTCAACACTGATAATTTCGCCATCAACCCTGAAAAACAAATCTCAACATTTTTAAAAACTTGCCAAGAAAAGCACGGTAGGCCAGTTTCAAACAGTCTATCAACATTTAAAAGTCATGCTAACTTTGTTTTCTTGCGTAAAATTTGCGAAAATATGCGTCATTAAATTATCAGTGTTTAATTATTTTTGCTTTGGCGTGCCATAGTATGGACACAGTAATGGCGGATAGCAACCGGTTGTCAAGAAAGTAAAATCCAAGAATAGTAATAATATTACAAAGAGGTTATATATACAAACGTTAAACAAAAAGACAAAACCTTTTGATTGTCTTCTTGGTTGGGTGTGACAATGGAACAAAGCATTCCATTGTTTTTATACCGTTCGCCTTTGTTTTTGTTTACAAAAATACTACTGTACATGTCTTACGGTAAAGAAATACTTTTGTACACGTATTTACACACGATTTATTATTCATGTGATTTGTAAATGTTGAAATGAGCTAAGCCATTTATTAATCTCGTTTGTATACATTTAATTGGAAACTCGCCAGTTGAGAGATAAAACAATTATAAGTTCAGAAAAAAATGGTTTATAAGTTCCTTTCAAGTTTATGTTCAAAAGGAAGCTCTGCGTGCGAACATCATATAACGCCACAGCAACCGACATAGTGACGACGCGAGATAGTCATATTGTTCTTGCCCAGTCTCGCTTTTTTGTAGCTATTTATTAGTAACGAGGAATTTTAAATTGTGTGAGTGCTTTCTTTTTTGATAAAATTTGCAAATGAAAAGACGCCTGACCATAACTCGGCATGAATACAATGGCTCGGCATACGAAACAAGGCTGCCAGTATCAATTTAACATTTGTCAAGACGTTAATTAAGTTTGATGATTCCAAAGTACGTGGACTCCGGCCGCATCTCAACCTCCTTCATAGGATACACCGAGGTGATGCCGACTTTGTCCCCTTCGCTCAGCAGGGCAACGCCGCTGGAGCTACACGGGCCAAACTTGGCGGCGGACGAGGCGCGTGCTCCCGTACATTTTAGGAAACTCTTGCCGTTTATGTTGGTGTTGGCTCCGTAGAATGCGCTGCTGTCGTAAAACAAGACCTGTTCAGTAATCAGAGAGAAAAATAAGAATATGTATAATGATGTAAATATTTTGAAAACTCTGAGGAAAGAATTGAGTAGTTGATCGTTGCTTCAGACCTTGTGTTCAAAACATAAATCTTTAATTTTTTCCCACTCCTAAATTTGGGTTTTTCTGTCAAATCTGCACTTACTGAAAGTCGTTTGGAACTTGAAGATAGATCAACTTCTCGATTCCTACCAGTGTTTCTTCACAAAATCTTAGAATTTTCTCATTTTGAAATTTGGGTCTAAACAATCGCTGGTAATCTGAAACGTCCATTGATAAAGTGCACAGAATAAGTTTACTTAATGGTTTTAGTGTTTACCCAGTATAACCTTGGCAACACATGCACAAACACAAAAAGGCTACTTTTCGGTTTTTTAAAGTCCATTTTAATAATTCTTCCTTTTGTTTAATTGGGGGACGTATTAAGTCGTGAACCCTAAACACGACGAGTGGAACCAGCAACGCTCTTAACTCGCACCGAAGTGCAAAGGGGACGTATTAAGTCGTGAACCCCAAACACGACGAGTGAAGCTGGTAACCGACTCTTAACTTGGAGAGGCCAGATAGAACCATTGCTTTACAAACCATGAAATCAATGCAACGCAGAGGCCATGGTTGGTATAGTCATTTAGGGAAAAACAAGATTTTTCACAATTCTCAATTTTGAATTAACAATTGGGAATTGGTTTTGGTATTTTTAATGTTGCAATATCATTCATGTGCATGTGTGTTAGTCTTTGCATATTGTTTGCTAATTTTGGTAATTGTATTTTTATGGGAAAATGAAATCGATCGTTCCCAGAAAACTTACACTGCTGTAGATGAAATACTGCCCTCTCTCGGTGATTGTAACGTTACCGTCCGATTCCAGCGCGAAGCCGCCTGAATTGGTCGAAATTGTCCAATCACGTAGCAGACCTTGGAAACCTTTATGTGGGGAAAAGCTTCTTTTTATGTCTTTGTAATGGATCTTCCGAACAAATGTTTCTATCTGGAAAAACTCTTTTATCAATATCAGGAAAACAAAAACACTGAACTCATAAAATGTGTGATGTTCGAATGGATAACTTGAAAAACTGCGTGCACCCACACATTTTTAAAGTATCATCTTGGACTAGATTGGTTCCCGATCCCTATAGATTGGTTCGCTTATTGCGAAAATATAGGGATCGGTAAAGGGCAGCCATGACGGGCAGAATTCTGCCCGTCACGTGGTTATTATTATTTTTTATTTTTTAGTAAGTGCGCAGATTTTGCATTGACATTTGTAACTTGGCCGTGCGTTTCGAACATATCCAATTATGTAAATAAAGTACATTGTCTAAAGCAAAGGGCTTTGCCAATTTTTAAATATAAAAAACACAATGCGCACGCGCAAAGACGACCAGTTACAGATCAAGATGAAGCGCCCTTTACCTGTCCTTATATTCTCCTGTGTGGAATATGTGGACGGGAACCAGTCTACATCTTGGACATACATAAAGCACGTGGTGCTGGTTGTATTGATATTTATGAACACTAAGTTTTTATTGTCGACTCACGAGGTAACATTTTGGGTCATTGCAAATGACGCAATGGCCCTATTGGTACGATGTGCTGCACAAAATCAAATATATTCTGATTTATTTTGCTGCATAGAAAACTGTGCAGTTTATCGTTAACATTTCATAAATGTTTTTAACATTTATGAAACACTGATTATAAAAACGGAAACCTAAACAAATGTAGCAAAATTCAACCTTGTCACAGTTGAGTCATGCATTTCCCCCACATACATTCCATTAAACTATACCCCACTTTATCAACTAACCCTGCCTGAACACAGTCAATTTGTCTCGTGGCCCACTTTCATTTTACGTCGACAACGTTCGCTCCCTGCTCATTAATTTTTACCGGGTGCGTCTCGTCACACTCGGCCGTTGTTTAGCGCTCCCGGCCCCGGTCGCAGGTGGCCCCGTCCTTCGCTCGCCCCAGAGAACGGTGTCAAAAAGCAATCGGGCCCATCACGAGGTGTCAAATTATTGATGGACCGTTGAGAGAAATTAAAATCTGAACTTGGATATTTTCCCTTGAAAGGAATGTCCTTGCTTCGCCTGCCAGGGCATTATGGGCGTGTCCCGTTTACCTACCTAACCGTCTTAGTCCCGAAATTTGATCGGCTGGGATTCCTTGAAGGTGAATGGCTCGTGCGAAAACCACGTGACGGTTGAACTATAAACGAAGAACACATATAGTCAGACGTCTGAAGCTCAATTCTGTAACTCAACCACGTATGCTTGAAAAATAGTTGTACTTGGTCTGAAATGGTTTTTATTAAATCCAGACTACGAGTTAAAACGTGTATGGTTGAGGTACAAAATTGAGCTTTAGATGCATTGTACGTAAATGCACCGAACATACCTTACTCTAAATCAACGTGCAATATTTTCGCGAATAATTAATCAGTAAATGTCCGTAGAAATCGAATTTAAAGTAACAGGTGTCAGAGTGAAATAGCTCATCATTAGGCAATGTCACAAGAAGCGTCTATGAATTATACGAAAACGGCCTATTGAGCAGACCCGATGGCTGTTTTGTTTTAAGGTATTAAAAGTATTGTCTCGTACCTGGATTGAGTCGAGGCCCTCCACGGTTCCTGCAACAAAGCAAACACAACAAACAGCCGTTGTCATAATGTCGCGTTTTACCAATTATGGTGTAATAAATTACCACCTTAAAGCAGGGATACCGATAAGGTGTGTTTTAAAGTTGCACCTTTTAAGCACAATGCATTTTGTTTCTTGGGTAGACTTCTCCTTTAAAAACTGAAGAGCTTAATTTTAAGGGGCATTAAAATATGTTTCACCTTAATCCATGTATGTATAATAACAAATTAAAAACCGTTCGTGTCGTGCGTTTGCCGTCTTTTTTGCCGCCGCGCCCTTGAGGGGAAATGTGCGTGCTCTATTCATATCACCGTATATTGGGCTTCACAATGGCGTGAGCGGCTGGTGAGATGTGTTGTGTAGGTAACAGTAGACAGGAAACTACATTTTGATGCGAGCTAAAGATGTGAATAGAATGCCGTGATGGGACCAGGCAAATTGTGGGCAATTTTCCGCTCGGGACTCGCACTGTAGACAAAAATTAGCATTTGCGTGTAACATTTTTACATAATGCTGGCACCCAATATTATTTGGGAACTCCCCAACAACTTAGGATGGTCTCATCTTATCTAGCCCCCTCCCGACACTGACCTGTGGGCCCCCTAGGCCCTGGTGGCCCAGACACCCCAGGCTCTCCTTGGTCCCCCTTCAAACCCCTTGCACCCGGTGGACCTAAAGCAGAAAATAACAAAAAACACAAATTGCTCTTTACTTTACAACTAGTAGCGACTTGATCGTATGTCGAGTAGGCGCTTGTTTTTGCGAAAATTCGGCGTTTTTGACTGATTTGGCCAATGGAGATCTTTGTTTTCTGATAAACAAACGTGCTGATTGGTTGAATCAGTATTTGCGTGACGTGACACGTGGTGTGTCTCGTTACGTGTTCGTGACCTCACTCGTACTGTGAGTCGTTTTGTAACTCGTGACGCAACTTGCAACGTGTCTTGCAACGTGACGTGTAACGTGACGTTACGTGACAAGCGATACGGCGTAATGTGACATTCAATAACTTGAGATGCTACTTGCTATATGTGACCCGTGACGCAACTTCTAATATGACTCTTGACTGGCCTGTAGTGGCGATCAGATACCGGCCCTGCCTGATTGTATGTACGTACCTTCCTCTCCGGGCAAGCCGATGTCACCGCGTTCACCCTTATGTCCCAGCGGGCCAATCTCGCCGCCAAGCCCGGGGACGCCCGGAAGGCCACGCTGCCCGTCCTTTCCTTTAGTTAAAAAGTAATCACCGGTAAATATGTCTGTGCCTAAAATAGATGGGTTGCGGCAGAAAAACATACTTAAATGGCGAAATATCTATGGTGGATTTACCTTTCAAATGAAACGTAGGACGAATGACTCTGGCCTAGATGAGTATTAATAAATATTTTAATAATATGAATAATGTATTGAAATTTATCGACATAGTTATCAAAAGTTTTGAATGGTCCAAACAAATATTATACGCTTCCTTCAAATCACAGCCATGATCAACGCATGCGGTTGATCATGATGACGTCATGATGACGTCAGGACTGCGTCATACCTGGTCTTCCGTCGCGCCCTGATCGTCCTCGTGCTCCCCGAGGTCCTTGTTCCCCTTTGGCACCTGGAAATTAAGGGAAACCTTCAGATTTTCTTGAATTAGGTTAATATTCTATTCCAATTAATTACAGTTATTACATTAGGAATAATAGTTGTGTATGAGATTTGTACGATTTCTACTGTTCAGAAGTTTAAAACGCCATTGTAACATCCGTTTGTAAATAAAGGTTACTTTAATTACTTTAGTTATTTGATTCATTTTGAATGGACGTACGTGAAAGTGTTGAATCTTTAAGATGCACGTTGTTGCCGTTTTTCAAGATTTTAAGCACGCAGCGTATATACTCACCGGGCGGGCAGTCACAATCACTAGCGTCGAAGGAAAGCAAATGACGGGAAGGCATAGACTGAAAAAGAGCGGGAAAATTTATTTTTAATTATGAAAATTTTGTTACACTTAAATGACCGACAACGAGGTCAAGTACGCGTCTATGGACTGCAAGTGCGTGCGCGTGCTCGCATATTTGGCGTGCGCGTGCTCGCGTATTTGGCGCGCGCATGCTTGTCTACTTGGCGCGCGTGTCGAATAGTTTATACTGCAGCTCTAGTGTGTGTGCTGGCACGTGCGCGCGCGTCAGATTACGCGTACGCAAGACTACGCCCACGCAAGACTACGCGCACGCGCAGCGTCGCGTACGTTTTACTACCGTGCTCTGCCTAATTTCTATTGAACCCACAGACCATAATGCGACCATGTTTTATACAACATAGGGAAAATCCAACAGGAGATATGCGTTGTAGCATGAAACATTGTACGCAAGGCCGTGTCCGGATGGACGAAGCTGTATCGCCGTGAACGTATTAAACCTCCGAGCTATTGCCGGGGTTTATTTTGCCACCCTGGCCTGTTTATTTACTTGTGTGTCCCTTTTGTAACAAAGAAAAAAAATTCATCAAATTAATGGACCGGTGAGGCGACATCGCATAATCTTCCGCCCGACTGGAGCGGTTAATCTGATTGTAGCAACGGGGCGGCCCCGGCGGAAATTGCCCGTATAAACCACCCGGCTAAGAGTTTCCGTGTTGAATTAGACGAAGGGGGAAAAAGTACGAGAAATTATTCGACATGTTTGTTTAATATTACGGCCGGACATTGTTGATTTTGGATTTGCTTTTCCCGGGCTAAAGGCATATGGGCCGGTTGTACGTGGAGACGAGAGAATTTGTCTGCCTGGACTAATTTTGGATTAATTCGGTTTTTGTTTTTATTATCGAGAAACAATTTGGTGCGGTAATCAAACTCAAATAGAACTTTAACTCCTCGTTAGACTGGAACTCTATAGCAAAGATATGTAAAAGGGAGCCCTCGTATACGAGCGAAACTGAACCCGTGACTATAGCGTGGTTTTCCATGCATAGGCCTATAACCAGGGAACCGGCCTAAACAGGACGATGGCTTCGCAAAATTTCTTGAAAGCATAGACATAGTTTTAATTGTTTTCTCTAAACGTCGATGAGGTACTGAGCTGACCTGCACACGGGTTGGTTTTTATCATACACATCATCAATCAAAAATGCCGAAGTGCATGGGTGTATGTTGTCCTCTTTGCACCCAAAAACGCTAATCCAAAATGGCGGCGCAATAAAAAAGCAAGAACCGAAAGAAAATGTGGGTTCTTTACCTAAGATTAGCCGACCATAGTCATTGCCCGATGGCCATCTCAGAGGGTCATAATAGGGCCAATGAAATGATGTGCCATTATTGCTTTTGGTCGCGTTTAATGCCAAAATTCGGCAACCAAATACAAGTCATTGAACCTTGGGCGTGGGTTGTCATAGAAAGGCTTTCATAAAAAATCCCCCCAAAAAGATTTATAAGCCCGGGCTTTGGTTGATTTCCCAGACGGATTGCGAAGAGAGAAATGTTGACTCCGGGTTCCACAGTCGACATTATTCCAGTTAATCCACGGTGGGAAAAAAACCCTAAAATCAAGGGCATTCGCTACCTGTAAAAATAACTCCGAACGGTTTAACCCGGAGGGGGTGCGCGCTACAAACGGAACGGTCTGCGTGCGTCGCGATTCGTTCATTCATATCTCAAAAAAGCCTACGGCTGTTTGATCAATGGGTTATAGTGGAAATGAAAGCGTACATTGAACAGTTTCAAGCCGACTTTGTGAAGTTTCGGGAGCATGTGATTACAGCCTTAATCACGTGTTAATTGTACCCCTTGGTTAATTCGCCACCTGCTTAAAAACCACCCTTGGGTGTTACACTTTACAATGACTGAACGGTTTCGTGCGAAATTCATTAAAAGTGCTCCCAGCCCTTATTTTGCGGTCCAGTATAAACGAGATCCGTACAAGTACCTTCGTGCAACACAAATCTTAAAAATTGTAAAGGGCCTGTCAAAATATTATACACTTCCAATTTTGTTCAGTAACAGTACCATGTCGTGACTTTTTAACAAGTGCCAATTTTGCACAAAATATGACCCTGGGCACTTCCAGTTACACACTGAAACAACACAAATATTATTAAGTCCGATTACACCGGAGGTTTATTTACCAAAAATGAAGGGAAATATTGAAAGTAGTTGTCAAAATACAATTATTTTTTGGTGAGCAAAGAGGCGTACAAACACAATTTGCTGATAATTTCCGATAAGGTGAATGCCCCAAACGTTTCCTTTTTACGTAGAGTTTCAATTGTTGGTTGTTTTTTTTGACATTGCTGTGGGATATTTCTTTCATTTGGCATGAATAGCACACCGTATGTATTTAAATGGAAACACACCGGCTTGCTGTTTACATAATGTAGCGTCTAGCATCCTTGACAATCATATTTCGATGGTCATTGTGAAGAAAGAAAATGTATAAATGTAATTAGCTAAAAGAGACCAATGTTGGGCTATACGCTTTACCAGCCGTATGTATCAGGTGTTTGTAAACAAAGGTTGCGTTCGATATGGGTAGACGTATCTCTTTTCCTTGTTTTCCCCGATTCATCACACCTTGCATGATCCATCCCTCGGGTCAGCGCTGACTCCAGGAAGCAAATTGTTAGTGTCTTTAGAGCCCCCAATAGGCCTATGTGCTGTTTTTTCTTCGGATATTATTTATTGCCACATTAAAGCGAAGACGCGAAAATCTGATAGATTCTCTCGTCCATATCAACACCCAGAAACCCTTCTTAGAAATCTGTTGACAGATTTGTGTACAAATTAGAAAATACGTTATGTACATAGTGTTCGTAGGACATTATTTTCCAACAAGAAAAGAAACCTCGAATGACAAAAGCAACCTCGAATGACAAAAGCAACTCCAATGTCACGGATTTATCGGAACCAGAATCTGGTTCCGATAAATCACGTGACCTTGATTTTTTGGAAAATGCTCAAAAACTGCCAAATTTGTGGTTTCTTTTTAGAAGCACGGTATGCCAGTTTCTAACAGTCTATCGGCATTTAAAGGTCATGCCAACTTGTTTTCTTGCGCAACATTTGCGAAAATATGCGTCAACATTAAATTGTCAGTGTTGAATTATTTTTCGCTTTGGCGTGCCATAGTATGGACACAGTAATGGCGGATAGCAACAGTTGTCAAGCCAAGTGAAACCCAAGAATACCTTGTTGCAACGATGCGATTGTTTTGTGCTCAGTGCAGCGCACGGTTAACACAAATAAATCCACCCTTTCTAGAATTTGTCACATTATCTAGCTCCTTCCATATGCCACATGCCCTTACTGCGCTAAGGTCGTGAACTCGTATTCAATGCGTATAAACTAGACATTATGTCAGATTTTCGAGAGCGGACCGAATTCTACCAACGTATTAATGTCTGGTCTGTGTTGATTGAGATACGCATCTAGTGTAATCCAAAATACTTCATCTGCCATATGAGCTCAGTTACCGAGCGCCAGATTAGCTCTATGATGAGGGGTTGTTAAACTCGCCCCCAGTCCCCTGGTTGTGATTTTCCCGTCTAAATGTAAACCGTGGATTGACGGCACCTTTAACGCTCGCATTATTTCAGTAGTTTAATTTCAGTGCTATTTTCGTGTTGGTAACCTTGCGCCAGTTGACTTTTACAGGATTTCTGACACTTAGTATTAGTGTGGTCGATTTATGCAGATTTTTAAAAAATGGAAGCACTTGTTGAAGTTTACCAGCTCCATACAAAATAATAGGAGCTTGGCGCGCGTTTTGGTCGAGGCGTGTTACCTTATGTTGTAGAGTAATATTGCCCGTTTTAATCATGTGCACGAATGTGGAAACTGGAAAGTTATTGAACTGACAGATTGGTCTCACGAACCATGTTTACACCAACTCGAATGGACCCGACCTTTGCGTGCAAGCGCAGCCTGACCCCAAAACATATGGGGTTAAACCTGACTCGAGTCAAAACATTTCGTCACAGGATGTGTGGATAAATTTGACTCGAGTCAGAATTTTGTGTTAAAATGAGTGGCTAAATTTGACTCGAGTCAGAATTTCGTCACAGCATGTTAAACGTAACTCGAATCAAAATTTCGTCTGAAGACCTGTGGCTGAACTTGTCTCGAGTCAACATCTTGTCATGGGAAAACTGCTGTTCGTTGAACTGTTTTCCCTTACAGTACAACGAACTATTTTTCATAATGGATGCTTCAATATTTGACCTGTGGTGAACAGGCAGTTACGTGTTACTTGTCACGTGACAGTTACGATTAGATCGCCTCCGCAAAGATTGATTTCAGTCGGCTACAACACGCGGTCCAGCTGCCGCCCCCTCCCCGTTATCTCTTTGTAATTACACCGTTCAATCCTCGTTTGCTCTGGCACCGATTTTTCTCCCAAGACCCTATAACCCTTGCAAGGCAACGTACATCGATTTTTAAAATTAAAAACCCGTGGTGTATTATACGACGGCCGCAATTTGATATGCTAGGCCTATATGTGGGGTTTCATATGGCGCTAGCCGCGTAATATACAGGTCTCAACTCTTGACAGTTCCTAAATCGTTAAGACGTATGAATGAATGCCAGGATTATTTTTGCCTCTGATTTTGGCGACATTTTGTTCCTCTGTTGCTTAAAGGCTTGTTTGTGTGCATGTGATATAGGCTAAACATGAATAAAATAATTTAATAAAATGAAATTCTAACTTGATTACCATTTTATAGCAAAAATCAGACTAGTTTTTTGGCATTTTATTAACCGATAAGAAAACACGATTTTATCGTGTCGACGGTACTCGAATACAACAGAACAAGAGAAAACCTGAGCGATTAATTTTTGCACCATTTGCATATAACTTGCATATAACTTGCATATAACTTGCATATAATTTGCATATTATTTGCATTTTACTTGCATACACGGCAAATACCAAATATTACGTTTCCCTTATACCAAATCTGAAAACTCACAGTTAAGGTGGACCTCGGGAGAACGTTGTTTTGTTTTTCATCGATAGTATTGCCATATAGCAAACTACAGAACGAGGCAAAACGTCAGCGATTTGCATAATATTTGCATTATAATTTGCATTCAATTTGCCGGCTGTCAAATATCTCGTTCCCTTTGCCAAATCTCACAGCTGCGCGGAAGCCCATAATTACCATCACGTTAATGCGTTTGTCCTTGCAGGTGAGATGAATTAACCTAACATACATGTAGCACGTGGCAGAAGTGAAACATTACTTTTAAATCTTACATTTCCAATTATTTCTGCAGTGTATCTAAAGGGGAATGTACTTTTGTGTTAAGGGCTGCTGTAAAACATGCCATGGACTGACATCGAAAGCCGTATTAGTGGGGATGAGAATATACATAGTGGTGGATGGCGAACCGGAAATTAGGACCTACATTGTAATTGAACAGCCGCATATGAAAATGGATGACGCATATATAATGACTCCGTCTGGTTTTTGACGATTCCTTGCAGGTTGTTTATGCGGTGGTGAGCGAAGCAGACACGTTCGGGCTCGGTTTTGTTCGGTTCGGTTTAGTTCGGTTCGGTTTAGATCGGTTCGGTTTAGTTCGGTTCGGCAAAGGTTTGTTGCACCAAAGATTGGTTCGGAGAGCATTATACAGGAGTTTTCACACATGCAAAACATTGTCAATATCAGGTTGTGTGTTGTATAGTGAACGAAGCCGACACGTTCGGGCTCGGTTCGGCTCAGTTCGGTTTGGTTCGATTATATACACTTTCTATATATAGCCGCTTGAACGGTCTCTTTTTCTGTGTCCATACAAATTTCGACGTTCGTAGATATTCGTAGAACTTCGCTAGAAACCCTATCGAAATAATTATCTTCCGTAAAATTTAAGTCAAAATTGGCAACACGGCTTAATGTGTATTTTAAAACTTAATAGGGAGGTTTCGCACCGTCACGGATACCGATACGGATACGGATACGTCATGACTTTATGCGCTTCTCGTGACGCGTAGCCGTACTATACACACGTTTTCATACGCGTGAATAACGGTTGTCGGCCTCCATATACGCGTAGCATAAAAACGGATACTGGTTATGCAGATTTTTCGCTATTTCCATGATGGATTATTAAAGGCACAGGCTCGTCAGCAATGCGCGCGCGTCAAATTCGTGCCACGAAATACGCAGCTCCATAGCAAAGGCATGGAGCTGCGTATTTCGTTGCACGAATTTGGCGTACGCGCATTGCTGATGACGAGCCTGCATGTGCCTTTAAGTTGTAGCCTATGCATTTTGTGTCTTTTTTTTATGTATATTCTGTGAATACAGATCGAATTTAATGAGTCGGGCCCACGTGAAAGTGAGGAAAATAAAGCCAAGCGCAGAGCAGATTTAGCAGATAAATTTACACGTACATTCACAAACCCATACAGGTGCGAATCCACATACAATCGCGGTCGTCCCTTTGTTCCTCTTTTGTTTGGACATAGTATATTTTTCCTTACTCTCGTTGGTTTTGTACAGGAGCGAATCGCGGACGTTCGCTTGCCAATCGCGGACGATATTGTTCTCTTTGTTAGACCTCCCTAAAACGTCCACGATTGTTTGGGAGAACAAGCGCAGTTCAGTGTGTACATCAACGTGAATGGTTACCGTTATCATTTCCGTATTCGTAACCGTATTCGTCAACTTGCGAAACCTCTCTAATGGTTTTTAATCAAGTACCCATTTGCATCAAATACCCATTTGATATTTACGAGCCCAATCGCTATTAAATTACTATTGATAAAAGCACAAAAAATGGTTGCTATGGTAACATTCTTTGAGATAGTAAGCGAGCGCCGCAATTATACCCAATGCAACGTATGTTGTAGCCTATTATAATGAAGGACGCTATTAATTTTGTAGCTTTCCATTGTCGTGATAATATCAGCGTCCTTGTATATATCGTTCTCAAAAATATCCTTTGTAACATCCATTGGTACTTAACATGCATCTAGTTAAGACTTGTTGAGTTATTTCTCAATGTAGAAAACCTGTAGTTGGAATTTATATTTTTTTCGTTGGCATACAAATGATATTTTGGGACACTCGTTCGCTGTGAGCTGCTCGCTGTGAATGTATAAAATTTAAGATCATTTTATAATTTATTTTACATGGGTTACTTTTTTTTTTGAAAAAAAAGAAGCTGTTTTTAAGTGGCTTTTGATGTAGAATTTTAGAAAAGAATATAGCAGAAAGCATGGTTATTGATTTTTTACAAAAATTACTCTACAATTTTTGCGATTAAACTGGAGATCAAAAGAGTCCCGACACGTTATTTAACGAATTGCTTCATTCTCCGGGCAAAATTGCGAAATCAAATTGGTAAATTTAATCGTGGTGCGAGTCAAACATTTTAATTTCCTCCGTAATCGTGTTGTGCACCGCGGGAGAATCACCATATACACTGCGGATGGGGCATATTTGGCGGGAGAAATCGCATTATTGCTAACCCGTTTAATAAAATCCGGCTGTATTATATAATCAGATGAAGTGGCGCGGCCTCTGGAGACACGACAGCTTAGCTGATAGCTTAGCTGATTCAGAGCAGTGGTTACCAAGTTTAAAATTTGAACCAAATGTAATTTTATCTATACTTAGATAAAAACAAAGTTTGTCACTTCCTTCTTCTAATGTAACTATATTGCCGGCCCTTGTATAGCTCAGCTATATTAGTGATACTAGTATTATATCGCTGGCTTTGGCATAGCCTATTACCGATACTGGCATGGTACCTCTGATATTGGCATATTGTATTTCTGGTTTTAGCATTATATCACAGGTGTTATAGCATTCAGTGGTGTTATAATGTGTCATATCATTGGTATTGGCATCATATCACTCTATTGGTATTAGCTATATGTATTGGTGTTGACATGGACTGTATAATGTCGATGGCATGGACTATATGCGGACTACATTGTATATTGGTGTTGGTAGCGGACTACATTGGTGTTGGCAATGCAGCAGAGTGTGTTGGCAGCGGACCGTGTTTGCATTGGACTATATTGGTGTTGGCATTGGATTATATTGGTGTTGGCAGCGGACTATATTGGTATTGGCAGCGAACCATATTGGTGTTGGCAGCGGACTATATTGGTGTTGGCAGCGGACCATATTGGTGTTGGCAGCGGACCATATTGGTGTTGGCAGCGGACTATGTGTTGGCAGCGGACTACATGTATATTGGTGTTGGCATTGGACCATATTGGTATTGGCATTGGACCATATTGGTGTTGGCAGCGGAGTATCAGTGCTGGCACTGGACCTGTGGTATATTGAAGTATATTGGTGTTGCAATATTGGTATTGGACTACGTGTTACAGGCATACGTATATACATTCACTATTAGGCAAAGAAATATAAAAAGGAACTGGCAAAAAGGAACTAACATTACGGACGTGAATACTACATCGAATCCGTAAATTACGAAACTACAACTTCGGGTGTCTTTAAATCTGAACCATACTGTATGGGTATCTGACTTGGATTCGAGACGATGGCAGCATAGGCTAAAGTCTGATTCTGCAAAAATACCACCAATATCGGTTTTTGTTTTTAGAATGATACTGGTTTGTGTGTAATAAGGTCACATCTCACCTCAATTCCGGGTACGTAGGCATCTGCGTTGGCTAACTGTTTCACTCTGTCATCTAAATTCTCGATTTCCTTCTCTTGCCACACGAGTCTCCTTTCAAGTTCCCTCATGCGAAACACGGACATGCTCCCCACCAGGGCGACAAATAGGGTCAGAAACAGGGTGAGGTATGTCATCAGGTGACACTGGGGTCGTGTCCCACTAGTCTCCGTATCGTGCTGTTCGCAAAGTTTCTTGGCAATTCTCGTTTCTCCGTTGGTTTCGAGTGGAGTTTCAGGGTAACTCTCCCCGGGCTTTGGTTCGTTTTCCCCCATGATGTTGACTGACCGGACACGGTCCACCTAAAAGGCACTCGCGGTGATGACGAGTTATCAATTTGAAATCACTTCTGGTATGTTGCGTGATACATGTACAACTTTAAAATCCCAAATTGACAACGAACAACACTTGTGCAGTCCTTCAGCGATCACAACTGCCAAATGTGCTGTGTTTTCGATGTTAGCTCAGGTCCAACACAGCCTGCAATCACCGCCGTTACCAACCGTCTGCCTCCCCCGTCAAATTCATCTCGCGCACGGTCATCATAAAACATCAACGCCGGGTAAATAAACTCTCGAGTCGCACAACCCAACGTTTTCTCTCTTGTTGATCAAGCGCACGCACCGCTTCGAACAACTCGAGTGGAAAATCTCGCCGAAGGAGGCGAAAAACAACAAGAAGTAGAAATATATTTTTTTTTTCACCGTGCCGAAATGAGCTTGGCAACCGTTGACGAGGCCGAGGGCCTTGAAAGGACCCTTGTTGTACTGTAACCACCCATCGGCATTTACCGAGCGCGCGCTAAGTACTGAAATATCGGATATTAACGAGTAGTTCGTGCTCCCAGCTATATATCGGCTTTTATATTTTTATAATCCTATGAATGATTTAAAACTACGCCAACTAGCTGTCTCCTACAGGCTTGGAATATTAATATAACGAGGCATTTATAATAATATTGAATGAAGGACGTCCCCTGCAATGTTACCGCTACATTACGTAAATTGTGTAGCTGAAAATGTCCGCGTAGGCTTGACACGACGACACGACGTAAATGCAGGGTTTCGTCGAATATGTTGCATTTTCAGTAAAAGGTTGTACAGAGTACGAAAGTGAAAACGCCATTCTTTGTTGTTATCCACGTTACTGGGTTTATATGATAAAACCAGTGAACGTTTACCCCGTACTTTAGCAATGGACGTTTCAGAATACCACTGAATGTTTAGACCCAGTTACATGGTAACTGACGTGCATTTTAGTACTCTATAGCTCTTATGAGTGCAACAATTTGCAAGACTGCATGGGCATTTCAATTCCGACCGCAAGAGGGCGCAAAGCGTTTGTGGTGTGGGCAAAACGCGGCCGTGTTTTCGCTACCATAACCCACAATACGTTCGTGATTAACACCGGAAAAGCACATTTGGCTATCGACCAATGGTCCAGTCAGTTATTACGTCAAAGGTGTTTCTGTTTGTGGTCGCAAAAACTCGGCGTTACGCTCCCATACCAGCGCTTGCATAAAACGCATAAAACCATCAAACAGCACATTTAAAATGGAAACCATTCTTTTATTTGAGTTTCATTAATCGCTCAATGCTAAATAAATCAAATCATTATTTTTAAAATTTACAAATATGTTTGTTCAAACTTATTTTTAGAAAAAGTATTTACAGATCTTAATTCTAATTGCATGATACATGTATGATTCTTTAAAAGTCGTAAAAACTGCTTTGAAAATAGCTAGCCTACAGCATTCAAATCTATTTCATTATCTTGGAATAAAAACGGGAATACGCATAGGCCTATGTTGCAAAAACACTTTTTTTAAAATTAGCCGTGAATAACAACAGTAAACTACATGATTGCAAACAATTTCGCTCCTTTCTTAAAAGTGAATTTTAAAAACATTTTTTAAGACCGACGCTAATCATTCGTTAATTCGGTATGACTATTTATACGTCCGAAACCTGTTTTTGGTTACGGGTCGCTAAAACACTGCATGCCAAAAACCGAACGAAGCTTCCACAAAGCTCAGAAAAAGCCATCGACATTTTGGCAGTGAAAAATGAATATTAAGCAAAAGAAAAACTAAGCCAAAATGGTTCCTTATCAAATTTTACGTGCAGACCTTTACTGTATATAGGTAAAATATGACAGGATACAAACTTTAAAGTAAAAAAAACAAAAAGATGAAAGCAATAAACAAGCAATGACGAAATGAAATTGCTTTCAACCAATATCCTAAAAAAACGTTTAGAAGCCTATAAAATAGGAACTCCTTATGAGATGACCCTATTTCTACATTTTGTATATTTGCTACTGTACAATGAGTATTTGTTGAAGTTAGGTATTTTATCTTTTTCCCGAAAAAAAGGTATTCTTGATAGTCACAACTTAACTGGCGTTACCTGACTAGTTAAGCCTAGTTTCCATATAATTGTAACGCGCGCACGCAGTCTAGACGCAAACAACCGCAACGCAAACACTGACGGAAACAGTCGGCAAAGTTAAACTTGGTTCAACTTTGCCGACTGTCTGCGTTACTGTTTGCGTTGCTAGTTTGCGGCACTCTCTGCGTTTGTTACGTCTATATGGAAACCGGACTAGCAGCACTGTATCCATGCACTGATATATACAATGGACTATAGGAACTCCATGAATGAATCAGCAGTCCATTGTATAGACGTCGGTGTTTTAGTTGGGTGACCTCAGGTCAATACGATGATCAGATATGATGTCCAGATCCAGGCCGGTAATATCCAGGATCTGCCAAAAAGAAAAAGAAAAAAAGAAGCTGGAAAAAATTAATAATTATTGATTATTTCAAGATTACAGGATTAAGAACTTTTACAAACGGCGTTATCTCCATGAGTGATTGAAGACGTGTGATAAAAACCAACCTGTGTATAAGTCAGCTCAGTACCTCATCTATACGTTCCGAGAAAACAATGAAAAACCAGCAGTGTCCATGCTTTCAAGAAATTGTGCAAATATTAAGCCATGCACTTATTTAGGCTGGTTCCCTGGCTATACTACACAGAAAACAGACCCATAACACCACAGCAGTCAGGGCATATTTTTCCTCACAATCACAGCATGAGGGCAGCCTTTCAACAAAAAATGCGTCTGCACAGGCATTTATTAAATTTACATATATAAATTCATCTTTAATTATGTTTTTTTGAAGAAAAAAAATCACCTCCAGCAAAATCATGGGACTGGACAGTTGGAACCACTTTTGTCTTCCGTTTGAGTAAGGTTTATTTCGGTCAAATGGTTGATAAACATTTTGGGACATAAGCCATTTTCCTACCAAGTGGGTGGTGTCGTAACGGATCTCTGTGCTTGCGTGCAACACGTTGTCGATGTACACCTGGTCCCCTGGGTTTTTTTTTAGACCAACGAACTTCACTGCGTTGATCGTGGGTAAAATGGCGTCAGGGAACGCGGCAACCATCCCAACCCGTTGCGATAACATCTCTAACTTTACCTGCGAACCAAAACATTTAGGATAGAACGGACCGTAAACGTGCATGATTACAGAAAGCCGCTTTAAGACTACTCAAATTATGATGCCGTGCAGTGGGTTTTGTCAATTTAAAGGCACAGGCTCGTCAGCTATGCGCGCGCGCCAAATACGTGCCACGAAATACGCAGCTCCATGCCTTTGCTATGGAGCTGTGTATTTCGTGGCACGAATTTGGCGCGCGCGCATTGCTGACGAGCATGTGCCTATATAAAATGAACATGTACTTACAATGTCGGCAAAGAACTCCATGTAGATATCGATGTTTCGTTCGTAAGTATCTGTAAAATAATTTTGCAGTTTTATTTGATTTCCACCAACACTATAATGGGAGACTGTTGAGACGCTTGGTGGCAGCAAACAAACCGATCCTTGTCCATTGTTTACGTCATATTGAGCATGCGTACTTTAGCTCACCATAATACGATTAAAAATGGTTTCCTTGTCTGACAGCAGGGTATATAGGCTTATGCCACACTAAATAATTATCCATTGACAACTTCAACATTCCAGGCTCTCTCATGACACTGTTTAGCAAACGAATATTAGCTCTTTATTAACGCATAATTGCTTACCAGATTATAGATTTTAGATTTGTGTACTCACTTTGTGACTCCCCGTCGTCCCAAAACAGATCACCGCGTGCAATATTCTCGGTGTTCTCCGGCATAGCAACCCATATCTGCAGCGGATTCATTCGGCTGCGTACGAGATAAAACAGCAGTGGTTACAAATGATTATCATTTTGGCGGGCTTTTCAATTGAGAGAAAAGTTTTTAAAGGAAGGGACAACACTTGTTTAAAGTTATCGACGAATTTAATCAAAAATATTAATCGGTGCATAAACCTTCATAACCTTCATGTTTTCAACGTCGGCAACCCAATTAATCTTGATGATAAACTCTGCAACTAATGCAACTATGTGCTGCGCCATATTTAAAATTTTGAACGGGATGATGAAGGCAACCATGCAACGATTGCATGGATGACGTCAAGATTGGTGCCTTGTTTTCCGACTCCCATACGCCGTCAACTATGTAAAAATCTGGTCGGTGCGCCGATTTGAAATTTCGGATGGCGACTAATATGAAGCGTACCGAATTAGGCAACCCTTTTCAAGTGTTGTCCCTTTAGGCACAGTTATTGTAACAAGTCAAACAAATCGTGTATAGCAATTTGGGCAAGTAAATTAATCCTATAGTCGATCCATTGCGTTTGCAAGTTTGAGTTGGAATCCGGTTTTTTGTCAAGTAAAAATATTGAGTCAGATAAACATATTTGCTCTGGCGACTGGAGGCAAGTCTTCTACATTTATGACTCGAGTGAGACTTGAGCCACACTCGAGTCAAGTCAATTGACTCGATTCATTTATAGTAAATTGACTTTGTTCTAGTCAATGTGTTACATTCAGAAGCTCGATTTAGCATTTTGATATTTGAGTCAAGAAAAACAATTTGCTCGAGTCAGAGTCGTCATTGACCCAGTCATTGACTCAGTCACATAGTCAAATGACTTGATTCAAGTCCATTCATTAGAATCTTGCAAGTCCAGTCTTTTGATGTAAGGGAGACTTGAGTCAAACATAATAATTTGCTCCAGCGACTGGGAGCAAGTCACCAACATTTGTGACTCGAGTCAGACTCAAGTCAAGTTTATTGACTGAATCATAACAACCATGTTTTAGAGTCGAACCGTGACCAACTTACGTGTAGTAGGTGTTGTTGGCCGGTTCCTGGGTCACGATGATGTTACCACCGCGGATGAATACTGGTATCTCGGTGAGCGGTGCGCTGACCGTAATATTGGCCCCTCCAGTCGCTGTGAGCATGGAGCCGGCCACCTTTCCCTGAAAAAAGGCCAACAATTTTACGATGCATCGTGTTGCTGACATTTGAAATAATGCGCTGTAGTTGAAATAAGGTATTTTTTTGTGTCATGTATGTACATTCCATGTATAATTAAATAACAAAAAGGTCCTCTACGACCACAAAGTTGTTGTTGTTGTTGTATATTTTATGGCATCTTCGGCAACTAAGGCCCTTTATGCCATCAACTAAACGTTTTTTTTAGCTTTAATTATACTATATTATCAACTTGAGATGACGAAGAAGGAGTTGCAGTTTTAGAAGTGGGAGGAAAACCCCCAGAGAAATGCCCCAGGGGAAAACCCACGCGGTCAAGTAGGGACTGCAAACCCAATCCACATACACGCCCCGGATTCGAGCCCGGGACCCCAGAGGTGAAAGGCGAGGAAAGAACCCGTACGCCAACCCGACCGCCCCGACCACAAAGCTTGTCCGGGACTTGTCTTATACCTAGCAACAACTGATGCATGCAAAATTAATTCCAACCATAGAAATCGAATTTAAAGTCACAGGTGAATGAAATAGCTCATCACTGCAGGCAATGTCACAAAGGATATCCATGAATTTCGATACATCATGAAAACTGCCTATTGTTTATTTCGCAGCAGAAATCCTTTCTATTTTGGTATAATTAATTTGACTCACCGCGGCTTGTGGGTCGTAGAAATAGTAGAAACGCCAATTCGGGTGATAGACAGTAACAGTTCTTGCTCCCTGATCAAAACGAGCAGGGAAAAACAATCAAATTTAAAAACAAGATTTTTTTTCAGACGTGGCGGGGTCTGAGGTAAAATGTATCGGAATTTATGTCTCGGAAAATATCGGAAATCACAAGTAAACGCTCCAAAGTTTAAAAGTTTTGACAATTTTGATCGTAGCATGCGTATTTATACTTTTTATCACTTGAAAGAAAAACAAAATGACTAAAACGTCCCTGAACCGGTGATAGAAAAGTATATACATTCTTGGTTCACTGCACTTGCGCTGCATGCACTGTAAATTATTAAACGCGAATTGTGTGACTTGAGTGGAGTCTACATGCCATGCATGACGTAATGCATATCAACCAATCACATTAAACATTGAAATTACGGAGCTAATCAACTTGCCTCTTCTAAAACGGGAATAACCAGAAGCGAGTTGCCGAACATGAACTCCCAGTCTACGTCCCAGACGTTTAGTCGATCGAAACTAAAACTGTGAAATAAATTTTAAAATAAGTAGATAAAAATAATTTATAATTCTCTCTCTTTATAATTCTGTCTCTTTAACGTAATTAATAAATTTAAAATGAGGTTTTTGGAAAGAAATACATTTTAAACGAAATCAAACCCAAATAACAATTGCGTCCTCTCCATTATTTAGTTTCGCCATAAAGGTACTTCAAAAATGCTTAATCATTGTGTCACCAAATTTAGCTAAAATGGCTTACTCGTAGAATGGTGCCCTTGTGACTGCGTAGCCGTCTACGTGGGCGTGGTATATCTGAGTGTAGAGGTAAGGCAGGATTCTATACCTCCGTCTCGCCATTTCTCGCATGTTGTTGAAGGCGGCAGGATCCGTGAAACGATAGGCAGCGGGATCTACCCTCTGTGGGGGTCAAAATTTAAATTTAATTTCATTTCGTTTTGGAAATTAAATTGGCATTTTGCGTACGGCCTACGCGACCGGCTTACGCGACCGGCGCCTCATTTTCATGGAGGACGTGCAGTTTAGAAAGTTTACATGTTATGTTGTCGTTGTTACGTGGTGCACGCCATTGCCTAGCAACCAATAGTCTGGTTGCTTTATGCCATTCTCTCCTACAGTGAACATAGTCTTGATTCTGTACTTCACACCTACCGGTCATATGCACCCGGTCATATGCACCCGGTCATATGCACCCGGTCATATTACGTAGCAACACATATTTAGTCCGGTCATCTGGATACTAAGTACGAATGTGAAGTGAACAAGGTTATGTGTTTTGTTTTTTTGTGGAGATTATTTTGGATAAACGGATGAATGGCACATTTCTTGGGACAAAATACTGAACCTTACCGATGCGTTAAGGGACCGGAATATCCTAGCCAACGGCTGGTAGGCCCCGAGTTGCATCCACCGCTGACAGAGCTCTGGGGATTCCGGTTTTCCCGTAGTACCACAAATATCGGCTCCCGTCTAAAGGGAAACGTAAAATATTTCATGTTTCCAAAAGTTTCATTTTTAAAAGGACTGTATAGGCGGGTGTTGTGGGGAGGGGTGCGGTGATGCGCAGAATCACACGTTAGGAAGATCCACAATGTGACACCACTGATATTTGACGCATTTGTTTATTTGTTTGTTTGTTGGGTTTGTTTGTTTGTTTTGCAAAAATGGCCTTTCCAAGTTACTAATAAACGAGCGAAATTTTTATAAATCGTTCAAGAAACGTTTACAAAGGCGCACTTCAGAAGATTGCACTAGTTTATTGAATCGTTCCCGTCGTGTTGTGGGCAAAGTTGTTACTGGTTACTGCGAAACCATAATCGTTAATTAATTAACTTACGAACGGAATGCCGAACATGTTGAACTCATCAATAGCTGAAATAAAACGGAAGCAAAATATGTTCAAACGTTCGCATTCAAACGCAAAAATGGAACAAACGCGGTTCTAACTAAAAATAGTAAACACACAACCACTGCTGTTTAGAAAATGAGAAATGTGTTACATGTATACAGGGTGTCCCAGAAAAAACGAAACCGAGATTTATCGGTGTTTAATCATACTTTAATCTCAATTTTTAATAATAAATGACACATATTTGGAAAGCTTAGTTCTTCATCTTTCATTTGATACCACTCATATGATACATACTTCACGCATGAATGAATAAAGACAATATGAAGCAGGGCTACCAGAAAGTCGTCTGCACAACGATACCTGAATTTCAAAGAAATAATCACATTTCTAAAAAGTTCATTTCCTGCCCTTCCGTATGATACCTCAGTCAGGAAAAATGAGCCAGGGATGACAGAGATATCCTGCATTTAAATATGGATTGAATTTCCATGTTTTTTAAAATCATTCGTTTTTTTCACACCTGACCGATTTTTCGCATGAATGGATTCGGAGATGGTAACGTGTGCATTAAAAACGTGCGTGTTGAAACCCCTGAAACTCAGGTATCGTTGTGCAAACGACTTTTTGGTAGCCCTGCTTCATATTGTCTTTATTCATTTATGCGTGAAGTATGTATCATATGAGTGGTATCAAATGAAAGATGAGAAACTAAGCTTTCCAAATATGTGTCATTTATTATTCAAGATTGAGATTAAAGTATGATTAAACATCGATAAATCTCAGTGTTTTTTTTCTGGGACACCCTGTACGTATACAATGTGGACATGCAATTTTTATGCAAATTTAAATGGCAGTTAAATCATTTTAATTATTTACTAACATATTATAGACTGGAACATGTCCTGCCACGTTGCCTTGTTTTTGCCCAGAAAATGCCCAGCAAACTGCCCCGTGCCAGCGAATGATGCCCGCGTCAGAGTCATGGCGCGTCTGTCTTTGTAGAGCAATCGCCCGGCACTGCAGAGAAAAATATACAATTTATTGTCTAATCCACGAGAAAATTAGCATAAAATAAGTAATCGGGAAGTAAGACCTTCTCTGACGTAAAGCGGTTTGCGTGCGGCACGCAAACATGATTTTTTTTCCGCGAAAATGTTACACCCGTAACAGAGTCGCGCCGAACTAAATTATCCCAGAAATTTGAATTAAGTTCGACGTATGAAACAATCTGGAGCGATTTGGTTCGCCAGAAGTCGAAAGATCGACTGCTCCAGTCGGTCAGAACGACTTGGTTTCAGACGTCAATCTTTAGTGTTCGCACGGCTTGCAATAAGAATGCCTGTCTGAAACAAAATTTTAATCGGAGCGACTCGAGTCGCTTGATCTTCGGCACGACTCTGGTGCGCCTGTATGAAACGCGCCAATGAAACGTTGACTTACTAGTTGGACGCTTCGGCAGAGAAATGGCCATACAGGCTGTGCACGTTGTAGTGTAATCCTTTGGCAAGTTCGCTGTCCATGCACAAAGTCTCGTAATATAACATCGAACTCTTCAATCCTACAAATAAAAATAATTGAATAAATAAATGATAAACAAAATAAATGAAAAACAAAATCTAACATTTCGGTTTTTGCGACTGAAAAATATTGTATGTTTTAACAGGTTATTTATAGGCGCTGTTGTGATCAACCTTTGAACGAAAAACCATGCGTGAATTAAACATTTAAATTAAACATTTAAATAATTAAAAATATCTGTACTGGAAGTGTACGGCGGGTTGTTCCACTTGCTCTCGAGGTCGCATCCCATTCGCGAACCGTTCACAAAGTTTGCAGGCTCGTTTTCAGTCTGTTGAAACAAGCAGAGTTGATAGCGACACTTTAGAAAATTGTACAAATTAACATAAAATGCAATTTATTTACATGATGTTTAAAATTTGTTTCACAAAATTTCTCGTAATTCTTTCCTCCTATATACTCACAATGATGATTCCGTCAAATGAAAGTTTCTCGTGCAGCCATTGTGCAAACGCCGCCCAGTGAACTTTGGCGTACTCGTGAGTAAAGTCCAGGTACGTGGTCTCACCGTGCCAGCTCTGAAAAGAAAAGGTGACATCATGAATTATTCATGATAAGGAAGGACGTCTGTGGCTCGTGAATTATTCATGAATAAGGCGGGAGGAGTATCCAACAATCGAAACTTACCACACCAAAAACAGGCGTCAACCCGTCCGACCTGTTTACGAAAAGGCCGTGTTTCTCGGCGTAGTAAAACGGCCAGTAGTTGAACTTGGGGGTTGGTATTCCACTACATATAGCTGGCGTCTGCAACAAAAATGACTCGTGATTATTCATGAACTATCGATAAATTATTCATGATTTATTCCTAATGACGTGCTCACAAGACTACGCCCATGGTTGTACGAATCCTGGGTGTTACAAAAAAATGTTCTTTCCATTGACTCTTGTATATAAATTTCCATCTGTAACGAAGTGGTTATATGTATTTTTACGCATCCGTATGTATAATCAACTGCAAGAAAAACAGAGTACCATTAAATTGCTCGACGAAACCATCACACTGCGGGTAGCAGTTTAAGGTGCTCGTGGCATGTGCGCGTGGCACGCGCACGCTCTTCATTCCTCTAATGAAAACTCTTTATTTCATTTATGAAGTAGCATTCGTGATGCGCGTATAGTTGACTGGCAAGTGGTCAAACACGCCACATTTAATGACGCTTATCTTACCAAATGGATGACA
Source organism: Henricia sp. BOLD:AAB3569 (assembly GCA_037783545.1). Taxonomy (NCBI): domain Eukaryota; kingdom Metazoa; phylum Echinodermata; class Asteroidea; order Spinulosida; family Echinasteridae; genus Henricia; species Henricia sp. BOLD:AAB3569. Next base: position 2,317,482 of record JBBELK010000219.1, read on the forward strand.
TATTTTAGACCTCTCGGGTGCATGAAATTGTCGATGTATTCCGCTCGAACTTTTTCTTCGTTGTGGAGGAAAGAAAGGTAGTGCTGTTGGTAATCCAGGCCGCTAAATACCACATCCTGCAAAGAGGTTTAAAAAAGACATTGACAGGTTTGACTTAATTGTGTAACAAACTGGTTGTCATTTATTTCGTGTATGCGACGTCAGCTAAACATCAGTAATGTATGACGTAACTACGTATGTGACGTAACTACTTCTACGGCAAGGATAATTTTGGTTATGAGGTATGATACGTTTTTATATAAAATTGTTCAAAATCACAATTAGTGATGGATCTTTGACAAAAGCAACTTACGAATGGCACCCCCGCGTCAATGCTTTCCTGAACAAAAGTCTCCATTGCCTGCGCGTTGCCGAAGGATTCTAGGCCAAGTTGCAGCCCAAGAGCCCAATATGGCGGGATTTCGGGGCGCCCAATCACCTGTCACGGACAAATTTCTTAAAAGTTAGATGTTTATTTTGCGCTGTTATGTATAATGAAAAGCCATTTTCGTTGGTATTTGTGAATTTGTCAACCGAAAATAAATTACTATTTTTATAAACTTAAACAATTCCAGTTACAGCCGCATATTGAACTTTTGGTGAAACCATTACTGTGTCCTTGTTTTCAAGAAATTGTGCGAAGCCACGGTCCTATTAAGGCTTGTTCCCTGTCTATGCTGCGTGAAAAACAGCCATAATACACGATGCTCAGGGAAAGGTGTGTGCACGGACATAAATTCATCTTAACGTTTTCTTCTAAACAGATGATTGATTTCTGGCGATATCATTGCGTCGGATGGTTAAAACCACTTGTATCTTGAGTATTTGTTTTTGGTCAAATGGTTTGCAATGGTTAAATTTGTCTAACCTCTTGGTACTGCTGAAGAACTTTCTCTGGCGTAGGTCCAGTGAAGATGTAGAAATCGAGAATACCGCCCGTTGTTCGGTACGTTACCGCCGGCATGGGCGTCAGATGTACGTCTGTGTCGGACGCAATGCAAAATGAAAACATTACACCAGTATCGATACCACTACGATACCACGATACCAGTATCGATACCAGTATCGATACCAGTATCGATACCAGTATCGATATCAGTATCGATGTCAAAATAATAGGACAATAAAAGTGTACACATACCCATAGCGTTGCTGTTATGGAAGTACATCCCGAAGCAGTTTCCGTTGTCGTCAATGTTCATGAAAAACGGATGGTGGCCGAATAGGTTTGCATTTTGCTGTAGGTGCAAAGATATATGGAACTTATTCAATAATTCCATTGGCACTTTACATATTTATGATATAATAAGGTACTAACGTGAAAACCTCAGTGCTTGTGACCAAGGTTACTGGGTCTATACTAAAACCGATGAACTGTTGCCCTGCGCTTTAGATATAGATATTTTAGATTATCAGTGAATGTTAAGACCCAGTTATCATTGTATCTGACGTCACAAGATTAAAATCAAGACTTCCTTAAGAGGGTTCTCACGATATCGTCATCAGGGTGCGCTGGTGCGCTAAACATCCCCCATTCCTTCCAATTCATGTTATGGCGGAGTCGGCCACGTTTGTGTTCGCCAAATCCGTACAAGACCGAGTTGGGTAGTTGGAACGTAATCTGCAGGAACTGGTCCTCGAAAATCAGTGCTCCTAATGTAGTATCAATCCTGGAAACAAAAACAAAGTGTTTTACATGTAAATTACTTTAAATTACATGTAATTTAAATACATGTAACCACACGGAAATAATGTTGTTGTATGTCGTAAAAGCCACGTAAAAGTGCATGATTTATGGTAAAAAATACCCAATTTGGAGAGGAAATAGCAAGGTTTTACTTTTTGTAACATCTTCCATAGGTTTTGTACGTGAGGTTATTGGCAGTTGCCGGGTATGGAATTCTCTTTAAATAATTAAGTCCGCAAGCAAATTAATGCATCATATTTCTATATAGTTACCACAAAGAAAACAAGGTTTCTTACATGTTTAAACGGGTGTTAATCCGTCTGGTAAGCTGCATGGAGAACGGATTCTGCGTGTAATTAAACACATAATCTTTCCAGGACGACATGCGAGCCGGTTTAGTGAGGTCGATGGGAACTTCATAGCGAGGCTTCCACAGTCTCGCATCGGCTTGGGGATACTTCCAGTCTTGGAAGTTCACGTATTGGTAATCGGATATCTAAAGGTTTAAGAACCAATGGTAAAACAGGTCGTCTGAAATGCGTTATTCGTTTTCTCGAACAAAACATTATTTACATTAGTTATAATGTTATGGATAGTCCAGTTGAGTCGTTCAACCACTGCGTGGCACGTATAGTTATCGGTTGCAGCCTATATAGAACCAACGTTTTGGAACGTTTGCAACCAGTTTGGTGGTGTGACTGGAAGAGATCTGGGGCCGATTTCACAAAGCGATATGTCGCGTCTTAGGAAGGGTCACTCTTCTTATCTTGGGACGTTGCTATGGGAATTAGGACGCAGTTAAGAACTCGTCCTAACTTGTATGAAATCGACCCCAGGTCTCAGTGGTTAGATGATAATTTGTATATACTATACTGATATTTCACAAAGCGCTAAGACGCGTCTTAGGAAGGGTCACTCTTCTTATTTTGGGACGTTGGTATGGGAAATAGGACGCATTAAACTCGTCTTAATATTTGTAAGTAAAATCGATCCAATGTCTCAGTGGTTAGTTATTTTGTACTAACTGGCGAGACCTGTTACTTGATTTAAATACATGACCGGGTGCCGATTTCACTAAGCGCTAAGACGCATCTTATATTATCTTGGGACGTTCGTATAGGAATTAGGACGCATTGAACTCGTCTTAACTTTTGTGAAATCGACTGATCCCTAGACTTTCAACCAGACGGTAGATGGTTCGATTTTCACTGCTGTTTCTAATGTTCTCGCTATCCCTTTCCCTCAATTTCTTATAATATCACTTAGAAAATATTCGATCTATATAGTCGCTCTGTTAAGGGTAACAGCTTTATGAAATTGTCTGTCGGCTCGGCTCGGCTCGGATTGGCTCTGCTCGGCTCTGCTCGGCTCTGCTCGGCTCTGCTCGGCTCTGCTCGGCTCTGGTCGGCTCGAAACCCGGTGAGGTTTCCCCTTACCTTTATGCGCAGCCTGTTTTCGGCCTGCTCATCCACGTGAACCACGATGTTTTCGGCTTGGCGGTAGAAGAACCTGGGTGTGTTTAACCGCTTAAGGAAGAGGTTGTATCCTGACGTTAAGAGCTGAGGTTGACCCATCACCTGTTAAAGTTAACGTCATTGGTTACTGGCCGCATTTAAAAACAGATTACATGATTGGAAAACTGTTACAAATGGCATTATCTCCATGTATGATAAAGGCATCCTGAGATCTCAGGGAATTTGTATTTACCTTATATCCCACCCCTTTGGGTAAGTAACACTCAGGCACCCTAAGCTCCCTGTTTATCGTTACATCGACGTAGCAGCATCCACGAGCACGACACTCCCTGGGCGTGGGCAGCCTGAGCTCGGGGAAGCAGTCCAGCCGGAGATCCTCCTCATTTTGTGCGCTGTAGGAGCATGTGACTTTCTCGAAGGACCAATTGCCGTAAATTCGAGCCGTGACGATCAGGGTGGGTACTATGATGAAAAGCACACAGCCAAAGAAAACCACGAGGCCTAGTACAAGTTTTCCGACTTTCGGCATGTTTACAGATCCAAGAGAAACGGTCTCACTGGTAAAAGGTTGACTTGACCTCACACGTCTGAATATTTCAACAACTCTTACACCCTCAAAACGTCTTATCAAACTCTTCCAAACGCCTTCTCTCTAAAATATGATCTCCTGAATCCGTTTCACCAAAAATCCTTGATCTAGACGTGTCGTACACCTCTTTAAAGCACGTCTTTTGATTTTGGAAGAGCAGCAAATTTCTTTTTAAAAAAATCACACACTGTTAACAAAATGGCAGCCACTAATGGCGGCAATTTATATCGTACTATTTTATAACCGTCTGTCGTATACGGGCGTATCTTTGTTTGGAGTTAATTTTTAACTCCTGATCAAAGTCTATTTTCTGAGACAGGCTGTGCCATGATTACACGGCAAGAAAATATTAGCCGTTGCAGTGTTGTTTGACGAGTTTTGTGATCCAATGGTTAAAGAATGCGAAATTGTTAATAATTAACCCTACTTTAGCGTCGCAACATTTTTTTATGACGGTGTTGTTTGTTTTGTGCACCGTATTTGACAAAATTCCGTCGTTTGATTGTGTATAAAGTTATCAGTTATACAATTATCTAAATTAGTTCTTAGTAAAGTATAGTATGACATTTTCAGCCAAAATTGGAAAATGTTCTCTGTGATATTTTACTGGGACTTTCTCGCAATGTTGTATTGTTTAACAAACTGAATACCCAACGCATTCTTTTGCGTTATTAACTAGCTCATTATGTCACAAGAGGCGTGTGTTTTGCGTTTGTTTTTGACTTGCTTTTATTAATTAATTAAACAGAATTCTAAGGCAGTCTGCTCTTGTTTGTTCATGAACAACGAGCACAATGACAGTCGTGATCTTTCAGGACTTGCCGTCCGAACAATTGGTGTAAAGTGCTCCACCAAGTATAGCAGTTTGCCACGCAACCAAATTGTATTCATTGTCGTTTTTTTTCCCGCTGGGGATATGTGGACTGGAAATCAGTCTAGTCGCGTACGAATAGTGGACAGGAAACCAGTTTAGTCACGCACAATGTAAATAGCGCCCTCGTTTTTTAAGTTGTGAAGGTTTTCTTACGTCAAAAGAGGGCGCTGTTAACTGTTTTTAAAATTCGTGCACTATCGAGCGTTTTAGAGGTAAAAACAAAACAAAAACGTGTTAAATTTGGTAATATAGCGCTCAATTGTTAACCATGGCATCCATGCATGCCAGTAAATAATGCATTATGCCATTAACAGATTAACAAGTAACCAAAGCCTAGGTATTTTTTCTGTATACATTGATGATTGGGTATTTTTTTCGTATACATTGAACAAAGATTTTAAGAAAATTACCTCCTGGAATCGACAGATAATGTAATTTTAAAATATACTTCCCATATGCACTTTTGTCGCAAATGTTGCTTTTCTGTAGAAAAATCACATTTTCTCCTTCAAAAATTGCCTTCAGTTAGTGCACAAGATAACCATTCACGCGCGCATGCAGCGCCCTCTGTTGTTGCGCTAACGCACAGACCGCTCGCCGCGTCATTTTTGTGCATTACTTTATGCAGTAATTTTATCATTTATTTATCTCAGAAATGCAACATTTGCGACAGAAGTGCAAGTGGGAAGTATATCTTAGAATTTGATGATCTGTCGATTCCAGAAAGAAATTTCCTTAAAATCTTTGTTCAATGTATACGAAAAAAATACCGATGATTGAACAAGATTTGAAGGAAATTACCTTCTAGAATCAACAGATAATCTAATTCTAAGATATATTTCCCCCATGCACTTTTATCGCAAATGTTGCTTTTCTATAGAAAAATCACATTTTCTCCTTCAAGTTCAAAAATTGCATTAAGTTAGTGCACAAGATAACCATTCACGCGCGCATGCAGCACCCTCTTTTGTCGCGCCTACGCACGGACCACTTGCAGTACTTTTATAATTTATTTATCTCACTCAGAAATGCAACATTTCCGACAGAAGTGCGAGTGGGAAGTATGTCTTAAAATTGGATGATCTGTCGATTCCAGGAGGTAATTTCATTCAAATCTTTGTTCAATGTATACGGAAAAAATACCGTTACAAAAATAAAACTGTTATTAAGCATTAATGACAACTTTTAGGCCTAACCAAACGTTAAGTTACAAAACATATTTTTTATGAAATCTTCAAATTTTTTCACTCCTAAATTTGTGTTTTTCTATCAAATATGTATGTCGTGCAGTCGTTTAATAGAGGCCTAATCTGCTAATGTTACTAGTTAGCCTATTCCATGAGAATTTAGTTTTTATGGCTCATTGGCTGCAATGACTAATTAACCACTGGCTTTTTTAAAAATACAGATTAACTCTTGTCGGCAAAGGAAAACTCTAACTGCGTTCGAGGAGTTCTACTTTTGAAGAATGGATGCAAGGAATGATGACAAACCAAAGAGACGTTGGATCGGTCGAGGCCGTGGCATTCTGGGATCGACTTCACTACAACAAACTGCACAATCTGAGACAAGACCAGGACAACAGGTAATAGTAGTAGCATTTATCAAATACCTCATCCACGTTACAAGAAAAAATATGAAAAACTGTGTCCATGCTTTCATGAATTTGTGCAAAGCCACGGTCTTAGGTTGGTTCCTTAGTTATATTAGATAGAAAATGGAGCAATGATACTGGAAAGAATTAAGTAGTTGATCAGGGCTTCAGACCTTGTGTACAAAACATCAGACAGGCTGAAAAATCTCTAAGTGTTACCTCACAAAATCCTAAATTTTGGTAAACTGTTAAAAATGGCATGATTTTCACTGGTAATTGAAAGCATAGGTCGAGAAAATTACCTTGTAGAAATTTCAGCCACATAGATGCAGTAATACTTCAGAAAACCTGGAAAATCCAAACTTGTACGGTTTTTGTGCATGAATGATTGGCTCCAAAGATCGATCTTTGGAGATTCAAATAATTTTGTCATTTTTTTCATGAATGGGAGCAATTCAGACGAAATATTTTCACAGGATGATTACTACCATTACCATTTTAATAACAAGTAAGCTTAAAGGCACAGGCTCGTCAGCAATGCGCGAGCGCCAAATTCGTGCTACGAAATACGCAGCTCCATGCCTTTGCTATGGAGCTGTGTATTTCATGGCACAAATTTGTATCTGTATTTAAATTATTGGTCTCTCGTGTAGGGAAAGCCCCAAGGACCATCCGTTGTCAGTCAAAACAGGCCACTCAACGAAGACAAATCATTCACTAGACAGGAGCAAAGTGTTACAATGCAAACTACGAGTACTGCTACTGAACAGCGCCCTCAACAAATTACGACAAACAGAAGAGTGCAAGAGAATCGCAGCGAAGACCGACGGGGACCAGAAAACAAGAATAGTGATGTTACAAGGCTGAAATTGCAAAATGGCCCAGGTCAGCAAGTTCTAAAAATTAGTGGGTTTTTATTTTAATTTATTATTCTTTATATTCAAGTTGCTTGTTTTCACCAGTCTTGGTAAAGTTTTTGAAAGTACGCTAAAACTTTAATAATTGTCAGACGAAAATTACCAGAAAAAATGTCCAATTTAAATTCAGCTTAAGCATATAGTGACATACACATTAAGCAGTAAAAAAAATACTTGGCTCGCATGTTTTAGACAAAATAAATTAATTTGTAAGAAACTAAACATTTTATCATTATGTATGACAAGCGTCCTATACAAGTTTTGCACAATTTTAAGTTGCAAGTTTGAAAACATTTTTCTTACAACAGCCGGAGACAGAAAACCAGAATCCAAGAAACTTCTAGCCAAGTACAGCTATAATGCCAACCCACAAAGTCCTCTCGGGTTTCGGGAACTTAACGTCGAGCAGGGACAAAAACTTACTCTAGTAGAGAAACACCCATCGAATGAACACTGGTGGAAGGTACGCGACAAAACGGGGCAAGTCGGATACATCCCCGCTTCATACATGATGGTGAGTCAAGTTGGAATCTTTCAAAACACCTTTAACGTTGGGGAAATTCGCCTTGTGTGTAACGATTGCATTGTGGTTGGCGCCCCGAGTTCTTTAAAAACAAAACAAAAAAAACACAATTTCAGGAATCTGCCACATTCGACTTGGCATCCTCTAAGTTGATACATCGCTGGAGACGGTGGCAGAAAGCGCATGCTGCAGCCGAAAACTTCTGAAGGATTACTGGATCACCCCTAATGTCATTGCGCACCTCCCTGTAGATCGTTTTGCGCAACTCGTAAAGAGGTGCAAAAGGACCTCTGACATAGAAACATTTCTTGATATTAGAGGACGCCAAGTTGAAAGTACGATGTAGCAGATTATAAAATTTAGTCTTTTTTCTTGTGGATTTTAAATCTCACCCTCTCGGAAAAAGCTCATGCAAGTTGCTCAATAAAATTTGTATAAGTGATTATTATTTTTAGGGATTATGACCCAGGGACCGCCGGGGTGAATAAATTTGATACAAATGAGTTTGTCCATGAGTTTGGGAAATCTGGATGCAGTGAAAAGCAACTTGGCTCCACCGGGATTCGAACCGCGGACCTTCTGCTTAACGTGCAGACGCCCTACCAATTGAGCTACCGGTATGAAGCCAAATGGTGGTCTTGAATCACGGTAGTGCAGTTGTTCCTCACTGATTGGGACTGGCTATCACGTAAGCTTAGCAAGCCCTACAGAGGGGTAAACCCTTCAATGAGATAACTACCCCTCCCAGAGATCACTTAAGATGTGCTCCAAACCCCTTGCCCTAATCAGTGAGGAACAACTACACTACAGTGATTCGAGACCACCAGTTGGCTTCATAGCTCGATTGGTAGGGCGTCTACACGTTAAGCAGAAGGTCTGCGGTTCGAATCCCGGTGGAGCCAAGTTGCTTTTCACTACATCCAGATTTCCCAAGCTCATCTGTATCCAATAAGATTTGTCCGGCCTTGTTTACATGATCTGAAATTTTGGTTTAAATCCGTTGGCAAATGACAAAGTTATTTAGTATCAAAAGTACAACTTTTTTTTACACGTAGTATAAATTTGATTAAGAAACCGTTTTCATTTTGACTATTATTTCAGATTGAGGAAGTTAAGCCCTGTATATTACCATGGTTGGCCAATAAGCAAGAAGAACCTGAAGAAATTCCGGTGGAAAAAGGTAGGAAATTCTCCTTTTAAATTGCTAATTACTAACGAAATTTGAACCTGGGTTTGTGTTTGGCTCTTTTGGCTAAAAGGAAGGGACAACACTTGCAAAGGGTTGTCTAGACTTGAGGTCAAGTCTCTAGACAGTCGTATTTGGTCCGTCTGACGCCTATAATCCCCACACGAAACAGTCGTTGTTATGAATAGTACCTGTCTAGAGACTTGAGAAACCTGTATTCGCGCCAATATCAATGCATTCATGGCGCGTAATATATAATCACGCAGTTGCCATAGAACAAGTCAGAGGAGTAACATGGATATTAATGTAGTCCTGCGTTTCAACCAATCAGCTCTCTACGTCCAATTCTGGTAGCAAACTCCATAGACCGTGTACAAAACGGAAACAGGTTTCTCAAGTCTGTAACTAGAGGTCGATTAGACTTGTTCCCAGTCCATTCGCGACTACGCTGCTGCGGTTTACGAACCAACCGGTCTAGTTACAGACTTGACATCAAGTCTAAGGGTTGTCTAACTCTGTACGCTTCATGTAAGTCGCCATCTTTTACAGTTCGGCGCTCGGACTTGAGAGGGCGTGAGTCAGGACACAGGTATCAATCTTGACGTCATCCATGCAATCGTTGCATGGTTGATGTCATCGTCCCTTTCAATATTTAAAATATGCCGCAGCACATAAGTTGAAGAACATCATCCCATGTTCGGTTGAAAAACAAAAAGGTTGTCATGCTAGAATTATTTTCCTTTACCGTATCAACTTACAGAATATTGGTAATCTTTCTCTGCACATTTTGTTCTTCAACTTCCTTAAACCTCATTAAACAATTTTTTGAATATTTCATGATTGATTTACCATAATACTTGTTTGGCACGATACTAGCAGCGAAATTCTTAAGCTTGCCTCATTTTTGCCAAACAGGTGCATTTAAACCGTATGTCTCCGCCTACAACAAACTGACAGAAAACAAGGAAAAACCAGAAACGAATGATTACTACTGCAGTATCTGCGATAAGAAGTTAAACGGTCCTAAGCCGTACGGTGCGCACATGACTAGCAAAGCACATAAAGAAGAGGTTGAAATAGCCCGGGAAAGAGGCGAAGACGTGTGACGAAATTACGGACTTCTGAAGACGTCAAAAACGCATTCAATTGCAGCATAAAGCTGGGGTACATGTACATCTGTATACCACGTAGCTCAAATTGCTTATTGAACAACTGTACACCAAAATACCTAAACATGGAATCAAACATCAGGGGCGCGTTCAATAGCACAATACTACGTCGGTATTGGCCATCCCAGCATACCGAAAATGTTGAACGCACGGTATTCCCAATATGTATTGCATCCCAGCAATCCCAACTCGAATGTGGTATGTATTCCATACCAAGATGGCGGACGGACAAATTGCGGCTACGACCTCGAGGTTTCAAGTCAATATTTTGCTTCAACATTCGGGGTGCGGAACAGAATTTCAAAGTGTTTATTCTTCGACTGTGGAAGACCACTGCCAGCTGAGTTAGCAGAGCTGATTTGCATGTAATTGTCATAATCTTCGCGTTTAGCATGCAGTTGTAGTGCCTTGCAAACCGTGTTGTCTACAGTAGCCATGTTTGATCGTACGTTTTGGGATGCAGTCGTTCAACAAGCCGTTTCGGTTGCAGCATACCGACGCTGCCATACGTATTTCGGTATTGTGCTGTTGAACACGCCTCAGGCCTGTGGGCAGAAGTCAATTTTTTTTCTGAAGGACGACATTTTTACTTGGCAGTATGACAGAAGTAGATTTGTATTCCTGCCGTTTTTTAGGCGGATAGTAGGAAGGGTCTATTTTAAAATCATTGTCTATACTAGGTGATCGTAAAAAAAACCAATTGTGTTGCATTCCTGCTAATTGAGTTATTGTTAATGATTGGTATAAAAGTGATGTTTTGTTAAGAAGGTTTTTTCCCCCGTAATTTCTAGATTTTTGTCTCAAATACGGTAAAATCTCATTAGAGAATCGCGATCGATAATCAAACCTGTGTGATATTGGGCCCAGTTGGCTTTGAACATCGTACGTTTTTCCTTAGGTATTTAAAGTAATTTATTTTGCCGTTTTATTTTTATAATATTTTTAGATGTACATGTACCTTGAAAGTGTCATTTCAACCGCCAAAGTAATTAAGTGTAGTCATTAAAGGCAATAGACCTTTATCACGGTGCGGCCATCTTCCCGTTTCTCCTATTAAAATGAACGTAACCAAAGCGAGGCTTGCAGAAAAAATAGTTTGGTCCCGTTTTGATATTGTTCATTGTGTGCATCACAATGGCACAAGCAATGCGCGATCAAGAGAGCGCGCAGCGTGGACAGGGATTCTCAACAGGAGATAGATGCGCAGACACACTGATCGTGTCCGACACGTAGGCTACTATAAGGGGAACAAGACGAAGATGGACGCACCGTGATAAAGGTCTATAGTAATTGGTTTATACCACATGTATTCTAAACGTACATGTACCTCCAAGTGGGCATGTTCACACCTTTATTCCAAATAGAGAATTATGCATATTTATTACCGTAATACGAAATGTACAAACATCAGTTACATTGCAGACATACATGTACCTACACTGTTTATCCAGTTTACAATTTAAAAAACCTGGCTATTTATTTAGATGTTGTGTTAACGTTTTCCTATTTTTAATATTTTAAGAGTTGATACGAAATTAAAACAATCAAGGTAGAAAAATATATCTCATGTCAGACTAATTTTTGGTGCGTGACAATTTCACACCAATTTCAGATTTGTGGTGACGGGGTGCCACACCGGGAAGAGTTGTCCTTTTTATCGAGATTTATGTCTATGTACAGTAAACTTTCATTTTTTGAAGAAAAAAAAACTCATAATAAAGAAACTTGAATTCTGTGCTTAACATTTCCATATCTGGTTTCTGCTCTAGAAAAAATGAGTCGGATGCTTTATCACTAACTAGTTTTCATTATCGGTACATGTAGTTTCTTGTGCGACATCTTCAGATATGTTTTTTGTATCATCTATGGTGTCATTTGATATACTTAAAGTCTCCATGTTTGCTTCAAGAATTTCTGAAGACTTGGAGAGATTTTCTGTGTCACTCAAATGTTTGTCACTTTCTGTATCACAATCCACATTTTCTGCCCCAAATTCTTCTGAAGTATTAACTGGCTTCCCATTGGTCGTTTGTTCTTCATTTGCATATTCTGTCGACATTGTAACAGGACTTTGTAACTTCGGTCGTGGTTCGTCAGCTACGTTAATCTCTGGACTGTTTCTGAAATTGGACTCGCAAATTTCTTCATCTTTTGTCGTGCCAGTTACCTCGACGCTCGTTTTAAAGTTGTCAGGATTTTCGCTCTTGTCAATATGGTCTTGTAATGGACCTTCAGTCTCTGACGATGGCAAATCTTTTGGATCAACCTGATTTTCTTTCACAATCGGGACCGTTTCATCTTTCAGACTTGCATCCTGGGCCGAGTCTGGTATCCTGTCTTCTTCAGCTGCGCCACCATGATCTGATACACCCTTGTTTTCTTTCTCCTGATGGCCATGGAAACGCATTGGCGTGTCATCTTGCACTTCGCCAACATTTTCAATTTTTCTCGTCTCCGGTTGCGTCAGAAAAATCGACTTCCCTGCAATCCCTTCGTCTGTCAGTTTGAATTTGTTCACATCACTTTTTGCAGTCTTGTCGACAGTGTGGATGCTAGGGCGTTCATTCCATGATTTTGTAGTACTCCTGAATAGTCTGCCTCTGTCGTTTTCTGCATTTTTGCCATATTGTTCAAGGAAGTTGAGACATTGTGATGCTGAAGATTTAAACAACGATAAAATTACAAATGTTATCATTTTATAATTTGATATTGCAGTACACTAGTTTTCTTCAGTTGAAAAGAAAAATGTCGAGATATGTATCTTATAAACCCTCATTTTTTGCTGCATGCACAAAGAATGCAAGATTTGTATTTGGCATAAAACTGCCACACTTGGATGAAGTATACTAAACTCCTCAAAAAAAGTTCGGAAAGTCAAGTTTGACTGACGATTTATCTCTTGTTGCAAAATAATTTTCCTTGAATTTTATATCATTGGAAAGCCCTGTTATTCCTCTTTACGATGATGTGTCATTTGTTATGATTAAGCAATTGGGGGATGTGCAGCACAGCTGAATACGGGGGCGGGTGTAAAGTGAAATGTCACAAAATGCATTGCTATTGTCAAAAAGTGCATTGACACATTCCCATCCTCCAAGCAAAAGGGGAATGCACTGCATGACAATAGCAGTGAATTTTGTGACATTTCACTTTCCACCCACCCCTGTATTCCGCTATACTGTACATCCCCTAATTGATTAATCATAACAAATGACACATCACTGTAAAGAGGAATAACAGGGCTTTCCAATGATACCAAATTCAAGGGAAATGATTTAGTAAACTAGAGAGAAATAGTCAGTCAAACTTGACTTTCCGAACGTATTTTGAGGAGTTTATTTATTCAAAAACCTGGTACCTGGTGCTGAAACAGAAAATCGTTTCTGAACCCGCGTCCCTTGCCTAGCTCTCGGAGATGAAACTTGCTTCGGCATGTCCACTTTCCATGAATACCACTTTGTGTTGGTACCAGGCGTAACAGGTAAAAGTAGGCGTGGCAGCGGTATGGTGTCATCGGAAGAGGGCCAGTGAAGGCCCGAAGGGTTGTTTATGTCGGTGCGATAGCCGCGCTGTCGCTTGCACATTCCCTGTCAAAATATACTTCCATGTCAAATTTTGGTGGTTTGTTACCATAACTTGGTCTAAACATTTTGCTAATGCGCAGGAAAACAGTTCACTGGTTTTAGTGTGGAACCAGTATTAAACCTTGATAACACACAAACGGTGACGTTTTCATTTTAGCACTCTGTTACATAAGATCAAACATCTGGCAAAATAAACATAATGAGGTCATCTTGTCTGATTTCCTGAAATGCTCATGGAAAAGCACACATGTATGCAAACCAAGATGTCATGTCTTGGATCTGTTTGGGAAATTCCTGAATTTTTACATTTCAGAGACTTTAAGGGCTTGTAATGCTTTGCAATATTCAAGCTGTTTGAATTGAAACGCATGTTCTTCAAGCATACTTGATGGAGGTGTAATTCTTGAAAAACTGATTGTAAATGTAATGCCATTCTCATAGTGTGGTTATGTCCCAAGAACCTTCAGTTTTGGACGTACTCAATGAGTACGTCTGAAACAGGTTTTGGGAAGAACTTGGTGATTCTGGATATTAATGTATGCAGAATTGACAGAATTTTGTGGTGTTTTGTACGATCAGGTTTATGAAATATTTTTCAAATTTTATATGCCAATTTTTTTGTTTTGAAAATGAAATTGATTCAAAAGAATTGTTGAAATCGCCCAAGCTCATAAAACCATTATCTGTTCAAGCCCTGGAAGCTCTCTTTTTTACCATCTGGCAAAATAATCAAAATTTAATAGTTACCCGGTAACTAGCCGACCCGTCACAGTTCCTGACTGCATTTGACAAGTACGTGACTTGCGCGTACAGCTGTCGTCGCAAGTCGTGCTGGGCCCCGCTGGTTTCCAGTCTGTCGTGTAGGATGCGATAGGGCTTGATAGATGCAACCTTTTGTTTATAGAGACCGTGGGGGTTCTTGGGGGCCCTTATCGGTGGGGTTTCTGGTGGTTTTTCGCTTTCCTGGAACAGTTTAATTTGAGAGAAAAATATTTTGTTTGTTCAACCTCGAACCACATGAAAATTCAAGTTAGAATCCTCCTAATTTAGATTAATTACAAATCATTGTTTGGATCAAGAACTGTGTGCTAATGTCAAATTCAACAAGATCACTTTCAGGGTCGGAGTGAAATGAGATAAATTGGTGTGGCGTCCCCGTTACGTCAGTAACCGTCATTTTATCAAAAAATTCAAATTTCTGAACTCCATCAAGACACTTTGTGTCCCAACTTAAGGAAAGACCCCTGACTCACATTTTGAATTCTGGACCGAACCTCAACTCTCTCAAAATCCTCCCAGAGTTTCTTGGCGCTCCGTATGCTGCGTCCGGTGGCAATCTTAGGTAATAAGGAAGCGGCGGACCGTGCAACATGGTAGCGACATTCTGCGGCATCTTGACGAGATGCAATGATAAAATCACGGTCCAGATGCTCGTAAGAAATTGCCGTCTGCCGTGGAAGAAAAAGTTACTTCAGCAATGTCTCCCTTCTCTTTTCTACATGCACCGGAATTTGAAGGTGAAAACCCCCTCACCATTTGTAGGAAGGGCTGACCACTGCCAGGGGACGTGTAAACACGTTCTGGCAATTCATAGTCAAAGGGGCGGTTAATTGACTCGGAGTGTTGCAAAGTACATGTATGTTCTTTTGGTGAGAAGATTCATGCACTGAATGTAGAAATTACTCTCAAGAGTCGGTATTTGTGGTGCTTGACCCTGTCTTAACTTTTGGCCAATCACATTTGCCTTTTTAAAAATTTGTATGTTTTTGCCAAAAATAATCATAATTATGGTAGGGGCTGAAAACCAAATTTTCAATTGTTACTATTGTTGGACTAGTCACCGACTAGCAAACAGATGGAAACACCCTAAGGTTGTGTTTTCAAAACACTCAAGGTACTTGCACCTTTGATTAAGGTGCTTTTAACCCAAACTGCTCCATCCTTTGGATGGGAAGTGAAGCCGTTGGTGTTTAGGCAGTTCCTAATAGTTGTAAAGTGCATTGAGATGCCAGCAGACATGAAATGCCCCATAAGAACTAGGTATTATTTTAGTAAACGTTTCATTTTCAAATGTGAACTGTCCATTTGGAAAGTAAAACCAGTGTTTCTCTATTTTCTGGAAGTGAAATTGGTGAAAATTCGTGTAAAGTTAAATGTTTTGGCTAATTCAAACCAGGGACAATAGTTTAAATTTTAAAGTACACGTAGGCCTACATGTACCAGCTCGTAACTGTTTGATAATAACTACAGTATTTAGAGTAACTAAGGCCCGCTTCAAACATCGCGCTTATACCGTGTCGAATTAAATTAAACTTGATTTTTTAAATTCGACACGGCACAAGCACGACGTTTGAAGCCATTTGGCTCGGCAAAATGAGTTCGACACGGCAGAAGATTTTAGCTCGACAGGGTCTGCCGTGCTAACTCTATTTAGTGCGGCACAAGCACGGCTTGGCTTCAAACGTCGTGCTTCTGCCGTGTCGAATTTAATCCCAGTTCGAAGTTGGTCCGCATTTTTGTTCACAACTAGGAATGCGCATGCTCGCAGCGCGTATGTGAGTAAAGAAATAACCAACAAACAAGTGCATTAAAATAATAAAATGGCGACGTACAATTGACAGAATGGAAAAGCATGTGTACAACGTCCATGACGTGCACAATACCCATCCGCCATGTTGGATGTATTTAAGCTTGACTGGGAGTTTGCAATTAAGTTCGATGTTTTAAGCCACTGCCGTGCTAACATCGTGCCAACGTTGTGCCAAGTTAAATTTAATTTTGCGGCATAAGCGCGACGTTTGAAGCGGGCCTTACCCATGTCTTGCGAGGGAATCGCGTTTTTCCGGCTGGGATGCAGTTGCATGCAGAGTCCATCCGTGATGTTCAGCATCACGGGTTGTGCATGCATGCTGGAGAGAAAAAAACTGCTTTCTGAAATCATGCCAAATAAACAATAAGTTTCTAAAAGTAGACCCGTTTGTTAATAGGGCTGAATTCTGCATGTGCACACACTTTTGTTAACAGGTGCCCTCAATGTGAACAAAACTAGGTTCCTGACTACCGTGGTATTATAGCTCCATTTTTCATACATTATAGGGAACCAGCCTAAATTATAGGACGGTGGCTTTGCACAATTTCTTGAAAGCATGGACAGCTTTTCATTGTTATCTCAGAATGTATAGCACCGAGCTGGCTTGCACACAGGTTGGTTTTTGTCGCCCACATCCTTAATCACAACTGGAGATAATGCTGTTTGCAGGGTTGTAACGAGTCTCCCTCTGCTCGAGTCCCAAGTCAAGTCAAGTCAAACTGCATTTGAGTCCCAAGTCAAGTCAAGTCAAGCATGTTGGTCAAGTCAGTTCAAGTCAAGTAGTATTTGTTCAAGCTAATTTGAAAATTAGTCTAAAACCAGTACTATGGCGGAGTGGTCTAGTGTATCGTATTCAAAACCTGGGTTAGTTCCAAGGTTGTGGGTTCGAATCCCGGTCCGGCCCATCCATGGTGCGTGTACCCTTGAGCAGGGTACTTTGTCATGCATTGCTTCTCTCCACCCAGGGGTAAAATGGGTACCTGGTGCTTGCACTGGGGAAGGAAACTGCAGACCCGGGCAGTAGTCGGCTCTATCGCCGGGTAGCCTATAAAAAATGCAGGCTCAAAAGCCAAGGAGTCGGAAGATGAGCGCCCGCAGCAAAGCACGTACCACGCATGCCCCATCCTTTCCTTTTCTAAACCCTGAATGAAGCTTTAGTTCTGAAAAACAATTCTGTCCTCAAAATGACAAATATGCATAAAAGTTCAATTTCACTTTTGGCAGACTCGAGTCAAAAAACCTTACGTGTAGGTTTGCTAGTATCATTTTAATATTAAAGGCACAGCTAGGCTTATCAGCAATGCGCGCGCACTAAATTCGTGCCACGAAATACGCAGCTCCATAGCAAAGGCATGGAGCTGCGTATTTCGTGGCACAAAATTGGCGCGCGCGCATTGCTGACGAACCACTGCCTTTAAGTCAGAAAATCCACTGGTTAAATTCAGATCTATGTATCTACATGTACTGTGTAGTAGGGTGTACATGAATTAGGCTTACCCACTTTTGTGAAATATTTTTAATTTATTAAAAATATTGTACTTTCTGCTGCACTAAATCCAGGGGAAACAAAAAATACTTTCACAATGGAACCCAAAAACCTTGACATAGAAAAATGGATAAATACTTACAAATCAAAAGCAGGCCATTAATTTTAGAATTACGCTGCACAGCCGTTGCAGTACTGTAGAAAAAAGGGTTGTTGTTCATCAAAACATCATGAAATGGTGCAGTGATAAAGTCGTCACAGTGTGAGTGTGTAGAGTCAGAACTTTACACAACAGGTTAACGTGTCCTAGCAACTATTAAATTTTGTGCCCCCAGGGTTAGGGGAGCGTAACCTTTCAACTTGTGTAAAGTTGCATGTACTCCGGTCCGTGCCCTCAATACGATTTGTGATGTAAATAGTCGGTTAATAGAGAAATGGAGTGGACTTTATTTGTAGTGTCAATAAAAAAAGTAGCCTTATCATTTATTGATGTTAAAGGAAGATTCTGAATGATTAAACAAAATTGCTTTAAAAAATGGTGTTATGGGTAAAACACTCGGTCATGGTACCTGTACATTAAAAAATACTGTGCACGCGCAGTTGAAAATGTTAGAAATTAAGTTTTCAACACCAAACAAAAATCTTACAAAATAAAAGGGTAAGTCCTTTTTGGGCGATATGAGAATAGGCCGCACCCATCATGAAAATGCAGAAGGCGAGTATTTTCATGACTCGTGCGGTATATTCTCATATCGCCCTCAAATATTATATAAATACCCCCTTTTACACAGATGCATAACAGAATAACACGGTTTAAAACTGTCATTATACATACATGTACATACATTTAATCTACATTTTTTGACATTAACTTACAATTTGCATATACACACTAATATAGCAATGTAGGAATATATATGTAATAGATACTTAGCAAGAAGAGGAAAATAACTTAGGCAGCCAAGGTACTATAGACCTTTTCCCACTAGATGAAATCTCGGGGGTGGCACCGGGATGACAATAAGCCCCGATTCCCACTTGCAAATCTTACTCCTGAGATTGCTCATTCCCCAGGGCGAGTTCAACCCAGCTTGGGACCAGGGTTGACAATTTTGGCCCCGGGGCGAGAACGGTTGTGGGAAAAGGGACGAGTTCTCACTTGTTCAAGTGAGGGACGAGGTGCCGATCTCCGGGGTAACTTCGCCCCGGGCAAGATTTAGAACAAGTGTGAATCAACGTGGGGGCGAATCACCCTGGGAGAGTTGTTCCAGTGGGAAAGGCCTTATTAGAAGCAGTGTGCAACAGGTAATATGATACTACAAGTGCAAGGTTACACAAATATCAATTAAGTGACTACATGATATTAAGGCAGAATTTTTAATAATACTGCAGTATATGAGCTCCAAATTTCACATTCAGCTACGGTCAGACACGAAGCTAAATTTATCTACATTTTAAATTACGGTAAACTAGAAATACATGAGCTATTATTATTAGAAGGTAACTTGAGAACAATCTATACAGTGGGATTATATCATGAATAACAAAACGCATGCAAAAATAAAACACTCCATTAAAATTTCTGTACATAATTATTCAAGTGAAGTTACATGTAGACAGTGATTAATCGCATATGCAGAGCTACCAACCATCCCAGATTTTAGGGAATGCAGGTTCATTCTGTGACTCCAAACGCATCTAAAAATCCCCAAGGTTGTTAATTGACAATCCAGGAGGGTTTTTATCCATGTCAGGACTTACAAAATTAGTCATTTTCCGAAGAAACTTTTGCAAAATCCGGGAGGGTTGGCAGCTCTGGGAATGTGACCTCTTTAAGCAAAAATATTGAAATGCCTACTCACCAAAATAAATGCACATCTGCTCTCATTAAAATGTTATTCCTAAAAGTTAGTCATGTCTGGCAGACTCAAGAATGTCACAAGCCTAGACCATTGGTGCAGATGAAATTTACAATGATTCACATGAATGGTGTGAAATTTCACTGCTCCGTTGAGGCCTATTGGCAGTTGCAAAAATGTGCATTTCTTTTTTGTGGAGTACGTCTTATACCAACCCAGCTACTTTACAGTTAATATTCAATTCTGGAAATTAATTACTTCTACACATTTTAAACTGTAAATGTGCTAGTTAGTGTAAACATTGAATCGGGCAGTGGACCATTTTTACAAGCAACGAATACAAAAATAAACGGCGGAAAAAAAGTTAATGTGTATACATACATCAAGCACCTTGCAATATAAATGCACTTTTGATTGCGACCTGCATGTTCGCGCAGGCTATGTCGAGTTTTCTAGATCATAGGAAGAAATTAAAATTAAAATAATTTATTTTTAAAATGAAAATTCCATGCAGTATCTGGGCACTGCCAGGAATTTCCATCTGAATTCAGAGCGTTGATCTGCAGCAGATTTCTTCTTATGGTCGCGAAAATGTGACCTAGTCTGTGCGACTTATCATCTGCCTTATTTGCAGAGCGAGTCACATATTTGTAGTGAAAGGTTGTGACCTCGTTTTTTTAATGAAAGGGGTAGCTGGGCACACTAACAAAGATTTTCGTGCAAATGACTTTATCTCGCCTCAAATCAATAGAAATCATCAACACCATCACCCCGTTTACACTCGATTCGCCTTTGCCGAATCGAACTCCGCAATTTCCAAAAAGGGGAGTTGAAGCCGGGTAGGCACTAAGTGTAAACGCAAAAGGTGAATTGAAAAAGGCGGATCAGACCCGGGTCTGATTCGCCTTTTTCAAGTCACCTTTGGGGTAGGGTTGAACCCCGCAATCGTCAAGGTCGCTTGTAGTGTAAACGCTACCCGAATACAGATTCGGCAATTTGAGTGTCCTTGGGGCGGTGCCCGCATTGTAGTAGATTTAATTGACCAATCTGGCACTAGTGCAGCAACAGCTCACGCATGCACTGCTGTTACATTTAGTGGTGACTTTTGCGGTTTCTGAAGCGAGTTGAAGCGATTTGGGGTGTAGTGTAAACGCGGCAAATGTTCAGTTTTGTGGTCGCAATAAAAATGCTGGATCTGTATCCACCTTTGCCGATTCGAGTGTAAACGCGGTGCATGTGTGATTTTGTAATAAAGAGAGGCATTTCTCTAAACAAATACATTATGTAACAAAAATACAAATACAGCCCCTTTTGCGTTAACATAAATTCAAAAAGCATGCATGTACTTTGTGGTGATACATTTCTGCATACCCTGGATAAAATGACAAACCAATATTTTTGTTTTATCTCTAAACAAGTACATAATATGAACTGTCGGAGCAAAATTATGTAACAAAAATAGAAATACAGCCCCTTTTGTGTTAAAATTCAAAAAGCGTATATACTTTGAGGTGATACATTTCTGCATACCCTAGATAAAATGACAAACCAATATTTTTGTTTTTACTATTAGTAAAAGTACAGAGTTTACTGAAATTAAAATACTGTTGTAACAATGCTGTAAATATAAAGAAAACTGCCAGGTATGGGCGCTTTTGACAATACCAAAAAATGCTAATGACATGCAAATTTTACTGTACCATGTGATAACATCTCTCTACAGTATTCTATTTTTGACTTTGGATGAAAATCACTTTTCTACAGCACAAGACATGTAATTTAAGCACCATCTACATGATAAACGTTATTGTTAACCTATTTGTATTTCAATAATGCGGTGGCCGAGTATTAAAAACATTTTGGGGATACTTTCCCAAAGTCTTTTTTTTCTATACAAGTCATTTTAAACTCTTAAAGTTGCACTGTCCGATTTTAGGCTGATTTAAGAGTCAACATTTTTTTTTTTAAAGTTAAATTGCTATTTTTCTAGAATAAAAAAAGTTATCAGCTTTTATTTGGTACCAAGAACGAAAAAATCCGTTAAGGATTAAATGCCAGTCGATTAAAAACAAGAAATAATAAAAGACGGCCCCTGTCTTTTATTAGACAGGGTTATGACGTGTGTACATACGTGTTCATACAACGTGAAATCCATTTCAAGAAAAAGGCTTGTATCTCCAATTTTGAGTTACAGAGACATAAACTTTTTAAATTCATTCGCTTGTGTAAATTAATCTTTTAATCCCTTCACCCCAACACAGACAGTGCAACTTTAATATCCACCTGAAAAGAAATTGTGCCAATAAGATTCACTTATTTTTTGTAAGCCAATTCTACTATATTTTCAAATATACATATTTAGGGTGTTTCTACCCTTTGTCAGTAAATCAAAACAAATTCAAGGCCTCGGATTTTCAAGGCTCTTTTGCAATGTAGACTTTTTCAATGCGTGTCTGGAAATATTAAGACGTGTGTTTAATTTGAACACGAGTCATGTAACATCAATCATTTTACATTATTCTATTCCACAGGGATAATAAAGCAGAAAAGTCCCAATACATTGCGACAAAACACCTTTTCAACACATGCCGAAAAACATGGATCTTTTATAAAGAACTGTAGACCTGTTTTTTGCTTAAAGGCACAGGCTCGTCAGCAATGTGCGCGCGCCAAATTCATGGCACGCAGCTCCATAGCAAAGGCATGGAGCTGCGTATTTCGTGGCACGAATTGGGCTGGCGGGCACGCATTGCTGACGAGCCTGTGCCTTTATAATAAGGTTTAAACGTAGAGTTACTTTTTACATAATTTTGTCCACAAAAAAAATGAAAAAAACAAACAAACGTCTGGTACTACATGTATATTCAACATATTACAAGAGCTCGTCACAAGAGGGCGCTTATCACATCATTTCGTACTTGTTGGTCTTAATGAGCTTGGCAAGTCCGAATGAGAGAACAATTCCAATTATCTGGTAAGGGAAGAAAAATGACGATAACAATTAGGCGATTCAATAAGCAATCATATTATAACTTGTGAATTTGTTTTCTTCAGCTCACTACATGTAATAGATTTTCTGGAATTCTTAAAATACCTGACGGATGTAATGAAATGGGAAATATATTAAAGACACTTGTTAATGGGTTTACGTAACTTCACTTTGCAGCCCGTAGGCTTACAAATGTCTTCCACCTAAACATCGAGATACATGGGTGACGGCCAGAGACACCGGCAGCCGATTTCACGAAAGAGTGCGCAACTTTTGCAAAATGGCGCAAGCCCCATAGCTTGCGTGTCATTTTCACAGGAATGTTGCGCAGCCTACGCAATAAAATTTTGCGCAAGCGGACTTACGCAGTGCGTAAGGATTCGTGAAATCGGCTGCAGGGAATCCCCTTACTCTTCACGAAAGAGTGCTCTGGGATCTTTTAAATGCGTTACATAAAACACTGGAACAACGGTTTTAAAATTCTTTTCTCTCCAAAGTTCTATATTTAGAAAGAAAATGATACAAACCTGGAAGAAGGCGAACCCTAATGCACTTCCACCAATAATAGACATCTTGTTGTTAAGGAAACTGGCCACTTTCGCATAACAGCCCTGTAACCAAGGAAACCACCTCGCACGAATTAGTCTGGCTTCTGTAACCTGAAACGGCCTTGATATATGCATAGGTATTCAACATACCCCGGTACAGTTTTATCCACTTGCAAATTCAAGCATGGTTTAGCTATATGTATAGTCCCTCGAATGATGGGTAATATCCCTTGTTCAAAGGACTCTAATTGAATTATTACTGACTATATAGTTAACTTGTAAAATACTGTATATCGTTCCAAAACAGAAAAAAAATTCTTAAAATATTGATCAGAACAGAAGTTTGTTGGATACAGTGAACTTGTGGATAACAAGGCACTCATCGACCAATCACTTTGGAATCACTTTCAAGACTGTTCTGCTTCAGTGATTTCCTCCAGGTCCAAGAGGACCTGTTTGAACAAAGTGATTCCCACAGCAATGAAATGTGATATTTTCTGTTTCTGGGAGAATCTTGCAGTTAAGGGCTCTCAGAAAACCAATTTTGGAGTTATCTGCATGAGATCTCAAAAACAGCCCTTGAAGTGGCGCACCCTGCCTCAGAGGCTCTTGACCAATAAAATATGACGTATGTGCGCAAAGCCACATTTTTAATGCAAATTCACAAATTTCCTGTTATGCACCTTATTGTAAGCTAGCAGTGTGCCATTGACCATGATGGGTACAGCGATCTCATGGTCCTCGCAGGTGTCCTGGTCTACGGTCGCATTGCAGCAGCTAGCTGGTACCTCGTCCTGGTGCCCCGTTTCAAGCCAATCAATGTTTGGGTTAAGCCAGTCTGTGTAGTTTGCCGAACCGCAGCAATGGAGCTTTGAAAAGGTCAAGGAACAGGATTAGTCGTGACACTTATGGATTTTTTATTTTATTAATAACTAACATGGGAAGACCCACATGTACCCCTTTTGCTAGTTTTAAATAAAAGAGGAATTACAATAAATTACAATAAATTTCAATAAATTTGTATATTTTATTAATTAATAATTTTTTTTTCACAATAAATCAACTACCGGTACTGGCATAACCAATTTGTTGCGTTTACACCAGAACTCCTCCGCTAATATGAAATAATTACCCGTAATAATACGCACACCATATGGACTGGATTGAAATTAATGAGATTCGACGCGCAGGCATTCACGGCCGAGTGAACGACTGTAGAAGTGTCTTTAATTATTAAAAGCCAGCGGGGATGGCAGACAGACATTCTCATTGAGATGTATTCATTCGAACAAGTGTAACTGTGGAGAGACTTACGCATACTGGTACATTGTAAAACGCCACAGTAATAGCAAAGCCCTTAGGCATCCGCTGTAAAATGCTCAATTAAATTTTTGCCAATTTCAAATTACAGTTGCCATCCACAATTTGTTCACATCATTGCACATGCAGAAATTATATATGTACAGCACCAATGGTGGTGATTTACATGTATTATATAATATAGTTAAATAATGTTCGAGTTCAATGGTACAAATTTACAGGGTTGTAACGATTCTTCCTCTGCTCGAGTCCCAAGTCAAGCTGCCTTCGAGTCCCAAGTCAAGTCAGGCATTGGTCAAGTCAAGTAGTCACAACAGTAAATTAGTTGAAGCTAATTTCAAAATGAGTCTAAAATTTCGTGCTGAAATGAAATTCGGTCCCCAAAATGACAACAAAATTGCAACATCTGGTATGGTGCCTGATCACCATTGGAATGAAACATGCACAAAAGATCTATTTTGTTTTTGGCAGACTCAAGTTAAAAAGTCTGAGTCAAGTCAAGTCATTTGAGGTTCGAGTCATTGAAAATTGGGACTTGAGTTCCGAGTCTCGAGTCAGAGTCATTATACAACTCTGCAAATTCAATAAACTACATTTAGTGCAATCTTCTCAATGCATGTGAAACTTTTAGAAGATTTAATAAAATTTCATTTATTTTGTAATTTTAACAAAAGCACATGTTCTATAGGGTGGGTAAAACCTTCCCAAAAATGAACTGGTTAAAAATACTCAAAACATTCTGGTAATTGTGAGAGTTGAAAAATGCCTTGGCCTTACAATTTCGTTGAATATCAACAAAAATATTATACCAATGTCTGTTAGAAGCCGTCCAAAATTGTCAAAATTTTCACGTTCTACAAAGCGTAAGAAGGGGGAGGGGGGTTGGTCGAGGGCCACGTACGACTTAAAATGCATTGTAAAATGTTGATATTCCACAGTACTGACAAAAAATGTTGATAACTAGTATTTCAGAGGGTCTTAAAATACTACGCTTTGTAGAACTGTAAACAACTTTGGACGACCCCTTATTAAATTATTTTAAATAGTCTACACTAAATTGCCCATGAATTTCTTGTTAAAAAATGGCAACTGAGGCCCGCTTCAAACGTCGCGCTTATGCCGTGTCGAATTAAAGTCAACCTGGAGCGACGTTGGTACGGTGTAAGCACGGCATTGGCTTTAAACGTCGAACTTAATGGCAAACTCCTAGTCGAGCTTAACTACATCCAACATGGCGGATGAGTATTGTGCACGTCATGGACGTTGTACACGTGCGTTTTCCATTCTGTCCATTGTACGTCGCCTTTTTATTATTTTGATGCACTTGTTTGTTGGTTATTTCTTTACTCACATACGCGCTGCGAGCATGCGCATTCCTAGTTGGAACAAAATTGCGGACCAACTTCGAACTGGAAATATATTCGGCACGACGTTTGAAGCCAAGCCGTGCTTGTGCCGCACTAAATAGAGTTAGCACGGCAGACCCTGTCGAGCTAAAATCTTCTGCCGTGTCGAACTCATTTTGCCGAGCCAAATGGCTTCAAACGTCGTGCTTGTGCCGTGTCGAATTTAAAAAATCAAGTTAAATTTAATTCGACACGGCATAAGCGCGACGTTTGAAGCGGGCCTTAGAAAGTCATTTTTATCAATGCATGAAACAGTGTTACCTTCTCTTGAAGTTTGTCAATATAAGTATCTGGCGGTTTCCCTCGGGCTTTGTACGTCCCAATGTGTTTCTTCAAGCCAGCTTTGAATCCTTCTTGCAACTAGGGTTTCGTAAAAATACAAATTCGAAAAAACGTTGAATGTTACTTTTTTAGAAATTCTGTAAAATGATGCAGTTAAAACTGTTAAAGGAGCATGTTCAGAAAAATGGATTTCGTTTTAACCTAACAATCATATAAAATGCCTCCCCAAAATACTACCCATAGGAAGAAAACAGGAAATTTGCAATCTCCAATTTGGACGTGGAAGATAAATTAGTTTACAAAAGACAGGTGGTTTTTCGACAATAACCTTGAAATTTCAGAATGGTAATGAGAAAAATATGACAATGATACGGTATCAAAACCCCAACACCCATGGGGAAAATGGGTGTGTCACAAATGTCATACAGACACCCTCCTTTAATATAAAAACACACAAAATAATCACACTTTTATGAAAGAGTAAACAAGTAGACCCTAAAGGGTAACTGAAACAATAAACAAAACATATGCCAGAAACAGATCCTTCTAAAACCCCCCTGTGCAAATTTCCTGTATAACTCGTGTTCCAAACCAATTTTGTGTCCATCATGTTACATAATTTATATGGGAATTTTCCTTTTATAACAGAGAATTTTTAGAAAAGCCTGTTATTTCTTTTATCATTTCATACATTTTTAGAAAACGATATTTTCATCAATTGCGAAACATGATGCCCCTGTATTATGGATACAATAACATGTATGTAAACCCATTTACGTCCAGATGTCAACTCTATTTAATTTGATGAGGGGAGCTAACGGACAAAACAAACTTGGCCTAAAATGTAAAAATGCTTTCAACAACTCAAGAAAAACACCCTTATATTTTACAGAAATAAATTTAGCCAATTCATACCAATAAAGCTAGGGGGGAAAATACAGAAAAGGACCAAAATATCACCGACATCAAATTGCGCAAACAGAAATTTAATATCTTTGATAATATCTACACAGAAGGCAAAATCCTGCCTTGCTTGCACATGATTAAATTTCACATAATGAATAGGCCTTGTAACAGCAGCGAATATTGTCGGGATCATCTTCATTTATCGGTGCAAGAGGCATTTTTTCCCAAATTATACGGAATTTACGCTAGGGTGACTGAATAGTTACAGTAATCATTCTAACAGCCACGTTATATAAATCAAAGTTTCTTTCTTGTAAACAAACCTAACGTGTAGAAACTCCCTCCCCTCCCCACATCTTCCTCACCAATGTATTTTAGACAATTTCTACAATGTGTATAATACCAGGGCCTTTTTTCAAATCTCGACTTAGGCTCAGGCTCCGGCTCCATGTAAACCACACATGGAGACAGAGACGAAGTCAAGATTTGGAAAAAGGCCCTGTAATTAAGATAAAATCACATGTATTAATATTTTCTTTTTAGAATTTGCATACCGTATTTACAATACTTACAGGTTTTTCGTAAACAAATCCGGAGATGCCAGCTGCTAGAAGAGCAACAAAAATGACGAACACCATCACTCCATACTGCAAGAGGTAAACAAAGTAAACAACTGAGTAAACAATAGGGTCAACAACATGGTCAACAACTGAAAAACAACAGAAACTGTGCACAACAAACCAACAACTCTCATACATGTACATGTTATACATGTACAGAAATTAAAATAAAAAAGTCAAATTGTTTAATATGCATTACTGCAAAACTACATGTACTGAATATTTCAGTAGTTCGGTTCGAATTCTGTTGGAGCCAAGTTGTTTTCACTGCATCCAGATTTCCAAAACTCATCCATGGACATTTGTCCAGATTTTTGCA
Organism: Henricia sp. BOLD:AAB3569; assembly: GCA_037783545.1. Lineage (NCBI taxonomy): Eukaryota > Metazoa > Echinodermata > Asteroidea > Spinulosida > Echinasteridae > Henricia > Henricia sp. BOLD:AAB3569. The sequence goes on from JBBELK010000219.1 coordinate 2,345,444, forward strand.
AAACATGTATTTCGTTCTAACCTGACAATCATATAAAATACCTGCCCAAAATACTATCCATGGGAAGAAAACAGGAAATTTGCAATCTCCAATTTGGATGTGGAAGCAAGAATGTTGGAGTAATTACTGTACTGCTTTATTGAACCGGATAAATTAGTTTACAAAACTTTGGTGGATTTTTGACGATATCCCTGGAAATATACGGATTGAGAGCGCATAATTTCTGAATGGCAATGAGAAAAATATGACAAGATATGGTAGCAAAATCTTAACACACATGGGAAAAATGGGGGGGGGGGGGGGGGGGGTGGGGGAGGTGTGGGTCTAGGAGGTGCCCTAAAAATGTGATCTAGTCACGCTTGTTTAAAAATTTATAAAATGCAGATTCTAAAATGACAATTACTCATATTGCTGTACAGAAAAAAACCACTAGTCGTCATACCGGTACGTCCAATTGATTGAAAATTTCTTGAGATATACGGTAGGAACATATACACATACCATTATCTAATTCCAGAATTTAGAGTACATAAAACAAACAAAAGTCAAGGTGTTCAGAATTTTTTGAGGAAACCTTTTACTTACTAGTTGCAGAAGCCACGCAATGTTCTTAATGGTTGCACAGCACCCTATGATTCCAGCCGCAATCATAAAACTTCCCGTCCCGATAAGAACGTATTCCACATTGGAATAATCTGTCTCGGATAGTTCCAAGTAATATCTTAGATCGAAGATTCCCCAGATACCTACGGCAAGAAGAACTATTCCAACCACCTTCAGAGAAATAATAAAAATAAATTAGTTTAAAAAACAAAACAAACACGTAGTCCATTACAAGGCTCATAGGCCACTCCGAGGCAAGTTGCCTGTGGTAAAGTGCCTTGCTTAAGGGCACAAACGTCACAACCTTTCATGGCCAGGATTTGAACCCACATTCCGGCTATCTGGCATGTCTGGCATAGGGACTTGGGTTAGTGCACTAAACCACCCCAGCGCCCAGAAATGAAACCCATATTCCAGCTACATACCTGTAAATCACACATGGTATACCGTAGGAACTTGAGTTCAGTGCACTAGACCAATGGGCCATAACACCGCAGGAATCAAACCCACATTTCAACTACTTGGCATAGGAATTCGAGTTTTGAATTTTAACAAAGTTAAAAGATCTCAGCTTTTAAATTTCAACTTAACAGTAATTTTTTTTTTACCAAGGATTTATGTAGAAACTATATTTCAGAGGTCCCGTGAAATTTACCAAGTTGTGAAAATTGTTCACAAAATGTGGGAAAAGTTGTCCCACAAGTATGTTGAACTTTCGCAAATTGTTTACACACCATGAAAATTGTTAACATTTGAAAGGAATTAAACAAATTCCCTTTCACTGTGTTAATAACTAAACCCAACTGGCACACTGCAACATGACTACAAAAAAATTAGGATACGGTTGGGTAAACTGTGCACCCAGCCTAGTTAGATAAACTGTGGTACGTAAAGTGGGGTGTTATGGCCGAGCGGTTTAGTGCGTCGAACTAAAGTTCCTGTGCTAGTACTAGAATGTAGGTTCGATTCCGCACTGCGACGGTTGTGGCACCTGTGCCCTTGAGCAAGGCACTCAACCACACTTGCTCCCATTCCTGTAATTGGCGGTCTCTCTGCTGTTGGATGTGGTAAATAAATAAATAAATAAACTGCAAACAAAAAATCACAATTGTCAAAACTGTCTTTTATATAGAGGCACTATAAAAAAAGGTCAAGAATTTTACAAGAATATAGAGCCACCTTCTATCAAAGGTAAAATATTATTGATTATTTTGAAGATTTGTGACATTTTTTTTGTTTGTCCAAGAGGTTGAACTACATGTACTGTACCGGTACATCACCTCACAAAAGGAAACCATGGAGGCCTACCGGTACCATACATATAAATTGAATGAAAAATATGCTACGGTTGATCTACATGTACAGGAGCTCTCAGAAATGTTAACCCGATAATTAACTTACAATAATACATGTATGTTGGGTAAAAATAGCATTTCAGAAAGCCTTGAAAATCCAATCTACATGTACATGTATGCATGACTTTTGTGTTTTGTGATGCTAACACAATTTTGTTTTTGAAAATCACACAATTTCTAACATGTCTAAGTGCACAGACATGCACACATACATGTATGTATGCAAGCGTGTAGTGCATATGACAGCTGCAGGGCAACTGCACAAGTGCCTGTGCCATCAAGGTTTCAAATTTCCGCCATGAATTCATGACTTGGCTGCGCTAATGGCTAATCAATGCTAATTATTGTTGAAGCGTGAAGACATAAGGCGACTGCCTCTAGGGTATGCCTGCATAAACAGTTGGTCAGAATGCGCGATGTGGGGAACAAAAGCATGGGCGTCAAAATGGCGTAAGGTTTCCAGTAACAAAAAGAAGAGGGGAAAATGAAATGACATGGAAGGATAAATGTGAACCTCCAGCACAAAACCATGGGGAATTGGGTTGGCGTACCGGTAGCGGTTCTTTCCTCGCCTTCCACCTCTGTGGCCCTGGTTCGAATCCCGTCCAGGTCTCAGCTTGATTCCGTGGGTTTTCCCCACACGTTGGTGTGTGGGGTTTTCCTCCCCACCTTTAAAACTGAGAATTTCTTCCTGCTTTCTCTCGCATTTCGTGGCCAAGATGAAGAACTTCCTTGGTGGCTACAGGGCAACGATTTGATGAGTCGGCTAATTTCAGAAACCAGATCCCTTTAGGGGATCATACGAAAGGCAAAGTACATGTAAGCACAAAACCATGCTTTAGCATGTCTTTGTCATTAATTACGTAATTCTACAACAAAAGAAATGTTCAGTTTAAATACAAATTTGGAAATTTCTTTTGTAATTAAGTTGACATCAAAATATCCACATAACAGCTTCATTATGCATGACTGCATAAAGCTTCTGTGTGCTGAAAATTCCCACTCTAAGATTGACTGCTTTTTCAATAAAAAAGTGGAGAAAAATATTTTCTGATATACATACAGGTATGTACCAAACTCATTTTCATTGAATTGAATTTTCATTACATACCCCAATACCTATTTGAATAACTACCTGACCCGAAAGGGGACCCCCGCTGGTGTGGATTTCAAATTCATGATGTGGAAATCAAATCCATGCATGACTGTACCTATATCATCCAGCAGCAATCTCTAGACTACATGTATAACCAGCCTACACGTCTCTACCCCCTGCTCGTTATTATTGTTATTCAGTTTCTCAGACAGGTGTTTCTATCTCTTCAATGAACCTGTGGCATTATAAGATGTTAAAGGAGCTTGGGCAGATTTTTTTCCAAGAAAATGGATTTCGTTCTCACCCAACGATCATATAAAATGCCTAGCCTTCCATAAAATACTATCTATTGGAGAAAAAAAAACCAAGAAATTTGCAATCTCCAATTTGGCTGTGGACGTGGTGTTAGCAAAAATGTTGGTGTACAATCGCTGCACTGCTAAATGTATCATGGCTATATGAAATTAGTATTCAATATATATCAGTGTTTTTTACGATATCCTTGAAAATATATGGATTGAGAGTGCGAAATTCCAGAATGGTAATGAAAAAAATATGACAAATGATATGGTATCAAAATCTCAACACCCATGGGGAAAAATGTGAGGGGGGGAGGGGGAGGGGGTGGTGGTAATTAAAAATGTGACCTACATGTAGACACTCCTTTAAAGGGACACCCTAATAAATGTACTTTTAAAAAAAATCCCACCTACTCCCCATAAATATTTGTGGGTGTAAAAAAATAGCCAAGAAACAAAGCTTTTTTCTTGGCCTGCACACTTGTTTTTTTTTTTGAAATGTAAAATTTGAACCCAGATTTTTTTCTTTGTCTGGCGTCTTGAGACACGCTGCAACATTCCTTTAAAATATCTACATGCATCAACATCATTGTGCCTGAAGCCACACAATGTACAGTGCCAGACAGGGTGGTTCTTGGGTATTAATATAAGCAGCAGGATAAAGGGGGATCAGCATAAAGAGGTAAGAGTGCCTATGGGCGTTATGAACGATCTTATCATTTTTTCAGGCAGTGCGGAAGGGGAGAAAAACTGTCTGGCAAGATTATTCTAGATTGGTTCTGCAATTTCCGAACCCTGATGGAAATAGTTGAAATTTTGAGGGTTTTTATTAACCTACGTACATGTAGAGAGTAATGGGATCTTCCATGAAAATGGGACAATGTCCCCTTTAAATTGTGACACTTCTGGAGTTGATTTTTATAAAAAAAAATCAAAGTATGATACCAAGATGTGACTGTGTGTACCGATAACTGCTGGTAAATTATTTTAAATATTCTGTATGTATACACTCTTGGCATGTACCATACATATTGCACTAACAATTCTTTCAAAACATGCAAAAGTGTTGTTGACTTGGACAGGCCAGTTCTACAAATATGTTTCAATATGTCAAATTTTGAGTCCTGTTTTTATGGAAAGACTAACCACATTACACATTTGCTGCTTAAATTGAAGAGTTCTAAGGAATTAAAAAAGGCAAAACACTGGACCATTGGTGTGACACATTTGTACATACTGAAATCTCTTTCACAAATGTTGGTAAGTTAAACAAGCCATTTTTACAAATTTATGCGTCAATACATGTATGTCAAATTTTGAGTCCTGATTTTATGGAAAGATCCATATTACACATGTATGTGAATTTGCTGCTTAAATTGGAAAATAAAAAAGGCAAAACACTGGACCATCAGTCTAGTTTTAAAGCACAAAAAGCACTGTACCAATGCTGAAATGACTGGCCTCGCTCCAGTGGGTTTGAAAGCTCTAATTATGGCCGTCATGCATCAGCGATACCGGTATGTACCTACATGTCAGCCAAGGATTTTTGTGCAATTTTTAGCAACCAAAAGCTGATGCAAGATAATCAATTGATAAAAAGCATAGCCCATCCACAATGCGGCTTGTGCGTGGCACTGGGCCAGTTTGTGAAAAGATTGTACACACATGCGTACAAAAGTTTGCACTTAAATTGTGTATGCATGGTTGCTGCATTAAGATATGCATAGTTTTTCACATTTTTAGCATTTCTAGTTTATGGTATTTTTTCCTAAATACATTGAACAAGGATTGTGCACTAACTAAGGAGATGATGTGATTTTTCTACAGAAAAGCAACATTTGCGACAAAAGTGCAAGTGGGAAGTATCTTAAAATTAGATTTTCTGTTGATCCCAGGAGGTAATTTCCTTCAAATCTTTTTTCAATGTATACGGGAAAAAATACCAAATTTATACCAGTTTTATTCAACATTGGCCAATAGACCTTATGCACGGCGGCCATGATAGAGGGCAGTCAATTGTCACAGTGCGTCATGCACGAGTAGGCACTTTGTGGGTCTATTTCATTTGAATATGAAAACCTGCCCTCTGTCATGGCTGCCATGCATAAGGTCTATTACAAATTTCAGATATTTTAAGGTATTTGATAGATGTCCCAGCTGAATGTATATCAAATTCAAGAAATGAAATGAATTTAAATCCCCAGGATGTGTGAAAAAATATTTTGAATTTGGAGAATTGAGCGATTTCCAGGGCTAAAAGTTTACAATGTCCCTTTAAATAAACTGTCTGCATAAATTTGATGTAGAGCCAAGAATCGCGTCATGTTCCAGTTTTAACTGCTTTTTCCCCAGCTTCAGTGGAAATCAGACTTCCTCCAAAGTCAACCCACAACGGATGTTATTGAACTTGAAAGAGAAAAGCTAAGAACTGGCTGGCCATAGAAAGCACAGGTTGTTTTTATGCAGTCAGTTCTTTGTAAGTTACAAATGTATCATTTTCAATTCAGCAGTGTAATTCGACAGGTAACAAGTAATTTATTTAATCAAAATAAGACTCAAAGGTTCTGTAACATTACTTATACATAGCATTTTTAAAAAGCCATAAAGTCAAGTTATAATAAATGTTAAAGGCACATAAATGTACAAAAAAAAAGAAGTCAGTATTAAAGTTTAGGCAAAATTACCTAGGCATGGACACCCAGGATTTGCCTTGTCTGCTTGTTAAAGGGCCCCTGAAATGCTCAATAACTTTATGCACAGTTTTTGCTGCATATATGAAGGATTACTTGTGTAGAAAGACAATACTACTGCTCATTTTGATGCCCCGTGAATAAAAAGTGGCATTTTTCAACTTTGAAACTTTTTTCACAATAAACTCACAGAAAGAGGGTGCTGTTTGGGGCATGTCACTTGTCTTTAGGAACACACAGCAGAAAAGCAAAGAAAAAACATAAGACTTCAAACTGGAATTGTGGAAAAATGCTGCAGTTTCCAGCCTTAGTTTTTTCATGGTTTGCAACAGGTAACATGTAAAACAAACCTAAACCGTCATGGGTTACAAAAGTTTCAGCAAGTTGGAGAAAATTTTGTGCACAGTTGAATGAGATTTTCCTGTGTTTTCCTAAAGTGACATCACCATCTTGCTCATGCATATGTAAATTTGCATTAGTATAAAAATCAAAAACCTTGATTTTAACCCCCCAAACAACTCCCAAGTAGGGTTTTTATGATTGTAAATTATTGGACTAGTTCCATAGCACAGATTTCATTAATAAAAACACCATTTCAGGGGCCCTTTAATGTTATGATAATCCAAGTAAAACTGGAGTTTATTGTAGTGTAACGTCTGAAAGGAGCATGTTCAAAAAAATTGTTTTAACCTAAAAATCATAAAATAACTCCCCAAAATAGTATCCATGGGAAGAAAACAAGAAATTTGCAATTTCCGATTTGGATGGGGAAGCAAAAAGTTGGTGATCACTGCACTGCTTTATCATGGCTTTATGGAACCGGATACGGTAGATTAGTTTACAAAACATCAGTGTGTTTTTTGACAATATACGGATTGAGAATGCGAAATTTCAGAATGGTAATGAGAAAAATATGACAACTGATATGGTATCAAAATATCAATATGATATCCATGGGAAAAAATGGTGGGTCAAAAATGTGATCCAGTCACGCTCCTTCAAGTCCGAGACACAAATTGACCTTAATTAAGACGTCTTAAGAGTTAAGAACTTTCTTTATTGCAATCCACCCGTTGGTTTGATGATAAAATTAAAAACACAAAAGAGGGAAAAATAAAAAAAAATTACGAAGCATTGCAAAGCCAACGCCAAAGGAAAGTTACAAACTTAATTTTTTAGAGTTGTCCCATAGGTTTAGTGCATGGGCTCCAGTGGTTGTTCATACGTCCACGTTCCACGTGTACGGTTATCTTAAATTCCGGCAAGTGCCACGTAACGTCTTGTCAAGGTGGCCTGTCATCAACCGCAAACACACACACCGAAACGCGAAACGGACCGTTCTCGTCGCTGCGAATCGACAAAACTTACCCAGAAAATAATGTTAAATATCGTCAGCAGAAGCTTGACCAGGGCCATGGCCGCCGTAGTTTGCATCTGTTTCGGCATGTCGGTGGTTTATTCGTCTCCGATCGCGGTGAAAACGACGATAAATGGTAAATTCCTGGCCCAATATGTGAGCCTTCGCAGCCACTTCGCTTCGTCTCACGCACGCAAAATCGAAATCACACACACCCCACTTTCACTACTACGATGCACTCTAAAGGACACGAAACATCACAGTGAATCCACACCGTACCTTGACACTGTTTTGGAATGTACAATATATGGTACGGAATTACACGATTGCGCAGGCGTAAAACATGGAGCTGCATAGACAGCCCTGAGCCGAAGTGTGACGTGTGTCATAGTAATTGGCTCTAAACATCATGCCCGTCGAAAAAAGTACCATTGCAAAAGCACAGGGACACGGTTCAGTGGTTTTTTAGTTTAGAGGCATTGCCTAGGCAACTAACAAAAGATGTCGTATTCACTTCGCGATTCGGCAGTTTATTGACTTAGTGCTGAAATTATTTACCGAAACGCTACACGTACTTGGTACTACACTAGCCTTCTTGAAATGTTTTAGACACAAAACTCGTGCGTTGCATCAAAGTTAGAGTCTCAGCTAAAATTAGTAAAAAGATAAATGAGAGAGAAAAACCCAACCAGCCAAAATAAAGATAACTTTCATAATCTTCAAGGCACTGTCTATATCTGGCTGGAAAAATGTTCATGCTTTCAAAAACGTGTGTAGGAAAAAACGAAAAGAAAAGGATGATCGGCCATTTTTTTCCGAGGCAGACAATTCTCTTGCCTCTTTCTCGACTCTTCAGATTAACTATCATCCATGGTTGGTACTTCACTAAGATAGAATACATAATTGGAAAATAATAATCTCCATGCGTGATTGAGGATGTGTTTGGAGGGGAAAAAACACCAACAAAAACCTGTGTGGCGCAGCTCAGTAGCTCATGATCTACCTTTTTTAATGAAAACATGGGAAACTGTCCATGGCTTGAAGAAATTGTCCAAAGCCATCGTCCTACTTATAGGCTGGTTCCCTGGTTATACTGTACCATCGATATACATGTACGATATACACTGGATGAAGTATGCAATAGCAGTTGGCTATAATTGAAGCCATGCGCCGGCCGCCATTGTACCCCACGAACAATGCTTGGCATAGACTGCTCCCCGGTCCATGCGATCGCTTGCATTTCACTTAACACATGTAGACCATGACGTATAGACTAGTGAAGACAGTATGACCAGTCTATGCAAGGCATTGTATTTGGTGGCGGACAGTGGCTTCAATTTTAGACGTCGTTGCTTTTTTTAGACGTCGTTGCTATATATATATCGATGTACTGGGAAAACGGAGCTATAATACCATAGTTCACTGGGGCCCTAGGGGTCTAATGTTGTTCATATGAAGGCGCCCTTGCAAACAAAATGCGTGTGTACATGTATCATCTTCAGTTATCGGCTATATAACTATCGCTTTCTTACAAAATGATATCATCTCGGCTGCAATCATTGCTTTGGAAAGTTAGAACTACTTCTATCTTCCATTTGAGTAAAGGTGTTTTTTTTCTTCGCTGAAATGGTTGGTTAAATTTTGGGACATTACAAATCCTACGGCATACTGTCACACGCACGTGCTTTAAAGAAGTACACATTTTGCAAAGTGGCAGGAATGCGCTTCCGTAAATGTTAACTTTCCCGTTGCACGTGCGGTCGGCAGGTATAGCGCCACCAAGTGGCCAATTGCGTAAATTAAGTGCAGTGCAGCAAGAGACGTGGAGAAATAATTATTACACATCATCGTCTGCTTCTAAAACTAGTAAAAAGTCATTTCATCATGATGTCATTTGCAAGATTGTATGTGACAACTCCAGCTCGACTCGTGACTGTGAATTACGGAGCTTACATTTACAGAAAAGACTGTTTTGCCAGCATCCAGATTTGAGTGATTCGAGTGAGTATCTGTGTTCACGGTTTTGTTTAGTGACTGGTGACTGGCACCCGGGCGGGCATGCAGGCCAACAACAACAACAGACGGGGTGACAAGAACTTGAAGTTAAACAAACAACAACAACAACTCCGCTTCGCCAAATCTGGAGTTATGCAGACACGCTAGCCATTGCAACATAAGAGCACGAAGAGAGTCACTTTAAGTGTTAGCATGTTTACCCTTCTTAAAATAAGTGTGAATCAATCAACCTTGGCGTTAAACCTTATTAAGTCAGTAGGGGCGCACGCGCCAACTCGGAGACAATCTCCAAACTCGCGGAAGTCTCCCGATAAGGAGACTTTTCTGTCCCCCGATACGGCGAATGTCTCCAACTTGGAGGACACTTTTTTTTCAAAAAGCTGAGCGGCCTCGGGGATCGCTCGGCGGCCTCTGCAAACTCGAAAAATGGAATCTAGGTCAAAAATACCCCCTAGTTACCCGACTACTTTGACTGGTTGTCCGACTACTTTTCGGATTACACGAGCGGGAAACTTGGAGCTGCAAAATTGCAACATGACACGGCGCAGCAAGTCGATACCACAACTTTTCGGTACCAATCAAGTGGTATCTATATTTATGCTAGACAATAGCGATTGCACTGGGATTTATATCGATACCGAAAAATCAATTTTTATCCTATCTATGTAGATGTTGCTGCAAGCTACTTTTATGTACAAGACAATCATATGACACATGTACACGTAGCATACGAACAAAATCTCCAAAAAAATGCATGAATGGGATATTAACCATGCTGGACAATAGCCCGAGGACCTGGCAGAGGCTATATGAGGTGGTCTTATGCAGTGTTTACCCCAGAAAATTGTTAAAGTGTAGTGGTAAAATATATTTCAGATGACATATGTTTTTTTTTTATTTTTTTTATTTATGTATTCACCACATCCAACAGCGGAAGGACCGCCAATTACAGGAATGGGTGATAACATAGGTATTGGAATAACTATCAACTTCTAAGCTGAATTAGAAATGGCCAGAGACACCGGGGAATACCTCCCTTTGCTCTTCACGAAAGAATGCTCTGGGATATTTAAAGTGCGTTACCGAAACCTAACACACTGGACCAACGGCTTTACATCCCTTCCGAAGGATGGAACAAGTGTGATTAAGTACCTTGCTCAAGAGCACAAGTGCCACAACCTGTCATGGCCCACATTCTAGTACTGGCACAGGAACTGAAGTTTGACGCACTAGACCGCTCGGCCATAACACCCCACTTCGTTCATTGTACATTTACCAGTTTCATTGTCTTTTTGTATCAATTTTAATCTCCGAGAGCTTAGAAAGCAACATTCTGCAAAAATAAAACAAGTTGGAAGCTATGAATGTGAAAGGGTAGTGACCGATTGCTGAAGAGTAGTGTCCATTTGCCAAAGGGTATATGGCACCACGTACTGCTCTATAACGCTTTGGGGGGAAACCCTGCTCATGGCAACCTTGCAACCTGAAAACGATGACCAGTATGTAGTACAAATAATGCAATATTTTGTGGGCATATGATGACCGTGAGGCATGACAGCCTTTTAATTCGCATGCACACATGAGACCGGCGTTCAATATATCCATGCACAAAATTATCCATGTACAATATTGGCATGACTTAATTGTGGAAAATTCTGATAAGATGGCAAAAACGATGGACTTGGGAAGATGGGTGATAATTAAACAGATAAAAATGACTGATAATAAACATTACCTCAATTTAATAGTTAAAAATATTTAAAATACAAACTTGTTTTTCAATCATGTCAATGGTCATCAGAACTTTATTCAAAACCTCAAATAGTATACAAATATTGACTGCTTATGATGGTGATGGTGCGAAGTATATATCAGAGAATACAAGAGCACATTTTCTTGTGTAGAATAGAAAGTGGCAATATGAGCTTGAAGTTTCTCAAGTGGTAGATATGTTCAATTGTCTTGGCTAGTACGTATGCCTTCTTGTCATCAAACTTGGATACGCCGCATATTTCAGTAAGGAGAGATACTAGCTCTGGTGGGCGCTCACTAAGCTTTGGCTTATAATTAAACAAATTGCTTAATTCGTGGCCTCACTGGCGGTAGAGCACAGTGACGTCGTTGTTGACAAGTTTTGCTACCTTTTAAAAATATGTTCTTGAAAAGTACTTTCCATGCTCCTCTTTGCTTGAATCAGTGTCCCTCAAGCTGTCCTCATCCACATCAGTCTTCTTGGGTTTTGCAATGCAAGTATCACAAACATATTTTGTCAATTGTTTAATGTAGTTTTTGTTAATTAATTCATCCTTTGTACTGTTTTTGTTCCATGTCAGAATTTCTGAATTACAAGACTATCAGTTTTGACGTTTCATTTTCAAAAAAATTATTAATGTAAAAGATTAGGATTATCAAAGATCAAACTTCAACTTCAACTTTAAAAACTAACCCTTAGGGCCTACTTACTGTAGTTCCTTTTTTATTTCTAAAAATCAAACTTTACAGAAAAAAAAAAAATAAACTCCTCAAAAAAAGTTCGGAAAGTCAAGTTTGACCAACGATTTCTCTCTTGTTGCAAAATCATTTTCCTTAAATTTTATATCATTGGAAAGCCCTGTTATTCCTTTTTACGATGATGTGTCATTTGTTATGATTAAGCAATTGGGGGATGTGCAGCACAGCTGAATACGGGGGCGGGTGTAAAGTGAAATGTCACAAAATGCATTGCTGTTGTCAAAAAGTGCATTGACACATTCCATGCATCCTCCAAGCAAAAGGGGAATGCACTGCTTCCCGAACTTCCCGACTACTTCCCGACGGCTCCTGACTGCTTCCCGACTGCTCCTGACGGTGATTAGGAGGACCCAGCCTGAAGGTTTAGCAAAAAATAATATTAAATAATCTCATTTTGGACGTAATTTTAAAATAAAACGAGTACAATTCCTTAAATTTCTACATATCTGACATGTTGAATTCCAGAACAAAACATCAGAAAACTGCTAATACATACTATTAAATTAAAAACTGTTAAAAAAACTGCATTAAAATTTGTGTCTGACATGAGCGAAACGAACGTGGACGGAACAGACCGACGCCGATCACACATGGGCTGCGTTCCAAACACGCAAACGTTGCCAATGTTCGCCACTGGTTACAGTGCTTTTGTGCAGTAGTCTATGAAAAGTCGGGCACCAGTTGTTGGCGAACGATGCAAACGTTTGCAATGTTCGCGTGTTTGGAACGCAGCCATGGTATGTAGACTAGACAAAGGAGCAAGGTTGTCATCCAGACTACACTATCTGCACTTTATATGTGAACGTGAGGCTGCAACCAGACTAGTCCAAACGATGTTCTCCGTTTATGGAGACATCCCCACAAACGGCGACATACTCCTTTTTAGAGGACAGGCACTCTGCAAATATTTTTTGGGTCACAGCTGTCTCCCGATGTGGAGACTGTCCGAGAATACGGAGATTGTCTCCTAGTTGGTGCGTGCGCCCCTACTGTAAGTGAAAAGAGTTATTGCACCGAGTTTCCGCTTGGGTGAGTTTGCAGTGAGAAGGCCAATGTTCTCGGGCAGACTTTGCTCCGTTTTCCTTCCCACAGTTGTGCCTTTGTGCAAACTCGCCCAAATTGTGATAAGTCAGGTCTAACGGTATGCAGGTCAACTCGGCCCCAGGTTAGCTCGGTCTAGTCTGAGTAACTTTGCTGATGGTTGTCCCCTTGTTGGATATTGTGACCTCCCCTACCCCACCCAACTCCCTCCCCTTCCCCGCCCAACTCCCTCCCCTTCCCCGCCCAACTCCCTCCCCTTCCCCGCCCAACTCTCCCCTCCTTCCCTGCCCAACCCCCTCCCCCTTCCCCGCCCAACCCCCTCTCCCTCCCCCTTCCCCGCCCAACCCCCAACCCCCTCCCCCTTCCCCGCCCAACCCCCTCCCCCTTCCCCGCCCAACCCCCCGCCCAACCCCTTCCCCCATCCCTCTTCTCCCACGCCTCCCACTCCAACTGCCTTTTTAACTTGAGATATTTTTGTTTCTTTCCAATTTTCAGACTGACAATTTACAACAAGTGAACAAGCCTCATCATGGATGAAAACACACCCGAAGTTGAATTCCGCGACGGTCACCGTGATCAAGGAACAGACAGTATCCAAACCGATTATGCGACATCGTTTCCAGTGGACAATGCTGGACTCGCCGATATTCGCACCGACGAAGACATTGAACTTAAGCCAGAGAATGCGGAGCCAGCCATGGTATATCGGAAGAGAAAAGGAATAAAGAAATATAGGAATACGGCCAAAACTCTGGTGCCTTTCCGACCAAAGCCAAAGTGAGAAACAAATCTTAGGGAGGGAATTTGCAAGTTGGATTGACATCACCTTAGGCCTCTATGAGAGTGGCTGAAAATATTTCGATTTTTCCAAGTAAATCTTCATATTTTTACCTGCCAAAGTTTGGTTTTTCTATTACATCTAGAGTTTCTGAGGACTGATAAAGATAAAAATCTTATTGCTATTAATTATGGAATAAAAGGTACCACAATTTTAAGGTTTATATTATCATTTTTTTAATATCAAATATTTCAGCACAAACATTTTGTTTTACACTAATAAATGGCATATTGATTAATTAATTTCTAAATAAATATTTGGTAGTCTAGATATAAACTCCTCAAAAAAAGTTCGGAAAGTCAAGTTTGACTGACGATTTCTCTCTTGTTACTAAATCATTTCCCTTGAATTTGGTATCATTGAAAAGCCCTGTTATTCCTCTTTACGATGATGTGTTATGATTTTAAAAGCAATTGGGGGATGTGCAGCACAGCTGAATACGGAGGCAGGTGTAAAGTGAAATGTCACAAAATGCATTGCTATTGTCAAAAAGTGCATTGACACATTCCCATCCTCCAAGCAAAAGGAGAATGCACTGCATGACAATAGCAGTGAATTTTGTGACATTTCACTTTCCACCCACCCCTGTATTCCGCTATACTGCACATGATTAATCATAACAAATGACCATCACTGTAAAGAGGAATAACAGGGCTTTCTAATGATACCAAATTCAAGGGAAATGATTTAGTAACAAGAGACTTGAGAGAAATCGTCAGTCAAACTTGACTTTCCGAACTTTTTTTGAGGAGTTTAGTTCATTTTTAGCTGTAGCCTACATGTACATAGTCAAGCTTAAAGGTAAAACACATCATTTGCAGTGACCCCACTTTTTTCTTCACAAGTTGACAAGAAAAACCTTACTAAAAGTGTTATAATTAATAACAATAGTGCTAATTAACACCACATGATTTTATTTCAGTCCAAAATGGTATTTTGTGTAAGAAATTAACAACTAATGGTGGTTTAAAAAAAAAAGAGTATTTTGCAAAATACTTTTTTACTATTCAACTCGACACAAAACCATTGAAGGGTTTTTCAAGTTTTCAGAAGTATTACTGCCTCTATGTGGCTAAAATTCCTACAGGGCAGTTTTATCAACATGGGCTTCTAATCACGGGTAGAAATAACGACCATTTTAACAGTTTACCAATCATGTGTTCTACCTTTAATTGAGATTTCAGAGATTCCAAAATGACTTTCTTTTTTTCCCTTCAGATCTGGTAATTTTATTCCCCTGGACCACTCTGGTCTGTTTTCATATCTGACAATGTCATGGATGACGTCGTTGTTCACAAAAGCTGCAAAACGAGAGTTGGAGTTTTCTGATCTTTGGAAACTGTCGGACGAAGACGGCGGACGCTTAAATGGCGAAAGGTAAGATTTTTGTCAAAACGGGATGAGTAAAAAACGATTCATTTTTGTGCAGAGCAAGTCTGGGCAGAGAACTTGACCCCTTCGCGACAGGGAACTGCAAATTATGCAGTTTTAAGTGTCGGTTATACAGAATTAGCCCACGGGTCAGTACCAGGGCAGAGCTGGTCTCTCAACTTGCTGGTTTGGGCTCAAGTCAGTTTTTAGTTTTTGACCTATGACTTGACTCTTGAGAAAATGAATTGTGTTGACTTGGGAAATAAAATTGATTTATGACTTGAAATAAAAACTGGTTATCAAGTCTCCAACCCCAGAGACATACATGTATACATGTACTATAACCAAAAACTGCAAGTGCAGTTCCCCGCTCCAGGGGAATAAATTGGAAAATGGTTAGCCACTGGGAAGGAGTTAAAAATAGATTACATGATTGGAAAATTGTTACAAACGGCAATATCTCCATGTTTGATTGAGGATGTGTATACATGATAAAAACCCAGATTCAGTTCATAAAACCAAAATGTTCTGAATACATGCAAATGACGTGCTGATGTAATTTTCTACGTGAGGTGTGCACTCAAGTACCACTAAAATGTTAGTTTTATGTGAGTCCCAATACATCATTTGCAATGACCAAAATTTTACTTCACGAGTTGACAAGAAAAAATAGAAGCAATCTAAAAGTTGATAGCAGTGGTAGGAAACACAACCTTTCCCCCATGTACCTTCGATGGAGAAATTGCCAACTGAAGGGGCTTTAAATTTAAAAAACATCTGCAGACAATTTTTTTAATTATTCATTCAACACAAAAACCATGCATGGATTTTTCAGGTTTTCTGAAGTACATACATGTATATACTGCATCTGTGTAACGGACATTTATATTATTATATATTATTCTTTAGTTTGTGGTGTTGTACCTGTTTTTAAAAGATTTCCCAATTGTGTAATCTGTCCTTAACCCTTTGAACCCTAAAATATTTATGCACAATGACACCGGTTTGTCAACCAGTAATGAAGACGTCACTCAGAAGTCACAATGCATAGTTCCGACCTGTCAATCAATCGAACCCGCCGACCAATCACAACAGAGCTATCAGATGTCACCCACATAGGTCATAGTGCACTGTACGCTCACAACATGATCACGCGATATGTTCTGCCGGCCCCATACAATTTGTACAGTGTTGTATGCGACGATCCGGGTGAATTTTTGGTTTCAAGGCCGGTCGTTTCGTTGTTCAAAGGTACGAAAGCTATATTTCGTAATGATATGATATTTCTGTATTACTGGTCCTTTACTCAGTGTGTTCTAAGATAACTGTTGACCCTGAAACATGAATACCTTTGAGTTTTCCTCAATGAATCTGTGCTTTCCGTTGAAAGTCCCATTGCTTTGTGCGTTGCGTGTCGCCATTTTTGACGATAGCGTGTGAGCCATAGCAACAATGTCCAAGGGGGCGGGGTTAACTGGGCAAAATCGGAACAGATATTTTCGCGCATTTCAACATCACTGACATTTTCGCGAGTTGTTATTTTCGCGGATGGAAATTATGTCACCTTAACAGGGATCGCCACAATTGTTGCAAACAATATTTTCGCGGGTTGTTATTTTCGCGGGCTCTGTCTGGTGCGCGAAATGCGCGAAAATAAAACCACCGCGAATATTTCAGCTTTTACAGTAGTGGCTCATCGGGTTATTCCTTGTTCACATGGAAGTTACAAATGTGACATTTAGGGTTCAAAGGGTTACTACAGTGTATCAGTGACAACAAAAAACACTGTACACTGCATATTTTGCACAACCAACCGGAAACACAATAAATTCGTCTTCTTTTGTGAACAAATGCTTGCAAATTCTTTCCAGGAAATTTAAAAAAATTGCACATGTCTGTATAAAGGTCACTGAGCTGTATGTGTATTGGAAATAGATAATGTGGTTTTGTACCAAATACCCTTTGACCACTTTTGCAATGTTTCAAAGAGAAAGAGACCATTGATAAAAAGGGAAGCAATAGACTACTAAAGTGAACACATCACCCTTTGTGTGTTTCCAAGGTTACTGGGTCTACACTGAAATCGGTGAACCGTTTTCCTGTGCTTTAGCAATGGACGTTTCAGGTTACCGGTAAATGTTTAGACTCTGTTTCCCTGGCAACTGATGTCACACTTCAGTAGTCTACGGGAAGACCTTGTGTACATGTAAATGATTTGAATGGCTGGTAAAATACATGTAAAATTTGTAACTTTATGGTCCAGTGCTTTTAAAACTCTTTTCAAAACACCCTAACACGTTGACTGCCGACTACGAGTATACTCGTAGTAACAGCTGTACCAGATTCTGCTGCTACGAATATACTCGTAGAAAATGGGAACACCCTGTGAAACTATGCTCAGCAGTCAACGTTTTCACAAAAGTAGGAAGGTTTCAACACCATTTGAAATTTTGTACCAAGTTGGGAAAATGGAGGAACAGTTCACAAAATAAGAGAAAAGTTTCACACACGCGGGGAAAGTTTTCACAAGTTTTTACACATTATCACACACCAGTGTAGTAGGACTCGATTCCAGGACTCGAACTCAAGTCACAATTTTTGTGACCCGGACTTGACTCGAGTCACATTGGAAAATGACTCGGACCATGCATGATGACTCGGACTTGAACATGGTGACTATTGACTCACGAGTCACATATTTCAAAAAAAGGAAAAAAGATATATATTCACGTGCTTAATGCAGAATTCTTGGCGGGAAAACACATTACGGCGCGTGAAAATGTATACTGGCCCACCAGGCCGGCAAGGAGCGCACGAGCACGTCATCACTTCACATATTGTATGAACGAAATGTAGCAGATTCAGTTTCATTAATTAGGCGAACAAGTGACTTGTGACTCGGACTCGGACTCGAGGAAAGTGACTCGTGACTCAGACTCGGACTCGAGGCTAATGACTCGAGACTCGGACTCGATATTGGTGACTCGACTACAACACCGTCACACACAGCGAAAATAAAGAAACTCCTGTGAAAAGGGGTAAATTGTAAAAGGGATTTTACAATTTTCCTTGTTAGGTTTCAATTGCGCTGTACATGTAGTATAATGTGTGCATCTTTAAACCAAGCTGGATAGGAATTCCTTCCTCCCTGGAAAGAGCCATACATATCCCAAATAGTGGTTAGGAATCAAATTACATGGACATGAAAAACAGGTGTACACTTCCATCTTCATTTTGTTTCGGTTTCACTGTACATGTAGGTTGCCACACAAAAGTACAGGTCACTGTGGTATAGGTCTTGTGTAATGTGAAGGCCAATAGTTGTCTGGCGGTGTTCAACGTTCTGGCAAACCTTCACCTAGTTTTGAAAAGAATTACGGAGCTGAATAAATACACAAATAAATTTGTGTAGCCTGTGCACATTTGAATAATATGAATATTATAATAAGATGTGATATTGAATATCATTTAGACCGACTTGGTCAAAATGGCATAAGGCCCGTGGTTCGAATCCTGGTGGAGCCAAGTTGATTTTCACTGCATCCAGATTTCCCAAACTCATGGACATTTGTCCATCTTTCTGTCAAATTGATACACCCTGGAGGTCCTTGGGTAATTCATACTTAAATTTAAATTGCATTATAAATAAAAAGAAATCAAAGTAAAACAGTTGAAATTTGATGGGCATAAAGTACCCTTAACTTTTTGTTACTGCATTCATATGTCCTTGTCGTAACTACTCTTATTATATCCATAAATTCCATAGCAATAGTAAAACTTAACGGCGTGTAAAAAATTGCAATTTTAAAACAAAACGAACTGTGTTGTAATTTTTCTATGTACATGTAGGCCTACTGGTACATGTATGTGTCTCGTCACTATAAAACGGTGATAAAAGTATATGAGTGTTTCCACAGTAAAGTGGGCATTTTGGCAATTAACACAGACCATATTTTCCAGAAAATGCCTTTGTCTGGTCTCAAAATAAAAGAAATAAGTTTCAGTTGTTCTGAAGAGATAACTTAGGCCCAAAATGGGTTACAAATGGCGTGACAACATGCCTTTCTTAAAACCCTGTGTACAAACTTTCAATATACGCTCGTAACCGGGACGGCCTAAAATGTAACACAAGTGTCCGTCCCGGTTACGAGCGTATATATATTGGAAATTTGTTTTTAGAAAGGTATGTTGTCACACTATTTGTAACCCTTTTTTGGGCCTAAGTTATCTCTTCAGAACAACTGAAACTTATTTCTGTTATTTTGAGACAGACAAAGGTATTTTCTGGAAAATATGGTCTGTGTACATACAAAGACAAGACAAAGATAAAAACATTGAAAACTATTTGCTGATACCTGCAGAGACAGACAAGCCCCTACAGTCCGACAATTATAACATAAAGATTCTGAAATGAGAACATACCGGTACCGGTAACATACATAAGAAGAAAGAAGAAATTTCACCTTTAATCATGTTGTATGCATTTTAAAATGCTAAAGAAAATCTATGAAATGCATGCATATGTATGTAATTTTGTTTTTTTAAGTGAATGGCAAAAAAAAAAAAAACATGGTTTGAGGGGAAATAGTGAAAACTAATGATCCTCGGCTGTGCCTCGGGAGATAGTTCCAATCATCCAACACCTCGGGGTCATTAGTTTTCATTATATACCTCATGCGTAGATTCCTGTCATCTGATTGGTTAAAAGTGGGGTCATTGAATCAGCTAGACCTGTCTTTGCCATGCCCCGGGCATAGTCATTTAGCGGGTTCCGGACGCGCGCATTACATGTGTTAGCATAGCTGTGCACCAACTATGCAGCTGGGCGCTTCACGTAAACATTCAGCAGGACGGTAATGGCGGAATCTCGACGAAGTCGTTTTGTCGTACAATGTAGATGATGAAGTCCTTAAGAAAATAAGAGAAGTGGCCTACAGTAAAAACTGTGTCAGGTGAAATGTGCTACTAAAGTTCTAGGTGATTAATCTACAATTTTTTGCTGTAAATATACAACTTTTCCGCCGTAGACCAGCTTCCGAAATCGAAACTTGAAGGACCACTGTCATGACTGTGTATCGTTACTTTTAACCAACCAGATGACAAAAATCTACACATTTGGTATATAAAACAAATATTGACTGCTGTTTATTCGGGTCATGGTTAAGATTATTATTTTATAGGCCCTCGGTGATCTCGAAGCCATGACTATGCCCCTCTGCTTCCGCCTCGGGGCATAGTCATGGCTTCGAGATCACCTTGAGCCTATAATCTTAACCATGCCCCTCATTGCAGTCAATATTTGTATACTATTTCCCATCAAACTATGATGTAACCGGCCGTGTATGTTACATGCTCTCTGTGTAAACTGTTAAGTATAAATAGGTGATATTATACAAATATTGACTGCAATGAGGGGCATGGTTAAGATTATAGGCCCAAGGTGATCTCGAAGCCATGACTATGTCCCGAGGCGGAAGCAGAGGGGCATAGTCATGGCTTCGAGATCACCGAGGGCCTATAATCTTAACCATGACCCGAATAAACAGCAGTCAATATTTGTTTTATATACCGAATGTGTAGATTTTTGTCATCTGGTTGGTTCAAAGTAACGAGACATCATATACAGTCATGACAGTGGTCCTTCGCGTTTCGATTTCGGAAGCTGGTCTACGGCGGAAAGTTGTATATTTACAGCAAACATTGTAGCATAATCACCTGGCACTTTAGTAGCACATTTCACCTGACACAGTTTTCACTGTAGGCCACTTCTCTTACTTTCTTAAGGACTTCATCATCTACGACAGACGACAAAATGACGTCGAGATTCCGCCATTACCGTCCTGATAAATGTTTACGTGAAGCGCACAGCTGCATAGTTGGTGCACAGCTATAGCTATGCTAACACATGTAATGCGCGCGTCCGGAACCCGCTAAATGACTATGCCCGGGGCATGGCAAAGACTATTGACCGGTGGGCATATACGCGCCGGGTCTAGCCGATTCAATGCCCCCACTTTTAACCAATCAGATGACTGGAATCTACGCATGAGGTATATAATTAGGAATAATGACCCAGGGACCGTATTTATGAATAAGATTGACCCTAATGCAGCCACTGATGTTGTGTTTCAAACCTATTTCCGCCAGATTTCAGCACATGTGGAATGAGGAACTGAGAACAAAAGGAGCTGAGAAGGCCTCGCTGGGGAAAGTTTGCCTGCGATTTGTACGCACTCGTCACGCTTTAGCAGTCATATCACT
The DNA here is from genome assembly GCA_037783545.1 of Henricia sp. BOLD:AAB3569. Lineage (NCBI taxonomy): Eukaryota > Metazoa > Echinodermata > Asteroidea > Spinulosida > Echinasteridae > Henricia > Henricia sp. BOLD:AAB3569. The sequence goes on from JBBELK010000219.1 coordinate 2,366,882, forward strand.
ACTCTTGTCTTCAATCTGTGTGTTTACTATTTCGGTACGTCTCATGGGAATCTACTCCTGGTTTGATTCCAGGGTTGATTTTACGAAGCGCTAAGATCTTTCGTAACACCAGTTGAGATCGCTAAACCACCGTAACGTGCGTGCATCTCGAGTTACGAAGAATTGTAGCGCTTCATGAAATTGAACCCAGAAGAATGAACAGTACATACATGTTTTCAGGAAATTGTGCAAATCCACCGTCCTATAAATTTTAGGGACTTTGCAAATCCTGTACTGGTATATGGACTTTAAAGGTAATTGCAGAACACATTATTGGTAAACCGTTACAAAAAGTTTTATCCCCCTGTGTGTGATTGTAGATATGCATTATTAAAACCAACCTGAGTAAAAGTCAGATCAGTACTTTGTCTCTAACTTTTGAGAAAACAGTCAAAAAATGGATTACAGTCAATTCGCCCCAAAACCACTTCGCCCTGAACAACTTCACCCGAACCACGGCATGTGCACGAAGTTGTTTGGAGGCGAAGTGATATTTGGGCGAGGTAGGGTTTGGACGAAGCGGTTTTGGGGCGAAATGGTCTTTGGATGAAGTGGGCGAGGTGGTTTTGGGGCAAATTAAATTTGCGTCTCATGAGACGAAAAATAATTGTTTTGCTCATTTCTCAAAGACTATATAGCACTTTTTTTCAGGGGAAGTTTTCTACCATCATCATGTTTATATTGTGTAAGTTAGGCGTAAATCTGTGAACATTTCTGATTCCTCGGGATACCAAACATTGTATTCTACCTTTAAAGAATAATTACATGATTGAAAAACTTAAAAACAGGAACAACAACAACTTTACATATTAGTAAAGGTCAATGTTGATAAACTGCCCTGTAGACATTTCAGCCACATAGATACAGTACGGTAATACTTTAGAAAACCTCTAAAATCCATGCATGGTTTTTGTGTTGATTGAATGGTAAAACAAAAAAAAGCACATTCTGTTGGCAATTTCGCCTACAAAGGCACTATTTTACGTGAGAAAACAAATTATGTGGTGTTTGTTACCATTGCTATCAAAACTTTTAGTCGGGTTTTTCTTGTCAACTCGTAAGGTAAATGTTGGGTAACTACAAATTATGTATTTGGCTTTTATCTTTGATTGGCACACAGGCTGTTTTGGTACAGCGACTTCTCATGTACACGGAAGCCCCTGAACGCAACTTGAGCCACGGTTTAGCCACCGTCTTTGCAATCCTGGGCTTACAAATCCTCCGCGTCATATTCGACATAAACTATTGGCTGATCAGCTTTCGTACAGCGACGCGGCTACGCAGTGGCATACTGTCGATGGCGTTCAACAAGATTGCGCGGCTACGTAGTCTTCAGGATAAGACGGTTGGAGAGGTCGGTTATTCTAGAAATTCAGAGTTGAATTTCAGAGACTTTGAGGGCTTGTAATGCTTCACGTATTCAAGTTGTTTGATTTTAAACGCATCTTCTTCAAGCGTCCTTGATGGAAGTGTAATTCCTGAAAAACTGATTGAAATGCCATTCTCAGTAAACGTGATACCGGTAGGTCCAAAAAACTAGTTCGTTTCAGACATAGTCATTGAGTACATCCGAAACTAAGGTTTTCATGGACTTGCCGCACTAATTGCGAAAAGCATTACACTAAGTTTTCAGGAATTACACTGAATGTTTGGTTAAAAATCATTGTGCATTTTCCTCTTTCAAGTTGAAATTTAAGAAACCTTTTTAACATCAATACCTTATAAATGTTCTCGTCGTTTGCGGTAGCCGCTGCTAAATGATTTGAACCGGCTACCCAACATCGGCCAGCTAGGTGGTCGAGTGGTTAAGATGTCTGCCTAGTATGCAGGAGGTCGTAGGTTCGAGTCCCACCCGAGCATGCTATGAAGTTTTTCTCGTAGTGTCGCAGGGAAGCACTGAGTATACAGTGTTAATAAAGTTAATTTTATTCATTCTCTCCGACCCTAATAAATATTCATTCTCCCCGACCCTAATTAATATTCATTCTCCCCGACCTTAATTAATATTCATTCTCCCCGACCTTAATTAATATTCATTCTCCCCGACCCTAATAAATATTCATTCTCCCAGACCCTAATAAATATTCATTCTCTCTGACCCTAATTAATATTCATTCTCCCCGACCCTAATAAATATTCATTCTCCCCGACCCTAATAAATATTCATTCTCCCCGACCCTAATTAATATTCATTCTCCCCGACCCTAATAAATATTCATTCTCCCAGACCCTAATTAATATTCATTCTCCCCGACCCTAATTAGTATTCGTTCTCTCCGATGCAAGCCAAATCGCATTCTCTCATCAATACCTTCTGTGTCCTCCTATTGGTCAGATTGTCAACATTTGCACCAATGACAGCCAGCGTCTCTATGATGCCATGGTCATCAGCAACCGCCTCATCACAAGTTGTTTCCTATTGGTCGCTTGCATCACGGCAGCCACCGTTATCATCGGTCCGGCTGCTCTGATTGGTGTTTGTGGTACATTTATGGTCATAACACCACTTCAGGTATTTGAACATTTAATCCCCGAAATTCAAATCTTTGAGTTACGTTAAAGACGCTTGTTTGTAAAATATATTGCAGTAGTAAAACTGCATGGTAAAATGTTACCCAACAAGGTGACAATCCTAGACAATCGGTGCAGATGGAACTTACAATGCTTCACATTAATGGGTTGAAATTTCACTGCTCCGTGGTGACTAATTTGCAAAATTTTTGTAGAACACATGATTGGTAAAGCGTTACGAATAGTTTTATTTCCCTGTGTGATTAAATATATGCATGATTAAAACCATCTCCGATTAAGTCAGCTCTGTACTTCGTCTAAATTTTGAGAAAACAGTCAAAAAAAGCTTTCCAGTCACTTCGCCCAAAAACCACTTCGTCCTGAACCACTTTGCTCTGAACCACGGCCTGTGCACGAAGTGGTTTTTGGGTGAAATGATATTTGGGCAAAGTGGTATTTGGGCGAGGTGGCTTTGGACGAAGTGGTCCAGGGCGAAGTGAATTTTCGTCGCATGAGATGAAAATTAAAGAATATAGCACTTCATCCAAAACCATTTCAGGGGAAGTTTTCTACCATCATCATATTTATATTGTGTAAGTTATGTGTAAATCTGTGAACATTTCTGATTTTCGAGATACCAATCATGTGTTCTACGGTACCTTTAAAAGGAAGTTTGGAGCAACTTTATGGTGGTGAATCTAGAGAATTGAGTTTTAATCAAAAGTTTTAATATGTTTCAAAGCTTTATCTGTTTTTAATGGTAAAAATTTAAATATAAACCTGCATAACGTACGATATGATCCAAATAAATATCAAAATAAATTTAAATATACATGCATTGAATATGCAAATTCGCTTGACCCCTTTCTCTGACACCAGATGTTCATGGGAAAAATCGCGGCCAATTTACGCCAGCGCTGCATTCTAGTGACCGACGAAAGAGTTCAGAAAATGACGGAAGTGCTCATGTACGTCAAGCTCATTAAGATGTATGCATGGGAGGCTTCGTTTGCTGAGAAGATTTCAGGTTGGTTACTGCGACATACTTATTACTTAAAGCAAGATATAATAAGGTTACGAATAAGGACGGGACATTTAAAGCCCCAATGCATCATTTGTAGTTTAACAGTTTTACCTAATCCGACTAAAAGTGTTGATAGCAATGGTAACAAACACCACATGGTTTTTTTTTCCCGTGTAAAATGGTACCTTTGTGGGAGAAATTGCCAACTGAAGGTTGGTTTTCAAAAAATTGTCTGCAGAAAATTGTTTACCACTCATTCAACACAAAAACCATGCATGTATTTTTCAGGTTTTCTGAAGTATTACTGCATCTATGTGGCTGAAATTTATACAAGGCAGTTTATTAACATTATTTTTTATTTATGTAATGCTGTTGTTCCTGTTTTTAAAATGTTTATAATTGTGTAATCCGTCTTTAAATGCCCAGTGTATCATTTGCAATGACCCCAAAAAGTAATCGAAGAGTTTACAGGCGGAAGAGTTCTGAAAGTAAAGAATGAATTAATAGCAACTACTCAATGAAAGGTTTCCGCTCAAAATGATATAATTTTACCAGAAAATAATCTGTAAAGATGAAATTATTTAGATCGTTTGCAAACGATTTACTTATTTTTGGTTCGCATCTACGCGGTCCAAAATGCATGGGCGCTGTGTACTGCGTGTGCGTGTTCCAACGCGATGCATTTTTATGGATCGCGCGCACACGCAGTATATGATGTGCGCCACAGAGTGCATGACGCAAGCCACATAGTACCCGATCAACTGAGAACGAATATTTGAAACACCCCGCCAAGACCAGGAAAACGCATATGGATTTTCATGTTTTTTTTTAAACGTGGTACATTTGACAAAGCTGAAATTTCTTCGGATGAGTTTGTTGATGTCTTTCTTTTGTTTTATAATGGTTTTATTCGCAGAATCGCTCAAAAACAGATCATCTACAGGCCTTTAACAACCACCTTTGGGAAACAAAATCTTACATTTTGATTTATTTTTAAAAATAACTTTCCAAATTACCATTTGTTTTTGTCAAAGAAATTCCTGTGCAGTTTCGAAATAGTGTAGAATATTTAAAATAATTTACAGACAGTTAGGCGTGTCTTGGTATCTTCAGGGCCTTTAAATAACCATTGAACCACAAAAATTGTAATAATTTCTTCCACAAACCCTCTTTTTATTCAGCTATCCGTGCAAGAGAAAGCGGAATCCTGGAACGTATCGCATCCATTATTAGTTTCAGCCTGTCACTGATTCCACTAGTACCCAACGTAGCTACAGTACTTACTATCGTTATTCATATCGGCTTTGGCAACGACATCACAGCCGCAGAGGTACATCTAGTTTCTTTATTTAATTTTTCTTCAGAGTTAACTAGTAAAAGGCCTGCAGGCCACATGATGGCTGAGAAACCAGCCCCTCAATAAAAGAGGACCAGATGCCATTTTCTAAGAGCGCTAAGACACGTAATAGGAAGGGTCACTCTTCTTATCTTGGGACATTGGTATGGGAATTAGGACGCATTGAACTCAACTTTTGTGAAATCGATCCCAGTTGTGCCAAATCGCTTTGTCAAACAAAAGGAGCTTTATCAAATTAAACGATCTTTTCATCGAATGTAGCTATTTTGCCTCGTTTGAGAAATTCTCATCTTTGTTGAATGAAGAGGTGTGCGTTCACATATTTGTCGTATCCTTGGGCAATTTTTGAATATTTTTTTTGGGTTTTGCCAGGCTTTTACTCTGATATCTATTTTAAACACTATGCGAGTTGTGCTTGGACCCACACCTTTTGCTATACGCCTTCTAGCTGAGTCGGCCATTGCAGTCAGGAGAATACGGGTATGTAAAGTAAAAACTATGAATTGTAGGATAGGGCGACAAATCGTGTGTAAAAAAGCTATATTAGGGCGACCTGCTCAATAGGGCGACATTTTGGTTTCGCCCTAATATTTTTGAGTTTAAAAATCATTTTTTTAGGTCAAAAACCATTTTTTTTAGGTCGAGAACCATTTTTATTGGGACTGGAGCTGTTTCTCTTTGGTCTGCAAGCATCTCCGGAAGCTTCGGGTAAAAAAATAAGGTGTCATTTTGAGTGATTCTTGCCGAAATTTCGGTGGTCCCCGGGGGGAGACTTCCCGAAATGTCGCCCCATTGCGGCATTCAGCGTTCTTTAAATTATTATTGTTATTATTTTTAATTCTTTCTGGTATTGAAACCAAGGATTCCGAGGCACTGTACATGTAGCTCGTAAACCTAAAGAAACCTGTGAAGAGAAGACGATGAATAAATGTTGGGTGTCAGTGCAAGAAAATGTCATTTTGTATCCGATACGAGCACTGAAATGCCACTGCGTGTCAGTACATGGTGTCACCAACGATTATGCTTCGGGTATAATTTATATTTTTATATTTTTGTCTCACTGTTTTTCAGAGCATCCTGAACATGTCGGACATTGTTCCGTGTCAGTATTTACCAAAGACCAGCAGGAACAGCGTAGTCATTGCTAATGGGACGTTTGGTTGGGATAAGGTGAAGTCGGTCCCTGGAGGCAAGAAGAACCAAAATGAGAACAAGGAGACCGCCGCAAAGGCGGCAGCAGTAGATGGAGTCGTGGTTTCTGTGGACGATAACAGGCCGGGTATCAAGCTTGTGTTATTCTGTTATCAAATTAGTTCACTAAACTTTGGTGGATTTTTGATGATATCCCTGGAAATATACGGATTGATGGTGCGAGATTTCACGTCGGTATTGAAGAAAAAAAATGGTTTAAAAGTTTCGACACCCATGGGAAAAATTGGGGGGAGGTGTGGTAAAAAATGTGTTCAGGGTTCGATTTCACAAAAGTTAAGACGAGTTCAATGTATCCTAATTCCAATAGCAACATTCCAAGATAAGAAGAGTGACCCTTCCTGGGACACGTCTTGGCTCTTAGTGAAATCGGCCCCTGGTCATGTATTTAAATCAAGTAACAGGTCTCGCCAGTTAGTACAAATTATCAACTAGCCACTGAGACCTGGGATCGATTTCACAAAAGTTAAGACGAGTTTAAAGCATTTTAATTCCAATAGCAACATCCCAAGATAAGAAGAGTGACCCTTCCTAAGACGCATCTTAACGCATTGTGAAATCAGCCCCTGGTCATACTCCTTTAAGTGTTATTCTATCTACATTCTTCCCTCAGTAAACGGTATCCAGCCAGATAGTCCGAGCAACGCGACGGACGATTCCTGTAAAATCGACGATGCTGAATTTGAGGAGATTCCGTTATCAAACAACACCAATAACAGTACCGGCGCTTTAAACAACACAAAGCCAACAGCAAAAGAATTTGGCCGGACCAGGAAGGCACAAAAGGCCATTGTTGAGGAAACAACCGAGGATCGTGAGGACTTAAAGATTAAGACACTCTTTGAAATTAATCTTAGTCTTGAAAAGGTAAGCCGTCAATTCGCTCTTTTTGAAAATGACCTAATTTAACATCCGAGTGTGCAAACTGATACCCAAAAGATTATTTCTTGAGAACTTTTTAGTTACTAGTTAAAAACAAAAGACGTTGATTGACATTAAATCTATTGTGGTGTACCGAGTGGTTTGAGTCACTGGCTTGCAACACTCAAGTGAAAACCTGGGGTTCCAGGTTCGATACCTGTTCGTGGTACCTGTGCCCTTGAGTAAGGCACTTAAACACACTTGCTCCATCCTTCGGAAAGGATGTGAAGTTGTTGGTCCAGTGTGTTGTGTAACACACTTAAAAGATTCCCAGAGCACTCTTTCGTGAAGAGTAAGGGGATTCCATGGTGTCTCTGGCCGTCGGCTGCCAATGGCACCACCCATCTATGTATCTCGATGTTTGGGTAGAGGACACTTGACTTCATAAAATCCCTACATAAATGTAATAATTATTATTATTAAACTAGTTTCTTAATGACTTCACTCTATAAATGTTTAAAATTCCAACACAAAAAAGATTAAGGGACTTGGTTTTTATCTTTCAGGGTCAACTGATGGGTGTGTGTGGTGCCGTCGGCAGCGGCAAAACGTCCCTAGTCTCGGCCATCCTAGGTCAGATGCACACCATGCAGGGATCATGCAACGTCTCGGGCTCATTCGCCTACGCTGCGCAACAACCCTGGATATTTAACGCAACGCTGCGGGACAACATTCTGTTTGGCGAGGAGATGGATCAGGAGAGATACCAAAACGCGATCCGGACATGCTGCTTGACGCAAGACTTGGAGATATTACCTGAAGGAGACTTGACGGAGGTTGGTCTAAAATATCTGCTGGCTGACTCGGAGCTAGGGTTGGGACTTAAAGGCAGTATACATGATTGGTATCTCGAAAATCAGAAAAATTCACAGATTTACGCCTAACGTACACAATATAAACATGATGACCGTAGAAAACTTCCCCTGAAATGGTTTTGTCTGAAATGCTATAGTCTTCGAGAAATGAGTAAATCAATTATTTTTTGTCTCATGAGACGTGCCATTTCACCCCCAAACCACTTCGCCCGAGTGCTATTTTGCCCAAAATCACTTCGTCCAAACACAACATCGCCCAAATGCTACTTCGCCCCAAAACCACTTCTTGCACAGGCCGTTAGTTCAGGGCGAAATAGTTCAGGGCGAATTGGTTTTGGGGCGAAATGACTGCAAACCCTTTTTTGACTGTTTTTTCAAAAGTTAGACGAAGTACGGAGCTGGTTTTTGCTCAGGTTGGTTTTAATCATGCATATCTTCAATCACACAGGGGGATAAAACTATTTGTAACAGTTTACCAATCATGTATACTATCTTTAAAGGGGTTTGGGTCAGATCTTAAGTGATCTCTGAGAGGGGTGGTTAGCTCATTTAAGGGTTTACCCCTCTGTAGGGCTAGCTAAGCTCACGTGAGAGCCAATCCCAATCATGCTGCTTGATGCACTGCCGTGATTTGAGACCACCAGTTGGCTTCATAGCTCAATTGGTAGGGCATCGGCATGTTAAGCAGATAGGTCCGTGGTTCGAATCCCGGTGGAGCCAAATTGTTTTCATTGCATCCAGATTCCCCCATCCAAACTCATGGACATTTGTCCACATTTTTATCGATATAATTCATCCTGAAATTAGCTATTCATAACTATATGATATATCTTATAAGATACTGTAATATAACGCCCCATTTCTTTTAGATTGGTGAACGTGGTATCAACTTAAGCGGTGGCCAGAAGCAGCGCACTAGCCTTGCGAGGGCGGTATACTCCAATCGTGACATCTATCTCTTAGACGATCCACTCAGTGCAGTGGATGCGCATGTCGGCCAGCATATATTCACTGAGTGCATCAAGGATGCCCTCGCGGGCAAAACGGTGCTTTTTATAACGCATCAACTTCAGGTACGCATTCGCAATTTTACTCCAAACAAAACACAGTTTATAAAGGAGCGTGTTCAGATCACATTTTTAAGTGAATATTCTGTTTGTACACATTTTATGCTGAGCAGCAAAAGAAATGCAAAACGTTTCTTCACTTTTTGATTTTAAAAAAGCAGTCAATCTGAGTGGGAATTTTCAGCACACAAAAGCTTTATGCAGTTATGCATAATGAAGCTGTCAACTTAAAGGCCCTGTAGATGATCTGTTATTGAGCGATTCTGGGAATAAAACCATTATAAATCAAAAGAAAGACATCAACAAACTCATCCGAAGAAATTTCAGCTTTGTCAAATGTACCACGTTTAAAAAACCCATGAAAATCCATATGCATTTTCCTGGTCTTGGCGGGGTGTTTCAAATATTCATTCTCAGTTGATCGGGTACTATGTGGCTTGCGTCATGCACTCTGTGGCGCACATACTGCGTGTGCGCGCGATCCATAAAAATGCATCGCGTTGGAACACGCACACGCAGTACACAGCGCCCATGCATTTTGGACCGCGTAGATGTGAACCAAAAATAAGTAAATCGTTTGCAAACGATCCAAATAATTTCATCTTTACGAATTATTTTCTGGTAAAATTATATAATTTTGAGCGAAAACCTTTCAATGGATAGTTGCTATTAATGCAATCTTTACTTTCAGAACTTTTCCCCTGTAAACTCGTTGATTACTTTTTGGGGTCATTGCAAATGATCCACTGGGCCTTTAATTACAAAATAAATTTTCAAATTTTGATTAAAATAAAAATTTGCATTTCTTTTGGATATTTTGTTTGTAGTACTTGAAGGACTGTGACACCATCTTAACGATGGTTGACGGTCGTATCGCGGAGCGTGGCACCCACGCGGAGCTGATGTCAAACGAGGGAGAGTATGCGCGTCTGATCTGTAAACACCACGCTAAAACCGAGAGCGAAGAGAACAGTGACGACGAAGGCAGTACGGACGGCGACGATATGCGCGCACCGCAGAGTCCGGGTCGTGTTTCGACACTCAGTGCTGATAGCACAGTGTCGGAGGACTCACAGAAACCTGGAGGTAAGGTCAAGAGCGTTTTTATAATTTGGGCATCGGAATTAATTTTTTTGCATGAACCTAAAATTTCATTTAACGAGTTGACAAGAAATTTTTTTTTTCAAAGCAATGGTAACAAACACCACATGATTTTTTCCCGTGTAAAATGGTACCTTTGTGGGAGAAATGCATAGTTCCGAGTTTGCCTAGTTAGCCCCGCCCCCTTGGATATTGTTGCTATGGCTCACACGCTATCGTCAAAATGGTGACACACAACGCACAAAGCAATGGGACTTTCAACGGAAAGCACAGATTCATTGGAGAAAACTCAAAGGTACTCATGTTTCAGAGTCAACAGTTATCTTAGAACACACTGAGTAAAGGGCCAGTAATACAGGGATGTCATATCATGACATACATGCTTTCGTACCTTTGAACAACGAAACGACCGGCCTTGAAACAAAAAATTCACCCGGATCATCGCATACACTGTACAAATTGTATGCGTGATGTTGTTGTGAGACAGTGCACTTTGACCTATGTGGGTGATGTCTGCTAGCTCTGTTGTGATTGGTCGGCGGGTTTGGTTGATTGACAGGTCGAAACTATGCATTGCCAACTGCTTTAAAAAAAACAAATTCTGCAGACAATTTTTTTTTACCATTTATTCAACACAAAAACCTTTCCTGGATTTTTCAGGTTTTCTGAAGTATTACTGCATCTATGTGGCTGAAATGTCTACAAGACAGTTTATCAACATTATTTTTTAGTTACGTCATGCTGTTCCTGTTTTCGAAAGTTTTTCCAATCATGTATTCTGTCTTTACCAGATGGTAAATTGGTGAAGGCGGAGGAGCGAATGTCCGGTACCGTCGGCTGGGCAACCTACAAGGGCTACATCAGGGCGGCCGGTGGATATCACATGGTATTCCTGGCATTCCTATCTTACATCCTAGTCATGGGAAGTCTTAATTTCAACAATTGGTGGCTGAGCTACTGGCTTAACCAGGCTAATGGAACACAGGTACTTAAAGGCTCAGTGTATCATTTGCAATGACCCCAAAAAGTAATCGACGAGTTTACAGGGGAAAGTTCTGAAAGTAAAGATTGAATTAATAGCAACTACCCAATGAAAGGTTCCGCTCAAAATTATATAATTTTACTAGAAAAGAATCCGTAAAGATGAAATTATTTAGATCGTTTGCAAACGATTTACTTATTTTTGGTTCGCATCTACGCGGTCCAAAATGCATGGGTGCTGTGTACTGCGTGTGCGTGTTCCAACGCGATGCATTTTTATCAATCGCGCGCACACGCAGTATATGATGTGCGCCACAGAGTGCATGATGCAAGCCACATAGTACCCGATCAACTGAGAACGAAAATTTGAAACACCCCGCCAAGACCAAAAAAACGCATATGGATTTTCATGTTTTTTTTAAACGTGGTACATTTGACAAAGCTGAAATTTCTTCGGATGAGTTTGTTGATGTCTTTCTTTTGATTTATAATGGTTTTATTCGCAGAATCGCTCAAAAACAAATCATCTACTGGTCCTTTAACAACCACCTTTGGGAAACAAAATCTTACATTTTGATTTATTTTTAAAAATAACTTTCCAAATTACCATTTTTTTTTTGTCAAAGAAATTTCTGTGCAGTTTCGAAATAGTGTAGAATATTTAAAATAATTTACAGACAGTTAGGCGTGTCTTGGTATCAAAGTTTTGATAGTATTCAAGAAAATTGTTCCACAAAATAAGGAGGGACACCAAAGTAATTTTCCAGTCTTACAATTTTTTTGTTTTATATTTGTGTTTTTCTCCTAGTTTTCAGAGTATTTAGACATATTCTCAGCTGCTTATGAGATGATTTCTACTTTTATTTATTTAAAGAAGAATTTAGAAACACAAGAAAATTGCAGTGCCCGACTGGGATTCGAACCCAGGTCCTTGGCTTATATGGCCAATTGCTGTACCAACTAAGCTATCTGGGCATCCCGTCGGAGCATCACAACAATCTCGTGCTTGCCTCTCTTTTTCCAACAATGCAGTGGGGCAAATCCATGTCAACCAATTGGTTACACTGATGGCCTATCGTGAAGAGAGGTTTTACCTCCATTGGGGGGAGGGGGTAGGGGTCGGGGTCGGGGGGGAGCAAATCCATGCCAACCCATTCACTATCAGGTGAATATATACCTTCAATTTTTAGTTATTTTTTTATTTTTAATTGTTTTATTTTATTTGTCAGATTGAAGTGAATTCAACAAACTCAACCAACCCTCAGATGTTAGTTGGAAGCATTGCCGACCATCCCAACCTGGATTTCTACATGACCGTCTACGGAGTGACTCTGGTGGCGTCCCTAATCTTCGGAGCTCTCAAAAGTAGAGTTTTGATGAAGGTAACTTCACCCTCCGACATACACCACGCATAAAATTACACGGGGACTCAAAAGGAAGACTCTGGAAGCACTGTACCCTGGGGCTATTTCTCTGTCAGGCCATTGGTTGCAAACAGCTGTTGTTTACATTGTGTCACTGGGTCAGAAGTAGGATGATTGATAGCTTCTATTGTGCGGGGTACACAAATGACTGGGGCTTGGCTAGAGGCCCTGCTTTCCCAGGGTCGGACTGACTGGTGAGTGAAATCATCGATAGAGGTGACAAAAACTACAATGAGCCCCATCTCACGAAAGCCCCCTCATGGTGTGTCGAAAGGTTAAATCAGGCTTGCAGACTTTTGTCATCTTTATCATTAATTTTACTTATCAGTTATACCAACCCTGGAAAGTCTGGGCCTCTAGCCAAGCATGATAGAAGTTACAAATTTTGGGGTTATTGAAAATGATACAATGGGCCTTTAAACCTTCACCATATCCAAATAACTCTGGCACAGACTCATCAACATTCTAATCTTTCTTTGTTTTAGATTTTACTCCAGGCCTCATCTGAGATGCATGACTCAGTCTTCGTCAAGGTTTTCCGCAGTCCTATGTCGTTTTTTGACACCACGCCAACTGGACGGATCCTCAATAGATTCTCCAAGGATATGGATGAAGGTATCCAGCAAATGTTGTCTTTTTGTAAAAAGTTTCCGCAAACCACTGTTAAAGGCAGTATACATGATTGGTATCTCGAAAATCAGAAATGTTCACAGATTCACGCCTAACTTACACAATATAAACATGATGACCGTAGAAAACTTCCCCTGAAATGGTTTTGTTTGAAGTGCTATAGTCTTTGAGAAATGATTAAAAGAATTATTTTTCGTCTCATGAGATGAAAATTCAATTCGCCCCAAAACCATTTTGCCCAAGTGCCATTTTGCCCCTAATCACTTCGTCCAAACACTACATGTACATCGCCAAAATGCTACTTCGCCCCAAAACCACTTCGTGCACAGGCCGTGGTTCAGGGCGAAGTGGTTTTGGGGCGAAATGACTGCAAACCCTTTTTTTGACTGTTTTCTCAAAAGTTACACGAAGTACGGAGCTGAATTTTGCTCAGGTTGGTTTTAATCATGCAGGTCTTCAATCACACAGGGGATAAAACTATTTGTAACAGTTTACCAATCATGTATACTATCTTTAACATTCCGGAGTGGTAATTCCTACGTCTGCACTTTGTTTTAATTTCGGCCCATATAATGTCCTTCACCACGTAAAACATTTGTAAAACTTTCAGTAACATGTCACCTCATCATTCAGTTCCACACAGAAGTTACATGACCACAGACTTGAGGTGAGGTCGGGACAGGCTCGGTACGGGCTTGGGATGGACTAGGGACGGACTCGTTAGGACTTGAGAAGGCTTGTGGTGACTTGCTAGGGACATATAATGGACTTGACCACCTGACCACTTGATTATTATTTCTTACAGTCGATGTCCAACTACCACTCAACCTAGAGATTGCTTCCCAAAATGCGTTTCTCATCACATTTGCGTTCATCACCATCGCCATCGTATTTCCATACTTCCTCATCGTCATGATTCCAATCGTCATTTTGTTCGGCATCATTTTATCGTTCTACCGTCGAGGCGTCCGTGGCATAAAGCGCATTGAGAACGTCACGCGCTCACCGTGGTTTTCACACATCATCGCAACGGTTCAAGGTCTTTCAACGATACATGCATATGGTAAAACCGAGGAGTTTGTTAATAGGTGAGAAGATCACAAGTAGATCACAAGTTGTTAGGGATTGTGTGATAAGGCCAAAAAAAGAGCTATGTTTATCGTAAGTTGAAGTCTCCCAAAATGATGCGATGACGCTGCTTCTCCCCCCCCTCCCGCACCCCCTTTTTTTGTCTTTTTTTTTTTGGTGAGTGGATTCCAAGCAATGAAGGCATGTTTTTTATCGAAACACTCAACAGACGGTGGGTGTCTATAAAAAAAAATTTTTATTTGACACGCAGGGTTGAAAGTGACGTGCGTGCTAACGCTAAACATAATTTTTTTTGTTTTGGCCTAGCAATGAAAATGTACGTTTTAAAGGCGTATTGTATCATTTGCAATGATCCAAAATTTTACCTTATGAGTTCACGAGAAAAAAAAACCTGTTACTCAAAGTGTTAATAGCAATGATAACAAACACCACATTAATTTATTTATGTGGTGCTTAAAAAACGTGTGTGCACTGCACACAAATTTTTGTTACCTTTTATTTAACACAAAAGCCATGCATGAACTTTAAAGGTTTTCTGAAGCACTGATGCATCTACGTCGCTGACATTCCTGGAGGCCAGTTATACTGTCATTCTTCTTTAGATAAGCTTTAATTTCAGGAATCCGTACAAATCTTGCAAATGATACATTTCTGACTGTACCTTCTTTGGGTTTATCATGCATTACCCCATTTCCAGAATATTTCAGTGCTTATTATTGGGGGTTAGAGTCATTCCATTTAGCAGTTCACTTCAAACCACACTCAAGCATAAGATTTTCTTGCACACTACATCATATAAGGGTTTTTCATGCATACTACATGTACGCCTTTGGAACAACTTGCCAGCTACAGTCAAGAATTCAACTAACATCACTTCTTTCAGAAAGGCTTTTAAGACCCACCTCTTTCTCTAGGATTTGAACGATTTGATATCCCTCATTTCTTTTTATCTCCCTGCGCTTTGCATCCTTCGGTTAAAAGCGCATTATAAATGCCATATTTATTATTATTATTATTTACGTCATATCGTCCCCCTAAAACCAGAACAGCCTGTCCAAAAATGTAATTTTGAGAAAATAGTTCCAGTGTAGCTGAAAAATAAAAAAAAGCATAAATAGTAACCTAATAAATTGATTTCAATTACACCTTGTAAATGTTGTTGTTGTTGTTGTATATTTTATAGCATCTTCGGTAACTAAGGCCCTTTATGCATCAACTATACGGTTTTAGCTTTAACTATACTATATTATCAACTTGAGATGACGAAGAAGGAGTTGCAGTTTTAGAAGTGGGAGGAAAACCCCCAGAGAAATGCCCCAGGGGAAAACCCACGCGGTCAAGTAGGGACTGCAAACCCAATCCACATACACGCCCCGGATTCGAACCCGGGACCCCAGAGGTGAAAGGCGAGGAAAGAACCCGTACGCCAACCCGACCGCCCTCACCTTGTAAATATTGGTGCATAGACCTCATGCTCTTTGATCCCCTAGGTGGGCCCTAAGTGTCAAACAAATTTCATTTTAGCCAAAAATTGACAAAAAAGGGGACAATCTGTAAGGCGAAATAAATTCTTCCAAACAGAAATATTTTCTCCCTCAGATTCTTGGAGCTTTTAGACCTCAATGCCCAGTCCTACATGATATTCCGTTTGGCAGCGCCCTGGGCCGGCCTTCGACTAGAAGTTCTGGTCATCGTGGTGTCGTTAGCCACTGATCTATTTATCGTATTCACCTACGGCGTCATATCACCTGCCCTAGCCGGGTTGGCGATTGCATACACCATACAGGTAACTGTGGAAACTATTTTTTTCTTCTTTGCTGCTGATGGAGTGAAACTTGTCTATAGCGGCCACCCTCGGGACCGTAAAAAAACTGGCCACTATAAAGAGGTGGCCTCTTTATAGAGGTTTCTTAAGCATTATACACATGGCATTTGGGATCAAAGTCGGGTGGCCACTATATGCAGGTGGCCTGTTTATCAAGGTGGCCTTAATAGCAGGTTTCACTGTACTAAAATTTCAAGGGAATTGTGTCTACACTAGCAATGGACGTTTCAGATTACCAGTGAATGATTAGACCCAGTTACCCTAGCAACTGACATCACACAAGCAGTAGCCAGAAATCTAGCTTCAATAGGACGGTGGCTTTGCACAGTTTCTTGAAAGCACATACAATTTTCGTTGTTTTCTCGGAACATAGATAAGGTACTGAGCTGACTTAAACACAGGTTGGTTTTTATCATACACATCCTCAATCACACATGGAGATAACGCTGTTTGTAACAGTATTCCAATCCTGTAACCGGGGTTGAAATTAACACTGGTCCTGTGGTCCGAGACCAGTAAAAAATCAGAAGGACCACTAGATCTGTCAAAAACGCTGGTCCAATGGACCAGTGAAAACATTTACTGACTCATGGAAACTCTGATGCCTAATCCACAGTAAACATTTCTTACTCAATGCGAAGAATTCCTGGTTACCACAAACAATTCCTGATTGCTTTAGACAATTTCAGATAACTACATTTCTTTCTCCGATCTCTTCAGACATGCCCCAGTTCAAGCTAATTTCGACCCCTGCTGTAATCTGTCTTTAAGTGCATTATTTGAAACACTGGACCTACATCCCACCTGAAGGGTGAGGCAGATGTGAGGACCGGCCATCTGAAACTGAAATTGTGAACTTGACAAAAATGTTTGTGTTTTCTGTGACAATGAAAAACAATCTTTATAGCTGTAAATAGTAAGAACTAATAAGTGATGTTCATTCTAACAGAATGTTAAAGATAGTATACATGATTGGTAAACTGTTACAAATAGTTGTATCCCCCTATGTGATTGAAGATATGCATGATTAAAACCAACCTGAGCAAAAACCAGCTCCGTACTTCGTCTAACTTTTGAGAAAACAGTCAAAAAAGGGTTTGCAGTCATTTCGCCCTGAACCACGGCCTGTGCACGAAGTGGTTTTGGGGCGAAGTGGCATTTCGGCCATGTAGTGTTTGGACGAACTAATTTGGGGCGAAATGGCACTCGGGCGAAGTGGTTTGGGGCGAAATGGCACCTGGGCGAAATGGTTTTGGGGCGAAATGGTTTTGGGGCGAATTGAATTTTCGTCTCATGAGACGAAAACTAATTGTTTTACTCATTTCTCAAAGACTATAGCACTTCAGACAAAACCATTTCAGGGGAAGTTTTCTACGGTCATCATGTTTATATTGTGTAAGTTTGGCGTAAATCTGTGAACATTTCTGATTTTCGAGATTACCAATGATGTATACTGCCTTTAAAGAGTGAAGTTTGTTACAGCAAAATTAACCGTTTTTTGCACCGTTTCTCTTTTAGATTACGGGCATATTTCAAATTACGGTTCTCATGGTCTCGGAGACTGAGGCAAGGTTTACTTCGGTGGAGAGAATTCTTCACTACACCAGGGTGAGTTAGGTTTAGCTTTATCAAATTTTAAAAATACTAGTCTTCAGAAAATATATAAAGAAACAGTATATGGCCTCATGATTCGAGCAACACGCCTCTTTCTGATTCTCAATCCGGAATGGCTGAAACGCAGTTTCATGAGGTTCACTAATCTAGGCTAGTGCATGAAATTTGCGCCAGCGTGAACTAAATGCGCGTATCAAGCTTGGAGCGTGCACGTCAAGACTTCACGCGCACGTGATTCCCTGCTAGTGTTTCTGACTGGGCACTAGTCTAAAAAACTAGTGCCCGGTTACTAAGCCCCCTGGAGGTTGCCAACTATGTCAGTGAACAGCAACTCGGAAACTGAAGCTAGGAAGCCAAAAGTTTCCTGAACGTTTAACTGACGAACTGTCTAGCTCTTGAGGTGCTTATTGTTAAAGGGTTCAATGTTTAAAATCCTGCCTTTTTTGTTCAAAAACCTACATAATGCGTGGCAAAGTGCCTTGCTCAGGGGCACACGCACCATGGATGGACCGGCCTGGGATTTGAACCCACAACCTTTGGAACCAACGCAGGTTTTAAATACGATCAACTGGACAGCTCCACCACAGCACTCCGGGGTCTTTAAAAAAGTTGAACATTTTTGGGGAATTCTTTGTCAGGTTTTGACGCCTGAAGCGCCAGTGCATATCAAGGTAACATCACCTGATCAAGACTGGCCAGAAGGAGAAATCGAGTTTAAGAATTACAAGATGCGCTACCGTGACAATCTGCCTCTGGTCATCAGAGGCGTCAATTTCCACATCCAACCACGGGAGAAAATCGGCATTGTGGGAAGAACAGGATCAGGTACAAATGAAGAATTTCATCACAAAATGCCATATCCAAAAAATTGAGATAATGGTATCCAGTACATTCTAGATTGGTGGTCCTATACATTCATCAAATAGATTATTGGCAAACTGTGTTATATCCCACAAAAAACTGTTTTACTTATTGGAATTTGCCATTAACGGTAGTGCTTAGTTGTAATACAAAATGGCAGTTTTTTTCAAACTGCCAAAATAGGATATACATGTATAGCATTTTGCTCTTCAAACGTTCTTTTCCAAAAAGCCGAAAATACTCGATGAGTATATTAAAAATCAATGTTTTTTGTTTTTTTTTAAGGACGACACTTTTTGAGAATGGCATTACAATCAGATTTTCAGGAATTACACTTCCATTAGGGATGCTTGAAAAACATGTGTTTAAAATTAAACAACTTGAATACGTCAAGCATTACAAGCCCTCAAAGTCAAAAAAAACTAAATCTAAATTTCTGGAATTTTCTATAAGTTTTACAAATGATTTTACAAATGATAATTAAATCACTCGAGGTATAGGCACTCTTCGGGGGGATAGCGCTTAACCCTAATTGATCCATCCTTCAGAAGGGATGTAAAGCCATGGGTCCAGTGTTTTGTAATATGCACTTAAAAGATCCGATCACATTCTATTTGTTTTTGTAACAGGAAAATCATCCCTGGGTGTGGCTCTCTTCCGATTAGTCGAGCCATCATCAGGCGATATTTTGATTGACAAGGTTAACATAGCAACCATCGGATTAAACGATCTTCGCTCCAAACTCTCGATAATTCCCCAGGATCCTGTGCTCTTCAAGGGAACTGTAAGGTGAGTTAAATACTGCCCTTTGTTGTCAGAGAAAAGAACGTTTCTAATTTATTTATTATAATTTTTTCTTTATTCCAAATGATTCCTTTGTCAATCAATGCAGATATAACTTGGACCCTTTTGAGGAATACAGTGATGCCAAAGTTTGGGAGGCGCTAGAACGAACCTACGTGAAGGACAAGGTAATGCTCAGAATTTCCAAACTAATTTAGGCTTTCAGATTATTTCCATACTATTTTGCTAAAATATTTTCGTGCATAGTGAAGACACTTGTGTTTTTGCTTCTGTCGTAGATAAGTTCCTTGGATCATCAACTCGAGGCACCTGTAGTTGAAGGTGGAGATAATTTCTCTGTCGGAGAGCGACAGCTTCTTTGCATGGCCAGAGCTCTGCTCAGAAACAGCAAGGTAAACACAGAAATCTTGTCTCAACTTTTTATAATTATTAAACTTATATAGTACACATTCCATATAGACCTGTTCACCTGCGCCGCACATTGTAATGGGTTTTATGAAGCTAAGGCCTGCTTCAAATGTTGCGCTTATGCCGTGTCAAATTTAATCCCAGTTCGAAGTTGGTCCGCAATTTTGTTTACAACTAGGAATGCGTATGCTCGCAGCGCATATGTGAGTAAAGAAATAACCAACAAACAAGTGCATCAAAATAATAAATATGGCGACGTACAATGGACAGAATAATAATAATAATAATAATAGCAATCTTATATAGCGCCAAATGCCAGGGCCTCTAGGCGCTTTACAGTATAAACCAAAGCGAGAACATACATATACATGTACATAGATAAAAAAAAAATATTAAACGTTAAAACCAAAGAGCATCATCACTTATATAGTACACATTCCTAAATTCTCTAAAGAATGGAAAACACACGTGTACAACGTCCATGACGTGCACAATACTCATCCGCCATGTTGGATGTATTTAAGCTCGACTGGGATGTATTTAAGTTCGACGTTTAAAGCCACTACCATGCTAACGTCGTGCCAAGTTGAATTTAATTTGACGTGCGCGTTTGAAGCGGGCCTTAGTGTCTTCCACCTAAACGTCAAGATACAAAGATTGTCACTGCAAATTGTCAGTTGACTGGTATTGTGGTTTAGGCTGTCCCAAAGCTTCGCCCTACTAGTTCTCACAAGCCCGTAGGTCAATCAAGCCCTTGAGCTACTTTATATTTTAAATAAACTAACTGCACAGTGTAAGATGTGCCATAGGAGACAATGAGTTGTCCCATTCTCTCAATGTATCATGGGAGCACAACTGGGCAAAGTGATGAATGCAACATCTGGTATGGTGCCTAATCGCCATCGAAATGAAACAACCAAACTTGGGATGAGAGAAAAATTGTAAGGGCCTTATCGGGATTCGAACCCAAGACCTCTAACTCGCCGGGTAGATGCTCTATAAGGCACAGTGGTATATACTCCCCCAGGTTTTCCCGCAGACCTCTGACACACCATGCAGATGCTCTACCAGCTGAGCTGTATTTCTTCCATGTTGAACTCGGTGAAATTCAAGTTTCTGCAAACACACCTTTAATTGATAGGCATGTACTCATAGCTTGACTCATCCTCTTTCAAATCTTGTGTTCAGGAAGGGTGGCTAATGACCTTGACAAGGAACATTACTTAACATTACTAAAAAGCCCTGAGGAGTAATAAGACAAACTACTTGTTACCAGTGAATGCTATTGGGTTAAGTAATTTTTTTTTCAAAGTCCATATGATGCTGATTTGGATAATTGTTGAAATTTACTTTAGATCTTGATGTTGGATGAAGCAACGGCGGCCATTGATACAGACACAGACAGCTTGATACAAACTACAATCAGGGAAGCATTCAGCGATTGTACCATGCTAACGATTGCTCATCGACTCAATACAATCATGGACTCAGACAGGGTTCTTGTTATGGATGACGGACAGGTAAGATTGACATGAGGGGTGTGGCCAATGTAAGATTGACAGAAGGGGCGTGGCCAGTGCAGGATGATGGACAGGTAAGATTGACATGAGGGGTGTGGCCAAGGTGAGATTGACAAGGGGCGTGGCCAGGGCAGGATGGACAGGAAAGATTGACAAAAAAGGCGTGGCCAATGTAAGATTGACAAAAGGGGCGCGGCCAATGTGAGATTGACAGAAGGGGCGTGGCCAGTTCAGGGTGATGGAGAAGATTGACAGAAGGGGCGTGGTCAATGTAAGATTGACAGAAGAGGTGTGGTCAAGTAAGGAATGAGGGTGTGGCTTGAAGGGGTGTTGGCCAATGGTCATCGCTATTTGACTTAGAATGACTTTTAGCTAAATATATTTAAATGCAGTTGTATTTCGGTGTGAAATCTTTTAATTTTTTCTTTTATCTCTAGATTGCAGAGTTTGACAAACCAAGTAACCTACTAGCAAATTCTGATTCCGTATTTGCCAAGATGGTACAGGCAGCAGAATCGCACAAACAGTCCGTCGCACAGGAAGCATAAATGTGCGAGATTGACTAATCCGACGAACGATAACTGCCGTGTATCTCCAATGCATTTATGCGACGTCACAATAGACATACACCGCAGTAACAGTGGAATAACCCCTAATTTGTTATTCAGATTTAGTTTTAACAGGGTGCATTTAGGTTTTGTGTGTTTCTAATCTAGGGGTACAATGATAGACCCCATTCATTTATTTGATTCGACAAGGATTCAATGATGGGGGACATAAGTAGAATAGGGTGGGGGACTGGGGTGGAGTGATAGTGGTGGGGGCGGGGGGGGGGGGGGTCTGGTGGTGGGGGGGGGGGGGGGGGGGGGTCGGGGGGGGGGGGGGGTGAACTGGGGCGATTTCTAAACTTGTGGGGATTTCTTAACTTGTTTCTTAACATGTTATGTTTGTGGGAAATAAATTTTAATTAATAAACAGATTAAAGGAGCGTGTTCAGATTTTTCAAGAAAATGGATTTTGTTTTAACATAAGAATCGTATGTATAAAATATCTTGCCAAAATACTATCCATGGGAAGAAAACAGGAAATCTCTAAATTGGACGTGGAAGCGGAAAGGTTGGTTTAATCACTGCACTGCTTTATGTAAACCGATAAATTAGTTCACAAAATGTTGGTGGTTTTTTGTCAATATCCTTGAAAATTTATGGATTTGAGAACGTGAAATTTCAGAATGGTAATGAGAAATATATGACAAAATTTGATATGGTATAAAAATCTTAACACGCATGGGAAAAATGGGGGAGTAAAAAATGTGATCTGGACACGCTCCTTTAAAGAATTTACAGTTAAAAAAAAAAAAAAGTTGACAAAATTTAAAACTAAATGCATAAATACCTTGGACAGTTTACGCATCCTCATTGGCTAAGAGCACATCGCATGGCTGGTCTTAAACGGACGATAGAGACCAGTGATAAAGACCGGCTGGCTGGCTTGCATTTGTGCCCGCGCTTTAGTCAGCGCATATGAAATACGCACACAGAAACTACACGCTCCCGAAAGCAAAATGTGCACTGTAAGAAAACCCAGTCGTGTGCTGCGTGCGCGTACACAACACGCCTGCATTACGCGCGTAACGCGCGTGATCGAACAAACAACTTGACGCACAGCTAGCAGTTTGAATGAACAACGCAATGAAGGGAAAAATCAGATGCAAAACATGGCAAAACAACAGCCTAATTTTGGTGAGTTTTACCGATTTACACAAAAACGTATTAATGATTGGGGTCTGGACGTGTCTGTGGGAGAGCGGCCGTGTAATACCAAAACATTTCGCAAGTCCATATTATTATTATTATTATAGCGTGAACAGCCATTTTACATTTATTTGGTGAAAAGTCAGTTATTTTAATAATTGAGTAATATATGTACTTTCTATTCATATGTATTAGTATTAAATAATTTACAATCAATTATTGTCTGTTTTTAAATTTAACATACGATTTGAATATATTTTTCTTACTGTAATAAATGTGAAACAGTTTTGTAATACCTTTATGAAAAATACAATCCATCCGTTAGTATGATTTTGTTTCATCGTGAAGTCAGTATTTGTTTTTTTGCGTTAATTTAACATCGTACCAGCAAAAACAACAGTGGATTAATTTAAAGTTAACCTCTCACTAAAGTCAAAATTCTCCACCGTGGGGCATGAAAAACGTAAGGAACCATGGCTGCGTTCGGGCGTGCAGTTCTCGTTACTCGGGAGTAATGCGTGCGCATTGCACTCGGGTCACATCACGCGAACGGCAAGTCCGCGTGCGCGAATGGCAATCAGTGAAGATGGACGTCTCCTTGCCATCACTGCACAAACAAATGCCGTTTCACTGCTCACAAGAAACTGAAGAAATTCAGGCCGTAAGTCGTGAGAACCTTTGATGCCGTCTAAAACAAACCTTAGTGAGTTATTGTTTCAGTTATTGAGTTGACACGTTGAGCAAATTCACCAAAAATCCCACCCATATTCCACCATCTTCGGACAAAACACATGACACTTGACAGGAGTACGAGCACACTCCCCATTTGTTGGGGAGTAGTGAGAGCATACTCTCACTGACCCGAGTGTCGTTATTCTTGCCGTTCACGCGCGCAGGAGTATAACTCGTGTTAACACGAGTACACGCCCGAACGCAGCCCTTGTGTGGTACGTACGCACCATGACCAGTCAATCGAATGCCGCGCCATGCTTTGCGTGTAGCCGGGATCGCCACGTGCTTTCTTCGGTGGCGCTGTACATGACAACCACGGCCGGCTCTGGCGACAACGTCTGAGGGTTGTAGCCATTTTATTTCCTAAATTCTCGCACCATCGCGCCATTTCGAGCACTTCTATTCACCTTGGAAATAAACAGAAAAAAAGTAAACTATATTATAATCCACAAGATTTAAGCTTTATTACGGTATTTAAAATTAGGAGAAATTCTTGTTTATTTTACAAAAAACTAAAAACAAAGTTTTGTTTTACCAACGAGATTTAGGGGCGCCATTTTGTTTACAAGTTTAAAGTGCAGTCATGACGTACATGTAAAGTGCATGCAGGGCGAAAACTAGTCTTGGCCCAAGACTACTCTAGTCGATATTGGTTTGTGTACGCGTTGGCCATATAGTGCGCCCTCTTGCAGCACTAACGGACCAGTCTTTGCTCACTAGAGTAGTCTTGGGAATTTCTCCCGGAAGTTCAGCATTGGGGGCGGTACCGTTTTATGTAAATAGCTGCAGAGGGTTTTATGATGGCACACAAGGGACATGGCATACCACAGATATCTTTGCAAATATTTGCAATGTCGCAATTATCTTCATAAACAAATGTATTTTGCGATGTCATACGCCTTTGCAAACATGTTTGTAAATATATTCGCAAACATTTGCCAAGAAACTTATGCCACCGAAAATATAAGCAACGATAAAACGGTCATGTTCGATGATTCTTGTAAGCCGCCTTATATTTTTCAAACCATTCGAAGCGCGTGCACGCGGTGTATTTGGGTCACGCTCTGCGGTCGACGCGCTGTATTTGGGTCGCTCGCTGCATTCCCACGCTCTGCTGTATTTGGGTCACTCGCTGATTGGTTCCCTAGGAAAGCCTAGGCAAAAACAAAGAAAAAGTTAAACCTTCCGGGAGAAGTTCCCAAGACTACTCTAGTGAGCAAAGACTGGTCCGTTAGTGCTGCAAGAGGGCGCACTATATGGCCAACGCGTACACAAACCAATATCGACTAGAGTAGTCTTGGGCCAAGACTAGGCGAAAACCATGCTGTCAGTTTGCACGGGTCACTGTTGGCGTAGTGTCGTTCTTTCTCCCCCTGCGGTACGCGACGTCTCTCTCTAGCTCTGCACGTTCTGCATTTTCTGAGTCCACGTTTAGCCACTGAAGAAGATGCAGTCGTCATCAGAAAAAATTGCTCAGCTCAACGAGCAGACGCCACACGGCGCCAAAGTGAGCTACGGTGATCTACATTTGGAAATCAACTACGTGTGGCTGCGCGACCACTGTCGGTAAAACAAAAATTAAATAAAGACTTTTGTTTAACACTATTTTAATAGAAAAAAAATAGAGTAAGGAATTATCCCTTTTTGTGATTCACTTTTCTGGTGTAGGCCCCTACTTCCTTTCACATGTACACTGCTTTAATAGCACAACTTGACCAGACTAAATTTGTGTTACTATGTGGTGCACATATAGCACGTGTGAACATGGAGGTGTGAAGTACAGAATCAGTACTGTGTTTGCTGTAGGAGAGAATGGCATTAAGTAACCAGCCTATTGGTTGCTAGGCAACAGTTTTTTAGAAAACACTCGGCCAGTCTTGTCTGATGTATACACATTTATAAGAAGCTGGGTCTTTCCACAGTAAAGGGGGCATTTTTTTGAGGACCATTTTTTCGAGGAAATAACTTTGTCTTGTCTCAAAATAAATTTCCAATATACGCTTGTAACCGGGACGGCCTAAAATGTAACAAGTGTCTGTCCCAATTACGAGCGTATATCGGACATTTGTACATAACACAGGGTTTTTAGAAAGGCATGTGTTGTCACATTATTTGTAACCCTTTTTGGGCCTAAGTTATCTCTTCAGAACAACTTAAACTTATTTCTTTTATTTTGAGACCAGACAAAGGTATTTTCTGGAGAATATGGTCTGTGTTGCCAAAATGCCCCCTTTACGGCGAAAAGACTCTTATAAGAAGCTATGATCAGCTACTCAGTTTTGTCTGTGTACTTTCCTTGCAGATGCAGTCAGTGTCACAATGAAAGCACCTTCCAAAAATTGGTGGATACTTTGAGTATTCCCCTAGATATCAAGCCAGCAAAGCTTACTTGCGATGAGGATGGCTTGAGAGCAACATGTGAGTTTACAATAAACCTTATCGACGTTCTCAAGGCATCATGGGATTGGATGACAGATATGAAGCAGGGAATTTTCACACAAACCTATGGGGCTCTTGGGACATGACAACGTTCATCGATTTCATTCTCATTTCTGTGAAGCGATTAACATGTGATCTTCTCACACGCTTTTGATCAAGGAAAGATGCTATTTTTGACAAATATAATTTTTATTTTAATTGAGCTTAGATGAAATAAACAAAGAAAACTCGACTTGTTGAATGGCGCCCGTTTGTACCATTATAGAAGGGCTGTCACGATTGGTTGAGCCAGGGTTGAGCTACCACGTTAGAGCCAATCAGGTGCGTTCTTTTGTAAAGTAAAAACTGGTGCTGTACATTATTTTAAATTTTCTTATTTTATTTCATTTTACTACAGTAAGAATAAAAATGATATTTGTCAAAAATTGCATTTTTCCTTGATGAAGAACGTGTGGGAAGATCACATGTCAATCGCTTCACAGAAACGAGAATAAAATCGATAACCATTGTCATGTCCCCAGAGCCCCATAGGTTTGTGTAAAAATTGTCAGCTTCACTTGTCATCCAATCCCATGATGCTTTGAGAACGTCGATAAGGTTGATTGAACTATTTCGAGAGGTTTGACAAGTTTAAAATATAGGCCTACAAACACAAAAGTTACCAAATTTACTACATAAAGAACAGTGGTGAAATTTGATCCGAAATGAATTTCAATGCAATGCATGAATGTTAGTTTATGATAAAAATGCAAGATAGGAGGGAAACGTGTAATGAATTTACTAAGGAAAAACTAAAACCTCTGTATCACAATTAGCGCTTGGGTAGTTTTGCAAAACATCTGAACTGAACTGTGGAAAGGAAAATGAGGCAAAGTCTGCCAGACAACCTTCCCATAGCACAAAGGGCCAGGGTTTTGCAATTTTTTTTTTGGGTCATGGTACCTGCAAGTGATGGATCTCTGTTGTTGTCGAACACAAATGCCTGAAACATATCCCCACGCACCCCCCCCCCCCCGCCTCCCCTCCCCCCCGCCTCCCCCCCGCCGCCTCCCCCCCCCCCCCCCCCCCCCCCCCCCCCCCCCCCCCCCCCCCCCCCCCCCCCCCCCCCCCCCCTCCCCTGCCCCCCCCCCTCCCCTGCCCCCAGGACCAATTGCCATATATGGAGCATCTGCATTTAATGGGTACAAAGCCCTTACTAAGTCGTCCCCTTTTGGGGTCATGTTTGATTATTTTCGCACACGTGATCAATTCACAACATTTATTTTCATGTTTTTACCCATCAATCGTTCCATCAGTCATCAGATTTTCTTTCATCCCAAGTTTGAATGTTTCATTTTAATGGCGATTAGGCACCATACCAGACTGCCAGATGTTGTGTCCATCAGTAAATGAAGACTTTAAAAATACAAAAATTGGGCAGGAAAAAATATGTTGGGGATTATTGTGGGGGGTATGCAGAAATTTGATTGAGAGTATGCACACTTATTTTAGCCTCTGTCATAAGATTTGTACATGAGGCCTTGGATGATACCCGATATGCTTTCTGAAGTGCAAAGACAATGTTGTGCTTTTAACACCGTTTCCAAAGAGCAATATGTCCACGTTTTTGCAATTTAACAGGGCCCGATGGTCACATGACCCAATTGCCATGGCAGTGGTTGGTTGAGAACGGACCTGGCACAAAGCCAAGGAAGGACCCAGCATGCCTGCAGCGTATATTATGGGATGGCGAGACGATAAAGAACGCACTTCCTGCCGATATTCCACTGAAGGAATTTCTGGAGACGGAGGCTAGTTTGAAAGAGGCTGTCGAGAGATTCTTTAAATGGGGGATCGTGTTTATCAATGGGTGTTACCAAAGCCAGGATGAAATAGTGGTAAATTAGTTGACTATGGCATATTAACGCCCCTTAAAGGCACATGCTCGTCAGCAATGCGCGCCCGTCAAATGTGTGCCACGCAATACGCAGCTCCATGCCTTTGCTATGGAGCTGCGTATTGCGTGGCACACATTTGGCGGGCGCGCATTGCTGACGAGCCTGTGCCTTTAAAGATAGTATATATGATTGGTAAACTGTTACATCTCCCATAGAGTTTTATCCCCCTGTGTGATTGAAGATATACATGATTAAAACCAACCTGAGCAAAAACCAGCTCCGTACTTCATCTAACTTTTGAGAAAACAGTCAAAAAAGGGTTTGCAGTAATTTCGCCCTGAACCACGGCCTGTGCATGAAGTGGTTTGAGCGAAATGGCATTTGGGCGATGTAGTGTTTGGACGAAGTGGTTTGGGGCGAAATGGCACTTGGGCGAAATGGTTTTGGGGCGAATTGAATTTTCGTCTCATGAGACGAAAACTAATTGTTTTACTCATTTCTCAAAGACTATAGCACTTCAGACAAAACCATTTCAGGGGAAGTTTTCTACGGTCATCATGTTTATATTGTGTAAGTTAAGCGTAAATCTGTGAACATTTATGATTTTTGAGATACCAATGATGTATACTGCCTTTAAAGCCTCAATACAACATTTGCAGTTACCCAGAATTTTACTTTACGTGTTCAGTTGACAAGAAAAATCTGACTATAGGTATTGATGGAAATGCATGGTAACAAACACCACATGAATTTTTTCCCCATGTAAAATGGTACCTTTGTAGGAGAAATGAATGAATGTGCTTTTTTAAAATAATGTTTCCAGACTTTTTTTTATTTACCATTCATTCAACACAAAAACCTTGCATGGACTTTTAAGGTTTTCTGAAGTATTACTGCATCTATGTAGCTGAAATTTCTACAAGGCAGTTTATCAAACTTATTCTTTATTCATAAATACCTTAGACAGTTTACCCATCCCTATTGGCTGAAAGCACATCACGTGGGCAATTTTAAACAATCGGTTTAGAACCAGCTAGGATCCTGGGCACTATAATGGCCCGCGCCTTCAGCTTGGGCCATTATCGGTGCCCAGTACCCTATCCTGGCCAAACCTACTTTTAATTCCTATGTTATGTAATGCTATTGTTCCTGTTCTTATAAGTTTTCCAATCATGAAATCTGTCTTTAAACTCAACAGAAAGTGGCCAACCGATTCTCCAGGTTGCAGGAGACTTTTTACGGTGCAGTTTGCATAGTGGCGGGCGATAATGTCATTGCTGATCTCGCTTATTCTACGTCTGCTCTTTGTGAACACACCGATGCCACTTACTTCCATTTGCCTCACGGGTAATAAACAAGATTTTAAAAGCATGAAATATATGGGTCATTCTATAAATTTGGGGTCCAACGTGTGACATTTTTCTGTCCCCGTTACACCTGACATACTGCTACTTGCCATACAAGTATCATTAAAAATGCCTTCAAACCATATTGTTATGAATTGTATTTTATGTAATCACTCTTTGAAATAGAAGGCATTTAAAGAATATGTCCTGAATTTACAAAATACAACATTTTACAAGATGTCAGATGTAACGGGGACAGAAAAATTGGACCCCAAATTTATAGAATGACCCATATATAACCTCATTGTTATTTTTGCTTTACAAATGAATGTGGAAACAAAAATTAAGTCACAACATTCTGCTATAACTTAGCATTAAAGAAAATTTGTAAGGGCCTTATCGGGATTCGAACCTGAAACCTCCGACTCACCGGGCAGATGCTCTACCAGCTGAGCTATAAGGCACAGTTGTATATCCCTCAGGTTTTCCCCAAGACCTCTGACACACCGGGCAGATGCTCTACCAGCTGAGCTGAGGCACAGTGGTATACTCCCTCAGGATTCCCTGCCTTATAGCTCAGCTGGTGGAGCGTCTGCACGGTTAGTCAGAGGTTTCGACTTTGAATCCTGATAAGGCCCTTACGATTTTTCTTGCATCCTAAGTACCAGATATTGCGTTCGTAACATTTTATGAAAAACCAGGAAACGTTTTGGTCCCAGTTCCTTGTTCTTCAATCCTGATAATACAAGGTTCCTGTTATAACAAAGAAATCTGCAACATCCCAAGGACCTCTTACTACAAGTAATGATGTTCAACTACATTGTACATGTATATGGTTGATCAAACTTGCAGTTTGAGAACCTAATGGCAACAATCAATATTGTAAAAAAACAAAATTTCTATTTTTTCTCCAAAGTGGTCTGATTTTCAGCTGTTTTGAGCACAACGGGGAAGGTGCCATGAGCAATATGATAGATGGATTCAAGGCAGTTGCCAAACTGAAGCAAGCGAATCCCGAGCACTATGATGCACTGTGCACCATACCGCTGGTTATGCATTACAGGGACGACCAACATAGTATTCAAGCCTATGCTACGACTATTACGAACGACCCAATTACCGGAGAAATTCAGTTGATAAGGTATAGACTTACTTCTTTTGCAAAAGACTTTTTAAAGTTTTTTTTTTTACCATTCAAAAGCCACAAATGGATTATTCAAGTTTCTGAAGTATTACTGCACGTACAGTTGTAGTCAGAAGTTTACATACAACTGTGTTAAAACTGGTGTGCTTAAACTTGCGTTGTCACCATTTTTGTCCTGTTTACCATTTTGGGTGATGATGGTAATGGTGTACATGTATGTAAACTTCTGACTTCAACTGTATGTAACTGATGTTTCTACACGACAGTTTTTATCAACATGAGCCTTTAATCATGAGTGGAAATAATGCCCTTTGTAACAGTTTACCAATCATGTACTCTACCTTTAAGTTTCATGAGCCTTGTGCATATACAATAACCAGTACACATTTAAAACAAAGTTGGCCGTGGTGCCCCCTTTGGATTTCAGACAAAATCGAGGCCAGAGTACCGTGCCTCTTACTTTCATAACATCGCCCACAAAACTTTTCTTTTTTCGACACCATAGGTACAACAATAATGACCGAGCCCCAATCTCGCATCTCTCTACAACGGATATTCAGCGCTTTTACGCCGCCAATAAAGCATTTGGCACGATTCTCCGCGACCCGGCCTGTCAATTTGTGTTCAAGTTAAATCCCGGACGCATCATGCTGTTCGACAACTGGCGGGTTCTTCATGGACGCAGTGCTTTCTCGGGCCGTCGTGTGCTCGCGACGGCTTACTTACAACGTGAGGAAATTGACAGCAAAATTAGGACCATGCTTGGCGTCGGTGAATGAAAGGTAAAACGTTTATTTTAACGTTTTACAGGCATACTTATATTTTGGTTTGGGTTTTAAGGGTAACAAATAATGCTGTAACCGAAAGGACGAACCGAATGAGTTTTTGCCGAACATGGCACTTCCGAACCGAACCGGTCTGCAACATAAATGTTTGCCTTTCTTAGCTGAGGAAGCATGCATTCAGTGTGATATTTTATTTTATCAATGAGTATATTGTGCAAAGTACAATGCAGCTATGGTTAGGACCCACAGTCAAATGTGCATACGGTAAAATCGCGTTAAGCCGAAACCGGATAACTCGAAACTCCGTTTACCTCGAAGTGATCGCACATTCCCGACATAAGAATAGAATTTTGTGCACACGAATACTCCCGTAACTCGAAATTCCAACACAAGTAACTCCGTTTAGCTCGAAATTGTTTTCAGCTAGTCCCAAAAGAAACCGCTTCTGACACGATCACAAAGAAGTGTGAAAAGCTCTTCATGTGTCACAACTGTCAATTTCAACTTCTCTTTTCATCGAGCAAGTCAAGAAATGCAAACACGCACGCAATCGAACTCGTAACCGCAATGAATCGGGCCTTCCTGGAACGCCTGAATGGTACCGGGGCCAATTGATGTCCATGCGTGGTTTGGCACATTTCGCGCGTGTGGTAGCATTCAACAGCCACGAACAGCATACCCACTGCGATTGATGCAATGATCGATTCCGCAAGCGGCCTGCGATGCGTGGTTTCGTTTGTGCCCGATTGATACTGCCAGGCCGACTAAAACATGAAAGTTTCCGCTTGCCTTGCAAGCAGTTCCAGTGGACAATAGTGCGCCCTCTATTGACACAGGAAAGCACCGACACATAAACTGCGTGTCGTGCACGTGTATACGTTATGCCTACGCTCGCCGAGAATCCCAAAAGAAGACACAAAACACTTGGTACGTTGGATTTTTTAAGCTTTAATTTTTGTACAAAATACAATCACAGAAAATACACCTTCAATAATTACAAGAAATCATGTGAAACCTGCTGATTTTCTAGCTTGGAAAAGACTTAAAAAGGGCTAAATATCGAGTCCAAGCCATACCACTGATGGCTAGTAATAGGCTAGCGAAACGGTGCACATATTTCGAGCGTTGGAACTCAAATGGAAGGAACAAATCGGGACCTCCGTTTAACTCGAACTCTGGATACCTCGAAGTTTTCGTACATTCCCTTGAGTTTCGACTTAACAAGATTTTACTGTTTATGCAAATGTAGGGGCGGAGCCTATTGCCACATTTTTGGTCCATGTATTTCTTGGAGCCATCTGGTTCTTTACATTAATACAAGACCATTGCACAGAGGACACGTGAAGGCTATCATGGGAGAGGGGAGGGGCTTCTGAGATTTATGCAAATAATGACCATGCGAGGGCGGTGCCTGAGCATGTGTTAGGCAGTTTTATCATTTTACTGTGGACTTGGGGCAATTTTCTTTTAATTTGCAGCGCAATACAGTCATAGTTTAATGCATTTTTTTTAGAGGTTTCAAAGTAAAATGTCATCAGGAATGTAGCTGTGTTGATATTTGGAAAATATTGTCACAATTGAGCAGTACTTGTGGATGGAACCAAGGCAGTAAACATACGTCTCTAACTACAAATATGACGGGAATTAGGGAAATTTGAAAAAAAACCATACAACCATACAACTTAAAATTTGTATTCGTTATTGTATTAGTTTTTTTGGTATAATTTTTAAAACATTTTTCTCAAGAAAACTGTATGAAGTGATGTTTCTTCATTGTAAAGTACGGTGTGATTCTAATATATGCTTACTGCAAAAAGGGGGGGTAAAGAGGGCAACAGCCCCCCACCCCCCACACCCCCCGCTAAGCGACCGCTGCGCTCGTATGGACTGGCGAAATTTGGCGCACTCTAATTGGCGACACTGCATATTGTGAAACGCTAACAATTATTTGACACTTGAGAGTTTAGGGGAAAATTGACTGGCGACTTGACTACAATTTTGGTATAGAATTTTATTTTCTGCATTGAAAGAAAAGGAAAAAATTGCATTTCTGTGTAGTATCGATACAGGGTATTTATTTAGTCTGGTTCCCAAACCAAAATATCCAGACTATTCTAAGATGATATTTAGGTTTGGCAACGTACTGCCAGTATAGATGATAGTCCGCCATATTGAAACAGGAGGAATTCCTTCTTTGTCCGAAGGTTCCCGAAGTTACCCTAATGCACGCCCGGACGTTATCGTTAATCGACGGGTACGATTCGTCAGTGTTTCGCCGCGTGTTTATTTTACGTTGATGCAGACAAGGTTTGAATTTGATTTTTGATGCTTTGGGCATGTACATGTTTTATTGTCAAATTGTATTTGAAAATTAACGGTTATGAGCTCCTAAAAATAAATGCTTAGTTCTATTTTAAACATTATGGTAGCTGCAGCCGATTTCACGAAACTTACGCAGCTGCGTAAGCCCATACGCGCAACATTTTATTGCGTAAGTTGCGCAACATTCTTCCGAAGATAACACGCAAGCTATGGGGCTTGCGCCATTTGTCAAAAGTTGCGCAAGCTGCGCAATGTTTCGTGAAATCGACTGCTGGTCCTCATATTCAGTCGTTTTGTGTGGTATATGTGGAGCGTGGGAACCAGTCTATTTATTTTACTTTTTTTACTTTTTTTGCATAATGAAATAAACCAATATTCACTAAATTGCAGTTGAGCATGTTTGTGTATACATGTACCTCATTTTAACTGTCATTGTGGAATTTGAAATTTGAATCGAGGTACGTCATAGTGCTTTCATTTGTGATACAATTTCCAAATGCATGAAAAGACGTGTGACGTAATAAAATGGCTCAGCATCTAAAACGAGGCTGCCCATGTAAATTCGAAATTTGTTAATTATAGGAAATTAAATTGCTTTTTTTAATCAACTCAATAAAAACAATAAAACTCAATAAAACAACGCCGGGGACCTAAGGAACAGTCACGAACTGTTTTTAAAGAAAGGTTTAATGAATAAGAACACCGAAATGAAACGGACCAAATAATCAACTAAAATTAGTAACTGAACTAAAATCTTAAATTTGAAACCAACTTAAATGTAACCAACACAGAGCAAAGCAAAAAGTATGGAGGAACTGTCGGGGAACCAGGGTTGTGTACAGGCTACAGATAGAATTTCGGGCAGGTGAAGCAAAAGCGCAGATGGCATACACATCTGTTTGTGGTCACAGGGTGGTGACCTCCACCACCTCCACCACCTACTCCATGCCTCCACAGGCAATAAACAATTAGAAGGGGACACGCTATAAAATGCCAAGTTTTTACAAGTTCTATGGGGCCTAAAAAGGGGGAAAACTAGAGGGACATTAAAAATACACTGTAGGGGATGAACTTCTAAAAGAAAAAGGATTTTTATAACGGTATTTATATGACAACTCCCAGCACCCTTCTACACTGGCTTTCATTTTTGGCTAAAGATAATTCACCTATCAATTGTTTCCCCCCTCCCCCCCCCCCCCCCCCCGCGCTGCCCCACCCCCTTGGTGGGCGTTTGGTCACGTTTTTCATGCCCCAGGGTGGGGCTTTTGAACCATTTTCTGTGCACCCGAGGGTGGGGATTTGTCACCTAAATGTTGCCCCAGGGGTGGGGATTTTGTCACGCAAAAAGTGACAATCCACAATTGATATAGGTGCATAACCACGGACAGATTTTATTTAGGGATAATGGGATAATTATTGCTTTTACTACCAATGTTAAACATTTGAAACTAAGTAAATGCTTTCACTGGAAAGCATGCTAAAAACTGAAAGTATTTACTTCAGTACTTGCTAAGCCGGTAGCATTTGCTTCGTTTTATATGAATAAAAGGAAGTGCTACCAATTTCAACTGTGCATTAGATTAGACGACCACAAGTATTGAGCATTTACTATAATTTCTACCAGTATGCTGAAAAGTAAACGAAACTTTTATTCATAAATGGAAGCACATGCTTATTCTAAACGCTTATAGGCCCTACCTCATAGTAAATTATTTACCTGTTTACTTAAACTTCCTAGCATTTGCTAGTTTTTATAAATACGACCCAGGGACCGCCGAAAAAAAAAATGATGAGTTTGTTTTGAATAATGTCCAGAGTTGCAACATCGGGTATTTCCATCTTCCTTTCGCGAGGGTCTTTCCTGCACACGTACCTAGTTTGCCAAGACCCTTGCTGAAACGATCAACGATCTAATCTGTTGAGCTGGGCTGTATTGAGGAATATATATGAATATTGATTAGCCATTGACAGTGATCGCAACTGACCAATCACGCGCCGCGCATGTTGCTCGGTCATCGCATGCAGTGCCAACAGCAAGAGCCAATCACGCACCTCGCTCCGTTTAGTGGTAGCGTCCACTTTTACTAGGGGGTGGGGTCTAATGTTTAAATGAACATCACTGTAAGGACGTTTTTTAATAGGCCTATCTTTATTCAGATGAACTGCGTTTAGCTTTTAGCGAAATATTATAGTAAGTCTTCAGTTACGAACATTTATACTGCGTGCAAGATAAAATGATGTACATGTACATAAAAAGATCTCCCCCACACAAATTGTGGTAATTGCGGCTACGATGTCGCGAGATAAACAACACGCTCAGGAAGACACTTTAGGAAGCACTCAAGATCAACAGGGACAGCATTAGCACCCGAACTGACCGTTGCAAGTAAGTTGATGGACGTGTTTTACATTTAATTGCCCACCACTTCACGATATTATATTTTTGTTTTACAATAGCACTTACAATAGTATTATATCGAATAGCCGCCATTTCGTGGGGCACCTTTTGTTACTTAAACCGTTCAACAATTGAAGCACAATATGTGCAACCATGCATGTTCTCAAGGAACACAACGATACGGTCTATTCCTCGGAGCTTTTTTGTTTGGTACATGTAAGGTTAATGTTTCTTGTCAAGGTCAATAACCGAAGTTATCCAATAGTAGACACCCTTACTGAAAGTATTTACTTCAGTACTTGCTAAGCCGGTAGCATTTGCTTCGTTTTATATGAATAAAAGGAAGTGCTACCAATTTCAACTGTGCATTAGACGACCACAAGTATTGAGCATTTACTAAAATTTCTACCAGTATGCTGAAAAGTAAACGAAACTTTTATTCATAAATGGAAGCACATGCTTATTCTAAACGCTTATAGGCCCTACCTCATAGTAAATTATTTACCTGTTTACTTAAACTTCCTAGCATTTGCTAGTTTTTATAAATACGACCCAGGGACCGCCGGAAAAAAAAATGATGAGTTTGTTTTGAATAATGTCCAGAGTTGCAACATCGGGTATTTCCATCTTCCTTTCGCGAGGGTCTTTCCTGCACACGTACCTAGTTTGCCAAGACCCTTGCTGAAACGATCAACGATCTAATCTGTTGAGCTGGGCTGTATTGAGGAATATATATGAATATTGATTAGCCATTGACAGTGATCGCAACTGACCAATCACGCGCCGCGCATGTTGCTCGGTCATCGCATGCAGTGCCAACAGCAAGAGCCAATCACGCGCCTCGCTCCGTTTAGTGGTAGCGTCCACTTTTACTAGGGGGTCGGGTCTAATGTTTAAATGAACATCACTGTAAGGACGTTTTTTAATAGGCCTATCTTTATTCAGATGAACTGCGTTTAGCTTTTAGCGAAATATTATAGTAAGTCTTCAGTTACGAACATTTATACTGCGTGCAAGATAAAATGATGTACATG
The DNA here is from genome assembly GCA_037783545.1 of Henricia sp. BOLD:AAB3569. NCBI lineage: Eukaryota > Metazoa > Echinodermata > Asteroidea > Spinulosida > Echinasteridae > Henricia > Henricia sp. BOLD:AAB3569. Next base: position 2,403,913 of record JBBELK010000219.1, read on the forward strand.
TACATAAAAAGATCTCCCCCACACAAATTGTGGTAATTGCGGCTACGATGTCGCGAGATAAACAACACGCTCAGGAAGACACTTTAGGAAGCACTCAAGATCAACAGGGACAGCATTAGCACCCGAACTGACCGTTGCAAGTAAGTTGATGGACGTGTTTTACATTTAATTGCCCACCACTTCACGATATTATATTTTTGTTTTACAATAGCACTTACAATAGTATTATATCGAATAGCCGCCATTTCGTGGGGCACCTTTTGTTACTTAAACCGTTCAACAATTGAAGCACAATATGTGCAACCATGCATGTTCTCGAGGAACACAACGATACGGTCTATTCCTCGGAGCTTTTTTGTTTGGTACATGTAAGGTTAATGTTTCTTGTCAAGGTCAATAACCGAAGTTATCCAATAGTAGACACCCTTACTGAACATAATATTTAAAGAGGATTAGTCGAGCTATGAGTACATGCCTATCAATTGAGGATGTTTTTAGAGAAACTTTGTTAAATTAACATGGAAAAAATACAGGGGGTGGGGTGGGGTTGGGGGCGCTTTGAGTTTGAGGACTATGGGTAGGCTACTAACGGGGCTATAAATGTGCTTGTTTGGCGTAGCGTTATTGTTATACCGTCCATTCCCAAAAGGATATATACTCATAGGCAAAGCCGAAAACATGGCAAGTGCACCTTTAAGCCTAAGTGGAAGCTTGACCCAGACTTTACAGGGCAAACCGAGAGTTTCCGGCATGCCTCCATATGTTTGTGCACAAACTACATGTAGCCTATACAAAACAGATTGATTCCAGGGACTTTTAACGCAGGATGTCAGTATTACTGAAAGTCTATCCCATGTCAAGTATCGGCCTCGGGGGGAAATATCGACTCGCGTGAATTGGTGGGCAGATATGTTTTAACTCGGATTCTTGTTCTGAGAAGCAGATCAGCAGCAACAATCCAAGATGGCCGGTCTTAGATGCCCGCTCAAGATGGGTGTGTGTGTTCTTTTGTGCATTGTCCTCGTCCAGGTAAAAAAAATGACATCTGCATAAATGTTTAGGCCTACCCATAGAGCTAAATATAGCTCTATTGGCCTACCCTGGGCCGATTTCACAAAGCGCTAAGATGCGTCTTATACCCGTTTTATACAGGCGCACACCAGAGTCGCGACTCAAGTCGCTCCGATTAAAATTTTGTTTCAGACAGGCGTTCTGAATGCGAGCCGTGCTCACACTAAACATTGACGTCTAAAACCAAGTCGCTCTCCAGTCGTTCTGACCGACTGTTACGATCTTTCGATATCTGGCGAACCAAGTTGCTGCGAACTGTTTCATACGCCGAATAAGCGAACTTAATTCAAATTTCTGGGATCATTAATTAGTTCGGCGCGACTCTGGAACGCCTGTATGAAACGAGTTTCAGGAGGGCCACTCTATCTTAAGTTGGGACGTTTGTATGGGAATTAGGACGCACTCAACATTTGTGAAATCGATGTCTCATGGCTAGTTGATAATTTGTGTACTAACCGGCGAGACCTGTTACTTGATTTAAACGTAGAACACGATTGGTAAAGCGTTACAAATAGTTTTATCTCCCTGTGTGACTGAAGATGTGCATGATTGAAACCAATCTAAGTAAACGTCAGCTCCGTACTTCGTCTAACTTTTGAGAAAACAGTAAAAACAAAAAGCCCCAAAACCACTTCGCCCTGAACCACGGTCTGTGTACGAAGTTGGTTAGGGCGAAGTGGTTTTGGGGCGAAGTGAATTTTCGTCTCATAAGACGAACATTAATTGTTTTATTATTATTATTATTATTTATTCGGCCATCAAATACAGTACAAAAATTACAATACATATTACAATTTTTAAAAAGAACAAAGAAAAAAAAAGAAAATTATGTATACACAAAGGATGAGTTTTGCGAGGGGGCCTGCCATGGGGTGGGATCAATGGGACTTGGTAGGGAAAAGGGATTAGTGAGGGAAATTGATAAGGGATGGGTATCACAGACTTAGGAAACAAGGACAAAGCATTAAAAGCTGGCCAGGATAGACAAAAGTATAATTAAACACTGTAGTCCGAAGAATATAGCACTTAAGACAAAACCATTTCAGGGGAAGTTTTCTACCATCATCATGTTTATATTGTGTACGTTATGTGTAAATCTGTGAACATTTATGATTTTCGAGATACCAATATGTGTTCTACCTTTAAATACATGAGCTGCGCCGCGACGGCCGCCGGCATCAAATTAGTTGGCGATTGTTTTGAGACGTGAGTATAGCTCCGACAACATTACGACATTCGGCATATCTTGGCGCTCAAACAAAATTCAGTGATCGCAATAGTGGAACATGTTTAGATTCATTTTAGTCATAAACAAGTCTTGCAGACCTTTATTTTGCAGGATCACGATGTGTTTCATGGATCGTTTTGGAATGAACCTTTGGGCCCTTTTTGGTTATCTGTACAGTGCGTTCCGACGACGAAAAGTATGACCGGCGTGAGCCCGAGCAGCGACACGGTTGTTACCGGGAAGCGCACCGCAGACGGAATATGCCATTGCACGGTGAATTATCCAACTGTCGTAACCTGCACCGACTACGAGGTTCGAAGCACGGCGAAGAAATTGGAAGAGATACGGGAACAGGTATGTTTATAAGCAGCAAACGTCTATAGTTTGAGACGCTTGGTGGCAGCAAACTTCTATAGGATTGAGACACTTGGAGCAAGATCTGGGCTGCTTTCGAGCGCTCGTCCCTGGTGCTCCCAGGTGGTGGAAACGTTACGTCACACACATGCTTACACACGCTTTCGGGCGAGCACCATGGAGCACAATGGAGCACCTGGTGCCGCGCTCGAAAGCAGCCCGGGCTGGCGACTATTATAGTTAACTAGACTAACCTACCCCTGGGGCTTGGTTCCTCTAGTCAGACTAGCTAGTCAAACTGGCAGCAAACTTCTTTTGGTTTAGGACGCTTGGTGGCTTTGGTGGCAGCAAACCTTTATTGGAGACACTTGCAAACTTTAGACGCTTGGTGGCAGCAAACTTCTATGGGTTTGAGGCACTTAATTGGTGGCAGCAAACCTCTATTGGTTTGAGACACTTGCAAACTGTAGACGCTTGGTGGCAGCAAACTTCTATGGGTTTGAGACACTTGGTGGCGGCAAACCTCTATTGGTTTAAGACACTTGGTGGCAGCAAACATCTATGGGTTTGAGACACTTGCAAACTTTAGACGCTTGGTGGCAGCAAACATCTATGGCTTAGTGCAGGCAGTCTCATACAGGTTAACTCGTTTTTGCGCCTGTGAACGACGGGATGCGACCCTAACACTGCACTCGGAACAGGTTCACACACTACTTGGAATTTCAGGGTTACCGCAGATAAATTACTAATGCTTTCTTGAACTTTGGACTTACAGATAACACCTAACGTAAAATCGTGATGAAGAAAGCATTGTTTCAGTGACGGGCCAGATTGGGAACAAGATCACAACAATTAGGCCTTTGGGTGTTTCACATGCACACCAAGTATCCAAATGACCAGGCAAAATTTTTGTTGCTATGTATTGTGACCTGTGCCATTCGGTCGTTGACATATGTACATGCTTCTGACTTAATCATTGTTTCGACCAATCAGCGACATTCTGACAAAAGCTTTGTGGGAGCTATTGGATGGCATTCCTGTCAAGACATCACATTGGTCGAGCTGTGCACCAATGAGGCAGCAACGTTAAGTAGATTAGATTTCCAGTTCTCAGATCTCACCAATCATATTTTGGAATTCCAGATAAGATCAGTTCATTTTCCCTTTTACCATTAGGTTGAAAAGTTAACCCTCGAAGTAAACCGACTGAATGGGGCCGCCACAATGCACTCGCAGCTCATTACCGACTTTCGCACCAAACTGGCCGAAGTAACCACGACCTTTGACCTCATAGGAGGCGGCCAAGTGCTGGTCACTCGAGGGGAGATAGAGGGCATGCGCACTAGGATCCAGAGTATGACGTCAACATTGAGGGCGCTTCGGCAGTGGTACGGTGTGGAATCTGAGACAGACCACTTGGGGCGGATCCGAAGTATAGTTTATGAGGTACATGGTATTTTCACGAAGTCACCCGAAGAGGGACACATTTAGCAGGCAGGAGGCATCTTAAGGCACCCATAGGTTGCGACTATGCATGTGCACAACCACCGCACAGGGTCGATCTTTGCCGCGCGTTGTATCAAAAAAACTACATACTAGAGGGTGGATTCACACGAAACATTGCAGTTTAATTTGAACTGAAGTATTTTCATGTACAAACATCAGATTAAACTTGGGATAAGATAAAAATCAGATAAGTACAGAATGCAAAAAGTATGTATTTTTTTCTTTTCAACTCACTGTAGACTGGGAATATCAGCCAAATCGTAGATGAGATAGCATCGCAGGATACCATTGGTGACTTGGCCGCAATACAACGGGAAATCACCGCTTTGACTAATCAACTCCAGACCTGCAACGCCCGTGCGTCCGGGGACACGTCAGCGGACGCCGCCCGCTCACCATCCACCGTAGCAACCCCGCTCGCTGTACCGACTACTGTTGTGTCAGTTGGTAATAACGAACGTGATGACCACGTGGCTGGCCTAGACGGTCGTCCAGAAGCAGTTCCGGAGCTCTGGCCTGCTAAGAAGAAACAAGGTATACACAGCAGTATCGTGGGGAAATCGCAAATATCTTTCCAAACTACATATGTATTTGAGATGTCGCAAATTTTTGTCGCAAATATCTTTGCAATGTCGTAATTTTTGGTTGCACGGTGGGATAAAACAAACCATTGACGTCAACTGCAGAAGCTCTATTATTTTCAACAAGAAAGAAAACGATGTTTTCCATTTAACGTGCACTTGATAAAGCCATTGTGAGGTGGGAAAAGGTCCTACATGTAATTGTTGATGTTTGTTACTTTTAGATTCTTGTCAACGCTTGCTGAAAATTTCCGAACCGTACACCCTCCATGGAAACCTTCCAGTCAATGGAACATGGACGAGAGATCCCATCGTTAATCCGCAATTCGTCTACTACCACAGGTTTGACATTTAGAGCATTAATTCACTTGGCTTCCGTGGTTCGTCACAAGTTTAAACTCATTTTCATGGACTCTCTAACTGATTATACCTTACACGATCACCTCTCTCCCCCACCCCCCACACCTTTAATTTGAACCCCGGTGCAAGCTTGACCCAGGTGTTCCAGGGCAAACCTAGACTGTCTAGTAGGCTTCATGACGAACATGACGAACATGACGGACGTGTGTGACACTGGCTCTCCAATTGTTTTGCGAAAAGTCGACCCCAGTCTGAAGAAAATCATCCTAAAACTAAAAGATCGTCCATCCGTTCCTATCAAGACAATTCTGACCAGTGAATTTGCCCTGGACGAACTTTTACAAGCCAGGAAATTGATTTTTGAGTGTGCTATAGAGAAGCTACTGAAGGTTCAAGATGGCGGCGAAACACCAACGGAGTCATCAAATGAAAAGATAAGTACCATTTCATCTTGTAACCTTAAAGCTCGCAGATCTAAGGATACTGCAGCTGATGATATTAGGGAACTATGCCTTTATGTGTTTGGTCATAGGAAACATTTTCCTAGGTGCTGCCTTAGTTCGACCAGCGCACCCAAGGCCAAACAATCTCTCCCTCAGCCCGATCGCGTGGACGCCATGACAACCCAGCCGTCACAGCCGGCCACACTAGATGCCGTTTTGGAGGCTGTAGATAGGCTACACAACGATCTCAACGCGCTCGATGGTAAATTTTCTGATCAATTTTTGGCAATTTCTAATCATATTTCTAATTCTTTTTCGTTTGTGAAGGAGAAGATTGACACTTCAAGTGAGAAATGCTAATTTACGGAGTCGTATGACTTGGTTGCCATAAAATCAAACTTTAATTTTGGAGCCGGAGGGGAATTTTCCCATTTTTAAAATTTTGTTTTCTCTAAAAAAGAGTTTTTGCGGGTTTTTCGCCCTTCCCGTAATTAGCGTAAATTTTAGTGTCACGTGCATGTATAATAATTACTTGTGATTTTGTTCTTCTGTAACCATTAGTTTTTTGATGTTGTAGTTGTTGTACAAATGTATCTTATTCCAGTTTGTTAGTAATTATGAAGTTGTTCAATTTAGTATATTTGTTCTATGTGTGTTTGCAGGGCCCCAATGGAAACCAGTTTTTGTAAACTGTTTGGGCACACCCTGGGTAAATAAATGGAATAAATAAATAAATAAATAAATGTGTTTATGTACAAAACAAACTGCCTGCCAGGCCTCAACAATTTGCACACAAGACACAAATGTCATTCATTTGGCCCAATCCCTGTGTACTGTTAAGAATAGTATCTAGGAGCAACGATGCACAAGGGGCTGTCCAAAATTGTCAACATTTTCATGGTTCTACAAAGAGTAGGAAGTGGGGGGGGGGTTGGGGGGGAGGGGGGGGGGGGGGGTCGGGGGGGGGGGGGGGGCCTGTAGCGTCTAAGGCTGCGTAAGACTTTATATGCACTGTAAAATGTTGATATTTTAGTTGTATTTCTCGGAAAGGGGGGTCTTGCAAAATAATACTCTCTGCAGAACTAACTGTGAAAACGCTGACAACTTTGGACAGCCCCTAAATATTTGCTCGGTGCACCGCAAGGTTAATTTGAAAAATTTGTTTCTCTATAGTTTCCCTCCTCCACCATCATCATCAAGTTACGACCAAATTGACCCTCTGGAAACCCCGTTTCTAGCTAGTTCGTCCATTAAAGCGTTCCAGAAGTCTCTTTCCACCAGTTTATCAGGAGTCCCAGATCATACCTTGGAGTCCGTGGTCTACAACGGATCAATTTTCGCTTATTCTGCTGCGAGTCCCCGCGACAAATATAATCGCTACATCAGCTCTAGCCAATATGCAAACAAGAAACTTTCCAAGATCATGCTGTCCCATGGCTCGGGCTCAACTCCGGTAGTCTCCGGATCCGATGTAACCCAGCGGTCGATTCAGACTGCCAATCTGGACCGATACCCTTACATGACCCCAGTCTCCGTTCCCAACTTGGACCTGACCGTAGACGAGAGCGGAATTTGGCTGCTCTACGGGAACTCGCTGGGCATGCTGACTGCCGCTAAACTCGACCAAGACACGCTGACGTTAGACCAAACCTGGGAGGGCTCTTTTCCTAAGAACCGCCTGGGTAACTGCTTCGTCATCTGCAGCCGGGTCTACTGCGTCAACAGGTACACCACGTTTGACTCTAGAGTGTCTTACTACATGGATACCACCACTGGTTTAGAAGGCTTCACTAACATTCCGTTTATCGTCAAGTACGGTATGCTGGCATCCTTGGAGTACAACCCGCGCGATCAGCTGCTGTATGGATGGGATAACGGTCATGCTGTGGTGTACTCGTTGACATTTGAAGAGGGTTAAATAGCCTACTTTATGGATGGATTACAATAAATAAAAAAAAGAAGTTAAGACGTCCTTTAACTAAGACATCGAGGGTCACCTTTGTCTTACTTGTATATCTTTAGATTTAAAACACATAAATTTAGTTAGGACATCTTAGACGTGATTCAGGGCGAAGTGGTTTTTGGGGGAAATGAATGTAAACCCTTTTTTGGCTGTTTTCTAAAAAGTTAGACGAAGTACGGAACTGATTTTTGCTCGGGTTTGTTTTTATCATGCATATCTTCAATCACACAGGGGGATAAAACTATTTGTAACAGTTTACCAATCGTGTATACTATCTTTAAGCCAAAAAGGTTTCTAAAACTATGAGATATAATCTTAATTAAATGTAGAAGAATAGATTGCCGAAGTGAATACGTCACCTTTTGTTGGTTGGCTCTAAACTAAAAATCACTGAACCGTGTCCCTGTGCTTTTGCAATGGTACTTTTTCCGACGGCCATGATAGTTAAGAGCCAATTGCCATGGCAACTACGTCACACTAATGGATCGCCTGGTCTAAAATATGCGAAATCCCCGAAACGGTATTACTGGCATACAGCCTTTCATCGAGAATTTTCAAACTGTCATTTAAAGCGAGAGCCTCAGTGCTCCCTTTTGTGATAGCATTTGCAAATATAAAGTCACGTGACGTAATACAATGACTCGGCATCCAAGACGAGGCTGTTAGTGCTAATTTGTCAATAGTCAGAAATATTGGGCACTATAACGCCCCACGGTACAAAATATATTTTGATAATTTGGCAGTACTAACTGTTATTTTAATTAGTTGTGCGTAGCGTTAATTAGAGAGACATGCTTTATGTAACATATTAAGTGCCTTCGTTTTCATACAATAAACAAGTATTTCGCATGATATCACTTCTCAAATGCGCTGTTTTGCTGTGTCCATGTCTCGGCACATGGTTTCGTTTTTATGAATCTTGAAAGATAAAAAAAAAACCTTGCAATTATTTTTTGCTTTGTATTGCATAATAATTCTTTCCATCTGTATCAATTGACCGATCCAGACACATTTAAGCCTTGCCCCTGAATGGTGATCCACAAATGTGAAGCGATTAACGTGTGGTCTTCCCACACGCTTTTGATCAAGGAAAGATGCAATTTTTGACAAATATGATTTTTATTTTAATTGAGATGAAATAAACTAAGAAAACTCGACTTTAGGAAGAACGTGTGGGAAGATCACATGTCAATCACTTCACAGAAATGAGAATAAAATCGATAAACGTTGTCCCCAGAGCCTCATAGGTTTGTGTAAAAATTGCCAGCCTCGTTTGTCATCCAATCCCATAATGCCTTAAGAACGTCGATAAGGTTTATTCAAACAGGAGGAATTCCTCCTTTTTTCCGAAGGTTCTCGAAGTTACCCTAACGTACACTCGGACTTTATCGTTAATCGTCGGGTACGATTCGTCAGTGTTTCGCCGCGTGTTTATTTTACGATGATGCAGACAAGGTTTGAATTAGATTTTTGATGCTTTAATGGGAATGTAGGTGTTTTATTGTCAAATTGTTTTTACAACCAATGTTTAAGCATTTACTCGTGTTTGTATGAATTAAAACGAAGCAAATGCTTTCACTGGAAAGCATTTGCTAAAAAACTGAAAGTGTTTACTTTTTACTTGCTAAGCCGTTAGCATTTGCTTCGTTTTGTATTAATAAAATGAAGTGCTACCAATTTCAACTTTACATTAGACGACCACAATTAGTATTGAGCATTTACTACAATTTCTACTAGTAGATGCTGAACAGTTACAGAAACTTTTTTGTTCATATTGATTGCTTTCCGGCATGTCCGGTGACCCCTTCCATCCACCATTTTGGTGGGCATTTGTCATGACCCACGTGGCTCGAGTAATAACCGGCAAAAAGAGCAGCAGCCGATTTCACGAAACTTTACGCAATTGCGCAAGTCCACTTACGCCATTACTTGCGCAATAACTTATGGCGTAAGTGGACTTGCGCAATTGCGTAAAGTTTCGTGAAATCGGCTGCAGGAAAAGTGCATTGGTTGCACTTACCTCTGTTGCTTGACCTTGCTTTATGTTGTTGCGCCATGGCTGTTGTATCGAGAAAGATAAAAACGCATTTCTTCAGCCTAAAAATCGCAATCAACTAAAAGCACTTTCGTTTTTACAAGCCGAGTGCATGCTCAATAATTTGAACGTATCACAACGCCCCGCGTGCGGCATCTTCGAATGAAAATACGCTGGTGAGTATTTTTACGCGTGTTCATGTGCGTCTATTGGCGCGCGCGTGTACGCGCGTGACTGTTGCTCACCACACATTCCCGGATGTTCTACGTCATCGAAAGCAATCAATAGGCCTAAATCGAAGCATTTGCTTATTTTAAATGCTTTACTTCATAAATGCTTTGCCCGTTTACTTAACTTCTTAGCATTTGCTAGTTTTTATAAATACGACCCAATGACCCAGGGACCGCTGGGAATAAAACATGACTTTGTTTTGAATAATTTCCAGAGTTGCAACATCGGGTATTTCCAACCGTCACGTAGCATACCTTAGTCTGAGTCTGAGGTGATAACGGTCGGACCTTTTGAACCTTTGCCATTGTAGTTTTTCATTTACATTGAATAGAGCAGTGTACAGTTTGATAAACAGAGAGTCAAGTTCGTAAATGTTGTGTTTAGACATAGACACTCTCCCGCGTTGATACCTAGGCCTATATAGGCCTACATACAAGTTCCCGCACGCATTTTATATTAGACGATTCAAGAAGACACTTCGGCCAAGCACTCGAGATCAACAGGGACAGCATCAGCACCCGAACTGGACCAGTGCAAGTATTTTTAAAGTTGACGGACGTGTTTTACATTCAGTTGCCCACAGTTCCATGAGGTTATTTCTTTGTTTTACAACCTGTGTCGCAATAAAAATTGTCTTTAAATTAACCAAGAGGCTATGTAGTCGTTTGGCGTAGCGTTATCGTGATACCGTCCATTCCCAAAGGAATATATACTCATGAACTTACCCTTTTAGGCAGAGCCAAAAACCTTGCAAGTGCACCTTTTAGCCCTAGTGAAAGCTTGAGCCAGATTTTCCAGGGGAAACCCAGATTGTCTGGCAGGCCTCCATATGTTTGTGTACAAACTATATACAAAACAAATTGATTCCAGGGACTTTTAATGCAGGAGATTAGTATAACTGATCGTCTATCCCACGTCAAGTATCGGCCTCAAGTGAAATATCGACTCACGTGAAGTGGGGAGAAATGTTTTAACTCATAAATTCTTGTTCTGAGAAGCAGATCAGCAGCAACAATCCAAGATGGCCGGTCTTAGATGCCCGCTCAAGATGGGTCTGTGTGTTCTTTTGTGCATTGTCCTCGTCCAGGTAAAACAAATGACATTTGCATTATTGTTATAGGCCTACCCCTAGGCCGATTTCACAAAGCGCTAAGATGCGTCTTATACCCGTTTTATACAGGCGCATACCAGAGTCACGACTCGAGTCGCTCCGATTAAAATTTAGTTTCAGACGGGCGTTCTTAATGCGAGCCGTGCGCGCACTAAAGATTGACGTCTAAAACCAAGTCGCTCTCCAGTCGTTCTGACGACTTCTGGCGAACCAAGTTGCTCCAAACTGCTTCGTACGCCGAACCATGGAGGTATAGGCCTACGTCATGGCCGAACTTAATTCAAATTTCTGGTATCATTTAGTTCGGCGCGACTCTGGAAAGCCTGTATGAAACGGGTTTCAGGAAAGGCCACTCTATTTATCTTGGGACGTTGGTATGGGAACGCACTCAACATTTGTGAAATCGATCCCAGGTCTAGTTGATAATTTGTATACTAACCAGCGAGACCCGTTACTTGACGTAGAACACATGATTGGTAAAGCGTTACAAATAGTTTTATCTCCGGTGGCTGAATATAATTTATGCATGATTAAAACCAACCCGAGTAAAAGTCAGCTTCGTACTTCGTCTAACCTTTTTGAAAACACTTCGCCTGAACCACTTTGCCCTGAACCACGGCCTACGTACGTAGTGCATATGGTTGAATGGTTTATTCATCTCTTCGACCCCACAAAAGAGGGTATGAGAGCCAATAAATTACAGTCAGATAAAAAAAATAAACTAATTAAAATTGAGTTACAGGCATTATACAAATAAACAGTTAATTAATTGAATTTTGACATAATCATCTTAATAAATTTAGCTAAGTTACATAGTTGATTTGAGCTGCGTACATTGAACAAAAGTCCCAGTTTGTCAGGATTTGGTCTAGTCCAATAAAATCTCTTGATAAGGGTGGATCTTTCGTGAGTGAGAGACGGACAAACAAGAACATAATGAAATTCATTACAGTTAACGTGGCTATTACATAATGGGCAAATGTTGACTACTGAAGAATTAGGTACATAACGAGTCTCAGTATACGGGAGATGATGGTTGCCTGTTCGAAATCGGGCAAGCACTGTTTTACAAGAGTTATTTAGTTTGATAAGTCGAAGTGAATTTTCGTTTCATAAGACGAAAATTAGTTGTTTTAATCATTTCTCAAAGAATATAGCACTTAAGACAAAACTATTTCAGGGGAAGTTTTCTACCATCATCATGTTTATATTGTGTACGTTATGTGTAAACCTGTGAACATTTATGATTTTCGAGATACCAATATGTGTTCTACCTTTAAATACATGAGCCGCGACGGCCGCCGGCATCAAATTAGTCGGCGATTGTTTTGAGACGTGAGTATAGCTCCGACAACATTACGACATTCGGCATATCTTGGCGCTCAAACAAAATTCAGTGATCGCAATAGTGGAACATGTTTAGATTCATTTTAGTCATAAACAAGTCTTGCAGACCTTTATTTTGCAGGATCACGATGTGTTTCAAGGATCGTTTTGGAATGAACCTTTGGGCCCTTTTTGGTTATCTGTACAGTGCGTTCCGACGACGAAAAGTATGACCGGCGTGAGCCCGAGCAGCGACACGGTTGTTACCGGGAAGCGCACCGCAGACGGAATATGCCATTGCACGGTGAATTATCCAACTGTCGTAACCTGCACCGACTACGAGGTTCGAAGCACGGCGAAGAAATTGGAAGAGATACGGGAACAGGTATGTTTATAAGCAGCAAACGTCTATAGTTTGAGACGCTTGGTGGCAGCAAACTTCTATAGGATTGAGACACTTGGAGCAAGATCGGGCTGGCGACTATTATAGTTAACTAGACTAACCTACCCCTGGGGCTTGGTTCCTCTAGTCAGACTAGCTAGTCAAACTGGCAGCAAACTTCTTTTGGTTTAGGACGCTTGGTGGCTTTGGTGGCAGCAAACCTTTATTGGAGACACTTGCAAACTTTAGACGCTTGGTGGCAGCAAACTTCTATGGGTTTGAGGCACTTAATTGGTGGCAGCAAACCTCTATTGGTTTGAGACACTTGCAAACTGTAGACGCTTGGTGGCAGCAAACTTCTATGGGTTTGAGACACTTGGTGGCGGCAAACCTCTATTGGTTTAAGACACTTGGTGGCAGCAAACATCTATGGGTTTGAGACACTTGCAAACTTTAGACGCTTGGTGGCAGCAAACATCTATGGCTTAGTGCAGGCAGTCTCATACAGGTTAACTCGTTTTTGCGCCTGTGAACGACGGGATGCGACCCTAACACTGCACTCGGAACAGGTTCACACACTACTTGGAATTTCAGGGTTACCGCAGATAAATTACTAATGCTTTCTTGAACTTTGGACTTACAGATAACACCTAACGTAAAATCGTGATGAAGAAAGCATTGTTTCAGTGACGGGCCAGATTGGGAACAAGATCACAACAATTAGGCCTTTGGGTGTTTCACATGCACACCAAGTATCCAAATGACCAGGCAAAATTTTTGTTGCTATGTATTGTGACCTGTGCCATTCGGTCGTTGACATATGTACATGCTTCTGACTTAATCATTGTTTCGACCAATCAGCGACATTCTGACAAAAGCTTTGTGGGAGCTATTCGATGGCATTCCTGTCAAGACATCACATTGGTCGAGCTGTGCACCAATGAGGCAGCAACGTTAAGTAGATTAGATTTCCAGTTCTCAGATCTCACCAATCATATTTTGGAATTCCAGATAAGATCAGTTCATTTTCCCTTTTACCATTAGGTTGAAAAGTTAACCCTCGAAGTAAACCGACTGAATGGGGCCGCCACAATGCACTCGCAGCTCATTACCGACTTTCGCACCAAACTGGCCGAAGTAACCACGACCTTTGACCTCATAGGAGGCGGCCAAGTGCTGGTCACTCGAGGGGAGATAGAGGGCATGCGCACTAGGATCCAGAGTATGACGTCAACATTGAGGGCGCTTCGGCAGTGGTACGGTGTGGAATCTGAGACAGACCACTTGGGGCGGATCCGAAGTATAGTTTATGAGGTACATGGTGTTTTCACGAAGTCACGGAAGAGGGACAAATTTAGCAGGCAGGAGGCATCTTAATTAAGGCACCCATAGGTTGCGAATATGCATGTGCACAACCACCGCACAGGGTCGATCTTTGCCGCGCGTTGTACCAAAGAAACTACATACTAGAGGGTGGATTCACACGAAACATTGTAGTTTAATTTGAACTGAAGTATTTTCATGTACAAACATCAGATTAAACTTGGGATAAGATAAATTCAGATAAGTACAGAATGCAAAAAGTGTGTATTTTTTCTTTTTAACTCATTATAGACTGGGAATATCAGCCAAATCGTAGATGAGATAGCATCGCAGGATACCATTGGTGACTTGGCCGAAATGCAACGGGAAATCACCGCTTTGACCAATCAACTCCAGACATGCAACGTCCGTGCGTCCAGGGACACGTCAGCGGACGCCGCCCGCTCACCATCCACCCTAGCAACCCCGCTCGCTGTACCGACTACTGTTGTGTTAGTTGGTAATAACGAACAAGGCGGCGCCGGTGATGACCACGTGGCTGGCCTAGACGGTCGCCCAGAAGCAGTTCCGGAGCTCTGGCCTACTAAGAAGAAACAAGGTATACACAGCAGTATCGTGGCGTACAAAGGACATCGAAAATCGCAAATGTCTTTGCAAATACATGTAGTTGAGATGTCGAAAAAAAAATTCACAAATATCTTTGCAACATTTTTCGTTGTCGTACATTTCTTTGCAAATAGGACCTATCTTTGCAAATATTTGCGATGTCGTAATTTTTTTGTTGCACGGTGGGATAAAAACAAACCATTGACGTCAACAGCAGATTGAAGCTCTATTATTTTCAACAAGAAAGAAAACGATGTTTTCCATTTAACGTGCACTTGATAAAGCCATTGTGAGGTGGGAAAAGGTCCTACATGGAATTGTTGATGTTTGTTACTTTTAGATTCTTGTCAACGCTTGCTGAAGATTTCCGAACCGTACACCCTCCATGGAAACCTTCCAGTCAATGGAACATGGACGAGAGATCCCGTCGTTAATCCGCAATTCGTCTACTACCACAGGTTTGGCATTTAGAGATTAATTCACTTGGCTTCCGCGGTTCGACACGAGTTTAAACTCATTTTCATGGACTCTCTAACTGATTATACCTTACACGATCACCTCTCTCCCCCACACAAAATAAATGTGAGTACAACTTTGAACCCCCGTGCAAGCTTGACCCAGGTGTTCCAGGGCAAACCTAGACTGTCTAGTAGGCTTCATGTGTTTATGTACAAAACAAACTGCCTGCCAGGCCTCAACAATTTGCACACAAGACACAAATGTCATTCATTTGGCCCAATCCCTGTGTACTGTTAAGAATAGTATCTAGGAGCAACGGTGCATAAGGGGCTGTCCAAAATTGTCAACATTTTCATGGTTCTACAAAGAGTAGGAAGTGGGAGGGGGAGGGGGGGGGGGGGGCGTCTAAGGCTGCGTAAGACTTTACATGCACTGTCAAATGTTGATATTTTAGTTGTATTTCTCGGAAAGGGGAGTCTTGCAAAATAATACTCTCTGCAGAACTGAAAACGCTGACAACTTTGGACAGCCCCTAAATTTTTACTCTGTGCACTGCATGGTTAATTTGAAGAATTTGTCTCTCTATAGTTTCCCTCCCCCTCGACCATCATCAAGTTACAGCCAACGTGACCCTCCGGAAACCCAGTTTCTAGCTAGTTCGTCCGTTAAGGCGTTCCAGAAGTCTCTTTCCACCAGCTTATCAGGAGTCCCAGATGGTACCCTGGAGTCCGTGGTCTACAATGGATCAATTTTCGCTTACTCTGCTGCGAGCACACGTACACGCGACCATTATCGCTACAGCAGCTCTAGCCGAAATGAAAACAAGAAACTTTCCAAGATCATGCTGTCCCATGACTCGGGCTCAACTCCGACAGTCTCCGGATCCGATGTAACCCAGCGGTCGATGCAGACTGCCAATCTGGACCGATACCCTTACATGACCCCAGTCTCCGTTCCTAACTTGGACCTGACCGTAGACGAGAGCGGAGTTTGGCTGCTTTACGGGAACTCGCTGGGCATGCTGACCGCCGCTAAACTCGACCAAGACACGCTGACGTTAGACCAAACCTGGGAGGGCTCTTTCCCCAAGAACCGCCTGGCTAACTGCTTCGTCATCTGCCGCCGGGTCTACTGCATCAACAGCTACACCATGTTTGACTCTAGAGTGTCTTACTACATGGATACCACCACTGGTTTAGAAGGCTTCACTAACATTCCGTTTATCGTCAAGTACGGTATGCTGGCATCATTGGAGTACAACCCGCGCGATCAGATGCTGTATGGATGGGATAACGGTCATGCTGTGGTGTACTCGTTGACATTTGAAGAGGGTTAAATAGCCTACTTTATGGATGGATTACAATAAAGAAAGTTAAGACGTCCTAACTAAGACATCGAGGGTCACTTTTGTCTTACTTGTATATCTTTAGATTTAAAACACATAAATTCAGTTAGGACATCTTAGACCTAAAACGGTTATATTGCAATCCATGTTGGAAAGTTATGTGAATATGCTTCTCAAAAATAAGAGCACACATTGTTTGATCAAGAGGCCAATGTAGCTGACATTCTATATCTTTAATAATAGGATGAGATATAGCATTCTTTACATTGATTTAATATTCATTCTTTAACAACTGAAGGATTAGAATGATAAATCATTTTAAAAACGTCATGGCCATGTTTTACTTACGATGATTAAAACAGGAGATGTACCTTCGGAAATTTAAGCCAAAAACGTTTTTTAAACTATGAAATAATCTTTATTAAATGTTTATACGTGTAGAGGAATAGGATTGTTATAATGGAATCGCCTGGTCTAAACAATTCGAAACGGTATTACTGAAACGGTATTTACTGAAATAGAGCCCTTTATCGAGGAATTTCAAACTGTCATTGAAAGCGAGAGCCTTAGTGCTCTCTTTTGTGATAGCATTTGCAAATAAAAAGACGCGTGACGTAATACAATCAGCACCCAAGACGAGGCTGTTAGTACTAATTTGTCAATAGTGTACAAATATTGACTGCAATGAGGGGCATGGTTAAGATTATAGGCCCAAGGTGATCTCGAAGCCATGACTGTGCCCCGAGGCGGAAGCCGAGGGGCATAGTCATGGCTTCGAGATCACCGAGGGCCTACAATCTTAACCATGACCCGAGTAAACAGCAGTAAATATTTGTTTTATATACCGAACGCCCCACGACTCCCGGTCCAAAATATATTTTATAATAATTTGGCCGCTGGGGTTTTTTTTTGACAGTTGTGTGTACCTTTAATTAGAGAGACATGCTTTATGTAACGTAAGTGCCTTCGTTTTCATACAATAAACACGTATTTCGCATGATATCACTGCTCAATTGCGATGTTTTGCTGTGTCCTGTCTCGGCACATGGTTGTGCCCCAAGAGGACGTAGGAGCGCCCTTAGAGCACATAGGAGCGCCCTTAGAGAGAGTCCATAACGATATTGTACAAGGAGCGCCCCTAGGGAAAGTAGGGGGGGGGGGGTATACAGGGAGCACCCCTGTCCAATATCGTTATGGACTCGCTCTAGGGGCGCTCCTACGTCCTCTATGGGCGCTTCTACGTCCTCTAGGGCGCTCCTTGTACAGTATCATTATGGACTCGCTCTAGGGGCGCTCCTACGTCCTCTAGGGGCGCTCATACGTTCTATAGGGGCGCTCCTTGTACAGTATTGTTATGGGGTCGCTCTAGGGGCGCTCCTACTCCCCATAGGGGCGCTCCTTGTACAGTATCGTTATGGACTCGCTCTAGGGGCGCTTCTACGTCCTCTAGGGGCGCTCCTTGTACAATATCGTTATGGACTCGCTCTAGGGGCGCTCCTACGTCCTCTAGAGGCCGTCCTACGTCATCTAGGGGCGCTCCTTGTACAGTATCGTTATGGACTCGCTCTAGGGGCGCTCCTACGTCCTCTAAGGGCGCTCCTTGTACAGTATCGTTATGGACTCGCTCCAGTACGTCCTCTAGGGGCGCTCCTTGTACAATATCGTTATGGACTCGCTCTGGGGCGCTCCTACGTCCTCTAGGGGCGCCCCTTATACAATATCGTTATGGACTCGCTCTATAGGGGCGCTCCTATTCCTCTAGTAGCGTTCCCTCTACGAGGGCCAGGGGCTCTCCCCCACTTACAAAAGTCCCCCTTCTACTGGCGCGCCACTTTCAAAATTCCTCCTTTGACGAGCTTAGTACGCAGCTAGGTTGACATGTGTTTGACTTTTCTTTAAAGGCACAGGCTCGGCAGCAATGCGCGCGCCAAATTCGTGCCATGTGCGCAGCACTCGCAAAAAGTTAAAGAATACATTGTGCATTATATGCACTATGTATACCCTGCCACAAAATTTGAATACCAAAAGATACTTTTATGCAGATTATGAACACCCAAAAGTAAACAATCTGGGTCTTCAAAACTAGCGGCGCGGACGTGCGAATAGTAAAGGTGCACACGTTGAAGGAAGAAATTAAGTTCTTTATATTTCATAATGTATCTTATTCAAGAACGTATTCAAGAGGTTATTTTTGAAGAAAATACCAGTGCGTAAAGGAAACAGAATTTTAATTTATTTTATAAACTGTAAAACAGAGCCTGCATCACAGTGCTCTAAATCCATCATGGAACAGAATACACATGCATTTATTATTACACTAAGCATCGATATTTTTACAAAGAGGTAAAACAAAACAAAACAACGCAAAAACAAAATGTACACGGGGAATTTACAAGACCGGTATAAACTTATCCACACTCGCCAGCGACGCTGATTTGAGTAATTTTGTCCGTACATTTTTCGAGCGTAGCAGGCGACTTCTGTGTAGCAGACGACACGGTCTTTTCCAACTTAGATTTGGCCCTTTTTGCTGCATACGCATTCACAGTGACGTGCTTTTCCTTGCTTACGGTAGCGCCCGCAAGCAAAGATTCTTCGCTTACGGTAAACAATTCCATGAAATTGGGCCCAGGACGGACTAAAGAAACCATTTATAGCTCCATGAGAAACCTAATCGAATGCACCGCGAAATGTACCTGCTGCATGCAGCAAGCAGTGCGCCCTCACTCGTCAGAACACCTTCGGTCGTGTCGGTGGATTTTTATCAACGTTTTCATAACACATTTCATTGAAATAAAAATGATTTAAACCAACATTCCAGGCACATTTCCAAGCAAATTTAATTTAGTAATTTAGAAGAAACCCAGTCGTTAAAATGGTGAGTTTATGTCCTTAAAATCATTTAGAATCGTAAACCATTCTGGTTGAAATTTTGTTTTCGTTCATTCATATTTTAATAAATAGATGTAGGTTTGTAGAGCAAAGACGTGTATTTCCGACAGCGATTCGGGTATTTGGAAACCGGGTATTTTATTTACAGGTAAGACTTGGGAAGTTGATCAGGATTTTTTCTTTAAAATGACTCATCTAGCATTGGAATGTGCAGATTTGATGAAAAAACCAAAATTTCGATGGGGAAAAATTTCAGATTTTGTGTGGAAACACTTTAAATTTGTCTGTCTGTCTCGTATGTTTTGCACACAAGCATGACAAGGTCTAAAGCCATGATCAACTTCCCAATACTTTCCATTTAACATTTTGCTTATATTTTGTCCTGTACAGTTGCAGTTTATGCTGCTCTTCAGTAGGCAGGGCAAACTCCGCCTTCAGAAATGGTACCACGCCCACACTGAGAAATCCAAGAAGAAGATTACGAGAGAGTTGATAAACACGGTGCTGACTCGCAAACCCAAAATGTGCAATTTTCTTGAGTGGAGAGATCTCAAAATAGTGTACAAAAGGTAGGCATATATCGAACAACAACATATAGACCCCTTGCACAGCGGCCATGACAGAGGGCAGTCACATTGTCACAGTGCGTCATGCACGAGTAGGCACTTTATGAAACTATTGTCACATCATTTAAATATGAAAACCTGCCCTTTATCATGGCCACCGTGCAAGGGGTCTATTGAGTACACTTGACTAGGCCTACGTGTATTGCAACAAAAAAAAAAAAAAAAAAAAGTAAATAAAAAAAAAATAAATAAATAAATAAATAAGGTATTTTTTTCGTATACATTGAACATTTCGTATACATTGAACAAAGATTTTAAGGAAATTATACCTGGAATCAACAGATCATCAAATTCTAAGATATACTTCCCACTTGCACTTCTGTCGCAAATGTTGCATTTCTGAGATAAATAAATGATAAAATTATTGCATAAAGTAATGCACAAAATGACGCGGCGAGCGGTCTGTGCGTAAGCGCGACAACAGAGGGCGCTGCGCGGGCGCGTGAATGGTTATCTTGTGCACTAACTGAAAGCAACTTTTGAAGGAGAAAATGTGATTTTTCTACAGAAAAGCAACATTTGCGACAAAAGTGCAAGTTGAAAGTATATCTTAAAATTACATTATCTGTTGATTCCAAGAGGTAATTTCCTTAAAATCTTTGTTCAATGTATACAAAAAAAATACCATAAATAAATTTAAAAAACTAAAGAGAAGGAAATAGGCCTAAAAAAAGCAAAAAGAGGCAGTTGGTATTATTATACATAAATCTCACTATTAAACAAACCTCTTCAGATCATGCTGCGCCCCAATATAAATATTAAAAATGCATATCGTCAGAAAGTATGCTTTATTTTGACTATCTATTTAAAAAGTTTCAATTGAACAATGTTGTGATGTTTTAGAGCTTATTTTTCATGATGCGCAACTTCAGACACGGCAAGAATGCATTGTGAAACTGAATGGTATTAGTGTACCCACTGCGCGGGCGATGACGTCATAGATTTCCAAGTCCCTAATTCAGTTTGTTTTTTAGACCATTCCGTAAGTCCACTAACGCCATTACTTGCGCAATAATTTATGGCGTAAGTGGACTTGCGCAATTGCGTAAAGTTTCGTGAAATCGGCTGCAGGAGTTATTGGAAAGAAAGATGATGCTTACTACCTATTTTTTTTTCTCGTTCAGATTGAACAAAGATTTTAAGAAAATTACCTCCTGGAATCAACGGATAATCCAATTCTAGGATCATATACTTCCCACTTGCACTTCTGTCAGAAATGTCGCACTTCTGAGATAATTAATTGATTAAGATTACTGCAGAGAGTAATGGACAAAACTGACTGAAGTTTTGAAGGAGTAAATGTGATTTTTCTTTAGAAAAGCGCAACATTTTGCGACAAAAGTGCATGTGGGAAGTATATCTTAGAATTGGATTATCTGTTGATTCCAGGAGGTACATGTAATTTCCTTAAAATATTTGTTCAATCTGAACGAAAAAATACCAAAAGCAATACTAGGATCCAAGTTGCTCGGACTACCAGTCTCATAGGTTTTTTGTACACAAGCTACTAAATTCTTTTTGTTGAAACATGTAGTGAGAATGTGTTTAATTTGTATTGTATCAGGTACGCGAGTCTGTACTTCTGCTGTGCTGTCGAGGATAAGGACAACGAATTATTGACGCTTGAAATTATTCACAGATACGTGGAACTCCTCGACAAATATTTTGGAAGTGTAAGTCTGCATTGGAGTATTTTAAAGTTTGTGGTGCACTAACATCCATTGTTACATGTCTGCTCCGTCTTGGGATGGTCTCCTGCTATTGGTCAGAAGCGGTCACATGTATGGTCTATAAAAACTATTTTGTGCTACACTGTAATTGTTCAGCACAAACGAAAAAAGTCTCGTCATCTGTATTACTTTTGACGGTATTTTTTTCGTTTAGGTTGAACAAAGATTTTAAGGAAATTACCTCCTGGAATCAATAGATAATCCAATTCTAAGACATACTTCCCACATGCACTTCTGTCGGAAATGTTGCATTTCTGAGATAAATAATTGATAAAATTACTGCAGAGAGTAATGGACAAAATTACGGCACGAGTGCTCTGTGCGTAAGCGCGACAACAGAGGGCGCTTCATGCGCGCGTACATGATTCATCTTGGGCACTAACTGAATGCAATTTTTGAAGTAGAAAATGTCATTTTTCTTTAGAAAGGCAACATTTGCGACAAAAGTGCATGTCGAAAGTATATCTTAAAATTGGATTATCTGTTGATTCCAGGAGGTAATTTCAATCAAATCTTTGTTCAACCTAAACGAAAACAATACCCTTTTGACAGATAGATTCCCATATCCAAATACCACCACTTTTTCGTATAATCATTAATCCATGCTAAGAGTGAAATTGATGTTGGAAACCAACAATTCACTCCTAGGGGGGACAAATTCATTACTTCTGAAATACTTCTGGAAAAAAATCCTGTTGTGCCAATGTTCCATAGGTTGTGTACAGAGGGTCTTAGGCAGTTTCCAGATAATCATGAGAATCTTTCCAAATTCAGACGCTGGGGTTTTTATTTTAGGGTGCTAACAGTTTTTTATTATTCAGGTTTGCGAACTGGACATCATCTTCAACTTTGAGAAGGCTTACTTCATGCTGGACGAGTTAATGCTTGGAGGAGAAATTCAAGAAACGAGCAAGAAAAATGTCCTGAAGGCAATCCAGGCACAAGACCTTCTACAAGAGGTAAGTGGGTGATCCCTCTGCCAATGAACTTCAAAAAGCCTTTTCGCTTCAAAAAGCCTTTTCGGGGTTTGTGCGCGCACAATGCAGGTCAGGTGTATCAATAGATTGCTTCCCGATCCTATCGTTTATTGCAAAATGCCATCTAGCCAAAGTATAGGATCGGGAACCAATCTATGGAGTTGGTAAACCTTACCTTTGACATACATTGTGCGTGGAAAACCACGAAACGGCTTATTGAACTCTATAAAGACCACCAGTGTCATCACGGTTTGCGCATGTGCCAAATCATTTCATACATTGACATACGTGCGTGCTCTGCGCGATCAATGTCTGGAAAAAATCGTACAGCGGTGGCGGCCACGGTGTCTTTTCATGGACAGAAAATATGCTGTAAAGTTGCTGTCGGGACCAAATAAGCATACCAGTTTTGATGGAAAACAAGGTTAAACAACTTGCTGTATCCAACCATGTCATTCATATCATTCGATGTCGTTTCTGTCATGTTTTGTCAAGTTTTTTGAAAAAACTCTTTTGACCGACGGCCGCACACCCGGTGATATCGATGTTTGGCGGCTTAAAAATACGGCAAACAGCACCATCTCAAGTAAAAAAGTAAGGCATCAGGGCAACCTGGATGTTGACAAGTACACCACTGCCAAAATTACTAAAGAATTATAAGGGATGGCAAAGATTGAACAGGATATGCAAAACCCAGCGACAAAATTTGAAACAATTAGCCCAACTTTTTCAAGTTTTGCTGCGCATGCGCAAACCGTGACACCGCCCTTAAGCCTACTTCCAGAAGACTGAAAACATGCTGTGACATTAACGTATTAGAAATTACCATATTTTTTCTGCACTTCCTGGCATGGCGCGCGGACAAAAATTGGCACCCAAACAAAACATTGGACACTTGAACAAAAATAATCAATTTTCCCTTGCTAGAAACACTTCAGAGGTAAGATAGAGTCATCCCAAAAATAAGGTGTAAAGTATCCGCTTGCCGCTGGCGCCATTATCATCACTTATTACGCGTATCTATCGTACCGGCGACCCCACTTGCATGCATCCGCAGACGTGCTTTGGCATTTATGACGTAGTGATAAATTGTGGGAATATGACACATGTACATTGTAGTCCATTGTAAAAATGACATTTGCACATAAAGCCTTTTTTTAACGCAAATGTGCTTTGAGACCATTGTAAGAAGAGTTCAGAAAAGAGTTTAGAATCTTGAACTTGCCGTAAATTTAAGCGCGCTGCATGAGCCGACTACGCTAATCTGATGTAAATCTGACGTCAAACACTTCACGACAAACATTCGCGCAAGTTGAATCTTGTTTAACTTTCTGCAGATTGGCGGCGCAAAAACGTTGTTGCGATTTGTTGAACATACACGTTCGTCTTCGCTTTCACGTAAATGTATGAATATTTATTGCTAATTCGACTTTCCATATTTCTCAGTAAGATTAAAGTTCTCAGTAAGATTAAAGTACTGCTTTATTTCATTTACTGGTATGCATATCAGATGCATACAACTGCAGTGGTAGAACCACTGATCTTGCAAAACACTGGTACCAGGTTCAATTCCAACCTGTAACATGTACAAAGATAATACTAGGAGTTTCTGATTTATTGTTGCTGCGCACGGATTGGATTGTGACCCTTACCGAATCACCACAGGAGATGCAGGTATTAGAACCGTTGATCGCCGCTTCACTTGTGCAACAGTTTGTCCATCGGAAATGAGCAGTTTTTGACATTATGCATGGATGCACAGTATGTGACTCTATCTTCTCTATCACAAACAACTGTTCCACAATTATCGGGTGATCAAGGGAAAAAGGGGCCCCCCGATTTTAAGCTTCAATAACTTTTCTTCCGTTTGTAATGGAAAAAAGAGACTCGGAGCTTTTCATTATGAGGATGAAGTTCAAAATTATCACTTGTTTTGAGTGACTTAAAAAAACAGGGAAAATTTTTAAAAATACATGTTTCTTGAGTGTCATTAACTATTATGCTTCATTTAATAGTTAACTGGCGTGCTGCTTTGAACGGTCCGTTTACCTTTTCTTTAATTTGTTAAAATACTCCCTTTTCAGACAGATAAAGAAAAACATAGGGGCGGTTTTTGAAGCGTAATCTTGGACCCTTTTCTGTTGAATGCCTATATGTGACCCGCTCTGGAAAAAAGTAGTATAAGTCGCGCAGGCTAGGTCGAGTTTTTGTGACCATAAGCAGAAATCCGTGGCAAATCCACACGCATTAAAATACAAAAACACAATGGAAATTCCTGGCAGTGCCCAGATACCCACTGGAATACGTGCTCCGTCTGGATTTTCCATTGTGTTTTGGTATTTTAACGAGTGTGGATCTGCCACAGATTTCTACTTATGGTCGCGAGAACTCGCGACCCAGAGCGGGTCACATATGTACATGTACACTTATTAAGCCTTGTGTGACTGTATAACCATCAACTAAACGTTAAACTTAAACACAGAATGTGGTAAAAGGGGCCAGTAAAATCTCATATAATGTTAGCACTGCTATAACGTCCTGTCGTATGCACCCTCTAAAACGTTTTATATGTAATCAATCAGGTACTATACATGTACAATTGTACATGTATTAAAAATCACCTGAATGCGACTGAAGGTGTATGCTTTTGCAGGATTGTTTGGAAATTGTTGAATGAGCCTTTTGTAGCTAGTAAAGGAAAAAACCTACTAATTTACCTTCAGAAAATAGAAGTTTAAGTATGGTTATACTATAACAAATTCTTGAAAATTATGTGCATTGCCAACGAGGTCTACACCTTTGGAAATTACACGTGGTTTGTGTATTGTAGCCTAACACAATTACATTATTTAAGGTCGCTCTGAGGTTGACTTTATTAAGACACAGAACAGTCTTTAGGTTTTTTCACACTATGAACGTCCGACCTGTGTCGAAATCTACACGGTTCTAACCTGTGTAGACTTTTTAAAATTTCAACACGGATCAATCATGATTAGCACAGTAAAAATATGTACACGAACTGCACTGAATAACGTGGGAAAAAGCGAAACCCAAGGTTGTTGCAAAACGGCTTTTAACAGTGCGATACTGCCGTGCTCTCAAATCTACACGGGTCCAAACTTAACCCAGAGGCGTTCAGACTGTGGTTTTCAACATGTGTTGAACTTCTCTACATGGGTCGAGAGCTCTCAACCCACTTCCCAAGCTGGGTTAGGTTTACCACAAGTCGAGCGCTCTACACAGGTCAGTGCCGTGTTGAAATGTTGTTGTGTATAAAGTCAACACGTGTTGGACCCGTGTACAACCCCAAGATTTTTCATAGTGTGAAAGGGCCTTTTTAGGACTGTTGACAACAATTTCTGGCACCAGAGCGCAGCTTTGACGATATTACGAATAATGTTTCATCAGTCAACGCATGTGTTGTTTCTTTTTTGAAGCGTATATTATGTGAAATCCTCATACCTAATACATAATGATACAATATTTTGTGTGCTATCCTATGGGAACTAGGTGGGGAAACAATCATCTGAGCACTATAGAAAAGCATACATGTAATCAAATCGTGATTCATAACATTGTACATCAGTTAAGTGGTTCATCCGATCCATGTCCATCCAAATTAAACAAATCCCTATCCCAGTAATTAAAGTCGGACGTTTAACTACATGTATACCTATTAACGTCATCCACTATTGTGAAAACTGCCTCTTACAATCTTTTAATCATATGCCACACAGAGATACATGTAAGTCGAGTCCACGTTTATAAAACCATGTTTATTAGCATGCTTTTATGTGAAGATTTAGCAGGTTATTGTCGAGTTTAAGGTCCATACACACACACGTGTAACCCAAATGCTATTTCTCCTTCGTTTCACTGTCATTTGTCCATTGGGAGAGCCATCATTGGCTTAATAGCCAAGTACATTTTCAATAGAAAATCAAGAATGTCTGACTGTCTCGGAACCTGTTCATTTAAAGGCCCACTGTATCATTTGCAATGACCCCAAAAGTTAATAAAGGTAGACGGGGAAAACTTTACTCAAAGTAAAAATTGAACTGGTAGCAACTATCAAATGAAATGTTTCTACCCGAGATAATATATTTTTACCAGAAAATAGGCCATGAAGCTGAAATTATTTAGATTGTTTGCAAACGATTTACTTCTCATCTGGGCGGTCCGAAATGGGCGCTGTGTACTGCGTGTATGCTGTTCTAACGCGATGCATGTTTTAATGCATCGTGTGGGTCGCGCACACACGCAGTATGATGCGCGCCACAGAGTGCATGGTGCCAGCCACAGAGTACGCGACCAACTGAGAACGCATATTTGAAACACCCAGCCATGACTGGTAAAACGCATATTATGGATTTTCATGTTTTTACAAGACGTGGTACATTTGACTGAGCTGAAATTTCTTCGGATGAGTTTGTTGACGCATTTCTTTTGATTTATAATGGTTTTATTCCCAGAATCTCTCAAAAATAGATCATCTACAAGGCCTTTAAAGAAAATGATTGTTAGTTACTGAAACATATTTTCACACTTAACGAAGATCTAAGAGCAATTTCTCTAATGACGTGGAGGGGGCGACGTCTAACTGTCTTTGAAGCAGGCATTTAAAGACTAAGCACAAAAGAAGGCCATATCCTCTGCTTCCATACCACCTTTCTTCTCTCACAAACACTCTTTAAATTTTAGACGTGCTATGGCTGAAGTCCATTATAGACCCTATTCACGCGCTTGAACGGTTCAGTCGTGTCCCCTGAATAAGTTCTATAGAATGCAAACCACTAATTGGAAAGGTGCCAGTCTACTTATGCATTCCAAGCCTCGATCTGAAGACGAGGCTTGGTGTGCATACAAACTGGCACCTTTTCAATCAACAGTTTGAACTCTATAGAACTGATTCAAGGGTCACTACTGAACCATTGAAACGCGCTTCACCCACTTCCCTCCCATTTTCTTTCTTAACTTTTTGTCTTTTTAGGAGTTCGAGTCTGAACACAGTCCTTTAGCTGAACTAGGATTCCTCTAAGACCCTTGTCTGCACATCTATGTTGTCACACCTCTCTCTATCGCTGCAAGTGTTATCGTTTGGCACCCTCATTCTTGCATGAATAGACCGTATCGAATAGCTGCCATCTTGTAGGGTAGTTTCTTTATTCCTTTAAGACATGCATGGTTGCACATTTTGTACTCGCATTGTTGATGCATTTAAATGTCAAAAGTTGTCCTACAAGATGGCAGCTATTCGATACGGTCTATACCCAAGTCTTCCCTGTACTTCCTCACCCAAGCACCTAGCCTTTGATCAAAGTCTCGCAGCTCTATCATGAATAAAAATAATGATGAGCAATGAATTCAATTGGGACCTAAACTTGTCCTTGTTTTAAGCAGAATGTCAATGTTGTATTAACAGTGCTCTTATTATTGAGCTCTCTGTGAACATGATCAAAGGCTACCAACCACCCTGCACGAGTTTTGCATGCTTTCTATCTGCTCATTTCCGTCAGTGTTAACTTGTTTTCCAAATAGCTCGATTAAATTTCATTGTGTTGCATTTTAGTTTAAAGGTACACACCGGCTTCGTTGGGCTATTTTGGGCTCGAAATTGACCCATACCAGATTCCGAATGCCCTTCCGAAATAAACTGAACATATCCTGAAAAGAAACCACAGAATTTTGCCGTTTTTTAGAAATTTTCAAAAAACAGAGGTCACGTGACTTTTCGGAACCAGATTCTGGTTCCGAAAAGTCACATGGTCTTGCGAGTTAATTTTGTGTCCAGTCGCATGTCCAGTCGCATGAAAGTTTCTTACTGCAGAACTGCACCAAATTCAACTCTGATTTGTCCACAATATTTATAAGTAGTTGACAAAAGAGAGACTATTTATACAGGTATGAAACAAAGTTGAACATAAGTATGAAAATTCGAACAGAAATGTTTGTTTCGAGAGTCCGGAGAATGGGACTCAGCGAGCGCGTGCTAGTATGGCAAACTACGGTGGATTGCCCCGCGCAGCACGGCAAATATCCCGAGTGCACACACGGCGGGTTGGTTGGTGTACACGTATGTACGTTCGTGAAAAAAAAACATGATGCTAACTTCTCCAGAGAAAGCGGAAATTCATAATCGGTCGTCCGGGCTGTCCAGTGAAATCGTGATTAGAAAATTGGAGATATCCCTAGTAAGAAAAGAGTGAATCGTTTGTGACAAAGTCGTGAAGCTCGCGCGTAGTTGCAATGGCTGGTAAAGCGTATAATTTTTGTTAATTTTTTTCACAACGACCATCAAAAAAGTATTGTCAATGCTGCTACATCACTAAATCATGTAAACAGTAGGCCGGTGTGTACCTTTAAACAGACAATCATTAAACTATTTTTGAGACCTACGTGAAGCTCCAAAGACACTAAGACAATCGGCATCAGGCGGCGCTAAAAATGTCAACCTTCGCAAGTTATTTCCCACTGAACAGGGTCTAGTTAGTGATGGTTAGTCGACACTGGTAAACTATTTGGTACCATCATACAGGGTACGGTTCCATCATTATTCACTGGTACCCATCCCATTTGCACCCATCCTAACTGCTCCAGTCTAGTGATTGTTTAGCAGTGGAACCAACAAAAATAAAATATGAAAACATCTGAATGGTTAATTGTTGCTTAAAATAGGTGCTTGAAATTGAATCGAGCAATTTTCACTCGTGCATGATGTAGTTTGGATGTTGTTAGACCATGTACATGTAGCTGCATGTTTTTGACTCGTAAAAATATTTTTTCAGGGTTTTTTAAATTTTATTTTTTACTAATTTAGGGAAGATATTTTAATCAAATATTGAAAGGATTTATGGTTGCTAATTTTGGATAAAATCTTTTGATAACTTCTGCTGACTGAGACATGTTACGATTTAGACATTTTCGTAATTTGTTCGGAGTCAGAAAATGCACATCAGTGTTTTAGTATAGTGGAATCCATGCCTTTATTCATTCTTTACAAATTTCCTTATTAAAGCCAGACGAAAGAGGAAAAGTTGAACCAACAACCACTTTTTGCATGAAAGCAAAAATTAGAAACTTGCAGTGCATAAGAATTAGTAGACTTAATGCTAGTCCCCTCACACCTTTCCAAATTGTCTCCCTAATCATTCACCCTCCCACCCTCCATTTCATTTTCCCCCTCTTTTAGGAAATCCAAGCAACCGTCGCTGCATTAGAGCAAATGGGGTTCCTGTAAACTGCTAGCATGAATAGCTGCTACCATTTACCCAAATGGGGGTAGACACCCATGGAGTCTACTTCTTAGACTTAAACTAGTCTGACAAGCATTTATATACAAAACCAAGCCTAAAACACTTGTAACCCTTGGATCGTCTTTTTTCAGACCGTATGCTAACTACCATTAAAAAAATTTGCTTATAGAAAATGTATATGTAGCTAAAATATGACGCGAGTTGCCAATTGCTAGTACTAGGGTAATAAGGTATATCGCAAATAGTGTTTCACCAACAGAGGGCGCCCTTCTGCAAAGCACTATGGGATATAGCTGGGTGAAACACACGGTATGTCTATGCCATAAAGTTGTGTGTGTTTGACCCATCGATATATAGTATATACTGGATGAAGTATGCAATAGCAGTTGGCTATAAGAGAATTTAAGCCATGCGCCGGCCGCCATTGTAAGCCTACCCTACGAACAATGCTTAGCCTAGACTGCTCCCCGGTCCATGCGATCGCTTGCATCCCACTTAACACATGTATCCCACTTAACACATGTAGACAATGACGTACACTACTGAAGACAGTATGACCAGTCTAGCAAGGCATTGTATTTGGTGGGGTACAATGGCGGACGATGGCTTAAATTTTAGACGTCGTTGCTTCATCCAGTGTATATATATGTATATCGATGGTTTCCCATAGTGCTTTGCAGAAGGGCTCCCTCTGTTGAAACCGTATTTGCGATATATACCTTATGGACGTTTCAGATTAATGGTTAATGTTCAGACTAATTTACCCTGGTAAATGACGTCACATTTTAGTGGTCTATTATCTGAAAAAGCTGAGACCGAGTCCACTTGTAGTTTTCACTATGGTATGAAGCATGGCATTACTTTTGGCTATGACTTCGGTTTTGGCTTTGGCTTCGACCAGGGCCCTATGCAGCCACGGCTGATTAACACCCGTTTTGTCTATGGCTTGTGTGATATGGCTTTCGCTTCAAAATTTGGTGAATCTTTGATCTCAGCCTTTCATTCTGTCTTTGGCCTCAATCGGCGACTTGAGAAGGGAAAGTTATGGTTTTGTTGGGGTATTTACACGGCCACTAGAACAAACCAGAGTACATGTACCAGACAACAGTCCATGTTTTGTGTTGTAGTGTATATAGTCCTCGAATCTATAATGTTGATGTACTTATACTCGCATAAGGCTTGTTAAACTGGAAGTGTGTGAATTCTTAAATCTTAAAACTATGGTTGCTGCTGTGAATTGGGTCAAATTAGATGAAAACCCAAATGCCCAAAGATAACCGCACAATTTGCTATACAGGGTGGGTCAAAAAAAGAAAAAGAAATCGCGATAATATTGCTAATTGTAACTAAAGTAGGGCACATATGAATCAAAGGGAGATATCTTCTGTTAGGGTTGAATCTCCTCTTTAAAAGGACACCCTTATAATGTCATATTTTCGGTTGACTGAGCAGCCAGTGTCCAATGTTATGCAATGGTCTAATTTGGGATTTGCGCCACTTTCATCAATGGTGCTCAGTGGCCTAAACTGTTTGGACGATCAAGTATCAATTGTCAGAACCTAATACGCCTCTGAAAGTCTGAAGATCGTAAGAAATGTGATGTCGTCTCATAATTCTGTAAGGGTATCACAGGACAATTTTGTTGAACATGGTTGGGGCCAGTCCTAAACCATTTCGTCTATGGCTGCATGATGTGCTGCTAGGGCCTGCTACATTGCATCGACCATGCAGTTCCCCTTCGCCCGGACCTTCGAATTAACAAACAATCTAAATGTGTTCTGTTTAGGTTCCCCCCCGTCCACATTTTATCAGCATGTTAATTTCTGAGGCCTCCTAGGCTTTGCCAATGGATACTTGACCGTTCAAACAGACTATGCCATGGTTTAGGCTAATGGACGCCATTAAAGAAAGTGGCGCAAATCCCAAACTAGGCCCTTGCATAACATTGGTCACTGCTCAGTCAACCGGAAACATAATGACATGATCAGGGTGTCATTTTAAAAAGGAGATTCAACCCTAACAGAGGATATCTCCCGTTTCTTTTTTCCCATATAAACTCATAATTCAACAAGGTATAATGTTGTACTTGCTTTTGCCTAATTTCCATCATACTTAAAGTCCGTAATTATCAAAACATTCCACTTTGCAAGTTGTTTGCAAACGCGAAGATTTTGTACTGTATTTTCAAAAGTAGTGATGTATGTAGGTCTTCTATATATCTACGTGTATAAAGTAGTGAGAGTGTACACGTATACTTAAAGCAGGAATTATTCAAGCAAATTTTAAACACAACATGTATTCGGATTGAGTTTCATGGCAGTGAGGCGCTGTACCCAATGTTGTTTACTTTTTTTCAGTTGTGCATTCATGCTATACCAAGAGCAATACAAGCTTCTTGGGGGAACTTAAGAGAGTAGTAGTTATAAGTATTATTATGGGGCCTCGTACGTGTGTAGCTCAGCTGGTAGAGCATCTGCTTAGCGTGCTAGAGGTCCCGGGTTTAAATCACGATGAGAAGTATAGGATTTTCTCTTTATTTATTATTTGTAAGCAGGACTTAGTTTGGGAGTGCAAAATAGGTGGTTTTCTCTTTACGTTAATTAAAGGCCCATTGTACCATGCACTTGCTTATATTAAACCCTTTTTGGAGGAGCTTGGTTCTTAGGACAACGTGAGGAATTTTATAGCTGCACGGATGCAGCAGCGTTTAAAAAAACCTATAAAATCCATGCATTGTTTTGTGATAATAGGCCTTTATATTTGAAAGGTTTAACAATCGGATCTCGTAGCAAGGTCATAAGTGCAGAACCTCGCATTGTGAAGAGTCCATAAGAACGAAATTAGTAGCATTAAAAAACCTAAACATTTGCTTGCCTTAAAACATTTGCTAAAGTGTTATTTATTCTTTGTATATCAGAAGTCTAGTTTTACTGAGAGAATAATTAAAATCTTACCCATGCAGTTAAACAAAGAAATTAGAACTGTGCTGGTTTTCTGAGGTTTTTGAGTCAAAATTGTAAAATAAAGATAAACACATGCTAAAGATGGTTTCCAAGAGGTGTTGTTTTTCATTTGAAGGGTCTACGTAATATGTGGGTCATTCCATGAGGTTGGGTATAAAAAAAAAAGCGATGTCCATGTTGCGTTGCCAGTTCGTTTATTTAAAGACGAGAATTATTTATCTGGTGAAATATTTGTTGTACTGAATATGGCTAGGTGTCCCAATATAATCATGTTGTTTTCACTGACCAATCTCTCACAGATCATGAAATATTTGTCTTACCTACGCAACATAGACACCACATATGTTTAACACTCGCATTTTGGAGTTCTGTAGTTTTGTTACAATGTGATACAAATACTTCCATTGTAGTGTAACATGTGTTTCTTTATGAAATGAATATAAAGTAGCTGGGCTGGAATGTTAAAATCTGGTATGTCACACTTTTTGTACCCAACCTCGTGGAATGACTCATGTATCTTTTAACAGTCAATGTAGACTTTCCAAGTTTCACAGCCCGAGTTT
Source organism: Henricia sp. BOLD:AAB3569 (assembly GCA_037783545.1). Taxonomy (NCBI): domain Eukaryota; kingdom Metazoa; phylum Echinodermata; class Asteroidea; order Spinulosida; family Echinasteridae; genus Henricia; species Henricia sp. BOLD:AAB3569. The sequence goes on from JBBELK010000219.1 coordinate 2,437,241, forward strand.
CAACTTGCAAGTAGCTCGAGCTTCATGAATTCCAAGTCCTAGGCAGCTGAGCTTACATCTTAAGCGGGCCTCCCACTGTGCGATTTTGGCCACGAATTAGGTACGATTGTGTGTACAGCCTATAGGCAGTCTCTGGTAATCGTACCAATTCGTAGGAAATTCGTGGCCAAAATCGCACAGTGGGAGGCCCGCTTTAAGCAGCCAGATTCTCAAGCAGCTCGGTGTCCAAATTATTTATGTCGGCCATAGTTCTGGCAGTCGATAATTTCAGGGAGTCTCGAGTTTCAGGCAAACCGAACCTCGGGTAATGAATATTAAACAAGGCATCTTGTAAAAATCTCAAGCAGTCCAAGTTTTGTTCAGTTTGAGCCTCAATCCGAGTCGCTGGCACCAAATTTTAAGGAATACGTGTATATAGGTCTCAGGTGGACCAAATTTCAAAAACACCAACTTTTAAGCAACCCGGGTCTTGGGCAGACCGAGTCTGAAAGAGTCCGTGTCTGTATAGTCTCAAGCAGTTCGAGTATGAAGGTGAGGATCACATGATTAAGTTGCTGATCGCTGATTGGTCTATAGACGATGTGCCCTCCGACGTATTAACAGCAAACCAAAACATGCCCGGCGTTATTCGCACGCATCGTGTAGTGCATTTAATTTGGTTTAGGAATGAGGTCGCATGTCAAATCGTCTAAGAATTTTGTGATCTTTGGCACATTACCAAACAAAATTTATGCAAAACAGGATGCGTGCGCATAACGACGACCATTTTTCAAAAGAGGGTGGTTTAGATATAAATACAAATGGCACATCATCAGTGAGCTCCATATTTTTCTTATATCTACGTGTAAGTCCGTGGAGCACATCGTTTAAGCGGGCCTCCCATGCACTGTGCGATTTTTGCCACGAATTTTCAACGATTAGATACGATTTGTTACGATTGTCTATAGAGTCTATAGACAGTCTCTGGCAATCTCACCAAATCGTACCTAATCGTTGCAAAGATCGCACAGTGGGAGGCCTGCTTTAGCTAGATAGCATATGTCGTGCACGATTGAATTGTTGTTTTACACTTTTTCAGAGATCTTTCACAACGTGTTTGGTTCTAATTGTTCTTGTGTGCAGGAGGCTGAAGTGAATAAAAGCGTGCTGGAGGAGCTTGGCCTGACATGAGTTTAAGGTCAGACGTGTAAAACGGAGTACGTGTGATGTAAGCAAACTGGCATGATTTGGCGGTCATGATCACAGACATGTTTCTGCTGTAATCGCTAATTCGACCAATGATCGAATTACTTTAGAAACATGTTTCTAGTTGTGGTCGCGAAAATATGCCCAGGCCCGGCCAAAAGGAGTCCAGCCAAAGTCGATTTTCAACATTTTGCTTGATCACATATTTCCAAGTTGTCTTCGATGTATGTAAACATGTGTACGTAATTATCTAATAATCGTGTTAAATTTAGACTTGTTGAATTAAAGTATATTCGAAAAAGTATCGTTCGAATATTTGAAAAATTATTATTAAGCATGGGAATGCATAAACACAGTATAGACACAATCATGTCGTTGTTGAATAATGTTGCTGGCACAGCGGGGTAGGGGTGTGGGTGTTCAATCAGTTCACGGGTACGTTCCCCCTGAAAGTGTCGTGCTCCCCCTTGTGCACCCCCAAATGAGATTTGAGGTTTGCACAACTATTTGTGTAAGCTCCTTTGCGTGCACCTACCTCCTCCCCTCCCCCTCTCCCCCTCCCCATCCCCCTCTCCTCCCCCCTCCCCCTCTCCCCCTCCCCCTCCCCATCCCCCTCTCCTCCCCCCTCCCCCTCCCAATGTGCTGTGCCACCCTATGGCCCCGGCCCCAACTTATAAAATCTATTTTATAGCAATACACAAGTTGTGATTGGTCTACTCGTGGAGTGACGTCAGAAGCTGTCTTTAAGTTGCGTTAGCGTAATTCATGTCACGAAATTACTTTCAAAAAGTAAGCTAGTTTTAAATGCTTCCAATACACGCAGTAAAGTTGAACAAAATATCTGTTTAACTATACGTGCATATACCGTTTATAACTCATGGCAATATGATATAGGTAATATTAAATTTAGTTGTAATTGGCAGAAAATATACGTCTTTCCAGGAAGGGTCCAAAGTGCGACATTTGTATACGTGTTATTACTAGTGGCTTCCACATTTTACTGAAATGCTACAGCTTCCTTTAGTGTTCCAATGTTGTTTTGAGTACCGTAAGGCATTTATATATCATACGCACGGAGATTGTTGTTTAAAAGGCCCCTTATTTAGGATTTTTATCAATGAAATATATGCTTTAAAACCACTTTACTCAGTTAAAGTCATAAAAATCCTATTTGGAGCTTGCTTTGGGGGTTAAAACAAAGGTTTTTAGTTTTTATGCTAATGAAATTTGCATATTCATGACCAAGGTCACGATGTCACAAGAGGCAAACACAGGAAAATCACATTCAACTGTGCACAAAAGATTCCACTTTTTTCTCAATTTTCCTGAAACTTTTGTAATCAACGGCTGTTTGAGTTTGTTTTACATGTTGCCTGCTGTAAGCCATGACAAAACTGGGGGTAGAAACTGCAGCAATTTGCCACAAGTCCAACTTGAAGTCTTATGTTTTTTCTTAACTTTTCCCTTCTGTCTTCCTTATGTGATGCACTCAAAACAGCGCCCTCTGTCTGTGATTTATTGCAATGAAATCTTCAAAGTTGAAAAAGGCCACCTTTTATTGATTTTACATCCAAACGAACAATAGTATGTCTTGCTGAACAAGTAATCCGTCATTATGAAGCAAAGCTTAGGCACAAAGTTGTTTAGCATGTCACAGGCCCTTTAAATTAAAGGGTGGTTTGTAATCCAAGGGCATACGATAGAATATTGTGGAATAATACGAGCACTGTTAAAGATATATTAAAATCGAAATTTCTCTGTAGGGCTTTCTAAGCTCACGTGATAGCCAATCAGTGAGGAACAACTGCACTACTGTGATTCGAGACCACCAGTTGGCTTCATAGCTCAATGCATAGTTCCGACTTTGCCCAGTTAACCCCGCCCCCTTGGATATTGTTGCTATGGCTCACACGCTATCGTCAAATTGGCGACACACAACGCACAAAGCAATGGGACTTTCAACGGAAAGCACAGATTCATTGGAGAAAACTCAAAGGTATTCATGTTTCAGGGTCGACAGTTATCTTATAACACACTGAGTAAAGGGCCAGTAATACAGGGATGTCATATCATGACATACGTGCTTTCGTACCTTTGAACAACGAAACGACCGGCCTTGAAACCAAAAATTCACCCGGATCATCGCATACAACACTGTACAAATTGTATGGGGCAGAACATCGCGTGTTGTTGTTGGGAGACCGTGCACTTTGACCTATGTGGGCGACGTTTGCTAGCTCTGTTGTGATTGGTCGGCGGGTTCGGTTGATTGACAGGTCGGAACTATGGATTGGTAGGACGTCTGCACGTTAAGCAGAAGGTCCACATTTGTATCGAATTCATTCACCCCGGCGCATCCCACAGTGGGCCAGAATGAAACGAAGGTGTGCCAAAATTTAACATTTGTCTGTTTTAGTGGAAAGTGGAGTTCTGAGGGTTTTGAAACCCGTAGAAAACAATGCTGACAATATTACATCTTTGTGACGTCACTATAATGGTAAACTTACCAAAAACAAACTACGGAGGTTTGTTTTAAAAACGTATAGTTCATGCAATAAAAAGATGCGCCAAAATATGGCCACGTGGTTGCACATCTTTTTCGCACGAACTATACGTTTTTAAAACAAATGTCCATAGTTGGCCTTGGTATTTCTTAATTAAGATAATGCTCTATATCATGTTTTTTTTTTAAATTTCACTTCATAAAAAAACTGACGCAATCGATAATATGATGTCCAGGAATGTTTTCCTGATAAGACAGAGGAAACGAATAGAAGCCTTAAAGGGACCATAACCGGTCAAACACACAGCCAAGTTTACACCCAAAAAAAAGAACTTCAAGGGTAGCAAATTGTAGCAGTCCAATTTGGTTTTAAAATATTTTTGAGGGTATTGGCTTCCGGGAAAAATATGACTTGAGGCGGGAATCGGCCAGAATATTTATTTCCGGAGTTAATGAATAAAGCACACTGTATACTTTTTTACACTTTTTCTGTGTTTGTCCGTGTTTTTTCGGATGAAATACAAAAGTAAATTTTCCATCGATTTAATTGTCCTTAAATATAGAATGTTCTCTAATTTCAAGCCAAATTTCATAACTTCGTGTTTTGCACAGCGGTCGTAATGGCCGTTTAAAATATTATAGAATAACGTGGTTGTTCCCGTGATTTGCCTGTTCTCGTCGGGTTTAAGACGGTATTACTCGAAGTTAAAAATGTTATGGAGATTACCTCTATTATAAAATAGTTGTACAGACCCGTACCCACAAAAACCTAACAAAATCACCATTTGCCTATTTTGGCACAGCTGCATTCCCGGCCTGGCCCATTGTGCGGCGCCGGCGGTCCCTGGGTCATTAGACAGTTTCGGCAAGCTCAAAATCCGCGCGCGTATACGTATCCGTAGCATTTTCAGCTTTGACGTCATCACTTTATGCGGTCTCCTCGTACGTGATGCGGATCAGCCACACGTACGACAACGTATGGGAGCCGTTTGACACGGGAGCGGTACGTATAAAATTAATCTCGACTTGTTTACATCAAATTAGTGTTATGTCACACGGATATGTCTGCGAACACGTACCATTACTGTCTACTCCCTAAAAATCACTCATACAAAATAAAAAGATTTTTGAATTGATATTTGTCTAGAAACACGACAGTTTTATTCGCTTTCAAATGAGACATCAACGAAAAAAAGTCGACTAATGTTTAGTTATCGAACAATAACTGTCAATATTTCGCCAATAATTCAAGGCGTAGACTTGACCAAGTCTGACCTCCCGTGCTCGGTCTGCAACGCGCAGCGCACTATGCGCCCTCCGGAACGGTGACCTGTCCAATCTGTTTTCCTCTGTTTCCTTCTGTTTCCACTGTCTCAGAAAGTCTTCCGAGACAGACGAAAAGACATTTGACAGGCCACCAGTCCAGAGGGCGCGTTGCACGCACCGCACCACAGACCAAACAGGGAAGTCGGACCCGGGCAAGTCTAGGCAAGGCGCAAAAAAGGCCGTATAAAACGGCGTTTTTCACAGGGTTGTCAATGTCCAAAATACAAAGTATTATGTTTGTTCGTTAAATTAACATAAATGCTTTAAAATTTGTTTAGAGAAAAGAAAATCAAATTTGCTGAGAACCACGGACTGTATATCTTTAATACAACATACTGATATGTCAACGGCAGTTTTGGGTCCCAAGTCTTGTTTAATTCAAGTTGTGCTATAGAGCCTTCGCACCGGCAGCCACGACAGGGGGAAGGCTTTCATATTAAATTCATGTGACAATACATCAACAAAGTGCCTACTCGTGAATGACGCACGGTGATAATGTGACTGCACCCTGTCATGACCGCTCGTGCAGAGGGTCTATATGCAATATGCATTGTTTAGAAAACCGCTTGGTTTACAATGTACAATGTAGTTTATGTGTATACCTGATGTTTTAGATTTAATACAGTACTATAGACATATTACCCCATTTACAATTAAACAATGCGTTCAGTATGTTGAAGCAGGGAGGTACATGTATTTTCTTCCTCTATGGTACCGGTATATGGTTGAAGGCGCTCGCGTATAGCCACTTGCCAGTTTAGTCCAATTTTTCTCGCAAGAGGCGTTAACTTGGATTTTGCTGTTTTTGTCATACTGGTACATTGGTTCACTATCAATGGTTTATAGGCTAGGGCAAAAGTTGTCAACATTTTCACAGTCTCGGGTAATCTCGACAAATCTTACCTAATCGTACGAAATTCGTACCAAAGATCGCACAGTGAGCGACCGGGTCAATGTGGATGCATAATGACATTTCCGCACTGCTAGATATGTACAAAAAACTTGACTAATGCAGAGCTGCCAACCCTCCCGGATTTTGGGGAAGACATCTGGGAAAACGGGTTCATTCTGGGACTCCAAACGCATCTAAAAATCCCCAAGGTTGTTAATTGACAATCCAGGAGGGTTTTTATCCATGCCAGTTCTCACAAAATTAGTCATTTTCTGAAGAATATGTTGCAAAATCCGGGAGGGTTCGCAGCTCTGCTATAATGCATGCCACCAAGGGAATTTTTCCCAAAGCTCAATACTGTTCTGTATTAAAGGCAAGTCTGATATGTATGGAGACCTGGCCATGGGTCTTCCGTCTCCCTTAGTTTCTGTGTTGTTAACCAAGCAATTCGAACAGTGTATTAAAAATACATGTAGCTATGAAAACGCACCAGCTAAACAGCTATACACAGTTTTATTTATTTATTTTTAATTTTATTTATATACCACATCCAACAGCGGAGGGACCGCCAATTACAGGAATGGGAGCAAGTGTGGTTGAGTGCCTTGCTCAAGGGCACAGGTGCCACAACCGGTCACGGCCAGGAATCGAACCTACATTAGTACTAGCACAGGAACTTAAGTTCGACGCACTAGACCGCTCGGCCATAACACCCCACAAATAATGCACTGTGGGTGTATATACAGAGAGGATATTAAAAGAGGTTTATAAAACGTAAGATGCACTCATTCTTAAGACGCAATCAAAACACAGGGTGGGGTAGGCATTTTGGTCGCTTATTATTGTACAGAAGTGTTAGTCTGATGGCTCCAGGCCTTTGTAAGACCTCAGCTTGAATACTGCTCAACTATATGGGACCACACCATCAGAACTACATTAGTGCTCTGGAAAGCTGTCCAAAATAGAGCTGCCAGATTCGTGAAGAATAATTTCTCCCAAAATGTGATATGTAAAGTTATGTTAGATGATCTTAGACGGTTTTCTTAGTGAGGTATAAGTTTACTTACCTACAAATGGTGGTATGTATACATAATAAACCGCGTCTATACTAAAATAATGTCACAAAAGCTATCTTCTGGGTGGTATCTTCATTAATATGAGAAAATAAATGTCTAAAATAAACTCTAAAGTATAAAATCTGCAACATTAGGTACGACCTTCACCCTGCAAAGCCTCGAGTCCTATCTAAAATACCTAATTAAAATACTTTATACATATATATTTGCCCTTCACGTTCGAATTGGCACAGCGTTGCCAATTGCGTTTTTTTTCTTCAGATTTTAGTGGTACATATTACTGGTTTATATCAAGTTGACTTTGTCCCCGGGACAAACCCTTTCCATCATCCATTTTCCAATTTCCTTCGTTCTAAGCTTGCGAGGTGTCTTGTACTGATTAAGGGAGGCCGTTGTTCTTGCCACGGTAAAGTCCCGAAGCTTCGTGAATGCCCCCGGCTGGACGAGGTACACTCGAGGCTCCGAGATAGTGTGTTGTTCACGCAAGTTGCGGTACATGTATTGGGATTGCTGGAGATGATAATCAATCTGAAATACAAAATAAATCATCGAGAACTATAGATATAAACACTCAAGACATTTAATTTTGAGCTCATTGAAGGTAATAGAATGTACATGTACGTACTTCTGACCGAGTGACACAATATAAACAACAGCTGTTTGCAACCAATGGCCTGACAGAGAAATAGCCCCAGGGTACAGTGCTTCTGGAGTCTCCCCTTTGAGTCCCTGTGTAATTTTTGGTTAGAATTATTCAGTTTATTCCAATTTGAGGACGAAAACCTGTTCTTGCAATCGCTTTCCCTTCACAAGCTTGATCTACTCCCAGTACTTCGTATATTATCTTTGTTCTGCGAAATTTGAAATGTACGTATAGGCCTATATTATTTTGTAAAACTTTGTTATAAAAAAAAACCCAACTGGTTTAACCTAACCTTTGATTCCAGTTTTAACGCGAAGCTGGCTGGCTCTTTATTTTCAACTTCAATGAAAATAAAGTAGAACAATTCTGCCGGAAAACGAAAAGAAAATGAAGTTTATTTTTTACTGAGTTGTTCTTTCCATTGGAGGACACCCTTTTATGTATACTGCATAATGGAAAACAGACGTTCAGAATTTCGAACGCATGTCTAACCTGACACGAAATACATTAACCAGTTAAAGCCGGGATTATTTCAAACATTGCTGTACGTTCATTAACCATGTGCGGTGAAGTATTGTCGTTATGACGATGCACCGTCATTGTATGACGATGCACCGTCATTGTACACTACAATGTCGCTTTGTTGTACACTTTTTTGGCCATTTCTTTCGGAAATTACTGCGAGTGTAGACGTCAAATGCAGTAACAAACGAGTTTCTCCTCAACGTGTTTACTATAGTTCTCCGCTACACCGATGGGGAAATCTTGGCGTGATTACACGGCCTCCGGCGTCAAGTGGTTAAAAAGACAATTGAAATGTCTATATTACCTACCAGCTATTTCGGGCTGAAAAAGTGAGCTTTCTGCGCATGTCCAATCCACAAGCTGCAAACCAGGCCAGTCCTTCATGGATAGATCAAGTGCAGCGGCCATTTCTGAGCTGGCCACGTTCTCACAGACTACGTTTAAATACTCTGCAGTTCTGTTAGTAGAATTATATTTCCTATTTACAGTTGAACTTCAGTAATAAGAGCACTATTCTGCAAGAAATGAACATTTAAGGTCCAATTCTTTGTTCATTGTTTTATTTCCTAATAAAAAAATAATTAAATTAAATTTTTTAATTAAATTTTTTATTATAACAATAATAAATACTCGTTAAATATCGCGTAAATATCTAGGGAGGTAAAGTGCACAGATCAAGCTACATAAAATAAGAGTGTAAAATATCTAAGGAAGAATGTTGGTAAACTAGCCTGACGAAATTTTAGCTACATAGGCCTAGATGCATCAGTACTTCAGAAAACCTTGAAAATCTATATATGGATTTTTTGTACAAGTGAATGGTATAAAGAAACGGTTGTCAATTTCCTTCGGTTGTCAATTTCCAGCATGAAATACCATTTTTGACGGAAATAAATTCATGTGATGTTTGTTACCATTGCTATCAATACTTTGAGTAAGGTATTTCTTGTCAACTCATGAAAAACAACATTGGGTCATTGCAAATGATACAATGGGCCTTTAAAAAATACATGTGATTCTGACAAATGATGTTAAATTTTTGTTTAGAGAACTGTGAAATGCCTACCTGTGCAGCATACGAATGACTGGGCTGTTCTCATAGAAGTCAACAACTTGGAGAATGTCTCCGTTCCTGTAGCGGTATAGCCCGGAGCGCGTTGTCATTACAAGCTCGTATTTCCCGCCAACTTCTACTTCGTCAATAAACAGGCATTTCGGATCTTTCTTGGTGCTAATTTAGCAAGAAACAAAAACAAGACAGAAAACAGGCAAATTCGCGGGATGTAAACATGTAAATCGGCAATTAAAAGTCAGTTATTCAGTTGTAACTATAACCCCTTTATTGTGTTTAGGAAAGTACATGTAATACTAAAATTAAAAGGTGTCTGCTGCCACCAATAGTTTGTGAAACATACCGTTCCTCTTCCGGAATAAATTCGTAAACTGCTATGTGTGGACGAAATGTATAGCACGGCCTTGTCTCCTGTATCTTTAAGTTGATAGCAAGATGGCCGCCCTCGGTACCTCCGTAGACATTGCTCACACAGAGAATACCTTACCAAAGGTAAAACAGGAAATGTCCACAAATCACTATTAACCCTGTGACATACCATGTGATGTTTTCTTTCAAAAGACAAATTTTTGTATTCTTCTTTAAATTTAAACACATTTGGGCCAATTCTGCTCATATACTCCATGTAATCATCGATCGAATCCCTGGTTGGAATTCGTATAGTCACCTTATGTATTAAGTCCAATAACCAGTCAGGCCGACCCTGGGAAATCTGGGCCCCTAGCCAAGCCCTAATTGTTTGTGTACTCCGCATAATAGCTATAAATCATCCTACTTCTGGCCCAGTGACACGATGTAAACATGATCTGTTTGCAAGCAACGGCCTGACAGAGAAATAGCCCAAGGGTACAGCTATATATGCACTGTGAAAACAATACTAAGTACATTGTATGAAGCACTATGATTTGCTTGACATTACCACGAGTGTATGTTTTCTGAAGTTTCTGCCAATATCCCACAGCGTCAATGCCTACGACGACAATCAGATGAGGCCAGATTCTCTTGACAATTCCATCAAAGCCTTTCTCAAATTCCTTCTTGAGCTGAGATACGCGGACATGATCCAGTCTAAGGTAGCTTTGGAATGACCGGCGCTGGTCAGGAGTCAGTGGGAGCTTGGGGTTGATGCGCCCCGTTGAGAGGTCTTCCAACATCGCCGGCCAGTTGATCTCGAGGCATTTGAGAGTGCAATACACCTGGGTTGAAAACATTGCTGCTAAAACCGCTAGGTTGGGGTCGGCTATGGCAAACAGCATATGGATGTAGGAAGTGGTGGGTTCGTCGGAAATTGCGAAGGTTGGCGGTGGGGAGCTGTAGTTGGCAATACGTGCGGTGTCTTTCTCAGTGATGTACGTGTAAGACGAAATCATTGTCCCGTTCTTGCTATACATCGTCTTGGGGCGTGTGTACAGAAAGCATCGCTTCTGGAGTGGACTAGGCCAGCTTGTTTTCTGAAAGATAACCGCATTTTTTATTCTCGTCATGGCGCTGTCTACAGCAACATAAAATGGGACAAACGGTATCATTTTCCCGGCCCCAGTTGTACCAGAGGTGACGGCAAATCGTAGGGGCTTCTCGTCCAAAAAGACCCCTTCTTCGCCGTCTGCCACCCGCTGGATGTACTCCTTGAAGTGGCCGTACTCCGTGAGAGGGTGCTTAGTACTAAGGTCTTCCAAGGATTGTATCTCGTCTAGGTTGTTATCTCGCCCATATTCCGTTTTAGAATGTCGCCTGATCAGCTCTTGCAGCAAAGCTTCCTGAGTTTCCCTAGGATGTTTACACCTGTAGGTAATCGCTGACATGACCGAAGCAGCGCGAACTCTTTCCCATGTGTTCGTGAAGTAACAAAAAAGAAGACTCTTCAATGTGTGACTTTCAGAACATCGGAGAGCCGAGATGTGGAATGATATCAAAGACGAGCCGAGGAAAACGACCATTCCAATCCCTATGTGGAAAAGAAAGATATACACGCAACTGACAGTTTTTTCTTCATTGAATCGACCATATTGAACTAATAAAACTAAAAAGTTACTGTACCTGTCATGAAACGCAGGGCAAAGTGAAAGTTCAAACTGTTCATGTTGTACGCAGTTGCAGCGAAGAACGCCGAAACACAACCCCAACACGCGAAACATGCCATAAGTCTGGCAATTATCCTTTTGAAATATTTTCTAAATTGCCATCTGCCTTTTTCATTTTTTGTTACTTGCCCGTGTTCTTTTGGCCTTTGAATTCGGTGCACGTAACAATTAATAGACTGGATGGCACTGTGAAAAACAAACAAACAAATCAACGCTTACCTGTCACAAATCGCAAGGCAAAGTCATTCTCAAAATACAAGAAGGTGTGGCAGGCAATTGCAGCGAGAAGCGCGGAAACACAACCCCAATAAGCAGAACGAACATTCCACGACACCGCCATTTTGAAAGCTGGCTTGACGCTGAAAACTACTGAGCAATGTGGTATATGAAACACCCACAGCATATACAGTCAACACCACTGAGCCACCTCAGACAACAAACGTGGTCGATGTGCTGTGAATGTGTGTGAGTGCCGTTTGATTTCGGTTTTGTAGTTGGTTTTTAAAGCAAAAACTAGCGTGAATTCCACTGAACATTGCTGTTATAGGACTATTAATGTTCCGACAAGCCTCATACACTGCAAAAACTGTGGTGTTAAATTAACACCAGTGGTGTTGTCTTATATAGATACCAAGCCTGGTGTTAAAATTTAACACCATATATGTGTTGCTTTTAATACCACATTTGGAATAAATGCATTATTTTTTTACACTATTGTCGTTTTGGATTATACCAGCGGATGTTTAGATCCAGTTAACCTAGCAGCTGACGTCTTACTTTAGGAGTCTGTTTTTTTAACGTTCTAATAAATCTCCAACAGACAAACCAACAAACAAGCTGAATTAATAATTTCCCTTTTTAAATTTAACACATGCAAATTTTGACTAGTAATTTTTCATTGCTTGCATGTTTTGACAACTCGACCCGCTGTATCTGCCTACTTTAATAAATGACATGGCGCTTATGGAGCACCATAATACCAATCGCTGGGAGAAAGTCACGTACGATGCGCGCGCGTTTGTGAATTGTCGATTGTTCAAAGACCACGTGTTCATCTGCGCGCCCATGGTGTGATACATCATTACAACGTAAAAGGATAGCAGTAAGTGTTTCATGTGTAGTACAACTAAGAAAATGGCGACCGTTTGGCTCGTGTTGTGAAGTGGATTTTGACTTGAGGCCTTTCACGCTATTTACTCACTTCTGACCCGGGCCGGGTAACATTCTACCTGGGTAGCTGCAAATAACCCAGGTTCAATTTAAGTCATCATTCAAGTCATCAAACTGAAGGTGTGATGAGCTTGATCGGTAAATGTCACCTTGCATGGGTTAAATTAATACATGTAAATTTTGGAGCGAGATTCAACACTAAATTTGGTGAAACTTGGTGAGGTAAGTCTTTCCGCACCTTCCTTTTCATACCAATTGCCGATACACAACATTTGCACATTCGCACCTTGAAAATATTGAAATGTTGCCACAGCTAGATCGGGGCTGCGTTCCAAACACGCGAACATTGCAAACGTTTTCATCGTTCGCCAAGAACTGGGCTGCGTTCCAAACACGCGAACGTTGCCAACGTTCGCCACTGGTTACAATGCTTTTGTGCACTAGTCTATGAAAAGTCGGGTACCAGTTGTTGGCGAACGATGCAAACGTTTGCAAACGTTCGCGTGTTTGGAACGCAGCCCTGGTACCCGGCTTTTCATAGACGAGTGCACAAAAGTACTGTAACCAGTGGCGAACGTTGGCAACGTTCGCGTGTTTGGAACGCAGCCCGGATGTACATGAACACGTTTTATACAACGATTTTATTGTGGGTCGTAAAAAGTACCGGGTTAATGTTTTAACAATCCCTGATCAAACGTGAATATAGTTGTTGATTAGTTTGACTCGAAATGAGCGAAAATAGACCAAGAACAGATACATGTATTGATGACAAGATATGTGTACAATATACAAAAACTATGGATGCTAGGATAGGGCGACAATTTGTGTGTAAAAAAGCTATATTAGGGCGACACGCTCAATAGGGTGACATTTTGGTGTCGCCCTAAAATTTCTGAGATTAAAAATCATTTTTTTAGGTCAAAAACCATTTTTTTAAAGGTCAAAGACCATTTTTATTAGGACTAGAACCAATGCATAGTTCCGACCTGTCAATCAAGCCGAACCCGCGACCAATCACAGACGGCGCCCACAAAGGTCAAAGTGATGCAATCATCGATCACAATCACGCAATGTTTTTGCCCATACAGTTTGTATGTTGTATGCGCCAGTAACCGGGTGAATTTTGGTTTCAATGTCGGGCGATTCGCTGTTCAAAGGTAGGAAAGCGCATTTTTATAAATATATGTCATCCCTGCATTACTAGCCCTTCGCTCAGTGTGTGCTACGGCAACTGTCGACCCTAAAACATAAATACCTTTGAGTTTTCTCCAATGAATCTGTGCTTTCCATGCCAAGTCCCGTTGCTTTGTACGTACATGTCGCCATTTTTTTGCGATGGCTTGTGAGCACATAGCAACAATATCTAAGGGGCGGGGTTAACTGGGCAATCTCGGAACTATGCATTCTCTTAGGTCTGGAACCATTTTTGGAAGCTTTGGGTAAAAAAATATGGTGTCAATTTGAGTGATTCTTGCCGAAATTTCGGTGGTCCCCGGGGAAAGTTCCCGAAATGTCGCCCTATTGCCGCATCCAGAGTTATTACAATATATACCATTATAATTTCAGTGTAACTATAGCTACTCTATAACAGTTGTACGTCATATTGTAATTAATATGTTTATCGTTTTTACTCCCTAAACATGCAGCCTATAGTTTGTTTTAATACCGACACTGTTGATTGTATATCGTCACGTTTTACGAATATGAATTCTCAGTATAATAAATGGTAAGCACAAATGAGATTAGGAACAAACTATCCCGAAGTATAGTACGGCAGTCGTAAACTGTTTAAGTGATTGTATTTTAGAGGCTAAAATGAATGATTTAAAATACATGTACATGTATGATACCAATACATAACAGTGTATAATTTTATGAAACATAAAATATACAGTAATAAACATTGATATCACATTCACGCAATGTTGCACTCGTTCTTAAAGCTGGTAACACAATATTAAATCATCACGGCTGTAACGTACACAACGCTTTAATGTCATTTTAGACACGTTAAGTAATTGCTCAAAAACGACATATTATTTTTAAAATTGTGGTAGACACTATGAGCAACTAACAATGGAAATTGAGCACACACCATTGTCATTAACAATGGTGTGTGCTCAATTTCCATTGTTAGTTGCTCATAGTGAGAGGGTATGCATCTTTTCCCAAAAAATGCTATACGATCGTCAAATACCACACAAATAATTGGAAATGCCGCATTAACAATGGTGTGTGCCCAATTTCCATCGTATATAGTTGCTCATAGTGAGAGGGTATGCATCTTTCCCAAAAAATGCTATACTATGATCGTCAAATACCACACAAATAATTGGAAATGCCGCACAAAAAAAGCGGAAAGCATGATATAATTGGAAATATTGCACATTGTTTTCCAGACACATAGCTTAATTAGAGATAGTATACATGATTATAAACAGTTACAAATAGTTTTATTCCCCTGTGTGATTGAAGATATGCATGATTAAAACAAACCTGAGCAAAAACCAGCCCCGTACGTCGTCTAACTTTTGAAAAAACAGTTTAGGGGTTTGCAGTCATTTCGCCCCCAAACCACTTCGCCCTGAACCACTTCGCCCTGAACCACAGCCTGTGCACGAAGTGGTTTTGGGGCGAAGTGACATTTGGGCGAGGTAGTGTTTGGACGAAGTGATTTTGGGGGCATTTGGGCGAAGTGGTTTGGGGGCGAAATGGTTTTGGGGCGAATTGAATTGACGTCTCGCGAGACGAAAAATAGTTGTTTTGCTCATTTATCAAAGACTAGGCCTATATATAGCACTTCAGACAAAACCATTTCAGGGGAAGTTTTCTGCCGTCGTCGTGTTTATATCGTGTAAGTTATGTGTAAATCTGTGAACATGTATGATTTTCAAGATACCAATATGTGTTCTACCTTTAAATACATGAGTTGCGCCGCGACGGCCGCCGGCATCAAATTAGTCGGCGATGAAATGTTCACAGATTTACAAATGTGTAAATCTGTGAACATTTCTGATTATTCGATGAACATGTGTACTGCCTTTAATTATTTAAAACAATTGTAATATTTTTTCATTAAAAAAACTACAATTTCAAATGGCGTCATTTCTTTGCACCAACAGCCATGTTTGAGTGCAGGTATGACAATGTAACCACAAAATTCCCACTCATTTTGATAATTCAATATAAGCAACTCGGTCTGCAAAATTTGTACTGACCGACAGGTGGTCCACATATACATGTACTCGATATACATACACAAAACGGAGAATTTCTCAAAATTACACCAAAAGCAGTCTTGTATTTTTTACATAACAATTTTTACATTTCAAGTAACATTCACCT
This sequence comes from Henricia sp. BOLD:AAB3569, assembly GCA_037783545.1. Lineage (NCBI taxonomy): Eukaryota > Metazoa > Echinodermata > Asteroidea > Spinulosida > Echinasteridae > Henricia > Henricia sp. BOLD:AAB3569. The sequence continues at coordinate 2,453,059 of JBBELK010000219.1, forward strand.
TAACTACTATGCTAAACATGTAAGTGTAGCTGTACTGACATTTAGAAGTTTCAACAACCGGATCATTTGGCCAAATATGACAATTTATGAACAAAATTATAATTAATTTTACGTTATTTCACAGAAAATATACGTGTACTTGGTGAAATTCTACCAAACAGTCAAAGAACATGCGGTGCAACGTGATCAGTATTTCCCAATCAGCAATGCTTAAAAACGACGTGAGGAGATCATCAAAGTCAGTAAAGATGAGGCCTAAATGCGCGTGTAGATCCAGGTATGTCTGAGTCCGTTAAAAGATAGAATTTAAAATTAAGTTCTCTCGGTGAAGTGCGCATAGTGTAATATACTATAATTCCAACTTTATACACGCGGTTAAGTACATGTACATGTATCTCATAAAATAATTGGAACGTGTAAAGATTGGTGGGGGGGTGCTTGCCATTCTTTAGCGCGGAACATTGGTGTCCTTTTGATTAAAATACTTGCATGAAGAGCTTTAAAAGGGCCTGTGACATGCTAAACAACTTTGTGCCTAAGCTCTGCTTCATAATAATGGATTGCTTGTTCAGCAAGAAATACTATTGTTCGTTTGGATGTAAAATAAATAAAGGATTCAGGAAAATTAAGAAAAAAGTGGAATCTTTTGTGCACAGTTGAATGTGATTTTCCTGTGTTTGCCTCTTGTGACATCGTGTCCTTGGTCATGAATATACATATTCACATTAGGATAAAACCTAAAAACCTTTGTTTTAACCCCCAAAGCAAGCTCCAAATAGGATTTTTATGACTTTAACTGAGTAGAGATTTCATTGATAAAAATCCTAAATAAGGGGCCCTTTAACGTGTTGCGCATGTGAAGCACATCACTACTATTCAATGTTTTCTTCAGTGTGGGCCGCAGTTACCTTAGTGTTAACGAAGTTCAATGGATGTTGGTCGTTTCGACCATCTGGTTTAGAGCAGCACGGTTTGAATAAAGCTCGGACTCCGCTCTGGAACTGCTTGTATTTGAAGGAATAGATGATCGGGTTGATGCAGGAATTAAGTTGCACCATCACTATGGTTATGTAGTATAAAGCGCCTTCGAAATCCAGCTTCATCCCAAAGTTAAACAACAAGAAAACGATCTGGTTGGGCGACCAACAGATGGTGTAGGACACGAAGACGATGAAGAGGGTCTTTAGGGTGTTTCGCCGGGCGCGGAGCAGAGAACCACTCATGGTGTTGTCGCCTTGTTGGCTGGTGGTCGGTTCCGGGCCGACGTTAGACGAAGCTTTCTTCAGCTGTAGGATGATGTGGATGTAGCAGAAGGTCATGAAGATCAGAGGGATCAGATACTCGATGAGAAAGGAGAAGACGCCGTTGGTAATCGAAGAGGCTTTTGGACGGTCAACAATCATGCACCGGCCATCTTCTACTCTGCGTGAAGCGACAATGTGAATCTTATATCCGACGGCAAGAACCCAAACTCCAACCAGTATGCACGTAGCTTGTTTTCTGCCAAACAGAGTGAGGTACCTGAATGGAAACACGATGGCAATGTAGCGCTCTGCTGTCAGCACGACCAGGTTGAAAGTCGAGGTGACGAACAAGATCCACAAGATATGATTTGACTTAATAATGTAGCACTGCAGGTTTGCAATTATAAGATTGTCGTCAAGTGGGGTCGGAGCTTCAACGATGCTGTGGATTGCCACGAAAAGCGACCCGATGACATTGAAGATGAAGGCGTTGGTCAGTGTCCTCATGGCCGGAACTTTAGCGATGACCACGCAGACCATACCGTTGCCGAGGATCCCCAAGACGCCGATGATTGTCTTAAAAATCTGCACTACAGTTGGATCTCCCATTTTGAGTGAATTGAAGACACTGCAGTAGAGAGAGGAGAGAGAGCAAGGTTTGCGTAGGATTGCCTTAAGGTGTCAAATCCACGCTATAAAGTGTGAGTTGCATGTGAGGGGTGCTTGTACCCCAGGGAGCAAGTTGTGTTGACTTTGTCTAGCTTTGAGTGTTGGAGATCAAATCCAAGGCCTGGTTACCAAAAGGAACGATCCCCACCGAATCCAAGAAAACACGCTGCTGGCAAAAAATAATATCAATTCTTGCACACTTGCCGGCGCAAGACAAAATGGTCAGACAGGTGTGTAGCCAAATTTGTCGAATGCTATTTTTGAGTGGACTGTGCTTGAAGTCGTCTGGAGCAACAGAGCCGTTTTTGTTCGTTTGAGATACTTGTCTGACGGCATGCTCTGTTGTGCTCATACTTTTAAGCTCAAGTAAAACTTCAAAATAACAAATTTATCTTTTAAATTAATGGACATAATATACCGAAGCAGGTATTGAAGTGAGGGAAAAATGACTATCCAGTCACGTGACCCACCTGGTTCACCTGACCTACGTTCTATCCGGTTCGTATTAAAAGTACAACGTCACAGCAATGTTGGGAAGTGCCAAACATTGACCAATCACGACTAAGGTAACGTCAAACTGTCCACTTCAATTGAATCGGGCTTGTTTTTCATTTTATGAAGATAAGTTAATTGGTTATTGTGTACAGTCGGCGCTACGCACTTGTATTTTCCCTTTGTGATTTGTCAGTTGATCATCTAGGTTGCATCGCCCTTTCTTTACAACTTGGAACTGAATCAAATTTAGAATGTAGAGAACAATGACGCAGTGTCCAACCTTTTCGGCCCTTAGAATTTGACGGGAGAACCAAACAATGCATTTTTCCGCTGTTCATTGATTCAGCATGTGGCCTTGGCGCTTTGAACAATACAATGAACTGATTAAAATCACTTTTCGTTCACACCTGCAATCAAGTGATGTTTATTATGTATTAAGATAAAATCGTTTCGCTTGGAAAACACTGACAACTTCCAAATTGGAAATCGGTTTCGTCTGCGCTTGAAATAAATAAACACTATAGATATAACTGAATCAAGGCCGCTGCAGTGCATGCCATAGTTGTTGGCTATAGCCAATTTCAACTGAATTTAAATTTCGGCCAGCTGCATCAGTCATGGGTATGAGTCACATGACTCGCGACGCCACGCACGCTCGGCTTCACGCACATACCGTAACAGTTTCGACAGTTATTTCAAAAATGTCACCCCTAAACGCTCACATAACCCCAAAACAGACATACAGTAGGCTGAATCTGTATCTGAGATCAATATTACCAGTTATCATTTTGTGTCCTATTTTGAGCCCTATTCCCTCCTATTTTGTGTCATAAAACTGTGTTTTTCTTCTTACACGTCACGATTCCAAACTGTCCGCCATGTTTTACTGCTCACGACTTACGGCCTGTATTTCCTCAGTTTCTTGTGAGCAATGAAACGGCATTTTTTGTGCAGTGATGGCAAGAGACGGCCATCTTCACTGATTGCCATTCGCGCACGCGGACTGCGGACTTGCCGTTCGCGTGATGTGACCCGAGTGCAATGCGCACGCATTAAGCCTGATTTCCATATGATCGTAACGCGCGCGCGCAGACTAGACGGAAACAACCGCAACGCAAACACTGACGGAAACAGTCGGCAAGGTTGAACTTGGTTCAACTTTGCCGACTGTCTGCGTTACTGTTTGCGTTGGTAGTTTGCGGCACTCTCTGCTTTTGTTACGTCTATATGGAAACCGGGCTTAACTCCCGAGTAACGAGAACTGCACGCCCGAACGCAGCATGTGTCTGCGCTACATGTACTAGTACAGCGCTTGCAATCTTCCGTTGTTGTTTTGAGAGAATCACTGTCCGTGCTGCGAGATTTCTTGATTGCGCTACGCGCATGTCTTTGTGATGCACACAATGAACATTTTCAACACGGGGCCAAACTATTTTTTTTCTGCAAGCTTCGCTTCTGTTACTTTATTTTAATAAGGGGAAAACGAAGATGGCCGCAGCGTGATAAAGGTATATATAGCCTTTGCACGGCGGCCATGACAGGGGACAGTCACATTGTCACTGTTCGTCAAGCACGAGCAGGCACTTTGTGGATCTATTGTCACATCATTTAAATATAAAAACCTGCTCCCTGTCAGTGCAAAAGCTATATTGGGTGTCCACGTGGCTAAGCCGAACATTGTAATGTATACATATGCTATGGAATATATCACATAAAGACGTAATATTGGTGTCGATAAAACCACTTTGTGCAGTAATTAATACACTGTGATGTGCCGTAACCGATTACCTCAATTGGTGCAGAATGAAATGCGCCACCGACGTGTAAAATAATTCAGGTCGACTTCGGGGGGTCTGTTCTATTCATGAAAAAGCCACTCGGAACAGTCGGCGACTCATTTCAGGACCAAGCTGTACCTGAGCTACGGCTGTCAGCATCAAATTAGTTCGCGATTGTTTTTGTGCATTCCCGACCACATTAAGACAATCAGCATCATGGAGCGCTAAAAAAAAAAACAACAGTCGCAAGAGTAGAGCAACTTTAAAGTCGACCTGAACGTGGTTTAATGAATATTATTGAGCCCAGTGATTAGTGGTAGTAATGTCCAGGGTTTTCTTGTGAATTACGCTCGCCCAGACGAAGTAATTTTTGTGGTTAGTGTAACTTGTGCTGTCCTACGGTTTAGGAGTTACCTGCTTGGACACCGTAACATTTCTGTCAGCAGAAATGTTACGAACTGCGTGTTCGCCTGTATTTACTGCAACCCGGGGCAAACAGTGCTTAAATAAAACCCGCAAGCCATTCTGGAACTGCTTGTACTTGAAGGCGTAGATAATGGGGTTGATGCATGTATTCAACTGCACCAGGACAATAGTAGTGTAGTAGAAAGCCCCACGAGTGTCAATCATGACGCCAAAATTGTACGCGAAGAACGTGATCTGATTGAGCGACCAGCAGATGGTGTAGGACACGAAGACGATGAAGAGGGTCTTCAGGGTGTTTCGCCGAGCGCGGAGCAGAGAACCACTCATGGTGTTGTCGCCTTGTTGGCCGGTGGTCGGTTCCGGGCCGACGTTAGACGAAGCTTTCTTCAGCTGAAGGATGATGTGGACGTAGCAGAAGGTCATGAAGATCAGAGGGATCAGATACTCGATGAGGAAGGAGAAGATGCCGTTGGTAATCGAAGAGGCCTTTGGACGGTCAACAAATATGCACCGGCCATCTTCTACTCTGCGGAAAACGACAATGTGAAACTTATATCCGACGGCAAGAACCCAAACTCCAACCAGCATACACGTAGCTTGTTTTCTTCCAAACAGAGTGAGGTACCTGAATGGAAACATGATGGCAATGTAGCGCTCTGTTGTCAGCAGAACCAGGTTAAAAGTCGAGGTGACAAACAAGATCCACAAGATGGTATCTGACTTGAGAATGTAGCACTGCATGTTTGCAATTATAAGATTGTCGTCAAGCGGGGTCGGAGCTTCAACGATGCTGTGGATTGCCACGAAAAGCGACCCGATGAAATCGATGACGGCCTGGTTGAAGATGAAGGCGTTGGTCAGTGTCCTCATGGCCGGGACTTTGGCGATGACCACACAGACCACACCGTTGCCGAGGATCCCCAAGACGCCGATAATTGTCTTAAAAATCTGCACTACAGTTGGATCTCCCATTTTGAATGAATTGAAGACACTGCAGCAGAAAGAGGAGAGAGCAAGGTTTGCGTAGGATTGCTTCAAGGTGTCAATTGCACGCTAAAGTGTGAGTTGCATGTGAGGAGTGCTTGTACCCCAAGTGCTTTGAGTGTTGGAGATCATCTCCAAGGCCTGGTTACCAAAAGGAACGATCCCCACCGAATCCAAGAAAACACGCTGCTGGCAAAAAATAATATCAATTCTTGCACCGGCGCAAGACAAAATGGTCAGACAGGTGTGAAGCCAAATTTGTCGAATGCTATTTTTGAGTGGACTGTGCTTGAAGTCGTCTGAAGCCGTTTTTGTTCGTTTGAGATACTTATCTGACGGCATGCTCTGTTGTGCTCATACTTTTAAGCTCAAGTAAAACTTCAAAATAACAAATTTATCTTTTAAATTAATGGACATAATAGACCGAAGCAGGTATTGAAGTGAAGGAAAAATGGCTATCCAGTCACGTGATCCACCTGGTTCACCTGACCCACGTTCTATCCGGTACGTATTAAAAGTACAACGTCACAGCAATGTTGGGAAGTGCCAAAAATTGACCAATCACGACTAAGGTAACGTCAAACTGTCAACTTCAACTGTTTTTCATTTTATGAAAGTAGGTTAATTGGTTATTTTTTACAGTCGGCGCTACGTACTTGTATTTTCCCTTTGTGATTTGTCAGTTGATCATCTTGGTTGCATCGCCCTTTCTTTACAACTTGGAACTGAATTAAATTTTAAAATTAGAATGTAGCGAACAATGACGCAGAAAGTTCAACTTTGTCGGCCCTTAGAATTTGACGGGAGAACCAAACAATGCATTTTTCTGCTGTTCATTGATTCAGCATGTGGCCTTGGCGCTTTGAACAATACAATGAACTGTTTAAAATCACCTTTCGTTCGCACCTGCAATCAAGTGATGTTTATTATGTATTAAAGGAGTGTGACCAGATCTCTTTTTTTTACCCATAACTCCCCGGGACTTACCTTATGGGTCATGAGATTTTTATATCATAACATCCGTTATATTTTTCTGATTACGAAACTGAAACTCCCGCGCTTCTAGGCCGCATATTTCCGAGGATATCGTCGAAAATCCACCGATTTATTGTAAACTTTACTTTCTTGTTCCGACTGCCCGGTTTCGTCCATAATGCGATTTCGATTTACATGACTAGCGCCCTCAATCGACATCTAAATAAGACTTTATCTTATTTATATAAATAACGTCGCATTTCCAGTTCAGTTTATCACTTTTATTGAAATAAATAATCTATTTTGTCTATAAACATTTTTATAAATGTAAGATTTATAAGTGTCATTTTTTGTGGGTGAGAAAACATCGAAAAGTTTAATGAATATTGACGTTGCCTGAGACCATGCGTGGACCTAGACTGGTTCCCCTGTCCACATATTTACATCCCCTTCGTCGTATATGAGCGAGAGCGGCGTAGCGCACATGGACAGGGAGACCAGTCTAACGATGTTTCGGCTCCATGTAAACCACTTGGAACCGGAGACGTACATATAATTAATTTTTCTTAATTTTGTGTTGCTTAGCTGATCAAGAAAAATATTTTCAAGCACAAGTACAATTTATACGTTACACATTTTGTTAAATAAATTATTTAATGTAAACAAATTAAATATCAAGACTAAAAGTACTACGAAGGTGAACATACATATGCATGAGGCAAGACTTCAGCGTGATTGCGCGTATTCAGACTGTAGAGGGCGGGCTTCATGCAAAATTTATCTGGTGAAATCCGTCTCGATAGTTTTGTTTAATTTTTGACTGGAAATCGCGAATTTTTTCGGGTTTTTTGGACATGGGAGGTGTGTATGGGAGTTACTTGATAATATTGGTAAGTTACATTGAAAACTATTTTCCAGAAACCCTGGTCATGCTCCTTTAAGGTGAAATCGTTTCGCTTGGAAAACACTGACAACTTCCAAATTGGAAATCGGTTTCGTCTGCGCTTGAAATAAATAAACACTAGATATAACTGAATCTAGGCCGCTGCAGTGCATGCCATAGTTGTTGGCTATAGCCAATTTCAACTGAATTTAAAACTCGGCCAGCTGCATCAGTCATGGGTAGTGAGTCCCATGACTCGCGACGCCACGCACGCTCGGCTTCACGCACATACCGTAACCACAGATTTTCGACAGTTATCTTAAAAACTCCACCCCTAAACGCCCACATAACCCCAAAACATATATACAGTAGGCTGAATCTGTATCTGAGATCAATATTACTAGTTATCATTTTGTGTCCTATTTTGAGCCCTATTCCCTCCTATTTTGTGTCATAAAACTGTGTTTTTCTTCTTACCACGTCACGATTCCAAACTGTCCGCCATATTTTACTGCTCACGGTTACTAGGTGACGTCATTACACGGAGCTTAACACCACAGACCCGCTCGCGACCTCGGGTAGTGGTGGCTGCCATCGGGGCAGACTCGTGTATTACGTGATGGCTAAAAGAACGCTCCGGTTAAGTTGGTGTTACACGGTGTAAGCATCTCGAACGCCCTTATGTAAATCTTTAGGGCCGAAATTCCATGTGCGCGTTTATCGTCGTGCGCTGTGCATTATGCGTGACGCGCAAACATCAGGGGCGCGTTCAATAGCGCAATACATAGGCCCCCCTATGCATACCGACAATACCTTCAACGTTGAGGATATAGGAAAATACCACATATATCTATTAAAAGTTAGACAAGAAACGGAGGCCTTACGCGCATAACCGTGCATTCTCATTAGCATATTTCTGGACACCATTTGCATATTTCTGGGCACCATTTGCATAATTTTCGGCACTCGTTTGCATGGTTTTGGGCACTTACCACAGAACTCCATTTAAAACTAAAACGGAAACGGAGCCGGGACGCGCATAACAGCGCCTTCTCATTAGCATAGTTTTGGGCACCTTCATATGCATAGTTTTGGGCACCTCCTTTACATGGTTTTTAACATTTCCCTATGAATTACATGTAAAACCTCCCGCATGAGCACTTTTTCAAAGAAACGCGAGCCAGCTAGTTTTAAACACTGGTTATTATCATTCGTTTAAAACTGACCACGTGATGTGTTCTCAGCCAGTGAGGATGCGTAAACTGTCTAAGGTATTTATGAATAATGTATTATAGCGCCTGTTACATTATTTATCCCTGCGTTGTTGTGCTGCGAATATATGTTTGTGTTGGCGCACGCGCGTTGTATGTGAAGCGCGCGTGCGTGCTTACTACCGGTGCGCGCGAACCTGATTGGCTCGCATTAGGTGCGTTCAGACGATGGTTGTTAACTTAAAGTTAAGTCGTTGTTAGTGGGCACTCGTGAGTAAGCTCGTAAGTAGTGACCGTGTGGACGCACTTACTTACAAGTTAACAACGACGATTTCACAACGAGAAATCTTATGAGTAGCGCGCTACTTACGAGCGCGCACCATTGGTATATGGGTCGTGTGCATGCCTAGCCTGCGCGTCGTTGTTAAAGCACCGTGTGGACACGCGTCGTTGTTAGTGGGACTGTCGTTGTTAACTTTACTTTCGAAGGTAGTGCCCGTCTGAACATGCCTATTGTTAGCTATTCAACGCAACACGCACACTGTGTCCTACGATAATTAGCATTTTGCTATATACCTCTCAGGTTTTTGATCGAATGGCTATATACGAAGGTAGAGCATGAGTAACTTTGTTTGGTGTTTTTAGTGTGTCTTGTCCGTAACTATTAAAATACGAGACAATTTACACCCATGACACGTATCAAATCATTAAACATGATACACGTGTATAGACTGGAAAAGCCCAGCACAGCGTGCGACAGATGCTCTCATAATAGATTTTTAATATTAAATTGAAGTTGCGTTCTTCATGAAATCAAACAGTACAACGGAAACGTGGAACCGCGCACAATCACACACACCGTGTACATGTACGCTGTCAAGTACTGTTGCTGAAAAATCATGTTCGCTGTATAGACCTTTATCACGGTGCGTCCATCTTTGTCTTGTTCCGCCCATGATACATGTATGTGTCGGGCACGATCAGTGTGTCTGCGCTACAGCGCGTGCAATCTTCCGTTGTTGTTTTGAGAGAATCACTGTCCGCGCTGCGAGATTTCTTGATTGCGCTACGCGCATGTCATTGTGATGCACAAAATGAATATTTTCAACACGGGGCCAAACTATTTTTTTCTGCAAGCTTCGCTTCTGTTACGTTTATTTTAATAAGGGGAAAAGGGAAGATGGCCGCAACGTGATAAAGGTATATAGAGCCTTTGCACGGCGGCCATGACAGGGGACAGTCACATTTGTCACTGTTCGTCAAGTACGAGCAGGCACTTTGTGGATCTATAGTCACATCATTTAAATATAAAACCCTGCCCCTGTCATGGCCACGGTGCAAAAGCTCTATTGTGTGTCCACGTAGCTAAGCCGAACATTGTAATGTAATACATATGCTATGGAATATATCACATAAAGACGTAATATTGGTGTCGATAAAACCACTTTGTGCAGTAATTAATACACTGTGATGTGCCGTAACCGATTACCTCAATTGGTGCAGAATGAAATGCGCCACTGACGTGTAAAATAATTCAGGTCGACTTCGGGGGGTCTGTTCTATTCATGAAAAAGCCACTCGGAACAGTCGGCGACTCATTTCAGGACCAAGCTGTACCTGAGCTACGGCTGTCAGCATCAAATTAGTTCGCGATTGTTTTTGTGCATTCCCGATCGACCACATTAAGACAATCAGCATCATGGAGCGCTAAAAAAAAACCAACAGTCGCAAGAGTAGAGCAACTTTAAAGTCGACCTGAACGTGGTTTAATGAATATTATTGAGCCCAGTGATTAGTGGTAGTAATGTCCAGGGTTTTCTTGTGAATTACGCTCGCCCAGACGAAGTAATTTTTGTGGTTAGTGTAACTTGTGCTGTCCTACGGTTTAGGAGTTACCTGCGTGGACACCGTAACATTTCTGTCAGCAGAAATGTTACGAACTGCGTGTTCGCCTGTATTTACTGCAACCCGGGGCAAACAGTGCTTAAATAAAACCCGCAAGCCATTCTGGAACTGCTTGTACTTGAAGGCGTAGATAATGGGGTTGATGCATGTATTCAACTGCACCAGGACAATAGTAGTGTAGTAGAAAGCCCCACGAGTGTCAATCATGACGCCAAAATTGTACGCGAAGAACGTGATCTGATTGAGCGACCAGCAGATGGTGTAGGACACGAAGACGATGAAGAGGGTCTTCAGGGTGTTTCGCCGAGCGCGGAGCAGAGAACCACTCATGGTGTTGTCGCCTTGTTGGCCGGTGGTCGGTTCCGGGCCGACGTTAGACGAAGCTTTCTTCAGCTGAAGGATGATGTGGACGTAGCAGAAGGTCATGAAGATCAGAGGGATCAGATACTCGATGAGGAAGGAGAAGATGCCGTTGGTAATCGAAGAGGCCTTTGGACGGTCAACAAATATGCACCGGCCATCTTCTACTCTGCGGAAAACGACAATGTGAAACTTATATCCGACGGCAAGAACCCAAACTCCAACCAGCATGCACGTAGCTTGCTTTCTGCCAAACAGAGTGAAGTACCTGAACGGAAACACGATGGCAATGTAGCGCTCTGCTGTCAGCAGAACCAGGTTAAAAGTCGAGGTGACGAACAAGATCCACAGTATAATATTTGACTTCAGAATGTAGCACTGCAGGTTTGCAATTATAAGATTGTCGTCAAGTGGTGTCGGAGCTTCAACGATGCTGTGAATTGCCACGAAAAGCGACCCGATGAAATCGATGACGGCCTGGTTAAAGATGAAGGCGTTGGTCAGTGTCCTCATGGCCGGGACTTTGGCGATGACCACACAGACGAGACCGTTACCCAGGATCCCCAAGACGCCGATAATCGTCTTAAAAATCTGCACTGCAGTTGGATCTCCCATTTTTAGTGAAATGAGGATGCACTGCACGCAGCGAGTTCCAATTTTGTTTAGGTCTATACCTCAGTGTCAAACACAAGATGATTGTCTTCAGAATCTGTATACAGCATCTGGGTCACCCAATTTAATGGTCACAGTTTCACCCTCGGGAATCAAGTATACTTTTCCTTGAGGTTGATGTTCTGTAACTCTGTTAAAAGGGTGTCGTGTATACGGTTGAATTTAAGCTCTTATGATCTTGTCGTATCTCAAGCCGGATGACATTGCTCAGAACGGTTTGTCATTCACCGTAGATACATGTAATCGAGTATCGTCAGTACTGTTCGATCGCCATCCCAATAAAAGAAAGTCTACAGATACATCTTTTAAACACCTGATTGTACCAAGAAACCGCATTGGTTGGTCAGATGACTGTTGACTCTTAAGCCCACAGTATTTATACGTTTTAGCTGGTTCCCCGGCTAAATATAAATCCGTACGTGTGGTATTAAGATAAATGCGAAGATTGTACTCTTCAAAGCCGCACCAATAAGTAGAATATCTCTGATACGTATGTACCTGTCCGTCCAAGAGACCAATAAAACACGGAACCTGCTATCAAAATACCATGTCTCCACAAGCTACTAGCGATTCCATTTGGCTACACCGACATGCACCCTTTAACTTATTAAATTACAGCATTTTCGTGATGGGGCTTCAGGTTTATTGTTTCTCTTCTTTCGATAATCAAATAAAAAATGAATATTAAACAAAAAGTTTTACGAGTTAGTCACGATTTCCTTCAGCGATTATTACGTGACTTTGCCGTGATTTTGATCATCATTCATTTCCCACAGTCGGCACTAAAAATGTCTCTTGTATCTCAGTGAAGCCAAGGTCGTGCTGTATTGACTCGTTGTGGTACTGTTTTCAACCACTTGCCTAGATCTATTTTTACATGGACAGGGTCAAGAAAAAAGGATCAAAAGAAACAGTTTCAGCGAAAGAGACAGGGGGGATATGGAAATGAGGACACCGAATGAACTACAGACAAACGGACGAAGGGGGATACAAAAATAACAGGTACAGAAACTCGGACAGCACAATAGAAAAGTCAACAGAAAGAAACAGAAACACAAAGAGAAACGTAAATTTAAACACAGTCAGAAAACAGATTCGAGGCTTTGTTTTGTGAATGAATTTTTGTACTTGTCCTTTGCATAATTTCTTAAATCTTGAGGGAATTATTGCGTCTGTCCATACGATGTTATGCAATGTTCCCTAAAGGCCCGTCTACAAGAGGCAAAATTATTTTGTTGGCCAACGAAGACCAACATGAAGTTGGAACTTGTTGGGCGGTACATGGATCTGCTCGACCGCGCGAATCAACATGTTCCAGCATATCTCGACAGCTGTTGGCTGCTGCCTTCACGTGACAGGCGTTCTAATCTGCTATTAGCGCATTTCTCCACAACAAGCTCCAACAAAGTCCGGCGATAGCTACATGTTCCAGCATGGACCAACTTGTTGGATGATATTGGACGTTGTCTGGATCAAGTGGGTCCACACCATCCAACTTTTGGATGGCCGACATCGTCAGACAGATGTTGGACCTTGTTGGTCAACAAATGTGGGTTCGTGTAGACGGGCCATAACACGACGCGATACATGCACTATATACTAAGTGCTGTTCTCGAGAACACACAAAAACCCTCTTAGCACTTGAGTGGAATGACTTGGTCATAAAGTCCCGCCCGTGGTGCATGTGCCCTTGGGCAAGGCATTTTACCATAGCATGTCTCTCTCCGCCCAGAAGTAAATGACTACCTGTGAAGGAAATGAACAATGTTGTATTCAATTTGTCCCTATCCGCATAAGATACAATGGATGGAATTTATACTCCCCGGGAAGTTTAGATTGAAGTCTCCACCGCACATAAAATTACACAGGGACTCAAAGAGGAGATTCTGGAAGCGATGCACTCTAGGGCTATTTCTTTGTGAGACCATTGGTTGCAAAGAGCTATTGTTTACTTTGTGTCACTGGGCCAGAAGTAGGATTATTAATAGCTTCTGTTGTGCAGGATACACAAATTAATTGGGCTTGGCTAGAGGCTCAGATTTCCCAGCGTCGGCCCGATTATTGAGTGAAAGGAGCTGGATTGAGGAGTGAGATTGGTTCAAAGGTGTTTTAGTAATTAAAAGAATACAACACATGTTCACACAGCACCCCGTGGTATGTCGGAGTGAAAGTGTAGTGGTAACAAAGCGCATGGAAACGGGTGTAAAATGCACTTTAGAAGAATATCATATTATTTGAGGTGAAATTTTCGGTAATCGGCTTCTAACAGAAGTTATGCGTTGACGCTTACCTAAGTAATGTTTGTGGTATGTGGAGCTCCCACTGGCCTACGGCTTAGGGGTTGTCTGTGTGGAGATTGAAGCAAGCTTTCTGTCAGCAGAAACATTGCGAACGGCGCCTTCATCCCGATTTACTGTCGCCCGAGGCAAACACGGCTTGAACAAAACCCGCAATCCGTTCTGGAATTGCTTGTACTTGAAGGCGTAGATGATCGGGTTGATACAGGTGTTGAGCTGCACAAGCACCATAGAGACGTAGAACAATGCACCTCGGGGGTCAATATCTACTCCCAAGTTATAAACGAGGAAAACAATCTGATTGAGCGACCAGCAGATGGTGTAGGACACGAAGACGATGAAGAGGGTCTTCAGGGTGTTTCGCCGGGCGCGGAGCAGAGAACCACTCATGGTGTTGTCGCCTTGTTTGCCGGTGGTCGGTTCCGGGCCGACGTTAGACGAAGCTTTCTTCAGCTGAAGGATGATGTGGATGTAGCAGAAGGTCATGAAGACCAGAGGGATCAGATACTCGATGAGGAAAGAGAATACGCCGTTGGTAATTGAAGAGGATTTTGGCAGGTCAACAAATATGCACTGGTTGTCTTTTACTTTGCGGTGAATGATAATATGAACTTTATATCCAACCGCAACGAGCCAAACTCCAACCAACATACACGTGGCTTGTTTTCTTCCAAACAGAGTGAGGTACCTGAACGGAAACACGATGGCAATGTAGCGCTCTGCTGTCAGCACGACCAGGTTGAAAGTCGAGGTGACGAACAAGATCCACAAAATGAGATTTGACTTCAGAATTTGGCACTGGAGTTTTGCAATTATAGGATTGTCGGCAAGCGGGGACGGAGCTTCAACGATGCTGTGAATTGCCACGAAAAGCGACCCGATGAAATCGATAAGGGCCTGGTTGAAGATGAAAGCGTTGGTCAATGTCCTCATGGCCGGAACTTTAGCGATGACCACGCAGACCAGACCGTTGCCAAGGATCCCCAAGACGCCGATGATTGTCTTAAAAATCTGCACTACAGTTTGATCTCCCATTTTGAATGAATTGAAGACACCGCAGCAGAGAGAGGAGAGAGCAATGTTTGCGTAGGATTGCTTCAAGGTGTCAAATGCACGCTAAAGTGTGAGTTGCATGTGAGGGGTGCTTGTATATACCCCAGGGAGCAAGTTGTGATGACTTTGTCTATTTTTGAGTGTTGGAGATCATCTCCAAGGCCTGGTTACCAAAAGGAACGATCCCCACCGAGTCCAAGAAAACACGCTGCTGGCAAAAAATAATATCAATTCTTGCACACTTCCCGGCGCAAGACAAAATTGTCAGACAGGTGTGAAGCCAAATTTGTCGAATGCTATTTATGAGTGGACTGTGCTTGAAGTCATCTGGAGCAACAGTGCCGTTTTTTGTTCGTTTAAGATACTTATCTGTCGACGTGCTCTTTTGTGCTCATACTTTGAAGCTCAAGTAAAACTTCTAAATAACCAATTTATCTTTTAAGTGAATGGACATAATAGACCGAAACGGGCATTGAAGCTGCACATCGCATATTGTAATGCCCAATCACAGTGAAGGAAAAATGGCTATCCAGTCACGTGACCCACCTGGTTCACCTGAACCACGTTCTATCTGGTTCGTATTAAAAGTACGTCACAGCAACATTAGCCATGCACGCCCACTCTGCGCGTAAAGGCATTGGAACCATTTGGTACCGGAAATAAAACAAACTGTCAAATTAGCCAATGAGCGTCGGGAATCAGTGCTGCACGCGCGTGTGTGAAACGCGCGTTGCCTTATGGGCGGGGCTCACTTGATTTCGCAACACCGTGCCCCGAAGAAATCTTCTGAAAGATTTTGTCTTGTCAAATAACACGAAAGTTGAATTACTTTGCGAAATAGATGTCGTTCCTCAAAGTAGGAGCTTCGTGCAACATCTACGAAATGGTTAATTTGCACATGCGTTTACGAAGAATATACATGTTCGGAAAATAGCCACACGTTCGCCGTATTGTGAAATATCTTTGATTAACCGCAACTTACTTTATAGCATACTTTATACCTGATTTAATAAAGAGGCTGTTGTGATGGTGGTTGGTGCTTTTAGTCTTGGCGACTGTTGGCGAACCTAGAGCATTACTCAACCCATATTTGGCAAATTAATCTTTGTACGCTACACATTCAGCTAGGACTTCGGGAGTTCGTTTAACCAAAAAAACTTGGTAGAACAAGTTTGGGAAAATAGGTGATCTATTTCCTTGGCGAGGTTTCTATCAAAACATTTTGCTGCATTCTTGTCTCTGGTGCACGGTACTTTATTGTGTTTTGCGATGAAACTTTTGTGAACCCAAAACAAACTAAACATATGTGCCTTGTGCAGTCCTATGCGGATTTTTTTTTTTTAAAGATTTATGAAATCGAATGCAAACATGATATATAATTGACATCACCTTTGAGGTTGCTTTAAGATGGACAGAATACCCGCTTGTTGTTTCATGCATCACGCCGTGGCTGTTGATCGCGCGAGATGGTCGGTACCGGTTGTTCCGTGTTATTCGTGGCGGTGAGTTTGGAAAAACAGGGCTTAAAAAGAACCCGAACTCCGCCCTGGAACTGTTTGTACTTGAAGGCATAAATGAGAGGATTCACACAAGTGTTAAGCTGCGCGAGCACGATGGAGATGTAGAAGAAGGTACCGAAGAAGTCCAGATTCAGTCCAAAGTTGTACAAGAAGAAAGCGATCTGGTTGGGCGACCAGCAGATAATGTAGGATACGAAGACGATGAAGAGGGTCTTCAGGGTGTTTCGCCGGGCGCGAAGCAGAGAACCACTCATGGTGTTGTCGCGTTGCTGGCTGGTGGTCGGTTCCGGGCCGACGTTGGACGAAGCTTTCTTCAGTTGAATGATGATGTGGATGTAGCAGAAGGTCATGAAGATCAGGGGGATCAGATACTCCACTAAGAAACCTACAGTTCCCAGTGTCATGTTCGCTTTGGGGGACAAGTCATTCAAGATGCATGTACGGTTGGCGACTTCGTAGTAAACAAAGTTGCTGCACTTGAACCCGACCGCCAAGACCCACACAGCGACCATCATGACTGTGGCTTGTTTCTTTCCGAAACATGACAAGTATTTAAATGGATACACGATGGCGACGTACCGCTCGGCCGTGAGGAGAGCCAGGTTGAGTGTGGAGGTGACAAAAAAGATCCACAGGGCCACAGTAGAAATCCACACGTTGCATTGGATGAAGGCAAGTAGTCCACTCTGATGCAGGACCAATGGGGCCTGTATGAGCGAACGTAAAATGATGAAGAGCGACCCCAGGAAATCAATGACGGCCTGGTTGAAAATGAAGGCGTTGATCAGTGTCCTCATGGCCGGAACCTTAGCGATGACCACGCAGACCAGACCGTTGCCAATGATTCCCATCACGCCGATGATTGTCTTAAAGATCTCTCCAACTAGTGCCACGTCCATGTTGAAAGCACTCGCGTGCTTGGCAGTGTGGGTGTTTATTCTTGACCCAAAGTGCTCCAATAATTTCAAAGTTTCGACACGGGAACCTATTGTAAGCGTCTACATGCAGACGGGAGATTGACTCGACTGTACCTTCCCAAGTGTGCTATGTATTTATATGTATTTATAACTCATGTTGGCCAATTACAGACTCCTTCCTTTTAAACTGCAAAGCATTCACCAATTACGACGGAAATTGTATTATTATATTCCATTTTCATCGTCAGCTCTGGAGTTTAACGAAATGGTACAATTTAAGCGGAAACCCGAACAAAGGAAATATCCCCTGAAATGGTTTTGTCTAAAGTGCTATAGTCTTTGAGAAATAAGTAAAACAATTAGTTTTCGTCTCATGAGACGAAAATTCAATTCGCCCCAAAACCATTTCGCCCAAGTGCCCTTTCGCCCCCAAACCACTTCGCCCGAGTGCCATTTCGCCCCAAATCACTTTGTCCCAAATGCTACTTCGCCCCAAAACCACTTCGTGCACAGGCCGTGGTTCAGTGCGAAATGGTCTAGGGCGAAGTGGTTTTGGGGCGAAATGGGGGAGAAATTACTGCAAACCCTTTTTTGACTGTTTTCTCAAAAGTTAGACGAAGTACGGAGCTGGTTTTTGCTCAGGTTGGTTTTAATCATGCATATCTTCAATCACACAGGAGGATAAAACTATTTGTAACATTTTACCAATCATGTATACTATCTTTAAGTCATAGTAACTGTTAAATAACACCAAGCGGCATCACACATCCGTTTTGCTTTTATTTATTTATTTATTTTATTTATTATTTCTCGTCCTTGACAATCTTTATATTGAGCTCGTGCCAATGACGTCATTTTGGGAGTAAAACAATGCCGCGTCGTTGTGGAAGTAATGTGCGTGCGCGTTGTGTGTGTCCATAGCGCGCGTAACGCGGTATGCTGAGGCTCCCATTGGTGAACTAAACCGCGTTGCGCCCACCAGAGACACACACAACGCGCACGCACATTGCTTCCACAATGACTCAGCATTATTTGACTCCCAAAATGGCATATTCGCACGTGTTCGAAAGGGGTCCATACTATGGAGACTATATTCACTTGTATCGCTGGCGCTGTCATGTTTTCTTTGTGTTCCCCCTTTTGTATGGTTTAATTTACGGCATACCTGGACAAATTGGACAGTGCGCCTAATGTGCACGCCAATAATGACACAAATTGGTTCTTAATGACTACCCCTAAATTGTCCCGTTTGGGAGGAAGAAAGACGGCGACTTCTATCCTCGCTTGCCGGAAATTAATTACCGTAGTTCTTCGATGGTAATAATGAGAAATTTTTAAAATTTTATTTCCACCTTTTCAATTTCAAAAATTAAACATCTGAAAATGTTCGCTGTTGTGGGTTTTCATTGTTGCCTTTAAACTGGGCTATATAATAAAATGCGGCTTTGATTTAAAAAAGTACATGGTTTCAAACTGCGATCACAAATCAAATAAGTCAAGCATACTGTAGTCATGTTACGGTACTAGGACTAGCCTTGTCCAAGGCCGTCTCCAGTTTTGTTTTGCTGTACGAGAGAATATTGGGTTTAGCGCATGCAAACTGCACACGGCATCAAAACGAGCCACTGTGAGATAACGACTTCCGTAGTAAACCCGTACGGCACACACTGGCTGCGTACATACTGCGTACTAGCTGCGTACGGCCTGGCCGATAGCTCGAAAGACAGCCTTGTCGAGTCTGCACTTCCTGGTTTAATGTTTTTCTTTATTTTTTCGGCGAGTTTTGGCCGAAAATGGGCGGGCTTTGGATATGCGGGTATGCAAGGTATGAATATTTAACATTTGTCTTGAGCCAATCAAGAGCTGCATGAGTAGCACGTAATGACGCGATGCATGCATTATGCATGTATGGCGTCCTCCATGTTATGAGAACCGTGGCATGATCGATGGACGAAAACAACAAATATTCTCGGGTTCGTATAGCATTTATCGTACTTGTCTGTTTACGTATTTGATTACACTTCTGGGGGACAACGGTCGTAATTTGACCGCTTTCCTGAATGTTTTGTGGGAGCTCTTAGGCCTAATACTGCCTCGAATGAACAAACTGGGGATCGCAGATCATAGCGTTTTTCAAACATCGTGCGTCGACCAATGAAATTTCAGCTCACGCTGGTGTGGTTTCCCTATTACTGTAATGAGTTTCGCTGGCTGAATGCAGAACCATCAAGGCGTTGGGTTTAGGACCGTACCGATACATGTGCATAGTCTATCGTAGCGCGGCGCGTTGTGAGCCAATACGTGCCAATACAGATTCCGTAGCTTGTAAGCGCTTTGTTCAGTTTTATCTTCAGCGGGCCGTCTAGAAGACAAGCCCAACGCCTTGGGCTATACTAGGACATTTTTCTGAAACAGAGTCTATCTCTGTGATGTGCTCAGATTAGGTACAAATCAAAAAAATCCAAAAAATCGCCACTTTTTTTTTTGGCGAGGAAACTGCATAACTGCATATTATTTGCAAATCTTACTATATTGTGTTATGGAACAATAGAGTGATTAGAGCATCTGTACACATATTTTTTAAATATTAAGCGATCAAATTACTTATAAGTCGTATTTTAATTGGGCAGGTCTGATGTTAAAAGTGCAGAAAATCCCAAGACGGACATGGGTGCATTTAATACAATGTATATTTTATGGCATCCTCGGCAACTAAGGCCCTTTATACCATCAACTATACGGTTTTAGCTTTAACTATAAAATATAAACTTGAGATGACGAAGAAGGAGTTGCAGTTTTAGAAGTGGGAGGAAAAACCCCAGAGAAATGCCCCAGGGGAAAACCCACGCGGTCAAGTAGGGACTGCAAACCCAATCCACTTACACGCCCCGGATTCGAACCCGGGACCCCAGAGGTGAAAAGTGAGGAAAGAACCCGTACGCCAACCCGACCGCCCTCGTGTATTTTCAAACTTTTCTAACAACCTACTACATCTATGGAGCTGACATGGGATTGATTTACTGTATAGCTACTATAATCACATACGTAATAAGGAATGTCGTTCCGGAATTTGACTACAAAGTATTATCGTCAAAGTACACACTGGTCCTTTTAAGATCGGCAGTGCACATTAATTAAACCGATTCTTTTTACGGTGATCGTATAACTTTGATAGAAAATAATGATTTTGAATCCAGCTAATGCGGTTAAAGATTTTGAGAAGCACGGTTTGGTAGCCTCTAGCCTCTACAGCAAGTCGTAGCCAAGTGCCTTAGTTTCTGACGTCATCAAAGTCATTCTTTCCACAGTTTACTGGACCTATGGAGAGTAAAAAGTAACAAAATGAACAAGAATGAGAAAAGCTTCCCTTTTTTATTTTCATTTCTATTATGTGTTTATATTCCATTGTTTTTAAATAATGTATTCCACTTAACACATGTGTCGTCTCCTTGGAATAAGATGGCGGAAGGTTGCTTAATTCAGGGAGTCGCTTATTGTATTACATGTAGATCAGTGGGAACAGCCATTTTGTGATTGGTCAAACTGAGGGTATGTTTGTTCGTTCGCATATGTTGCTCCTCCAGTATAAGCTGCATTATGTACTGCCTATAGGTATACACATGTTTCGAATCTCGTGAATACGAGGTCCTTGGCACTTTGCCAACTACCTTGTAGTTTGTACCCATGTAGCCGTGTATTATCAGGAATGAAAACAATAAAGAACAAAGGATTGGGGTTTGACTTTACCTAGTAAAACGCAGTTGGTCAAAAGTTATTTACTAACTTTATACCAGCAACAACGTTTCTGACTATGGAAAACACACATGCAAGTCTAATTTAGTCCATAATAAAACAAAATATGGTCTCACCTGGCGGTTTGTCTGTGCAATATTGACCTGGGGACAGAACAAAAAGTTAATCATACATCAGTACGAAACCCATAGGGGACATTTAAGTATTTTCCTTTTTTTTTTTTTTTAATACGTACGTACGTGGTAATACGTACGTACGTGATAATTTAATACCACGTACGTACCTATTATTATCACGTACGTACGTGACAATAATAAGTACGTACGTATTGTTATCACGTACGTAATAAAAAACAAAAAAGGAAAATATTTAAGTGTCCCCTCTGGGTCTTCGTACTACGGTCAATATATATAGGTCTATAAAGATATCAGTGACGATGTTGTGTTTCATCTAAAATGCGCATACTCAGTACGATAACGACCAGGTTATTTGCTGCCGGGCGCCATCTTAAAAGGTTAATATGGGACCGCATAGGAGTAATGGTTTCTGTATCTGTTTTTAAAAGGTTCTGTAGAATTCTTCTCATATCATGTATAGGTTATACTTACTCGGTCCAAAGTCACCTTTGGTATACTCTGCGTACGGCTGAAGGACTTGGTTCCAAATGTGGATTGTCACGTAACGGTAGTCTGCAGCGAACGGCACGGTGCAGTTGTATGCCGATCCCAGTGTTACGCACCTGTTCCAGTAGTTACTCGCAACCTCAACAGTGTACTCCGCTTTAAAACAATTAATAAATCAGTGTTTTCCTTAGATATATTTCATGCCGGGTGTGCTCAAGTTAGGCATAAAAAGACGGTATGACAATACTCGTTATTTTTTTGTCATAGTTTATATTTTGAGAACTGTTCCATCCTTTCTCGGTAGCGACCGGGAAGAAAAGTTCATTTCGTAATCAATTTGTTTCTGATTAGTCGTTGTTATCCCTTATAAATCTCCCAAAATTTGTTCTTGAGTTTTATTTTGTTTTGTTTTATTTAATTAATTTATTTTTATTTACCTACGTACACTATTGAGCTTGAATTGGTTGTAATTTCTTCGTTTTGGCCCTTGCGGGTGAAATTATTTGACTGAAATGGCCTAGTAAGTGAACCGTTTTCACGCGCAGTGAAGTCAGGGAACCCACCCCAACTATAGGACGGTGGATTTTGCATAATTTCTTGAAAGTGTTGTTTCTTTCGGAACGTAGATGAGGTTACTAATGAGAGCTGACTTTACACACAGGTTGGTTTTTATCATATGCTCATCCTCAATCGCATATGGAGAAAACGTCGTTTTATCAGTTTTCCAATCATGTAATCTATCTATAACTTAAAGGCCCAGTGGATCATTTGCAGTGACCCCAAAAAGTAATCGACGAGTTTACAGGGGAAAAGTTCTGAAAGTAAAGATTGAATTAATAGCAACTATCCAATGAAAGGTTTTCGCTCAAAATTATATAATTTTACCAGAAAATAATCCGTAAAGATTAAATTATTTAGATCGTTTGCAAACGATTTACTTATTTTTGGTTCGCATCTATATCTACGCGGTCCAAAATGCATGGGCGCTGTGTACTCCGTGTGCGTGTTCCAACGCGATGCATTTTTATGGATCGCGCGTACACGCAGTATGTGCGCCACAGAGTGCATGACGCAAGCCACATAGTACCCGATCAACTGAGAACGAATATTTGAAACACCCCGGCCAAGACCAGCAAAATGCATATGAATTTTCATGGTTTTTGTAAACGTGGTACATTTGACAAAGCTGGAATTTTTTCTGATGAGTTTGTTGATGTCTTTCTTTTGATTTATAATGGTTTTATTCGCAGAATCGCTCAAAAACAGGTCATCTACAGGGCCTTTAAGAAAAAGACAGAAAGAGAGTAGTCTTTGCTTACTGTCCCCAGACGCATCTACCCAGCTGACGTTTAAAGAAACGAGACTGTAGGCCGTGTCCGTCTTGTTAAAATACATTTTGAACCACCACAACTTGTGTTTTACTAGCTTGTCGTCGTTAAGGAAAACGACGATTGAGCGGGACGCATTGCAGTTGCCTCTGGCGTAGGCTCGGGAGGGGTCGATGGCTATCGTCTTTGCCTTAAAGTGAAAACAAAAACTTATCTGAATTTGCATGAAACCAAACAACCAATTAAAAGGCGCAACTATCTTGATAGTCAATATCATTCAGGTCAATTACATGCATATGAAAGTTAGTTATACGGAATTTAGCTTAGTTGATTTTAGGGTTTTTTTTCCAATCTTGATTACAAAAAGAGTAAACGCAAAACATTACCAAAATACTAAACTTATCTTTTCGTGGGCGAAATGCATACATTTTTGAAGTCCGCTTTAATTTAAATATTTTTTTATTTCTGTAATTTTAAATGGAATAATAAGCGTGCCAACATTGTGAGACATCCCATTTTTTTAAAATCTCTATTAAAATTACCAGAGAAAATTCCTTACCGGTTTATAACCCGTTTTTACCGTGTACGAAGCTGCAAACTGTATCCTCTGGCATATATTGCCTTTCGAGTCTTTGATGGTCCAGTTGCCGGTAGGGGGCGCCTTTTCTGACGAAGGCCACGGCATCGGGCTCACCAACTTCAATGCTGTGAAAGAAGATGCAACAAAGAACTGGTTAATAAGCTTACGTATAAGGGTGTCCTAGAAAAAAGAGCGGCGCACTCTTCCTTAGCAGCTCTTACGGAGGCGAGTTTCTTTTGCGAGTATTAACTTGGAGCAGCACGTATAAAAAGACAACGAGATGTATGGTACCCATACAAGTGACTGGATAAGCCAGTCTGCACTCTAGTTTACATGTCGACTATATTGACCTGTTACAAAATAACATGGTCACTGGTATCCAGTCTACTGTGGGTTGTACTTGTGCTTAGCCGGGAACCACTGTTCTTTTCCGGGGGCGTTCGTGGTTGTCATTACTATATAACTGTTTCTCTAACTTGCCCCAGACCACTAGGCTGTGTTTATTAGAATGGAAAAGATACATGAACCGAAATACTTACTGCAGAAAAGCACTAGACAAAACGCAACTAGATGTGATGCCTGCATTTCGAATGTGAACACCTCGGTTGTTCGTTGAAGAGACGGCTGAATGGGAGTCAAATCTTAGTTACTCCAGAAAGACATAAAAGGCTAGAAATCCCTGTATTTACAGGCTTTGGGGCTTCTTAATGATCGTCCAAAGTTGAAAAAGTGTAATCACCTTACAACTATCTCTACACTCACCAACTACATGTATAGGCCTGCACACTCTATCGGAACTACTTGTCACCTTGTACCGTCGAGTCGACTCTAAACCCTGGCGATATCCCTGGCATCCAATCTCTATGGTGGCGTACAAGGGACATCGCATATCGCAAATATCTTTGCAAATATTTGCGATGTCGCCCATTTTTTTGCAAACATCTTTGCAATTATTTGCGATGTAGCACAATTTTTCGCAAATATCTTTGCAAATATTTGCGGTGTCGCACAATTTTCCGCAAACATCTTTGCAATTATTTGCGATGTCGCACAATTTTTCGCAAATATCTTTGCAAATATTTGCGTGTCGAACATATCCAAATGTAAATAAAGTACATTGCTAAAGGCAAAGGGCTTCGCAAATTTTGTAATATATAACACACAATGCGCACGCGCAAAGACGACCAATCACAGATCAAGATGAAGCGTCCTTTACCTGTCCCTATATTCTCAGTATGTGGAATATGTGGACGGGAACCAGTCTAGCATGGCGTGCACGCGGTCGTATAACGTGGCCAGATCACAACAGATATACGTCCGCCCTCTTCAAAGCCCCCCTACCTTCGTACCAAAAAACATCACGCTCATGCATGCCTGTCAGAAGATTTCCCGCAACATTATTTTTCTTCTTCTTAATTGTGATTGGTCCTTAGTTTAACTACGTCATGTGCGCGCCAAAACTCCCGTACATGTAATCTTGCGATTGTGCAATAGTCCTGCTGCATCCATGCTATTGTTACAGTATACCCGTTGCACGGCGTTGTTTACTCATCCGTACATATGGTCATGGTAATTGTCTTTTGTTCAAACTCACTCGTGTTGTTAAGGAATAAAAGAACCGAATGGTGTCACGTTTGCAATCACATGTAAGTTATGTGCCTTTTGTTATTGAACTTGGGAGTTTGTCAGAATTTGAGAGTTATGTCAGAGTTGACTTGAGCTGGTGACAGTAAAGATGTCAGTGTGAGTTTGACAGTTATGTTTGTGGAGTGATTGACTGCGTGCTGGGTTGCTACCCGTAAACCAACAGACGGTGGAGACAGCCATCGAAGGTTCGGGCAGTTTCGCCATTGACAGTACATTCCGGCCATTGAAATCGATAATTGGCCGAAGGAGAGAAGACCTTTACTGACCAATCCACGGTTCAGCTCGCCATTAAAATTACCGTAAGTTTGATTTGTATTTAATTTCTGAATTATTTTGAGTGTTTTGTTTAAAATAGAATTTTTCCTGAGTTAGTCTCATAATTGCATTTAAATTGCCCAAAAGTGCCGATTCCCCCAAAGGGCCTAAATTGCCACTTTAAGAAATCTTGCAAAGATTTCGGTTTGATTCATCATTTTAGATGACCATTTTGACGAGTTTGACGAGCAGTATGGTTTTAATGACGGTGTGTCTGCTCCCGAGAGGCGTACGTTCGACGCAGTGTCGACGACAGGGTGCCTGAGGGACCACCAGTAACCGTCTTTACACATACCAAGGCAGAGTGCCACCGTGGTTAAGAACAGATGTCCAACGAAACGTAGGGACCTTTCCACCACTATGGCCTGAAAACCTACGTCAAACCATATCTTTTTTTTCGTCTTAAAGGAGCGTGACCAGAGTTTCTGGAAAATAGTTTTCGATGTAACTTACCAATATTATCAAGTAACTCCCATACACACCTCCCATGTCCCAAAAACCCGAAAACATTCGCAATTTCCAGTAAAAAATTGAACAAAACTATCGAGTCGGCTTTCAGCGGATAAACGTTGATACTGGAAAATTAGTTTACAAATAATCGGTGGATTTTCGACAATATCCTTGGAAATATGCGGCCTAGAAGCGCGGGAGTTTCAGTTTCGTAATCAGAAAAATATAACGGATGTTATGATATAAAAATCTCATGACCCATAAGGTAAGTCCCAGGGAGTTATGGGTAAAAAAAGGTGATCTGGTCACACTCCTTTAAAGGGACACATTGTAATTAGAGATTAATGATTACAAAAATAATAAATTGGCCGCTAAATAGGTGCATAACGGTTAAAAGACACAAGGCGGCATCACACATCCGTTTTGCTTTTATTTATTTATTTATTTTCTTTTTATAATTTCTCGTCCTTGACAATCTTCACTTATATCGCTGGTGCTGTCATGTTTTCTTTGTGTTCCCCCTTTTGTATGGTTTACGGCATACCTGGACAAATTGGACAGTGCGTCTGAATGTGCACGCCAATAATGATTATTGTTTGTCCCCTTTTGGAGGAAGAAAGACAGCGACTTCTATCCTCGCTTGCCGGAAATTAATTACCGTCGTTCTTCGATGGTAATAATGAGAAAAATTTAAGCCACAATTCAATGTTTTATTTTATTTCCACTTTTTTCAATTTCAAAAATTAAACATCTAAAAATGTTCGCTGTTGTGTGTTTTCATTGTTGCCTTTAAACTGGGCTATATAATAAAATGCGACTTTGATAAAAAAAGTACATGGTTTCAAATTGCGATCAAAAATCAAATAAGTCAAGCACATGTGGTCGTGTTACGGTACTAGGACATTTTTTTTTTTCTGACACAGAGTCCATCTCTGTGATGTGCTCAGATTAGGTACAAATCAAACGAACACAATCGCCACTTTTAAGATCGGCAGTGCATATAATTAAACTGATTCTTTTTACGGTGATCGTAACTTTGATAGAAAATAATGATTTTGAACCGAGCTAATGCGGTTTCTTGTCAAAATTTTCAAAGCATAAAGAGAAGCACGGTTTGGTAGCCTCAAGCCTCTAGCCTCTACAGCAAGTCGTAGCCAAGTGCCTTAGTTTCTTTGCGGCGGGCGTTTAGTTGACGTCTAAAAGTCATTCTTTCCACAGTTTACTGGACCTATGAAGAGTAAAAAGTAACAAAATTAACAAGAATGAGAAAAGCTTCCCTTTTTTATTTTCATTTCTAGTATGTGTTTATCTTCTATTGTTTTTAAATTAAATTTGCTTGTATTCCACTTAACACATGTATTTTATAGAATTAATAATCAGGCAAAGTGTCGTCTCCCTGGAATAAGATGGCGGAAGGTTGCTTATAAAGGTTGCTCAGGGAGTCGCTTATACATTCCATTGTAATACATGTAGATCAGTGGCAACAGCCATTTTGTGATTGGTCAAACTGAGGGTATGTTTGTTCGTACCCATAGTTGCTCCTCCAGTAAGCTGCATTATGTACTGCTTAGGTATATACATGACATGTTTCGAATCTCGTGAATACGAGGTCCCTGGGACTTTGCCAACTATACATTGTAGTTTGTACCCATGTAGCCGTGTATTATCAGGAATGAAATCAATAAAGAAGATTAGGGTTTGACTTTACCTATTGTAAAACGCAGTTGGTCAAAAGTTATTTACTAACTTTATACCAGCAACAACGTTTCTGACTATGGAAAACACACATGCAAGTCTAATTTAGTCCATAATAAAACAAGATATGGTCTCACCTGGCGGTTTGTCTGTGCAATATTGACCTGGGGACAGAACAAAAAGTTAATCATACATCAGTACGAAACCCATAGGGGACATTTAAGTATTTTCCTTTTTTTAAAATACGTACGTACGTGATAATAGTACGTACGTACATGATAATTTAATACGTACGTATTATCACGTACGTACGTGGCAATATACAGTTTCGGCATCTCAGTTTTATGGTACGTGTTCGCAGACGTATCCGTTTGACATAACACTAATTTGGTGTAAACAAGTCGAGGTTAATTTTATACGTACAGCTCCCGTGTCGAACGGCTCCCATACGTAATTGTTCATGTCCTACGTGTGGCTGATCCGCATCACGTACGAGGAGACCGCATAAAGTGATGACGTCAAAGCTGAAAATGGTACGGATACGTATACGCACGCGGATTGTAAGCTTGCCGAAACTGTCTATAGGGAGGTTTCGGTGTGCACGGTTAGTGATTACGACAACGATTAGCCAAACCTTAAAATCGTTACCTTTCGCTGTCCGTTTTTCACTAAGGTGTAGAGGCGTTGCTATCAGTGTAAACAACAAAACAACACTTGGGATATTTGTGTAAACGCCACAAGTACACACAAATCGATGACGTAAAATTC
The DNA here is from genome assembly GCA_037783545.1 of Henricia sp. BOLD:AAB3569. Lineage (NCBI taxonomy): Eukaryota > Metazoa > Echinodermata > Asteroidea > Spinulosida > Echinasteridae > Henricia > Henricia sp. BOLD:AAB3569. The sequence goes on from JBBELK010000219.1 coordinate 2,481,607, forward strand.
ACTAATAGTCGTCGTTTTGCCTAACCGTATGCGAAACCTCACTAATAAGTACGTATAGGCCGACGTATTGTTATCACGTACGTACGTATTACAAAACAAAAGAGGAAAATACTTAAATGTCCCCTCTGGGTCTTCGTACTACGGTCAATATAGGTCTATAAAGATATCAGTGACGATGTTGTGTTTCATCTAAAATGCGCATAGGGCCTATGCAGGATAACGACCGGGTTATTTGCTGCCGGGCGCCATCTTAAAAGGTTAATATGGGACCGCACAATTTTAATATAGGAATAATGGTTTCTGTATCTGTTTTAAAAAGGTTCTGTAGAATTCTTCTCATATCATTTAGGTTATACTTACTCGGTCCAAAGTCACCTTTTGTATACTCTGCGTACGGCTGAAGGTGTTGGTTCCAAATGTGGATTGTCACGTCATGGTAGTCTGCAGCGAACGGCATGGTGCAGTTGTATGCCGATCCCAGTGTTACGCACCTGTTCCAGTAGTTACTCGCAACCTCCACAATGTACTCCGCTTTAAACAAATTAATAAATCAGTGTTTTCCTTAGATATATTTCATGCCGGGTGTGTTCAAATTTGTTTTAAAAAGACGGTATGACAATACTCGTTATTTTTTTGTCATAGTTTATATTTTGAGAACTGTTCCATCCTTTCTTGGTAGCGACCGGGAAGAAAAGTTCATCTCGTAATCAATTTGTTTCTGATTAGTCGTTGTTATCCCTTAAAAATCTCCCAACATTTGTTTTTTAGTTTTATTAGGTGATCGGGCCAACAGCCCGATCACCTATTACTCTCGTACGATTTCTTTGTCTTTTTTGGCTTTTTCGTTTAGGACGAAAAAGCCTTTGTTTTCGTTTTGATTTTTTTTTTTTTTTTCCGTTTATTTCTTCTTCTTCTTCTTCTGATTTTTTTCCCATAGACAAAGCGCATGGGCGTTGTCGGCGCTTTTTCAGGTTGTTCCCAAACATTGATCTTAACCAAACTTGGTGACATCAAAGACATAGTATAAGAGGTGTGCACCCAAGAATGGCTTCATTGTGACGTCATCAGTTACGTCATTATAACACTTTAAAAATGCCTAAAAAGCGGAAAATTGCCGAAATATGTACTTTTTAAAATGGTTCCCTTGCCCAAACCACATGACCCAGGGTTTTCATATTTGGCAAACATTTAGATCAGATCATGAGCTTCAATGTTCTTAGTGTAGGCATTTTCATCTGACCCTTCCTTCCTGGGTCAATCGAAGGTCAAAGTTCAGCCAATTCAAAAATCACATTTGTTGTATTTGTTTGTACTTATGAAGCAATATTAGCTATTCAACCATGCTTGATTTTCATAAAACTAGGTACAGGCGTGGGCCCCATCACAAACGTCCACCACCATGTAGAACGTCTCCATGACGTCAAGGATTACGTAATTATAATTATTTTAAAATGGCACAAAAGTGGATTTTTATCATGAAAATTACCAAAATATGCATTTCGTAAAACGCTTCCCTGTATGAACCCACATGACCCAGGGTCTTCATATTTTGCATACATATATATCAGATCATGGGCTACAATGTTCTTTGTGTAGGCATTTTCATCTGACCCTTCCTTCCTGGGTCAATCGAAGGTCAAAGTTCAGCCATTTCAAAATTCACATTTGTTGTGTTTTTGTGTACTTATGAACAAATTTTAGCTATTAAAGTACGCTTGATTTTCATAAAACTAGGTACAGGCATGGGCCCCATCACAAACTTCCACCACCATGTTGAACATCACCATGACGTCAATGATTACGTAATTATAATTATTTAAAAATGGATTTTCGTCATAAAATTAGCCAAAAATGCATTTCGTAAAATGTTTTCTTCTATAAAACCACATGACCCAGGGTCTTCATAAATAGCATACATTATAGATCAGATCCTGTGCTACAATTTGCTTTGTGTACTCATTTTCATCTGACCCTTCCTTCCTGGGTCAATTGAAGGCCAAAGTTTAGCCAAGTCAACATTTCCGTATATACAGGGTGGATTTAAAAAAATGAAACCGAGATATTATTGCTAATTGTAACTAAATTAGGGCGCGTATGAATGAACGGGAGATATCATCTGTTAGGGTTGAATCTCCTCTTCAAAATGACACCATGATCATGTCATTATGTTTTTGGTTGACTGAGCAGTGACCAGTGTTATGCAAGGGGCCTAGTTTTAGATTTGACCGTTCTCAATGCGAGCAAACGTCGTACAAATAAATCTTTACCGTGGCTGTCTATTCCGTGTGCCCTGTGTGACACGGCGTCGACCGAGACGGTGACACGGTAACTTTTAACTGTGTCTACCACGGACGTGTAATTCTACAGAAGATGGTTTAACAAAAGGACATGTGAGTAGGATACAATCTTTTATGTTATTTCAGTCTTATTTAAGAGAGTCCACTCTCTACAAGAAAGTAATTGTATGTTATTGAGGGAATGTCGTAGTTTTGCCGTGAAGCATTCATTCCAATGTTTGTTTTCTTCCTTTTAGGTTTAGTAAGGTGCAAAGCTTAATATAGGCCTGATATCATTAAGTCATTGTCTGGATTTTATTGAACCATCTTCAACAAATATAATTAAGAAAATGTTCCTTCTTGGCCAAATTCTTTTCAATCTTAACAAATTATGTGCTCTGATTTCTGCCTTTGATGACTAATATATGTAGGCCTATATCAGTTTTTCGAGTAAACATCGGATTTCCATCCCAAATGTGAACAAAACAAACTAAAAATTAACAATATTTTTTCGCTGACTACATCGTGAGACAGCAGATGAAAATTACCAAAATATGCACTTTTAAAATGTTTCCCTCATATGCACTTTTAAAACCACATAATCCAAGGTCTTCATATTTAGCAGACATTATATATCAGATCATGGGCTACAATTTGCTTGGTGGAGTCATTTTCATATGATTCCTCCGTCCTGGGTCAATTAAAGGCCAAAGTTCAGCCAAGTCAAAATTTGCGTAAAACAATGCATAAGCCACCAAATGTCGACTTCTGTACGTGACCGGCAGAGAGCGTCATTCATAAATTACGGTGATGCACAGACCTATAAACCTATAGACCAACGATCGTGCATTGAAAATCGTGACTTGGAAAAGTATGGGCAAATGACGACACAATGGGCTGCATGAGCTAACAGCGCGGGTTTAAAGCGCTCACGGCTATTCCGAAACGCGCATACGCCGTGTGTATTGTACGCGTTCCTATGAAGTATGGGCGATGGACGCACGACGCTCGCAAAGCGGACTGACAGCGCGCACGAGGATTAATTGTCATGCTTTTAAACTACTTCTAAAAAAAAAAAAAAAATTCAAACCTTGTCTGCATCACCCAGCTGAGCTCCATATTGTACTTTTAATCTGCTGTTGTAATCCCGTAACTATATAGCCATTCATTATCGCTTTACGGTTACCGTAACTATAGCCACTGCGTAGTAGTTCTGAATCCGTTGCATCACCAAATACACACGCAGCGGCACGCATAGTGCACGCGACGTCAACTCAAATTCTCGAAACAATGACGAATCATACCCGACGATTAACGATAACGTCCGGACGTGCATTCGGGTAACTTCGGGAACCTTTGCAAAAAGGAGCAATTCCTCCTGTTTCAATGTGGCGGGCAAACGTGTACATCTTACGCGTGTGGTCTAGTGGATATGAGGCGGGACTCCCAATCAGAGGTTGGAGGTTCGAACCCCACTTCGACCAACGTGTCTGTGTCCCTGGGCAAGGCACTTAATCCCAGTTGCCTCGTAAACCCAAGCGATATATTGGAAGCTGTTAAGGGGAATGCCACAATCTAACTGCTGATAGTGTTGTGCGCCTGACCAGCAGCCACCTTGTTGAAGCGAAATGGTTCTGGTGATTCCCTGATGGCAACGGTAATAATGGTAACAGCGCCTTGAGCACCCTGCAGGGTGGATATGTGCGCTATATAAATCTCATCACTATTATTCAGATGCCCTCATGCTTTGACCTTTGACTGTTTGACCTATTGGTCAAACAGACTCTGCTTGTAGTTTGAACGTGTTCAGAGCTAGGGTAGGGTATTCAAACTAGGGTAGGGTATTCAAAACTATGGTGTTGACCTTTGACCTTGCTCTACCGGAAGTGCATTTAAATAAACCTATTTTGTAAAAGTGGTCAACGATGCCGAGATCGGGTTGGCAGTGTTAGTGTCTAAGGTAAATGCTTTCCAAAAAATGCGCCCTCTAGCGGCGAAATTAACAAATCTTAAAATTACCCTTTCATAGCAATGTTTGCGCAAATTAGCCCATAGTGGTGCTTATAGAGTACGTCGACCACCAAACATGTCTGTAGTTAAAACATTGATTACGTCATCAGTCCTTTAAAGGTAACGCATTAAAGGTTAATATTTTAGGTTAAATAGTTGATATGTTAACAACATCTAATTTTACAAGGTAAGCATGCTCATTTTTCAAGTAAAAAAATGTGAAAAAGCCCTACGCCCTGTTCATAGAACAGACGTAGCTCTAGTTTTTTTTTTTTTTTCTTTTTCCACTCAAACGTTTCCAGAGCTTTTCTTCAAAACGGTTCAAGCTATCAATTTGAAACTTGGTAGGAACATCAACCCCAATGTGAAGGTGTGCATACAAGTGTGACGTCACTATGACGTCATCGGGTATCAAATTACAACCCAAAAATGACCAACATATGCATGTTTTAAAATGCTTCCGTCTGGAAAACCACGTGACCCATGATCTTCGTATTTGACAGGCTTATATATCAGATCATGGCCTACAATTTTCTTCGTGTGGGCATTTTCATCTGACCCTTCCTTCTGGGGTCAATCTGAGGTCAAAGTTCAACGAAAACGAAAATCTCATTTTTTGCACTTATTGAGCAACAATGCCCATCAAACCAAGCTGAATCTTTAAGAAACTAAGTACAGGCATAGGTCCTATGGCAGACTTTCACCAGCGTGTTTAATATTATGATGGCATCAAGCGTGACGTCATCGTGACGTCATCAAGTATCAAATTACACCCCCCAAAAAAACAAAATATGCATATTTTAAAATGCTTCCGTCTTGAAAACCACGTGACCCAGGATCTTCGTATTTGGCAGGTTTACAGATGACATTCTGTGCTACAATTTTCTTTGTGTGGGCATTTTCATCTGACCCTTCCTTCTGGGGTCAATTGGAGGTCAAAGTTCAACGAAACTGAGAATCTCAGTTTTTACACTTACCAGCAACAATGCCCATCAAACCAAGCTGAATCGTTAGTAAATTAGATACAGACATAGGCCCTACGGCAGACTTTCACCAGAATGTATAGTATCATGATGGCATCAAGTGTGACGTAATCATGACGTCATCAGGTGTCAAATTACAAAAATTGAAAGGTTATTATTTCCAAAATTCATATCTCAAGAACCGTAATAGATACTTGAACAATTCTTTCACAACATGATAAGTCTAAATGAACTGAACAAATCATACGATGTCATGACCCCTGTGTGACGCCTACTTCCGGTCCAAACCGGAAGTTGTTCGAAAATGTGCATTTTGTAAGCGTTTTGAATGCAAATAGATTCAAAGTGATAGTGAATTTGACCATATTTCTACGGAACGAAATGTTTCCACACATGTAGACTTTTTGACTATACCATTTGTGACGTCATCACATGGACGGTGGTTACGTAATGTGGTGTCAAAATACGCAAATTTGGAGCTGAATTGTTTTAAAATGCTGTATCTTGAGAACTACAGCAGATATTTGCATGATTCTTTCGCCACATTTAAGAACTTGATGTTTATCAAATTGTTGAACAATTTGTGCACAACATTGTGACGTCATGATATCGTCACAGGTGTCAAATTACAAAAATTCAAAGGTTATTATTTTTAAAATTCATATCTCAAGAACCGTAATAGATACTTGAACAATTCTTTCACAATATGATAAGTCTAAATGAACTGAACAAATCATACGATGTCATGACCCCTGTGTGACGCCTACTTCCGGTCCAAACCGGAAGTTATTCGAAAATGTGCAATTTTTTAGCATTTTGAATGCAAATAGATTCAAAGTGGTAGTGAATTTGACCATATTTCTACGGAACGAAATGTTTCCACACATGTGGACCTTTCGACTATACCATTGGTGACGTCATTACATGGACGGTGGTTACGTAATGTGGTGTCAAATCACGCAAATTTGGAGCTGAGATGTTTTAAAATGCTGTATCTTGAAAACTACAACAGATATTGGTATGATTCCTTCGCCACATTTAAGAACTTGATGTTCAACATATTGTTCAACAATTTGTGCACAAAATTGTGACGTCATGATGTCGTCACAGGTGTCACATTACAAGATTTCAAAGGTTATTATTTTAACAATTCATATCTCAAAACGGTGCAAGCTATCAACCCCCAGCTATGGCGGATATGCAGGGAGGAGATATTAGTTACCGGATTAGTGTATACAGCAGCCGATTTCACGAAACTTTACGCAATTGCGCAAGTCCACTTGCGCCAAAAGTTATTGCGCAAGTAATGGCGTAAGTGGACTTGCGCAATTGCGTAAAGTTTCGTGAAATCGGCTGCTGAACTTCCATTTTTGCCATTCCACAGGTGATAACAACGTCTGAAATTCATCACAAAATGTTCATTTAACCCGATCACCTGGCGTTTGTAACAACAAACGTCATACCTCTAGTTTTATTTTGTTTTAGTTAATTAATTAATTTGTATTTACCTACGTACACTATTAAGCTTGAATTGGTTGTAATTTCTTTGTTTTGGCCCTTGCGGGTGAAATTATTTGACTGAAATGGCCTTTTAGGTGAACCGTTTTCACGCGCAGTGAAGTCAGGGAACCCACCCCAACTATAGGACGGTGGATTTTGCATACTTTCTTGAAAGTGTTGTTTCTTTCGGAACGTAGATGAGGTTACTGATGAGAGCTGACTTTACACACAGGTTGGTTTTTATCATATGCTCATCCTCAATCGCATATGGAGAAAACGTCGTTTTATCAGTATTCCAATCATGTAATCTATCTATAACTTAAGAAAAAGACAGAAAGAGAGTAGTCTTTGCTTACGGTCCCCAGACGCATCTACCCAGCTGACGTTTAAAGAAACGAGACTGTAGGCCGTGTCCGTCTTGTTAAAATACATTTTGAACCACCACAACTTGTGTCTTACTAGCTTGTCGTCGTTAAGGAAAACGACGATTGAGCGGGACGCATTGCAGTTGCCTCTGGCGTAGGCTCGGGATGGGTCGATGGCTATCGTCTTTGCCTTAAGGTGAAAACAAATAATCTGAATTTGCATGAAACCAAACAACCAATTAAGAGGGGCAACTATCTTGATGTCATGTTACTAATCCATAGGTATCATTAAAGCTAGTTACATGCATATGAAAGTTAGTTGTACGGAATTTAGCTTAGTTGATTTTAGGTGTTTTTTTCCAATTTTGATTACAAAAAAAGTAAACGCAAAACATTAGCAAAATACTAAACTTATCTTTTCGTGGGCGAAATGCATACATTTTTGAAGTCCGCTTTAATTTATATATTTTATTTTATTTTTGTAATTTTAAATGGAATAATAAGCGTGCAAACAGTGTGAGACACCCCATTTATAAAATCTCTATTAAAATTACAAGAGAAAATTCCTCACCGGTATATAACCCCTTTTTAACGTGTACGAAGCTGCAAACTGTATCCTCTGGCATATATTGCCTTTCAAGTCTTTGATGGTCCAGTTGCCGATAGGGGGCGCCTTTTCTGACGAAGGCCACGGCATCGGGCTCACCAACTTCAATGCTGTAAGAAGATGCAAGAAAGAACTGGTTAATAAGCTTACGTATAAGGGTGTCATAGAAAAAAAGAGCGGCGCACTCTTACGGAGGCGAGTTTGTTTTTGTTTTTGCGAGTATTAACTCGGAGCAGCTCGTATAAAAAGACAACGAGATGTATATCGAATGGTACCCATACAAGTGACTGCATGGATAAGCCAACATGCACTCTAGTTTACATGTCGACTATAGGCTATTGACCTGTTACAAAATAATATGGTGACTGGTACCCAGTTTACTGTGAGTTGTACTTGTGCTCAGCCGGGAACCACTGCTCTTGCCCAGAGGCGTTCTTGGTTGTCATTACTATATATAACTGTTTCTCTAACTTGTCTCACACCACTAAAATGTGTTTATTAGAATGAAAAAGATACGTGAACCGAAATACTTACTGCAGTAAAGCACAAAACAAAACTCAACTAGATGTGATGCCTGCATTTCGAATGTGAACACCTCGGTTGTTCGTTGAAGAGACAGCGGATTGGGAGTCAAATCTTCTTAATGATCGTCCAAAGTTGAAAAAGTGTAATCACCTTACAACTGTCTCTACAATCGAACTACATGTATAGGCCTACACACTCTATCGGAACTACTTGTCACCTTGTATACCGTCGAGTCGACTCTGACCCTAGACTGGTTCCCTTGTCCACATATTTACTTCCCCTCCGTCGTATTGATCACGTTCAAATGACGTCACTTCCTACAAATCGCCACGTGCATCATGATTTTGAGCGTATTTTTGTGTGACGCACATCGGTTGCGCCGTATTTCGAACAAATTTCGACCAACACGCGCGCGTGTTTGGAACATGTTACAGCGTGTGCGTGCGCGTACTTGATAGCGTTTAATACGCAGTAGCATTTCTTCCTACGAAGATGGCGTCTGTGAACGTGATCAATAGCGAGAGCAGCGTAGTGCACATGGACAGGGGACCAGTCTACTCTGACCCCTGGCAATATCCCTGGCATCCAATCTCTATGGTGGCGTACAAGGGACATCGCATATCGAAAATATATTTTCAAATAATTATTTGCGATGTCGCCCATTTTTTGGCAAACATCTTTGCAATGTAACACAATTTTTCGCAAATATCTTTGCAAACCAAATATTCGCGATGTCGCAAAATTTTTCGCAAACATATTTGCAAATATTTGCGATGTCGCACATTTTTTTGCAAATATCTTTGCACATATTTGCGTGTCGAACATATCCAAATGTACATTGCCAAAGGCAAAGGGCTTCGCCAATTTTTAAATATATAACACACAATGCGCACGCGCAAAGACGACCAAACACAGATCAAAATGAAGCGTCCTTTACCTGTCCCTATATTCTCATACGTGGAATATGTGGACGGGAACCAGTCTAGCATCGTGCACGCGATCGTATAACGTGGCCAGATCACAACAGATATACGTCCGCTCTCTTTAAAGCCCCCTACCTTCATACCAAAAAACATCACGCTCAGGCATGCCTGTCAGAAGATTTCCCGAAACATTATTTTTCTTCTTCTTAATTGTGATTGGTCATTAGTTTAATACGTCATGTGCGCGCCAAAACTCACGTACATGTAATCTTGCGATTGTGCAATAGTAGCTGCTGCATCCATGCTATTGTTACAGTCTACCCGTTGCACGGCGTTGTTTACTCATCCGTACATATGGTCATGGTAATTGTCTTTTGTTAAAACCAAGCTTGTGTTGTTAAGGAATAAAATAACCGAATGGTGTTACGTTTGCAATCACATGTAATTTTTGTTGTTGAACTTGGGAGTTTGTCAGAATTTGAGAGTTATGTCAGAGTTGACTTGAGCTGGTGACAGTAAAGATGTCTATGTGAGTTTGACAGTTATGTTTGTGGAGTGATTGACTGCGTGCTGGGTTGCTACCCGTAAACCAACAGACGGTGGAGACAGCCATCGAAGGTTCGGGCAGTTTCGCCATTGACAGTACATTCCGGCCATTGAAACTGATAATTGGCCGAAGGAGAGAAGACCTTTACTGACCAATCCACGGTTCAGCTCACCATTAAAATACCGTAAGTTTGATTTGTATTTGATTTCTGAATTATTTTGAGTGTTTTGTTTAAAGTGGACTTTTTCCTGAGTTAGTTTCATAATTGCATTTAAATTTCCCAAAAGTGCCGATTCCTCCAAAGGGCCTAAATTGTCACTTTAAGAAATCTTGCAAAGATTTCGGTTTGATCATTTTGGATGACCATTTTGACGAGCAGTATGGTTTTAAGGACGATGTGTCTGCTCCCGAGAGGCGTACGTTCGACGCAGTGTCGACGGCAGGGTATAACCATCTTTACACATGGTTAAGATTGTGCAGCAACGTACTGTGAGTTTGTCAAGTCCGAGACGGAACATTTTGATTTCTTCGCTAACATTTTGATTTTGCTCCTGCAATTCGCTTGACAGAAATTTCTTTTAATTTTGCTTTATTAAGTGTTTGCCAAAGTTGATTATTTTGATTTGATTTAAGTTCTGCAAAGTAACAAGCTATAAGTTTTATTTATTTAAGTTTTGCAAACCGCGATTTCCGAATAATTTTGCTTAATTTTCTTTTGCTTTATTTTGATTAATTACTGCCAAATTAACGCTTTAAGTCTTTGTTTTTGTTATTGCAACGCAGCAGTTGTTTTCTGATTACTTTAATTCGGGATCATGTTGCTTTTCGCTTCACCTTAGTCGTGAATTTTTTCGAGATTAATCCCCTTTTTTTTCTCTAAAATAAATTTTGTATATGTTGTAAATATTTCGACAGCAAAGAAAGTTTAATTTAATAAGAAATTTGCAAGAATATTACTGTGTGCCGTGTCCTTTTATTCTCAGTTCAGACAGTCACACGTATTGCCCCCTTGAATTTTAGATCCATGGTGACAATGCCAAGCATGCAAAGTATGCGACAAACAAAGTATGCGAACAAATTGTGCGACATCGCAAATATTTGCAAAGATATTTTCGAAAAATTGTGCGACATCGCAAATATTTGCAGAGATTTTTGCAAAAAAATTGTGCGATATCGCAAATATTTGCAAAGATATTTGCGATTTGCGATGTCCCTTGTACGCCACGATAAATCTCCATTGGGCACGATCTTTGACACTTCTGATAAGCTGCACGCCACAGAGCGTTCTGTATAGCCTCCCGGACCCTGTCAATCCAAATTTGACAGGGACGGCTCCTCCTCCGACTGCTTTTTGTGCGGCCAAACATAATGTCCCGCTTCATAGCTCTATAGGTAGAACAGATGTCCAAAGAAACGTAGGGTTTCACCACTATGGCCTGCAAACCTACGTCAAACCAGTATCTTTTTTTGTTCGTCTTAAAGGGACACATTGCCTTCAATTTCCCCAAAATGTCGCCGTTTGGAAATGTTCCTTAAACATTTAAAGAGTTGTTAATGCATAACGACACTTATGTGTTGTAATTAGAGATTAATGATTACAAAAATAAATAAATTGGCCGCTGTCCCGGAAACATCTGACCAGCGAGACGTAGACGTATTCCAGCAGTAAATACATCGTCCAAACTGTGTGCAGAAAGTGCTGTAAAAAGCTACCAGGCTGGCGCCGCAGGCAATAGCACGGTAGATCCATCAGATGGACATCGGGGACCATTTTCTACTACGAGACATACGGTACACCTACAGCAACGATGCCTGCCTGCACACACATGACCACATGTAAATCAGGTCAACTTGCCCCCTTGCCGATTCGTCCCTTACGTACTCGCCCCTTTCCAACTTTCCCCCTAGCCTACTCGCCCCATGACCGACTTGACCCGTACCATGTTTCCCCCAGCCTACTCGCCCCGTGTGCACAGGGGCTTGGCTTCAACAAGATGTGGCTGGAATACGACAACGGGGAAACGTTCCGCCATTTTGTCGGGAGTCAAAAATATGGTTCTACAAAATGGCGGAAATTCATTTGACACAAAATTAAACACAAACCATATAATTTTGAAGGTATATTTATGTGAATCTTTTTATTTTACTTTTTGACAATCTTTCCAATAATCCATTTCATTTTTGGAGCCCAAAAGCGCCCAATCCAAAGCAATGTGTCCCTTTAATGTTCGGTTATAATAGACTACTAAAAGTGAAAACGTCACCCTTTGTGTGTTGCCGTGGTTTTTGGGTCTACACTAAAACCAGTGAACTGTTTCCCTGCGCTATACCAATGGACGTTTCAGATTACCAGCGAATGTTTAGTCCCAATAACCATGGCAATTGACGTCACACTTTAGTTGTCTATACCAGATAAATTTCGTCATGGACGCTTTCGAGCAAAGTTTTGCTTTTTTTGCAAATCTTACTAATAAGTAGCAAATCTTTGAATTTACCTTTCTTTAATTGTTCAGGATTTATTTACATGTTAACATAAACATATAATTTCGCAATACAGAATACCCAGCAGTACTTTTCTGATGTTAACATTTTGCACGCACAGAAAATACCTTTGTAACCTGTACTGGCTTTCATACTCCACTTGGGGGTCGTAGAGATCAATAAACCATTCAACCATTCAACCATCTATGGAGCTGACATGGGATTGATTTACTATAATCAAATACATAAGGCATGTCGTTCCGGAATTTGACTACAAAGTATTATCGTCAAAGTACACGCTGGTCCTTAAGGAGTGTGACCAGATCACTTTCCTTTACCCATAACTCCCCGGGACTTACCTTATGGGTCATGAGATTTTTATATCATAACATCCGTTATATTTTTCTGATTACGAAACTGAAACTCCCGCGCTTTTAGGCCGCATATTTCCGAGGATATCGTCGAAAATCCACCGATTATTTGTAAACTAAATTTCCAGTATCAACGTTTATACGCTGAAAGCCGACTCGATAGTTTTGTTCAATTTTTTACTGGAAATTGCGAATGTTTCGGGTTTTTGGGACATGGGAGGTGTGTATGGGAGTTACTTGATAATATTGGTAAGTTACATCGAAAACTATTTTCCAGAAACTCTGGTCACGCTCCTTTAAGATCGGCAGTGCATATTAATTAAACCGATTCTTTTTACGGTGATCGTAACTTTAATAGAAAATAATGATTTTGAATCCAGCTAATGCGGTTTCTTGTCAAAATGTTCAAAGCATAAACATTTTGAGAAGCACGGTTTGGTAGCCTCTAGCCTCTACAGCAAGTCGTAGCCAAGTGCCTTAGTTTCTTTGAGGCGGAAGTAGCTGACGTCATTAAAGTCTTTCTTTCCACAGTTTGCTGGAGAGTAAAAAGTAACATAAGGACAAATATGAGAAAAGCTCCCTTTTTATAATTTGTATTTCTATTGTGTGTTTATATAACATTGTTTTTGCCTGTATTCCAGGCAAAGTGTCGTCTCCCTGGAATAAGATGGCGGAAGGTTGCTTAATTCAGGGAGTCGCTTATACATTCCATTGTAATACATGTAGATCAGTGGCAACAGCCATTTTGTGATTGGTCAAAATGGGAGTGTGTTTGTTTGTTTGTACGCATAATCCTCCAGTATTATGTATTGTGTTGCAGCTGCATTATGTACTGTACATCGTGAATACGAGGTCCTTGGGACTTTGTAAACTACCTTGTAGTTTGTACCCAGTAGCCGTGTATTATCATGAAAACAGTGAAGAACAAAGGATTGGTGTTCGGCCTTATTAGTCAAATGCAGTTGGTCAAAGGTTATTTACTGACTTTATACACCAATCCGGTAACTAAGATCTCCTCCCTGCATATCCGCCATAGCTGGGGGCGTCCAGTGCATGGGCTGTGCGTTTTGTGTTAGAACGAAAAGCGCTCATCCATTACATGCGCGCACGAACGAGCCTCCTTCGCGTACACGCGACGCGCCCGCCTTCGCGCGCACACAACCCTACAAAGACGCGCAACTTGTTCGAAGTAAACAAATGCAGCTTCAGCAACAACAACAAAAACATGCAGTTCATTCAGTGGAAGCCCCCAGCTATGGCGGATGTACAGGGAAGAAGACCTTATTACCGGATTGGTGTATACCAGCCACAACGTTCCTGACTATGGAAAACACACATGCAAGTCTAGTTTAGTCCATATTAAAAACAAAATACAATGGTCTCACCGGGTGGTTTGTCTGCGCAGTTTTGACCTGGGGACAGAACAAAAAGTTAATCACACATCAGTCAATAGGTCATTTAAAGATATCAGTGACGATGTCGTGTTTCATTATCATGCTGACGATGTCGTGTTTCAAGCTCTCAACAACAATAAGGCTCCTCTCTACATCACCGAATTGCTCCAGAGTTACTCTCCGTCCTGCAGCCGATTTCACGAAACTTTACGCAATTGCGTAAGTCCACTTATGCCATAAGTTATTGCGTAACTTGCGCAATAAGTTAATAAGCGTTTCACGAAAGATGCGCCACATCAGGATGTGGCGCAACTCGCCGACTTACGCCATAAAATGTGGCGTAACTTGCGCAATGGTTTTTGGTGGCGTAAGTTGGAAAAATGTGTCGAAGGACAGTGGAAAATGGCGATAATGCAGCTATAGCGACACGTGCTTATTTACCGCATCGTCAACGAACTCAACCCCAGCCTTCCGTTTGTAGAAAACGGCCTTTATCGGTGAAATCTGCGACTCGACGCATTATGACTCGCGACGGCAGCCATGATGACCGTGCAAAATTTGTGAAAAACAACGACGTATGTTTTATGTACGACTATTTTATCAAGCGCAAGCATCAAATTGTCGTTGATAAACTAGAAATTAGCCTCGTCCTAGAAGTTACAAGTGCTAAAGTGAAAAAATAAACGTTGCGCAGCTAAGAAGAGTTTCGTGAAATCGATTTTAAGTAATTGCGCAGCTACGGCATAACTTTATGGCGTAAGTCTTGCGCCATAACCGTTTATGGCGCAAGTTACGCACTGTTTCGTGAAATCGGCTGCAGAACTATAAGATCCAGCAACATGTTGCTCCTCAAGGAAGCCAACTCTAAACGAACCTGGGGTGCCTGCAGCCGATTTCACGAAACTTTACGCAATTGCGTAAGTCCACTTATGCCATAAGTTATTGCGTAACTTGCGCAATAAGTTAATAAGCGTTTCACGAAAGATGCGCCACATCAGGATGTGGCGCAACTCGCCGACTTACGCCATAAAATGTGGCGTAACTTGCGCAATGGTTTTTGGTGGCGTAAGTTGGAAAAATGTGTCGTAGGACAGTGGAAAATGGCGATAATGCAGCTAGCTACACGTGCTTATTTACCGCATCGTCAACGAACTGAACCCCAGCCTTCCGTTTGTAGAAAACGGCCTTTATCGGTGAAATCTGCGACTCGACGCATTATGACTCGCGACGGCAGCCATGATGACCGTGCAAAATTTGTGAAAAACAACGACGTATGTTTTATGTACGACTATTTTATCAAGCGCAAGCATCAAATAGTCGTTGATAAACTAGAAATTAGCCTCGTCCTAGAAGTTACAAGTGCTAAAGTGAAAAAATAAACGTTGCGCAGTTAAGAAGAGTTTCGTGAAATCGATTTTAAGTAATTGCGCAGCTACGGCATAACTTTATGGCGTAAGTCTTGCGCCATAACCGTTTATGGCGCAAGTTACGCACTGTTTCGTGAAATCGGCTGCAGGTCTTCTTCTGTAGCGGCCCCCTGTATTTGGAATTCTCTACCACTTAAACTTAGGCTAGATCCTGCCACTGTTTATCCAAATTTAAATCTCTGCTTAAAACATACCTTATGTCACTAGTTTTTGATAGATAATTTCACTGGGTTTTTTTCTGTCTGTTTTGCTGCGCCTTGAGCACCCAGCAGGGTGGAATATGTGCGCATTACTAGTCCTATTATTATTATCTAAAATGCGCATATGCTCAGTACGATAACGGCCGTGTTATTTGCTGCCGGCCGCCATCTTGAAAGGTTCACACGGGACCGCACAATTTGTTTGATATTGAAGTAAGTGTTTCTGTATCTGTTTAAAAAAGGTTCTGTAGAATTCTTCTCATATCATTTAGGTTATACTTACTCGGTCCAAAGCCACCTTTGGTATACTCTGCGTACGGCTGAAGGTGTTGGGTCCAAATGGTGAGTTTCAGGTAATATTCGTCTACAACTAACGGCGTGGTGCAGGTGTATGCCGATCCCAGTGTTACACACCGATGCCAGGTGTCCACCGGATCAATTAAAGAGTGCCACGCTTAAAAACAAAAAAAATCAATGTTTTTCCTCTAGATATACTTCATGCCGGGCGTGTTCCCAAATGTTGGCATCAAAAACACGGTGTGACAATACTCGGTTTTTTTGGTCATACCTAATGTTTATATTTGGAGAACTGTTCTGTCATTTCTCGGTAGCAACCGAGAAGAAAATTTCATTTCGTAATGAATTTGTTTCTGATTAGTCGTTTTTATCCCTTAAAAATCTCCCACCAATATATATATATAGGCCTATATATATTTGGTTATTAGGTGATCGGGCTCAACCCGATCACCTATTGATATTGTACGATTTCTTTGTCTTATTTTTTTTTTTTCTTCTTTTTCCACTCAAACGTTTCCAGAGCTTTTCTTCGAAACGGTTCAAGCTATCAACTTGAAACTTGGTAGGAACATCAACCCCAATGTGAAGGTGTGGATACAAGTGTGACGTCACCGTGACGTCATCGGGTATCAAATTACAACAAAAAAATTACCAAAATATGCATGTTTTAAAATGCTTCCGTCTGGAAAACCACGTGACTCATGATCTTCGTATTTGGCAGGCTTATATATCAGATTATGGCCAACAATTTTCTTCGTGTGGGCATTTTCATCTGACCCTTCCTTCTGGGGACAATTTGAGGTCAAAGTTCAACGAAAACGAAAATCTAAATTTTTGCACTTATTGAGTAACAATGCCCATCAAACCAAGCTGAATCTTTAAGAAAATAGGTACAGGCATAGGTCCTATGGCAGACTTTCACCAGCGTGTATATTAGTATGATGGCATCAAGCGTGACGTCATCGTGACGTCATCAGGTATCAAATTACACACCCCAAAAAACCAAAATATGCATATTTTAAAATGCTTCCGTCTCGAAAACCACGTGACCCAGGATCTTTGTGTTTAGCAGGTTTATAGATGACACTCTGGGCTACAATTTTCTTTGTGTTGGCATTTTCATCTGACCTTTCCTTCTGTGGTCAATTTGAGGTCAAAGTTCAACGAAAACGAAAATCTCAATTTTTACACTTACCAGCAACAATGCCCATCAAACCAAGCTGAATCGTTATTAAATTAGATACAGACATAGGCCCTACGGCAGACTTTCACCAGCATGTATAGTATCATGATGGCATCAAGTGTGACGTAATCATGACGTCATCAGGTGTCAAATTACAAAAATTATTATTTCCAAAATTCATATCTCAAGAACCGTTATAGATACTTGAACAATTCTTTCACAACAGGATAAGTCTAAATAAACTGAACAAATCATACGATGTCATGACCCCTATGTGACGCCTACTTCCGGTGCAAACCGGAAGTTGTTCGAAAATGTGCAATTCTTTAGCATTTTGAATGCAAATAGATTAAAAGTGGTAGTGAATTTGACCATATTTCTACGGAACGAAATGTTTCCACACATGTGGACCTTTTGACTATACCAATGGTGACGTCATTACATGGACGGTGGTTACGTAATGTGGTGTCAAATTACGCAAATTTGAAGCTGAATTGTTTTAAAATGCTGTATCTTGAGAACTACAACAGATATTGGTATGATTCCTTCGCCACATTTAAGAACTTGATGTTAATCAAATTGTTGAACAATTTGTGCACAAAATTGTGACGTCATGATGTCGTCACAGGTGTCAAATTACCAACATTCATATCTCAAGAACCATAATAGATACTTGAACAATTCTTTCACAGCATTATAGGTCTAAATGAACTAAACAAATCATACACTGACATGACACCTGTGTGACCCCTACTTCCGGTCTAAGCCGGAAGTTAATCGAGAATGTGCCAGCTTTTAGCATTTTGAATGCAAATAGAGCCAAAGTGGTAGGGAATTTGACCATAGTTTTACGGAACGAATTGTTCCCACACATGTAGAATCTATGCCTATACCAATGATGACATCATCACGTGCACGGTGGTTACGTAATATGATCTCAAATGACAAAGTCTTGAGAACTGTAATATATATTTGAAAGATTATTTCACCACATGTAAGAACTTGCTCTTCAGTAGATCCTTGAGCAATTTGTGCACACAATAGTGACGTCATGGTGAGATTGACTGGGCCAATAATGACGTCATCAGACACACACTAAAATTTTAGCGTATAATAATCAAAGAGTCATATGTCTTAAGAATTCCAATACTGGCATCGATATATGAATGTTTCTTTTGCAACATCGACCAACTCAAGTTTTCAACCAATTTTAAAAGTGTGACGTCTTCATCAGATCAATGTTTATGTCACCCGATCACCTTGCGTTTGTAAAAAACACAAACGCGAAGCTTTAGTTTTATTGGCTTTCCGCACTCCTGCGGAAAGCCTTTGAAACTGTTCTGATTTTTTTTTTTTAGCTGTTTCGGTAGGGCCGAAACAGCTATTGTTTTCGTTCTGATTTTTTTTCTTTTTTTATTTCCTCTTGGTACCCCTTCTTTCTACCCGGCAGTTTACACACTTCTGCTCGTCCGATTCCAGTCAAACTTGGCAGGTAGTTAGTACATCCCCTGAGGATGTGCCACCGTTGCGTAATTTCACAGTCACGTGACCAGGTGTCGGATTACAGGCAGTCAAAAATCGGTGATTGTCATGTTTAAAAATCTGTAAAAAATCAACCGTTTGAGATACAGAAAAAGTTTCTTCAGGGTTGACCTTATTTCACAGAGTACTACATTTAGTTTCCATACGATGACCTTGGACCTCGCTTCCTTTTGGTCGAAAACGAGGCTGGCTCGCCATTTAAAACTGGTAGTAGGTATTGAAATGGAGTCTTTTTTGTTAGTCTCAGGACCCCTTGGGCATTTAGAAAATATCAAAAGTTAAGCCGTCACACAAAACAGCGCCCTCTAGCGACGAGTTGAAAAATGGCCAAAACGTATTTTGAACAGATGTCTGTGGCGAAGTTTTTGCAAATCGGCCAAAAATTGGTACAGGTGTTCACCGAGGGTCAGTGAACACGCCCAAACCTTCAAAAGTTTGATGACGTCACCAGGTGTCAAATTACACTCAGTAGAACATGCGTTCTTCTAACGGTTATATCTAGAGAACGAAAAGGCCGATGGAGGTCAAATTTTGTGTTTTAGGTTTGTTGTGACTTGGTCTAATGCATATTAGCAGCAAAATGTGGTGGCGTAACGATGACGTCATCAAATAAGCCCGTTTGTGCAGCATACATTAGCCAAGGTCGTTCATTTCCTCTAATGGGCGTATGACCTTGAAACCTAGCAGGGACGTAGACTTGGTCATTAACATATAACCTACCAAGTTACATTAGTGTACCGTCATTTGTTGATTTGTTATGAATTTTTGAATCTGGCAACCTATACCACAGCATACACACAGTGCAGTATATACGAGTGTACATATAAGCATGTACAATATGCATACATCTGCACTACCCCATTTCCCATAGACAAAGCACATAGTCTATCTCGCTGCTAGAAGGGTCGCTTGCAAAGCTTGGATCATTATCAAACTTGGTCACAATAAGGAACCCATAGTAAAGTACTATACCAAAGAGGTTACATCTTGATGACGTCACCAGGGTCAGATTACATGTGTCTGAAATGTAATGCCTTAAAAATTCAAAAATCTGTAAAAATTCAACCGTTTGAGATACAAACATTTTTGTTTCGGCAATGGTCATGACTATCCAATGTCTAAATTTCATGCAGAGACAATGACCTTGAATCTTGCTTCCTATTGGTCGAAAACGAGGCTGCGTTGTCATTTAAAACTGGTAGCAGATACCGAGATTGGGTCAACGTTGTTAGTCTCGGGACCCCTTGGGCATTACAAAAATACCAAAAATTAAGTCGTCACATGAAAGAGCGCCCTCTAGCGGCGAGTTGAAAAATGGCCAAAACTTATTTTGAAGAGATATTTGCGGCGAAGTTTTTGCTAATTGGCCCAAAATTGGTGCATATGGTCACTCAGGGTCAGTGAACATGCCCATACCTCCAAAAGTTTGATGACGTCACCAGGTGTCAAATTACACTCAGTTGAACATGCGTTCTTCTAACGGTTATATCTAGAGAACGAAAAGGCCGATAGAGGTCAAATTTTGTGTTTTAGGCTTGTTGTGACTTGTTCGAATGCATATTTTTGGCAAATTCTTGTGACGTCACGATGACGTCAACAAATAAGCGCGTTTGTGCAGCATAAATTAGCCAAGGTCGTTCACTTCCTGTATTGGTCGTATGACCTTGAAACCTAGCAGGTACGTAGACCTGGACATTAACATGTAACATACCAAGTTACATTAGTATGACATGCATATTTTGTTGATTTATTATTAATTGTTAAATCTTGTCACTGTGCATGTACATGTACGGTATGCATTTACATTGTACAAAGTGTACATGTAGTATTATACAGCATGCAGTTTTCCATGCATACAAACATACAAAAAAAAGAAAAGCGGAAAGCCATATGCTCTGTTATCAACAGACATACCTCTAGTTCATTAAGTTTTTTTAAAGCTGAAAACCAGATAATTAAAAATGTCCGAAACAGCGTGTTTGTTTCTAACAAACACCACATTTCTAGTTTTTTTTAGCTTTTTTTATTCTTCTCCCAAAACCCCATAGACAAAGCGCATGGTCTTTCGGCCTGGCAAAACGGTCACTTGCAAAGCTCGGATCATCATCAAACTTGGTCACAACAATCACCTCATAGTGAAGTACTGCACAAATGTGTTTACATTTTGATGACGTCATCAGGTGTCAGATTACAAGCGTTTGAAATATATGGCCTTCAAATTGAAACTTCTGTAAAAATTCAACCGTTTGAGATACAAACATTTTTGTTTCGGCAATGGTCATGACTATCCAATGTCTAAATATAATGCAGAGACAATGACCTTGAATCTTGCTTCCTATTGGTCGAAAACGAGGCTGCGTTGTCATTTAAAACTGGTAGCAGATACCGAAATTGGGTCAACGTTGTTAGTCTCGGGACCCCTTGGGCATTACAAAAATACCAAAAGTTAAGTCGTCACACGAAGCAGCGCCCTCTAGCGGCAAGTTGAAAAATGGCCAAAACGCATTTTGAAGAGATGTCTGTGGCGAAGTTTTTGCAAATTGGCCCAAAATTGGTGCATATGTTCACTGAGGGTCAGTGAATACGCCCATACTTTCAAAAGTTTGATGACGTCACCAGGTGTCAAATTACACTCGCTTGAACGTGCATCTTTTTGACAGCTATATCTAGAGAACGAAACGGCCGATGAAGGTCAAATATTTTGTTTCAGGTTTGTTGTGACTTGGTCTAACGCATATTAGCAGCAAAATTTGGTGGCGTAACGATGACGTCATCAAATAAGCCAGTTTGTACAGCATACATTAGCCAAGGTCGTTCACTTCCTCTAATGGTCGTATGACCTTGAAACCAAGCAGGGACGTAGACTTGGTCATTAACATATAACATACCAAGTTACATTAGTGTGACGTCATTTGTTGATTTGTTATGAATTTTTGAATCTGGCAACCTATACTACAGCATACACACAGTGCAGTATATACATGTATACGAGTGTACATAAGCATGTACAATATGCATACATCTGCACTATCCCATAGACAAAGCACACAGTCTGTCTCGGTGCTAGAAGAGTCGCTTGCAAAGCTTGGATCATCATCAAACTTAGTCACAATAAGGAACCCATAGTAAAGTACTATACCAAAGAGGTTAGATCTTGATGACGTCACCAGGTGTTAGATTACTTGTGTCTGAAATTTAATGCCTTGCAAATTGAAAAATCTGTAAAAATTGAACCGTTTGAGATACAATCTTTATTCTTTCGGCACTGGTCATGACTATCCAAGGTCTAAATTTCATGCAGAGACATTGACCTTGAATCTTGTTTCCTATTGGTCGAAAACGAGGCTGCCTTGTCATTTAAAACTGGTGAGCGATGCCGAGATCGTGTCAACGGTGTTAGTCTCAGGACCCCTTGGGCATTCCAAAAACACAAAAAGTTAAGTCGTCACACGAAACAGCGCCCTCTAGTGACGAGTTGAAAAAAGACCAAAACGTATTTTGAATTGGTCAAATGTATATTATCAGCTAAATATTGTGACGTCACGATGACGTAATCAAATAAGAGTTCCTCAAGTATACATTAACCAAGGTCGTTTACTTTCTCCATTGGTCGTATGACCTTGAAAACTATCAGGTGCCTGGACCTGGTCATTAACATGTAACATACCAAGTTACATTAGTATGACATGCATGATTTGTTGATTTATTATGAATTTTTGAATCTTGTCACTGTGCATACTGTACATGTATATGTACGGTATGTATTTATATTGTACAAAGTGTACATGTAGTATTATACAGCATGCAGTTTTACATGCATACAAACATACAAAAAAAGAAAAGCGGAAAGCCATATGCTCTGTTATCAACAGACATACCTCTAGTTTGTTATTGTATTTATTTATTTATTTATTTATATCTACTGATACTGTTAAGCTTGAATTTGTTGTAATTTCTTCGTACCGTGGAAAGCGGTTTTAGCCCTGCAGATGAAATTATTTGACTGGAATGGCCTATTAAGTTAACCGTTTTCACGCGCAGTGAAGTCAGGGAACCCACCCCAACTATTGGACGATGGATTTTGCATAATCTCTTGAATTTTTTTCTTCTTTTTCGGAACGTAGATGAGGTTAGTGATGAGAGCTGACTTACACACAGGTTGGTTTTTATTATGTGCATACTCATCCTCAATCATGTAAGCTATCTATAACTTAGTTGTTGTTGTCTATTTTATGGCATCTTCGGCAACTAAGGCCCTTTATGCCATAAACTATACGGTTTTAGCTTTAACTATACTATATTATCAACTTCATATGACGAAGAAGGAGTTGCAGTTTTAGAAGTGGGAGGAAAACCCCAGAGAAATGCCCCAGGGGGAAACCCACGCGGTCAAGTAGGGACTGCAAACCCAATCCACATACACGCCCCGGATTCGAACCCGGGACGCTAGAGGTGAAAGGCGAGGAAAGAACTACTACGCCAACCCGACCGCCCCTATAACTTAGGGAAAAGACAGAAAGTCTTTGCTTAGGCGCGAGGTCAAAATAGAAACGGTCTGTATATCGGGAAACGGTACATAAACGATACACCGTTGCGCGGTTTTCAGTGAACAAGCAAACCATTCAACTTGTCTGGCCAGACGATAGATAATTGACAATGTTCAACCCGGCCCACTGACTGATCCCGCCACTGCTTATCACGTGACCGCCCGAACAAGGGTGTTTAACTACAACCCATTCATGCCCCGGGGTGCGCCCGGTTGAGGGGTCGGGCGGCTCCCTATGAAGTCGTCGACCAGTAGCAGCCTTTTGTTCCCTTCGTGCAGGCGGCTAAACCTGTCAATCATCGACCAACCGAGCAAGTTGGAAACGGTTTCCTTCAAACCGGCACACAGTTTTCTGTCAACAGAGAAACGATTTGAAGAGGGATTAACTCGAATCGTTTACCGGTATACAGACCGTTTCTATTTTGACCTCGCGCCCCTTACTTTGTCCACCAGAATCTACCCAGCTGACGTTGAATGAAGTGAAATTGTAGGCCGTGTCCGTCCTGTTAAAAGACAGTTTGAAATACCACAAATCGGGTCTTGGTAGACTCGTGTCATTGAGGAAAATGACGATTGAGCGGGATAAATCGCAGTCGCCTCTGGCATAGGATCGGGATGGGTCGATGGCTACCGTCTTTGGCTTAAAGTGAAAAAATAAACAAAATCTGAATTTGCATGAACCAAACAACCGATTAAAAGGCTCAGCTATCTTGAGGTCATGTTACTCTATGCCACTAATCTATAGGTTTATCATAAAAGCTAATTATATGAAAGTTAGTTGTACGGAATTTAGCTTAGTTGATTTCAGGTTTTGTATCCAATCTTCATTTTAAATAGAGTGGGCGAATGCATAAATAGAGTGGGCAAATGCATACATTTTTGAAGTCCTCTTTCATTTATATATTTAGTTGTAATTGTAATTGGGTCTTTCAACGCTAATGGGCATATTTAAAAAATAAGTCAATAGTTCCTTTCAGATGTCTTTAGTTTATCTAAAACTGAAAATATTGTGTACACATTTCCCCTTATACGTATGTAATAACATGGACAGACAAAATTGTGACATATTTGTCTGTCCAAATTATGGAAAAAGGGGTTTTCAGAGATGTATGTCGTGGCAGCATTTTCTTACCTTTTTGGGCAAAGTTATCTCCTGAGAACGTTTCTTTAACTTTGAGATAAACTGAAGACATCTGAAAGGAATTATTGACTTACTTTTCAAATAGGCCCATTAGCGTAGAAAAGGTTTAATAGTAATGTTATAATTACAATATTAATCGTGCCGGGAAAATTCCTCACCTGGTCATATCCTTTTACCACCGTGTACGAAACGGCAAGCTGCATCCTCTGGCATATATTGCCTTTCGAGTCTTTGATGGTCCAGGTGCCGACAGGGGGCGCCTTTTCCGGGGAAGGCCACGGCATCGGGCTCGCCAACTTCAAATCTGTGAAAGCAGATGCAATAAATAACTGTTTAATAAGCTTACGTATAAGGGTGTCCTAGAAGAAGAAGAAAAGACGACAAACCGAGATTAAATTACTAATTACTTGATAATTACTGAGACTTTTGAAAACGGCAAGTACACCGTTTAATCACCGTGTCCTCTTAATGACACAAATAAATCCAGAGTATCTTTATGGGTGACTGGGCACATAGGGTTCAACTTCAAAGCGACCCTGTCGGAAATAACTTTGGAATCGCTTTCAAGACTCTTCCGCTTCAGTGATTTCGCCCCAGGTCCAAGTGAACCTTTTTGAACAAAGTGATTACGACAGCAACGAAATGTGACCCTATCAAAAAGCTGCATGCGATGAGCTTACCTCCGGAGCTGACAGTCTCCCAAACAGCCCAAGTATTATGCACCTATCAATTGTTTCCCCCACCCCTCCCCCCTCCCCCCCCCCCCCACCCCCGCGCTACCCCCACCCCACCCCCGCGCTACCCCCACCCCATAGGGGGTTTGGTCACATGTTTCATGCCCCAGGGTGGGGCATTTGGCCCATTATCTGTGCATTTTGTGCATTTTTGCGCATGTTTTGCACCCGAGGGTGGGGATTTTTGTCACCTAAATGTTGCCCCAGGGTTGGGGATTTTGTCACGCAAAAAGTGACAATCCCCACCTCTTAGGTGGGGTAGCCCGGGGGGAGGGAGGGGTGGGGGAAACCATTGATAGGTGCATTACGGGAGCGTGGGCAGCCACTTCATGCAGAGTGGCGCACTCTACATTAGCGGCTCTATACGGAGGCGAGTTTTTTTGCGAGTATCAACTCGAAGCAGCCCTTATAGACAGACGAGATGTATATCGAATGGTACCCATACAAGTGACTGGATAAGCCAGTCTGCACTCTAGTTTACATTTCGACTATATTGACCTGTTACAAAATAATATGGTTACTGGTATCCAGTCAACTGTGGGTTGTACTTGTGCTTAGCCGGGAACCACTGTTCTTTTCCGGGGGCGTTCGTGGTTGTCATTATATATAACTGTTTCTCTAACTTGCCCCAGACCACTAGACTGTGTTTATTAGAATGGAAAAGATACATGAACCGAAATACTTACTGCAGAAAAGCACCAGACAAAACGCAACTAGATGTGATGCCTGCATTTCGAATGTGAACACCTCGGTTGTTCGTTGAAAAGACGGCGGATTGGGAGTCCAATCTCAGTTACTCGAGAGAGAACGAGAGACAGTCAATGATACAACGCTGTATGGCTGGGTATTTTATAAGCTTTTGGGCTTACAGAGGTTAAACAGACTCGTAGTTTGCCTGGCTCTTCAAACTCGTGCTAGTTAAAGATTGTCGAAATTGTACCTTGTTACTCTCTTTTGACCTCTCTATTTAGTTTGAAGTGTTTGTCTTTAGATACAGCCAGTCCCGATATGGAGTAGTTTTCAACCTTGGACGATTTAAATAAACAACGTAGTTTTCATGTGACCATGACTCTGATGACGCATTTCGTTTTGGCGGTTATTGTCTATCGACTCGTGTTCTGTCCCGTGACAATACTTGAAGCAGACCCGGCACGTTGAATTGAACCATATTATATATATATTTTCGTCTTTTTGTTTGAATTTAACGCATGATTAGATTCACCAGGGACGCTTTCGTGCGAAGTTTCGCTTTTGTCGCGATGTTGTGTTGTATAAAGTATTCTTTGCTTTCAGTATAGGAACGACGAACAGAATGCTTAGATTGACCATAAAACAGTCTGTTACAGATTGAATCAAAATTAACAGTAGCGTACTCATATGTACCTTTCGATAACCAAGCATTTTCTTATATTGCCAAGTCCATACACTACCAAGTATGGAATTTGTTCTGCTGTCCCAGAACGAAGCCTTCCAACTAAAAGGACGCGTAAAATGCACTCGCTGAGTACCTTCCGAGTACTCACTTCCAAAGCCCTGAGTGTATTTAAAAGCTAAAATAAATTGATAATCTTCAAACCAAGTTCAGCTCCTTTCATCGGATCGGGTGATAAAGTGAGGGTCCACATTCAACAGTAAAATGTTAACATCGAACATTCATGGGGCGAGTTCGGAAGGCACACTTTTGTATTTTTTAATTACTAAATCACCTTGAACCAATTCCGCTCATGTAATCCTCAATAGAAGATGGCATAATTTTTGTTTATGGTAATTTCACTCACCGGTCAGGCCGACACTGGGAAATCTTGTCTCCCAGCCAAGCCCCATTCATTTGTGTGTAAATCTAAAGCCTGTTGCCGGCCGTGGTAACGTGGTGTAAACAGCATGTTTTGCAACATGTCCTGACAGAGAATTAGGGTATAGTGGCCTGTAGTGATTGGGGGAGGCGATACCTGCCCTCGGAGTCTCTCTTTGTGACATATCGTGCAAGTAATTTCTTTTTTTAATCCTACAGCGTGTGGGGTGCACGATGCATCAGCAAACGTTAAGGCTCCTATGGGTTATTGGACAGTTTACACCGGCACGGGACAGGTGTGCATGCAGTTGTATATGTCTGCACAATTTTACGTCAACGAATACAATATGGAGAGGAGGTAGGTCTAATATAAAAAATATTGTGGTATAGGCTTGTGGTGTGACATGTGGTGACATGTGGGGTGACGTGTTGTGACATACATGCACTAGGGCGACATCTGGGCCGCTTCCGAGCGCGGCACCAGGGATCCCTGGTGCACCATGGTGCTCGCCCGAAAGCGTGTTGGTGCACCAGATGGTGGCACCAACTGCTCCCGACCTCCGAGTCGTCGGGACAACTGGGAGACATGCGCAGATGCGCGTACTCATGCATGAATCGGCAAAAATGACTGGCGCGTCGTAGAATGATTCTGGAAATTTGGATTGATATTTTGAATGTTCAAGCTTCCACATCGAATGCAAATGTTGTAAATATTTTCATGATTTATTTTCATCATATACCTGTGATTAATTTTGTGGAAAACCAAGCTTTTATTAGCGGGGATGTAATTTTTAATGACCGTGGTGCACCAGGGATCCCGAAAACGCTTTCGAGCGCGATTGTGTGTACGCATGTGTGTGACGTAACGTTCCCAACGCCAAGGTGCACCAGGGACAAGCGCTCGAAAGCAGCCCTAGGCTGCTTTCCAGCGCTGCTAATAAAAGCTTGGTTTTCCACAAAATTAATCACAGGTATCTGATGAAAATAAATCATGAAAATATTTACAACATTTGCATTCGATGTGGAAGCTTGAACATTCAAAATATCAACCCAAATTTCCAGAATCATTCTACGACGCGCCAGCCATTTTCGCCGAGTCATGCATGAGTACCCGCATCTGCGCATGTCTCCCAGTTGTCTCGACGACTCGGAGGTCGGGAGCAGTTGGTGCCACCATCTGGTGCACCAACACGCTTTCGGGCGAGCACCATGGATTTCTGGTGCCGCGCTCGAAAGCAGCCCAGGTGTGGCTTGAACTCTGACCTGTATAAGTGTTGTGACTTGTAATGGAGGCGTTCGAGATGCTGACACCGAGGTAACACCGACTTACACTGGATCGTTCTTTTAGCCATCACGTGTTACACGAGTCTGCCCCGGTGGCAGCCACCACTACCCGAGCTCGGGAGCGGGTCTGTGGTGTAAAGCAAGGTGTAATGACGTCACCTAGTAACCGCGAGTAGTAAAATATGGCGGACAATTTGGAATCGCAACGTGAGTACAAAGAAAAACACAGATTTATGACACAAAATAGGAGGGAATTGGGCTGTAAATACATTGTGCTAAATCAGTTTACTGCGGTACTTAAGGGCAACTATTTATGCGTGGCGTCGGCTTCATTTGTCATCCTGAGTCAAACGATAACGGCGTTAATAAAGCCCCACCCGGCAACAACCTTTGACCACGTGTTCCCAGAATTCAAAGCGAGACCCTGTGTCGTTCGTTTTGCATCTTCTGGGGGCTCCCCGGGGTAAACCCTCCGTTACCCGGTGTAAGCGTCTCAAACGCCCCTAATGAGACACATGGTGTGATTGATGTGACATGTACAGTTGAAGTCAGAAGTTTACATACATTTACACCACTACCATCATCACTCAAAATGGTAAACAGGACTACCCGAACCATTGCAAGGTGTGCAAGCTATGTTTTAAGTACTGCAAGCACGTGAGGAATTCCACAAAATCACGAATTTAGTAAAGACTGTTACAAAAATGGTGACAACGCAAGTTAAAGCACACCAGTTTTAACACAGTTGTTTGTAAACTTCTGACTACAACTGTACGTGGTGTGACATGCGGTGTGACGTGATTTTTGGTGTGACGTCTAGTGCGACTTCTGGTATGACCTGCGATGTGACCTGTTGTGTGACTTGTACATGTGACTTGAATGTGTGACATGCGGTTTGACTGCGACATGTAATGCAGCTTGTGACATGGTTTGTAATGTGACCTGTGGTGCAACAGTCTAGTGATGCTGCCAGACGTGGGAGGTGACATGTGTCATGTTTTGCCACTTTCTTCATGCAGGCCAGGTATATCAACACCACTCCGACGTCCACCGTGTCTAGTTATTATACGTCTCCCTATCGTGAGGTGAAATTCTCCCCAGACTCCAGTGACCAATATACAAATCTTCAGTTGACGTTCTTCAGGGACCAAGCAGACAACTCTTATATACACCATGACCAGAATTGTGGCCAACTGGTACAACCTGAATCTCAGAGGTATACATTTTGTATAAATATAGCTGTGACGTCACACTATACATGTGACATCACACTATTTTGTGGTTGTCAGACGATTGTCCTCTTGAGCAGCGAAACACATGTATAACCCTTTAGCACATACCGTGGTGCCTTTCCTTTTGAAAAACACGTGCAAAGATCATGTCAACTTTTTTCTTCATGTATTGTTGAAAATGTTTTCTGCGTGTGTTATGTATAGAGTCCTTCGATCACGGATAAGAAGTCAAGCAATAACTTTATGGACACAGCCGTGTACAAATCGGCTACTCCTATTACTGCCCCAGCGAACTGAAGAACGACATGGATTACGACAAGGCTACGCTGTAACATGTGGGACCTTCATCTGCAGCCATTTGCTGAGGACAGGTATGGCGAATATGGACCAGGTGAGGGCGCTGTTTTATGTCGATTAAGCCTCCGAAATGCACCCCACATAAATTACACGGACACTCAACTGGGAGACTCCGGAAGCACTATCCCGTGGGGCTATTTCTGTTTCAGGCTATTGGTTGCAAACGTATGTTGTTCACTTTGTCACTCACTTTGTTAGAAGTAGGATAATTTATAGTTTGTATTACGCAGGTACTTAAATGAATGGAGCTGGGCTAGGGCCCATATTTCCCAGGGTCGGCCTGACTGTTGAGTAAACTCGAAAGAAAAAAAAACCACTGCCACGTGATTGTAAATTGGACCAGAGAGGAC
Source organism: Henricia sp. BOLD:AAB3569 (assembly GCA_037783545.1). NCBI lineage: Eukaryota > Metazoa > Echinodermata > Asteroidea > Spinulosida > Echinasteridae > Henricia > Henricia sp. BOLD:AAB3569. The sequence continues at coordinate 2,511,674 of JBBELK010000219.1, forward strand.
GGGGCGGTCGCTTATGCATATACATATACATGGTGTATGGTAAAGGTATACACTGCATTATTCATTGTAAATCGGACCAGTGAGGACGGGGCGGGCGCTTATGAATATACATGGTGTATGGTAAAGAGGGATATACACTGCATTATTCATGTGGGTATTCTACTTTTCTTCTTCTACTACCTTTCCCATACAGAGCAAAGTTGTAGAATAATAAGCGCCTGGGTGATTGTTGCGTGCAATCTCGTAGGAGTCGTGGTATCCGTCATGACCGTCTGCGTGGTGGGACACATGAGGAGAATAAGATACGCCCACATTCAGGACGGTGTCTACAAGGAATGATTGGCGTTTTGAGAAGTGTTGGGAAGTATAGGTTTTGAAGTCCGTATAACGGGATAGTTAAGATGGTATGTGATTATGCTTATGCTCAAAATTTGACGGAGATTGTTTCAAGTAAAAAAACAATTATTATACACATTTATCTGATAGTGTTTTGCAATTTGGATTATACATATTTATTGTACAGGCTTTAAGTGAATTTAGCATTGAATATAACTTTGTATTCCACTGCATTCCGCTCTACGCTTGAACGACTTAGGCTTTATATGAGACTTTTGGAGCATACCAATCTTCCATTGATTGCAACGTGCTCAATAGACTGCCAAAGTGAATACGTCTCCTTTTGTTGGTTGCCTAGGCAATTGGCTCTAAACTAAAAATCACTGAACCGTGTCCCTGTGCTTTGCAATGGTACTTTCCCCCGACGGCCATGATAGTTTAGAGCAAATTGCCATGGCAACACGTCACACTTCGGCTGTCTATACCCCATTACTGCCCAGGATTTCGAGTATATTCTCACATTTTAATGGCCTGGATTATCCAGCAAACAGTGAGACCGAGTTGTTTGCTGCCTCCAAGCGTCTTAAAAGTCTCCCATTGATGTCCACTTTTTGCCATCTTCCGTCAAATCACCTGATATGTACTCGATTAGCTTCAACCCGAGAGACCATTGGGACCTGTAGAAGCCAATCGAACCCATATGCGTGTATTTATAAATATTCACTAACTGATTATAAATATTCAGTACTTGATTAATATATAATTATTCACAAACGCCGGCTTGACTGTGTATTATAGCACTAGTAGTACAGAATGTTTTGGTAGACCACCGGCCGTATCATCATTCTGAAACTCTTGAGGGCGTAGTTAAATCCGTGCCCTTCCCAGGTGCCCCACGTGATGACTCCGCCGTTCAATCCGGCTGCGTCCGAACCGCGTACGTAGCGTCCGTTAGGGTTGGCTCGGTTGCAGGCGCCAAACCAGAAACCAGCCTGCCGAAGCTGGGCGCAGTTCGCCTGGGGCGACGCGTCGTAGTCTCGGTCCTGAATGGGGGTGGGAAAACAAATTAAATTAAATGTGCAAGGGGTTCATCATAATAGGAAGATAGGCGATCACATTGACCGGTGATATACGTACGTGAGTCGAGAAGTAGCTATTATTGTGGTATGAGAGTGCGTCTCCTCGGTTGCCAGCCAGAAACCTGCCGAGTGTCAGGCGGTGTCTCTGCTCCTCGCTGCCCACCATGAAACCGTCGTACACGGCAAAGCCTTCCTGGTCGTCCCAGTCGGTGAATTCTAGAGGGAAGAAATAAACATTACTGCTCTGTTTGCTTCTGAAACGACAAAACGTGTTGAATACAATTCCAAGCGGTAAGCAAATTTTGATATATAGAATGTAACCTGCATGGAAAATTGCTGAATTTCTTAGAAGACGGAAAACAGTCTCATATGTTTTGTACACAGGTTTAAGCCACGACCGAAATACTCAATTTCTTCCTAATGATCTGGATAAGCGACGTCCTGAATGAAGGTTGATTGGAATTACCGACTCGGAGTTGGTAATGCAGTCTTGAGGTAAGGCCATGGAGCATGTTGTTTCCCAACCAAAAGTCCGAATCCAGTCGACCGAAGCCATTTGCGTAGCTCGACCAATCGCGATAGAAGTTTCTCGAGCCGTCCTTCGGGAAGAGAAAAAAAACATTTTAAATTTTAGATTGAGCAATACTTAACTGTAAACACAATTCACATACACGTACGGCCAGTAATCGAACCCAGGACGTCAGAGGTGAAAAGTGGTGCAAGACTTGCTCTATTGTTCTCTCCCTCCATCTGGAGGATATTTTGGTGACCTGTGAAACCACTGTATAGCACCCACATCCCGACCTAAGTTATTGGCTTAAGCCCGCCGCACACCTCTGCGATTTACCGGATCATCGGGTCATCGGACCACATACCGGAAAGGTGTGCGCTGAAACAATTCGGGCCGGTCTGACCGTACGCTATAGACCGGAGCAAATCAAACTTGTTTGATTTTTCCGGATCCGATGGTTCGGTGTCCGATGGGCCGGTAAATCGCAAAGGTGTGCGGCGGGCTTAAGATTAGCTCTAAATTTAGCTTTCGATTCACCTTTCTGTTTTGGATGACAGTCCACGCTCCCCCGTCTGTCGTCATATCACAGTACACCATGACTTCAGCTCCCTTCTTGCCGGATCCTGACGGGTTCCCAACCGCGTACACGCCGTCCTGCCAGTACGCCCACAATCTCAAGCAGCTACATCCGTCCTTACAGATCGTTCCAGACCTACCGAGCGGTTCATGATGAGATGTTCGACGCTCCGAATTCTCCGTGCTTGTCCCCTCATCCTGGTGCAGTCTCCATCTGTGTTTATGAGTCCCACTCCCCGCATCAGCCTCCCCTCCGATTAAGATCTCCTGTTCCTTTTCCAACTTTTCAGGACTGCTAGTTGATGCCAAACTGCAGGGTATAAAGAAAAACCTCTTGTTTTTATCTCCAAAACTGAAATGGAAAATTTGTATTCGACTATATGCAGTCAAGTTGGTATGGTTACTGGGCATGTCTGGTTATTAAATAACTGATTAATGCTCTTGCATAACAACGATAGACAATTATTCTTCCCTGGGTTCTGAAATACGAAAACACATTTTCTGCCTTTATTACAAAAAGTGACATCTACAACTATAATATTGCAGGCCTGTTTAAACACTGTTACGCAAGATAGTCTGCTTTCACAATCTACAAGTAGGCCTACATGTAGGAAGATTCCATGTTGACAAGACCACAGTTTACCTATGTGCAAAGAACGTTTCTAGTAACGACATTCAGCGGAACTTGCATTGTCCAAGAAACTATACCAGGCTGTTTCAGGACAACGTTCCTGATGTTCGCCCACCAGCTACCTCAACCACGGGTAACGGATCTGCTCATTAACCATATCAACACGACTGCATATTATAAGCAAGCCTAGAATGAGAGATGGGCCTTATCGGGATTCAAACCAGAGACCTCACACACTGGGCAGATGCTCTACCAGCTGAACTATAAGGTACAGTGGTATATATTCCTATATAGTTTCTCTGCGAACCCAATGTTTCTTTCGATGTTGGGTGTATGGAAGCGCCACTGAGAAAAGTAACGAACAATGTTGCAATGTATATTCCAATAGAAACTATCTATACTGTATTTCAGTTTTGGAGGTGGAAAATAAGGAAACACAAAGAGCGTTTCACTCACCCTGGGGAAGCCGCGGCTCTACCGCTGACAACACCGTCCCGCGGAACATCCCCCTTCTCTTCAACCCGTGGCGTGTCTCGTTCATACGGTGGCGTCTCCGGGGTGTCTTCGTCTCTCGTTCCACGGTCCAAATCCTTGTCCTTGGTAGGACTTTCCAATGCCGGCGCGGCTTTTAGATTGCTAGCGTCATCATGGAGTGGCTTCACGATTGGAGAGATTTCTAGAGTTTGGAGGATAATAATAGAAGCATCATTCTAAAAGTTGTTTACAGACAACTTACCCTTCATTCAAACACAAAAACCATGCATCATGCATGACTTTTCAGGTTTTCTGACGTATTACTGCATTTATGTGGCTGGAATTTCTACAAGGCAGTTTATTAACATTGTAATGTTGTTGTTCCTGTTTTAAAAGTTACAATCATGTAATCTGTTTTTAACACCCGAATCCGATTAGGCCTAGACTGCCATCCTTATACACATACCGATCTCCGTTGCCACCTGTTCGTATCCAGGGACCGCCTCCAGCTTGCTTTTGGTTCCAGGGGAACTACCGACGAACCCACCCAACACCTCGGCTTGGAATTGGTTCTCAGTCTCCGGGGAGGACTTGTCAACAGCGGACGCTTCTTGAACACCCGGCGGTAAGACCGTCTCAGAGCCGGACAAGGAAGACTGGTCAGGCTGGCCGGCGGTGCTAATCACCGGTCGGGTTGAAGGATCGACTTCCACGATGGATGAAAAAGACGGCATTGGGTAGTCTGAAACCTCGTAATCAGGCGGAAGAATGCTCGCTGGAATGAGATGATCAAAATGCTTGTAAAAGTGATGACTTACTGTAAAAGAATATCTGTGCAACTCCGGCTGTTCTATAAAACAGCCCGATAGAAGGAGATTCTGTCCTCGGGCATATGCAGCATATATAAATCGCGAGTAGCAAAAATAGTAAAGTTCGGACTCACGATTATAATTTTTAAAACTATTTAGTTACAGTGAACTTTTCGATTACTTGCGCTTTTTTATATATCGTACAACGGTGAAGCGTTTGTCAAATTTTCTCATGTGTTATGTTTCCACATGGTAAAAACAAAGCAGCATTCTTTTCAGACATTTTGGTAACTATAGCCTATTAGCAATTTACTCGGGTAGTCGCGAGTATCGAGTAGTAAACTTAACTAATCGTGCAAAACTGTGGTTTATACTTGGAGTGCGGGCCTCCCAATATATGCGATTTTTTGCCACGAATTAGGTACGATTTGGTGAGATTACACTGTTAAAAAAATCTCTGTTCGTTTACAGTACATTCATATGTCAATTGGCATTACATAGCGTACTGTTTTTAAACAGTACATTCTACTTTTTTGTTTTATCTGTTTGCATACAGTAGACTACCGTTATTTGGAATTGTAAATTTACAGAAGTTTCTTCTGTTTTTCAACAGACGACTAAGTAGTAAGTGTTCGTTTTGTGCATGGTTTTGTTCTTTAACAAAGCCTTCTGTACAGAAACAATTCTATGTAACTGAACGAAGCAGTCCAGGTTATTGACGACTGTTTCTTGTTGACCTTTACAGTTCACTTTTTGTGTTGTAGATGCACCACACTTCATGTAAAATAAGTCGGCATGTTTCTCTCAATTTCCTAGTTTTTATTTGCATGCCAGGGTGCAGTGGAGTTTCAACAGGGTGTACAATTTACCAAAAATGTAACCCGACTCACTGAAATACAGGAATATGATAAATTCAGGGGGAATTTCCGCCCGAGTCTACTGTATTCCCGCACTTTGAGGCAGGTTACATGCTCCCGTGTATCTCCACTGCAGGCAGTATTGCACGGCAAATAAAACGCAAATAAAAACCAAAAAATGTACGAAAATACCGACTTGCCTTTCACGACATGTAGAGCAGCTACTTCTCGTTCAATTCGGCACTATAAACTGAACATAACGCCCGCCAAAATCTGTCATTTCATATACGAACGGCACAACTACAAAAAGCGCACTGCGCAGTTTGAATTTACTGCAGTGATTTCCCAGCATGCAACGTACTGGTACTCGCTATCAACGCCGCGTAATTTCTGCCGCATACCATGGGAACATCGATGGGATAACAGAAGGACCTCTGTTACTAAACAGTAACATGGCTGTATTTTAACAGATGAAGATTAACAGTTTCTTGTTCGTGAACAAACCTGTAATTTAACGGCAAACAGTCTGTAATCATACAGAACAATATTTTTAAAATGTACACAGACGGAAGAACGTTTGTGCAATAACAACAAATTCCAAAAACAGTAAAAGGTACTGTTCGATTTTGACTTTTTCAACAGAAAAACGCCTGTGACTCAACACAATTTTTTACAGTGTACCAGAGACTGTCTATAGATTATATACAATCGTACTAAATCGTACCTAATTGTTGGAATTTCGTGGCAAAAATCGCACAGTGGGAGGCCCGCTTTAGTTCAGGGATGGTCGTACATGTAACATGAAACCTAACTTACGGAACATGGTGTTGCGGTGACCTCAATTTTCGCACCTCGCGCGCTAATCAAGTTTGTTAAAAGATGACTGATGTTAACACCAAAGCGTCTATGTTCTCTTATCATCCGAAATAAACATTGGCGATCCCGAGAGCCTTTAAGCGGCAACAACAAAGAATTTTACCGGTGTATGAACTTTTCTCCATCTGGTTTCACTTGCATGGGATGGTTGGGAGGAGGTTGCTAAAAACGGATTAAAGATTTTTAGGGGTGGTCTTCGATTCATGAACTTTTTTGAGGGGGGTGGGGAGGAGAGGGAGGGAAGGGGTGACCAGGCATAATTATGAGGTGCGTCGGTGGCTCTCAAAGTCCGTATACAGGATTTGAGATGCCCCAAAACTCCAATCAACCATTTGACTAGAATGATCGATTCCAAGAACAAAATAATGGATTCTAAAAATAATAGAATCGATTCCAAGAACAAAATAACCGATTCCAAAAATGATGGAATTGGCCAACTTATCGTCCCACTCACCCATCAGATGCTCGATTTGCTTCTCGATAATCGCGAGTCGATCCTTTATCTGATTAACATCTGTAGCGACATCATCGGAGCACTGGAACAAATGACAGATAACATGTAGCCGTGAATGTGACGTGTTGGAAGAACTTACCGTGTGTGAAAGTGCAGCTTTCCTGGCTGGCTACGAATAAATTTACTTTAAGTACGCATGGTTTACCATGCATGCACTATCACGGAATCGACACCGAACGCAACATCTGGTATGGTGCCTAATCACCATTGAATTAAAACAACCAAACTACCTGGGATGAGAGAAAAATCGTAATTAGGGCCTTATCGGAAGTATTCAATGGTGCGTCATAGCTCAGCTGGTAGAGCATCTGTCCGTTGTGTCGGAGGTCTAGTGGAAAACCTGAGAGAGTATGCCTCACAGCTCAGCTGGTAGAGCATCTGCCCGGTGTGACAGAGGTCTTGAGAAAAACCTGAGGGAGTATACCACTGTGCCTCATAACTCAGCTGGTAGAGCATCTGCCTGGTGTGACAGAGGTCTTGAGGAAAACCTGAGGGAGTATACAACTGTGCCTCATGGCTCAGCTGGCAGAGCATCTGCCCGGTGTGTCAGAGGTCTTGGGGAAAACCCGAGGGAGTATACAACTGTGCCTCATGGCTCAGCTGGCAGAGCATCTGCCCGGTGAGTCAGATGTCTTGGGTTCAAATCCCGATACTACCCCTACGATTTGTTTCTCTCATCTGAAGTTTGGTGGAATGTGCACCGTACTGAAAGGACAAGCACCATTTTGCATGACCGTATCGGTGGCATGCACCAAACTCGTCAAAGTACACGATTCGATGACGGCCAAAACGTACAAAAATACTGTGATTGTTCAGGTCTGATAGAAATTCATAGTCACGAGCGGAAAGAAATGTAACGAGTATACTCTCAGTTTTGAGAAAAAAAAAATAGAAATCATTTTATTAGATCCTAAAAGGTAGAACACATGATTGGTATCTCGAAAATCAGAAATGTTCACATATTCACACATAACTTACACAATATAAACATGATGATGGTAGAAAACCTCCCCTGAAATGGTTTTGTCTGAAGTGCTATATTCTTTGAGAAATGAGTTAAACAACTAATTTTCGTCTTATGAGACGAAAATTCAGTTCGCCCCAAAACCACTTCGCCCTAACCCACTTCGTCCTGAACCTTTTCGCCCAAAAGCCATTTCGCCCAAATGCCACTTCGCCCAAAAACCACTTCAGGGCAAAGTGGTTTTTGGGCGAAGTGACTGGAAAGCTTTGTTGACTGTTTTCTCAAAAGTTAGACAAAGACTTTTACTCGGGTTGGTTTTAATCATGCATGCATATCTTCAATCACACAGAGAGATAAAATTAAGTAACGGTTTACCAATCATGTGTTCTACCTTAATTTAACTCATGCGAACATGCTATGACCAGATAAAAATGGGACAACTTTAAAGTGGCTAAGCTGACCGCCGTGTGAAGAGTTAATGCTTCTTCACCAAAGCCTTAACCTTTCCGTGCGGTCAATCTTCAAATATAATTTCACAAAAATGTCCTAAGGACACTGATTATAAATTATATCAAAACAATACTATCCATTTCATTCGTGTCCGGTTTTAGGTTAAGGCTGTCGCCGAAGACATGACAAATTTTCAATTTCGTTCCGGCGTCGGCGGTCTTAAATCTCAAACAAGAAAGAAAAAGGTCGCTTCGGAAATCGCGTCTGGAAGAAATATCTGTTATTTTGTTCACATCGTGTAGTATTTCTCTTGTTAGCTAATACGCCTTCAGCTGGATCGCATTGCGTAGTTCAAGGTTGTGCAATGTTTCAGTTTCTACAGTGCTTGCGAGATTTATTTTGCCAGAGGCGGTGCTTTTGTGTGTAACTAGCACCTGACGTTTGTGGTCAAGTGTCACGTCTCCATGGAAATCATCACTTTTTACTTTTTTTCTGAGCGGAAGAAATCCCGCCTGACGACTCGGAATTATAGAGTGAAATTTGTTCCCCTGAAGAATGTAGGTCTCTAATGTTAGCCTGAAGGAACGGAAAGCAGTATGGTGTAAAGTCACAGGATTTGTGCTAAATTTTAGAATAAAGACTTTGAAAGTCAGCATTGTTTACTGGATTGTGAGATTTTTCGTTTAGTGACGACCTTTGACAAACAGAAACTTTAATTGTTTAGTTTATATAATACAGAAGAAAAAATATTGATATCAGGGGAGGGTCGTGCCATTTAAGACTTATTTAAAGTCTGATATTGCGTATCACCAATTATAGGTATACTTCTCATAAACTTGTGAAGTATGCGCAATCTAAAATGGTACAATCGGCCCCCGTACCTGATATCAATATTATTTTTTTCTTATACGCTGCCCCCTGGTATATATGAAGCGAAATATTTTAGGTTCAAAAAAAGAAAAACAATTTTATTAAAATTTCGATTCTTGATCAAAACAAACGGTTGAATACCGTGAATTAACTTGTGGATAACAAGGCACTAATCAACCAATCCCTTTTAAGACTGTTCCGCTTCAGTAATTTCATCCAGGTATACAAGACGACCTGTTTGAACAAAGTGGTTTCATCAGGGAGCCACTTCATGCAGAGTGGCGCACCCTGCCTCGGAGGCTCTTACAGCCTTGTCAAAAGAGGTGGTATACTTATAAGTTTGGTTCCGAGATAAAATAAAGTCTATTCTCCGAAAGTTCTTACAATTTCTCACAGTTTTCCAAAAAGCACATTAACTTAAATAGTTACCGGTGTCTTTTTAAAAGTGTTCTGGTGCTCCCGATATGCATATTGATGTAAAAATGCGCCACACTGTTTACCTTATCTTTGGGTATTTTCAGCTCGTAATGGCATGTTCCATCGTCATCACCGTGCGCTTGGACAGAAGGTACTGTCGAAACATCTCCAATCACGGCCAAGCCGATCAACGAGTACACGATGAACACCCACAGTAGACCCATGTCTGAGACGGCGTGTTCCAGTGAAGTTTATAAGCGCGCCTGCTGGGAATGAACTTGGGATTACTTGCATCTGGTCCCTGTTTCCGACGTCATTACTGGTGCAGCCAATCAACGGCTTCGGTTGCCGATTACCAAGGTTGACAATCGGTCCGTTGATTCCGTAGTTACTTCAAAAACATAATTCTGGTCATGCACGATGGCGACCATATCCAGAAGAAAATATCTGGGCCCACGAAATGGAAATAATTGCACCTGTATAATTAATTGGTTTGTTATATAATTCGAAAAAGAAAAAAAAAAATTCCCCTGAATTTAAGACATGCTTTTGAGAGCTTTTGCTCATGCATAAATCAGCATATTGTATAAATTAGTACATTCATGCATAATCTTGCTTTGATCGGGTAATTAGCATAATATATGCATTATTAAAAATTGCATCTGATGAAGTAATTTTTGCTACGAAAACTTATACACCATTTACTTTAGTTTGCTTATAAGTGCCACTCCAACCTCGTGCCCAGGGTGTTCGAGCATCCTTAAAACTTCCTAACTGCTCAGACCATGGTGCCGAGGTCGGTGCCACTGTATCATTTTTGTGATATTAAAATTGGTCAGTTTTCTTCTCCGAGTTGACGAATTATTCATGTCACGCAAATTTCCAAGTTTAACATTTTATTGGCAACAATTCTGAGGGTATCAAGGATTTACCAGGTCTTAGAAATTAAAAAAAAAATATTTTTCGATGTGCAACATTTTGTAGTTGATGGTTTTTGCGGGCAGTTTTGGCACTATGTTGCCGCTGTACAAAACCCTAGAGAATGGCGCTGTTTTTGTTTCAGGTATCTATATACCGGCTGTCTAAACTTTCGGTCGTTATAGAACAGTTTTGACAAGAAATTGTGCATAGTGTTTGTTTTTACGAGCTCACGCAACATGAGCGACAACAGCAGATGGGAAAATGACTTGGTTTCTGCAGAATTGTGGTTTTGTTGGTAAAATGCAGTTAAAGCCCGCCGCACACCTTTGCGATTTACCGGCCCATCGGACACCGAACCATCGGATCCGGAAAAATCAAACAAGTTTGATTTGCTCCGGTCTTATAGCGTACGTACGGTCAGACCAGCCCGAATTGTTTCAGCGCACACCTTTCCGGTATGGGGTCCGATGATCCGATTATCCGGTAAATCGCAAAGGTGTGCGGCGGGATTTAGGAATGAGGAAAAATTACAAATCTGAAATTTTTTAAATGTCGTAATTTATTTCCTTGACGAGCAGTCAAGATCAAATTTAAAGAATATCGTCTATGGGTTCTAAGCAACATTTCCTGTAATTTGGTAGAAAATCTGAATCATAAATTGTTGGGTAAACAATTTAAAAACCCATACGGGGTTAGTCCAGCGATTTTCTCAAACTGCTAGAAATTGACTTTTTTGAAAATACGTCAGAAATGACTCCTAATAAAAAATTTGCCAATTTAGAACTTATTTCAGCAGTTTTTGAAGAAAAAAAGCAATGTTGGCCAGGATTCGAAATTGTTCATCAAAATCTGAATATTCGAAAATTTCATAATTTTATTTCCTAGACGAGAAGTCAAGGTCAAATTCCAGGAATATCATTTATGAGTTCTAAGCAACATTTCCTACAGTTTTGAAGCTAGTTGTATCGTTTTCAAAAAAAAATTTCCCCCAGTTGTCCTTGCATTTTTCAGGGCAATACAGTTTTTGTGGGGGGGGGGGGATCGAGGGGTGGGGGAGCACTGGAAATGTTTGGAAAGCACAAATGCCCCCCCCCCCCCCCCCCCACCCCCCCACCCCCCGTAGCTACGCTGCTGTTTCAAACAATTTCAAAGGAATTTCTATCAATTTTTAAGGGGCGTTGGAGTCCTTAGCAACCGGATTCATCTATAGAGCCTTTGCACGGCGGCCATGACGGGGGCAGTTACATTGTCACAGTATGCCAAGCACGAGTAGTCACTTTGTGGATATATTGTCACATCATTTAAATATGAAAACCTGCCCCCTGTCATGGTCGCCGATGCAAAAGCTCTATAGGGGTGTTAGGGATAGAGTCCCTTTGCCACCTATTGTGCATGGTATCTTTTTTTCGGGCGCTTTTTTTTCCCTGGGTTATCTCGGGAGCGTACGCGTTGTTATGCAATCACGTCTTGTGTGTGACGTTCTTTTCCTGTACCTCTGGATGTCGACCTTGTGCCTGGGACAACGGGACAGAGGAACTAGTTTGCGTGGACGTGGCAGTTTTGTAGTTGGTCCCGATATTCTCGGTCGAATCGAACCACCTGGCACTCTTTAAAGGTAATTTTTAAATTTTCGTATTTATTAAGTGTATAGGCCTACAACGTAGCAGGTTTCTTAAAAATTGCAAAATATTTACTTTTTTGAAAATGTGTCATGCAGAAATGACTTCTAAAAAAAATAGCAAATTTATAACTTATTTTAGCAGTTTTTGAACTAAGCTAAGGAAATTAAGAAATTTTGGCAAATGTTTTCCTCAAAATCTAAATTTTTTTAAATTTCATATTTTATTTCCTGGAGCATGACATTAAAAACCCGTGTTTTCAAAGAAAAACTTAATATTTTCTCATTGCTAAAAACATGTTTTCTAAACATGAATTGAAGTATTAGTGGCGAGGGTGTACGGTATTATACCATTTTATCAAGGGTTCCATCAGAAGAGATTTCGACTTGCAATCATAAGGTCCCTGGTTCGAATCTCAGTGTTGTTTGGGATTTTTCGAAATTTCTCGGTTTCTTCTTTTTCTCTAATAGTAAGAGTAAGAATTCCAGCTATTTCCAAGATTGTCACTTGAAAAGTATTAGTCATTGAAACTTAGTAGACTCTATTCGGGTTAAAAAATTGGGGTCTACCCCTCGCTGTGGTGTAAAAAAAACACGCCTCCGACGGGATGCCCAGATAGCTCAGTTGGTAGAACAGTTGGCCATGTATGCTAAGGACCTAGGTTCGAATCCCAGTCGGGGCACTAAATTATAAATTCGTGTTTCTAAATTTATCTCTAATTGTCAATCCTATCATATACCCTCACTCTATATTATAATAATAATGATTTCTATATAGGAATGGGTTGGCATATATTTTCCCCACCCCCCTATGGAGGTAAGACCTCTTTTCACGATAGGCCATCAGTGTAGCGAAATTGGTTGGCATGGATTTTCCCCACTAAATAGAGGCAAGCACAATATTGTTGTGGTGCTCTGGCGGGATGCCATGTAGAGCAGTTGGCCATGTATGCCAAGGATCTGGGTTCGAATCCCAGTCGGGGCACTGCAATTTCCTCGTGTTTCTAAATTCATCTCTAATTTGTCAATCCTATCATATACGCACGCGTGGATTGGGCCTGTATAATGGTCCTGTACCATAAGCCTAATTTTTCTTTAACACATTTAACACTCAGAACAAAGACTACAATTTGTTGTCTGGCTCTTTCAAGCTTCTAAATACTTTATCTTTTAAAACAAAGCAACGAGTATTGCACAAAATCTGTCACAAATGGGAATCGAACCAGGGACATTCATGACAGATATCCATCGCTCTAACCACTACACCAAACGAACTCGCTAAAATTTATCCCATTTGGCATCAAAATTGGCCCAAAATGTACTTTTTTGAAAATGTCCCAGAAATGCCTCCTAACGAAAATTTAGCCCATTTGGCAGCTATTTCAGCAGTTTCCAAGCTAAATTTCGAAGAAAATGCAAATTTTGGCCTTAAAAATATAAAATTTTCAAAAATTCATATTTTATTAACTGAATGTGCAGTCAAGGTAGAATTCAAGGAATATCATCTATGGGTCTTGAGCAACATTTCCTACAATTTTGAAGGAAATATGAATCATAACATTTTTTGTCAAAAATGAAAAAAACATAAGGGGTTAGTCCATCAATTTTTATCAAAATTGGCCCAAAATGTACTTTTTTGAAAATGTCCCAGAAATGCCTCCTAACGAAAATTTAGCCCATTTGGCAGCTATTTCAGCAGTTTCCAAGCTAAATTTCGAAGAAAATGCACATTTTGGCCCAAAAAATATAAAATTTTCAAAAATTCATATTTTATTCCCTGAATGAGCAGTCAAGGTAGAATTCAAGGAATATCATCTATGGGTCTTGAGCAACATTTCCTACAATTTTGAAGGAAATATGAATCATAACATTTTTGGTCAAAAATAAAACAAACATAAGGGGTTAGTCCATCAATTTTTATCAAAATTGGCCCAAAATGTACTTTTTTGAAAATGTCCCAGAAATGCCTCCTAACGAAAATTTAGCCCATTTGGCAGCTATTTCAGCAGTTTCCAAGCTAAATTTCGAAGAAAATGCACATTTTGGCCCAAAAAATATAAAATTTTCAAAAATTCATATTTTATTCCCTGAATGAGCAGTCAAGGTAGAATTCAGGGAATATCATCTATGGGTCTTGAGCAACATTTCCTACAATTTTGAAGGAAATATGAATCATAACATTTTTGGTCAAAAATAAAAAAAACATAAGGGGTTAGTCCATCAATTTTTATCAAAATTGGCCCAAAATGTACTTTTTTGAAAATGTCCCAGAAATGCCTCCTAACGAAAATTTAGCCCATTTGGCAGCTATTTCAGCAGTTTCCAAGCTAAATTTCAAAGAAAATGCAAATTTTGGCCCAAAAAATATAAAATTTTCAAAAATTCATATTTTACTAACTGAATGTGCAGTCAAGGTAGAATTCAAGGAATATCATCTATGGGTCTTGAGCAACATTTCCTACAATTTTGAAGGAAATATGAATCATAACATTTTTGGTCAAAAATAAAAAAAACATAAGGGGTTAGTCCATCAATTTTTATCAAAATTGGCCCAAAATGTACTTTTTTGAAAATGTCCCAGAAATGCCTCCTAACGAAAATTTAGCCCATTTGGCAGCTATTTCAGCAGTTTCCAAGCTAAATTTCGAAGAAAATGCAAATTTTGGCCCCAAAAATATAAAATCTTCAAAAATTCATATTTTATTAACTGAATGTGCAGTCAAGGTAGAATTCAAGGAATATCATCTATGGGTCTTGAGCAACATTTCCTACAATTTTGAAGGAAATATGAATCATAACATTTTTTGTCAAAAATGAAAAAAACATAAGGGGTTAGTCCATCAATTTTTATCAAAATTGGCCCAAAATGTACTTTTTTGAAAATGTCCCAGAAATGCCTCCTAACGAAAATTTAGGCCATTTGGCAGCTATTTCAGCAGTTTCCAAGCTAAATTTCGAAGAAAATGCACATTTTGGCCCAAAAAATATTAAACTTTCAAAAATTCATATTTTATTCCCTGAATGAGCAGTCAAGGTAGAATTCAAGGAATATCATCTATGGGTCTTGAGCAACATTTCCTACAATTTTGAAGGAAATATGAATCATAACATTTTTGGTCAAAAATAAAAAAAAACATAAGGGGTTAGTCCATCAATTTTTATCAAAATTGGCCCAAAATGTACTTTTTTGAAAATGTCCCAGAAATGCCTCCTAACGAAAATTTAGCCCATTTGGCAGCTATTTCAGCAGTTTCCAAGCAAAATTTCTATGAAAATGCAAATTTTGGCCCAAAAAATATGAAAATTTCAAAAATTCATATTTTATTCCCTGAATGAGCAGTCAAGGTAGAATTCAAGGAATATCATCTATAAGTCCTGAGCAACATTTCCTACAATTTTGAAGGAAATATGAATCATAACATTTTTTGTCAAAAATAAAAAAAACATAAGGGGTTAGTCCATCAATTTTTATCAAAATTGGCCCAAAATGTACTTTTTTGAAAATGTCCCAGAAATGCCTCCTAACGAAAATTTAGCCCATTTGGCAGCTATTTCAGCAGTTTCCAAGCTAAATTTCGAAGAAAATGCACATTTTGGCCCAAAAAATATAAAATTTTCAAAAATTAATATTTTATTCCCTGAATGAGCAGTCAAGGTAGAATTCAAGGAATATCATCTATGGGTCTTGAGCAACATTTCCTACAATTTTGAAGGAAATATGAATCATAACATTTTTGGTCAAAAATAAAAAAAACATAAGGGGTTAGTCCATCAATTTTTATCAAAATTGGCCCAAAATGTACTTTTTTGAAAATGTCCCAGAAATGCCTCCTAACGAAAATTTAGCCCATTTGGCAGCTATTTCAGCAGTTTCCAAGCTAAATTTCGAAGAAAATGCAAATTTTGGCCCAAAAAATATAAAATTTTCAAAAATTCATATTTTATTAACTGAATGTGCAGTCAAGGTAGAATTCAAGGAATATCATCTATGGGTCTTGAGCAACATTTCCTACCATTTTGAAGGAAATATGAATCATAACATTTTTTGTCAAAAATGAAAAAAACATAAGGGGTTAGTTAGTCCATCAATTTTTATCAAAATTGGCCCAAAATGTACTTTTTTGAAAATGTCCCAGAAATGCCTCCTAACGAAAATTTAGCCCATTTGGCAGCTATTTCAGCAGTTTCAAAACAAAATTTCTAAGAAAATGCAAATTTTGGCCCAAAAAATATAAAATTTTCAAAAATTCATATTTTATTCCCTGAATGAGCAGTCAAGGTAGAATTCAAGGAATATCATCTATGGGTCTTAAGCAACATTTCCTTCAATTTTGAAGGAAATATGAATCATAACATTTTTGGTCAAAAATAAAACAAACATAAGGGGTTAGTCCATCAATTTTTATCAAAATTGGCCCAAAATGTACTTTTTTGAAAATGTCCCAGAAATGCCTCCTAACGAAAATTTAGCCCATTTGGCAGCTATTTCAGCAGTTTCCAAGCTAAATTTCGAAGAAAATGCAAATTTTGGCCCCAAAAATATAAAATTTTCAAAAATTCATATTTTATTAACTGAATGTGCAGTCAAGGTAGAATTCAAGGAATATCATCTATGGGTCTTGAGCAACATTTCCTACAAATTTGAAGGAAATATGAATCATAACATTTTTGGTCAAAAATAAAAAAAACATAAGGGGTTAGTCCATCAATTTTTATCAAAATTGGCCCAAAATGTACTTTTTTGAAAATGTCCCAGAAATGCCTCCTAACGAAAATTTAGCCCATTTGGCAGCTATTTCAGCAGTTTCCAAGCTAAATTTCGAAGAAAATGCACATTTTGGCCCAAAAAATATAAAATTTTCAAAAATTCATATTTTATTCCCTGAATGAGCAGTCAAGGTAGAATTCAAGGAATATCATCTATGGGTCTTGAGCAACATTTCCTACAATTTTGAAGGAAATATGAATCATAACATTTTTGGTCAAAAATAAAAAAAACATAAGGGGTTAGTCCATCAATTTTTATCAAAATTGGCCCAAAATGTACTTTTTTGAAAATGTCCCAGAAATGCCTCCTAACGAAAATTTAGCCCATTTGGCAGCTATTTCAGCAGTTTCCAAGCTAAATTTCGAAGAAAATGCAAATTTTGGCCCCAAAAATATAAAATTTTCAAAAATTCATATTTTATTAACTGAATGTGCAGTCAAGGTAGAATTCAAGGAATATCATCTATGGGTCTTGAGCAACATTTCCTACAAATTTGAAGGAAATATGAATCATAACATTTTTGGTCAAAAATAAAAAAAAACATAAGGGGTTAGTCCATCAATTTTTATCAAAATTGGCCCAAAATGTACTTTTTTGAAAATGTCCCAGAAATGCCTCCTAACGAAAATTTAGCCCATTTGGCAGCTATTTCAGCAGTTTCCAAGCAAAATTTCTATGAAAATGCAAATTTTGGCCCAAAAAATATGAAAATTTCAAAAATTCATATTTTATTCCCTGAATGAGCAGTCAAGGTAGAATTCAAGGAATATCATCTATAAGTCCTGAGCAACATTTCCTACAATTTTGAAGGAAATATGAATCATAACATTTTTTGTCAAAAATAAAAAAAACATAAGGGGTTAGTCCATCAATTTTTATCAAAATTGGCCCAAAATGTACTTTTTTGAAAATGTCCCAGAAATGCCTCCTAACGAAAATTTAGCCCATTTGGCAGCTATTTCAGCAGTTTCCAAGCTAAATTTCGAAGAAAATGCACATTTTGGCCCAAAAAATATAAAATTTTCAAAAATTAATATTTTATTCCCTGAATGAGCAGTCAAGGTAGAATTCAAGGAATATCATCTATGGGTCTTGAGCAACATTTCCTACAATTTTGAAGGAAATATGAATCATAACATTTTTGGTCAAAAATAAAAAAAACATAAGGGGTTAGTCCATCAATTTTTATCAAAATTGGCCCAAAATGTACTTTTTTGAAAATGTCCCAGAAATGCCTCCTAACGAAAATTTAGCCCATTTGGCAGCTATTTCAGCAGTTTCCAAGCTAAATTTCGAAGAAAATGCAAATTTTGGCCCAAAAAATATAAAATTTTCAAAAATTCATATTTTATTAACTGAATGTGCAGTCAAGGTAGAATTCAAGGAATATCATCTATGGGTCTTGAGCAACATTTCCTACCATTTTGAAGGAAATATGAATCATAACATTTTTTGTCAAAAATGAAAAAAACATAAGGGGTTAGTTAGTCCATCAATTTTTATCAAAATTGGCCCAAAATGTACTTTTTTGAAAATGTCCCAGAAATGCCTCCTAACGAAAATTTAGCCCATTTGGCAGCTATTTCAGCAGTTTCAAAACAAAATTTCTAAGAAAATGCAAATTTTGGCCCAAAAAATATAAAATTTTCAAAAATTCATATTTTATTCCCTGAATGAGCAGTCAAGGTAGAATTCAAGGAATATCATCTATGGGTCTTAAGCAACATTTCCTTCAATTTTGAAGGAAATATGAATCATAACATTTTTGGTCAAAAATAAAACAAACATAAGGGGTTAGTCCATCAATTTTTATCAAAATTGGCCCAAAATGTACTTTTTTGAAAATGTCCCAGAAATGCCTCCTAACGAAAATTTAGCCCATTTGGCAGCTATTTCAGCAGTTTCCAAGCTAAATTTCGAAGAAAATGCAAATTTTGGCCCCAAAAATATAAAATTTTCAAAAATTCATATTTTATTAACTGAATGTGCAGTCAAGGTAGAATTCAAGGAATATCATCTATGGGTCTTGAGCAACATTTCCTACAAATTTGAAGGAAATATGAATCATAACATTTTTGGTCAAAAATAAAAAAAACATAAGGGGTTAGTCCATCAATTTTTATCAAAATTGGCCCAAAATGTACTTTTTTGAAAATGTCCCAGAAATGCCTCCTAACGAAAATTTAGCCCATTTGGCAGCTATTTCAGCAGTTTCCAAGCTAAATTTCGAAGAAAATGCACATTTTGGCCCAAAAAATATAAAATTTTCAAAAATTCATATTTTATTCCCTGAATGAGCAGTCAAGGTAGAATTCAAGGAATATCATCTATGGGTCTTGAGCAACATTTCCTACAATTTTGAAGGAAATATGAATCATAACATTTTTGGTCAAAAATAAAAAAAACATAAGGGGTTAGTCCATCAATTTTTATCAAAATTGGCCCAAAATGTACTTTTTTGAAAATGTCCCAGAAATGCCTCCTAACGAAAATTTAGCCCATTTGGCAGCTATTTCAGCAGTTTCCAAGCTAAATTTCGAAGAAAATGCAAATTTTGGCCCCAAAAATATAAAATTTTCAAAAATTCATATTTTATTAACTGAATGTGCAGTCAAGGTAGAATTCAAGGAATATCATCTATGGGTCTTGAGCAACATTTCCTACAAATTTGAAGGAAATATGAATCATAACATTTTTGGTCAAAAATAAAAAAAACATAAGGGGTTAGTCCATCAATTTTTATCAAAATTGGCCCAAAATGTACTTTTTTGAAAATGTCCCAGAAATGCCTCCTAACGAAAATTTAGCCCATTTGGCAGCTATTTCAGCAGTTTCCAAGCTAAATTTCGAAGAAAATGCACATTTTGGCCCAAAAAATATAAAATTTTCAAAAATTCATATTTTATTCCCTGAATGAGCAGTCAAGGTAGAATTCAAGGAATATCATCTATGGGTCTTGAGCAACATTTCCTACAATTTTGAAGGAAATATGAATCATAACATTTTTGGTCAAAAATAAAAAAAACATAAGGGGTTAGTCCATCAATTTTTATCAAAATTGGCCCAAAATGTACTTTTTTGAAAATGTCCCAGAAATGCCTCCTAACGAAAATTTAGCCCATTTGGCAGCTATTTCAGCAGTTTCCAAGCTAAATTTCGAAGAAAATGCAAATTTTGGCCCCAAAAATATAAAATTTTCAAAAATTCATATTTTATTAACTGAATGTGCAGTCAAGGTAGAATTCAAGGAATATCATCTATGGGTCTTGAGCAACATTTCCTACAATTTTGAAGGAAATATGAATCATAACATTTTTTGTCAAAAATAAAAAAAACCTAAGGGGTTAGTCCATCAATTTTTATCAAAATTGGCCCAAAATGTACTTTTTTGAAAATGTCCCAGAAATGCCTCCTAACGAAAATTTAGCCCATTTGGCAGCTATTTCAGCAGTTTCCAAGCTAAATTTCGAAGAAAATGCACATTTTGGCCCCAAAAATATAAAATTTTCAAAAATTCATATTTTATTAACTGAATGTGCAGTCAAGGTAGAATTCAAGGAATATCATCTATGGGTCTTGAGCAACATTTCCTACAATTTTGAAGGAAATATGAATCATAACATTTTTTGTCAAAAATGAAAAAAACATAAGGGGTTAGTCCATCAATTTTTATCAAAATTGGCCCAAAATGTACTTTTTTGAAAATGTCCCAGAAATGCCTCCTAACGAAAATTTAGCCCATTTGGCAGCTATTTCAGCAGTTTCCAAGCTAAATTTCGAAGAAAATGCACATTTTGGCCCAAAAAATATAAAATTTTCAAAAATTCATATTTTATTAACTGAATGTGCAGTCAAGGTAGAATTCAAGGAATATCATCTATGGGTCTTGAGCAACATTTCCTACAATTTTGAAGGAAATATGAATCATAACATTTTTTGTCAAAAATGAAAAAAACATAAGGGGTTAGTCCATCAATTTTTATCAAAATTGGCCCAAAATGTACTTTTTTGAAAATGTCCCAGAAATGCCTCCTAACGAAAATTTAGCCCATTTGGCAGCTATTTCAGCAGTTTCCAAGCTAAATTTCTAGAAAATGCAAATTTTGGCCCAAAAAATATAAAATTATTAAAAATTCATATTTTATTCCCTGAATGAGCAGTCAAGGTAGAATTCAAGGAATATCATCTATGGGTCTTAAGCAACATTTCCTACAATTTTGAAGGAAATATGAATCATAACATTTTTGGTCAAAAATAAAAAAAACATAAGGGGTTAGTCCATCAATTTTTATCAAAATTGGCCCAAAATGTACTTTTTTGAAAATGTCCCAGAAATGCCTCCTAACAAAAATTTAGCCCATTTGGCAGCTATTTCAGCAGTTTCCCAGCTAAATTTCGAAGAAAATGCAAATTTTGGCCCAAAAAATATGAAATTTTCAAAAATTCATATTTTATTCCCTGAATGTGCAGTCAAGGTAGAATTCAAGGAATATCATCTATGGGTCATGAGCAACATTTCCTACAATTTTGAAGGAAATATGAATCATAGTTTTTTTTGTCAAAAATAAAAAAAACATAAGGGGTTAGTCCATCAATTTTTATCAAAATTGGCCCAAAATGTACTTTTTTGAAAATGTCCTAGAAATGCCTCCTTACGAAAATTTAGCCCATTTGGCAGCTATTTCAGCAGTTTCCAAGCTAAATTTCGAAGAAAATGCAAATTTTGGCCCAAAAAATATAAAATTTTCAAAAATTCATATTTTATTAACTGAATGTGCAGTCAAGGTAGAATTCAAGGAATATCATCTATGGGTCTTGAGCAACATTTCCTACAATTTTGAAGGAAATATGAATCATAACATTTTTTGTCAAAAATGAAAAAAACATAAGGGGTTAGTCCATCAATTTTTATCAAAATTGGCCCAAAATGTACTTTTTTGAAAATGTCCCAGAAATGCCTCCTAACGAAAATTTAGCCCATTTGGCAGCTATTTCAGCAGTTTCCAAGCTAAATTTCGAAGAAAATGCAAATTTTGGCCCAAAAAATATAAAATTTTCAAAAATTCATATTTTATTAACTGAATGTGCAGTCAAGGTAGAATTCAAGGAATATCATCTATGGGTCTTAAGCAACATTTCCTACAATTTTAAAGGAAATATGAATCATAACATTTTTTGTCAAAAATAAAAAAAACATAAGGGGTTAGTCCATCAATTTTTATCAAAATTTGCCCAAAATGTACTTTTTTGAAAATGTCCCAGAAATGCCTCCTAACGAAAATTTAGCCCATTTGGCAGCTATTTCAGCAGTTTCCAAGCTAAATTTCGAAGAAAATGCAAATTTTGGCCCAAAAAATATAAAATTTTCAAAAATTCATATTTTATTAACTGAATGTGCAGTCAAGGTAGAATTCAAGGAATATCATCTATGGGTCTTAAGCAACATTTCCTACAATTTTGAAGGAAATATGAATCATAACATTTTTTGTCAAAAATAAAAAAAACATAAGGGGTTAGTCCATCAATTGTTATCAAAATTGGCCCAAAATGTACTTTTTTGAAAATGTCCCAGAAATGCCTCCTAACGAAAATTTAGCCCATTTGGCAGCTATTTCAGCAGTTTCCCAGCTAAATTTCGAAGAAAATGCAAATTTTGGCCCAAAAAATATGAAATTTTCAAAAATTCATATTTTCTTAACTGAATGTGCAGTCAAGGTAGAATTCAAGGAATATCATCTATGGGTCATGAGCAACATTTCCTACAATTTTGAAGGAAATATGAATCATAGTTTTTTTTGTCAAAAATAAAAATGTACTTTTTTGAAAATGTCCTAGAAATGCCTCCTAACGAAAATTTAGCCCATTTGGCAGCTATTTCAGCAGTTTCCAAGCTAAATTTCGAAGAAAATGCAAATTTTGGCCCAAAAAATATAAAATTTTCAAAAATTCATATTTTATTAACTGAATGTGCAGTCAAGGTAGAATTCAAGGAATATCATCTATGGGTCTTGAGCAACATTTCCTACAATTTTGAAGGAAATATGAATCATAACATTTTTTGTCAAAAATGAAAAAAACATAAGGGGTTAGTCCATCAATTTTTATCAAAATTGGCCCAAAATGTACTTTTTTGAAAATGTCCCAGAAATGCCTCCTAACGAAAATTTAGCCCATTTGGCAGCTATTTCAGCAGTTTCCAAGCTAAATTTCGAAGAAAATGCAAATTTTGGCCCAAAAAATGTAAAATTTTCAAAAATTCATATTTTATTAACTGAATGTGCAGTCAAGGTAGAATTCAAGGAATATCATCTATGGGTCTTGAGCAACATTTCCTACAATTTTGAAGGAAATATGAATCATAACATTTTTTGTCAAAAATGAAAAAAACATAAGGGGTTAGTCCATCAATTTTTATCAAAATTGGCCCAAAATGTACTTTTTTGAAAATGTCCCAGAAATGCCTCCTAACGAAAATTTAGCCCATTTGGCAGCTATTTCAGCAGTTTCAAAGCTAAATTTCGAAGAAAATGCAAATTTTGGCCAAAAAAATATAAAATTTTCAAAAATTCATATTTTATTCCCTGGATGAGCAGTCAAGGTAGAATTCAAGGAATATCATCTATGGGTCTTGAGCAACATTTCCTACAATTTTGAAGGAAATATGAATCATAATTTGTTTTGTCAAAAATAAAAAAAACATAAGGGGTTAGTCCAGCAATTTTTATCAAAATTGGCCCAAAATTGACTTTTTGGAAAATGTCTCAGAAATGCCTCCTAACGAAAATTTAGCCCATTTGGCAGCTATTTCAGCAGTTTCCAAGCTAAATTTCGAAGAAAATGCAAATTTTGGCCCCAAAAATATAAAATTTTCAAAAATTCATATTTTATTAACTGAATGTGCAGTCAAGGTAGAATTCAAGGAATATCATCTATGGGTCTTGAGCAACATTTCCTACAATTTTGAAGGAAATATGAATCATAACATTTTTTGTCAAAAATAAAAAAAACCTAAGGGGTTAGTCCATCAATTTTTATCAAAATTGGCCCAAAATGTACTTTTTTGAAAATGTCCCAGAAATGCCTCCTAACGAAAATTTAGCCCATTTGGCAGCTATTTCAGCAGTTTCCAAGCTAAATTTCGAAGAAAATGCACATTTTGGCCCAAAAAATATAAAATTTTCAAAAATTCATATTTTATTCCCTGGATGAGCAGTCAAGGTAGAATTCAAGGAATATCATCTATGGGTCTTGAGCAACATTTCCTACAATTTTGAAGGAAATATGAATCATAATTTGTTTTGTCAAAAATAAAAAAAACATAAGGGGTTAGTCCAGCAATTTTTATCAAAATTGGCCCAAAATTGACTTTTTGGAAAATGTCTCAGAAATGCCTCCTAACGAAAATTTAGCCCATTTGGCAGCTATTTCAGCAGTTTCCAAGCTAAATTTCGAAGAAAATGCAAATTTTGGCCCAAAAAATATAAATTTTTCAAAAATTCATATTTTATTAACTGAATGTGCAGTCAAGGTAGAATTCAAGGCATATCATCTATGGGTCCTGAGCAACATTTCCTACAATTTTGAAGGAAATATGAATCATAACATTTTTGGTCAAAAATAAAAAAAACATAAGGGGTTAGTCCATCAATTTTTATCAAAATTGGCCCAAAATGTACTTTTTTGAAAATGTCCCAGAAATGCCTCCTAACGAAAATTTAGCCCATTTGGCAGCTATTTCAGCAGTTTCCAAGCTAAATTTCGAAGAAAATGCAAATTTTGGCCCCAAAAATATAAAATTTTCAAAAATTCATATTTTATTAACTGAATGTGCAGTCAAGGTAGAATTCAAGGAATATCATCTATGGGTCTTGAGCAACATTTCCTACAATTTTGAAGGAAATATGAATCATAACATTTTTTGTCAAAAATGAAAAAAACATAAGGGGTTAGTCCATCAATTTTTATCAAAATTGGCCCAAAATGTACTTTTTTGAAAATGTCCCAGAAATGCCTCCTAACGAAAATTTAGCCCATTTGGCAGCTATTTCAGCAGTTTCCAAGCTAAATTTCGAAGAAAATGCACATTTTGGCCCAAAAAATATAAAATATTCAACAATTCATATTTTATTAACTGAATGTGCAGTCAAGGTAGAATTCAAGGAATATCATCTATGGGTCTTGAGCAACATTTCCTACAATTTTGAAGGAAATATGAATCATAACATTTTTTGTCAAAAATGAAAAAAACATAAGGGGTTAGTCCATCAATTTTTATCAAAATTGGCCCAAAATGTACTTTTTTGAAAATGTCCCAGAAATGCCTCCTAACGAAAATTTAGCCCATTTGGCAGCTATTTCAGCAGTTTCCAAGCTAAATTTCTAGAAAATGCAAATTTTGGCCCAAAAAATATAAAATTATTAAAAATTCATATTTTATTCCCTGAATGAGCAGTCAAGGTAGAATTCAAGGAATATCATCTATGGGTCTTAAGCAACATTTCCTACAATTTTGAAGGAAATATGAATCATAACATTTTTGGTCAAAAATAAAAAAAACATAAGGGGTTAGTCCATCAATTTTTATCAAAATTGGCCCAAAATGTACTTTTTTGAAAATGTCCCAGAAATGCCTCCTAACAAAAATTTAGCCCATTTGGCAGCTATTTCAGCAGTTTCCCAGCTAAATTTCGATGAAAATGCAAATTTTGGCCCAAAAAATATGAAATTTTCAAAAATTCATATTTTATTAACTGAATGTGCAGTCAAGGTAGAATTCAAGGAATATCATCTATGGGTCTTGAGCAACATTTCCTACAATTTTGAAGGAAATATGAATCATAACATTTTTTGTCAAAAATGAAAAAAACATAAGGGGTTAGTCCATCAATTTTTATCAAAATTGGCCCAAAATGTACTTTTTTGAAAATGTCCCAGAAATGCCTCCTAACGAAAATTTAGCCCATTTGGCAGCTATTTCAGCAGTTTCCAAGCTAAATTTCGAAGAAAATGCAAATTTTGGCCCAAAAAATATAAATTTTTCAAAAATTCATATTTTATTAACTGAATGTGCAGTCAAGGTAGAATTCAAGGAATATCATCTATGGGTCTTGAGCAACATTTCCTACAATTTTGAAGGAAATATGAATCATAACATTTTTTGTCAAAAATGAAAAAAACATAAGGGGTTAGTCCATCAATTTTTATCAAAATTGGCCCAAAATGTACTTTTTTGAAAATGTCCCAGAAATGCCTCCTAACGAAAATTTAGCCCATTTGGCAGCTATTTCAGCAGTTTCCAAGCTAAATTTCTAGAAAATGCAAATTTTGGCCCAAAAAATATAAAATTATTAAAAATTCATATTTTATTCCCTGAATGAGCAGTCAAGGTAGAATTCAAGGAATATCATCTATGGGTCTTAAGCAACATTTCCTACAATTTTGAAGGAAATATGAATCATAACATTTTTGGTCAAAAATAAAAAAAACATAAGGGGTTAGTCCATCAATTTTTATCAAAATTGGCCCAAAATGTACTTTTTTGAAAATGTCCCAGAAATGCCTCCTAACAAAAATTTAGCCCATTTGGCAGCTATTTCAGCAGTTTCCCAGCTAAATTTCGAAGAAAATGCAAATTTTGGCCCAAAAAATATGAAATTTTCAAAAATTCATATTTTATTAACTGAATGTGCAGTCAAGGTAGAATTCAAGGAATATCATCTATGGGTCTTGAGCAACATTTCCTACAATTTTGAAGGAAATATGAATCATAACATTTTTTGTCAAAAATGAAAAAAACATAAGGGGTTAGTCCATCAATTTTTATCAAAATTGGCCCAAAATGTACTTTTTTGAAAATGTCCCAGAAATGCCTCCTAACGAAAATTTAGCCCATTTGGCAGCTATTTCAGCAGTTTCCAAGCTAAATTTCGAAGAAAATGCAAATTTTGGCCCAAAAAATATAAATTTTTCAAAAATTCATATTTTATTAACTGAATGTGCAGTCAAGGTAGAATTCAAGGCATATCATCTATGGGTCCTGAGCAACATTTCCTACAATTTTGAAGGAAATATGAATCATAACATTTTTGGTCAAAAATAAAAAAAACATAAGGGGTTAGTCCATCAATTTTTATCAAAATTGGCCCAAAATGTACTTTTTTGAAAATGTCCCAGAAATGCCTCCTAACGAAAATTTAGCCCATTTGGCAGCTATTTCAGCAGTTTCCAAGCTAAATTTCGAAGAAAATGCAAATTTTGGCCCCAAAAATATAAAATTTTCAAAAATTCATATTTTATTAACTGAATGTGCAGTCAAGGTAGAATTCAAGGAATATCATCTATGGGTCTTGAGCAACATTTCCTACAATTTTGAAGGAAATATGAATCATAACATTTTTTGTCAAAAATAAAAAAAACCTAAGGGGTTAGTCCATCAATTTTTATCAAAATTGGCCCAAAATGTACTTTTTTGAAAATGTCCCAGAAATGCCTCCTAACGAAAATTTAGCCCATTTGGCAGCTATTTCAGCAGTTTCCAAGCTAAATTTCGAAGAAAATGCACATTTTGGCCCAAAAAATATAAAATATTCAACAATTCATATTTTATTAACTGAATGTGCAGTCAAGGTAGAATTCAAGGAATATCATCTATGGGTCTTGAGCAACATTTCCTACAATTTTGAAGGAAATATGAATCATAACATTTTTTGTCAAAAATGAAAAAAACATAAGGGGTTAGTCCATCAATTTTTATCAAAATTGGCCCAAAATGTACTTTTTTGAAAATGTCCCAGAAATGCCTCCTAACGAAAATTTAGCCCATTTGGCAGCTATTTCAGCAGTTTCCAAGCTAAATTTCTAGAAAATGCAAATTTTGGCCCAAAAAATATAAAATTATTAAAAATTCATATTTTATTCCCTGAATGAGCAGTCAAGGTAGAATTCAAGGAATATCATCTATGGGTCTTAAGCAACATTTCCTACAATTTTGAAGGAAATATGAATCATAACATTTTTGGTCAAAAATAAAAAAAACATAAGGGGTTAGTCCATCAATTTTTATCAAAATTGGCCCAAAATGTACTTTTTTGAAAATGTCCCAGAAATGCCTCCTAACAAAAATTTAGCCCATTTGGCAGCTATTTCAGCAGTTTCCCAGCTAAATTTCGAAGAAAATGCAAATTTTGGCCCAAAAAATATGAAATTTTCAAAAATTCATATTTTATTAACTGAATGTGCAGTCAAGGTAGAATTCAAGGAATATCATCTATGGGTCTTGAGCAACATTTCCTACAATTTTGAAGGAAATATGAATCATAACATTTTTTGTCAAAAATGAAAAAAACATAAGGGGTTAGTCCATCAATTTTTATCAAAATTGGCCCAAAATGTACTTTTTTGAAAATGTCCCAGAAATGCCTCCTAACGAAAATTTAGCCCATTTGGCAGCTATTTCAGCAGTTTCCAAGCTAAATTTCGAAGAAAATGCAAATTTTGGCCCAAAAAATGTAAAATTTTCAAAAATTCATATTTTATTAACTGAATGTGCAGTCAAGGTAGAATTCAAGGAATATCATCTATGGGTCTTGAGCAACATTTCCTACAATTTTGAAGGAAATATGAATCATAACATTTTTTGTCAAAAATGAAAAAAACATAAGGGGTTAGTCCATCAATTTTTATCAAAATTGGCCCAAAATGTACTTTTTTGAAAATGTCCCAGAAATGCCTCCTAACGAAAATTTAGCCCATTTGGCAGCTATTTCAGCAGTTTCAAAGCTAAATTTCGAAGAAAATGCAAATTTTGGCCAAAAAAATATAAAATTTTCAAAAATTCATATTTTATTCCCTGGATGAGCAGTCAAGGTAGAATTCAAGGAATATCATCTATGGGTCTTGAGCAACATTTCCTACAATTTTGAAGGAAATATGAATCATAATTTGTTTTGTCAAAAATAAAAAAAACATAAGGGGTTAGTCCAGAAATTTTTATCAAAATTGGCCCAAAATTGACTTTTTGGAAAATGTCTCAGAAATGCCTCCTAACGAAAATTTAGCCCATTTGGCAGCTATTTCAGCAGTTTCCAAGCTAAATTTCGAAGAAAATGCAAATTTTGGCCCAAAAAATATAAATTTTTCAAAAATTCATATTTTATTAACTGAATGTGCAGTCAAGGTAGAATTCAAGGCATATCATCTATGGGTCCTGAGCAACATTTCCTACAATTTTGAAGGAAATATGAATCATAACATTTTTGGTCAAAAATAAAAAAAACATAAGGGGTTAGTCCATCAATTTTTATCAAAATTGGCCCAAAATGTACTTTTTTGAAAATGTCCCAGAAATGCCTCCTAACGAAAATTTAGCCCATTTGGCAGCTATTTCAGCAGTTTCCAAGCTAAATTTCGAAGAAAATGCAAATTTTGGCCCCAAAAATATAAAATTTTCAAAAATTCATATTTTATTAACTGAATGTGCAGTCAAGGTAGAATTCAAGGAATATCATCTATGGGTCTTGAGCAACATTTCCTACAATTTTGAAGGAAATATGAATCATAACATTTTTTGTCAAAAATAAAAAAAACCTAAGGGGTTAGTCCATCAATTTTTATCAAAATTGGCCCAAAATGTACTTTTTTGAAAATGTCCCAGAAATGCCTCCTAACGAAAATTTAGCCCATTTGGCAGCTATTTCAGCAGTTTCCAAGCTAAATTTCGAAGAAAATGCACATTTTGGCCCAAAAAATATAAAATTTTCAAAAATTCATATTTTATTCCCTGGATGAGCAGTCAAGGTAGAATTCAAGGAATATCATCTATGGGTCTTGAGCAACATTTCCTACAATTTTGAAGGAAATATGAATCATAATTTGTTTTGTCAAAAATAAAAAAAACATAAGGGGTTAGTCCAGCAATTTTTATCAAAATTGGCCCAAAATTGACTTTTTGGAAAATGTCTCAGAAATGCCTCCTAACGAAAATTTTGCCCATTTGGCAGCTATTTCAGCAGTTTCCAAGCTAAATTTCGAAGAAAATGCAAATTTTGGCCCAAAAAATATAAATTTTTCAAAAATTCATATTTTATTAACTGAATGTGCAGTCAAGGTAGAATTCAAGGCATATCATCTATGGGTCCTGAGCAACATTTCCTACAATTTTGAAGGAAATATGAATCATAACATTTTTGGTCAAAAATAAAAAAAACATAAGGGGTTAGTCCATCAATTTTTATCAAAATTGGCCCAAAATGTACTTTTTTGAAAATGTCCCAGAAATGCCTCCTAACGAAAATTTAGCCCATTTGGCAGCTATTTCAGCAGTTTCCAAGCTAAATTTCGAAGAAAATGCAAATTTTGGCCCCAAAAATATAACATTTTCAAAAATTCATATTTTATTAACTGAATGTGCAGTCAAGGTAGAATTCAAGGAATATCATCTATGGGTCTTGAGCAACATTTCCTACAATTTTGAAGGAAATATGAATCATAACATTTTTTGTCAAAAATAAAAAAAACCTAAGGGGTTAGTCCATCAATTTTTATCAAAATTGGCCCAAAATGTACTTTTTTGAAAATGTCCCAGAAATGCCTCCTAACGAAAATTTAGCCCATTTGGCAGCTATTTCAGCAGTTTCCAAGCTAAATTTCGAAGAAAATGCACATTTTGGCCCAAAAAATATAAAATTTTCAAAAATTCATATTTTATTAACTGAATGTGCAGTCAAGGTAGAATTCAAGGAATATCATCTATGGGTCTTGAGCAACATTTCCTACAATTTTGAAGGAAATATGAATCATAACATTTTTTGTCAAAAATGAAAAAAACATAAGGGGTTAGTCCATCAATTTTTATCAAAATTGGCCCAAAATGTACTTTTTTGAAAATGTCCCAGAAATGCCTCCTAACAAAAATTTAGCCCATTTGGCAGCTATTTCAGCAGTTTCCCAGCTAAATTTCGAAGAAAATGCAAATTTTGGCCCAAAAAATATGAAATTTTCAAAAATTCATATTTTATTCCCTGAATGTGCAGTCAAGGTAGAATTCAAGGAATATCATCTATGGGTCATGAGCAACATTTCCTACAATTTTGAAGGAAATATGAATCATAGTTTTTTTTGTCAAAAATAAAAAAAACATAAGGGGTTAGTCCATCAATTTTTATCAAAATTGGCCCAAAATGTACTTTTTTGAAAATGTCCCAGAAATGCCTCCTAACGAAAATTTAGCCCATTTGGCAGCTATTTCAGCAGTTTCCAAGCTAAATTTCGAAGAAAATGCAAATTTTGGCCCCAAAAATATAAAATTTTCAAAAATTCATATTTTATTAACTGAATGTGCAGTCAAGGTAGAATTCAAGGAATATCATCTATGGGTCTTGAGCAACATTTCCTACAATTTTGAAGGAAATATGAATCATAACATTTTTTGTCAAAAATAAAAAAAACCTAAGGGGTTAGTCCATCAATTTTTATCAAAATTGGCCCAAAATGTACTTTTTTGAAAATGTCCCAGAAATGCCTCCTAACGAAAATTTAGCCCATTTGGCAGCTATTTCAGCAGTTTCCAAGCTAAATTTCGAAGAAAATGCACATTTTGGCCCAAAAAATATAAAATTTTCAAAAATTCATATTTTATTCCCTGGATGAGCAGTCAAGGTAGAATTCAAGGAATATCATCTATGGGTCTTGAGCAACATTTCCTACAATTTTGAAGGAAATATGAATCATAATTTGTTTTGTCAAAAATAAAAAAAACATAAGGGGTTAGTCCAGCAATTTTTATCAAAATTGGCCCAAAATTGACTTTTTGGAAAATGTCTCAGAAATGCCTCCTAACGAAAATTTAGCCCATTTGGCAGCTATTTCAGCAGTTTCCAAGCTAAATTTCGAAGAAAATGCAAATTTTGGCCCAAAAAATATAAATTTTTCAAAAATTCATATTTTATTAACTGAATGTGCAGTCAAGGTAGAATTCAAGGCATATCATCTATGGGTCCTGAGCAACATTTCCTACAATTTTGAAGGAAATATGAATCATAACATTTTTGGTCAAAAATAAAAAAAACATAAGGGGTTAGTCCATCAATTTTTATCAAAATTGGCCCAAAATGTACTTTTTTGAAAATGTCCCAGAAATGCCTCCTAACGAAAATTTAGCCCATTTGGCAGCTATTTCAGCAGTTTCCAAGCTAAATTTCGAAGAAAATGCAAATTTTGGCCCCAAAAATATAACATTTTCAAAAATTCATATTTTATTAACTGAATGTGCAGTCAAGGTAGAATTCAAGGAATATCATCTATGGGTCTTGAGCAACATTTCCTACAATTTTGAAGGAAATATGAATCATAACATTTTTTGTCAAAAATAAAAAAAACCTAAGGGGTTAGTCCATCAATTTTTATCAAAATTGGCCCAAAATGTACTTTTTTGAAAATGTCCCAGAAATGCCTCCTAACGAAAATTTAGCCCATTTGGCAGCTATTTCAGCAGTTTCCAAGCTAAATTTCGAAGAAAATGCACATTTTGGCCCAAAAAATATAAAATTTTCAAAAATTCATATTTTATTAACTGAATGTGCAGTCAAGGTAGAATTCAAGGAATATCATCTATGGGTCTTGAGCAACATTTCCTACAATTTTGAAGGAAATATGAATCATAACATTTTTTGTCAAAAATGAAAAAAACATAAGGGGTTAGTCCATCAATTTTTATCAAAATTGGCCCAAAATGTACTTTTTTGAAAATGTCCCAGAAATGCCTCCTAACAAAAATTTAGCCCATTTGGCAGCTATTTCAGCAGTTTCCCAGCTAAATTTCGAAGAAAATGCAAATTTTGGCCCAAAAAATATGAAATTTTCAAAAATTCATATTTTATTCCCTGAATGTGCAGTCAAGGTAGAATTCAAGGAATATCATCTATGGGTCATGAGCAACATTTCCTACAATTTTGAAGGAAATATGAATCATAGTTTTTTTTGTCAAAAATAAAAAAAACATAAGGGGTTAGTCCATCAATTTTTATCAAAATTGGCCCAAAATGTACTTTTTTGAAAATGTCCTAGAAATGCCTCCTTACGAAAATTTAGCCCATTTGGCAGCTATTTCAGCAGTTTCCAAGCTAAATTTCGAAGAAAATGCAAATTTTGGCCCAAAAAATATACAATTTTCAAAAATTCATATTTTATTAACTGAATGTGCAGTCAAGGTAGAATTCAAGGAATATCATCTATGGGTCTTGAGCAACATTTCCTACAATTTTGAAGGAAATATGAATCATAACATTTTTTGTCAAAAATGAAAAAAACATAAGGGGTTAGTCCAGAAATTTTTATCAAAATTGGCCCAAAATTGACTTTTTGGAAAATGTCTCAGAAATGCCTCCTAACGAAAATTTAGCCCATTTGGCAGCTATTTCAGCAGTTTCCAAGCTAAATTTCGAAGAAAATGCAAATTTTGGCCCAAAAAATATAAATTTTTCAAAAATTCATATTTTATTAACTGAATGTGCATTCAAGGTAGAATTCAAGGCATATCATCTATGGGTCCTGAGCAACATTTCCTACAATTTTGAAGGAAATATGAATCATAACATTTTTTGTCAAAAATAAAAAAACATAAGGGGTTAGTCCATCAATTTTTATCAAAATTGGCCCAAAATGTACTTTTTTGAAAATGTCCCAGAAATGCCTCCTAACGAAAATTTAGCCCATTTGGCAGCTATTTCAGCAGTTTCCAAGCTAAATTTCTAAGAAAATGCAAATTTTGGCCCAAAAAATATAAAATTTTGAAAAATTCATATTTTATTCCCTGGATGAGCAGTCAAGGTAGAATTCAAGGAATATCATCTATGGGTCTTGAGCAACATTTACTACAATTTTGAAGGAAATATGAATCATAAATTTTGTTGTCAAAAATAAAAAAACATAAGGGGTTAGTCCATCAATTTTTATCAAAATTGGCCCAAAATGTACTTTTTTGAAAATGTCCCAGAAATGCCTCCTAACGAAAATTTAGCCCATTTGGCAGCTATTTCAGCAGTTTCCAAGCTAAATTTCGAAGAAAATGCAAATTTTGGCCCAAAAAATATAAAATTTTCAAAAATTCATATTTTATTAACTGAATGTGCAGTCAAGGTAGAATTCAAGGAATATCATCTATGGGTCTTAAGCAACATTTCCTACAATTTTGAAGGAAATATGAATCATAACATTTTTTGTCAAAAATAAAAAAAACATAAGGGGTTAGTCCATCAATTGTTATCAAAATTGGCCCAAAATGTACTTTTTTGAAAATGTCCCAGAAATGCCTCCTAACGAAAATTTAGCCCATTTGGCAGCTATTTCAGCAGTTTCCCAGCTAAATTTCGAAGAAAATGCAAATTTTGGCCCAAAAAATATGAAATTTTCAAAAATTCATATTTTCTTAACTGAATGTGCAGTCAAGGTAGAATTCAAGGAATATCATCTATGGGTCATGAGCAACATTTCCTACAATTTTGAAGGAAATATGAATCATAACATTTTTTGTCAAAAATGAAAAAAACATAAGGGGTTAGTCCATCAATTTTTATCAAAATTGGCCCAAAATGTACTTTTTTGAAAATGTCCCAGAAATGCCTCCTAACGAAAATTTAGCCCATTTGGCAGCTATTTCAGCAGTTTCCAAGCTAAATTTCGAAGAAAATGCAAATTTTGGCCCAAAAAATATAAAATTTTCAAAAATTCATATTTTATTAACTGAATGTGCAGTCAAGGTAGAATTCAAGGAATATCATCTATGGGTCTTCAGCAACATTTCCTACAATTTTGAAGGAAATATGAATCATAACATTTTTTGTCAAAAATGAAAAAAACATAAGGGGTTAGTCCATCAATTTTTATCAAAATTGGCCCAAAATGTACTTTTTTGAAAATGTCCCAGAAATGCCTCCTAACGAAAATTTTGCCCATTTGGCAGCTATTTCAGCAGTTTCAAAGCTAAATTTCGAAGAAAATGCAAATTTTGGCCAAAAAAATATAAAATTTTCAAAAATTCATATTTTATTCCCTGGATGAGCAGTCAAGGTAGAATTCAAGGAATATCATCTATGGGTCTTGAGCAACATTTCCTACAATTTTGAAGGAAATATGAATCATAATTTGTTTTGTCAAAAATAAAAAAAACATAAGGGGTTAGTCCAGCAATTTTTATCAAAATTGGCCCAAAATTGACTTTTTGGAAAATGTCTCAGAAATGCCTCCTAACGAAAATTTAGCCCATTTGGCAGCTATTTCAGCAGTTTCCAAGCTAAATTTCGAAGAAAATGCAAATTTTGGCCCAAAAAATATAAATTTTTCAAAAATTCATATTTTATTAACTGAATGTGCAGTCAAGGTAGAATTCAAGGAATATCATCTATGGGTCTTGTGCAACATTTCCTACAATTTTGAAGGAAATATGAATCATAGTTTTTTTTGTCAAAAATAAAAAAAACATAAGGGGTTAGTCCATCAATTTTTATCAAAATTGGCCCAAAATGTACTTTTTTGAAAATGTCCCAGAAATGCCTCCTAACGAAAATTTAGCCCATTTGGCAGCTATTTCAGCAGTTTCCAAGCTAAATTTCGAAGAAAATGCAAATTTTGGCCAAAAAAATATAAAATTTTGAAAAATTCATATTTTATTCCCTGGATGAGCAGTCAAGGTAGAATTCAAGGAATATCATCTATGGGTCTTGAGCAACATTTCCTACAATTTTGAAGGAAATATGAATCATAATTTGTTTTGTCAAAAATAAAAAAAACATAAGGGGTTAGTCCAGCAATTTTTATCAAAATTGGCCCAAAATTGACTTTTTGGAAAATGTCTCAGAAATGCCTCCTAACGAAAATTTAGCCCATTTGGCAGCTATTTCAGCAGTTTCCAAGCTAAATTTCTAAGAAAATGCAAATTTTGGCCCAAAAAATATAAAATTTTGAAAAATTCATATTTTATTCCCTGGATGAGCAGTCAAGGTAGAATTCAAGGAATATCATCTATGGGTCTTGAGCAACATTTACTACAATTTTGAAGGAAATATGAATCATAAATTTTGTTGTCAAAAATAAAAAAACATAAGGGGTTAGTCCATCAATTTTTATCAAAATTGGCCCAAAATGTACTTTTTTGAAAATGTCCCAGAAATGCCTCCTAACGAAAATTTAGCCCATTTGGCAGCTATTTCAGCAGTTTCCAAGCTAAATTTCGAAGAAAATGCAAATTTTGGCCCAAAAAATATATAATTTTCAAAAATTCATATTTTATTAACTGAATGTGCAGTCAAGGTAGAATTCAAGGAATATCATCTATGGGTCTTAAGCAACATTTCCTACAATTTTAAAGGAAATATGAATCATAACATTTTTTGTCAAAAATAAAAAAAACATAAGGGGTTAGTCCATCAATTTTTATCAAAATTGGCCCAAAATGTACTTTTTTGAAAATGTCCCAGAAATGCCTCCTAACGAAAATTTAGCCCATTTGGCAGCTATTTCAGCAGTTTCCCAGCTAAATTTCGAAGAAAATGCAAATTTTGGCCCAAAAAATATGAAATTTTCAAAAATTCATATTTTCTTAACTGAATGTGCAGTCAAGGTAGAATTCAAGGAATATCATCTATGGGTCATGAGCAACATTTCCTACAATTTTGAAGGAAATATGAATCATAATTTCTTTTGTCAAAAATTTAAAAAAACATAAGGGTTTGGTCCAGCAATTTTTATCAAAATTGGCCCAAAATTGACTTTTTGGAAAATGTCTCAGAAATGCCTCCTAACGAAAATTTAGCCCATTTGGCAGCTATTTCAGCAGTTTCCAAGCTAAATTTCGAAGAAAATGCACATTTTGGCCCAAAAAATATAAAATTTTCAAAAATTCATATTTTATTAACTGAATGTGCAGTCAAGGTAGAATTCAAGGAATATCATCTATGGGTCTTAAGCAACATTTCCTACAATTTTGAAGGAAATATGAATCATAACATTTTTTGTCAAAAATGAAAAAAACATAAGGGGTTAGTCCATCAATTTTTATCAAAATTGGCCCAAAATGTACTTTTTTGAAAATGTCCCAGAAATGCCTCCTAACGAAAATTTAGCCCATTTGGCAGCTATTTCAGCAGTTTCCAAGCTAAATTTCGAAGAAAATGCAAATTTTGGCCCAAAAAATATAAAATTTTCAAAAATTCATATTTTATTAACTGAATGTGCAGTCAAGGTAGAATTCAAGGAATATCATCTATGGGTCTTCAGCAACATTTCCTACAATTTTGAAGGAAATATGAATCATAACATTTTTTGTCAAAAATGAAAAAAACATAAGGGGTTAGTCCATCAATTTTTATCAAAATTGGCCCAAAATGTACTTTTTTGAAAATGTCCCAGAAATTCCTCCTAACGAAAATTTAGCCCATTTGGCAGCTATTTCAGCAGTTTCCAAGCTAAATTTCTAAAAAAATGCAAATTTTGGCCCAAAAAATATAAAATTTTCAAAAATTCATATTTTATTCCCTGAATGAGCAGTCAAGGTAGAATTCAAGGAATATCATCTATGGGTCTTGAGCAACATTTCCTACAATTTTGAAGGAAATATGAATCATAACATTTTTGGTCAAAAATAAAAAAAACATAAGGGGTTAGTCCATCAATTTTTATCAAAATTGGCCCAAAATGTACTTTTTTGAAAATGTCCCAGAAATGCCTCCTAACGAAAATTTTGCCCATTTGGCAGCTATTTCAGCAGTTTCAAAGCTAAATTTCGAAGAAAATGCAAATTTTGGCCAAAAAAATATAAAATTTTCAAAAATTCATATTTTATTCCCTGGATGAGCAGTCAAGGTAGAATTCAAGGAATATCATCTATGGGTCTTGAGCAACATTTCCTACAATTTTGAAGGAAATATGAATCATAATTTGTTTTGTCAAAAATAAAAAAAAACATAAGGGGTTAGTCCAGCAATTTTTATCAAAATTGGCCCAAAATTGACTTTTTGGAAAATGTCTCAGAAATGCCTCCTAACGAAAATTTAGCCCATTTGGCAGCTATTTCAGCAGTTTCCAAGCTAAATTTCGAAGAAAATGCAAATTTTGGCCCAAAAAATATAAATTTTTCAAAAATTCATATTTTATTAACTGAATGTGCAGTCAAGGTAGAATTCAAGGAATATCATCTATGGGTCTTGTGCAACATTTCCTACAATTTTGAAGGAAATATGAATCATAGTTTTTTTTGTCAAAAATAAAAAAAACATAAGGGGTTAGTCCATCAATTTTTATCAAAATTGGCCCAAAATGTACTTTTTTGAAAATGTCCCAGAAATGCCTCCTAACGAAAATTTAGCCCATTTGGCAGCTATTTCAGCAGTTTCCAAGCTAAATTTCGAAGAAAATGCAAATTTTGGCCAAAAAAATATAAAATTTTGAAAAATTCATATTTTATTCCCTGGATGAGCAGTCAAGGTAGAATTCAAGGAATATCATCTATGGGTCTTGAGCAACATTTCCTACAATTTTGAAGGAAATATGAATCATAATTTGTTTTGTCAAAAATAAAAAAAACATAAGGGGTTAGTCCAGCAATTTTTATCAAAATTGGCCCAAAATTGACTTTTTGGAAAATGTCTCAGAAATGCCTCCTAACGAAAATTTAGCCCATTTGGCAGCTATTTCAGCAGTTTCCAAGCTAAATTTCGAAGAAAATGCAAATTTTGGCCCAAAAAATATAAATTTTTCAAAAATTCATATTTTATTAACTGAATGTGCATTCAAGGTAGAATTCAAGGCATATCATCTATGGGTCCTGAGCAACATTTCCTACAATTTTGAAGGAAATATGAATCATAACATTTTTTGTCAAAAATAAAAAAACATAAGGGGTTAGTCCATCAATTTTTATCAAAATTGGCCCAAAATGTACTTTTTTGAAAATGTCCCAGAAATGCCTCCTAACGAAAATTTAGCCCATTTGGCAGCTATTTCAGCAGTTTCCAAGCTAAATTTCTAAGAAAATGCAAATTTTGGCCCAAAAAATATAAAATTTTGAAAAATTCATATTTTATTCCCTGGATGAGCAGTCAAGGTAGAATTCAAGGAATATCATCTATGGGTCTTGAGCAACATTTACTACAATTTTGAAGGAAATATGAATCATAAATTTTTTTGTCAAAAATAAAAAAACATAAGGGGTTAGTCCATCAATTTTTATCAAAATTGGCCCAAAATGTACTTTTTTGAAAATGTCCCAGAAATGCCTCCTAACGAAAATTTAGCCCATTTGGCAGCTATTTCAGCAGTTTCCAAGCTAAATTTCTAAGAAAATGCAAATTTTGGCCCAAAAAATATAAAATTTAAAAAAAAATCATATTTTATTCCCTGGATGAGCAGTCAAGGTAGAATTCAAGGAATATCATCTATGGGTCTTGAGCAACATTTCCTACAATTTTGAAGGAAATATGAATCATAATTTGTTTTGTCAAAAATAAAAAAAACATAAGGGGTTAGTCCAGCAATTTTTATCAAAATTGGCCCAAAATTGACTTTTTGGAAAATGTCTCAGAAATGCCTCCTAACGAAAATTTAGCCCATTTGGCAGCTATTTCAGCAGTTTCCAAGCTAAATTTCGAAGAAAATGCAAATTTTGGCCCAAAAAATATAAATTTTTCAAAAATTCATATTTTATTAACTGAATGTGCAGTCAAGGTAGAATTCAAGGCATATCATCTATGGGTCATGAGCAACATTTCCTACAATTTTGAAGGAAATATGAATCATAATTTCTTTTGTCAAAAATTTAAAAAAAACATAAGGGTTTGGTCCAGCAATTTTTATCAAAATTGGCCCAAAATTGACTTTTTGGAAAATGTCTCAGAAATGCCTCCTAACGAAAATTTAGCCCATTTGGCAGCTATTTCAGCAGTTTCCAAGCTAAATTTCCAAGAAAATGCAAATTTTGGCCCAAAAAAATATAAAATTTTCAAAAATTCATATTTTATTCCCTGGATGAGCAGTCAAGGTAGAATTCAAGGAATATCATCTATGGGTCCTGAGCAACATTTCCTACAATTTTGAAAGATATATCAATCATACATTTTTGGTCAAAAATAAAAAAAACATAAGGGGTTAGTCCATCAATTTTTATCAAAATTGGCCCAAAATGTACTTTTTTGAAAATGTCCCAGAAATGCCTCCTAACGAAAATTTAGCCCATTTGGCAGCTATTTCAGCAGTTTCCAAGCTAAATTTCGAAGAAAATGCACATTTTGGCCCAAAAAATATAAAATTTTCAAAAATTCATATTTTATTAACTGAATGTGCAGTCAAGGTAGAATTCAAGGAATATCATCTATGGGTCTTGAGCAACATTTCCTACAATTTTGAAGGAAATATGAATCATAATTTGTTTTGTCAAAAATAAAAAAAACATAAGGGGTTAGTCCAGCAATTTTTATCAAAATTGGCCCAAAATTGACTTTTTGGAAAATGTCTCAGAAATGCCTCCTAACGAAAATTTAGCCCATTTGGCAGCTATTTCAGCAGTTTCCAAGCTAAATTTCGAAGAAAATGCAAATTTTGGCCCAAAAAATATAAATTTTTCAAAAATTCATATTTTATTAACTGAATGTGCAGTCAAGGTAGAATTCAAGGCATATCATCTATGGGTCATGAGCAACATTTCCTACAATTTTGAAGGAATAATGAATCATAATTTCTTTTGTCAAAAATTTAAAAAAACATAAGGGTTTGGTCCAGCAATTTTTATCAAAATTGGCCCAAAATTGACTTTTTGGAAAATGTCTCAGAAAACTTATTTCAGCAGTTTTCGAAGCTTATTTCTAAGAAAAACAGACATTTTGGCCAAAATTCAACATTTCTTATTAAAATCTGCATATTTGAAAATTTCATAATTTCATTTCCTAGACGAGCAGTCAAGGTCAAATTCAAGGAATATCATCTATGGATTCTTAGCAACATTTCCTGCAATTTTGAAGAAAATATAAATCATAAAATTTTGGGTCAATTAAAAAAATCATAAGGTTAGTCCAGTGATTTTTCTCAAAAATGGCCAAAAACGGACTTTTTTGAAAATGTCTCTTAATATAAATTTAGCCCATTTAGAACTTATTTCAGCAGTTTTCGAAGCTTATTTCTAAGAAAAACAGACATTTTGGCCAAAATTCAACATTTCTCATCAAAATCTGCATATTTGAAAAATTTCATAATTTCATTTCCTAGACGAGCAGTCAAGGTCAAATTCAAGGAATATCATCTATAGGCTCTAAGCAACATTTCCTGCAATTTTGAAGAAAATATAAATCATAAAATTTTGGTCAAAATTAAAAAATTATAAGGGGTTAGTCCAGTGATTTTTCTCAAAAATGGCCAAAAACGGACTTTTTTGAAAATGTCTCTTAATATAAATTTAGCCCATTTACAACTTATTTCAGCAGTTTTCGAAGCTTATTTCTAAGAAAAACAGACATTTTGGCCAAAATTCAACATTTCTTATTAAAATCTGCATATTTGAAAATTTCATAATTTCATTTCCTAGACGAGCAGTCAAGGTCAAATTCAAGGAATATCATCTATAGGCTCTAAGCAACATTTCCTGCAATTTTGAAGGAAATATGAATCATAATTTTTTTTGTCAAAAATTTAAAAAAACATGAGTTAGTCCAGCAATTTTTATCAAAATTGGCCCAAATTGACTTTTTTGAAAATGTCCCAGAAATGCCTCCTAACGAAAATTTAGCCCATTTGGCAGTTATTTCAGCAGTTTCAAAGCTAAATTTCAAAGAAAATGCAAATTTGGGCCCAAAAAATATGAAATTTTCAAAAATTCAAATTTTATTCCCTAGATGAACAGTCAAGGTCAAATTCAAGAAATATCATCTATGGGTCCTGAGCAACATTTCCTACAATTTTGAAAGATATATGAATCATAAAAAATTTTGTCAAAAATAAAATTTGCCCAAAATTGACTTTTGGAAAATGTCCTAGAAATGCCTCCTAACGAAAATTTAGCCCATTTGGCAGCTATTTCAGCAGTTTCCAAGCTAAATTTCGAAGAAAATGCAAATTTTGGCCCAAAAAATATAAAATTTTCAAAAATTCATATTTTATTAACTGAATGTGCAGTCAAGGTAGAATTCAAGGAATATCATCTATGGGTCTTAAGCAACATTTCCTACAATTTTAAAGGAAATATGAATCATAACATTTTTTGTCAAAAATAAAAAAAACATAAGGGGTTAGTCCATCAATTTTTATCAAAATTGGCCCAAAATGTACTTTTTTGAAAATGTCCCAGAAATGCCTGCTAACGAAAATTTATCCCATTTGGCAGCTATTTCAGCAGTTTCCAAGCTAAATTTCGAAGAAAATGCAAATTTTGGCCCAAAAAATATAAAATTTTCAAAAATTCATA
The DNA here is from genome assembly GCA_037783545.1 of Henricia sp. BOLD:AAB3569. Classification (NCBI taxonomy): domain Eukaryota; kingdom Metazoa; phylum Echinodermata; class Asteroidea; order Spinulosida; family Echinasteridae; genus Henricia; species Henricia sp. BOLD:AAB3569. The sequence continues at coordinate 2,553,783 of JBBELK010000219.1, forward strand.
TTTTATTAACTGAATGTGCAGTCAAGGTAGAATTCAAGGAATATCATCTATGGGTCTTAAGCAACATTTCCTACAATTTTGAAGGAAATATGAATCATAACATTTTTTGTCAAAAATAAAAAAAACATAAGGGGTTAGTCCATCAATTGTTATCAAAATTGGCCCAAAATGTACTTTTTTGAAAATGTCCCAGAAATGCCTCCTAACGAAAATTTAGCCCATTTGGCAGCTATTTCAGCAGTTTCCCAGCTAAATTTCGAAGAAAATGCAAATTTTGGCCCAAAAAATATGAAATTTTCAAAAATTCATATTTTCTTAACTGAATGTGCAGTCAAGGTATAATTCAAGGAATATCATCTATGGGTCTTGAGCAACATTTCCTACAATTTTGAAGGAAATATGAATCATAGTTTTTTTTGTCAAAAATAAAAAAAACATAAGGGGTTAGTCCATCAATTTTTATCAAAATTGGCCCAAAATGTACTTTTTTGAAAATGTCCTAGAAATGCCTCCTAACGAAAATTTAGCCCATTTGGCAGCTATTTCAGCAGTTTCCAAGCTAAATTTCGAAGAAAATGCAAATTTTGGCCCAAAAAATATAAAATTTTCAAAAATTCATATTTTATCAACTGAATGTGCAGTCAAGGTAGAATTCAAGGAATATCATCTATGGGTCTTGAGCAACATTTCCTACAATTTTGAAGGAAATATGAATCATAACATTTTTTGTCAAAAATGAAAAAAACATAAGGGGTTAGTCCATCAATTTTTATCAAAATTGGCCCAAAATGTACTTTTTTGAAAATGTCCCAGAAATGCCTCCTAACGAAAATTTAGCCCATTTGGCAGCTATTTCAGCAGTTTCCAAGCTAAATTTCGAAGAAAATGCAAATTTTGGCCCAAAAAATGTAAAATTTTCAAAAATTCATATTTTATTAACTGAATGTGCAGTCAAGGTAGAATTCAAGGAATATCATCTATGGGTCTTAAGCAACATTTCCTACAATTTTGAAGGAAATATGAATCATAACATTTTTTGTCAAAAATAAAAAAAACATAAGGGGTTAGTCCATCAATTGTTATCAAAATTGGCCCAAAATGTACTTTTTTGAAAATGTCCCAGAAATGCCTCCTAACGAAAATTTAGCCCATTTGGCAGCTATTTCAGCAGTTTCTCAGCTAAATTTCGAAGAAAATGCAAATTTTGGCCCAAAAAATATGAAATTTTCAAAAATTCATATTTTCTTAACTGAATGTGCAGTCAAGGTAGAATTCAAGGAATATCATCTATGGGTCATGAGCAACATTTCCTACAATTTTGAAGAAAATATGAATCATAGTTTTTTTTGTCAAAAATAAAAAAAACATAAGGGGTTAGTCCATCAATTTTTATCAAAATTGGCCCAAAATGTACTTTTTGGAAAATGTCCTAGAAATGCCTCCTAACGAAAATTTAGCCCATTTGGCAGCTATTTCAGCAGTTTCCAAGCTAAATTTCGAAGAAAATGCAAATTTTGGCCCAAAAAATATAAAATTTTCAAAAATTCATATTTTATTAACTGAATGTGCAGTCAAGGTAGAATTCAAGGAATATCATCTATGGGTCTTGAGCAACATTTCCTACAATTTTGAAGGAAATATGAATCATAACATTTTTTGTCAAAAATGAAAAAAACATAAGGGGTTAGTCCATCAATTTTTATCAAAATTGGCCCATAATGTACTTTTTTGAAAATGTCCCAGAAATGCCTCCTAACGAAAATTTAGCCCATTTGGCAGCTATTTCAGCAGTTTCCAAGCTAAATTTCGAAGAAAATGCAAATTTTGGCCCAAAAAATGTAAAATTTTCAAAAATTCATATTTTATTAACTGAATGTGCAGTCAAGGTAGAATTCAAGGAATATCATCTATGGGTCTTGAGCAACATTTCCTACAATTTTGAAGGAAATATGAATCATAACATTTTTTGTCAAAAATGAAAAAAACATAAGGGGTTAGTCCATCAATTTTTATCAAAATTGGCCCAAAATGTACTTTTTTGAAAATGTCCCAGAAATGCCTCCTAACGAAAATTTAGCCCATTTGGCAGCTATTTCAGCAGTTTCCAAGCTAAATTTCGAAGAAAATGCACATTTTGGCCCAAAAAATATAAAATTTTCAAAAATTCATATTTTATTAACTGAATGTGCAGTCAAGGTAGAATTCAAGGAATATCATCTATGGGTCTTAAGCAACATTTCCTACAATTTTGAAGGAAATATGAATCATAACATTTTTTGTCAAAAATGAAAAAAACATAAGGGGTTAGTCCATCAATTTTTATCAAAATTGGCCCAAAATGTACTTTTTTGAAAATGTCCCAGAAATGCCTCCTAACGAAAATTTAGCCCATTTGGCAGCTATTTCAGCAGTTTCCAAGCTAAATTTCGAAGAAAATGCACATTTTGGCCCAAAAAATATAAAATTTTCAAAAATTCATATTTTATTCCCTGAATGAGCAGTCAAGGTAGAATTCAAGGAATATCATCTATGGGTCTTGAGCAACATTTCCTACAATTTTGAAGGAAATATGAATCATAACATTTTTGGTCAAAAATAAAAAAAACATAAGGGGTTAGTCCATCAATTTTTATCAAAATTGGCCCAAAATGTACTTTTTTGAAAATGTCCCAGAAATGCCTCCTAACGAAAATTTAGCCCATTTGGCAGCTATTTCAGCAGTTTCCAAGCTAAATTTCGAAGAAAATGCAAATTTTAGCCCAAAAAATATAAAATTTTTAAAAAATTCATATTTTATTAACTGAATGTGCAGTCAAGGTAGAATTCAAGGAATATCATCTATGGGTCTTCAGCAACATTTCCTACAATTTTGAAGGAAATATGAATCATAACATTTTTTGTCAAAAATGAAAAAAACATAAGGGGTTAGTCCATCAATTTTTATCAAAATTGGCCCAAAATGTACTTTTTTGAAAATGTCCCAGAAATGCCTCCTAACGAAAATTTAGCCCATTTGGCAGCTATTTCAGCAGTTTCCAAGCTAAATTTCGAAGAAAATGCAAATTTTGGCCAAAAAAATATAAAATTTTGAAAAATTCATATTTTATTCCCTGGATGAGCAGTCAAGGTAGAATTCAAGGAATATCATCTATGGGTCTTGAGCAACATTTCCTACAATTTTGAAGGAAATATGAATCATAATTTGTTTTGTCAAAAATAAAAAAAACATAAGGGGTTAGTCCAGAAATTTTTATCAAAATTGGCCCAAAATTGACTTTTTGGAAAATGTCTCAGAAATGCCTCCTAACGAAAATTTAGCCCATTTGGCAGCTATTTCAGCAGTTTCCAAGCTAAATTTCGAAGAAAATGCAAATTTTGGCCCAAAAAATATAAATTTTTCAAAAATTCATATTTTATTAACTGAATGTGCAGTCAAGGTAGAATTCAAGGAATATCATCTATGGGTCTTGAGCAACATTTCCTACAATTTTGAAGGAAATATGAATCATAACATTTTTTGTCAAAAATGAAAAAAACATAAGGGGTTAGTCCATCAATTTTTATCAAAATTGGCCCAAAATGTACTTTTTTGAAAATGTCCCAGAAATGCCTCCTAACGAAAATTTAGCCCATTTGGCAGCTATTTCAGCAGTTTCCAAGCTAAATTTCGAAGAAAATGCACATTTTGGCCCAAAAAATATAAAATTTTCAAAAATTCATATTTTATTAACTGAATGTGCAGTCAAGGTAGAATTCAAGGAATATCATCTATGGGTCTTAAGCAACATTTCCTACAATTTTGAAGGAAATATGAATCATAACATTTTTTGTCAAAAATGAAAAAAACATAAGGGGTTAGTCCATCAATTTTTATCAAAATTGGCCCAAAATGTACTTTTTTGAAAATGTCCCAGAAATGCCTCCTAACGAAAATTTAGCCCATTTGGCAGCTATTTCAGCAGTTTCCAAGCTAAATTTCGAAGAAAATGCACATTTTGGCCCAAAAAATATAAAATTTTCAAAAATTCATATTTTATTCCCTGAATGAGCAGTCAAGGTAGAATTCAAGGAATATCATCTATGGGTCTTGAGCAACATTTCCTACAATTTTGAAGGAAATATGAATCATAACATTTTTGGTCAAAAATAAAAAAAACATAAGGGGTTAGTCCATCAATTTTTATCAAAATTGGCCCAAAATGTACTTTTTTGAAAATGTCCCAGAAATGCCTCCTAACGAAAATTTAGCCCATTTGGCAGCTATTTCAGCAGTTTCCAAGCTAAATTTCGAAGAAAATGCAAATTTTAGCCCAAAAAATATAAAATTTTTAAAAAATTCATATTTTATTAACTGAATGTGCAGTCAAGGTAGAATTCAAGGAATATCATCTATGGGTCTTCAGCAACATTTCCTACAATTTTGAAGGAAATATGAATCATAACATTTTTTGTCAAAAATGAAAAAAACATAAGGGGTTAGTCCATCAATTTTTATCAAAATTGGCCCAAAATGTACTTTTTTGAAAATGTCCCAGAAATGCCTCCTAACGAAAATTTAGCCCATTTGGCAGCTATTTCAGCAGTTTCCAAGCTAAATTTCGAAGAAAATGCAAATTTTGGCCAAAAAAATATAAAATTTTGAAAAATTCATATTTTATTCCCTGGATGAGCAGTCAAGGTAGAATTCAAGGAATATCATCTATGGGTCTTGAGCAACATTTCCTACAATTTTGAAGGAAATATGAATCATAATTTGTTTTGTCAAAAATAAAAAAAACATAAGGGGTTAGTCCAGCAATTTTTATCAAAATTGGCCCAAAATTGACTTTTTGGAAAATGTCTCAGAAATGCCTCCTAACGAAAATTTAGCCCATTTGGCAGCTATTTCAGCAGTTTCAAAGCTAAATTTCGAAGAAAATGCAAATTTTGGCCCAAAAAATATAAATTTTTCAAAAATTCATATTTTATTAACTGAATGTGCAGTCAAGGTAGAATTCAAGGCATATCATCTATGGGTCATGAGCAACATTTCCTACAATTTTGAAGGAAATATGAATCATAATTTCTTTTGTCAAAAATTAAAAAAAACATAAGGGTTTGGTCCAGCAATTTTTATCAAAATTGGCCCAAAATTGACTTTTTGGAAAATGTCCTAGAAATGCCTCCTAACGAAAATTTAGCCCATTTGGCAGCTATTTCAGCAGTTTCCAAGCTAAATTTCGAAGAAAATGCAAATTTTGGCCCAAAAAATATAAAATTTTCAAAAATTCATATTTTATTAACTGAATGTGCAGTCAAGGTAGAATTCAAGGAATATCATCTATGGGTCTTGAGCAACATTTCCTACAATTTTGAAGGAAATATGAATCATAACATTTTTTGTCAAAAATGAAAAAAACATAAGGGGTTAGTCCATCAATTTTTATCAAAATTGGCCCAAAATGTACTTTTTTGAAAATGTCCCAGAAATGCCTCCTAACGAAAATTTAGCCCATTTGGCAGCTATTTCAGCAGTTTCCAAGCTAAATTTCGAAGAAAATGCAAATTTTGGCCCAAAAAATATAAATTTTTCAAAAATTCATATTTTATTAACTGAATGTGCAGTCAAGGTAGAATTCAAGGCATATCATCTATGGGTCATGAGCAACATTTCCTACAATTTTGAAGGAAATATGAATCATAATTTCTTTTGTCAAAAATTTAAAAAAACATAAGGGTTTGGTCCAGCAATTTTTATCAAAATTGGCCCAAAATTGACTTTTTGGAAAATGTCCTAGAAATGCCTCCTAACGAAAATTTAGCCCATTTGGCAGCTATTTCAGCAGTTTCCAAGCTAAATTTCGAAGAAAATGCAAATTTTGGCCCAAAAAATATAAAATTTTCAAAAATTCATATTTTATTAACTGAATGTGCAGTCAAGGTAGAATTCAAGGAATATCATCTATGGGTCTTGAGCAACATTTCCTACAATTTTGAAGGAAATATGAATCATAACATTTTTTGTCAAAAATGAAAAAAACATAAGGTGTTAGTCCATCAATTTTTATCAAAATTGGCCCAAAATGTACTTTTTTGAAAATGTCCCAGAAATGCCTCCTAACGAAAATTTAGCCCATTTGGCAGCTATTTCAGCAGTTTCCAAGCTAAATTTCGAAGAAAATGCAAATTTTGGCCCAAAAAATATAAATTTTTCAAAAATTCATATTTTATTAACTGAATGTGCAGTCAAGGTAGAATTCAAGGCATATCATCTATGGGTCATGAGCAACATTTCCTACAATTTTGAAGGAAATATGAATCATAATTTCTTTTGTCAAAAATTAAAAAAAACATAAGGGTTTGGTCCAGCAATTTTTATCAAAATTGGCCCAAAATTGACTTTTTGGAAAATGTCCTAGAAATGCCTCCTAACGAAAATTTAGCCCATTTGGCAGCTATTTCAGCAGTTTCCAAGCTAAATTTCGAAGAAAATGCAAATTTTGGCCCAAAAAATATAAAATTTTCAAAAATTCATATTTTATTAACTGAATGTGCAGTCAAGGTAGAATTCAAGGAATATCATCTATGGGTCTTGAGCAACATTTCCTACAATTTTGAAGGAAATATGAATCATAACATTTTTTGTCAAAAATGAAAAAAACATAAGGGGTTAGTCCATCAATTTTTATCAAAATTGGCCCAAAATGTACTTTTTTGAAAATGTCCCAGAAATGCCTCCTAACGAAAATTTAGCCCATTTGGCAGCTATTTCAGCAGTTTCCAAGCTAAATTTCGAAGAAAATGCAAATTTTGGCCAAAAAAATATAAAATTTTGAAAAATTCATATTTTATTCCCTGGATGAGCAGTCAAGGTAGAATTCAAGGAATATCATCTATGGGTCTTGAGCAACATTTCCTACAATTTTGAAGGAAATATGAATCATAATTTGTTTTGTCAAAAATAAAAAAAACATAAGGGGTTAGTCCAGCAATTTTTATCAAAATTGGCCCAAAATTGACTTTTTGGAAAATGTCTCAGAAATGCCTCCTAACGAAAATTTAGCCCATTTGGCAGCTATTTCAGCAGTTTCAAAGCTAAATTTCGAAGAAAATGCAAATTTTGGCCCAAAAAATATAAATTTTTCAAAAATTCATATTTTATTAACTGAATGTGCAGTCAAGGTAGAATTCAAGGCATATCATCTATGGGTCATGAGCAACATTTCCTACAATTTTGAAGGAAATATGAATCATAATTTCTTTTGTCAAAAATTAAAAAAAACATAAGGGTTTGGTCCAGCAATTTTTATCAAAATTGGCCCAAAATTGACTTTTTGGAAAATGTCCTAGAAATGCCTCCTAACGAAAATTTAGCCCATTTGGCAGCTATTTCAGCAGTTTCCAAGCTAAATTTCGAAGAAAATGCAAATTTTGGCCCAAAAAATATAAAATTTTCAAAAATTCATATTTTATTAACTGAATGTGCAGTCAAGGTAGAATTCAAGGAATATCATCTATGGGTCTTGAGCAACATTTCCTACAATTTTGAAGGAAATATGAATCATAACATTTTTTGTCAAAAATGAAAAAAACATAAGGGGTTAGTCCATCAATTTTTATCAAAATTGGCCCAAAATGTACTTTTTTGAAAATGTCCCAGAAATGCCTCCTAACGAAAATTTAGCCCATTTGGCAGCTATTTCAGCAGTTTCCAAGCTAAATTTCGAAGAAAATGCAAATTTTGGCCCAAAAAATATAAATTTTTCAAAAATTCATATTTTATTAACTGAATGTGCAGTCAAGGTAGAATTCAAGGCATATCATCTATGGGTCATGAGCAACATTTCCTACAATTTTGAAGGAAATATGAATCATAATTTCTTTTGTCAAAAATTTAAAAAAACATAAGGGTTTGGTCCAGCAATTTTTATCAAAATTGGCCCAAAATTGACTTTTTGGAAAATGTCCTAGAAATGCCTCCTAACGAAAATTTAGCCCATTTGGCAGCTATTTCAGCAGTTTCCAAGCTAAATTTCGAAGAAAATGCAAATTTTGGCCCAAAAAATATAAAATTTTCAAAAATTCATATTTTATTAACTGAATGTGCAGTCAAGGTAGAATTCAAGGAATATCATCTATGGGTCTTGAGCAACATTTCCTACAATTTTGAAGGAAATATGAATCATAACATTTTTTGTCAAAAATGAAAAAAACATAAGGTGTTAGTCCATCAATTTTTATCAAAATTGGCCCAAAATGTACTTTTTTGAAAATGTCCCAGAAATGCCTCCTAACGAAAATTTAGCCCATTTGGCAGCTATTTCAGCAGTTTCCAAGCTAAATTTCGAAGAAAATGCAAATTTTGGCCCAAAAAATATAAATTTTTCAAAAATTCATATTTTATTAACTGAATGTGCAGTCAAGGTAGAATTCAAGGCATATCATCTATGGGTCATGAGCAACATTTCCTACAATTTTGAAGGAAATATGAATCATAATTTCTTTTGTCAAAAATTAAAAAAAACATAAGGGTTTGGTCCAGCAATTTTTATCAAAATTGGCCCAAAATTGACTTTTTGGAAAATGTCCTAGAAATGCCTCCTAACGAAAATTTAGCCCATTTGGCAGCTATTTCAGCAGTTTCCAAGCTAAATTTCGAAGAAAATGCAAATTTTGGCCCAAAAAATATAAAATTTTCAAAAATTCATATTTTATTAACTGAATGTGCAGTCAAGGTAGAATTCAAGGAATATCATCTATGGGTCTTGAGCAACATTTCCTACAATTTTGAAGGAAATATGAATCATAACATTTTTTGTCAAAAATGAAAAAAACATAAGGGGTTAGTCCATCAATTTTTATCAAAATTGGCCCAAAATGTACTTTTTTGAAAATGTCCCAGAAATTCCTCCTAACGAAAATTTAGCCCATTTGGCAGCTATTTCAGCAGTTTCCAAGCTAAATTTCTAAAAAAATGCAAATTTTGGCCCAAAAAATGTAAAATTTTCAAAAATTCATATTTTATTAACTGAATGTGCAGTCAAGGTAGAATTCAAGGAATATCATCTATGGGTCTTGAGCAACATTTCCTACAATTTTGAAGGAAATATGAATCATAACATTTTTTGTCAAAAATGAAAAAAACATAAGGGGTTAGTCCATCAATTTTTATCAAAATTGGCCCAAAATGTACTTTTTTGAAAATGTCCCAGAAATGCCTCCTAACGAAAATTTAGCCCATTTGGCAGCTATTTCAGCAGTTTCCAAGCTAAATTTCGAAGAAAATGCACATTTTGGCCCAAAAAATATAAAATTTTCAAAAATTCATATTTTATTAACTGAATGTGCAGTCAAGGTAGAATTCAAGGAATATCATCTATGGGTCTTAAGCAACATTTCCTACAATTTTGAAGGAAATATGAATCATAACATTTTTTGTCAAAAATGAAAAAAACATAAGGGGTTAGTCCATCAATTTTTATCAAAATTGGCCCAAAATGTACTTTTTTGAAAATGTCCCAGAAATGCCTCCTAACGAAAATTTAGCCCATTTGGCAGCTATTTCAGCAGTTTCCAAGCTAAATTTCGAAGAAAATGCACATTTTGGCCCAAAAAATATAAAATTTTCAAAAATTCATATTTTATTCCCTGAATGAGCAGTCAAGGTAGAATTCAAGGAATATCATATATGGGTCTTGAGCAACATTTCCTACAATTTTGAAGGAAATATGAATCATAACATTTTTGGTCAAAAATAAAAAAAACATAAGGGGTTAGTCCATCAATTTTTATCAAAATTGGCCCAAAATTGACTTTTTGGAAAATGTCTCAGAAATGCCTCCTAACGAAAATTTAGCCCATTTGGCAGCTATTTCAGCAGTTTCCAAGCTAAATTTCGAAGAAAATGCAAATTTTAGCCCAAAAAATATAAATTTTTCAAAAATGCATATTTTATTAACTGAATGTGCAGTCAAGGTAGAATTCAAGGCATATCATCTATGGGTCCTGAGCAACATTTCCTACAATTTTGAAGGAAATATGAATCATAACATTTTTTGTCAAAAATAAAAAAACATAAGGGGTTAGTCCATCAATTTTTATCAAAATTGGCCCAAAATGTACTTTTTTGAAAATGTCCCAGAAATGCCTCCTAACGAAAATTTAGCCCATTTGGCAGCTATTTCAGCAGTTTCCAAGCTAAATTTCTAAGAAAATGCAAATTTTGGCCCAAAAAATATAAAATTTTGAAAAATTCATATTTTATTCCCTGGATGAGCAGTCAAGGTAGAATTCAAGGAATATCATCTATGGGTCTTGAGCAACATTTACTACAATTTTGAAGGAAATATGAATCATAAATTTTTTTGTCAAAAATAAAAAAACATAAGGGGTTAGTCCATCAATTTTTATCAAAATTGGCCCAAAATGTACTTTTTTGAAAATGTCCCAGAAATGCCTCCTAACGAAAATTTTGCCCATTTGGCAGCTATTTCAGCAGTTTCAAAGCTAAATTTCGAAGAAAATGCAAATTTTGGCCAAAAAAATATAAAATTTTCAAAAATTCATATTTTATTCCCTGGATGAGCAGTCAAGGTAGAATTCAAGGAATATCATCTATGGGTCTTGAGCAACATTTCCTACAATTTTGAAGGAAATATGAATCATAATTTGTTTTGTCAAAAATAAAAAAAACATAAGGGGTTAGTCCAGCAATTTTTATCAAAATTGGCCCAAAATTGACTTTTTGGAAAATGTCTCAGAAATGCCTCCTAACGAAAATTTAGCCCATTTGGCAGCTATTTCAGCAGTTTCCAAGCTAAATTTCGAAGAAAATGCAAATTTTGGCCCAAAAAATATAAATTTTTCAAAAATTCATATTTTATTAACTGAATGTGCAGTCAAGGTAGAATTCAAGGAATATCATCTATGGGTCTTGTGCAACATTTCCTACAATTTTGAAGGAAATATGAATCATAGTTTTTTTTGTCAAAAATAAAAAAAACATAAGGGGTTAGTCCATCAATTTTTATCAAAATTGGCCCAAAATGTACTTTTTTGAAAATGTCCCAGAAATGCCTCCTAACGAAAATTTAGCCCATTTGGCAGCTATTTCAGCAGTTTCCAAGCTAAATTTCGAAGAAAATGCAAATTTTGGCCAAAAAAATATAAAATTTTGAAAAATTCATATTTTATTCCCTGGATGAGCAGTCAAGGTAGAATTCAAGGAATATCATCTATGGGTCTTGAGCAACATTTCCTACAATTTTGAAGGAAATATGAATCATAATTTGTTTTGTCAAAAATAAAAAAAACATAAGGGGTTAGTCCAGCAATTTTTATCAAAATTGGCCCAAAATTGACTTTTTGGAAAATGTCTCAGAAATGCCTCCTAACGAAAATTTAGCCCATTTGGCAGCTATTTCAGCAGTTTCCAAGCTAAATTTCTAAGAAAATGCAAATTTTGGCCCAAAAAATATAAAATTTTGAAAAATTCATATTTTATTCCCTGGATGAGCAGTCAAGGTAGAATTCAAGGAATATCATCTATGGGTCTTGAGCAACATTTACTACAATTTTGAAGGAAATATGAATCATAAATTTTGTTGTCAAAAATAAAAAAACATAAGGGGTTAGTCCATCAATTTTTATCAAAATTGGCCCAAAATGTACTTTTTTGAAAATGTCCCAGAAATGCCTCCTAACGAAAATTTAGCCCATTTGGCAGCTATTTCAGCAGTTTCCAAGCTAAATTTCGAAGAAAATGCAAATTTTGGCCCAAAAAATATATAATTTTCAAAAATTCATATTTTATTAACTGAATGTGCAGTCAAGGTAGAATTCAAGGAATATCATCTATGGGTCTTAAGCAACATTTCCTACAATTTTAAAGGAAATATGAATCATAACATTTTTTGTCAAAAATAAAAAAAACATAAGGGGTTAGTCCATCAATTTTTATCAAAATTTGCCCAAAATGTACTTTTTTGAAAATGTCCCAGAAATGCCTCCTAACGAAAATTTAGCCCATTTGGCAGCTATTTCAGCAGTTTCCAAGCTAAATTTCGAAGAAAATGCAAATTTTGGCCCAAAAAATATAAAATTTTCAAAAATTCATATTTTATTAACTGAATGTGCAGTCAAGGTAGAATTCAAGGAATATCATCTATGGGTCTTAAGCAACATTTCCTACAATTTTGAAGGAAATATGAATCATAACATTTTTTGTCAAAAATAAAAAAAACATAAGGGGTTAGTCCATCAATTGTTATCAAAATTGGCCCAAAATGTACTTTTTTGAAAATGTCCCAGAAATGCCTCCTAACGAAAATTTAGCCCATTTGGCAGCTATTTCAGCAGTTTCCCAGCTAAATTTCGAAGAAAATGCAAATTTTGGCCCAAAAAATATGAAATTTTCAAAAATTCATATTTTCTTAACTGAATGTGCAGTCAAGGTAGAATTCAAGGAATATCATCTATGGGTCATGAGCAACATTTCCTACAATTTTGAAGGAAATATGAATCATAATTTCTTTTGTCAAAAATTTAAAAAAACATAAGGGTTTGGTCCAGCAATTTTTATCAAAATTGGCCCAAAATTGACTTTTTGGAAAATGTCTCAGAAATGCCTCCTAACGAAAATTTAGCCCATTTGGCAGCTATTTCAGCAGTTTCCAAGCTAAATTTCGAAGAAAATGCACATTTTGGCCCAAAAAATATAAAATTTTCAAAAATTCATATTTTATTAACTGAATGTGCAGTCAAGGTAGAATTCAAGGAATATCATCTATGGGTCTTAAGCAACATTTCCTACAATTTTGAAGGAAATATGAATCATAACATTTTTTGTCAAAAATGAAAAAAACATAAGGGGTTAGTCCATCAATTTTTATCAAAATTGGCCCAAAATGTACTTTTTTGAAAATGTCCCAGAAATGCCTCCTAACGAAAATTTAGCCCATTTGGCAGCTATTTCAGCAGTTTCCAAGCTAAATTTCGAAGAAAATGCAAATTTTGGCCCAAAAAATATAAAATTTTCAAAAATTCATATTTTATTCCCTGGATGAGCAGTCAAGGTAGAATTCAAGGAATATCATCTATGGGTCTTGAGCAACATTTCCTACAATTTTGAAGGAAATATGAATCATAATTTGTTTTGTCAAAAATAAAAAAAAACATAAGGGGTTAGTCCAGCAATTTTTATCAAAATTGGCCCAAAATTGACTTTTTGGAAAATGTCTCAGAAATGCCTCCTAACGAAAATTTAGCCCATTTGGCAGCTATTTCAGCAGTTTCCAAGCTAAATTTCGAAGAAAATGCAAATTTTGGCCCAAAAAATATAAATTTTTCAAAAATTCATATTTTATTAACTGAATGTGCAGTCAAGGTAGAATTCAAGGAATATCATCTATGGGTCTTGTGCAACATTTCCTACAATTTTGAAGGAAATATGAATCATAGTTTTTTTTGTCAAAAATAAAAAAAACATAAGGGGTTAGTCCATCAATTTTTATCAAAATTGGCCCAAAATGTACTTTTTTGAAAATGTCCCAGAAATGCCTCCTAACGAAAATTTAGCCCATTTGGCAGCTATTTCAGCAGTTTCCAAGCTAAATTTCGAAGAAAATGCAAATTTTGGCCAAAAAAATATAAAATTTTGAAAAATTCATATTTTATTCCCTGGATGAGCAGTCAAGGTAGAATTCAAGGAATATCATCTATGGGTCTTGAGCAACATTTCCTACAATTTTGAAGGAAATATGAATCATAATTTGTTTTGTCAAAAATAAAAAAAACATAAGGGGTTAGTCCAGCAATTTTTATCAAAATTGGCCCAAAATTGACTTTTTGGAAAATGTCTCAGAAATGCCTCCTAACGAAAATTTAGCCCATTTGGCAGCTATTTCAGCAGTTTCCAAGCTAAATTTCGAAGAAAATGCAAATTTTGGCCCAAAAAATATAAATTTTTCAAAAATTCATATTTTATTAACTGAATGTGCATTCAAGGTAGAATTCAAGGCATATCATCTATGGGTCCTGAGCAACATTTCCTACAATTTTGAAGGAAATATGAATCATAACATTTTTTGTCAAAAATAAAAAAACATAAGGGGTTAGTCCATCAATTTTTATCAAAATTGGCCCAAAATGTACTTTTTTGAAAATGTCCCAGAAATGCCTCCTAACGAAAATTTAGCCCATTTGGCAGCTATTTCAGCAGTTTCCAAGCTAAATTTCTAAGAAAATGCAAATTTTGGCCCAAAAAATATAAAATTTTGAAAAATTCATATTTTATTCCCTGGATGAGCAGTCAAGGTAGAATTCAAGGAATATCATCTATGGGTCTTGAGCAACATTTACTACAATTTTGAAGGAAATATGAATCATAAATTTTTTTGTCAAAAATAAAAAAACATAAGGGGTTAGTCCATCAATTTTTATCAAAATTGGCCCAAAATGTACTTTTTTGAAAATGTCCCAGAAATGCCTCCTAACGAAAATTTAGCCCATTTGGCAGCTATTTCAGCAGTTTCCAAGCTAAATTTCTAAGAAAATGCAAATTTTGGCCCAAAAAATATAAAATTTAAAAAAAAATCATATTTTATTCCCTGGATGAGCAGTCAAGGTAGAATTCAAGGAATATCATCTATGGGTCTTGAGCAACATTTCCTACAATTTTGAAGGAAATATGAATCATAATTTGTTTTGTCAAAAATAAAAAAAACATAAGGGGTTAGTCCAGCAATTTTTATCAAAATTGGCCCAAAATTGACTTTTTGGAAAATGTCTCAGAAATGCCTCCTAACGAAAATTTAGCCCATTTGGCAGCTATTTCAGCAGTTTCCAAGCTAAATTTCGAAGAAAATGCAAATTTTGGCCCAAAAAATATAAATTTTTCAAAAATTCATATTTTATTAACTGAATGTGCAGTCAAGGTAGAATTCAAGGCATATCATCTATGGGTCATGAGCAACATTTCCTACAATTTTGAAGGAAATATGAATCATAATTTCTTTTGTCAAAAATTTAAAAAAAACATAAGGGTTTGGTCCAGCAATTTTTATCAAAATTGGCCCAAAATTGACTTTTTGGAAAATGTCTCAGAAATGCCTCCTAACGAAAATTTAGCCCATTTGGCAGCTATTTCAGCAGTTTCCAAGCTAAATTTCCAAGAAAATGCAAATTTTGGCCCAAAAAATATAAAATTTTCAAAAATTCATATTTTATTCCCTGGATGAGCAGTCAAGGTAGAATTCAAGGAATATCATCTATGGGTCCTGAGCAACATTTCCTACAATTTTGAAAGATATATCAATCATACATTTTTGGTCAAAAATAAAAAAAACATAAGGGGTTAGTCCATCAATTTTTATCAAAATTGGCCCAAAATGTACTTTTTTGAAAATGTCCCAGAAATGCCTCCTAACGAAAATTTAGCCCATTTGGCAGCTATTTCAGCAGTTTCCAAGCTAAATTTCGAAGAAAATGCACATTTTGGCCCAAAAAATATAAAATTTTCAAAAATTCATATTTTATTAACTGAATGTGCAGTCAAGGTAGAATTCAAGGAATATCATCTATGGGTCTTGAGCAACATTTCCTACAATTTTGAAGGAAATATGAATCATAATTTGTTTTGTCAAAAATAAAAAAAACATAAGGGGTTAGTCCAGCAATTTTTATCAAAATTGGCCCAAAATTGACTTTTTGGAAAATGTCTCAGAAATGCCTCCTAACGAAAATTTAGCCCATTTGGCAGCTATTTCAGCAGTTTCCAAGCTAAATTTCGAAGAAAATGCAAATTTTGGCCCAAAAAATATAAATTTTTCAAAAATTCATATTTTATTAACTGAATGTGCAGTCAAGGTAGAATTCAAGGCATATCATCTATGGGTCATGAGCAACATTTCCTACAATTTTGAAGGAATAATGAATCATAATTTCTTTTGTCAAAAATTTAAAAAAACATAAGGGTTTGGTCCAGCAATTTTTATCAAAATTGGCCCAAAATTGACTTTTTGGAAAATGTCTCAGAAATGCCTCCTAACGAAAATTTAGCCCATTTGGCAGCTATTTCAGCAGTTTCCAAGCTAAATTTCCAAGAAAATGCAAATTTTGGCCCAAAAAATATAAAATTTTCAAAAATTCATATTTTATTCCCTGGATGAGCAGTCAAGGTAGAATTCAAGGAATATCATCTATGGGTCCTGAGCAACATTTCCTACAATTTTGAAAGATATATCAATCATACATTTTTGGTCAAAAATAAAAAAAACATAAGGGGTTAGTCCATCAATTTTTATCAAAATTGGCCCAAAATGTACTTTTTTGAAAATGTCCCAGAAATGCCTCCTAACGAAAATTTAGCCCATTTGGCAGCTATTTCAGCAGTTTCAAAGCTAAATTTCGAAGAAAATGCACATTTTGGCCCAAAAAATATAAAATTTTCAAAAATTCATATTCTATTAACTGAATGTGCAGTCAAGGTAGAATTCAAGGAATATCATCTATGGGTCTTGTGCAACATTTTCTACAATTTTGAAGGAAATATGAATCATAGTTTTTTTTGTCAAAAATAAAAAAAACATAAGGGGTTAGTCCATCAATTTTTATCAAAATTGGCCCAAAATGTACTTTTTTGAAAATGTCCCAGAAATGCCTCCTAACGAAAATTTAGCCCATTTGGCAGCTATTTCAGCAGTTTCAAAGCTAAATTTCGAAGAAAATGCAAATTTGGGCCCAAAAAATATAAAATTTTCAAAAATTCATATTTTATTCCCTGGATGAGCAGTCAAGGTAGAATTCAAGGAATATCATCTATGGGTCTTGAGCAACATTTCCTACAATTTTGAAGGAAATATGAATCATAATTTTTTTTGTCAAAAATTTAAAAAAACATGAGTTAGTCCAGCAATTTTTATCAAAATTGGCCCAAATTGACTTTTTTGAAAATGTCCCAGAAATGCCTCCTAACGAAAATTTAGCCCATTTGGCAGTTATTTCAGCAGTTTCAAAGCTAAATTTCAAAGAAAATGCAAATTTGGGCCCAAAAAATATGAAATTTTCAAAAATTCAAATTTTATTCCCTAGATGAACAGTCAAGGTCAAATTCAAGAAATATCATCTATGGGTCCTGAGCAACATTTCCTACAATTTTGAAAGATATATGAATCATAAAAAATTTTGTCAAAAATAAAATTTGCCCAAAATTGACTTTTGGAAAATGTCCTAGAAATGCCTCCTAACGAAAATTTAGCCCATTTGGCAGCTATTTCAGCAGTTTCCAAGCTAAATTTCGAAGAAAATGCAAATTTTGGCCCAAAAAATATAAAATTTTCAAAAATTCATATTTTATTAACTGAATGTGCAGTCAAGGTAGAATTCAAGGAATATCATCTATGGGTCTTAAGCAACATTTCCTACAATTTTAAAGGAAATATGAATCATAACATTTTTTGTCAAAAATAAAAAAAACATAAGGGGTTAGTCCATCAATTTTTATCAAAATTGGCCCAAAATGTACTTTTTTGAAAATGTCCCAGAAATGCCTGCTAACGAAAATTTATCCCATTTGGCAGCTATTTCAGCAGTTTCCAAGCTAAATTTCGAAGAAAATGCAAATTTTGGCCCAAAAAATATAAAATTTTCAAAAATTCATATTTTATTAACTGAATGTGCAGTCAAGGTAGAATTCAAGGAATATCATCTATGGGTCTTAAGCAACATTTCCTACAATTTTGAAGGAAATATGAATCATAACATTTTTTGTCAAAAATAAAAAAAACATAAGGGGTTAGTCCATCAATTGTTATCAAAATTGGCCCAAAATGTACTTTTTTGAAAATGTCCCAGAAATGCCTCCTAACGAAAATTTAGCCCATTTGGCAGCTATTTCAGCAGTTTCCCAGCTAAATTTCGAAGAAAATGCAAATTTTGGCCCAAAAAATATGAAATTTTCAAAAATTCATATTTTCTTAACTGAATGTGCAGTCAAGGTATAATTCAAGGAATATCATCTATGGGTCTTGAGCAACATTTCCTACAATTTTGAAGGAAATATGAATCATAGTTTTTTTTGTCAAAAATAAAAAAAACATAAGGGGTTAGTCCATCAATTTTTATCAAAATTGGCCCAAAATGTACTTTTTTGAAAATGTCCTAGAAATGCCTCCTAACGAAAATTTAGCCCATTTGGCAGCTATTTCAGCAGTTTCCAAGCTAAATTTCGAAGAAAATGCAAATTTTGGCCCAAAAAATATAAAATTTTCAAAAATTCATATTTTATCAACTGAATGTGCAGTCAAGGTAGAATTCAAGGAATATCATCTATGGGTCTTGAGCAACATTTCCTACAATTTTGAAGGAAATATGAATCATAACATTTTTTGTCAAAAATGAAAAAAACATAAGGGGTTAGTCCATCAATTTTTATCAAAATTGGCCCAAAATGTACTTTTTTGAAAATGTCCCAGAAATGCCTCCTAACGAAAATTTAGCCCATTTGGCAGCTATTTCAGCAGTTTCCAAGCTAAATTTCGAAGAAAATGCAAATTTTGGCCCAAAAAATGTAAAATTTTTAAAAATTCATATTTTATTAACTGAATGTGCAGTCAAGGTAGAATTCAAGGAATATCATCTATGGGTCTTAAGCAACATTTCCTACAATTTTGAAGGAAATATGAATCATAACATTTTTTGTCAAAAATAAAAAAAACATAAGGGGTTAGTCCATCAATTGTTATCAAAATTGGCCCAAAATGTACTTTTTTGAAAATGTCCCAGAAATGCCTCCTAACGAAAATTTAGCCCATTTGGCAGCTATTTCAGCAGTTTCTCAGCTAAATTTCGAAGAAAATGCAAATTTTGGCCCAAAAAATATGAAATTTTCAAAAATTCATATTTTCTTAACTGAATGTGCAGTCAAGGTAGAATTCAAGGAATATCATCTATGGGTCATGAGCAACATTTCCTACAATTTTGAAGAAAATATGAATCATAGTTTTTTTTGTCAAAAATAAAAAAAACATAAGGGGTTAGTCCATCAATTTTTATCAAAATTGGCCCAAAATGTACTTTTTGGAAAATGTCCTAGAAATGCCTCCTAACGAAAATTTAGCCCATTTGGCAGCTATTTCAGCAGTTTCCAAGCTAAATTTCGAAGAAAATGCAAATTTTGGCCCAAAAAATATAAAATTTTCAAAAATTCATATTTTATTAACTGAATGTGCAGTCAAGGTAGAATTCAAGGAATATCATCTATGGGTCTTGAGCAACATTTCCTACAATTTTGAAGGAAATATGAATCATAACATTTTTTGTCAAAAATGAAAAAAACATAAGGGGTTAGTCCATCAATTTTTATCAAAATTGGCCCATAATGTACTTTTTTGAAAATGTCCCAGAAATGCCTCCTAACGAAAATTTAGCCCATTTGGCAGCTATTTCAGCAGTTTCCAAGCTAAATTTCGAAGAAAATGCAAATTTTGGCCCAAAAAATGTAAAATTTTCAAAAATTCATATTTTATTAACTGAATGTGCAGTCAAGGTAGAATTCAAGGAATATCATCTATGGGTCTTGAGCAACATTTCCTACAATTTTGAAGGAAATATGAATCATAACATTTTTTGTCAAAAATGAAAAAAACATAAGGGGTTAGTCCATCAATTTTTATCAAAATTGGCCCAAAATGTACTTTTTTGAAAATGTCCCAGAAATGCCTCCTAACGAAAATTTAGCCCATTTGGCAGCTATTTCAGCAGTTTCCAAGCTAAATTTCGAAGAAAATGCACATTTTGGCCCAAAAAATATAAAATTTTCAAAAATTCATATTTTATTAACTGAATGTGCAGTCAAGGTAGAATTCAAGGAATATCATCTATGGGTCTTAAGCAACATTTCCTACAATTTTGAAGGAAATATGAATCATAACATTTTTTGTCAAAAATGAAAAAAACATAAGGGGTTAGTCCATCAATTTTTATCAAAATTGGCCCAAAATGTACTTTTTTGAAAATGTCCCAGAAATGCCTCCTAACGAAAATTTAGCCCATTTGGCAGCTATTTCAGCAGTTTCCAAGCTAAATTTCGAAGAAAATGCACATTTTGGCCCAAAAAATATAAAATTTTCAAAAATTCATATTTTATTCCCTGAATGAGCAGTCAAGGTAGAATTCAAGGAATATCATCTATGGGTCTTGAGCAACATTTCCTACAATTTTGAAGGAAATATGAATCATAACATTTTTGGTCAAAAATAAAAAAAACATAAGGGGTTAGTCCATCAATTTTTATCAAAATTGGCCCAAAATGTACTTTTTTGAAAATGTCCCAGAAATGCCTCCTAACGAAAATTTAGCCCATTTGGCAGCTATTTCAGCAGTTTCCAAGCTAAATTTCGAAGAAAATGCAAATTTTAGCCCAAAAAATATAAAATTTTCAAAAATTCATATTTTATTAACTGAATGTGCAGTCAAGGTAGAATTCAAGGAATATCAACTATGGGTCTTCAGCAACATTTCCTACAATTTTGAAGGAAATATGAATCATAACATTTTTTGTCAAAAATGAAAAAAACATAAGGGGTTAGTCCATCAATTTTTATCAAAATTGGCCCAAAATGTACTTTTTTGAAAATGTCCCAGAAATGCCTCCTAACGAAAATTTAGCCCATTTGGCAGCTATTTCAGCAGTTTCCAAGCTAAATTTCGAAGAAAATGCAAATTTTGGCCAAAAAAATATAAAATTTTGAAAAATTCATATTTTATTCCCTGGATGAGCAGTCAAGGTAGAATTCAAGGAATATCATCTATGGGTCTTGAGCAACATTTCCTACAATTTTGAAGGAAATATGAATCATAATTTGTTTTGTCAAAAATAAAAAAAACATAAGGGGTTAGTCCAGCAATTTTTATCAAAATTGGCCCAAAATTGACTTTTTGGAAAATGTCTCAGAAATGCCTCCTAACGAAAATTTAGCCCATTTGGCAGCTATTTCAGCAGTTTCAAAGCTAAATTTCGAAGAAAATGCAAATTTTGGCCCAAAAAATATAAATTTTTCAAAAATTCATATTTTATTAACTGAATGTGCAGTCAAGGTAGAATTCAAGGCATATCATCTATGGGTCATGAGCAACATTTCCTACAATTTTGAAGGAAATATGAATCATAATTTCTTTTGTCAAAAATTAAAAAAAACATAAGGGTTTGGTCCAGCAATTTTTATCAAAATTGGCCCAAAATTGACTTTTTGGAAAATGTCCTAGAAATGCCTCCTAACGAAAATTTAGCCCATTTGGCAGCTATTTCAGCAGTTTCCAAGCTAAATTTCGAAGAAAATGCAAATTTTGGCCCAAAAAATATAAAATTTTCAAAAATTCATATTTTATTAACTGAATGTGCAGTCAAGGTAGAATTCAAGGAATATCATCTATGGGTCTTGAGCAACATTTCCTACAATTTTGAAGGAAATATGAATCATAACATTTTTTGTCAAAAATGAAAAAAACATAAGGGGTTAGTCCATCAATTTTTATCAAAATTGGCCCAAAATGTACTTTTTTGAAAATGTCCCAGAAATGCCTCCTAACGAAAATTTAGCCCATTTGGCAGCTATTTCAGCAGTTTCCAAGCTAAATTTCGAAGAAAATGCAAATTTTGGCCCAAAAAATATAAATTTTTCAAAAATTCATATTTTATTAAGGTAGAATTCAAGGCATATCATCTATGGGTCATGAGCAACATTTCCTACAATTTTGAAGGAAATATGAATCATAATTTCTTTTGTCAAAAATTTAAAAAAACATAAGGGTTTGGTCCAGCAATTTTTATCAAAATTGGCCCAAAATTGACTTTTTGGAAAATGTCCTAGAAATGCCTCCTAACGAAAATTTAGCCCATTTGGCAGCTATTTCAGCAGTTTCCAAGCTAAATTTCGAAGAAAATGCAAATTTTGGCCCAAAAAATATAAAATTTTCAAAAATTCATATTTTATTAACTGAATGTGCAGTCAAGGTAGAATTCAAGGAATATCATCTATGGGTCTTGAGCAACATTTCCTACAATTTTGAAGGAAATATGAATCATAACATTTTTTGTCAAAAATGAAAAAAACATAAGGTGTTAGTCCAGCAATTTTTATCAAAATTGGCCCAAAATTGACTTTTTGGAAAATGTCTCAGAAATGCCTCCTAACGAAAATTTAGCCCATTTGGCAGCTATTTCAGCAGTTTCAAAGCTAAATTTCGAAGAAAATGCAAATTTTGGCCCAAAAAATATAAATTTTTCAAAAATTCATATTTTATTAACTGAATGTGCAGTCAAGGTAGAATTCAAGGCATATCATCTATGGGTCATGAGCAACATTTCCTACAATTTTGAAGGAAATATGAATCATAATTTCTTTTGTCAAAAATTAAAAAAAACATAAGGGTTTGGTCCAGCAATTTTTATCAAAATTGGCCCAAAATTGACTTTTTGGAAAATGTCCTAGAAATGCCTCCTAACGAAAATTTAGCCCATTTGGCAGCTATTTCAGCAGTTTCCAAGCTAAATTTCGAAGAAAATGCAAATTTTGGCCCAAAAAATATAAAATTTTCAAAAATTCATATTTTATTAACTGAATGTGCAGTCAAGGTAGAATTCAAGGAATATCATCTATGGGTCTTGAGCAACATTTCCTACAATTTTGAAGGAAATATGAATCATAACATTTTTTGTCAAAAATGAAAAAAACATAAGGGGTTAGTCCATCAATTTTTATCAAAATTGGCCCAAAATGTACTTTTTTGAAAATGTCCCAGAAATGCCT
Source organism: Henricia sp. BOLD:AAB3569 (assembly GCA_037783545.1). NCBI lineage: Eukaryota > Metazoa > Echinodermata > Asteroidea > Spinulosida > Echinasteridae > Henricia > Henricia sp. BOLD:AAB3569. Next base: position 2,576,567 of record JBBELK010000219.1, read on the forward strand.
CCTAACGAAAATTTAGCCCATTTGGCAGCTATTTCAGCAGTTTCCAAGCTAAATTTCGAAGAAAATGCAAATTTTGGCCCAAAAAATATAAATTTTTCAAAAATTCATATTTTATTAACTGAATGTGCAGTCAAGGTAGAATTCAAGGCATATCATCTATGGGTCATGAGCAACATTTCCTACAATTTTGAAGGAAATATGAATCATAATTTCTTTTGTCAAAAATTTAAAAAAACATAAGGGTTTGGTCCAGCAATTTTTATCAAAATTGGCCCAAAATTGACTTTTTGGAAAATGTCCTAGAAATGCCTCCTAACGAAAATTTAGCCCATTTGGCAGCTATTTCAGCAGTTTCCAAGCTAAATTTCGAAGAAAATGCAAATTTTGGCCCAAAAAATATAAAATTTTCAAAAATTCATATTTTATTAACTGAATGTGCAGTCAAGGTAGAATTCAAGGAATATCATCTATGGGTCTTGAGCAACATTTCCTACAATTTTGAAGGAAATATGAATCATAACATTTTTTGTCAAAAATGAAAAAAACATAAGGTGTTAGTCCATCAATTTTTATCAAAATTGGCCCAAAATGTACTTTTTTGAAAATGTCCCAGAAATGCCTCCTAACGAAAATTTAGCCCATTTGGCAGCTATTTCAGCAGTTTCCAAGCTAAATTTCGAAGAAAATGCAAATTTTGGCCCAAAAAATATAAATTTTTCAAAAATTCATATTTTATTAACTGAATGTGCAGTCAAGGTAGAATTCAAGGCATATCATCTATGGGTCATGAGCAACATTTCCTACAATTTTGAAGGAAATATGAATCATAATTTCTTTTGTCAAAAATTAAAAAAAACATAAGGGTTTGGTCCAGCAATTTTTATCAAAATTGGCCCAAAATTGACTTTTTGGAAAATGTCCTAGAAATGCCTCCTAACGAAAATTTAGCCCATTTGGCAGCTATTTCAGCAGTTTCCAAGCTAAATTTCGAAGAAAATGCAAATTTTGGCCCAAAAAATATAAAATTTTCAAAAATTCATATTTTATTAACTGAATGTGCAGTCAAGGTAGAATTCAAGGAATATCATCTATGGGTCTTGAGCAACATTTCCTACAATTTTGAAGGAAATATGAATCATAACATTTTTTGTCAAAAATGAAAAAAACATAAGGGGTTAGTCCATCAATTTTTATCAAAATTGGCCCAAAATGTACTTTTTTGAAAATGTCCCAGAAATTCCTCCTAACGAAAATTTAGCCCATTTGGCAGCTATTTCAGCAGTTTCCAAGCTAAATTTCTAAAAAAATGCAAATTTTGGCCCAAAAAATGTAAAATTTTCAAAAATTCATATTTTATTAACTGAATGTGCAGTCAAGGTAGAATTCAAGGAATATCATCTATGGGTCTTGAGCAACATTTCCTACAATTTTGAAGGAAATATGAATCATAACATTTTTTGTCAAAAATGAAAAAAACATAAGGGGTTAGTCCATCAATTTTTATCAAAATTGGCCCAAAATGTACTTTTTTGAAAATGTCCCAGAAATGCCTCCTAACGAAAATTTAGCCCATTTGGCAGCTATTTCAGCAGTTTCCAAGCTAAATTTCGAAGAAAATGCACATTTTGGCCCAAAAAATATAAAATTTTCAAAAATTCATATTTTATTAACTGAATGTGCAGTCAAGGTAGAATTCAAGGAATATCATCTATGGGTCTTAAGCAACATTTCCTACAATTTTGAAGGAAATATGAATCATAACATTTTTTGTCAAAAATGAAAAAAACATAAGGGGTTAGTCCATCAATTTTTATCAAAATTGGCCCAAAATGTACTTTTTTGAAAATGTCCCAGAAATGCCTCCTAACGAAAATTTAGCCCATTTGGCAGCTATTTCAGCAGTTTCCAAGCTAAATTTCGAAGAAAATGCACATTTTGGCCCAAAAAATATAAAATTTTCAAAAATTCATATTTTATTCCCTGAATGAGCAGTCAAGGTAGAATTCAAGGAATATCATATATGGGTCTTGAGCAACATTTCCTACAATTTTGAAGGAAATATGAATCATAACATTTTTGGTCAAAAATAAAAAAAACATAAGGGGTTAGTCCATCAATTTTTATCAAAATTGGCCCAAAATTGACTTTTTGGAAAATGTCTCAGAAATGCCTCCTAACGAAAATTTAGCCCATTTGGCAGCTATTTCAGCAGTTTCCAAGCTAAATTTCGAAGAAAATGCAAATTTTAGCCCAAAAAATATAAATTTTTCAAAAATGCATATTTTATTAACTGAATGTGCAGTCAAGGTAGAATTCAAGGCATATCATCTATGGGTCCTGAGCAACATTTCCTACAATTTTGAAGGAAATATGAATCATAACATTTTTTGTCAAAAATAAAAAAACATAAGGGGTTAGTCCATCAATTTTTATCAAAATTGGCCCAAAATGTACTTTTTTGAAAATGTCCCAGAAATGCCTCCTAACGAAAATTTAGCCCATTTGGCAGCTATTTCAGCAGTTTCCAAGCTAAATTTCTAAGAAAATGCAAATTTTGGCCCAAAAAATATAAAATTTTGAAAAATTCATATTTTATTCCCTGGATGAGCAGTCAAGGTAGAATTCAAGGAATATCATCTATGGGTCTTGAGCAACATTTACTACAATTTTGAAGGAAATATGAATCATAAATTTTTTTGTCAAAAATAAAAAAACATAAGGGGTTAGTCCATCAATTTTTATCAAAATTGGCCCAAAATGTACTTTTTTGAAAATGTCCCAGAAATGCCTCCTAACGAAAATTTAGCCCATTTGGCAGCTATTTCAGCAGTTTCCAAGCTAAATTTCTAAGAAAATGCAAATTTTGGCCCAAAAAATATAAAATTTTATTCCCTGGATGAGCAGTCAAGGTAGAATTCAAGGAATATCATCTATGGGTCTTGAGCAACATTTACTACAATTTTGAAGGAAATATGAATCATAAATTTTTTTGTCAAAAATTTAAAAAAACATAAGGGGTTAGTCCATCAATTTTTATCAAAATTGGCCCAAAATGTACTTTTTTGAAAATGTCCCAGAAATGCCTCCTAACGAAAATTTAGCCCATTTGGCAGCTATTTCAGCAGTTTCAAAGCTAAATTTCGAAGAAAATGCAAATTTTGGCCAAAAAAAAATAAAATTTTCAAAAATTCATATTTTATTCCCTGGATGAGCAGTCAAGGTAGAATTCAAGGAATATCATCTATGGGTCTTGAGCAACATTTCCTACAATTTTGAAGGAAATATGAATCATAATTTGTTTTGTCAAAAATAAAAAAACATAAGGGGTTAGTCTAGCAATTTTTATCAAAATTGGCCCAAAATTGACTTTTTGGAAAATGTCTCAGAAATGCCTCCTAACGAAAATTTAGCCCATTTGGCAGCTATTTCAGCCGTTTCCAAGCTAAATTTCGAAGAAAATGCAAATTTTGGCCCAAAAAATATAAATTTTTCAAAAATTCATATTTTATTAACTGAATGTGCAGTCAAGGTAGAATTCAAGGCATATCATCTATGGGTCATGAGCAACATTTCCTACAATTTTGAAGGAAATATGAATCATAATTTCTTTTGTCAAAAATTTAAAAAAACATAAGGGTTTGGTCCAGCAATTTTTATCAAAATTGGCCCAAAATTGACTTTTTGGAAAATGTCTCAGAAATGCCTCCTAACGAAAATTTAGCCCATTTGGCAGCTATTTCAGCAGTTTCCAAGCTAAATTTCCAAGAAAATGCAAATTTTGGCCCAAAAAATATAAAATTTTCAAAAATTCATATTTTATTCCCTGGATGAGCAGTCAAGGTAGAATTCAAGGAATATCATCTATGGGTCCTGAGCAACATTTCCTACAATTTTGAAAGATATTTCAATCATACATTTTTGGTCAAAAATAAAAAAAACATAAGGGGTTAGTCCATCAATTTTTATCAAAATTGGCCCAAAATGTACTTTTTTGAAAATGTCCCAGAAATGCCTCCTAACGAAAATTTAGCCCATTTGGCAGCTATTTCAGCAGTTTCCAAGCTAAATTTCGAAGAAAATGCACATTTTGGCCCAAAAAATATAAAATTTTCAAAAATTCATATTTTATTAACTGAATGTGCAGTCAAGGTAGAATTCAAGGAATATCATCTATGGGTCTTGTGCAACATTTCCTACAATTTTGAAGGAAATATGAATCATAATTTTTTTTGTCAAAAATTTAAAAAAACATGAGTTAGTCCAGCAATTTTTATCAAAATTGGCCCAAATTGACTTTTTTGAAAATGTCCCAGAAATGCCTCCTAACGAAAATTTAGCCCATTTGGCAGTTATTTCAGCAGTTTCAAAGCTAAATTTCAAAGAAAATGCAAATTTGGGCCCAAAAAATATGAAATTTTCAAAAATTCAAATTTTATTCCCTAGATGAACAGTCAAGGTCAAATTCAAGAAATATCATCTATGGGTCCTGAGCAACATTTCCTACAATTTTGAAAGATATATGAATCATAAAAAATGTTGTCAAAAATAAAATTTGCCCAAAATTGACTTTTGGAAAATGTCTCAGAAATGCCTCCTAACGAAAATTTAGCCCATTTGGCAGCTATTTCAGCAGTTTCCAAGCTAAATTTCAAAGAAAATGGAAATCTTTGCCAAAAATTTGAAATGTTCAAAAGTTTATATGTTATTCCCTGGATGAGCAGTCAAGGTCAAATTCAAGGAATATCATCTATGTGTCCTAAGCAACATTTCCTAAAAAGATTTTAAAAAATCACAAGGGGTTAGTCCATAGGTTTTCCTGAAAAATGCCTTTTTAAAAAGTGTCTCAGAAATGTCTAATTGTTCTGCTGATACAAGATGCAATTTGGCCTGAATAAATTCATGTTAAATTCTATTTAGCCGATGCTGTACTTGAACACACTAGAAATTCCCCAATAAGCTGGTCTAATATTTCAAGTGCGTGTATTTTTAGCGTCATAAGCCCGAGATGCCTGTAACCTTTCAACCGGGGTTTTACTGGATTATGACCTAAAGAACTGCGTCACAGCTGAAGTAACTTTTGCAGTAATCGAATTTTTCGGAAACCTTTCGCGATATTAAAATAGCAAAAATTACTATGCAGTATAATTAGATTAGTCAGTAAATCGCGTTATATAGAGCTAAAGTGCGCATGTCTATTTGACGTAGAAAATGTAAAAGGACTGATGTTTGCTGCCACCTATCGTCTCAAAAGAGTATCGTCGTTTTGGTCTTGAATCACAAACAAAACAATCGAGTTACAAAATATCATTTTGGAGTTTTAATTCTTTTATGCTTAACCGCCACCACCACTTAACACAAAACATGCAGACAGGCGTTAGAATACTATACATGTACATGTATAACTATCACTATGCAAAGTTTTACAAAAGTCATGCCATTGTTTTAAAAAACTGGTAATTTTTTACATGTATTTTTGAATACTTTCTACCTAATTTCTAAGTGTTCCTCACTCCATAGCATGAAATATATTTTAAATATTTAATTTAAGTATTTATTTAATTTAAGTATTTAAGTATTTAATTGGCCAATCTGCGGCGTCATTGCCCCACCCTCTAATTCGCATTGACCAATCAGTGCTTGGGATGTGATACATTTAAATATTCATCTTTTCGTGATCGGTGAGCATGCGCATTTGCAAAAGGGCGGGGCTCATGCCAGATTGGTCCAGCCAGTGACGTATTTAACAATCTACGATATTACCTTACAGAAACAGTCTATCATTTTAATGGTGTTTTCGCGACCATGAACAGAAAAATATAAGTGAGCGCGTGAGGCTAAATTCGTGCCACGAAATATGCAGCTCCATGCCTTTGCTATGGAGCTGCGTATTTTGTGGCACGAGTTGGGCCTCACGCGCGCATTGACGAGAATTCTGCTTTTAATCGGTGGCCGATGACAAAAATGTTATTAGGTGAAATACTGATTTTGTCAGAAAAGGTTTTCTTTATCAAAGTCGCGAAAACTTGGCCGTTATATGAACTTCAACACTACCTCAAACTTCACGATTTCATGCACAAAAATAAACTAAATGTAACTAAAATAACCTTTTAAATAAGAATATTATAAATTTCACCAAAGAAAAATAAATATTTTATTTGACACCTGAATAATATACCAAGACATTCGGACAAATGTCGACACGCAAATTATATTTATATAACGCAACTTGTAATGATTGTATTAAATAAATCCAGGGAAGATGTATGAAATAAACCATACCATACCATACCATGCTAAGGTTTTATAAATACTTGAGCTTGTTAACGAATGACGTCACATGCTGTTTGCCGCAGTTCATACCGGGACACCAGTACAGTCTGTGTACACAGGGGTTTATGGGGTACATGCATTGTTGTCCTATTTTCCCTTTTCTTTAGAATTCCTCCGTGGGGTACCACTGTTCCTTTTGAATTTCTTTATGGGGTACCATTGTTCCATTGTGTTTTGTACCCCACAAGTGTGTCTGTGTTAGACCAGAATGGTATACCTCAATGGTAAAATTATGCTTTATAAATCAATTTTCATGCAGACATTTTAAAATGGAGGCAATTAAACATGTCATAATTCAATCCCATCATGCACTTTGGTAAAACACTGACGTCACAACACAGATATACTGAAATATCACGTAGTCAATAATAAGGCCATACAAAATAAGTATCGAGTGCCAATAGACTACTAAAGTGAAAACGTCACCCTTTGTGTGTTGCCATGGTTTTTGGGTCTACACTAAAACCAGTGAACTGTTTCCCTGCGCTATACCAATGGACGTTTCAGATTACCAGCGAATGTTTAGACCCAATTACCATGGCAACCGACGTCACACTTTAGTAGTCTATTTCCATGCCGATAATAAGCGTAATCTTGGGTTTTACTTTCTTGACAACCGATTGCTATCCGCCATTACTGTGTCCATACTATGGCACGCAATCGATTGTCAAGAAAGTGAAACCCAAGAATACTAAATACTTGCATTTTGGCTTTGGATAATACTTAAATACCGTCAGATACACTCAGTTTTCCCGCATGGTAATCTATTTTGCACATGTACCAAGTTTTGCATCCCTGAGACGTTTTGGAAAAAAAGTTTACATTACGAAAGAAAAAAATATCATCTTTCGTCTACGCATTCTTCAAGTAGCCCTTTCTCTTCCAAGAATGTAGCGGCGTCTTTCGCCCCGCGTTCTAGATATTCTTTGACAGTTTCTTTGTTGGGTGTAAGAAGTGCCTGAACGGCACGCCAGACGTTTTGAGAGCAAACGAGGAAACTATGACCGGCCACAACGTAGCTCAGACTAAGCCAAGATTCATCGGCCGGGCAGATGTCTTGCAGCGGCCCGCTGAACGGGGATACACACAGCGTTTTACCCACGGGAAAAATTGGCAGATTTCCGGTAATACCGCCGTCGACGTACCGCTAAAATTTCATAATAATAATTATAATAATTTAATTAGATAATTTAAAAATAATGGAAAGAAACTTTACTGGGGCATTTCAAACTTCATGTAAAAACGAACGCAAATCTGGGTCTGACTGAAAGAGTACGGGAAACATTTTCTGGTTATCGTCTCACTTGAAGTAAATCTACGCTACATATTTTGCAGCGAACATCAAACCGTATAATCTGACCATTTGAAAGAAAAAAAACACTTTTGATTTGTATCTAAATACGCTTGTAAGCCGCCATGTTTTGCAGATCAACGCTCGGACTCTAGAGAGCGCGAGTGAGGAAAAACTATAAAACATGAAAGATTTCCCCATGCACTTTCAATCTGAGCGTAGGAATTTTCAGCACACAGAAGCTTTATGCGGTCATGCGTAAAGCCGGCCGTACACCTTGCGTTCCGACTCCGTTGCGATTGCACAGACACGCCAAATTTCGAGCATGCTCGAAATTCTGCGATTGCTTTGCGACGGACACGTACACAAAATCGTGACCACATCGCCGCGGAACGCATCGAAACGCAAGGTGTACGGCCGGCTTAACGAAGCTGTTGTGTGATTTCCCCCCAGAAACAAGTTTAAATACATCTGTTTAAACCTCTTTATGAAGAAAATTCGTGCTTCTTTTGTCCATTAAAAAGGGCCAACGATTTCCATGGGTGGGGACACCTAATTTCACTTCGAATACCGAGGCAATATCGCTTGAGCCCTTTGAAGTGTCCGGAATTTCTGTATAAACAATTCTTTATGTCCCTATAATCCAGCGTTTCACAAGAGATAGCATTTTGATATGAAACATACTTCGCCATTAATGCAGATACCGGTATCATTATTTGGATTATTGTTTTTTAAACATATTTCGCAGTAAGTGGATTATGATATTATAAACACTGGAAACACAGCCAAACTGGGACGCACAACTATATTGGTCATTTTGCCATAGTGTCCACCAGAAATATACATTAGGTGGTTTGAATGACGTAAAACGCAAACGTGAATGCGAAATGCTTTAATCACTTGGTCATTATTCTGAAGAGATCTTAGAGCAGATGAAAACCAAAACCCCACATCTGATAACTTTGTTGCTGTTACCAAGATTCGAGCCAGACTTCTATAGGGCCTCTTTGTCATAGGGCCTCTTTGTCATAGGGCCTCTTTGTCATAGGGCCTCTTTGTCATAGGGCCTCTTTGTCATAGGACCTCTTTGTCATAGGGCCTCTTTGTCATAGGACCTATCCTGAAAGAATTTCGCGTTCACGTTCGCGTTTTATACATGCAGTACACAGCCAATGAAGTCAGCATAGGTTTTTGAAAAAATTACTTGGCAAATGTTCCTTACCACCCCCTATTTTAAGAGCGTTCCGTATCCGTATTAGGTCTATATTGTTGTGTAAAAATTACCCTTTTTGAAGTATAGAGCAACATTTTATTTGGGTATGAATTTTTTAGGTGTATTTCTTTTAAAACAAAATTACCTGATGTAATTATGTTACGGAGACTTGTAATTCATTCCCAAATAAACGTTGACCCTTCCGAGGCTCCTATACGTGTCCGCTAGACTACGACTTGAAACTACACACAAGTCAATGGTAGCCGCTAGGTAGATAACTTGTTAACTTTCCATAGACTAGTGTTTAATTTCAGTACACAGCCAATGAAGTCAGCATAGGTTTTTTTTAAAATTACTTGGCAAATGTTCCTTACCTGCCCTCGAAATGTTGGAATTCGGAAACCACAGTAAATTGGAATGTAACAGCTACACAATAAGGCCTGCGAAAAGATATGAACAAGTTTAGTGGTAAAGTTCTACCCATACTGTAGTCGATACAAAATACCATTTCTTGATCAGGACAGAAGTTTGTTGAATACATTTTGTGGATAACTAGGCACTGATCGACAAATCACTTTGGAATCGCTTTCAAGACTGTTCCGCTTTAGTGATTTCATCAAGGTCCAAGAGGATCTGTTTGAAAAGAGTGATTCCCACAGCAATAAAATGTGACCAATTTTTGTGTTTCTGGAGAATCATCTAGTTATAATGGCTCTCAGCAAACCCATTCTGTTGGGTTTCAACCCGCGTAAAATGATCCGACCTCTGGAGCCGGCCGCGCGTCTCCCAAGCAGCCTGTAAGTGCAGGAAGGTAGCAACTTTAGGCAGAGTGGCACACCCTGCCTCTGCGGCTCTTGCAGTTAGCCTTGCCACAAGAGGTGGTCATACACGTTACTGACCGATAAAATGTTACATCTCTCAACCTTATCGATCTTTCAGTCTACAGCTAGTAGAGGTCGTTCTTTCCTACCTCAATCAGTTCTTGATCAGAATCAAACTCCGTCAGCAGAACGTTCTTGCCGTCGGAAACTCGCGTGACAGAGATGAACAACTTTTTGTTAGCTAGTTTGTACGACCCGGACGGTAGGTGACGCTCCATCTGGGCGCGAAGGTGACCCAGCATGTCGAAGCCTGGAGTCAGCATACCCAACGGCTGTTTCTGGACAATGTCTACGAGGTCCTTCAGTAGTTCAACTGCGTCCTGCAATGGTTGTCAATGTGGCGTTTATTGAAAGGATTCGTGATCGATTTTCTCTCTTAAAGGAGCGTGTCCATATCACATTTTTAAAACCCCAATTTTTTCAATGGGCGTTCAGATTTTAATTATCATTTGTCATATTTTTTTATTCTTAATCCGTATTTCAGGGATATCGTCAAAAAAACACCGATGTTTTGTATTAAAACTAATTTATCTGTTCCATAAGCAGTGATTACACCAACCTTTTTTCTTTCACATCCAAATTGGAGATTGCAAATTTTCTGTGTTCCTCCCATGGGCGGTATTTTATATGATTATTAGGTTAGGTTAGAACGAAATCCATTTTCTGGAAAAATCTGAACACACTCCTTTAAAAAAACAGTATTCTCACCTCTAATTTGCTGCCCAAGCACACAATAGCAGCAGCCGCGACGGCGCCCGCCGATGCCCCGCCCCATCGGTTGACCTTTGACACGACATGCGGCCCACTGTGCAGGAGTTCCTTGGCCACGCCCACATGGTAAATTGCCAGGAAACCACACCCAGCGAAAGAAACATTGAACCCGTCATCTAGACGTAAATCGTGGTGGCTCGAAATCCGCTTGCTCACTTCATTCGCCTGTTTAATGATAAATTAATAAATTAATAAAACAAAAAATAAAACAAAATATATTTACAAAATAAGTAAAATATATTGCATTTTTTTTATTATTAATTTATTTCTTTTAATATTTTTTTTATTAATAATTTAATTTAAGAAATTTATTCTTTTTCATGGAAGAATGAAAAAATTCTGAACATAATTTAAACACCCAAATCTATACTGATTGAATTTCTTTCGTGTATAAATTATTGACATTTTTCAAACATCTGGTGCGTACCGTTTGCTTTTCTGTAAAGTTATCGCACGTCATGGTTTCCGTTGGCAACCGCTCAGTGGCTACAGCGCCCTCATCGGCAGCATTAAATTTCGTCATCGTCCACAGGACAGCTTGCGAGCACCGACTGAAGTTTCTGTGTGAAGAATAGAAAAACATACTCCCATTATGCTCTTATCTGCACGAAATTTTTTTTTTAAAGGGCCTGTGACATGCTAAACAACTTTGTGCCTAAGCTTTGCTTCACAATGACGGATTACTTGTTCAGCAAGACATACAATTGTTCGTTTAGATGTAAAATCAATAAAAGGTGGCCTTTTTCAACTTTGAAGATTTCATTGCAATAAATCACTGACAGAGGGCGCTGTTCGGAGTGCATCACGTAAGGAAGACAGAAGGGAAAAGTTAAGAAAAAACATAAGACTTCAAGTTGGACTTGTGGCAAATTGCTGCAGTTTCCACCTCCAGTTTTGTCATGGCTTACAACAGGAAACATGTAGAACAAACTTAAACAGCCATGGATTACAAAAGTTTCAGGAAAATTGAGAAAAAAGTGGAATCTTTTGTGCACAGTTTAATGTGATTTTCCTGTGTTTGCCTCTTGTGACATCGTGACCTTGGTCATGAATATGCATATTTTCATTAGCATAAAAACTAAAAACCTTTGTTTTAACCCCCAAAGCAAGCTCCAAATAGGATTTTTATGACTTTAACTGAGTAGAGTGGTTTTACAGCGTATATTTCATTGATAAAAATCCAAAATAAGGGGCCTTTTTTTAGAGAAAAAAAATGCTCCGTTGAAATTGGTGACTTTTTGCGCGCGCACATGGTTAAAATTTGTCGTCGTTTGCGTTGTCCCTTTAGGGGCACCGTATTTCAGTTCATTTAATTTCCGGTGAATACACATGTGTTTCCTGTTAAGGCTTCCTGAACGTGTATATTTGTGTATAGTTCGTAATGTTGCCTATATTTATACGTTTCAGTTCCATTATTAGCAAAAGGGGAAGTTCAGAGTCGGGACTCAATTTGGTATAAATACCAAACACCCCAGAAATTAATATGATGAGGAAACATGAATTTAGCAGTGAGAAAATGTTATGTTTTCCTTTAAAAAATATTTTATGTCGTACTCCATAGACTTAGTGCATAGAGTCTCAACTGGCGAGGGTGTATGGTATTTTTTCCCCTAAATTCATTTAATTCGTCCAAGAGGGACATTGGCAAGTTAGTCAGTGTTTGGAGCCATCCCATGGCCGCTGACGTCACACCTTAGTACTCCATTTACGCAAACAAACAAAACTCGTCAGAAAGTCACTATATCAAAGACGATGTTTCGCGCCTATTTGTCTTAGCTAGACTCCGAACCCAAATAAAACTAAATAAATCGGCTTATCAGTCACAAATCTAAGATTGACAAACAATGGAAAACGTACGTGTTGCAATGTTTGCACGCGCAGTGAGAACGTTGAACTTTTCGCCCTGCATTTTTCTTTAAAAAAATTAAGGAAAATAAACTTCTAGAAATGATATACACTGTAGGCTATATTGCAATTTGGGTTGGAAGTCCCTTTTCCATAAACGAATTTTGTTCTTTGTACATGAAAGCATGGTTGTTATTAAAACAAGCTAATCTACAAAGTGCCAAGGACATATGAACTACATTGCACTGTCAGTCTGTAACTAAAGACGTAAGTGCTGCCCACAATATCTTGAATACAACTTGCTGCCTTTGTTAACACATGGAGGAAGGAACATTGCGTAACTCGTGCCAAAAAACACAGGAAAGACGATCATTCATGTTTTTCAACACAATGTGCCCCTAACAATTGAATGCACCAACAATTGTTTCCCCCACCCCTCCCTCCCGGGCTACCCCACCTAAGAGGTGGGATTGTCACTTTTTTGTGACAAAATCCACACCCCTGGGGCAACATTTAGGTGACAAAAATCCCCACCCTCTGGTGCAAAACATGCGCGTCTTGTACACAAATACACGGGTCAAATGCCCCACCCTGGCCGGGGGCATGAAAAACGTGACTAAACCCCCACCTAGGGGTGGGGCAGCGGGGGGGGGGGGGGGGGGGGGGGGGGGGGACGATATGTGCATTTAATACCAACTTATCTTTTGGCACATGATCATGAACCGTTCGTCACTGATATCAAACGATATAATTAAAAGGCCTCGGGTCGACCATGCGACGACACAGATAACAGCAGACGACCTGGTTTTTTTTAAAAATATTAACACCACTTGAACATTTGCTTGGCGATAGCGATATTACATACATGTAACTATAAAACAATTAGCAGCAGACGGCGCTCAAAATTTCGGGGGCGGATTAAAAAGCAACAGTCGACGTTAAACTTTTGCAAAAACATTCTTCGCAAAATTTGTGGACAAAAGGGCGGCAGAATTGCAATATTGTTGTAGGCCCCCTATGTGAAGTTCGCGATTTACTTTCATCAGTGGGTCTTTTTTTAAACATAAAAATCTACAAAATAAACTCATATAACCTACACATGGATGATGGAGGAAGAAACAAATTTGTTTGGCCTCAAATGGTCATAAAGACTGACCAGACGCACTGAAAGTTTGTTCACCCCGGGCAAAAGTTTGTTGCCCTAGCACGACAGCTGGCTGGGCGCGCGCGCTTCAACAGCCACTTTATGAATGAATGGTAGGAATGCGTCATCAATTGATTATGGAAATTAGATGCGCGCGCCGTAGCCGGTTGAGCCTTGAGGTGAACAAACTTTCTCCTCGTAATAAAACCGTGGCTATGGTGACAAGCCGTTAATAATTGACGACGCGACGCCCATAATAAGTACTTGCAATAAAAAGGACAGGAATAAAGAAAATGCAGGTCAAATAGAATTAAAATGATGAAACATTGGATCCCACTGAAAAAGGGCCTTTGTACGAAAATGATGCAAAATGCGAATAAATCCCTCCATGGTCCATTACAGCACTGTGACAATTTGGCGAAACTGTCCAATTTTCACATTTTGAAAGAATTCAGTACTTGACCAATACTTCACACCGTGTGTACAAACGTATGGGACTGGCTGAATAATTTCAAATTTTTGAAATTTGCGTGCGTGTGCAGGGTCTATTGAATATTTGTCGCTCCTAAATTATAACTTCCCTTCAAGATATTATTAATACTTGTCTGTTGATTAGCTAAGATAATCTCAGCTCTTTTTTTATCATTTTTCATTGGGATGTGGTCTTTTCACGTGAAAAGACCACATCCCAATGAAAAATGATAAAAAAAGAGCTGAGATTATCTTAGCTATCTGTTGATTGATATTATCGACTCACAAAGGGAATTTATGGCGACGAGTAGGCCTAAACGGAATTCCGTTTCCAATTTATTTTGGTTTTTTTTTTTTTTAAATAAAATACCATACCCGGCCCTGCCTATACTAGTGTGAAACAGGTTTTTTCTTGGTAAAATAATGGTTGCCCTCTAAACATGCTAAATAACATTTTCAGGCCGTTTTAATAGCGATAGTATCATGAGTATAAACTAAGCTAAATTTGTAATTTACTATTACATGTAAAATATAATAACGCACGAAATGTCTACTCACCTAAGATATACACGAAAAGCAATATTCATGAAAATTCAGACGTTGAGACGTGTGCCGACAAGCCCGTGGCTTCGCCCCGGCCGGAGATAGGATCTGTGCGCCGCGACTGGACAAGCCCCCGTGTCTGATGGGAAGATGTTTAATAGGCGTATGCCGTGATGCAACGATCGTCTTGGACCTCCTTTTCCAACTGGAAGTTTGACAAGCCTATTTTGTATTGTGCGGGTATTTGTGATGGTTTTGAATAAAGGAAATTCCACGTGTTGTTCTCACGTATGTCACAATAAAACTGTACGTGCTGGACAATAAAAACCAGCCTACCCGTGATATTATGCAGAAATTCCTAAAAATAGTAAACTAAAAACACAACAAACCGCATTACACATGTGCATGCGTACATGAAAAGTTTGTTGACACCAGGTCGTCTGGGGTCAACAAACTATTGGGTGCAATGTATGGCGAGTCTCTTGCAGTGTCTGTGGTACGGAGTTCTGAACGTGCCATCTGACTTGTTGATATCTCAACTGTGGGTAATGCACCTATCTATTATTGTTTCCCCCGGGCTACCTCACCTAAGAAGTGGGGATTGTCACTTTTTTTGGTGACAAAATCCCCACCCCTGGGGCAACATTTAGGTGGTGGGGGGGGGGGGGGAGGGGGGGGGGGGAACAATTTATAGGTGCATAACATCTACATGATGTAATTCAATTATTTTAAAATTAATTAGCATTTCCAGAAGTTTTTTCGTGAAGTTACCAATTTTGCTTTAATAGTGCGTTCTGAGTATTAATTTTCATTTTACTAAACCTAAAAAAAAATACAAAGCGCGAAGATATTTTATGTGACGACCATAACATAATGACCATTAAAGGCATAGGCTCGTCAGCAATGCGCGCGACAAATTCGTGCCACGAAATACGCAGCTCCATAGCAAAGGCATGGAGCTGCGTATTTCTTGGCACGAATTTGGTGCGCGCGCATTGCTGACGAGCCTCTGCCTTTAATCTCTTTACAATGGATTGCAACGCAGCTCCCCGAGCAAAACAGCCCTTCCGTCATCTTGCCCCAGGCCCAGCATAACAAGGCGCCTAAACTAGACTACACGTACTATTAATATAGAGCTATTCGTGGACCGAGGACCAGTCTAAGCAAAATATTTTTTTCTGGAGCAAGTTGGCAGACACGTTCAAATCCATTAAGCAAACCACTTGCATCATTACCACTGGGGCCAATTTCATAAACCTGTTTGGCAAAAATTTCTTAATTGCAAATTTGTTTGCTTTATCAAATTGGGTTAATAATAAAAAATGTTTGTCAGCTTGTGTTCTTAGCAAAACGCCGGTCAAGTGTGGTATACATCACATAAGATTTATACTGCTAACCCATTTTTATAAAGCAAACAAATTTCGGATTACCCGTAAGCATTATTTTTTGCTAAACAGCTTTATGAAATTGGCCCCTGGTCATTGGGCATCATTTTATAAAACCTTGTCTGCTCCCTGGGGATCATACAGCCCCAGCTGCCTGTTCGGTACCCTCTCATATATCCGTTTTCTGCCGAGTTGGGAGATCAAATTTATGGCAAAATGCCTTTCCCAAGGGCATATGCGCCATGGCTCGGTCTGGATTCGAACTTACAACCTGTAGAATCACACAGGTCTTAAACGACGCACCAGGCCGCTTGGCCACAGTACTTCATTAGACAGGCGCATGCAGCAGCAGCAGCACCAAGGGGAGTGGGGGCCTGGGCGAGCACATGAACCCCTCCCCCTCCCCCAACCCAAAAAAGTGTCCTCCCCCACCCCAAAAAAGTGTCATCCCCTCCCCAAAAAATGAAAGTTGAGGTTTTCACGACTATATGTGTAAACTGCTTTGCGTGCCATCTCCTAGTCTTGGTGCAAGACGATACTGACCGCCGCGAGAGGGCGCCATACACTTTACTATGAGGACAGGAAACCAGTCTACGTCAGGCACGGACGTAGACTGGTTTCCTGTCCTCATAGTAAAGTGTATGGCGCCCTCTCGCGGCGGTCAGTATCGTCTTGCACCAAGACTAGCCATCTCCCAGTACGTGCTGTGCCGCCGCCGCAACACCACCCCCAACCCCCCGCCTCAGTGTGCAAATTCTGGCGACGCCGCTGCAGGCACGGCGTTGCACTTATACAACGATTTGGTCAGAATCTTGATTTAAACAACAACCAACATTAATCATTCTGGTTACCATTTCTTGCGCTGGCACTTTATTGATCACATTGCTTTATAACAGCAAGTCTTTTTTCAGAAAGAAATCTTATTTACAAACAAAAATCATTTAAACTTCGTTAAATCGTACTTTGCCACAAGCAGCAGCAATAGACTACTAAAGTGTGACGTCAGTTGCCATTGGTAATAGTCTACTAAAATGAGAACGTCACCCTTTGTGTTGCCATGGTTTTTGGGTCTACACTAAAACCAGTGAAATGTTTCCTTGCGCTATACCAATGGACGTTTCAGATTACCAGCGAATGCTTAGACCCAATTACCATGGCAACTGACGTCACACTTTAGTAGTCTATTAGGTCTAATCTTTCAGTGGTAATCTGACACGTCCGGTCCATAGAGCTAGTGCTCTATAGACAGGTGTCCCGATCTCAGATGTTCCGCGTGCTCAGATGTTCCGATGACCAAATATGGTAGCTCACGTCACGGAACGTCATGCGCACAGCATACGTAATTATACCAGTTTAGGTGAAGTGCTGAGTTGATGATTTCGCGCCATGTACGTAGCGCGCAGTATGTACAGGTACTGGGTGGGGAGTCAGGTTGGCGTAGCGGCTCTTTCCTCGCCGTCCACCAATGTGGCCCTGGTTCGAATCCCGTCCAGGTTCGAATCCCGTCCGGGTCAGTATGTGGATTGGGTTCTCAGTCCCTGCCTGATTCCGTGGGTTTTCCCCATACACGGTGGTGTGTGGGGCTTTCCTCCCACATCTAAAACTGAGAATTTCTTCCTGTTTCATAGTACTTCGTGGCCATGCTGAAGAACCTCCTAAGGTGGCTACAGGGCAACGACTTAAGTCGGCTAATCTCAGCAACCAGATCCCCTTGGGGGATCATACGAAAGAAGGTACTCGGTATGGTCACAGGTTTCTCCACGTTTCTGGTAGGGTACCGTATGCGTACGGGGATATACGGTAGTCTCATTTTTGCAAAATGGCGGCCGCGGAGCGTTCATGCCGTTTCGCCGTATTTAGAGAGAAAAACGAACAAATTATTTATTACTTGAGCAAGGGGTCTTGCGCAGCAGGGCTTTGTGAGAGTCAGAAGAGAGTCGTGCGTGTGCAGGCAAAGAAACACACGTACGATGAGGCCAGACACATTCGCAAGGGGACAGTTTTACCTTTTACACCGGGACATGTGAGCACGCGGAACATCTGAGATCGTGCACGCAACGTGCTGAACTGTTCCGTGACGTCATCGGAACATCTGAGCACGCGGAACATCTGAGCACGCGGAACATCTGAAGCACAACGTGTGCAACCATGCATGTCCTCAAGGAACAAAGAAACTGCCCCACGAAATGGCGGCTATTCGATACGGTCTATACTACATTCAATATTGCATTCGTAAATACATGTAATTCATACTCTTCCACTTAAAAAAAAAAAGATAAAAGAAAACAACTATAGAATACTTTTCCTGCTCTACTTTGGCATCCTAGAGTGGGAACTTCCTACCAAATGAAAATATCTACAGCAGTGTTTTGGCCGCTGAAGAGTTGTTGAAATGTCTGCCCAGTATGCAGGCCACGGGTTCGAGTCCCACCCGAGCACGCTGTGAGTTGTTAGTGTTCCCAAGGAAAGCACTCGATGTATAGTGCATATACCGTGTCGTGTCCGGGCAGATTAAATTTAAAGACCCATTGTATCATTTGCAATGACCCAATTTTGGTTTTCATGAGTTGACAAGAAAAACCTTACTCAAAGTGTTGATAGCAATGGTAACAAACACCACAGGAATTTATTTCCGTCCAAAATGGTATTTCATGCTGGACTTTTTTACCATTCACTTGTACACATAATCCATATATAGATTTTCTGAAGGTTTTCTGAAGCATTGATGCATCTAAGTAGCTAAAATTTCTTCAGGCTAGTTTACCAACATTCTTCCATAGATATGTTACACTCTTATTCCACGAATCTGTAAAAGGTTTTATCTTGCAAATGATACATAGGGCTTTTAATATCGTGCTGAACAACACAATAATCACAAATAATGACTATTGCGATTATGAGAAAAGCCAAGTTGTTTTTTTAAAATATCACAGACATATTTGCATTTTCATGGATTTGAGTTTTGCCCATTTTTACTAGATTTCATAGTAACAAGTCACATGTACATTGTATTTTTGCATATAGAGCCTTTGCACGACGGCCATGATAGGGGGCAGTCACATTGTCACCGTGTGTCATGCATGAGTAGGTGCTTTGTGGATCTATTGTTACATCATTTAAATAAGAAAACCTGCCCCCTGTCATGGCTGCCGGTGCAGAAGCTCTATTGGAACAAGAAAGGCATTTACATAAATTCATCATGCCACATTTGATTCATTTACAGTTATGTTTATGGAATGAAATGCAAATATCCATTATACATGCTTAGAATTTGTATACACCGACTGCGAAAATGTTCATGGCCGTAAACACTGAAGCATGCCAAGTTAATTGCTGAGTGAATATACACTTCACATCTCGGTAAATTTGAAATGAAACAACCAAACCATTGAAATGAAACAACCAAACTTGGGATGAGAAAAAAATCGTAAGGGCCTTATCAGGATTCGAACCCGAGACCTCGGACTCACCGGCAGATGCTCTACCAGCTGAGCTACAAGGCACAGTTGGTATACTCCCTCAGGTTTTCCCTATGGACCCAACTGTTCTCTCGGTGTTGCATGGGAACGCAACTGGGCAAAGTTGTAAAAAACTGTAAAACTTAACCGCAACCTTTTTACCATTGTCCCAGTAAAATTCTTGAAAAATTACATTAATTTCTAACACAACTAAAAAAGACTATTTTTATCATTGGTTCAAAATTAGCATCTGTCTTAAAGCTGTTTGGAAACATGTATAACTCAAAACTTGAACCTATAGAGTTGTAAAAATCCAATAAATAATGCCACACAATTTTACATTGTACATCTTTGAATGTGACGGTGAAAGATATTGTCGGCCTTTAAAGGAGCGTGTCCAGATGTTTTTCTCCAGAAAATGGATTTCGTTCTAACCTAACAATCATATAAAATACCTCCCCAAAATACTATCCATAGGAAGAAAACAGGAAATTTGCAATCTCCAATTTAGATGTGAAAGCAAAATGGTTGGTGTAATTACTGTTCAAAAATGTGATCTGGTCACGCTCCTTTAAAGCATACATTTACTCTGGTATTTGTAGGATTTTGAAGAATTTTTAAACGGAGATTTGCTCGTCTCATGCAAATTGGCAACAGGACATACATGTACACTGACATGGACATTTGGTTTCACACCACATACATTTTAGACCACGTTCACACTGAAGGAAATTACTTTATTTGAAGCAATCAAATCTCACCAAGCTTAACAAGTCTATCTAATTTGATACTCAAGTGCTGTTAAATTTTGTTTTGTATAGGTCCTACCTAAAATTAGCAATCCAATAAAGTTTTGTATCCCAATCCATAGTTCCGACCTGTCAATAAACCAAACCCGCCGACCAATCAAAACAGAGCTAGCAGACAGCACCCACATAGGTCAAAGTGCATTGTCTCACAAACCAACGTTCACGCGATATTCTGCCCATACGTTGTACGCAGTGTTCCGGGTGAATTTTTGGTTTCAAGGCCGGGCGATTCGCTGTTCAAAGGTAAGAAAGCGAATTGTTATGAATATATGACATCTCTGTATCACTGGCCTTTTACCAAGTGCGTGCTACGGTAACTGTTGACCCTGAAACATGAATACCTTTGAGTTTTCTCCAATGAATCTGTGCCTTCCGTTGAAAGTCCCATTGGTTTCTGCAGTGTGTCGCCATTTTGACGATAGCGTGTGAGGCATAGCAACAATATCCAAGGGGTGGGGTTAGTTGGGCAATCTCGGAACTATGCATTACGTCAGATACTTTGTTCTTCAAAAGTTTTAAAAAATTTTGGGGGGATATTTGGTTAAAAATGTCTGATCATTTTATTTTCATATCATTTTAGAGTTCACGCACAGAGTTCACACAAAAACCATGCATGGATTTTAAAGGTTTTTACAGGGGGCGTCCATAAAGTACGTACGCACCCCTCCTCCCCTGTACTCAAAATTCGTAACGTCACCCATATACTTTAACATTGAGTGTACGCATTGGCTCTAACCTTCCCCTCCCCCCTCCGTGCGTACATACTTTATGGACGGCCCCAAACATTGCTGCATATATGTGGCCAAAATGTCTCCACGCATGTTTATCAAAATTCTTCTTTAGATATGTAATACTGTTGTTCCCGGAATTCATAAAACAACGTTTCATCTGCAATAGACCGTATCGAATAGCCGCCATCTTGTAGGGCAGTTTCTTTGTTCCTTTAGGACATGCATTGTTGCGCATATTGTGCTTACATTGTTGAACAGTTTAAGTTACAAAAGGTGCCCCACAAGCAGCTAGTCAATACGGTCTATTGATACAATGGGCCTTTTAAAAAAAAAAACCAACAAAATTGTTTTATTTTTGGGGAACCGAGCAATTTGTTGTAAAACGCCATGAGTATCCCGCAGGACAGATATGTACGCTTTATAAAACCACATCATTATTACTTGACAGTGTGAGACACAGTATAAGTTCAATTTTTCACAGAAGTAAGTTTATGGCAGACCAAATTACGGCTTTCAAACATCTTTAAGAATATGTTCTCGTCATCTTTTGGTTTTGAATAGCAATTAGCAGCATACTGGACCTGTGTACAAGGCGAAGCACATCACATGGTGAACTGGCGAGTGTAGTCATATTCTATCGTTGGAATCACGGCTTGTACGAATTTCAGAAAGATTAGAAGATACCTGTTGTGTTGAGGGTTAAGGAATCATTATAGTTGAGTAAGTTGACAGTTGAGATATAAAATTTGTTATATACCTCATGCGTAGATTCCTGTCATCTGATTGGTTAAAAGTGGGGGCATTTAATCGGCTAGACCCGGCGCGTATATGCCCACCGGGCAATAGTCTTTGCCATGCCCCGGGAATAGTCATTTAGCGGGTTCCGGACGCGCGCATTACATGTGTTAGCATAGCTGTGCACCAACTATGCAGCTGGGCGCTTCACGTAAACATTCATCAGGACGGTAATGGCGGAATCTCGACGTCTGTTGTAGATGATGAAGTCCTTAAGAAAGTAAGAGAAGTGGCCTACAGTGAAAACTGTGTCAGGTGAAATGTGCTACTAAAGTGCCAGGTGATTATGCTACAAATGTTTGCTGTAAATATACAACTTTTTCGCCGTAGACCAGCTTCCGAAATCGAAACTCGAAGGACTACTGTCATGACTGTATGATGTATCGTTACTTTTCACCAACCAGATGACAAAAATCTACACATTCGGTATATAAAACAAATATTGACTGCTGTTTATTTGGGTCATGGTTAAGATTATAGGCCCTCGGTGATCTCGAAGCCATGACTATGCCCCTCGGCTTCCACCTCGGGGCATAGTCATGGCTTCGAGATCACCTTGGGCCTATAATCTTAACCATGCCCCTCATTGCAGTCAATATTTGTATAATATGTCATTATTCGTGCCTATTGCCCTTCCCCCCTCCCCAAGTCTCTATGGGGAGTATACAGCCCTGGCTGCCTGTTAGGTACCAGTGTTGTAGTCGAGTCTATCACAAGTCCTCACAAGTCCCTGGGTCTTATAATTCAAGTCACAAGCTATTTAATTCAAGTGAACATTCTTTGCTTCATGTTACTGGACTTGTCACAGACTTGTACGGGACTTGTCACGGACTTATTTATTTATTTATTTATTTACCACATCCAACAGCGGAGAGACCGCCAATTACAGGAATGGGAGCAAGTGTGGTTGAGTGCCTTGCTCAAGGGCACAGGTGCCACAAACCGTCGCGGCCCGGAATCGAACCTACATTCTAGTACTAGCACAGGAACTTAAGTTCGACGCACTAGACCGCTCGGCCATAACACCCCACTTGTGATTTTATCGGCTCTGGACTTGTGATGGACTCGACTACAACCTTGTTTGGCACTCATGGGCTAATCGAACAACACATTCACTACCCTCACAGGTCGATTTCCTGACTTCAGAAATATCAAAACCTCTGAGGTTGTCAACTAAAAACAGAAGGATTTTAAATTTTTTAGGAGTCACGAGATCAGCCATTTTTCCTGGAAATCCGTTGCAAAATCAGGAACGGTTGGAAGTTCTGATATACTCCTGGGTGGAGAGGAGCAATTTATGGCGAAGTGTCTTGCCCAAGGACGCAAGCACCATGGACAGGCCATTTACAAAGGATACAAATGCACGCCTAGCTCGCCACCTCCTTCTGCAACGGTGTGGATAATCTTCTTCATAACATCAGCATGCCTGGATGAAAAAAAGGTAAAACATAAACAGTGTGAAAGAATCATGTTGAAAATACTCTATTTTTTCAAAGCATAGACTTTTCAGGGACAAGAGAAAAATGCGTTTCATCTAGATTCGATTCCCAGTGATAACTTGCAGATTACAGAAATTACCCACCAATTCCGAAACCAAACTACTTGACTTCTGCAAGAGTTTCAGCCTCTGATAATTTCCTCATGATTAGGAAGGTGGGTGTGACACAGGCCGGCATCATTTCATGGCGGTCGGTGCCAATAATTAGGTTATCGACTCTGCACAATTATGCAGTCTCGTCAATGTACACGTACTTAAACACGCTCAGTGTAGTCAATATTTTCCAGTGAAAAATGGAATCGATTCCGAAAGAAATCAAGATTATTTTGGAATCGGAGTCAACTCAAAAAATTCTTGAGTCGCCCAAGACTACTCTGCACTGCAGGGCAGCATAGAGCCCCTACTGTAGGTGAATTCAATCATACCTGCAAGGGTGGACCGAGCACATGGTTTGGGGTAAGTGTGGATGCGATTCCACGGTAACTGTCTTCTTAACATGGTCTTGGCTGATGTCTTCGTACATCTGCTCAACGGTCAATGGCTTCCGGTTCTGAAGGAAACAAAATGTGTTTCAAAATAACGTGAAATATCTGTCAAAATGTCAAAATTTCAAGTGCCCAGAATTAACCATATCTCTAAAGATTTGGAACCAGTGTACCCCATGCCTTTCGAGAAGTGGCAACATTATAAAGTACTTAATTGTTTCAGTTAACAGATACTAAAGTGACAAACCAGCAAAATTGATGTTACGCATGGAGCACTCTTGAGTTAATGCAAAAAGGCATAATGCATGGGACACACATATACATACAGTTGTAGTCAGAAGTTTACATACAACTGTGTTAAAACTTGAACTTGCGTTGTCACCATTTTTGTAACAGTCTTTGCTAAAGTCGTGATTTTGTGGAATTCCTCACGTGCATGCAGTACTTAAAACATAGCTTGCACACCTTGCAATGGTTCGAGTAGTCCTGTTTACCATTTTGGGTGATGATGGTAGTGGTGTACATGTATGTAAACTTCCGACTTCAACTGTACATATATTTCTAAAACAACCATTCCAGAACGACATTTGTGGGTGCACATAAGCTTGGTAATGCCCAACACAAGACATTTTACAAAACGTGTGAAATAACTACTACCGGTAGTTATTAATAAGCAGCCTGTTACAAGGTACAACAGAAACTAATGTAAAGTTTTTATAGACTGAATGTGACTGTTCCAGACCAACAACATTTTCTTGCCTCATCATATCCATATAGCCAAAGCCTAGGCGTCTGGTAAAACTTGTCATATGTGATGTTTAAGTCGTAGGTACGGGTTTGAAGGATCCCGCTCTCGCCCCCCGTCGCACCTTCCTCCTTCTGGAGTTTGGCAGTGTCCAAAATTGCCTGCAGTCAATCAGAACAGAGCAAAATGTGCGTCAATCGGCACAAGCTGATCGTCGCGATATACACTCTTCCAAAAAATAATCAATTTTGTTAAAATATCAATTCTTGATCAGAACAGAATGTTATTGATTACAGTGAACTTGATGAAATACAATTATGTCCTCAAAATGACAACAATATGCATAAAAGTAAAAGTCCAAGTCAAGTCAAGTCATTTGAGGTTCGAGTCTAAAGTCAAGTCAAGTCGTTCAAGTCCCGGGTCAAGTCAAGTCATTTGAGGCTCGAGTCTCAAGTCAAGTCAATTCATTTGAGGTTCGAGTCTCAAGTCAAGTCAAGTCATTTGAGGTGCCTTGTCCCCATCAAGTAATAACATTTGAAACTTACATTATCTTCAGCTTCGAGCATTCCGCTTTCTTCATAGGCTGAAAAAAGAACAAAATTTACCTATTATTTAGTAGTTTTGTACACAAACATATGGAACCTGCCAGACAGTCTGGGTTGTCCCTGGAAAATCTGGGTCAAGTTTTTACCTAAAGTCGTATGTGGCCCTCGAGCCCCCTTCCTACGATTTTAGAACTGTGAAGATGTTGACAACTTTGGATGGCCCCTAAAATCAAATATTAATAAACAAACTAAATAATTATTATTTCACGTCTTAGATCAAAGGTTCAAGTGACCTACCGTCCATATCCTCAGCCTCTTCATCATCATCATCTTCGTCTCCATTTTTGTCGCCATCGTCATTTTGCGGCGCAGCCGACTTTGCGACTTTTTCTTTCCCGTCCATTAACTCCGTGCCCTCTGATTGGGCAGTTGACGAGTGATCTGATAAACAGGAATTTTTAAGCAATTCAACCAAGAGAAGAAAATATAATGTTTAAGGGGTTCATTACCATGAACGGACACCCAAGATTGTCATGAATTTACTATGAAAAAACTTGGAATCTTCAGAGTTGTCCCATAGGTTTATAGTGTATGGGGTCCAGTGGGTGTCCGTGCACAGTAGTCTTTACTGTTGAAGGCCCTATGTATTTTTTGCAAGATAAATCGTTTTACAGATTCGTGGAATAAGAGTGTAACATATCTAAGGAAGAATGTTGGTAAACTAGCCTGACAAAATTTCAGCTACATAGATGCATCAATGTTTCAGAAAACCTTGAAAATCTATATATGGATTTTGTGCACAAGTAAATGGTAAAAAAATGCCGTGCACGGGACTTTTTCTTAAAAACTACCCTTGGTTGTAAATTTCAAACGTGAAATACCATTTTGGACGGAAATAAATTCATGTGGTGTTTGTTACCATTGCTATCAACACTTTGAGTAAGGTTTTTCTTGTCAACTCATGAAAAACAAAATTGGGTCATTGCAAATGATACAATGACCCAACATTTTACTTCATGATTTGACAAGAAAAACCTTACTCAGTGTGTTGATAGGAATGGTAACAAACACCACATGAGTTTATTTCTGTCCAAAATGGTGATTTTTTCAAAGAAATTAACAACAAAAGGTGGTTTTTAACAGAAGTGAAGGTTCTCATGAAATACTTCAGGCAGAATGGCACACCCTGCCTCAGAGGCTCTTATAGAGGCTGGCGCAGTCAGCCTTGCCACAAGAGGTGGTCATACACATTACTGACTGAAAAATAGTTTCATATCTCGGCCTTCTTAATAATAATAATAACACATGCATTTGTAAAGTCTATCTATCTATGTAAACATATTCTGAGGCGGCTGTTGCCATTATTACCGCTGCCATCAGGAAATCACCAGAACCATTTCGCTTCAACTAGGTGTGCAACCCGGCCAAGGAGCACAATCCTATCAGCAGTTAGATTGTGGCATTCCCCATAACAGCTTCCCATATATCGCTTGGGTTGACGAGGCAACTGGGATTAAGTGCCTTGCCCAGGGACACAGACACGTTGGTCGAAGTGGGGCTCGAACCCCCAACCTCTGACTGGGAGTCCCGCTTCATACCCACTAGACCACACGGGCTCCTTGATCTTTTGGTTTGATAGAGAATAATTTGCATTTCTTTTTTGAACCGTATATCTTTAGTTTGGACAAAACCTCACCTGCATAATGATGCGTGTCCACCCAACCCCCGTCGCCATCTTCCTCATCAATAATGGCTTCATTCTCATCCTGGTATTCCATCTGTTTACAGCGTTTATGGCAGGGGACTGCATAATAGACCAAAACACATTCATTACTGGGAGGTGGTCTGTTAATTCAGACCATTACAAAGTGATGGATGTCCACTTGACTTGCGACTCAAAGACAGTTTATAGTTTGACTTGACGTGGGACTCAAAGGCAGTTTGACTTGACATGGGACTAGATGGCAGTTTGACTCGACTTGAGACTCGAAGGCAGTTTGACTTGAGTTGAGACTCAAAGGAAGTTTGACTTGAGTTGAGACTCAAAGGCAGTTTGACTTGACTTGGGACTCAAATGCAGTTTGACTGGACATGAGACCCAAAGGCAGTTTGACTTGACTTGGGACTCAAAGGCAGTTTGACTTGACTTGAGACTCGAAGGCAGTTTGACTTGACTTGAGACTCGAAGGCAGTTTGACTGGACGTGAGACCCAAAGGCAGTTTGACTTGACTTGAGACTCGAAGGCAGTTTGACTTGACTTGAGACTCAAAGGCAGTTTGACTTGACTTGGGACTCAAAGGCAGCTTGACTTGACTTGGGACTCAAAGGCAGCTTGACTTGACTTGAGACTCGAAGGCAGTTTGACTTGCGACCCAAAGGCAGTTTGACTTAGGGCTCACACATACAAGTCATTGAATAATCTTTCTCCAGGTTACCTCTCGGCTCTACTTGGAATTAGGAAGTATTCATCACATTCACTATGATCTCAAACTAGCACATGTCTTGATATTCCCAGATCACGCACTCAAGCTGGCGATAGGGCTTTTTCCGTCTCTGCTCCTCGCCTTTGGAACAACTTGCCAGCTACAGTCAAGAATTCAACTA
This sequence comes from Henricia sp. BOLD:AAB3569, assembly GCA_037783545.1. Classification (NCBI taxonomy): domain Eukaryota; kingdom Metazoa; phylum Echinodermata; class Asteroidea; order Spinulosida; family Echinasteridae; genus Henricia; species Henricia sp. BOLD:AAB3569. The sequence continues at coordinate 2,604,112 of JBBELK010000219.1, forward strand.
ACATCACTTCTTTCAGAAAGGCTCTTAAGACCCACCTCTTTCTCTAGGATTTGGGCAATTCGATATCCCACATTTCTTTTTATCTCCCTGCGCTTTGTATCCTTCGGTTAAAAGCGCATTATAAATGCCATATATTATTATTATATTAAGGGCAGTTTGACTTGACTTGGGACTAGAAGGCAGTTTGACTTGACTTAGAACTAGAAGGCAGTTTGACTTGACTTTGGGACTTGAAGGTGACTTGACTTGACTCTTCTCTTCTCTTACCATTTTTGGTCACCAAATACTGCTTGTCTTTAGGTAGGTATGGTTTAGATTTACTAGGGTCGCCTGCTGCCCATTGCCACGTGGGGCAATGGTGAACCATGTGGTCTCCAGCACATAGGAATTCTTCAGGAGTAATCACGCCAGTCTCTCGGAATTTAGACTCCTGTTTCAAAATCAGGGAAAAAATACCATACATGTTCATCAGTGGAAACTCCATGCACTAAGTTTATGGAGCATAACATAAAAATTGGGGGGAGAGGGGGTTGGGGGCGGGGGGGTTGGGGGCGGGGGGTGAGGGGGGGGGGGGGGGGGAGGACAAATTCCGAGCAATAGTTATATGAAACCAATCACAGCCTACCTGCCTACCTTTAAAACCGGGGTGAGAAATTCGGCTACATTCAGCGCCGTGCCTTTCACGCTGTTCATTAAACTCTGCATGTTGGAGATTAGCCTTAAAGTTATGTTACAGTTCACAGAAGAATACCATGCTTTGAATGAACGGATACAACAATCAAAACGGGGATTTCTGCAGCTCGTCTGACGTTCAGAAACTGGAAACTGACAAACACGACAAAAACACCCGGAAGTTTCAATCACTGGTGCACGTGCAGTTAACAATGTTCTTAGGCAATTTGAAGTCGGGTACCAGTTTCTGAACTGTCAACTATAGAGGGCGCTAGCTGCTCTCGATAAGTCGCTGTTTACGTTTTTGTCAGTGTTTGTGATCGGAGTGTGCAGTTTGTGTTCTACGATTTACTAGCTTATCGACTAGATTTCTTCATAATGACAGCTAAAGCTGAGAATTACTTTGTTCTGCCTGGCCTGCCATGGATGATTTTAATCGTTACGGGACTGTATTTAATGCTAGTGAGTACTCGGGCCGGACGTTTAACCGGTTAACCGTGGCCGTTTAACCGAGAAAAAAAACAAAAACGAAAAACCGGTTTTGCCGAACGTTTATATATATTATTATTATTATTTATTATTTCTTTCTGGTATTCATACCAAGGATTCCTCAATAGTGCTCATTGCACTGTCACTCGTAAGCGTGAGGAAACCCATGAAGAATTAGAATTACAAATGGCCAGAGACACCGGGGAATCCCCTTGCTCTTCAAAGAATGCTGTGGGATCTTTATAGTGCGTTACCATTTAACACACTGGACCAACGGCTTTACATCCCTTCCGAAGGATGAAGCAAGTGTGGTTGAGTGCCTTGCCCAAGGGCACAGGTACCGCAGCCGGATTCGAACCCGCAACCCCAAGTTTTCACCCATGATTGCGAGTCAATGGCCCTAACCACTCGGCCACGGTACCCCATATATACAAAAACCCAATTTTAAATAAATTACAAAACTTTTCAGAGGGTTATTTGTGTTAATGACTTTACGAAATTAAAATAAATTTATACGAGGTCGTAGTAATATTTTGACCAGATAGAAGTTCAACGATTATTTCGGGGGCCTAGGGATGCATCGGCCGAACGGTTAACCGACACTTGAGAGAATTGCAAACCGGTTTCTGAATTAACCGTAAATTCTCATTCATACTGGTGAGATCGAGTTAGTTTAGCAGTTTACAGGATTAGTTCGTGGACGTTGGCTACCTGGCCATAACATAGCATGGTCAATGTGATAGATCTTTTGCAAAATGAAATAATAATACTTTAATAATAGAATAACGTAGGCCTTCTATTACTTAAGTAAACACGTCGTTTTTTGGTGTTTTCAAAGTTACTGGAACAAGTCTGCAGTTTTATACTAATGCTTCATTTTAATGAAAAATACTACGGATCAACTCCTCAATTCTTACCAAACATGCCAAAAAATAAACTGGATAAAAAGAAAGTTTCCAAATAAAACCTGCAATACTTTCATATTTAATTTGGGGTTTCCCCCATCAAATCTGCACTTAATGATGGTTGATAACTTAAGTCATTTTAAAGAATATTGTAGTGTAAACTACAAAACATTTCTCAAACGTCTTTTCTCTTCACAGGGGTCTTATTTCATGCCGTCGATTGTCCCGTTCACCTACTTGGGACCAATAGGATCTCTTGCTAGAATCTTTAAGGATTATCCCGCTGTATTTGCATCTACGTAAGTTAAATTATAATTTTCTATTTTTTTTTCATGTTTAATTTTGATAGAGAAATGATGGGAGTGATTTGGTAAAAATACCAACGGCTCTAATTACAAATTTTTATTTCATCTTAAACTAAAAATTTGCTCTTTTCAATTTCAGAATCGTTTTCTGCGTGGTTTGCCATTTTTTTGAATGCTGGTATTGCATGAAAATATGTCGGTGAGTCTCGATAAATTTATCAACAGAAACACTTTGTTTTTAATGTATTTATTGACCGTCTTTCGCAGAAACAACAACATAAGGCTATAAATAAAATAATAAATGAATGTAAAAAAAATTTGGCCACACAAATTAGTCATCTTAATGTTTCTATGCTTCGATACAAATCTGGATACAGTGAAAAGCAACTTGGCTCCGCCGAGATTCGAACCGCGGACCTTCTGCTCAACGTGTAGACGCCCTGTCAATTGAGCTATGAAGCCAACTGGTGGTCTTGAATCACGGTAGTGCAGTTGTTCCTCACTGATTGGGATTGGCCATCACGTAAGCTTAGCAAGCCCTACAGATGGATAAACCCTTCAATGAAATATCCACCCCTCCTTTCAATTTCTGCCCAATTACCTCAAAAACACATTCAGAGATTGTGTTCATGCAACAGTTTTTGAATAAAATGAAATTCAAGTCCCACTGAACAACTAATTATTAACATTTTAAAATAATGAATCCACAGAAAAAAGAACATCAGCCAGTCATGCAAGGTCAAGTGGTTTCTGTCCACCATGGTATTCGGCGGAGCATCGTTGTGGCTAATATATCATTTCGAACCAAGTTCTTCCAAGCAGGAGTAGATTATTGTGCATGATTCGGATGAACCCTTTTTTTATGTGGCAAGCCTTTTTTGCTTTGCAGTTTGTGTGCTGTGGAAACTAGCCAAAGACTTGGACTAGTAGACGCCATTTTTATACACATATGGACGGGCAATGAGGTCACTAGTGCATGTCTATGGGCCTTGAGGGACTGTGAGTGACCACAAGAGGGTCCCTCTTGTGGTCACACACAGTCCAGAGGGGAGTGCACTAGTGACCAAATTATGTCAGTCAATATGTGTTTTATAACACGCCTCTGCCCAAAATATTATAAATGCAATGAATTTGCTATGAAGCAATCCATCAAAGGCAGAACTTTATGATCAAAAGGCAGGATTATGAACATTGAACCGTTCAACAATATGCACCTCAAGGACAAGGTAGTTCGTCAATTAGTTGGCAGGCTCAGTAACCGGTCAGTAGTTGTTTTTTAAAGTAGGCATAGTTTATAAAACGTACATGTACATCAATCAAAATCTTATAACCTCACAAAACCTAATATATTTTTCTGAATTGTTGACGCTCTATTCAAGGCATAAAGACCAAAGAAAGGGGCAATTTTAAAATCGTCAAACTGAGAAAATTGTCCACATTTAATTTTTTTTCTGAAAGTGATACAGATCTTTTAGAAGTGAGAACAGTGATCATTTATGTACATGTAACATTAAGGCAAACAGGGATATGCTTAAATGGTAAAGATTATTTATTAGATTTTATTTATTAGACTTCATTTACAAAAAAGGGTGTTTTTAGGTTAGAATTTTATGTACCGGTATTCTGTAGAAAACTAAATGTCAAGGAAAATCCATGTTATTTTGATAGCAACTTTTTCATGAAACAGTTTAACATAACATACAGGTGATACATGAAATTGAAACCATTGTATGTTTTTTTTTTGCTTTGTGAAACTAAACTCCTAAAAAAAAGTTCGGAAACTCAAGTTTGACCGACGATTTGTCTCTTGTTACCAAGTCATTCTCCTTGAATTTAGTATTAGAAAGCCCTGTTATTCCTCTTTACAATTCGAACCTGGGTTCGAATCCCAGTCGGGGCATTGCAATTTTCTCGTGTTTCTAAATTCATCTCTAAATGACATCATTGTAAAGAGGAATAACAGGGCTTTCCAATGATACAAAATTTAAGGAAAATTACTTGGTAACAAGAGATAAATCGTTGGTCAAACTTTTGTTTCCGAACTTTTTTTGAGGAGTTTATAAAATTATACGTATACCCTTTTAAAAATGTAACACCTTTCCTTTTAAATGCAAGACATAAGTGAACTACCATGTGTATCTGCACAGCGTTCTAAATTATATTTAGTGCTTACAGGGTTTTGCTTGGCAGAAATATGGTGAAACCAAACAACAGTTTAGACACGGGTTAAAAATAGTGTGGCAACATACTTTTTAAAACACATACAAATTTCCAATTTAATTCACGTCCTTGCTACAACACATTACATGGTAAATTTGTACTGTGTTTTTAGACATGTATGTTTCCACACTATTCATAACCCCAGCTTGGGAGAACACATATTTATTCCTTTTACATGTAATTTGAGACATGGTAAATAATAATTTATACCAAAATATGGTGCCGTTGCCAAGTTGGACACTTCAGAAAGACCCAGAAATAACATTTATAGGCCCGATAGTTAGACATTGTATTTGCAATGCAGCATGCCTTCATACTGTGTGTGAAAAATACAGGTACTTTGTGCAATTGTAGTGTATACCAGTAATTAAATTGTTCAAAACAAAGAAACGAAGAAAAAAAACCCACTTGCTGCTCAAATTACTTTGACAGTACAGAGGCGGATCCAGCCTCATTAAAATACAGGAATACAATTGGTATTCAGGGGGCCCACTGAAATCCATTGTATTCCTGTATTTTAATGAGGCTGGATCCGCCACTGAAATGTACATAAGATTAGCTTTCTGCACAAAACTTGTACCAGTACATATTAACAGTATCACCAGTGTTTTACGCTGCACTAGGGTAGAGTAATTCAAGAGTTTATTTGCCAAAACAGATAAATATATTTTAAGATATTTTACGTATCTCAAGATTTTCTGTTGTGCTTTTCAGAAAATACCCTTCAAAATGCAACAACGAAGCATTCAATCTGCACAAAATTTACATTTTGTTGGATATCTTTTGAAAGGCACAACAAGAAATATTGAGGTACATGAAACATCTTGAACGGCATTCATCTTTTTGAGTGTGAGTGTATTGGATGAATATTTTGTATGTAAAGGGAATAAATAAATGTGAACTTTTGTGATTATAAATACTTAAATGTCACTCTCTTTTAAAGTGGCCTACAAATTATTTATATACACATATACAGTAAACCTTGGTTAAGTCAAACTCATTTCAGTCAGTTTTGCTATGGAGCTAGTATTTCGTGGCACGAATTTGGCGCGCGTGCATTGATGACGAGCCTGTGCCTTTGGGTCTGATTACTTAAGTCAGATTTTTGCTTGTCTTCGAAAAATCAACCCGAATTATTTGATCAAATGCTATGTGTTTTTCCTCATTTGCTTCAGAATTGACACATAATTGTATATTCCAGTCTCCATGTAATCGTCAATGGACAGTTTTCAATAGCCGCCATTTCGTGGGGCACCTTTTGTTACTTAAACTGTTCAACAATGTAAGCACAATATGTGCAACCATGCATGTCCTCAAGGAACAAAGAAACTGCCCCACAAGATGGCGGCTATTCGATATGGTCTATCGAACTCCCCTTTGTAATCACCAGTCACACCAATCCTAGGAAATCTGGGCTTCTAACCAAGCTCCATTCATTTGTGTGCCCTGCATAATAGAAGCTATCAATCATTCTACTTCTGGCCCAGTGACACAATGTAAACAGCTGTTTGCAACCAATGGCCCGACAGAGAAATAGCCCCAGGGTACAGCGCTTCCGGAGTCTCCCCTTTGAGTCACCAAATAAAACATGTGATGAAGAGGGTACATTTTCAGTGATCACTTCACATGGAACTGTTGAACAATTTTTCAGTACCTTCTATTCCAGTCACGGTCTCCGACTTGAAGCTAAAATGCCTATTTCCTTTCCTTGACCTTCTTGTGAACCATCTCCCGGAAGTCGCGCAGGATTTTGTCTTCGCGCTTGCTTCGTTCATCCTTGTTGAACGAAGCGAGGGCTCTCTTCTCGTCGGCGCTGTAAATTTGGTTTTCCTTGCGCATTCGTACAGCCTCCATGCGACGATGTCTGGAGAAAAAAATGTGGATTTTTGAGGTGGATTTTTTCACGATATCCCAGTTAAAATTAATTTTTTCAGACAATAGACTACTAAAGTGAAAACGTCACCCTTTGTGTGTTGCCATGGTTTTTGGGTCTACACTAACACCAGTGAACTGTTTCCCTGCGCTATACCAATGGACGTTTCAGATTACCAGCGAATGTTTAGACCCAATTACCATGGCAACTGACGTCACACTTTAGTAGTCTATATATTTTAGATATAAGGTTCGACCCTAGTCATTTTCAGCCTGGAAAATGCGAAACAAAAACTGCAAATTGGACACAGTGACAAAAACAAGTTTATCTATGTGCATGCGCATACAGCCATACAATGCGCATGTAATGTAAATGCACGCAATCAAACAAAAACAACCTTATATAAGGCTATAGAAGAGTACACAAAAATGTGAAACGTTGAATTTCGAGAAGTTTTACTGAATTGCACGTGAGCTTTGCGGCTTAGGCCATTATAAGCATTCAAGTCCCGTCTTTGTACATTTTAAGACTGGCCAACTACACATTTATTCCCTTCTTAGTTCAAAGCCAAGAGGGTGAATTTAAGGGTATGTTCGATTGACGACTATAGTTAACAATAGTTCGACTATTTCCAACCGAATGCAGTCTAATCAACGATGGTTAGTTGTGTCTGGTCAACCATTTGGAACCAGCCCACAGGGCATGGTCGCACTGGTCACTGGTACCCATCAGGCATTGAGTTGATGTGCCATTTTGTACGGAACCAATTGACTAAACGAAGGTGTTGACTGTTCGCACTTGAACGTTAGTGTGCATGCGTGTTGGCAGGATGACATTTGATCACTGGTCATGAATCGTACTTGCTCTATAAAGCCGGCTGTACACCTTGGGTTCCGATTCTGTTGCATGCTCGAAATTCTGTGATTGCGTTGCGACGGACTAGTGACCACATCACCATCAGAACGCATCGCAAAACCCGTACACCTTGTGATGCGACTGCACAACATGCGCTATCGTGATCGAATCACGGACGAAACGCAAGGTGTACGGTCGGCTTAATACACAGCCATGCAACTGTGCCGATAAAAGGAGGAAAATGCAAAAAATCTTTAACTTTGTACAGTGTTTTTAAATTTTCAATGGGACAGATGAAGAAACAAAAAAGAGGAAATCGGCTGATCGGCATTGTTTAGGTTTGCGATTGAAAAATGGTTATTATATATATACATTCATACCTGCTGCCGCTCATGACGTAACCTGCATCCTCATATTTGGAAATCTCATTGCTGGTTAGACCGATTTCACCACGACGTGGGATACGCTTACCGGCCTCGACGAAGGCCGCCATGGCGGCACCCTCACCGGGCAGCAGCGCACGGCCAAAGCTGAAATGGGCGAAAGTGAGTAGGAACATTTCTTGGATTAGACAAAAAGGCCAACATTTTATAGTAAAGCATCTAGCAACTTTAAAATGTGCACGGATGTGGATGATGTGGTCAAATTAAAATGAATATTAAAGTTAGAACACATCATTGGTAATCTCGAAAATCAGAAATGTTCACAAATTTACACATAACTTACACAATATAAACATGATGACCGACGGTTGTAACTAAAGACGGTTTTGTCTGAAGTGCTATAGTTTTTGAGAAATGAGTAAAACAATTAATTTTCATCTCATGAGACGAAAATTCATTTCGCCCCAAAACCATACTTGCCCTGCACCACTTAGCCCTGAACCACTTCGCCCCAAAAGCCACCTTGCCTCCAAACCACTTCACTCTTACACCACTTCGTCCGAATGCCACTTTGCCCCAAAACACGTGGTTCAGGGTGAAGTGGTTCAGGGTGAAGTGGTTCAGGGCAAAATGGTTTTGGGGCGAAGTGACTGTAAAGCCTTTTTTGACTGTTTTCTCAAAAGTTAGACGAAGTACGGAGTTGCTTTTACTCAGGTTGGTTTTAATCATTCATATCTTCAATCACACAGGGGGATAAAACTATTTGTAACGGTTTACCAATCATGTGTTCTGTCTTTAAGCCCTGTATCATCACAAATGTGGCATTTCCCTGAAGCCGAACAGAGCCCACTGTTTAAGACATCAAGTTTACACTCACCGATTCTCTTCAGAACCTCACACCTTCACATGGTGCAACTGCAAACCCTTTACACAAAATAAATGTTACTTACTCCGTGAGAGCAGCATTACCGGCCGACATTCCTGCTGGCGCTGGACCCACCATACTGGAGTCATTTTTAGCACCTGAGAAAAGTGAAAGGAAAATGTGTGAATTCTTGGTCGCACAAAGAAATAAACATGGGCCCAGCACAGAAAAACGGACACCTTACACATAATGGAGTACCATATGGCCAAGCGGTTCGGTGCATTGAACTCAAGAGCGTGCCTAATTGCATGTGCCCTTGTGCAAGGCACTTTGTTATAACTTGCCCCTCTCCACCCAGGAGTAAATAGGTAACTGCAAGGGTTGCAGCCTGTGTGCGCTTGTGCCAGGCTGCCAGGGCTGCATACTCCCCAGGGAGTTGTGCCCAATGACCAGGGTAATGATATTGTAAAGCACCACGAGTATCCCGCAGGATTGATACATGTGCTATATAAGATGCCATTATTATTATTATAAGAGTAAAGCCCGGTTCATACTTCTTGCGAAAGCAAACGCAAACGTGAATCTCACGTCAATCTGACGTCAAACATATCGCGGCGAACATTCGTGCAAGTTGAAACTAGTTCAACTTTCTGCGAATTCGCTGCGCGAAACATTCGCTGTGACGTCGTATTCCCATTCGCTTTTGCACAAAATTGCAGACATGCAAGTGCCAAGCCAGCTAAACTCAAAGGATCGTTTCATTTTATAAGTGGGTAAAATCCACACACAAAACCTTTGGAAGCAGATATTTGTCCCACCAATTTTGAGATCTGGCCAAAGGGACCCAGTGACTGAACTCCCCCCTGAAAATAATGCCTAGTCCCAACTTGGTCCTGGAATTTTGGCAAGCTGCTGTTTACTACGAGGTCAGGGGTTAAAATTGCATTTGCAAAAACAGATAATTGCGTCATTTAATATTTTTTTATGAATCTCATGATTTTTTGTTGCACATTTCAGAAAATATCAAACAAAATGTAAAAAGTATTAAATTGGTAAAACCAAGTCACTTCTACTAATTGAATGCCTCAGAGCTGCATTTTGCTGGGTATTTTCTAAAAGGCACAACAGAAAATCTTGAGGTACATGAGATATCTTGACTGGCACTTATCTGTTTTTGCAAATGAACTCTTTAAATAAGGTTTAATCACACGCCCACTGTTTCGAGGGTTAAGGTTTCGGGCCCGTACCTGACGTCTTTTCTATCCATTGATCTTGTTCATCACCACTGTCCGAATCACTATCACTTGAATCATCGCTGGAACTTGACTGCCGCTTACGTTTACTTTGTTTCTTGCTAGAAAAGAAATCGGAAAAGGATCTTGTGAAAATACAGCATAAGTGAGTGGTCTAGTGTATGAAACTTAAAACACTTGATTAATTCTGTATGTTGCAGGTTCGACTCCCGACCGTGTTCATGACGCATATGTCCTTGGGCAAGGCACTTTGGCATAAACTGCCTCTCCCCACCCAGGAGTAAATGGGTACCTGTGAGGGTAGTGGAGGTGTTATATGTTTAATTAGCTCATGAGTGCCTAACACGCAGCCAGAGATGTATACTCCCCAGAGAGGCCGAGAAGGTTTAATAGAATTATATAATTGAGCCTAGTGACCATGTTATCGTTTTATACCTTTTCTTTTCCCTTCTTTTTTCTTTTCTTCGCTTCGATTTCTTTGACTTTTTCTTTCGTCGTCTTCTTTCCTCTGAAAAGAATTATTGTACATTCATAAATACCTTAGACAGTTTACGCATCCTCACTGGCTGAGAGCACATCCCGTTGCCGTATTTTTTTTTTAATCTTTGGACAATACATGTAAAAAAACAAGACATTTGTCCTGGTCAAAAACTGTCATCATGCACACAGAAACTGCACGCTCCCGAAAGCAAATTGTGCACTGTGACAAAATCTACCTGGTTGTGTGTGTGCGCTAAGGTATGCATACACAACACGCCTGCATTACGCGTAACGCGCGAGATCGAACAAACAACTCGTCGCACAACTAGCAGTTTGAACAACAATGCGATGAAGGGAAAAAGTGAATGCAAAACATGGCAAAACAACAGGCATATTTTGGTGAGTTTTACCGATTTACACAAAAAGGTATTTATGAAAGATATTAAAAGTGGGTTTGGCAAGTCTTAAACAATCCGTTTAAAACCGGCTAAATGCCTAAAACGCTAATAATGACCCTCGCCTGAAGGCTCGGGCATTAACAGCATCGAGGCCCCTAGCTGGTTTTAAACGTATGTTTAAGACTGGCCAAACCCACTTTTAACCCCTAAATATAGTACCCAGTTAATTGGTCTATTATTTTTCGTCATTTATATTTTTTGCAAAACCATGCCCTGGGGTCGATTTCACGAAGCGCTACGATTCTTCGTAACTTAAGATGCACGTTACGGTGGTTTACCCATCGCAACTGGCGTTATGACGGATCGTAGCGCTTTGTGAAATTGGCCCCTTGATATGCTAAAAATGAATAAAAGAAAAGCGTGGAGAGACATGGGCATCAAGTACCGAGTTTCAATCTGTTTTTATTTAAAGGCATAGGCTCGTCAGCAATGCGCGCACGCCAAATTCGTGCCACAAAATATGCAACTCCATGCCTTTGCTATGGAGCTGCGTATTTCGTGGCACGAATTTGGCGCGCGCGCATTGCTGATGACCCTGTGCCTTTAATTGAGAGTCATGATGCTCATATCCATTTCAAAATCAGTCCAATCTGATTACGCTTCAGTAACTCAAGATAAAATGCAGGAATAAAAAGCAAATGTGCTACATTACCTTCGCTATCTGTGCTGCTACTGGCTTCAGAACCATCCTGGTTTTCTGCGTTACTGAACTGGTCAGAGCTGATGTGACGAAAAAAAGTAAATATTTTACAGCTTTTTAAAGAAAAGATGGGAAAAGGCATAAATTATTCCGTCAATGAGGGTCACAACCACGAATATTAAGTTGAGTGTTATAATTCCCTGCAGAAATGTGACATTTTGCTGGGTCATTTCCAGCGAGTTTTACAGATATTTCCCTGATAGCTATCTTCAGTCTGACATCCTCCCAAGGTTTGCCCATGTTTGACTTGTTTACATAGTGCACATTTCTACTCACTCTGGCTCTGCCTTTTCTGGGGAGGCGGCCCAAACATCGGGGACACCTTGCTGTATTATCTTTTCTCTTTCTTGTCTTCTACTGAAATAGAAACAACATTTTTTGAGTAGTTATAAAATTTAGCTTTTTATTTGTGTTGAGAATTAAATAATTTTTTAGAATATTCGGTTTTGATTTCACAATCGGGTGTCGCATTTGGAAATTGATAGCACTGTAGGGTTCAAGGCATTCAGTACCATGCACAGACGCAGGATTTTTCTTGTTATGACAGATAAACCATGTAAAACATTTTTAGTTTGATAACAAAAATGCAAAATTTGGAGGGAAAAGTGTTATGAATTTACTAAGGAAAAACTTATAATTTGTAAGAGTTGTCTCCTAAGTTTAGTGTATGGGGTCCCAGTGGGTGTGGACTGTCTGTGCATGGTAATCTTTCTGATTCAAGTCCGCACTAGGACTCTGTTCCTATGATAACATACTTCTCAAAGAATCGTTCTTCTTGGTCTTGTGTTTCTTGCTGTAGTCGATCACCGGATAACCGTCGGTGCCGCTCATCATGGCCATTCTGTCTGATGTCGTCCCTGTATTTACTGTCCCAGTCGCGGTTATCTGTCTGACCGTGGCCGGAACGTCGATGACCGTCAGGCGATTGGCTATGAGATCGGGGTGGCGGCCGTTCGCGGAAGTTGTAGTGAGGATTGCGATGGTGGTGTGATGTAGGGCTGTGGTCTCTGTGACTGTCGCCGTAGCCCATTGTGGACGTCAATTACTGTAGCAAATCGGTGTTGCAGAACCCTGCATGATAATAAACAAAAAGCAAGTTAGCAAGCAATGGCAAAATGATTATGAGTTTACCAGGGCTGTGTTCCACTTACGCGAACATTGCCAACGTACGCGTTCGCCACTGGTTACAATGCTGTTGTGCACTCGTCTATTGAAAGCCGGGTACCAGTTGAGTTGTTCATGTTGTTGGCGAACATGGCGAACGTTGCAAACGTTTGCAATGTTCGCTTGTCAAACACGCGAACGGTTTGTTAACGTTGGCGCCAACGTTTGCTCAATGTGGAATGGATTGTTTGCCAAAATACATTGTCAAGATGGCGGCCCCACAGTCCCAGCAGTCGTACGGACATTGCAATGTGGCTCTCCGCTGCTTACGAAATTTTTGAGGATATGTGACACGTTGGTATTGATTGTGTATTGCTAGCTAAGATAATCTCAGCTCTTTTTTTATCTTTTTTCATTGGGATGTGGTCTTTTAGCAGTAGAGCTGAGAGAAGTTATCAACATGAACCCGCCATCGCAAAAAAAAAAAAAAAGTCAAATGTGTAATTTTCTCACCGTGACACACTAATTCCCCCTAAAACTCACCCAAACCTTGCCAGGCATAACCACTACGCAGGTCCTTGAGGGAAATAACCAGCCACGATGATTAATTTGCCAACAATTCCAACAAAACAAACCGGTATTCTCACAGCCAGTCCTGCTGTCTTGTGTTTTAAATGATAATATGTCTTCTCGTCGCGTGACCCATAGTCTGTGTACAAAGGAATTTTTATGCGCGTCGGTTACCAGTTCACCAGTGCGGCCTACCAGTCAAACCTATTTCGTAATCACGTCCGCACAGCGAAATAGGTTTGACTGGTAGGCCGCATGTGCACTGGTAACCGACGCGCATAAAAATTCCTTTGTACACAGACTATGTGTCACGCGACGAGAAGACATATTATCATTTAAAACACAAGACAACAGCACTGGCTGTGAGAATACCGGTTTGTTTCGCTAGAATTGTTGGCAAAATAATCATCGTGGCTGGTTATTTCCCTCAAGGACCTGCGTATGGTTATGCCTGGCAAGGTTTGGGTGAGTTTTACGGGGAAATAATGTGTGACACGGTGAGAAAATGACACATTTGTTTTGCGATGGCGGGTTCATGTTGATAACTTCTCTCAGCTCTACTGCTAAAAGACCACATCCCAATGAAAAAAGATAAAAAAAGAGCTGAGATTATCTTAGCTAGTGTATTGCCAGCAATAAAGGAGAAAACCACGACAGGTGCAATTTATTTGTTATTTTCCAAACTGCAAACCATCCTCGTCATTTTTCATGTCGCGTTTGCCATTTTGAAATGACTCGCGAACATCGCGAACAAAACAAAAGTTCGTTGGCCAACGTTGGGTGTGGTTGAAACCCGGAGGTAGCCGGAGGTCGGAGGTAACCCGGAGGTAGAATTTATTGTGACCGTGTAGTACATGCTACAACCGGCTTGTTATTTTAATACCACGTAGCTCCGGAGCCACCGTCAACACACCAACTACACGTTAGCAAAAACAATCTACCTCCGGGTACCTCCGACCTGCGGGTTTTATAAATTTCCGCCAACGTTGGCCAACGGAACGGCAACGTTGGTGGCGATGGTTTATAAATTATAGCCAACGTTTGCAAAGTGTGGAACGCAGCCCAGGTGTCTTCTTTAATTGGTTGCCTGCTTAAACTTGATAATATATGCATAATTTTCATGCAATTCAGACCCCAGCGTGTCCCTTACCACTGCAAAAAAAGGATTTAACTGCTATGGCTGAACGCATAAAACGCAGATCTTTAACGTGAACACTAGAGCGACTGGTGCTATCGTCGCTGAACATAGGATTAACATTTGATAAAGCAGGATACCAGACTTTAAAAATTATAGACTGGTTTTCAGTCCACATATTTCCACAAATTTCGTGTGTTGAATATGTGGACTGGAAAACGGTCTAATACGAATGGCGATTGATTTTCCAAGAGGAGAGAAATAAAATATCCTCTGGAATAGTAACAGCGCTCCTAACGCAAAACAAACTACACACTTTTTTTTCAAAGATGAAAGAAACTTTAATTTAAAAATTTGCATTGGTTTTCGTCGTTATTTGTTTTTCACAATATCGGAATCATTATGGTTCAATTCGTACGCAAAATTCAACATTTTTAATGATCGGCAATTCTCGGAAACGGTCGGCAACTTACGGATAGTAAACAAAATGACCGTTGCCCTTAGCAACGAAACAAATATATCATGGCGGTCCCAGCCGGGGTGAAACTTGACGACGGAACAGGCGGGTTTTTCACAAATTGCTTCCCGGCAAGAAATGTATTCAGGCAGACAGATGACGGTAGGTTGTTTGCTTCCATTTGTACACCCTTTTGCCCGTTTGTTTTAATCATTAAACGATTTTTCACCACAGTTTGCACGGTTATTTTTGTCAGACTTGTTTTGAACTGTCAACATGTTCAACTGCCACCATGGCCACAGTATTTGCCACTGCCACTGGCACTGTGCACATGCTCATGCTGCTGGCCACCCACTGCCGGCGCACCGGCATGCAAAACCAAAAGAACATCAGCTCAGTTTTTGCTCAGCATGTTCAGTCAATGTCAGAAGTTTGATGAATGTCATTGTGCATGTTGTGATTTGCATGATCTCGGGCCAATTTCGTTTAACATGTTTAGGCTAACTGCCGATTTTGTGATATCGGAGGCTCCGGCTATTTCTTGGTCGATTGCAACAACTTGCATAGGCCTAGAAGTATGATCATATGATAGGCCTAGCTATTGCTTGTTAAGCACTTCAAAAACGTACTTCGCTGGCTTCAGAGGCAAAATTTGCTAAAATAAGACAGTGTAACGTATTAATGTCGGCACAGTCTCCAGCATGCACCAGGTTTGCATTGGTTTGGGAGGTCGCCATCCTATTCATCAGCCATTGTTCATCAATAAGGTGGTGAGGCGACTATGCCCAAATTTGCGTTACAGGGATATCAGTTGTGCAAATATGACTCATCAAAAGTTTAGTTTGTGGGGTTGTGCTACTTATTTCACCTGCTCTTCGTTTCACAGCTGGGGCCTGGTTGGTTGCCCAGAGGGCCGAACAACGACGCCACTTCAAGGCTGTACTCTGCACAAAACCCAAGACGTATGTACAACTCAAACATGAGCGCCGTGAAAGGGAGAAAGAGGAACAACGAAAGACACAACAACCTTCATCTCCGGATGGGCTTGCAGAGGGCGACGGCTCTACACAAGGGCTGCTGGATGGTTTTTACTTGGTAAATGTTGGGTGTGGGTGAAAAACGGACCCTTCGGATCCTTCCAGATCTTCCGGATCTTTTTCAAAAATGGCTATTTAATGAACAGAAAGTGCCTAGTTTGACTTCTTAATACGCTTCCATACCTATTACCGCCATGTACAGGCCTTATTTTTAAAGATCCGGCGTGGAAAAAAACCAATTTCTTTTTTCTTAGTGTCCTGCACTTCCTACGCCTATTTCTTCGAAAATTTCACTTTGTGGATAGTCGATGCGGTGTATGATTACAAATTGGTGCAATACATGGTGGTAAAAGGTATGTAAGCGTATTTGGAAGTCAAACTAGGTCTTTCTGTTCGTTAAATATCAATTTTTAACAAAGATCCGGAAGATCCGGAGGGTCCGACTTTCACAGACTGCCGTAAATGTGACCTTTAAACAGGGTGGTGTTAAAGGCCAAATATAACATTTGAAAGATAAAACATTTTATGGATTCCAGGAATAAGAGCAGAACATATCTGAAGAAGAATATTAGTAAACTAGCCTGCAGACATTTCAGCTATATAAATGCAGCAATGCTTCAGAAAAACTTCAAAATCCATGCATGGTTTTTGTGTTAAGTAAATGGTAAAAAAATGTGCGCGCGCACACATTGAAAAAAAAAAGCACCTTCAGTTGTTAATTTCTTAATACAGTGGACAGAAATAACTCATGTGGTTTTTGTTACCGTTGATGTCATCATTTTGAGTAATATTTTTCTTGTCAACTCATGAAGTAAAATTTTGGGTCATTGCAAATGATAAAATGGGCCTTAAAGTAAAATTTGTTCGTTTTTATTTTTTTTAGTTGAAACATTGCTGTGTGGAAGACCCATCTGATGTGTGTTCCATCAACGTGGCTGGCAAAGAACTAACAGATGCTAATGACAAGGATTTTCAGTTATTTGACAATGCTGCTTACATTAACGCCGGAGAAAACCTCTTGCCATTTAGTAAGGACAGGCCCAAATAAAATTGGTTTCACATCCCCCCTTTTGTTTCTTATTTTGAAATAGGTTATTTTTTTTAAAGCCTCCGTCTTTAAACGGCCAAACATTATTTTATTTTTTGTCTTTTTTAATTACAGAGGCATTTGCGCATTTTCCAATCGTCCGAGAATTAGAGTTGCCTCTAAATGCCCTGCGAGGAATTCGTCTGGACTTGGATGACTTTCCATATTTAGAGGTATTTTATTTTGGTAGAATATTTCAAGTTTTTGCATTTTGATGGTATGCAATTAGTTACTTGAATGCAGTTTAAATGTTTTATTGCAATAAAATCAAATGTTTTTTTTTACAACTACTCTTACAACCTATATTTATTTTAAATTATTATTTTTGCTCTTGCAAATTTGAGTATTGTCGGCATTATGCTGTTGTAGAAACATTTGTCAGTTTGTTACTCTCCCAGGGCTCGAAATACCCAGTAATTTAAGCCTCGGTCTAGTGCTTTCTCTACCATACTAGACCAGTGGTCCAGTGCATTTTTAAACTAACGAACAGTAAATCCACGTTCCTTGTGGCTTTGGTCTTGTAAAAATAGCGTCGGTCCAGTAAATGATTTAAGCTACTAACCCTGTGGTCTAGCAGATTTTTTCATGAAATTCTAGCCCTGTCTCCTATGCAAAAATTTCTCTCAGAATGAAAGCCCCTCTTTTCAGAAAATTGCATAAATTAAACAAAATTGCACCCATCCCACAATGCCCATAGTTTAGCCAAAATTCCATCCAACCTCAACCTTTATTTTTGCTCTTTCTAGGTACTTGATTTGTCCTACAACAACTTGTCCAAAGATGACATTTTGGCGTTAGGAATTCTGCCAAAATTGAAAGTCCTCTACTTAACCGGGAACCAACTCCGTTCACTGCCGCCAGAAATGGCCAAACCGTACAAAGTTTCTTTATCGTAAGTTGTTGTTTGACTGGAATTAAAAACCCAAGCTGACAAGATGTGATTATTATTAGTTAGTTACATTAAGCCAATGAACAAAAGAAGCTCACAGGAGTTAAGATGGCAAAAATGTTTTCGAAATTTGTCGGGTTTATAAAGAATGTTTTTGGCAGAGTTCATTATAATTTTTTTATTATTAGTTTTTTTCTGTGACCACCGATATTTCTCTCTCATGTATTTTATTAGTTATAAGCATCCATGTTGACTGACTACGATGATCTGATAAGGTACGGTGGCCTAGGACTGCCATCTCCAGTAGTTTGTCTCCAACACCCAAATTACTGTTGACGTCAGCCCCTCGGCCACGTGCCAAATGCATCGTGGGATTGGAAGGCCAGAAGCAGTGCCATCTCTAAAACCAGGAGTGTTCTATTAATAGTCTAAAACTGTGTCCACATTGCACATATTCGGATTGTAATTGTATTGTAGTACGTAATCGTATTGTAATAAGATGGGGTCATACACATTTTTTGCCAATTTATTACAATCTGATTACTGAAATATGAGAATGTTCATCATTCACCGATTATGATACAATTACAGTAAATTTAGTGTCACACGCACAAAATCTTGTAATCGTACTATAATAATAATACAATAAATAGGGATGTCGTAATTCTCGTGACCCCGGCCTATCATTTCTGTTTCCATTCCAGCGACGCCAAAGACGCGTCTGTGCCGCGCTTCCCGTGCCTCGAGCTCCTATCGCTAGATGACAATCACCTGACCGATTTAGCCACGTTCGCGAGCCTCGCGGGGCTGCGACGGCTGAAACGTCTCAACTTGGACAAGAACGACATCCTGTCGGTGCCGCACTTGAGGGCGCTGTCTGGCGGCACCAAGCACGTGGCCGTGGAGAGCGAACCGGGGTCGGCCGTGTCCACGCCGGGTCGCAAGTCCGGGCGGAAGTCGAGTAGGAGTAGCCGGAGTAGAAGTAGGAACAAATCGGCACCCCCTGGAAAAATAGCAGATTCAGGTATAAGCCAGACACCAGGGTTGTAGTCGAGTCCATCACAAGTCCTCACAAGCCTTCACAAGTCCACCACAAGTCCCTGGGTCTTAATTCAAGTCACAAGCTATTCAAATGAACTTTTCTTTTGTATGTGTTCATCCTTTGCTTGTTACTAGACTTGTGGTGCACTTAGTGCGGGACTTGTCACGGACTTTATCGGCTCTGGACTTGTGATAGACTTGTAATGGACTCAACTACAACCTTGACCTCTGTCTTCTTACCAAATGGTTGATAAAATATAAACTCCCCAAAAGAACTGTAATAACGCATACATTTTTCTCTTCAAAGGTCATGGGACCCCGGAGGTTACACAGCACCTCACAGAAATCAAAGAGCGATTGGAAAACACAGTCTCGCCCGACGATGACAGTTTGCCTGAAGAATTGCCGCCCCCATTCCCAGAACTTGAACACCTTAGTCTGGCTTTCAATAAGGTACGCAAAAGACTTTGTGTACACCCCGGTTGCATGGACATAACTTAACTTTGCCTTTGCTTTGGGCACAAAATGTGGTTCTCGAAATTCGAATGTAGCTTTGTTGTCTTAATTACTGATGCTTAGTGTACATTGACCTAACACCTTGTGGGGTGTTATGGCCGAGCGGTCTAGTGCGTCGAACTTAAGTTCCTGTGCTAGTACTAGAATGTAGGTTCGATTCCTGGCCGTGACGGGTTGTGGCACCTGTGCCCTTGAGCAAGGCACTCAACCACACTTGCTCCCATTCCTGTAATTGGCGGTCCCTCCGCTGTTGGATGTGGTATATAAATAAATTTAAAAAACAAAAGCAACTAGTAGCAACTTTTGTTTCCTGTAACTGGGAGCAACTGATCAGTTGCTTAAAAAGGTTGATGTACGCGCACTGGCAACTACTGGCAACTGGAAAAATCCCAGTTGCCGCGAGTTGCTCATGTTCTACTTTTTGGCAGCTATAGTTGTATCCAGTTGCCATTCAAGATATCTCATGTACCTCAAGATGTTCTGTTGTGCCTTTTAGAAAATACCCAGCAAAATGCAGCTCTCATGAGGCATTCAATAGGCCGTATTCCTGAACGCCCGAGGGTGCGGCTGTCAAGTGGCCCAAGCCCATCACGCGCGTTATGTTCGAACACAAAACGCGCTGGGCGCACGCCTTCCAAACGTTTAATTTTAATGGAAATCTGTGCCTGTGCGCGTCACAGGCCCGCGGTCTGCGTACGAGACTTTTTCCCACGTACGGACATATTCCCCCCATTTTCCACTAGCTATGGCCATTTTCCCCCAAATCACCTAGTTCAGGAATACTGGCTATTGGTGGAAGTGACTTGGTTTTACATTTTCTTTTAAATTTTCTGAAAATTGCAAAAAAAAAATCACGAGGTACATAAAAAATATTAAATGGTGCTCGATCATCTGCAAATGAACTCAACAACATTATTATTATTTAGATTTTAGAAGAGGAATCCCTTTTAGCTGTGGCTGCATGGCCGATGCTTAAAGAACTGATAATTCATGACAACCCGTTGACAATACAGTCTAGCGGTGATCCCCCACTGCTCAAACGGTACCTCAAAGACCGTCTGGGAATTAGCCTGGTGCGTCGGAAACCGGAGAACGGAAAAACAAGACCGACGATTCAAGTGCCTTCTAAACCACATCGAAAGGTAAACTTTTCTGTGTTGGCCAAGTTTGTATATAAACGAGGGCAGTCACACATGTTTTGGGCCATCCATAAAGTACGTACGCACGCCAGTGTTAAAGTCGATTGGTGACGTCACAAAATTTAGGCGCAGCCTAAAAGGTTGGCAAGGTTGTCCACCACGGAGCAGCGAAATTTCACACCATTCATGTGAAGCATTGTAAATTTCATCTGCACCAATTGTCCAGGCTTGTGTCCTTGTTGGGTCTGCCAGACATGTGTTAGGTACCCTTTATAAATATCTCATAAAATAACTATTTTTCTCAATTTTTTTGTCTTATTCAGGTTGCTGAAATTGTCCCTCCAATTCCGAAAAAGCCGCTCCAACTAATGCTGGAATCCACCCCTTCCCAGGCCCTCCCCTCAAACTTACAGCCCACCCCTCCACCATCAATGGATGCACCTAGGCAGTCCCTCTCAGCACCGCTTCCACCAATCACAATCAGTCCTGACTGCAGGCCTTGGACTGATCCACTCCATGGTGGGGAAGGTCAGGATGAGCAGTCGGGAGGGGAGAAATTGACAAGGACACAATCTTGGACTGAAGGAAATTTCCAGGACCACAAAGTGCCAAGCAGTCTGACCGAGTCTGTGGAATTAGCAGATGAGCCAGTTTTCCTTACTCAGGTAGGAATAATTTGAATTATTTTATCTAAGAATATGTGTGGAATTGAAAAGAATTCACGAATTATTGTTTGGAACCACAGTTGGTACCACTTCTATCTTCCATTTGAGTGAGGTTAGTTTTACCAGTCACATGGTTGGTTAAAATTTTGGGACATGGCAAATCCTGTAGACAAGCTTCAACAATTTCTCAATTTCTCCATCAGGTTAACGATCAAACCGACGAATCGCGACCAGCCCATGAAACGGAGCCTAAATTAGAAACAAAGACAACCAAACCTCAGAGTAAGGATAGTGCCGCGTGCTCCATGTCCGTCCCACCGAAGTTCAAAGGTTACGAGGGCCTGTACGACACGTCTGCCAGTCCTGAGGAAGAACCAATTGTTACAGGTTAATTTTTTTTAAACTTTTGTTTAAACTGCAGTTGTCTTTAAATGCTCAGTGTGCGAGTTTGCTTGATGATATTTTGTAATACTTTAAGGCTATGCATGGTATAAATAAATGTGTAAACAGTTTGTGGTTGCACCATGTGAAATACGGGTATCGCTTTTGAAGATGTGTGGTTCGGGAGAAAAACAACCGGTGAGTGTGAACTTGACGTGTCCAACAGTGTGCTTTGTTTTTCTGTATGATATATAAATGCCCACATTATTGTACAAAAAAGCAATTGAAAAACAGTCATAAAACAGTCATAAAACAGTCATAAAACAGTGTGGTTTTAGGAAATCTGTTGCAGTGACTTCCAACTGTCCGTTTTTCCCCGAAATCGGTAAAAATGATGACTTGGGAAATCACGGAAAATTGGTGTTTGAAATGCTGTCTGCACACAGACAATGGCACTGCATCAAAAAGAACTTTACGCCAAAACCAGTATGCAGAATTTGTAAAAAGAACCTCAATATTTTTAGTGAAACGGAAAATAATAAAATGAAAAATAATGCTCTGATTTTTTCTTTGTACATACCTGCAGATATTCAGAGCAACCTGCGATCACTCCGACTAGCCTTAAAACAGCAGACACACTTCCAGAATGAGGTAGATCTCAACAAACTACAGAAGCCGTTCGAGCCTTATGAAAGGGTAAGAAAAGTTTTAGAAAGGTTTGAAAATTCAGAATTTTTCAGGGACCAAATTTGTGTGTGACATACTATTACTTGCAGCTGAAATATTGTTCAAGTGTCAGCTACCAGGGTAACTGGTTCTTAACAGTCACTGGTAATCTGAAACGTCCATTGCTAAAGCACAGGGAAACAGTTCACTGGTTTAAGTGTAGACCCAGTAAACGTTCATCTTAGTACTCTATTACACAGTACCTCTGCTAAACAGTGCAACCCTCAATTCTGCTGTCGGTATTTGGAGGTCAAATTATGTATAGGACTTCCGTGGAGTTTTTCTTCTTGCTGGCACTGAAACCAAGGATTCCTCAAAAATCATTGGTGGCACTGTAGCTCATAAGCCTGAAGGAAACCTGTGTAGAGAAGACGATGAAGAAATGCCGTTTTAGAGGTGCGAGGAAAATGTCTACACACATGTATAGACCGTATCAAATACCTGCCATCTTGTAGGGCAGTTTCTTTGTTCCGTGAGGACATGCATGGTTGCACGTTTTGTGCTTACTTTGTTGACCAATTTAAATGTCAAAAGTTGACCTACAAGATGGCAGCTATTCAATATGGTCTATAGGGGAAACCCACGGACTGAAAACCAAAGATGTGGAAGAAACAAAATAGTTTGACCAACCTGATTTTGAATTGGACTCTCGTTAGAGCAAGATACCGCCCCGTCCTCCGCTGAAGAGCAAAGCAGAAAAGCTGGAAGACATCCTTGAGACGATGAAGAACCGACTCGTTGTGGAAGAAGTAAACCTCGCTAAGTTGATGGAAGACCGCGACAGACTCAAGAGGGATTATCCCGAGGTTCTACAACTCTTGCAAGAGGTAGGTTATTTATACCGTAAAAAATAGACTTAGGGTGTAACAGTTTAGGTAATTTTCCATAAATTCAGATTTACATTTCAGAGACAAATGTTCTTCAAGCATCCTTGATGGAAGTGTAATTCCTGAAAAACTTATTGTAATGCGGGACAGGTAAAAGAAAATCTGTTTCGCTGAAACTAAAGGGTATTTGAAACTAAATCGAATCTTATAAACATGCAAACGGTAGTTAAATTGTTATTGACTTTGCTATTTGATGGTATTAATTTTAAACAATTCAAACTGAACATGGTTCTATTATGTCTATTTTTTGCTTAGATCCAAGCCAAGTACAGCTCAGTACGAATAAACTCCGTCCAAAACAGCGAAAGCCAAAAAGAATCGATCAGTGAAACGCTGCAAGCCGTACAAGAACTGAGCGAACAGCTGAGGGACCGAAAGTCATCTCATGGGGGCGCTAGACCTAAACGCACAACTCAGTCGCATGCTAGGTCGTTTAATGCTAGTACTGTTACGTCGTGACACCACAACAAGCTTAGTGTTTCTCAGCATTAAAAAAAAAACACCCAATAAATTAGTTTTTGAAAAAGGTTAGTTCGAAAGCCTAGGAATAATCCAAGTTTTACCAAAAAATTTTAACGTGCATGTATATGAACATTTATTATTGTAATGCTTTGATAAACAACTTGTAAATATTGAATAATTTATGCAATGTTTGCCCGTTTTTATGTACTTTTTGAAATAAAAATTTCGAGTTACAGACCCTGGGAAAAACTGTCCTCTGTTTAGGTTAATTTCTTTTTTTTACCTTATGGTGATCTCATATATAAGGTACATGTAAACATTTTGTGTGGAATCGTATCGCGTCAGACAATACGGTTTTCTTGGAATCAATATGGCCGAAAAGGAAACATTTTCACGTCTCAAAAACGAGGAAAATTCATTTATGATGTATAAGGAATTTCTTTAATATTTTCTTCACTGTTCCCAAATCAGAGAAAATTTAATCTTTAAAAATGCATTGTTTATCAAACTCCGTGTCTGCATACATTTGTACACACACAATAATTGTTTTCAGTTCTGGATGAAGATAACGTATTTCAACCGTCAAAGTCGTCGGAATTAATTTTCATTTCGTGTCAGAAAAATTGATCTTCAAACCCAAATCTAGGTAATATCATATACAAAGTGGTAAGGCCAAACAAAATAAATGGTGCGTTTACGATAACGGCCTAAAACAAATCCAGGTAGGTAGGAAATTAATTTTATTTGTTCATTTTTTTTACATTTCAGTTCATGCATTTGCGTGTTGTTTTGCAATGTTTGAAACTCACTATTAACACTATTGTACAAGTGTAGAAAATGTTATATTCGTTGGAAATTATTGCAAATAGTGCTCATTTAAAATTATCAACTTGAAAATTGGCAATAAAAGGTTTGAGGTCGGCAATTTGGCGTCAAAAATTCCAGGTACATGTAGGTCGGGTTACCGTAAACACACCATTTATTTTGTTTGGCCTAATTATATTAATATATCCCCACACACCTAAATATTAACAATACTTACAAAAACCTACAATTTATCGGAGATAATAGGGGAAAAACACAATTTACACTTGTTGTTTTTGAACCTTCTCATACACAACCAATATAGTCCATTTGCTACAAATAAACAGTACAAGCAATAAACAAGTTAGACCCACAACAAATATCTACACACATTCAGAATTTGGGGTAAATTATAATTTAAAAAGTTGTAAATTATTGAACATGGTGCAAAATGCACAAAGGGTTCGCCCAGCAAAAATTAAAGTGCGAAGTGTAGCTTTAGTACATGTGTGGGCCGTTACACAATTTCAATCCGATAAAATAAAATAAATAAACAAAATTGGGGGGGTGGGGGGTCGGGTGCATTTACAGTTCAGAGGCCCCAAAATAACCAAATAAAGGCCTGTCTGCATTGGACAACTTACCGGGGTGATGGGTACTTTTCCCATTTTTAAACTGGTGCAGGCACCCTAGGAAGTTTTCCTCTTAGTAACTTTTCCCCCTAAGTCCAGTGGTTACTTTTCCTGGCCAACTGCTGCCCAGGAAAATTTACCAGGTAACTTTTCCCTAGACGATGAGTCCAATGCGGACACATCGAGTCGGTAAATGCGCTTTTAAAGCATACGTCTGAGCCGTGAAGGTCACACTGCGAAGGGACACTGCGCATTCTCTCTTACGGTCTGGGTAAAATTTTCCAGTGTCAAAAAGTCTCAATGCGGATGGCAGTAAAATGTAGCCATTTTACCATCGTCTCGGTAAAACCTTCCGAAAAGCAAGTCCAATGCGGACACGGCTTAAGGATATGTTCTGCTTGTTCATTCTCAATACTTGGTGAAGTCCAAGCCAGTCAAAGATCAAGGCATTTTGCCATGATCTGAAAGCAAATTACTGCAAGCATTATGTACACATTGTGTTGGTGCTTGGGGAAAGTTGGTATGCGAGTGCTATATAGGGTGTAGGAATTTTGTGCAGGTTAAAAATAAGTTTTGAGTTGCCCAGTGTTAAATAGGATAAACACAAAACTTTACATACTAAAGTCACAGCTGCTCTGAAGTCAGTCCGAGAGTCACATGACCTTAGGTCATGTGATCACGTGATGCATCACATGACCAGTCACGTGACCTCGTATCTGTAAAAAGAGCTGAAACTAGTGTCAAAATATTGTTTCAAAATTCACACCATAACAAAAAAACTAAGGTTACAAATGTGAAAATAAAATACATGTAGTAACACGAAGAATTAATTGATTTTACGTATATTGATGAAAACCAAAGAACCCTTCCATTTCACACCCACGCCATTCCACACCCAACAGACTCGAGCAAAACATGATGTGTACTTAAAGTAGAAGTATATCCACTTTTTAGTTGGCCATATTTCGTGTTTTTTCCCAATGACAATAATGTACGAGTTGCACTTGTTTGGTACGTCTTTTTGTACGTGAAACTGGTGTAGAAATTGTAAAATTCAAGCAGCGAATTTTTCTCTCAAAATGAAAAACTAATGACAATTGGGAAAATGGTGAAGTCCAAAAAAAGTTGGAATTTAACATGAGAGATTAAACGCACAGGCTCGTCAGCAATGCGCGCGCCAAATTCGTGCCAAAGGCATGGAGCTGCGTATTTCGTGGCACGAATTTGGCGCGCGCGCGCATTCCTGACGAGCCTGTGCTTTCAAAAGAAATACATATTAAAACCATCTGCATAACTAGTTTGTCTAGCTAAACCATTAGCTCCGTTTTTGAATTAATGAAATTATTTTTGCGTCTGACTAGACTATACAATTTTATTAACCCTCCGACATACACGTACCTTGGGGTGTTTTAGGAAGATGGCATGTTTCAGAAAGTAAATTTTTGTTGCTCCTGTTGGAGTCGCCTTTAATGTTGAGTTCACTTACCAATCAGGCCTACCCTGGGAAATCTGGGCTCAAGCCAAGCTCCATTCATTTATGTACCCTGCATAATAGAAGCTTTCAATCATCCTACTTCTGGCCCAGTGACACAATGTAAACAGCTGTTTGCAACCAATGGCCTGACAGAGGAATAGCCCCAGGGTACAGTGCTTCCGGAGTCTCCCCTTTGAGTCTCCGTGTAATTATACATGTGGGTCTTTCCACAGTAAAGGGGGAATTTTGGCAACACAGACCATATTTTCCAGGAAATACTTTTGTCTAGTCTCAAAATAAAAGAAATAAGTTTAAGTTGTTCTGAAGAGATAACTTGGGCCCAAAAAGGGTTACAAATAGTGTGACAACATGCCTTTCTAAAAACCCCGTGTACAAATTTCCAATATACGCTTGTAACCGGAACGGAAAATGCCCCCTTTACGGTTTACCACTCATGTACGTGTGGTGAATGTCGGAGAGTTAAACACACTGACAAAACAAATCCTTACTACTTACTCCTACATAAAAATCATCATATAACATACACTTTACTCCAACTGATATGTTTCTTGGGTTATTGATATGCCGCATGTTAATACATGTGAGCATATACACACAGAACTCGATAAAAATAATAAATACACGTATATTACAATTCCACTCCGAGTACACTTTCGCTAAACACATACAAAGAAAACATTTTCTATTTTAAGAAACTGTTTTCTATAGTTTCCGCCGTGTGCGTGTCTGGAAACTATTCAAGATTGTCTGTAAGCTACAAAATGTCATAAAATTGAACAGAAGGGTAAAACTGATCACCCATCTGAAAACCAAAACAAAACCCTTGACGTATGAGCAACAAAAATTCTGAATATTGAAAAATAACTCTCTACAATACCAATACATGTATATATTAATGTGTGCATATATCCTACAAATACAGCACACATTTTAACTTTATAACTGAAATGTTTTTATAGACAAAAGAATATTACAATGCTCAGCGTGCACAAAATACTAATCAACCGACAACAAAACGAAATGGGTTATTCACTGTGGTAACCAAATCAAATACTTTGGGCGTGTTTGTTTCGGACGGATTCAGATCTGCACAGATCCAAGGTGAACTCGTTCACTTCGCGCAGATCCTGATCGAGATCTGTGGAATCCTTCTCGAGAGATGGTTCAGCGCTAGTAGATCCAAAATGGCGACGTAAACATCGCAAAGATTTTTGTGTGAGTAAAACCGTGTGGTTTCAATTTTCAGAGGCAACACACGATACAAACAAATTTAGGATGCTTGTCTATTTACTGTACGACGAATGTCGTAGGAGAAATTTGGAACAGAAATTTGATAAATTTGGTAAATAAATTGCAATTCACGTGATTTGAGATCCGAGTTGAGAGCAGTTTTCTTTGTTTCTGCGCGGTAAAACAACTCGGGATCTGGATTCGGATCAGTCATGAAACAAACACGCCCTTGGTGTTGTCTGATGATGGCACAAACATGGCGTCGTACATGTATTCCTTCAAGGACCATCCATGGATCCAGTCAATGGCACGCCATATTTGGTCCATGCACAAACGACTGGTGTTGTGTCAGTGAACTTGTAGGGGAATGCCACCGAAATCAAAGGTCAAGTTTACACAAACACTCCAAAGTGCGAGATATGGAATGCAACTTGCACAAAATTTAGGATAGTTGACCAGTGCCAAGTACATTTTGGTATGTTTTCCCAAATTCTGCACTGAAGTAACTCATCAGTTTGAGATTTTTGGAGAAGTGGTATTTTTCCCCAGGAATGAATACCTATTTCGATGCCGAGCAATGTAATAGACTTGCTGGTGCACTTTACTCCAACCGTTCAAGCAGTCAATCAGTGAAGTACTCAACTATTCAGGTTCTTCATGCATAGAACAGCCGGCCCGATCTCGGATGGTTAATAAGCACATGTGATAGCCAATCCCAATCAGTGAGGAACAACTGCAATACCGTGGCTCAATTGGTAAAGCGTTTGCACATCAAGCAGAAGGTCCGCAGTTCAAATCCCGGTGAAGCCAAGTTGTTTTTCACTGCATCCAGATTTCCCAAACTCATGGATATTTGTCCACATTTGTATCAGTCATCGGATGGTTAAAAAGGAAACACGCTGCAGTTTTACATTAATCCCTGATGAAGACTTATAGTTAGCACTGGAAATGTCACGGTCCTCATCGTTAAGTGCACAATGAGACAGGAGATGCATACTTTATTGCTGAAACGGCCGTTCATCGGAATCGAGAAATGTCGTCTGGTAGTAGTAAACTTCACGTCAAGTCCTAGTTGATACTAGCGCCAAGGTATTCCAAACATCAATACTGACGTAACACTAGTATTGCTGTATCCAGTGGCGTCAACAGATCTTTCAAAGTGGGGGGAGGGGGGAAGGGAGGGGGAAGCAAGGGGGCACGCATACAGTCGTGCACACCTCAAGTCTCATTTGGGGGGCACATGACACGTTCAGGGAGCACGTATCATCCCAGGCGCCCTCTTCGCGACGCTGCTGGCTGTATCAGATTATAAAATATCAACTTTTGCACGATTGTAAAGTTGCCTTGAAGTGGTTATATACAAGGATCTCCTCGTCATAAGGCTCCAAAATTAACTAAGTCATATTTGTTTTGTCACAACTCTTTGTGCATCCAAGTGGCAACATCCATATTCATCTTACAAAATGTCCAACAATGTGGCATCCGCAATTTAGACAATCCGTGGCCCGTTATCGTTTGCAGTACTTGTCTATTTAGGTTTGGCACTCGTCTTTGGCGGTAGAGTGTTGTTTCTGCAGAAATGAAAGGACAAATTAGAAATTAAACTCGTACAAAGATTCTTGTGAACTCAATTGAATAATAAGTTTCACAGCAGACATGGAAGGCCCCTATGATTTTTCTCTCATCCCAAGTTTGGTTGTTTCACTTCAATGGTGATCAGGCACCATACCAGATGTTGCGTTCGTTACTTTGCTTATGCAACACCAAGAGAAGAATTGGGTCTATAGGGAAAACCTTATGGCTCGGTCACACATACGCGACGCACGGCCCGCGCATTGAAAATTAATTTAAAAATAGAAAATAAGATCAGTGCGTCGTTGTGCGCGCAACGTTTGTCAGGATTTGGGAGAAGCTAGCGAGTTGACAACAAATGCACAGCGTGTTGCTAGCGCGCTGCGCGTATACAGGGCGCATACAGAGGGTATACAGAGCGCACATGTTAAAAAATCCAACGAATACCCAGCGTGTGCTCCGCGCGTGTCTGGCATTGGTCCAGCGCGCTCTGCGTGTGTCTGGCTTCCTTCTGGCGTGTACATTCATGCGTCGAGCTCCGCGCACATTTTTGTGCATGCACAAAAATCCCGACGCACACAGCGAATGCATAGCATTGGTCCAGCGCGCTCGACGAACCAGTAACGAACGCTGACGCACACCTAGCGATCGACAACGCACTGGCCAAAATTGCTAATTTTTCAGTGCGCGGGCCGTGCGTCGTGTATGTGTGACTGCCGCATTAGGGGGTATACCAACTATGCCTTATAGCTCAGCTGGTAGAGTATCTGCCTAGTGAGTCAGAAGGCCCTTGCGATTTTTCTCTCATCCCAAGTTTAGCAGACATGAAGTATAATACATTTGTCTTGTTTTGTCCCATTTGTCTTGTTTTGTCAACTGAAGTCCTACTTACTCGCTAACTCTGGTGATGACCTTCTGCACTAACCGATCGCAGATTCCCGGAAACGATTCTTCCGACAAATCAAAGGCGTTCCTTAATTGGTCTATTGACGTGGTGCCGTCGTACTTTCTCTTGAGCTGCAGTTTAAACACAATATATTGGGTTGAAGGAGTTGTTCAGATTTTTCCAGAAAATGGATTTCGTTCTAACCTAACAATGATATAAAATACCTCCCCAAAATACTAGCAAAATATGACATGATATGGTATCAAATTTCAACACCCATGAAAAATAAATGGTAAGGGGGGTGGTAAAAAATGTGATCTGGTCACGCTCCTTTAAGAGGAAAAATAAGATCAGCCGTGAGAAAAGACAATAACATCAAAGGAACTCACCTTTTCAAGTATAGGTTCTAGCAGAGAATTAATAGCCTCAGATTTAGGCTGACGTTGTACTGGCATCTCACGTTGGTCATCCATGTGGACATCGTTACTGAGCGAGGACGGTGCAGTGGGATTTCCCCGGACTGTGTCAAACCGCCAGCCGGAATCGTCATTGTCACCGCCTAACCTCTCGTCAGCGCTGTGGTTGCAAACAAAAAGACATGCAAACACATGCAAGTGTCCGATTACAATCATTTTCAGAATATACATGTAAGACCCTGTTCTCACTAGAGAAATCGCTTCGTTCAATGAAGATTAGTTAATTATCGTTAGTTAATGAAGCGCGCGTTCACATGTCACTTAACGAAGATCGAACGAAGCTGTGGGAGGTCGTACATGCGCGTCGCACATCTAGACGCGTGGTTTTCCAGTGGCACGTCAAAAACAACGCTTGCTGGGTGATAGACACACAACGCGCTTGTGCAACCAGGCCTGCCAAATTGCTTCGTCGAACGAAGGGAGCGTTCTCATTACAAATTTGCTTCATTGAATGAAGCGATGTCTTCGTCGAATGAAGCGATGTCTTCGTCGAATAATGCGATGTCTCCGTCGAATGAAGCTATTTGCTTCATCGAATGAAGCGATTCTAATCATCATCGAATGAAGAGGCATGCGTTCACATCAGGAAAACTCTGCGATGGAATCATCATGGAATCATCGTCGAACGAAGCGATTTCTCTAGTGAGAACGGGGTCTAAGTCATGGCTTATTGGTTGATTTTTGCCCTGAAAAACAAAAATTTCCTGGGGCTTATACAGAAAGTTGGCTTATAATAATGTGAAAATGTATAGAGCGCACATCGCATATATCATGGCACTTCACTTTATTACCCCTGGGGCTGATTTCACAAAGCGCCAAGATGGGTCTTATGCTACGTTTACACCATGTCCCCGGCAGTCCCGGCGCCCCGGTAGAGGAGCACCGGGGAGGCACCGGGATGGACGTCAGGGAGCGTAGGGGACCGGGGTGGCGAAACGTGAATGACCGTAGCTCACCCTTGCCACCGGCCGGTGAGCAGCTCTGTCAAAAAATTTGCCCCGGCAGTCCCGGCACTAATGAGAATCGTCCTGGGCCGCAGTGGGGCGGGGCTTCCGTCACAGTGCGTGACGGACCGCAGTGTGCCTTGACTCACCGGGGTGTGGCACCTTGGGGTGCCGGGGAACTCTGATCGCGGCCGGTGCCTCGCGCTCCGCCACGTTTAGAAGCCCGGCACCCCACGGTCTGCCAGGGCCCGACACGGTAGCGGCCACAGCATGGTGTGAATGCGGCCTGGTCAACTGCGGTGCGCCAAGGTGTGTGACGGTTGTTGCTCACGGCCAGTTACGCCTCACTGCGTCGCGCTCCAGGACGAAGTGAAAATGAAGGTGTGGAGCGCACTATTTATACCCACCGGGAGACCACCGGGTGACCACCGGGCGTGAAACGTGACAGCTGCCACGTTCAGTCGCAGGGCGCCGCAGCAGACCCTCGCACACCGTCCGGAACGTATTGGACCGGGACAACAAACGTGACACGAACGGGATGGACGTGAGGCACCGCATCAGAACATAGCAGGCCGGCCTAGGACGTGGACCCATCCGTAGTGGAACGGCGCTTGAAACGTAGCGCGCCGTCCGCCTCGCGGCCCGGAACCGGCACGGCGCGCCACGCTTTCCGTACCTGGACGTAACGCACCGTGGTAGAGCGCAACACACCGGCCCAACTAGGGCCGAGTCGAGCCAAAGTAATAAAAAGACGACAAAAGTTCCACGGCACGCTACGTTTTGGCCAAACCGGGGCGCCGGGACTGCCGGGGACATGGTGTAAACGTAGCATTAGGAAGATCACTCTTCTTATCTTGGTACGTTGGTTTGGGAATTAGGACGCATTGAACTTGTCTAGCTTAACTTTTGTGAAATCTATCCCAGGTCCCAGTGGCTACATGTAGTTGATAATTTGTACTAACCCGCGAGACCTGTTACTTGATTTAAATACATGACCAGGAGCCAATTTCACAAAGCGCTAAGACGCTTCTTAGGAAGGGTCACTCTTCTGGAGTTTGATACGATAGACACCTCGGCCATGATACCCTGACTTAGTTGTACGAGGCACACGCATTCAATTGTGCTTCACCCACTCTCGGACCGAACAGCTAGCTGAAAATAAGTTTCCCCAAGTTCTGACTTACTGGTCTGAGTCTGAATCCGAGTCCGACTCATTTCCCGCCGCCTTCCACCGTTTGTACCGGTCAATGAGCTCTGCAAGGTACGGCGTCTTTTTGGCATTCTTCAAAAACTTGTGTTTGAGAAGGTCTTTCGCTCCCGGCCTCTGTGAGAGAACAAAATTAAGAAATTAAATTAAGGTACATGTACACACATTCTAGGGGTGTTCAGACATTATGTTCCTTTAAAGGAACTTCTTCGGATTATTCCCGAAAATGGATTTCACTCTAACTTAAAAATTACTCCTTTAAAGGAAAGGTGTACCTAAAACACAAAAGTCATTGTAACAAAAGTCAAGTGCAATTTGTACGTGTAGGCCTACAATATTTCGCACAGAGATATGACCCACTGAAAAGCAGATATGAACTTGACAATGGATTATGGGTGCCGAAATTTTGTCTCAAGACTGTGCAAAAACTGTCTTGTTTCTTGGGTGTAATTCTCTTCCAACAAGCAGGGGCCAATTTCACGGCATTGTTTAACACTTTGTAAACTGTGTTACAAGCCAAAATTGTATTTCAAATTGTGTTTTGAGAAAGAGCAGCAAAATATTAGGAAATACACATCATATACGATTGTTGCCGACACCCAATTTTTAGCACGTACGCCACGTGCTAAACAGCACCATGAAATTGGCCCTTGTCACAGTGACTTTTTACAGAATTACATCCAGTATAAGCACACCTTTTGTGCAACCGTTATTAGACTTACAAAGGCCGGATCTTTGTTAAGACAAGCATCGACAAAGTCCTTAAACGCTTTGCTGTAGTTCCCCTCCAGCGTTGGCGGGTTGTTCTTGGGGATTAGGAACAGTACCCTCATAGGGTGTAGGTCGGAGTGTGGGGGCTCGCCTTTGGCTAACTCGATTGCCGTGATGCCGAGGGACCAAATATCAGCCTGCAAAAAAAAAATTAAAAATGCACAATTTGTAGAAATAGCCCGCAAGCGAAATGACGTAAGAATACCTCTCCACGCAAAGCATGATGGGCTTAAATGGAGTACTCGACGAACCAGTGCTCATTGTGTTTGCATTGAGTACGTCAAACTCAATGTAGTTTTTATCGCACTCTTTAACTGAGTGGGCTGCAGTCCAGCCCCCGGCACTAGAGCCAACTCCGAAGAGTCTGGAGTATTTTTGGTAACAAAATTTTACTTTTTAATAGCGAAGTGCCTAAACGACGTCGAATTCACAGACCAATGCTATACCCATAGGCCATTTCATTAGAGTACTCCAAACAAGCCCATGAACCCGTGCGCGTCGTGGTCTTGTTGACGTCATCTCTCATTCGGTCTACGTACATGTACATGTACATGTAGTAGAGTCCATCTCAAGTCCTTACAAGCCTTCACAACTCCACTACAAATTGCCGGGTCTTCATTCAAGTTACAATTTAACTTGTGCTTGTTCATCCTTTCATGCTGGTAACTGCATTAGGAGGACTTATGAAGGACTTGCGATCCATTGCAAGTCTTGTTATGGACCTTAACGTACAAAGTTAAGGTCCATAAGTTTTGTGAAATCGACCCCAATATGTCAGTACACAAAACATAAAATATACAAAACCAAACAAACGCAAATCAATGGGATGTATTTCACATAAAACTTGTTTTTCTTTTTTACCAAGTATAGTTTGCCCTTGCATTACTAAAACATGAAAATACATGTACAATCACCCCACAGCAGAACCCAAACAAATTGAAAGCTTAACTCTATCTCCCCGTCCAATTTTGATTATTGCGATACTTCGTAAGCAGAATAACACAAGAGACAATGCTCCACCCTGATTTGAAGATTGATGCGTCACTGGTTGCGATAATCGGCAATGACAGATGCGGACAGATATAAGCCGGAAGGGCGGGGAACCCCAGGGAGGGATAATTCTGTGGTTTTGGAGCGAACAAAGAGCTCAACATTGGGCGAGTCATGAATTTGTGGTCAATTGAAAAACTAGGTGGATACAAGTTTACAACTCTAGAACAGCTGTACTTATGTTGGGGTTGGTAATGTCAGTTATTTGCCTTACTGTGGTATTTTCAAGATTAATCAACTGGCTTTATTTAAATTAGGAACTGAAAGGTTAAGGATTTGCCGAGATAAGGCCTGGAAAGTGCAATCCCCTTTCTGAAAAAATGTTTTTGTACGTGTATCAGATGTTGAACAAATTCAAAAGCACCCGAGAAATTTTATAATTTTATATATTTCGTTTTTAATAAAAATTGAGATACCTTGGCATCATATGCAGACTGTTTAATGACTTCAGGCGCCATCCAAAACGGCGTCCCTACAAACGTGTTCCGCTTCATCTGTTGGTCCGTCAGCTGGCCGGCAACCCCAAAGTCGGCTAACTTAACGTCGCCGTTTTCCGACAGTAATAC
The DNA here is from genome assembly GCA_037783545.1 of Henricia sp. BOLD:AAB3569. Lineage (NCBI taxonomy): Eukaryota > Metazoa > Echinodermata > Asteroidea > Spinulosida > Echinasteridae > Henricia > Henricia sp. BOLD:AAB3569. Next base: position 2,639,299 of record JBBELK010000219.1, read on the forward strand.
GTTGGCGGCTGTAGGGGAACGGAAAACAACGTAAAATTAAAAAGGCGTCTAAAATAGTTGTGTGTGTGTGGTCTAGTGGGTATAAAGTCTGGCTCATAATACAACTTCTCAAAAGCGCCCTTATGTGGTGAGAATGTGAAATGCCACCCTGCTCAAAAATTCTACCCACTGAGAAAGCTGATTAAACATTACCCTTAATATCCCTGTGAAGCATTCTTTCTGTGTGAAGATACTGTAGACCGAATAGAATCTCCCGTAGTATTGTAGCGATGAAGACTTCGTCCATCTTGCCCGCTTTGAGGAGATCCAGCGCCGATCCGCCTCCTAAATACTCCATGATAATCCATAGTTTGCTTCCCTGTGGTAAAACAACAGCCAAAACAACAATCATATTAAAGGGGCTGCATCAGGACTTATTTGGTCATATTGACATGAACAGTTTGGGATGCAATCCTCGACGGTGGATTTTAGGGCGTACATTGCAGAGATGTGGGTTCCGTTATTCGGTACCCTGTGGAGACCCATGGTATTGATTGCTTTCCGGTGACGTCACGCCTTCAATCCACCATTTTTTGTATCCATTTTTCGTGACGCACGTGGCTCGAGTCATAACCGGCAAAAACAGCAAGAAAAGCGCATTGGTTGCACTTACATGTACCTCCATTGCTTTACCTTGCTTTATGTTGTTGCGCCATGGCTGTTGTATCGATAAAGATAAAAACGTATTTCTTCAGGCTACAAATCGCGATCAAGTAGAAGCACTTTTGTGTTTACAAGCCGAGTGCATGCTCAATATTTTAAACGTATTGCAGCGCGCGCGTGCGGCATCTGAAAATACGCTGGTGAGTAATTTTTACGCGTGTTCATGTGCATCTATTGGCACGCGTGATCGTTGACCACCAAACATTCCCGGATGTTCTATGTCACGGAAAGCAATCAATAATAGGAACAAAAGGATGAAAAGGTCTCCACAAGGAAATCTTTATAGATAAGGTCTCCACAAGTGCATCAAGTAAAGGGTTAAATATGGGCATTTTGAAAATTGTTTTCGACCCTCTTAATAAACCAATTTGTACATGAGAACAAAAATGTCTCGAGAATGTGGATTCAAACCTCACTACAGTCAATGGGTCTGTGTCCCTGGGCAAGATACTTAATCCCAATTGTCTCATCAACCCAAGCGATACTTGGGCACATGTACTTGTGCACAACAGTACGCGGGATACATTTGTTAACACTTTGTTACATACAATGTGTGGAAGCAGGAAATGTATGCTATAAATACATGAAGCAGTCAGAATTACTGGTATACAGTGTCACTGCACTTTTCACCATTGACAAACTACATAATACATGTACGGTAGGGGCAGATGTCAGTGCATGGGATGTATACATTTTTGCCTGACTGCTTTCAAACCAATGAATGCCATAAGATCAGGGTGGAATAGTATCACTAACAGTAATACGGTAGTACACTATCAATGGAATCAGAGAGTACACAATATTGCAGTACGCCCAACTGTACAGCACATGTACATGTACAGTACGTACACATATTGTCCATGTGATGTTACCGGTATTTACGTGGTACATGTACTTTGACTTGACAAACGTTACGGATTTGAGAACATGCCACACTGTGGAGTATCACATAAATGTGGCTCTCATTATCAGCACAATTTCGCAAGCCAAATGCTATTAAAAACAGTGACAGACTAATTATTAAAACGTTATTACATGTACATTTGTATCACAAAACAAATATTTTATTAGGCAAACAATGACAGCAAAAAAACACAATGTGCTATCATGTACAGTACATGTACCAGTACATGTATGCTCAAGTGGGCAACATGTGTTGTTTATTTAAGTAATAATATAATGTAAACATACATTTGACCTAAGATGCAGAGTTTTCTCTAGTGTTTTAAGCCGAGCCTGCATGGACTAAGTTACTGTTAACATTTTGGCAACACAGACCATATTTTCCAGAAAATACCTTTGACTGGTCTCAAAATAAAAGAAATAAGTTTCAGTTGTTCTGAAGAGATAACTTGGGCCCAAAAAGGGTTACAAATAGTGTTACAACATGCCTTTCTAAAAACCCTGTGTAAAAGTTTCCAATATATGCTCGTAACCGGGACGGCCTAAAATATAACAAAAAGTCCGTCCCGGTTACGAGCGTATATTACAAATTTGTACACAGGGTTTTTAGAAAGGCAAGTTGTCACACTACGGTACTTGTAAAGCTTTTTGGGCCTAAATTATCTCTTCAGAACAACTGAAACTTATTTCTTTTATTTTGAGACCAGACAAAGGTATTTCCTCGAAAATATAGTCTGTGTTGCCAAAATGCCCCCTTTACTGTGGAAAGACCCTTTTACATTACGTTTAGACTAGCCCTGGTATGTGTATGTCTGACTACCGGTACGCTTCAATATTAAATCCAAGTTGTCTGATCTGTAATCCTTATCTTTCATTTATGTCTGGGGGTGTGACCCCAGAGGCGCCAAGTGGATGCCATCGTGACCGTAAATCCACTAAAAAAGGGCTTTTTATGATCGGGAACTTTATGTACACTGTAGGTATGGTGTACAGGGTACTAAAAGGTACCATACAAAATACTGCATTATTTTCTTTGTTAAGATGCCCATCCATGCAACAACGAGACAAAAGTTGGGTTTGTTGGGAAAATCTGATGGAGTACATGTATACCACTGTGCCTCATAGCTCAGCTGGGAGAGCATCTGCCTGGTGAGTCAGAGGTCTTGGGGGGAAACCTGAGGGAGTATACCACTGTGCCTCATAGCTCAGCTGGGAGAGCATCTGCCTGGTGAGTCAGAGGTCTTGGGGGGGGGGGGAAACCTGGGGGAGTATACCACTGTGCCTCATAGCTCAGCTGGTAGAGCATCTGCCTGGTGAGTTAGAGGTCTTGGGGGGGGGGAACCTGAGGGAGTATACCACTGTGCCTCATAGCTCAGCTGGGAGAGCATCTGCCTGGTTAGTCAGAGGTCTTGGGGGAAAACCTGAGGGAGTATACCACTGTGCCTCATAGCTCAGCTGGGAGAGCATCTGCCTGGTGAGTCAAGAGGTCTTGGGGGGAGGGGGGGGAAACCTGAGGGAGTATATCACTGTGCCTTATAGCTCAGCTGGTAGAGCATCTGTCCGGTGTGTCAGAGGTCTTGGGGGAAACCTGAGGGAGTATATCACTGTGCCTTATAGCTCAGCTGGTAAAGCATTTTCTGCCTTGTGTGTCAGAGGTCTTGGGGTAAACCCGAGGGAGTTTACCACTGTGCCTCATGTATGTACATGTAGCTCAGCTGGCAGAGCATCTGTCCCGTGTGTGAGGTGTCTTGGAGGGAAAGCCTAAAGGAGTAAACCACTGTGCCTCATACCATAGCTCAGCTGGTAAAGCATCTGTCCGGTGTGTGAGTGTCTCAGGCTTGAGTCCCGATGAGGGCCAGTTGTTTTTTGAAAGTCTCAGTAACAATTTGTCAGAATTTCAGTAAAATTGGGGATGGACTACATGTAAATTTGGCTCTGGGCCAAGATTTCTGACAGAGCGTTTTACTCGGATAAATACTGCTGTCCAAGCACACGAATGTACTTATTAAAATAATGACACTGCAATGCGAAGCCTCAAGGGCAACATTTGTTATACGGAATGATTCAGAAAAGGATCTCGTAATTACCAGCAGAAATGTCATGGGATATTGTAAATGTTCAACAACCGTTTAAACTCAGAATAGTTCCTTGTGCAGAAAAGGATGTGTGCTTTCAGAACTGTGTAAAATGCACTTCAAATCTCACGGACAAGGGTCATTTCGAAAATCTGGGGTCGGAAAATGTTTTGTATTCCAGTTATGCCCAACACTGTGCTTTATAAATGTTGACAGATTTAATTAGTTACAGGAATTGCGGTTGTACAATGTACGTGTACATGGGTATTATAATTTCCGAGTAAAATTCATATTCATGACAGAGCCTTGACATACCGGTACATGCGAGTCTTTCCACGTTAAAGGGGGCATTTTGGCAACACAGACCATATTTTGCAGAAAATACCTGTCCAGTCTCAAAATAAAATAAGTTTCAGTTCTGAAGAGATACGGTAACTATGGCCCAAAAAGCGTTACAAATAGTGTGACATCATGCCTTTCTAAAAACCCCGGGGACAAATTTCCAATATGCTCGTAACCGAGAAGGCCTAAAATGTAACAAGGGTTCGTCCCAGTTACGAGCGTAAATTGGAAATTTGTACACAGGTTTTTAGAAAGGCATGTTGTCACACTATTTGTAACCCTTTTTGGGCCTAAGTTATCTCTTCAGAACAACTTAAACTTATTTCTTTTATTTTGAGACCAGACAAAGGTATCTCCTATGGTCCGTGTTGCCAAAATGCCCCCTTTACTGTGGAAACCACACCTAGGCAAAAAGCCTTTCTTTTGTCAAGTTCACAAAAAAATATACCGCATGTACCTGTATTACTTTTGGTACATGTATTACTTTTGACTGCTTTATATTGATGCAAACCCATCCCAATCCTTTTTAAAATAGGATAACCTCTAGCAGTCTGGGTCATGCAGCTAACTAAGCATTTCCCCCAGACTAACCCAATCACTAGCGGCATCCCTGGGGTAAGGGCGGGTCTTTAAGATGAGAGAATCCCCCCTGGCCCTTGTGCTTCAGGCCTTGTCCAGGACATCAAGATGCATGAGGATGACTTTACATAATCATTAGGGACGTGACTTGTGTGAAATGCTGCGACACTGTTCAACATCTTGTTGGGGTTTTTATATGGAGACTCTGGATATGGCGGACCTGTACACATGTACATGTATGTACAATGTAGTTTCACTTTATGGAAATTGGCTTGCTTTATACAATGATATTAGTTAATCATCATTAGCTTGTCCAGATTTTTCCAGAAAATGGACTTTGTTCCAACCTAATAATCATATAAAATACCTCCCCAAAATACTATCCATGGGAAGAAAACAGGAAATTTGCAATCTGCAATTTGGATGTGGAAGCAAAAAAGGTTGGTGTAATCACTGCACTGCTGCTTTATGGAACCACCGGATAAATTCGTTTATAAATCCAAATTTTGATGTTTTTTTTTAGGATATCCTTGAAAATGCATATGGAATGAGAGCGCGGAATTTCAGAATGGTAATTTGCGAATTAGAAAAATATGACAAATGAAATGGTATCAAAATCTCAACAGCCATGGGAAAATGGGGTGCAGAAGGGGGAGGGATCAAATACAAGTACAGTGTGTAAACACCACTTGCACCCTGTTTACACCGAGCTCGGGGTCGAACACCGAGATCGGGATCAGCCCCAGATCATAAACCGAGTGTAAATGCTCTCGGGACCAAATTGGCCCCGGATCAGACCCCGAGATTTTGGTCTCGCATTGGCGGAGGGTTCGATCCCGAGCTGAGAGCTCGGGATCAGTTTGCTGTTAGATAAACAATTAATCTTTACCGCATCCTGCCACATCCGCTCTGCAGCCGTAGCAGGGGAAAGCCCACGAAATTCAAGTGGCTTTGTACACTGTACATTCACAACCCATGCACACACACAGAGCATGACCTTTGACTGCAACTTCTGGCACCGCGCTCGAGATCAACTACAGAATGTAAACGCGGCACTCGGGATCATTGCGGTTGACAGTGACGCATTCTTATCAGGGAATTAAACACGGGCTGTATCATTTTAGTGCAGCATAGAAAATGCTAGACCAATGCGCACATTTCTGGACAAGGTCAGTGGGTTGGGTTGGGTTGGGGGAGTGGGGGGGGGGTAGGGGAGGGGGTTTTGCGGGTTGCTGGGTGGGGTGCAGTTTTGTGAGCACTGCTTCTTTTCAACTATCCCTTCTTCAAATTGATAACTGTCATCAACTTCCTTTTTCAGGCCTAGGAAATTGACATTTTGAATTGATTCCGGTGCTAATTTCCCCGGATGAATTTCAACTAAATTATTTGGGATTATGACAGTGCCCGCTGTTTGCACTGTACGATGCACCGCACAGGATGTTGGTCAATTATGAGGATTATTAATCGGTAATGATTTATCTGCTGTGTCCCAAGCTCTAGGGAAAATTATTGTATTCAGAATGAGTAACTGTTGCAAGAATGACGCAAATGTGGGGTAAAAACGATATAAATATATCAATACAACTGAAGGGCAAGGATGTACGAAGCTTCTGAAATTTTGCAATTAGAGATTGAAAAAACTGTCAACATTTCAAGTGTCAACATATTAATTGTTTCCCCCACTCCTTCCTCCCCCGGGCCACCACACCTACCCTACATTGTACATCATGTAAGAGTCGGGGATTGTCACTTTTCGCGTGACAAAATCCCTGGGAAGAAAATAGGAATGTGGAAGCAAAAAGGTTGGTGTAATTACTGCTTTATGGAATGAGATAAATTAGTTTACAAAACATTGGTGGTTTTTCGACAATATCCTCTAAAAATACATGTATACAGATTGAGAGCGTGAAATTTCAGAATGGTAAAAAAAAGTATGACAATTGATATGGTATCAAAATCCCAACATCCATGGGAAAAAATGGGTTTGTCAAAAATGTGATCTAGACATGCTCCCTAAACTATCCAACAGTTTAACAAGAGAAACTTGGTGCACTTGCAAAAATAGTCCTACTTTAATTGGCCGTCTTTTGTTTCTTGAAAGACTCTTATCCAGATTTTACTTTATGCCTACAATATAATCTCCACACACTAAACCTTTTACTGTGTGGGCACCCTGACCTACATGTACATGTACATGTACCGGTACATGTACATGTAAGGGTACAATGTGTACTCATCCTCCATTTACAAAATATTCAAAATGGGTCAAAATTAATGGGGCAAAAAGTCACCGGGGAGCAATATAAAATAGGCACCGGTAATGACGAGGCAGAAATAAAACCGAAAAGAAAGAATCCACCTGTGGGAGGAAACTGGGAATGGCAGACATAAAACAGGTGCTGACCCAGTGTCAGGTTTAAAAGGAAACACCTGGGACAATTGAAGATGCACTACATTGTGTATCTGGAGGGTTGTAATGACTTGTACATGAGTTGACTTGATTTTTACTGACTTTATTATACCGTGTCTCCAACATCAAATAATTTGACTTGACAGCTTCATTATGCATAACTGTACAAAGTTTCTGTGTGATGAAAATTCACACTCTTAGATTGACTGCTTTTTCAATAAAAAAGTGGACAATTTTTGCGTTGGCTTTTTCACGCTGTTACGGGTCACTAAACACTTCCATGTTTATCCTCCAGATCGGGGAGAGAACAATAGAGCCACGTTCAGAAAGGCATGTGGCTGCTAGCAGAAAAGCACGAGGCTCTATTGTTTTCTTCCCGATCTGGAGGACAAACACGGGTGACGGGGATGTTCGTGACCCGTGATGGCATAAAACCGGTCTACCGGTATATACCGTAATTTCTGCACCATTAAACATTCAGAATTGCCGGATACTTCCTGGAATCGGCAAGAAAATGGGAATCGATTCCTTCAAACCTTGGAACTGCGATTCAAATTTTCCTCTTGGAATTGATTTTAATCGATTCCAGAGAAGATTCGTCCAAGCCTAATACTACCTAGAGGCTAGTCTTGGCCCAAGACCGTTGGTGATCAATATTAGATTGTGCACGCCTTGGATATTCCTGAAATAGTGCGCCCTCTTGCAGCACTAACAGACCAGTCCGACAAGCTCACACCAACGGTCTTGGGAATCTCCCCGGGCATACATTTCTTTGCTAACATGTTTGTAAATGTTCGCCAAGAAAATATGCCATCCGAAAATATTAGCAAAGATACCGGTATACCGGTATGTGATGTTCGATGTTTCTTGTAAGCCGCCTTATATTTTTCAAAACATTTATAGTGCATGCATGCAGTGTGCGAAGAACGTGTATGCTCAACTGCATGCATTCCGACGCGCTGCTGTATTTAGGTCACATGTAAATTGTTTCTTTGTGGTCGCTGATTGGTTCCCTAGGAAAGCCTAGGCAAAAACAGAGAAAAAGTTAAACCAAGGGTAGGGGATTCCCAAGACCGTTAGTGTGAGCTTGTCGGACTGGTCTGTTAGTGCTGCAAGAGGGCGCACTATTTCAGGAATATCCAACGTGTGCACAATCCAATGTCGATCACCAACGGTCTTGGGCCAAGGCTACCTAGAGGCTTGCATACGAGCTGCAGTAATGAACTGTAATCGTACTTCCCATACCAAGTCAATGAGTAATGACGTATGATCAGCGGTTTAAGGGCTTTGTGGGACAAAGTACACAGGGCGTGCATGCTTTCCTGAAAAAACACATTGAACTTTTGGCCTTTGCAATTTCCAGATAAGCTTAATTGGGGAAATAGAAAAGTACTGATTTATTTGAGTAAGGCCCGCTTCAAACGTCGCGCTTATGCCGTGTCGAATTAAATTCAACTTGATTTTTTTAATTTGACACGGCACAAGCACGAAGTTTGAAGCAATTTGGCTCGGCAAAATGAATTCGGCACGGCAGAAAAATTTAGCTCGACAGGATCTGCCATGCCAACTCAATTTAGTGCGGCTGTAGCATGGCGCGGTTTCAAACGTCGTGCTTCTGCCGTGTCGAATTTAATTCCAGTTCGAGGTTAGTAACTACAAAATGTGCAACCATGCATGTCCTCACAGAACAAAGAAACTGCCCTACAAGATGGCAGCTATTCGATACGGTCTACAGTGTAAACTACCGTGACATACCTTAAGATACGATCCATGATACTTGGTAATAAAATGCGACTCGCATTGACTCAGCACCATGATCTCTTGTTGAATGTCTTCGATTTCGTCTTCGGCCTCTTCCAAATCGATAATCTTGATGGCCACGATCCGTTTGCTTCGGTTGTCGATACCCTTGAAGACCTCACCGAATGACCCCTTGCCAATTCGCTCTAGTTTGGTGAAGAGCTGTTCTGGGTCCGCCTTCATGCTCTGTGCGAGAGAGAAAAAGAATTAAAGCCCATGTTTGTTTGTGCAGAAAATTGGCTTTTTGTTGCAGTAAAATTTGTTGCAGCAAAATGTTGAACAATGCAGTAAAAATTGGCAAAGGTTTTTTGATGCAGCCAAATTAAAACTTGGCTGGCTCAAAACCCTTCTTACTCTGAACCCAGGGACACACCGCTATGAAAACTTAAGACTCGTCACACTCAACCATCTGGGAGAGTTGAGAAAATCGTACAACGTCATCATTTCTCCACTGCTGACTGCCTAAGACAATACCGGTATGGGCATTTCCATAAAAAAGGGAGCCAAAGTGTGAAATTTTAATGCTTTCATAAATATGGCTATTCCAAGTTGCCGACATTTCTAAAAAGAAGCTCCTGAGCAATTTCTAAATAATGCAGAATACATACCGTACATTGTGTAAGGCCCCCCAAAAAATTATGTTTAGCGTAAGCTGCAGTCTTCCAAAATGACGCGGTGACACAGCTTTTGTTGGGGGTGGTAAGTGGATTCCAAGCAATAAAGTCAAGTTGACATGAAGCCAACAAGCATGTTTTAATCGAAACACTAAAGAAAAAACAAAAAAAACTTTGACGCGCAGGGTTGAAAGTGACGCGCGCGCTAACGCTAAACAGAGTTCCCTTTGTTTTTGCCCTGATGTACGGCACATCTGTACATGTATTTAAAATAATTTACAAACAGACTTGATCCATTTACAAACATGCCTTGGAAACGGGGATCTGATAATATTCTAATGGAAAAATTAAGTCACCTCAGTGAAAATAAAAAAAGAAAGAAAAGTTTTCTGGGCTTTTATACAATTTTTATACGATTCAAGTCTTGAAAGTTGGTTCATCAATTTCACAGAGCTTCAGTACATTAACCAAGGCCACCAAGGCCAATGCCTCATGCCCCGCGGAGTTGGCCCCAATGCCCCTTCAAAATATACACTTTCTGA